>OZ012736.1:87988188-89439438 GCA_963859935.3 Lathyrus sativus
TGCATATAACTCAAGCTTTTTGTGGCTGGCACAGAAATTGACATGTTGGTTGAAAGGAAAAGTTGTTTTGAAATAGGTTTTGGTGTATCAAGGCATTTTTTAAGACAATGAGTTTTTGATGAAACAAAAGTTATGCACATACCATAAATATGCAAAAGGAAATGCTCATGCCTTAAAGTCACACCAGATCAACATCAAATAACATATGGCAATATTGAGATTTATGAAATGCACAAACAAACAACATTAGGGCAGCAGGCCAGCCCATGACAGATTGAGGTAAGTGACATCACACACAAGTTCAAAATATGTAGGCTAGTGATTTTATACTTATGGATAAAGCAAAACTTAATTGAAACAAAATAGGATACATTGGTTCAAGATATTGGCAGCTAAAACAACATAATCTCATAACAGGCCTCAAAATTCAAAACTCATGTTTTTTTCAATATTTCACCCAAACCAAACATCAAGTAAGACCACATAGACATTTAACCAATGATTTAGAACATTTGAGATACAAAATAACAAACATAAAACAGTCCAACACACAAATCATGATAATGGTAAAGCTAAATGGCACAAAATGACACAAATGTGAAAACAAGAGCTACATTAGATTCAAATATGATCTAAGGCAAGGGGATGTCATGAACAACTTACGAATCATTCAAATTTCATTAATGGACCAAAGCTAAAGTCTCTAGGGCAAGCACCTTACATTTCAATGTTGGATACTTAAAAACTACCATATAGATCAAAACTTCAAAAACAAGTTAAGCATGATATCTAAGTACAATACTTGTAACACATCACCAATATATCATTGACAAATGAAAATACATTAATACAAGCAAGTAACATAACCACAAAACCTAAGTTCTTGACTAAGAACTAGTATGGGACAACAATGGTATATTTCATAACAATCATCTCAAAATATGATAAACATGAAAATGTATGATAAATAAAGATTTTAAACATCACATACCTCTTGTAGACAAGTCTTGAGCAAGCTAAGAAGCTTAGAAACCCAGAGATCCTCTTCTTTGGCAAGGACTTGAAGCTTACTTCCTCTTGAAGTAACAAACCACTTTTCAAGGCAGTTGGAGTTAATGGTCTTCCAGCTGGCTTTTAATGCCTTAGACAGTTATAATATGATGTATTGGAGGTGTGTGGATGGTTAGATCAACAAGGAAAGGCTTGGACCAAGATTTGGCAAGTTTTGAGGGTTGTGGTCAAACTTTCTTAGTGTGAAAGTTGACTTTTGGCAATTTGATTGTTTTTGAAGATTTAAAGGTATGGACACCTTCTATATGACATTTTAAGATTGTAGGGGTGGTTTTTAGAGGTTTGGAAAGGATGGAACTGGTCTTGAGCAGAGTTTTGCTAAAGACAGTTTTTTTGTGAAAATGGAGGTTTTTGAGATTTGGAGATTTCTTGATGAATGAGAGGAGAGTGAGAGCTGTGGTGTTATGATATTTCTTTGGTGTGTTTGAGTTCATAGAGGAGGCCTCTATTTATAGGAGAAATGAGGGTGAGGGCTGATTTGGTTCTTTCCATTTTTGGAGGGAGATTTGAGATTTTTCAACTGAATCTTCCAAAATCTTTGTAGCAGCTCCAACACATCAGCTCCATGGACCAATGCTAAGCCATTATCAGTTGAGATGGGAAGGATGGGATGGCTATGAAGGTAGGGGACTGCAGCTGCCCAACATGCTTGAAAAGTTTCTCTTTCATGGTTTTAATGATTATTTTAATATCCACTTGTTATCAACTTTGCAAAGCTCATCAAACCAACTCATTTTCTGGTTTTCTCCTCATCCACACCTCACATTATCAGTTTGAATTACAATCCAAGGGTTGAGGATAGTCCAAGTTGTGAAAAACTGATTTTTGGAAAGTGTTGGAGTGTGGTTTCAAGTGTTGACAGGCCCAACATCTATGCTGCATAACTTCCTGCTCAAACATGCTATTGAGGAGTTCTACCACAATTCGGAAAGCCCTTAAGTAGTGTCGCTACTCGAAAAATGCATCGTGCAACGACGGAGAGGCGAAAAAGATAGACAGAAGAGTCGCCACCGAACTTTATTTATCCCATGAGGGGAAAGGAAAATATCGAGAAAACCTTAAGAAAGAAATGGATAAGATGGTCTCGCAACCATGAACGGGTTCGGAAGCCGGTTATGCGAAGGGAAGGTATTAGCACCCCTCGCATCCATCGTACTCGATGGGAACCTTTTGTTTGTCGATGTGTGAATTTATTTGCTTAAACATTATGCTATAAGAAGTGTTCTACAGGGTAAAAGAAGGGTTAGAAACAGGAAAATTAGGAGGAAAGAGAGAACGGGGAAAAAGAGAAAGAACAGACTCGGTAGGACTTCGCAGTCCTATGCCTACGTATTCTCAATAGATGTGAGAAAGTCAGAGTCGACGTAGTTCGGGGAACTACAGATATATGGGGTAATGGGCTCGGCAAGGATTGTGGCCCTTGTGCCTACGTATCTTTACTTAAAAGAAGTAAAGAATCAGAGCAGCCGTAGTTCGGCCTACGGTTTGTTGATGTTTTTTTTTTGGGATGATGTTATCGTGCGCATTCTAGCAGTTAGGTGTTTCGCTGCTCGCTCGTTGGAGACTTAGGCATTACCTGTTTGCGGTAGAACGGACGTAACATATCCTTTTTGAAAGATTGATTAGTTTTCGCCACGCGGGGCAAGGAGTCACGTTTGATTGATTTGATTGTTTTTTAGGGGGGCGAGACAGGTCCTCGGATAGTAACCCCTACGGGTAGTACCCAATTCATTGTCTCAAAGTTTTTGTTATAAAAGGGTGTGGCGAACGAGGCGTCTTCGTATTGAAAGACGAGCGTCGAAACCACCCTCACTACAGTGGGCATCCCTACGCTCGGAGAAGAAGAAGACTACACTCAATCCTCTCTCTTTAGTTCAACACAAAGAGAACTTCATTCTCTTATTAAAGTGTTTTTGGTTTTGAATGGTAAGTGCTTTTTGTGACAGGGAACCCTATGGTAAACGTCAGCACTCGGGATAGGAGAAGGCCTACGCCTAACCACTCCACGACCATTCAAGTTTTTGTTATGAAAAGATTTGAAAATGCACTCGGTACGGGACCGAGGTTTTAGGTGAGAAAGGTTACTGAGTGCAGTTGTGAAAGCGAGATGGCGGATAAAGTTGCGTCTTTGTATCGAGATACGAGTATCGAGACCACCCTCACTACAGTGGGCATCCCAACACTCGGAGAGGAAGAAAGTCTACACTTAATCCCCTCCTTTAATCCGATACAAAGAGAAATCAATTTATCATTAAAAGCGTGCTCGGTACGGGACCGAGGTTTTAGGAGAGATGGTTTAGAAGCGTCTTCGTATTGAAAGACGAGTGTCGAGACCACCCTCACTACAGTGGGCGTTCCAACACTCGGAGAAGAAGAGGTCTACACCTAATCTTCTCTCTTTAATTCGATACAAAGAGAAATCAAATTATTACTGAAAGTATACTCAGTACGAGACCGAGGTTTTATGAGGAAATGTTGGAAGCGTCTTTGTATTGACAGACGAACATCGAGACCACCCTCACTACAGTGGGCATCCCTATGCTCGAAGAAGAAGAGGTCTACACCCAATCCTCTCGTCGAATTCAATACCAAGAAATGATTTTAGGGAGATGAGATTTGAAAATGGATGGGAAACGTCTTCGTATTGAAAGACGAGTGTCGAAACCACCCTCACTACAGTGGGTATCCCAACACTCGGAGAGGAAGAAAGTCTACACTTAATCCCCTCTTTTTAATTCAATACAAAAATAATTTGATTTTGAAAATTGTTTGACAAAGTTTTTTGAATCGAATTGGGACAAATAACGAAGAGAGAAAAGGGGTGGTCTCAGATCCAACATTACTCATCAATAATTTGACTGGTAATGAATTACGGAGGTCTCGTCATCGACCAAAAGAAGTGAAATGAGAATAAAGTCGAAAATGAATCGAAAATGGAAAACGAAAGAGAGCGGTCTCAGATCCTTCATTTCTCATCAATAATTTGACAGAGAATCGAAGGTGGTCTCGTCATCGACCAAAACAGAAGATGGGACAAAGTGCCCAACAATAAAAGAGAAATAAATTCCCACTTCTACAAAAAATATAAACCAAAACTTAGTGCTAAACATGAACCAAACAAATAATAAGCAATAAAAAATAAATAAAAAAACAATGGAAAAAGGGTGGAATAATAATAATGAAAAAAAAACATGGAATCACCATGGGCCTTGCGGCCCATTCATCCGTCTGGCAGCAAAAGATAAAGAAATCGGGCTTCCCAAAGCCCATAAACCACACCACCCAAGTACCCTTGTGTTCTTATGACCGTAAAAACAACAGAAAAGAAAAAAATAAAAAAAATTCATGATTTGTGGAAAGGAAAAGGAAAGGATCGGCGTTCTATCACCATCATCATCGCATTCGTAGCAGGACGACGTCGGAGGGTCTATCACCGGTGTACGCCAATTTTTTCCGCTTGTTCTTCGCGATTTATCCAAATTCCTCACGATTTGTCCAAATTTCTCGCTCGATCTTCGTTCGCCTTCCCGTCCAGAAAGGCTTCAATCCATTCTTCTTGCTTCAGGCTTGTATTGGTCTTGCTTGTATTTCTGTTTTCGATTTCACTTTCACTCTCTTCTCTTTAACTCACTTTCAGGTTTTATTCTGTTTGTAGAAATGGATACAGCAGTTTCGATAGTGATTTGAAGAAAGAGGAAAACAGTGAAGATTTGAATGAAACTGGGTTGAAGACTGGTTTGAGTGAAAGTGATGAGGGTTTACGAAAAGGGGATTCGTTTGTTCGAATTCTGGGTATAGCTTCGTCGCTTATTGATTTTCGAAATGGTTTTGAGGGATGTTGGTGATGTATCGCGGTTGAGGTATGAGTCTTGGTTGTGAGTTTGATTCAAAATGATTTAAGGTTTTGTTTGTTGTGGTTGTGCAGACTATGAATATGATGACGACACCGTTTCAACAGGGCCTGCTGCAAACAGTGAGAAAACTGATGGTAGAAGCTGCAGAGATCGTTGATTGACATTGATTTCAGGTATTTCTGAGCTTGTTTGTGGAGTGAACATCAAATTTGTTGAGCTGTTGGTAGAAGGCTGCAAGTGATTCAACGCAGGAGCTTAGCGGTTTTCGCGCCGATAATAGAGGTGGGACTTTTCCAGCAGGCCAGTAATCGACGTGTTGATTCGGGGTTCTACAGGGGTAGCTTTGAAGATTATGGTTTCATTCTGTGGTTGAGAAAATAAAGGGGAATTTGGTGTATGAGAGTCGTTGTTCAGAGATTGAAGAGAGGTTATTGCTCTGGTAGTTTTGTTGCTATTATTCTAGGATGAAGAACAAGATGATGGTGAAGGTGGGCATGAGGCGTGAAAGGTGAAATGGAGAGGGTGGTCGAGAATGATCAAGGTTGAAGATGATGAATGATTTTGAGATATGTTTGTTTGTTGAGATTTGAAAGTGGTGAGCTTGAAGAAGGTAGACGGGTCTGTTTCTGAAAAAATGGATTGAATAGAAAAACTGAAGAGATTAGGAAAGGGTTGAAAAATGGATGCAGAAGAAGGTTGTGTTTGATGGAGTTTATGGAGAAGATTTTTTAAGGGAAGTTGGAGGTTGTCTAAGAAGAGAGAAGAGGGAAGCTCTGTGAGATTTTTTTCTATGAAGTGTTATGTAATTTGGTTGAGTTGTTGTGGGGAAAACAAATGGTAGCAGGTTTTCATCAAAAGGAAGAATGAAAGTGTGGTTCTTAATCTCCCCACATCAATGAAGATTCAGTTTGTGTTATATTGCTAGTTGGTTGGTTAATGGAGAGTTGTAAGTGGTTCAAAGAATATTCATGGAGAGTGTGTGAGCAGAGCTTGTCTGGTTTGCAGCAGGCTTTGTTTCTTGTGTAGGTCAGTGGCACATCTACTTAATGTTTTGTTGAAGGTTTTCTACTGTGGTAGTTTTTTTTTGGATTGTAATTTTTGCTTCTTGTATGTGGCTGATGTGTGTTGCAGGGATTTCGGCATGTTGAAGGCTGCAGCTGCGAAGCACCTTGCAGAAAGGAAATGGATAGTATTCTTATGTAGGTTGGTGCGCGTGAGTTACAAACTTGAAAAGGAATGGTACAATATTGGCTGCTTGTTGCTGCGTGTTGTACGTTCTTGCCAGTTTTGACGTATTCCTCGCGTGCATAACGTACGGGTCCAACACACCAGTCTTATGAGGATGTTTGTGGTGCTTCACGGTTTGTGGTCCTGATTCAATCTGTTGTGCGGTATGGCCTGCTGCAGGAACTTTGATTTCGTCGTGTATGGTTCCGCGACGTCGCTTCCGTCTTTGGTTTCGCTTTACCACAGCAAGTCATGGCTGGCTTATGAAAAAATACAATTGCAGTTGCAATTTGATTACTTTGGTTCCTAAGAAGAGTTGTATGCTTTAACTTGACATTATCCTTTATTGCTTATGGTGGCTGTATCATGATAGAAACAAATTGTTTGATTTTTTCTTTTATATATATTTTTTTTAAGAAAATTTTTCTCTAACTTTTGTCAAATCCACACTTAACGGGCCCAAAGAGACAATTGGCCTTGATGAATATTTATGGGATTGACTTGAAATATAGTGTAGTAACTAACGTTTATCTTTCCCTTCTTTTTTTTTGTTGATAATTTTCCTTATCCTTGTAAATGGGCCTTTTGAATGGTTTGCCTTGAATTCGGGCTTAGTTAAAGATATTGACAAATAATGATGACCAAAACAACGATTGAATCCAAACATCACATAATATGCCTTGAGAACGTGAACTAAATTGAATCTTGATTTGAGATAATTTATGCTCGACTTGGATCTTTTCTTGCTGTGAATTTGAATCATAACTAAACCAATCAACTCAAACAACTGCAATCTCAAGCCCTGAAGCAATCATCTTTCCTTAAAACTGAATTCCAGCAATTTGAACTCTTTATTAAAATTAGACCAAGAATATATTGGAATTCTGAATCGATTCTTTGAGACATAATACTGAATCATGATTCCATCTCGAAGTGGTGTTGAATCAAATAACAAGTTAGAATTCTCCTCTGACACCTACTCAAGATTTGAAAATGACTTGACATATTGCCTAAACGTCCAGACTTTTGATAATCCCCAACCATAAAGCATTGATAATGGGATGAAGTTTGATAGTTTAGTCCATCCTCCTCTTGAAATAGCATAAAACCCTGAATGGAAGGTAAACTGGACCCTGAACTGTGTATGTCATAACCTTGATCGTGAAAATCAACTCATCTGACCATTGAACCCCAGTAATATGCAGGACAAATTTAGGGTGTGACAGATGCCCCTATCTTATTTGCTTAGACCGAGTAAGATGAATTAGTACGGAATTCACTCTTTCAAGGTAGAAGACAATTAGATATAAAGAAGACCCTGAATTTGTCCAAAAAGAAAAGGAATGCCCGAGAATTGAAATGTTGGATAAGGTATACCTCTGAGTAAATTGAAAATAACTGGCAAAAGGTCACCATCACCAAATGGATGATGGGACGAAACACACACGGCTACTATCACCAAAAGGATGATAGAGCAAACACACTTGCACAATCTGACATTAATGACTATGACAGACTCCTCACCAAAAGGATGATGGCGCAAAACAAAATCAACCCTAACACCAAAAGGATGTAGGGATCCATTATCAAAAGGATAATGGAAAACGCACGCTAGTCATGACACCAAAAGGATGCCAGACCCATCACCAAAAGGATGATGGAGCGGAAGACAATCAACCCTAACACCAAAAAGGATGATAGGGGGATAAGCTTCTCTGAAGAGATTGCCACTTATCGCTGAAGAAGGATAAGCTTCTCCCAAGAGATTGCCACTTATCATTGAAGAAAGATAAGCTTCTCTGAAGAGATTGCCACTTATCACTGAAGATGGATAAGCTTCTCCCAAGAGATTGCCACTTATCGTTGATGAAGGATAAGCTTCTCTGAAGAGATTGCCACTTATCACTGAAGATGGATAAGCTTCTCCCAAGAGATTGCCACTTATCGTTGATGAAGGATAAGCTTCTCTGAAGAGATTGCCACTTATCACTGAAGATGGATAAGCTTCTCCCAAGAGATTGCCACTTATCGTTGATGAAGGATAAGCTTCTCTGAAGAGATTGCCACTTATCACTGAAGATGGATAAGCTTCTCCCAAGAGATTGCCACTTATCGTTGATGAAGGATAAGCTTCTCTGAAGAGATTGCCACTTATCACTGAAGATGGATAAGCTTCTCCCAAGAGATTGCCACTTATCGTTGATGAAGGATAAGCTTCTCTGAAGAGATTGCCACTTATCACTGAAGATGGATAAGCTTCTCCCAAGAGATTGCCACTTATCGTTGATGAAGGATAAGCTTCTCTGAAGAGATTGCCACTTATCACTGAAGATGGATAAGCTTCTCCCAAGAGATTGCCACTTATCGTTGATGAAGGATAAGCTTCTCTGAAGAGATTGCCACTTATCACTGAAGATGGATAAGCTTCTCCCAAGAGATTGCCACTTATCGTTGATGAAGGATAAGCTTCTCTGAAGAGATTGCCACTTATCACTGAAGATGGATAAGCTTCTCCCAAGAGATTGCCACTTATCATTGATGAAGGATAAGCTTCTCTGAAGAGATTGCCACTTATCACTGAAGATGGATAAGCTTCTCCCAAGAGATTGCCACTTATCGTTGATGAAGGATAAGCTTCTCTGAAGAGATTGCCACTTATCACTGAAGATGGATAAGCTTCTCCCAAGAGATTGCCACTTATCGTTGATGAAGGATAAGCTTCTCTGAAGAGATTGCCACTTATCACTGAAGATGGATAAGCTTCTCCCAAGAGATTGCCACTTATCGTTGATGAAGGATAAGCTTCTCTGAAGAGATTGCCACTTATCACTGAAGATGGATAAGCTTCTCCCAAGAGATTGCCACTTATCGTTGATGAAGGATAAGCTTCTCTGAAGAGATTGCCACTTATCATTGAAGATGGATAAGCTTCTCCCAAGAGATTGCCACTTATCGTTGATGAAGGATAAGCTTCTCTGAAGAGATTGCCACTTATCACTGAAGTCTGCTGGAGACAATTCACTGGGGACTACCCACAAATTTACTGGAGATGCCCCTATCTGGGCTGAATGTTGATTTTGAAGATCTGATTAACCACGAGGTTGGAATACATCGTGCGATACACCCATGGTCTTGAAGAGATGCCCCTGACTGGGCTAAATCTTGCTTTTGATTTTCTTGAATTTCGTGGGAGAACCCACGGTCTTGCGGAAGATAACCTTGACCGGGCTGATTATGATCTTGATATCCTCTGACTCTCGTGGGAGAAACCCACGGTCTTGCAAGGGATGCCCCTGACTGGGCTGATGATGATCTTGGAAATCTTCAAAATTGATCCTGGATCTGAACTCGCATATGTGAATGCTTGATGATAATGATACTTCCAATCAAATGGAAATGCAAGTGCAAATGCTAATGCACGGAGATGCAAGAGCTGAGGAAATATGATACGATATTGGATATGCGTATGATGCACAATGCTTATAAAGCCGAATGCAATGCGTATGATGCATATGATCGCAGATGGTAATGGAAATGCAGGTGATCGGGAATACAGGTTGGAGACACCAGCTTGGTGGACTTGTTGGTTGCCAATGCTTATTGGACTTTGAATTGGAAGTACCAGGTGAGGGATGGTGTTCGGAGAGTAGACCAGATGGGACTGGTTGGCGAAAGGTTAAGCTGTCAAAGGAGAGCTGATTTTGTGGTTTGCCAGATGGAAGCTGGACTTTGGAATAAGGTTTACCAGACAATAACTGGTGAAATGGCTAAAAGAAGGTTGACCAGATGAGAGCTGGTTTAAAAGCTGACATATACCAGGCAGGGATTGGTATTCAGCGAAGGGTTGACCAGATAGGACTGGTTTGAAGGTTTAAAGGTTTGACCAGTTGGGCTGTGAGATGAAGGATCCAATGACAGCAAGGCCCTTTCGGAAGGTTAAGGTTATTTGGGTGAGGTGATGGTATGATTCCCCAACACTCGTTTTGAACTCAACAATTGTTGATGAGGATGAACTTGCTTGAATAACTTGCCAATGAGACGACCTCGAGATGGCTTGCCCCAGAGTTTGTACCACGAAAAGATTTATCGTTGTTTTAACCAATTCTTGGTGGTTGGCTTCAATATACTCTTTGGAGTAGCTTGCTCTTGAAAGAGCGTTGAAGCGACTTAACTTATCCTGATTGAACATTGAAGGGATCTATCCTCAAGTCAAAGAAACTCTGGGCGGCCTGCCCCTGATTGATGTGATTCACCTATGATCAACCGCTTCTTAAATGATTTTCCCCATAATCAACTGATGTTTAGGGATTTGCCTTAAGCTGACTATTTTCATGCTCTCGGATGTCAACGCCCCAGGTCCATAAGGTTATATGGTATACTTGGTTCTGGTCCAGACCGCTGAATAATCCAGCCATGCTTGATTGCTTTGTGTTAGAATTTCCTTAATGCCAACTACTAACTTGTAAATAAAAATTTTGTTCACGAATGGTAATCTCAATGCAAAGTTCATGCATGTTTTTGAAAGAATTGTCTTTTATTACGTGTCGTGAGAGTGAAACGAATGGACCATTTAGTCCAAACGTTGTGCTAACTGGATTGGCGTGAAAGATATAGCAAGGATACCGACACCAATGTTGATGATTAGCAAAATTGTAAGGAGTCAGGTTACGCAACCTCGCAATAGTATTCTTTCAGAATAAACCCCGCCTCAATTAGGTCTTTCGAGGGTTGTAACGTGGTCTGGTTCGCGGTTATAGAAACAAAGGATATTAGGCTCAAAGTTAATTTGTACCCACCCCTTCTTCTTGATGATCTCCATACCTACATTCAGCTAATTCTGCACGTGCTTGATGGTTCAAGGTTTGCTTGAGATGACAGTCACCTTATTTTGATGGATGTCAGTACCCCTTGACTTGGGTGACCACTGAATCTTTGTTTTTGTTGAGGGTTTGAGGACCTCTCTTGATTTTGATCCCTAACTTTTGCATGGACTGATTTTGCTTGTCAGATCCATCGGGATTGCCTTGATTCTTGCCTAAGTCTCCTTTGAAATGCTTGACTTAGCAGGCTTTTGATTTTTTTTGAATTTTGCTGGAAGATAGTGACTGCCATGTCATGAGACATTGATGAACAACCGTCATGTCTTTGGATTTTGCTTTATCGATTCGAATGCAAGATTAGATTAACTGAACATTACCCTGCCCCAGGTTGAGTGTTAAGGGTTTGAATATCCGAAGGAAACTCCTACTTCTAGGCTCGAAGTGGTTGACTAGGGATTAACTCCTTATATCTTCGGTGTTTAGGGGATTTGAAACAATGCCTGTACATCATTGACGAGATTTTGTCCGAAAGCATACGATTTGCAATTATGGGTATTTCGTTTTCGTCATCCTCCCTCCAATATTTGCTAAAACAACAGTGATAAAGTGGAGTGGATAAAAAGGTGTATGTGTATGTGCTTGTGATAAGTGGAAAAATGAGCGAATGCGACATAATTGATTCGGAAAATGCATAATCACTTCATTAATATTACCATTCAAAACAACAATGTTTAAACACAAGTAGCAATTAACAGGAAATAAACTACAAGATGCAAATGATAAAAGCGTTCAAGGACTGCCAATGTTGAGGACGTCTGCCTGTCTAGACCACTGGCTTCTGGAAATGACCCTTGAAATATTCGAGTTTAGACAGCTGAGAGGTTGACATGGACAACCAAACTTCCTTCTGGAAAAGATATATACCCTTTGTCAATCAACTGTTGCACTTTGGCTTGGAAGGCTTTGCATTCTTCAGTCGAGTGCCCCATGGATCCACCATGATATCCACACTGAACATTGGGATTGTACCCAGGAGGGTAAGGTTCTGGCACAGGCTTAAGAGTCTTAGGCTCCACCAATGAGTTTTGGATCAGATATGGGAGGAGCTGACTCTGCGACATAGGGACCGGATGAAGAGGAATAGTCCTTCTTTCCAAGTTGTTGATGGGCCTATGCTGATTTCGGCGTTGACAGTTCTGTTGCTGAGGCACATAAGGTTGTTGGCACTGACTAGGGCATTCCTCATGTGCAAGCCCTTTCATCCTCAGATTTGGCCCAGGAATAGGCAATAGTTGTGGGCATGGAGATTCTGAAACCAAAGATGGTAAGATACGCTCATGACCTGATGCAGCTTCAGGGAAGAAAGCAGGGATATCCACTTCTTTTATAGCAACTGGAATAAGCCCACCTGGCACTTTTATACCGCTTGGCGTGAACTCAAATGCTTTTGAATCGATTAAGTCTTGGACGTGGTATTTAAAAGCTTTGCATTCTTCCACATTATGTCCCGGTGCCCCAGAATGAAAATCACAATGGGCACTTGCATCATAGCCTTGTGGTGGCTTACCAACAAACGGAGCTAGAGTCCGGAGTTCAACTAATCGAAGTTGAAGCAAAATCTGCAACAACTGAGTATAAGTCATAGGGATCTGGTCGAGGCTTCTATCGGGCTGCTTCAGCCTCTGCGTATACCTCCTAACCTTAGGATTGTCTTGGGAAATAAGAGGTAGCTCCTGACGGGGAAATCTTGGAATCTTGGGTTGTGCAAAAGATCTACGAGGCATATCGCGCTCTCGAAGATATTCCATAGGTACGGGTTGAACTATCATTTCTGCTGTGACCTCAGGCCTGAGATTTTCGTCCTTTCTTAGCACACTTTCCATGACTTCCATAATCTGGCCCATCTGGGTCTTCAGTTGATGAACTTCTTCCTTGAGCATTTTCTGATCCTGACGCAAAG
Source organism: Lathyrus sativus (assembly GCA_963859935.3). Taxonomy (NCBI): domain Eukaryota; kingdom Viridiplantae; phylum Streptophyta; class Magnoliopsida; order Fabales; family Fabaceae; genus Lathyrus; species Lathyrus sativus. The sequence goes on from OZ012736.1 coordinate 88,001,121, forward strand.
CTTGCATATCCACCATGAATTGTCCCATCTGGCTTCGGACTTCCCTTAACTCTGCTTGGACCTGCTCCATAGTCCACTTCTGCTCCATAGTTACCCCGGCTTGCATTGTCTGACTTGGGCTTTCAAGGTGTCTACGTTCCCCTTGCTTCACACTCTTTACAGCTCTCACGAGTTCAACGGGAGTGTCGGGAAATCAACTGCGGGTTATGAACAGAGGATGGGTAAGGCCTTGGTATCTGGCTAGAGAATGCAAAAATGATGCAAAGTTGCTTATGCAAATGCAATGCAATGAGTGCACACGAGAACAGATCCACATCAAGGATTAGGATAACAAATCCTGCAAGACAACAACAAAAGGTATCTTTCCCCTCGGGTGGGCTATCTATTGGTTTATAAGAGGGTATCCCAACGGCTTTAAAACAAAGTCCCATGCACTAACCCTCAAAAGTTTCCCATCAGAACGACTGCTCGTAAGACGGTAATTCTTTCAAAGTGATGAACACAGAGTCATGTCTTAGCAACCTTCAGAATAAGGTTCTACAAAAGGTCCTCAGAGTCACGGACTCCCACGTCGGAAATAAAAACGCCATTACGACTACACGTAAGACATAATCATTCCAAAGGGGTCTATCTGAGCGGTGGGATTCGATCCAACTCAACGAGTCCTAAGTCTCGCAAATCAGAAAGAAACCACCTCCTAATCTTAGTGTATACTCGAAAGCTCGGGTAGAAAGCTTTATCTCACAAACCATCCAATAAACCCAACAGGTTAGTGAATCAAAGCATAAACAAATAAAGCAAATAAAATCATAAACACGACAAACAAAATAGGCTTGGCTCACTAGGGGTCCCCAGCAGAGTCGCCAGCTGTCGCTACTCGAAAAATGCATCGTGCAACGACGGAGAGGCGAAAAAGATAGACAGAAGAGTCGCCACCGAACTTTATTTATCCCATGAGGGGAAAGGAAAATATTGAGAAAACCTTAAGAAAGAAATGGATAAGATGGTCTCGCAACCATGAACGGGTTCGGAAGCCGGTTATGCGAAGGGAAGGTATTAGCACCCCTCGCATCCATCGTACTCGATGGGAACCTTTTGTTTGTCGATGTGTGAATTTATTTGCTTAAACATTATGCTATAAGAAGTGTTCTACAGGGTAAAAGAAGGGTTAGAAACAGGAAAATTAGGAGGAAAGAGAGAACGGGGAAAAAGAGAAAGAACAGACTCAGTAGGACTTCGCAGTCCTATGCCTACGTATTCTCAATAAATGTGAGAAAGTCAGAGTCGACGTAGTTCGGGGAACTACAGATATATGGGGTAATGGGCTCGGCAAGGATTGTGGCCCTTGTGCCTACGTATCTTTACTTAAAAGAAGTAAAGAATCAGAGCAGCCGTAGTTCGGCCTACGGTTTGTTGATGTTTTTTTTTTGGGATGATGTTATCGTGCGCATTCTAGCAGTTAGGTGTTTCGCTGCTCGCTCGTTGGAGACTTAGGCATTACCTGTTTGCGGTAGAACGGACGTAACATATCCTTTTTGAAAGATTGATTAGTTTTCGCCACGCGGGGCAAGGAGTCACGTTTGATTGATTGGATTGTTTTTTAGGGGGGCGAGACAGGTCCTCGGATAGTAACCCCTACGGGTAGTACCCAATTCATTGTCTCAAAGTTTTTGTTATAAAAGGGTGTGGCGAACGAGGCGTCTTCGTATTGAAAGACGAGCGTCGAAACCACCCTCACTACAGTGGGCATCCCTACGCTCGGAGAAGAAGAAGACTACACTCAATCCTCTCTCTTTAGTTCAACACAAAGAGAACTTCATTCTCTTATTAAAGTGTTTTTGGTTTTGAATGGTAAGTGCTTTTTGCGACAGGGAACCCTACGGTAAACGTCAGCACTCGGGATAGGAGAAGGCCTACGCCTAACCACTCCACGACCATTCAAGTTTTTGTTATGAAAAGATTTGAAAATGCACTCGGTACGGGACCGAGGTTTTAGGTGAGAAAGGTTACTGAGTGCAGTTGTGAAAGCGAGATGGCGGATAAAGTTGCGTCTTTGTATCGAGATACGAGTATCGAGACCACCCTCACTACAGTGGGCATCCCAACACTCGGAGAGGAAGAAAGTCTACACTTAATCCCCTCCTTTAATCCGATACAAAGAGAAATCAATTTATCATTAAAAGCGTGCTCGGTACGGGACCGAGGTTTTAGGAGAGATGGTTTAGAAGCGTCTTCGTATTGAAAGACGAGTGTCGAGACCACCCTCACTACAGTGGGCGTTCCAACACTCGGAGAAGAAGAGGTCTACACCTAATCTTCTCTCTTTAATTCGATACAAAGAGAAATCAAATTATTACTGAAAGTATACTCAGTACGAGACCGAGGTTTTATGAGGAAATGTTGGAAGCGTCTTTGTATTGACAGACGAACATCGAGACCACCCTCACTACAGTGGGCATCCCTATGCTCGAAGAAGAAGAGGTCTACACCCAATCCTCTCGTCGAATTCAATACAAAGAAATGATTTTAGGGAGATGAGATTTGAAAATGGATGGGAAACGTCTTCGTATTGAAAGACGAGTGTCGAAACCACCCTCACTACAGTGGGTATCCCAACACTCGGAGAGGAAGAAAGTCTACACTTAATCCCCTCTTTTTAATTCAATACAAAAATAATTTGATTTTGAAAATTGTTTGACAAAGTTTTTTGAATCGAATTGGGACAAATAACGAAGAGAGAAAAGGGGTGGTCTCAGATCCAACATTACTCATCAATAATTTGACTGGTAATGAATTACGGAGGTCTCGTCATCGACCAAAAGAAGTGAAATGAGAATAAAGTCGAAAATGAATCGAAAATGGAAAACGAAAGAGAGCGGTCTCAGATCCTTCATTTCTCATCAATAATTTGACAGAGAATCGAAGGTGGTCTCGTCATCGACCAAAACAGAAGATGGGACAAAGTGCCCAACAATAAAAGAGAAATAAATTCCCACTTCTACAAAAAATATAAACCAAAACTTAGTGCTAAACATGAACCAAACAAATAATAAGCAATAAAAAATAAATAAAAAAACAATGGAAAAAGGGTGGAATAATAATAATGAAAAAAAAACATGGAATCACCATGGGCCTTGCGGCCCATTCATCCGTCTGGCAGCAAAAGATAAAGAAATCGGGCTTCCCAAAGCCCATAAACCACACCACCCAAGTACCCTTGTGTTCTTATGACCGTAAAAACAACAGAAAAGAAAAAAATAAAAAAAATTCATGATTTGTGGAAAGGAAAAGGAAAGGATCGGCGTTCTATCACCATCATCATCGCATTCGTAGCAGGACGACGTCGGAGGGTCTATCACCGGTGTACGCCAATTTTTTCCGCTTGTTCTTCGCGATTTATCCAAATTCCTCACGATTTGTCCAAATTTCTCGCTCGTTCTTCGTTCGCCTTCCCGTCCAGAAAGGCTTCAATCCATTCTTCTTGCTTCAGGCTTGTATTGGTCTTGCTTGTATTTCTGTTTTCGATTTCACTTTCACTCTCTTCTCTTTAACTCACTTTCAGGTTTTGTTCTGTTTGTAGAAATGGATACAGCAGTTTCGATAGTGATTTGAAGAAAGAGGAAAGCAGTGAAGATTTGAATGAAACTGGGTTGAAGACTGGTTTGAGTGAAAGTGATGAGGGTTTACGAAAAGGGGATTCGTTTGTTCGAATTCTGGGTATAGCTTCGTCGCTTATTGATTTTCGAAATGGTTTTGAGGGATGTTGGTGATGTATCGCGGTTGAGGTATGAGTCTTGGTTGTGAGTTTGATTCAAAATGATTTAAGGTTTTGTTTGTTGTGGTTGTGCAGACTATGAATATGACGACGACACCGTTTCAACAGGGCCTGCTGCAAACAGTGAGAAAACTGATGGTAGAAGCTGCAGAGATCGTTGATTGACATTGATTTCAGGTATTTCTGAGCTTGTTTGTGGAGTGAACATCAAATTTGTTGAGCTGTTGGTAGAAGGCTGCAAGTGATTCAACGCAGGAGCTTAGCGGTTTTCGCGCCGATAATAGAGGTGGGACTTTTCCAGCGGGCCAGTAATCGACGTGTTGATTCGGGGTTCTACAGGGGTAGCTTTGAAGATTATGGTTTCATTCTGTGGTTGAGAAAATAAAGGGGAATTTGGTGTATGAGAGTCGTTGTTCAGAGATTGAAGAGAGGTTGTTGCTCTGGTAGTTTTGTTGCTATTATTCTAGGATGAAGAACAAGATGATGGTGAAGGTGGGCATGAGGCGTGAAAGGTGAAATGGAGAGGGTGGTCGAGAATGATCAAGGTTGAAGATGATTGAATGATTTTGAGATATGTTTGTTTGTTGAGATTTGAAAGTGGTGAGCTTGAAGAAGGTAGACGGGTCTGTTTCTGAAAAAATGGATTGAATAGAAAAACTGAAGAGATTAGGAAAGGGTTGAAAAATGGATGCAGAAGAAGGTTGTGTTTGATGGAGTTTATGGAGAAGATTTTTTAAGGGAAGTTGGAGGTTGTCTAAGAAGAGAGGAGAGGGAAGCTCTGTGAGATTTTTTTCTATGAAGTGTTATGTAATTTGGTTGAGTTGTTGTGGGGAAAACAAATGGTAGCAGGTTTTCATCAAAAGGAAGAATGAAAGTGTGGTTCTTAATCTCCCCACATCAATGAAGATTCAGTTTGTGTTATATTGCTAGTTGGTTGGTTAATGGAGAGTTGTAAGTGGTTCAAAGAATATTCATGGAGAGTGTGTGAGAGCAACCATGGATGATGATGATGTTGGTGATGGAAAAAATCAAGAAAATCAGCAGAAAGCTCCAGCTACCTTCTTAAAAACCAGAAGGGTTCTTCTTTTAAGTTCTGGAGGACAAAACGTTTTTTTTCTTGAGTAGGTTCTGTTGTGTGGTATATAGAATTGAGGTTGGTTTCAAGCAATCCTTTGAAAAAGGCTGGTTGTCGTGTTGTGTATGTTTCTGCAGGCTTGTACCATTTTTTGTGGTAGCAGCATGGTGCAGGATTTGGTCTGGTGTGAGTGAATTTGTGTAGTGTTGTGTGTAACAGGTTTTGTCTGGCGGTACGATTATGCAGTAGTGTGGGCTGGTTGAGCAGAGCTTGTCTGGTTTGCAGCAGGCTTTGTTTCTTGTGTAGGTCAGTGGCACATCTACTTAATGTTTTGTTGAAGGTTTTCTACTGTGGTAGTTTTTTTTTGGATTGTAATTTTTGCTTCTTGTATGTGGCTGATGTGTGTTGCAGGGATTGCGGCATGTTGAAGGCTGCAGCTGCGAAGCACCTTGCAGAAAGGAAATGGATAGTATTCTTATGTAGGTTGGTGCGCGTGAGTTACAAACTTGAAAAGGAATGGTACAATATTGGCTGCTTGTTGCTGCGTGTTGTACGTTCTTGCCAGTTTTGACGTATTCCTCGCGTGCATAACGTACGGGTCCAACATACCAGTCTTATGAGGATGTTTGTGGTGCTTCACGGTTTGTGGTCCTGATTCAATCTGTTGTGCGGTATGGCCTGCTGCAGGAACTTTGATTTCGTCGTGTATGGTTCCGCGACGTCGCTTCCGTCTTTGGTTTCGCTTTACCACAGCAAGTCATGGCTGGCTTATGAAAAAATACAATTGCAGTTGCAATTTGATTACTTTGGTTCCTAAGAAGAGTTGTCTGCTTTAACTTGACATTATCCTTTATTGCTTATGGTGGCTGTATCATGATAGAAACAAATTGTTTGATTTTTTCTTTTATATATATATTTTTTAAGAAAATTTTTCTCTAACTTTTGTCAAATCCACACTTAACGGGCCCAAAGAGACAATTGGCCTTGATGAATATTTATGGGATTGACTTGAAATATAGTGTAGTAACTAACGTTTATCTTTCCCTTCTTTTTTTTGTTGATAATTTTCCTTATCCTTGTAAATGGGCCTTTTAAATGGTTTGCCTTGAATTCGGGCTTAGTTAAAGATATTGACAAATAATGATGACCAAAACAACGATTGAATCCAAACATCACATAATATGCCTTGAGAACGTGAACTAAATTGAATCTTGATTTGAGATAATTTATGCTCGACTTGGATCTTTTCTTGCTGTGAATTTGAATCATAACTAAACCAATCAACTCAAACAACTGCAATCTCAAGCCCTGAAGCAATCATCTTTCCTTAAAACTGAATTCCAGCAATTTGAACTCTTTATTAAAATTAGACCAAGAATATATTGGAATTCTGAATCGATTCTTTGAGATATAATACTGAATCATGATTCCATCTCGAAGTGGTGTTGAATCAAATAACAAGTTAGAATTCTCCTCTGACACCTACTCAAGATTTGAAAATGACTTGACATATTGCCTAAACGTCCAGACTTTTGATAATCCCCAACCATAAAGCATTGATAATGTGATGAAGTTTGATAGTTTAGTCCATCCTCCTCTTGAAATAGCATAAAACCCTGAATGGAAGGTAAACTGGACCCTGAACTGTGTATGTCATAACCTTGATCGTGAAAATCAACTCATCTGACCATTGAACCCCAGTAATATGCAGGACAAATTTAGGGTGTGACAAGTAGCTCTACAACTTTCATGTTTTGGGAATTTCCAAATTCTTGATGTCACTAGGTGTTGCACCCCAAAATTTGCCCAACATTTCTTTACCTAGCTTATGTTTCATTTCATGCACATTAGCATTATCATTTGCATTTCATTGATATGTATGCAAGAGATCAAGAGGTATGATTACCAATCAAGAGCTACACAAGACTTTGAAGCTAGCTAAGAGACTTATTCAGGTGTTCAAGGGTTGATATCCTTGTCAGAGAAGTTAAAAGATCCTCAGAGAGAGTGATTGAAGTCAAGAGGGTATGTCTCCTAACTTGAGAGTTGTGGAAAGCCATCAGATGATTCTAAGGTCATGGAGATGGACTTGAGGTCTTGAGAGAGCTCATGAGAAGTGTTGAAGATCACTTTGAGGCCTAGACAGGTCATTGGGCAAGTTTAAGAAGCCTCAGCCATGAGTGGTGCAATTAGGGTTTGACTGGGTCAACCCTAAGTCAACTGATGATTTGGAGTAGGTTGAGACTCAATCCAAGAGCCATGTGATCATGGGGTGATGCATTGAGATTCTATAAGGATGATTCCAAGGTCAACTCATCATGATTGAAGAGTTTGAGAAGTTTCAAGTTAGGGTTTCTGAGGCTTGACAGTGTAAAATCCCCTAGTTTGACCCCTATCTTCAAGGCAATTTAGCTCAAGATGTGATTGTCATCTCATCTTGCCCTCAACATGAATGTTGTAGAGCATGATCTTAACTTTAACTTGAGTGCTAGAAGTCCTTGATAGGATTTGTAGAACTCAAGTTATGACTTTGACAAGTTACAAGTCCTCTGAGGTATGTGAATTTGGAGCTTGAAAGTTGTCCAACTTGCATGACACTTTTGCCCTAGAAGGGTGATTCCTATGAACTTTTGGTCAACATGAATGTTGTTCCTTATCCTCTTAGCTTTCTATAGAGTACTAGACATACTTGATAGGATTTGTAGAACTCAAGTTATGGCTTTGACAAGTCAAGGGTATTTTGGTCATTTGAAGATTATAGGTCATTTCAAGCATAAGGCCATAACTCCTATTTCCAAGCTTCAAATGGGAAAATGTCCAACATCAAACTTGTTCAAAATTATGTTTTAAGGCTATCCAAGAGGTCATGAGAGGTTGGAATTTCTTGTAACTCAAAATTGCAAAATTGACTTAAAAAGGAAGATTTAAAGTTCATTAAAAAGACCAAATTTGGGATTTTTCATTTGGTGACCAAATGAGACAAACCTATATGTCATTTTCATTGTAAAATGCATTTTAAAGACAATGGAAATGGAACTTTTTTCAGTTGAGCTCAAAATCATGGAGTTTCTTTTGCTTGCTTAAGGGTTAAGTATCATATGCCAAACTTCTCATAAGATTAAAACCAAGGTACAAGCACATCTTAACACTTTCATAATCTCATTTGGATAGAATTTGGATGAAGGGCATAGTGAATACAAGCTGCTACAAGGACTGTCATACACATAGCATATCATGAGATTTCAAGTGAGATGAGATATTGAAATACTCATTGGATGAATCTAGAACTTTCTAGATCTTTCATTCATGTCCTATATATGATTATGAAGTGGTTCAGAGTGAAGGTTGGTGAAAATTGAGAGATGAGAGTGAGATTGCATTGTGAAATTCCTTCTTGCAAATCATAATCTGTTACAAAGTTTGAAGGCATTTCCATCCAAGATATTGATCTCAATAGCTTGCTCTGAGGTTGGTGATTGATCCCAGATCAAATTCAAGGCCAAATTGTGGAGGAGTCGTGAGTTAGCCATTGGAGTTGGAAGCTTGCAACTCAGAGTCGGTTTCAAGAATCCAAGGCATTTCAACTCTTTTCTTTGCATACAGAAGATTGATTGAAGGCTAGTGAAGGAGTCTGCAAGTTCTTGAGGGTTGATTTGAAGATTCAACCACTCTGTTCACACGACTTTACTAGGTATGCAATTCTCCTTCCATGGCTTAATTTAGGTAGAATCTGTAAGAGCACAAATTGTGTCTTAGTTATATCTCTATGTTTTGATGATAACAATTATAAATTTTGTATTCAAGAATTATTTACTCTAAACGTGTTCTAGATTGTTTGCTACAGGCACTAAAGTAAATTATCTTAAGAAAGCAAAATTGCATCTGAACATTGGTTGTATGAAAGACTTCATAAGTTCAAGAGCATCTTAAGTGAAGATCTGAACATTGCTCCCAGAAGAATCTGACTATTGTCTCTTGAAGATTCTGAAGAAGGAGCCTCTAAAGCATAGAAGACTCTGCTCTGAAGGATTTACACGCTCAAGCACACTAGCTGCACATACTCTGATTCAGCTCAATCTGAAGAACTTTCAAGACTCTGAAGATCCAGATGATCCGTGATCAGAAGACTCTGAAGATTCAGATTCTTATGTTGAAAGCTGAACTTACTTTGAAGAAGATTTAAATATGTACGTTGGTCTCTCTCAACAGCTCTTTCCTATTTTGTGCTAGACACAAGGACACAGACAAAAAGGTTTTATCTGTGCATTCCATTCTGAGGAAAGTATTCTGCAAGTGAAGACAAAAAGCATCAGGCCTGTTTCAGCACAGCCTCCAATGTGAAGACAAAAGGCTCTAGGCTTTTCTGCACAACCTTCAACGTAACAAGACTTCTTGGATCTTAGTGCCTATATAAAGAAGTCCACTCCATCTTCTTCAGTATCGAATCTCTAGCAAAATCACTCCTCAAAGCAAATCTCAAAAAGCTCTTTATCATATTACTTTGCTTTATCTTTATTCTTAACTTAAGAGAAATATCACTGTTGTGATAACAGCTTATTAGAAGCATTCTTACTCTTGTAAAAGTTTTACTTTGTTTGTAAAAGGTTTTCCTTAAGAGGATCCAGTTGGGATCAGCTGCTCTTGAGAAGACTAAGAACGGTTGTTCTTAGGTGTTGCTATTTGTAATCTGTTTGATTAAAATAGTGGATTAAGTCCTTGACAGAGAAAGGCAAATCACTCTTGAGAGGGTGGACTGGACTAGTTGTTTTCAACGAACCAGGATAAAAATATCTGTGTTCTAATCTTTGATTTTTAGTCTTACTTATTCAACCCCCCCCCCCCTTCTAAGTAATTTTCTCACCTTCAGTTGGTATCAGAGCATGGTTCTGCGTGTGCTCCACTTAACCGTGACAGTTAAAGATCCAGTGAGAAAGATACTTTGATATTTGTGTTGTTGTCATTATGGAAACAGCTACATCAACTTGCAACAACAAATATGAAGGAGATAGGATCAGTACCAAGCCACCCATGTTTGATGGGGAAAAATTTGACTATTGGAAAGATAGAATAGAAAGTTTTTTCCTCGGGTATGATGCTGATCTTCGGGATATGGTCATTGATGGATATAAACATCCTACTGATGAGGATGGCAAAAAGATTGATAGAAAGTCAATGACTGAAGTACAGAAAAGAGATTTCAAGAATCACCACAAAGCCAGAACTATATTGCTTAATGCAATCTCTCATACTGAGTATGAGAAGATTACAAACAGAGATACTGCTCATGACATGTTTGAGTCACTCAAAATGACTCATGAGGGAAATTCTCAGGTTAAAGAGACCAAGGCGCTGGCGCTCATACAGAAGTATGAGGCATTTAAAATGGAAGAGTCTGAAAATGTAGAAACTATGTTTTCTAGATTTCAGATTCTTACTGCTGGTCTGAAAGTTCTGGATAAGGGCTACTCAACGTCAGATCATGTCAAGAAGATCATCAGAAGTCTTCCCACCAGATGGAGACCAATGGTGACTGCACTGAAGATGGCAAAAGATCTGAATAAGATCTCCTTAGAAGAACTTATCAGTTCTTTGAGAAGTCATGAAATAGAGCTGGAGGAAGATGAGCCCCAGAAGAAAGATAAAGGTAAATCCATACCTTTAAAATCTAACAAACCTGTTAAAGCTTTGCAGGTAAAAGAAGAAAGTTCTGAAGAATCGTCTTTTGAAGAAGAAGATGAACTGTCCATGCTTTCCAGAAGAATCAACAAGCTCTGGAAGCACAAGGGAAGGAAGTTTAACAACTTCAGGAAAGCTGACCACAGGAAGGAATCTTCTGGACACAGAAGATCTGGAAAGAAAGAGGTCACATGCTATGAATGCAAGGAACCTGGGCACTACAAAAATGACTGCCCCAAACTTCTCAAGGAGAAACCCAAGAGAAAGTTTGATAAAAAGAAAAAGGTTCTTATGGCAACTTGGGATGATTCAGATGAATCTGAATCTGAATCTGAAGCAGAAGAAGAGTGTGCCAACATGGCATTAATGGTTGGAATAGAAGATCAGAATGAAGAATTATCATCTGAATCTGAGTCAGACTCCGACTCTGATGCTGAAGAGGTAATGTTCAAACTTACCAAAGATGAACTTATAAAGGTGTTATCTGAAGTCTTGAAAAGCTACAATAATATCAAACTCAAGAACAAGAAGCTGAAAAGCAATCTTGAATCTGAGATTGATAATCTGAAAACAGAACTTGTTGAGCAGAGAGAAATAAATTTAAAAATAAAAAATGATTTGGAAATTGTTCAACAAGAATCTGATTCTGAAGCTAAGTCATCTGAAAATATTTTGGAAAAATATGACTCTAGTTTTCAGAGGTTCCTCACTAAAAGCATAGACAGAAGCAAGATGGCTTCTATGATCTATGGAGTTAGTAGGAATAAAAGAAAGGGAATTGGATTTCAATCTTCTTCTCTTGAAAAAGATGTAAGACCAATACCTGTAGATGATCTGATTATTAAGATAACTCCTTTATACTCTAATTTTAAATTTGGTCATTTAAATGATATTAAACACACGAGATCTGAAAAGAATACTCATGTGTTTAGATCTAAGGCTAGTCTAAACAAAAACTATGTTGAAAAACAAAAGTTTAGACAAACCTACAAGGCAACTAACCCTAAAGGACCCAAGAAGATCTGGGTACCTAAAGACAAAATAATCCCTGTTGCAGATGTCCTTAGCAGCAAAGTCAGGACACCAATCATGGTACCTGGACTCTGGATGCTCACGACACATGACGGGAGAAAGGTCTATGTTCCAAAGTCTGGAACTTAGATCTGGAGGGGACGTGAAATTTGGAGGGAACCAGAAGGGCAAGATCATTGGCTCTGGAACTATAGGTAATGGCAACCTACCCTCTATTTCTAATGTTCTGTTAGTTGAAGGATTGAAACATAATCTATTGTCCATAAGTCAATTAAGTGACAATGGTTATGATATCATCTTTAATCAAAAATGTTGCAAAGCTGTATGTCAAAAGGATGGTTCTACCCTATTCAATGGAAAGAGGAAACACAACATTTATAAAATTAACCTTTCAGAACTTAAAGTTCAAAATGTAAAATGCCTCTTATCTGTGAATGATGAGCAATGGGTCTGGCATAGAAGATTGGGGCATATTAATATGAGACGTATATCTCAGATTAATAAACTCAATCTGGTCAGAGGACTTCCTAAGTTGAAGTTCAACTCAGATGCTCTGTGTGAAGCATGTCAAAGAGGTAAATTTTCAAAATCTCATTTTAAATCAAAAAATGTTGTTTCTACCTCCAGACCATTGGAATTACTTCACATTGATCTGTTTGGACCAGTGAAAACTGCATCCATCAGAGGCAAGAAGTATGGGCTAGTCATTGTAGATGACTACAGCAGATGGACATGGGTAAAGTTTCTAAAACACAAGGACGAGTCTCATTCTGTGTTCTTTGACTTCTGCAATTAAGTCCAGACTGAAAAAGATTGTAAAATTATTAAAGTCAGAAGTGATCATGGTGGAGAATTTGAAAATAAACATTTTGAAAAATACTTTTCTGAAAAAGGCATTGCACATGATTTCTCCTGCCCTAGAACTCCACAACAAAATGGAGTTGTAGAAAGGAAAAATAGAACATTGCAAGAAATGGCCAGAACCATGATCAACGAGACAAATCTGGCAAAATATTTCTGGGCAGAAGCAATTAACACAGCTTGTTATATTCAGAACAGAGTGTCTGTAAGACCTCTTCTGAAAAAGACTCCCTATGAATTGTGGAGAAACAGAAAGCCTAACATTGCTTATTTTCATCCTTTTGGATGTATTTGTTATATGCTTAATACTAAAGATAATCTAAACAAGTTTGATTCCAAAGCACAGAAGTGTTTCATGCTTGGTTATTCTGAACGCTCTAAAGGCTACAGAGTATTCAATACTGAAACACAGATTGTGGAAGAATCTATTCATGTCAGATTTGATGATAAGCTTGGCTCTGAAAAGCCAAAGCAGTTTGATAGTTCTGCAGATAGAGAAGTGATGCTCACAGACTCTGAAGGCTCAGAGGCAGAAAAAGCAAAGAACAAAGAATCTGACGCAACCCCATATGCTACACCTTTGACTTCCCAACTAAACAACTTGCATATTTCTGAAAGACCAACCGTCAGAGGATCTTCTTCCAGAATCAAAGCTTCTCATCCAGAAGATGTGATAATTGGAAAGAAAGATGATCCCATAAGGACAAGATCATATCTCAGAACTTCTGAATCTTCCTTATTTGGCTTAGTGTCAATGATAGAACCAACATCTGTAGATGAGGCTCTGGAAGATAATGAATGGATTATAGCTATGCAAGAAGAGCTGAATCAATTCGCCAGAAATGAAGTTTGGGATCTGGTTCCTAGACCTAAAGGATTCAATGTCATTGGAACAAAATGGGTCTTCAGGAATAAGCTGAATGAAAAGGGAGAAGTAGAAAGAAATAAAGCAAGGCTGGTTGCTCAAGGATATAGTCAACAAGAAGGTATTGATTACACTGAGACATATGCTCCAGTGGCAAGGTTAGAATCTATTCGTCTTCTTATTTCATTTGCTGCACAGAATAACATCACTCTGTATCAGATGGATGTTAAAAGTGCTTTTCTTAATGGTATTATAGAAGAAGAAGTATATGTCCACCAACCTCCTGGTTTTGAAAGTGAAAACTTTCCAGATCATGTTTTCAAATTAAAGAAATCCCTTTATGGATTAAAACAAGCTCCCAGAGCTTGGTATGAGAGGTTGAGCAACTTCCTTCTGAAGAAAAATTTTATCAGAGGAAAAGTGGATACAACTTTATTCTGTAAATCTGTTAAGAAAGATCTGTTGATTTGTCAGATTTATGTAGATGACATTATTTTTGGATCCACAAATATTACGCTTGGAAAGGAGTTTGCTAAATGTATGCAGGAAGAATTTGAAATGAGCATGATGGGAGAATTGAGATTCTTCTTGGGAATACAAGTCAATCAGACTCTAGAATGCACCTACATACATCAAACCAAATATGTTAAAGAGCTTCTGAAGAAGTTCAACATGGTTGATAGCAAAATGGCAAAGACTCCAATGCATCCTACAAGCACTCTAGGTAAGGAAGAGGTAAGTAAGAAGATAGATCAAAAACTCTACAGAGGTATGATAGGATCTCTTCTATACTTGACTGCTTCTAGACCAGATATTCTGTTTAGTGTCTGCTTATGTGCTAGATTCCAATCAGATCCTAGAGAATCACACTTAACAACTATTAAGAGGATTCTGAGGTATCTGAAAGGTACTGCTAACATGGGTTTGTGTTACAGAAGATCTGATGAATTTTCATTAGTTGGATTCTGTGATGCTGACTATGCTGGAGACAGAGTTGAACGTAAAAGCACTTCTGGAAGCTGTCAGTTTCTTGGAAGTCATCTGATCTCATGGTACAGCAAGAAGCAACCTACCATTGCACTATCAACTACAGAGGCAGAATACATTGCTGCTGCTGGATGTTGTACTCAGATGCTCTGGATGAAGAGTCAATTAGAAGATTATCAAATCTATGAGAGTAACCTTTCTATCTTCTGTGATAATACTTCTGCTATATGTTTGTCAAAAAATCCAATCTTGCATTCTAAGGCAAAACATATAGAAATTAAACATCACTTCATCAGAGACTATGTTCAGAAGGGTGTAATTAATTTAGCTTTTGTTGATACAGATCATCAATGGGCTGACATTTTCACAAAACCCCTTGCTGAAGATAGATTTAAGTTTATTCTGAAAAATATTTGTATGGATTTATGTCCAGAGTAATATTTCTCAGAGGCAACCTCTCAGATGCAAAATGTTTAATAATCTGAAGTATTTCATCTGTCTATTTTATTCATTTATATTTATTTGATTATTTCGTTTTGGGTAAAACTCTGAACTAACAAGCTCAGAAGATCTGAAAGTTGGAAACGTTTCATTTCGTGAGAAAAATCAAATGAGCCAACAAAGCAAACACGTGGCATTCAATTTCTGAAAAGATTGAGTGCTTAACTGATTTGACGTTTGAGGTAATGCTTTGAAAATCTCACTTTTCTTGTTTTTCCCCCAGCTGTCATAATTTAATGTGAAATGATTACTTTTCAGTTAATGCTGTCCAAACGTGCGTAAGTGTCTTTTGTGTGCCCTATTTTTTTTGGTTTCCTATATATATCACCTATCACACTTCTATCACACTTTCCACATTCACTTCATTCATGCGTTTCTGCTTCCTTTTCAATCTCTTCCAAAACCCTAAACCGAAACCAAGGTATTCTTCTTCTTCAATGGCGTCAACTTCAAACACTGCTGCAAAACCTAACAAGACCATCATGTACAAAGAACCTGAACGAACCTTATTCACTCCAGTGGCTGATCTAGAGGTGCTCTGTGAAAGCTTCATTGACCTCGACTCTTTAAAGGAAAATGGGTTTGATCTCATTTCTGCCATCAAAGCTCAAGGGTGGGAAAAATATTTTGAAAGGCTAATGGGGCCTGTTTTCCCAACACTGGTTAAGGAATTTTGGATACATGCAAGCGCTGGTCCCAAGTTTATACATTCTTCGGTTCTTGGAGTGGAGATAGTCATCACTGAAAACCTGATCAGACAACTGTTTAGCTATACTGAGTCTGATGGTGTTTCAAATCTTGCTTCTTCTCGCATCGATATGGCTAGGGTTTATGAAGAAGTTACTATTGCTGGTTTGCCGTCAAGTAAGGTTAAGGATTTAAAACCCATTTATAGGATCTGGGCGAAAATCTTTATGAGTACGTTTTTCCACAGAAAACCTTCAAACTCTCCAGATTATGTGAGTTCTGAACATTTGTATTTTATGTACTGCATTAGCAAAAATGTCAAAGTGGATCTATCGTATCTCATCTTCAGTCATTTATTAACTCATGTCAAAGAAACCAGAGAGGAAGTAAGGGCGAAAGCTGGTAAAGTAAGGATATGGATACCCCTGGGAAGGTTGATTTCTGATATACTTGTTGAGAACAAGCTGGTTCAACATCTGACTGATGCGAAGATTACAGAAGATCTGACTCACATCATTGGCTCTGAAATTAATGGGCTCAATCTGAAGAGGATGAAAATCATCTCAGAATTGAAGGGACAACTCAGGAAGATCAACTCTGACGAGATTCAAGGTAGAAGAGTTCCTGTGGAAGACTTTCCACTGTTCAGTGCAGATGAACCTAAGGAATTTGTCTGGCTGTACATTACTGAATGCCTAAAGGAAGGAATCCCTTTACCTGCCAATCTCGTTCAGAAGCCTGGAGAAGAATTTCCTAATCAGATGAAGGAAAGGCGCAGTAAGAGGAAGGCTGACGAAGAATCCGTTCAGAAGAAGAGAAAAGCTCCTGAAGCATCAAGAAAGAAGAGGAAAGAAGGAAAGAAGGCCAGAAGCAGTCCAAGAGAAGCTACTCTGGAAGAAATCAGAGACACCATTCAACAGGTATTAGCCTCTGATCCTACTCCTACTGTTCATTCACCACTATCTTCACCACAACTCTCTCCAAGCCTCATACCAAGAACTTCAAAATCTAGAAAGTCTGTTAATATCTCATCCGAACCACTATCCTCTGAACCAGTAAATTTACAATCATCTCCAGCACCAATCCCATCTAATCCACAACATCAAACTATTCAAACAGAAATTCCACCACCAGAACCAATTTTATCTGAAAACTCTCCAACAATAACTCCACCAGAACCAACTCAACCAGAAAATTCTCCAACAACACCTCCACAACCAACTTTGTCGCAACAAGAGAATCCCCACTTAGAGACTCCCCAACCACAAATAATTATTTCAGAACAAAATCATCCAGAGACTGTTCAAACTGAACACTCTGAACAAGCAATTCCCTCAGAAGATCCAAATCTTTCTGACAATATTCTTGATATTCCACCCCTCAACCAAACAATTGAAATTTCGTCTACATCTGTTCACTCAGATGAATCCTCTGATTCATCTGATTCTTCTGACTATGATTCAGAATCACTCAAACAAGCTCGCTCTGAGAGTGTTATGAAGAAACATCTTAACATTGCTTTGTTTCATACCCCACCAACCTCTCCATCTCAACAACCATCTGAAGCTCAACCCTCTGACACTCAAACAGCTGAAAACCAAACCATTCCACAACCATCTGAAACTAATCCATCTGAGAATCAAACTCTTCCTCACTCAGCTGAACTCCCTCAATCTGTCATCCACACATCTCAACCACCCACATCTCAACCACCCACACCTCAACCACAACCATCTGAACCTACTCCTGCTAACACCCCTAATCCTTTTTCCTCTGGTCAGAATGAACAGTCAGATTTAGGATCTTGTGTTAATGCTATGTTTGATATTTTCAAAAAGGAGTTAGATTCTGAATATGATCGTGTTAAGGCTGTATGTATGTCTAGTTTGGACCCAAATGTTTCGAATACTGCGTGGAAGCGCTTCATCTGGATGTTTAACAAAGCTGCCCTAAAAGTTAGAGCAAAATGCTCTAAGCTTGCTAAGACTAAATTTGCTGAGTTAATAAAGGTGACACTGATGAACATGCCTCCTCCTCCTCCTGTGTTACTATTGGAAGCTGCTCCTCCAGTTGTTCCTGATTTTGAAATGGTTGAACAAGCTTCTGTCGAAAACCAATCTGAAGGGAACCCTGCTGCTGCTGCATCTGCTCCGTCTTCATCTGTGGTTTCAGAACTTGTGAATGATGTGAAGGATATCAAGGACTGGATGATCAAGCAAGAGAAAACAACCGATGAAATCAAGACCTAGATGTCTAAGCAAGAAGAGTCAGCTGCCAAGATGACAGAGCTTCTGACCCTCATTGCCTCTCGCCAGACCTAGTTTTATTTGTTGTTTTGCACATGAACTGAGTTTTTGATGTTTGGTTATCGTTATTGTGTTATGTGTTTTTTGGCCCCTGCCTGTTTGTCTGTGAACTTTGGTTTGTTTTGTTTTAATTGCATGCTAACATGTTTTGCTCCTATTTGCTTCTTCTCTTTTATTTCCTTCCGTCTTTGAAAATCTTTTTGATTATGACAAAAAGGGGGAGAAAAAGAGAAACTGAGTGTTCAACCTATAAGCATTTACCAAAACTAAAATTCAGACATTTTTATTAACTTATTTGAATTTAAGTCTTTCAGATTATACTGTTATATCTGACATAATTCATTGAAGTTACCCTGAGACTGTGTCAACCAGAACCTGATTCTCTAAAGAAAATCTGAGTATTCAATCAACTCTGATATCTTACTCTGATACATTTATTCAATCATCTGGCATCAAGATTTGACTCTGAACTCATTCATCAGGCTCTGAATCTGAAATATACTCAATCAGAAAGGGAAGTATTCTATTCTATTGTAGTATTTATTTCAGGGGGAGATTGTTTATCTCAGGGGGAGTTTCTAATTCTTACTCTTTATTGAACAAATTTTCTCATGTTTTGTCATCATCAAAAAGGGGGAGATTGTAAGAGCACAGATTGTGTCTTAGTTATATCTCTATGTTTTGATGATAACAATTATAAATTTTGTATTCAAGAATTATTTACTCTAAACGTGTTCTAGATTGTTTGCTACAGGCACTAAGGTAAATTATCTTAAGAAAGCAAAATTGCATCTGAACATTGGTTGTATGAAAGACTTCATAAGTTCAAGAGCATCTTAAGTGAAGATCTGAACATTGCTCCCAGAAGAATCTGACTACTGTCTCTTGAAGATTCTGAAGAAGGAGCCTCTAAAGCATAGAAGACTCTGCTCTGAAGGATTTACACGCTCAAGCACACTAGCTGCACATACTCTGATTCAGCTCAATCTGAAGAACTTTCAAGACTCTGAAGATCCAGATGATCCGTGATCAGAAGACTCTGAAGATTCAGATTCTTATGTTGAAAGCTGAACTTACTTTGAAGAAGATTTAAATATGTACGTTGGTCTCTCTCAACAGCTCTTTCCTATTTTGTGCTAGACACAAGGACACAGACAAAAAGGTTTTATCTGTGCATTCCATTCTGAGGAAAGTATTCTGCAAGTGAAGACAAAAAGCATCAGGCCTGTTTCAGCACAGCCTCCAATGTGAAGACAAAAGGCTCTAGGCTTTTCTGCACAGCCTTCAACGTAACAAGACTTCTTGGATCTTAGTGCCTATATAAAGAAGTCCACTCCATCTTCTTCATTATCGAATCTCTAGCAAAATCACTCCTCAAAGCAAATCTCAAAAAGCTCTTTATCATATTACTTTGCTTTATCTTTATTCTTAACTTAAGAGAAATATCACTGTTGTGATAACAGCTTATTAGAAGCATTCTTACTCTTGTAAAAGTTTTACTTTGTTTGTAAAAGGTTTTCCTTAAGAGGATCCAGTTGGGATCAGCTGCTCTTGAGAAGACTAAGAACGGTTGTTCTTAGGTGTTGCTATTTGTAATCTGTTTGATTAAAATAGTGGATTAAGTCCTTGACAGAGAAAGGCAAATCACTCTTGAGAGGGTGGACTGGACTAGTTGTTTTCAACGAACCAGGATAAAAATATCTGTGTTCTAATCTTTGATTTTTAGTCTTACTTATTCAACCCCCCCCCCCCCCTTCTAAGTAATTTTCTCACCTTCAGAATCAATGGGAATTGTTATGGTAGATGCATGGTAGAATGATGTAGGAAGGTTTCTGGATCATCAATTTGGAGATTAGTGACCAATTAGGGTTGATGCAATTTTCGGTTGAGATCGTGTATTTGCAAACCTTGAACTTTTAGAATGAATTAGTGGCATGAATGAATTCCTGAGGAAATTTGGGATAAGATTCATCAAGGAATCGTGGCCAATGGTGGATTCTAGAGAGAGTAAGGTTGTGGATGGTTGATCGGAGAAGTCACCGGCGGTGACTCTAGCGCGCGCAGGTGAACTAAACTTAGAAATTTGAAATGAGGAAGATGATCCCAGAGCCATTGGATTAGGGGAGGACCTTTGACCAGATGAGGATCCAACGGCCACGCGTGAAGGAAATTTTGTGAAGGATTTCTGAGTTGAGATGAAACGATGCGTTTCATTTATTTGTTGGTTTTGGGCTTAAGTCACCAGTTGATACTCACACCCCCTTTATGGCCCAGTTTGGACATTGAACTAATTTTTCATGCTATTCACACCACGCGTCTATCCTTTTCTTTTTATTTTCTTTTAATTTTTCATTTCATTCATGGTTATTGAATAATTCATAAATAATTGAAAAATGATTCAATTAATTCCATTCTTTTTTCCATGGATTCATGATTGAATCTAGTTTTTTTTTATATAAAAAATATTAATATTTCATGCATTTCTGATTTTATTAGCATTTTTTACATTTTAATTGATATTAAAATAGTCATGGTTGATGCTTGATCTTGTTGAATTTGGTTTGATCATTTGATGATGATTCTTGCCCTGATTTCTTGTGTGTAGCTAGCATAGATATGCATGTTCCCCCTAGATTTTTCTCACATTTTTTTGATGAATGTAGGTGGTAGTTTTAGGTTGAAATTTTGAGAGCTCCATTTTTAGGGTTTATGGTTGATACCTTATGATTTAGGTTTTATTTCTAGAACTTGGTGGATGATTCAACCTCTGATTTTTGTATGGTAGATTCATGATTGAATTAGGGTCCCTTAGGAATTTTTGTAGGAATTTACAATGTGGTTTACTATTTTTGTTTGATTTTAGTTTAGGTGCTAACTTTGGATGATGTTAATGCACTAATTCAACTAGAATGACTTCTTTAGTTCCCTTAGATTAGGGTTTTGTCTCTCTTGCTCTTGGATGATGTTGAAGACAAGCTTGTGCTACCATGGATTGCTTGAAGAAGCTTGGATGTGAAGATCTTCCCTTCTTTTTGTGTAGTGTTGATTAGGTGTTAAGATTAGGGTTTTGTAGGCAGAGCTTCTAGATAGATTCCCTTCCCTCATAAACATGGAAGATGTTGATCACTTCCATTCTTCCCTATGATGTAAGGTCCCTTTGTAAAGGCCTCATCCCTCCTTTGGTAGGATGTGTGGCTCTTTACAAGTTGGTAGAACCTTTGAGGGTCCCTTTCTCTGATGATAGGATGCTTAGTGGTGACCTTTGGTCTTCACTCTGCTACCAATCATCCAAACTTTGCTCTTGTTAGATGAATATTCCTCCCTTGCTAGAGTATGAAGTTCCTTGCTTGAAGAAGATTGAAGGATAGGAGTTGATACTTCCCAGTATTTGAAGACTACTCTTAGAAGCTGAAGCTTGTAGATCAGGAAGAGCAAGTTGATACTTGTAAGGAGGAGAAAGCTGAAGCTTGAAGGTCCAGAAGAACAAGTTGATACTTGTGAAGAAGATCAAATTGAAACTGAGTGAAGAGCTGAGGCTTGAAGAAGAAAGGTTTGAGTTGACACTTATGTTGATACACTGAGAGCCTGAAGGAACAAGTTGATACTTGCAATTGGGATTGAAGCCTGAAGGTGGAGTTTACCAAAGAGCTGAAGCTTGAGGAAGAAGAAAGAATAAGTTGATACTTATGTTGGATGTATTAAGAGCTCAGAGAAGCAAGTTGACACTTGCTATTGAAGATGATAGCCTTGAAGAGCAGTGACAGACTGAGGTGTGAACTGCTGTCAAAATGTTGCTTTGATGTGGAGCTGGGGAAGCTGTTGATTTGCTTTCTTGACTGTCTGTTTGCTTTCTGTGCAACTGTATTGATGTGACTTGTTTAATTTGCTTGATGCATTAGAATAAGTTCATGTTTAGATTCCTTTAAGCTAGGAGCATGATTGCACTAGAGGTTGAGTGGCTCCCTCTGCTTGTATTTTTACTGTATTGCTTTGCTTGCTGGTATTTGGTAGAGCCCAGCTCCCTTGCCTATGTGGATTGTGATTTGCTTGATGGCATTTTATTTCATTTCTTCTGTATGATTGCAGTTATTATATTTTGCTTGATAGCATGTTATTCTTTCCTCTGTATGATTACAGTTATTCATATCTGGCTTGAGGTTGAGATGAGCTTGTGGAGGCTGATGCCCCACACACATTTCCTCCCTCACTTGCATTGCATGCATTTTACTATATATCTGTTTAGTGTTTAAGATGATGCTTTATCTGTTTCTGTTTACCATTGATATGATCCCCTAGGAATCTCACTTCCCTTGATAAGGAAGTGATGATTAGAACTTTAGGTTGAAACCTATGCATGACAACTTCTAGGAGTTCCCTGTTTCAAACCTTAACCATAGGATGAATCCTTGGCATGATAACATTAGGACTTGATAGTCTCCCATTAGTTGAGCCTGTTCTCTCTTCTCATCTCGAAACAAATTAAAATACCATAATAAAGGTTAACTGACGTCGTACGTTACGAGCCTTAAGCTATCTGAGAAAGGATTGTTGGAGAGTTTATTTTCAACAGTTTGGATGATTAGTATGGCACCCTTTGGGTGACATGCGACGCATTCACTCTCAGGTCATAGTCTCTAGTGCGATATTGGTTGCAAACATCCATAAAAAACAGTTCTTCCGTAAAAGACAGAAAACAAACTTCAAACCTTTTTGCCCCGTGGGCCCATAATTCAAAGGAAAGCTTTTCTGAAGAAAAGAGTATTGTTAACTCTCAGTTCTACCGCAAACGGTAACGCCTAAGTTTCCAAGAGTCGAGTTGCGTACATCCAACTGCTGGAACTGTTTGTTAACCCTACTCGATAAAAACAGATGAATCTGAATTCCCGTAATCCGTATTATCCCGAACTATGTAAGCTATGATCTCTCATACCTGTTGAGAGTACGTAGGCACAATACTGATGTATTGGCGAGCCACCTTCCCCGTAACCCGTAGTTAGCCGAACTACGTTGACTCTGATTTCTCATTCTCTGATGAGAATACGTAGGCATAAAGCGCGACGCTTTGCCGAGTCATTTTCTTTTCTTTTTTAAGCCAGCCTTGATAGGTAGATAGTTAAAACAACCCGTCAGATAAACACAACAAGCGTGGATCCCATCGAGTACGATGGACGTGAAGGGTGCTAATACCTTCCCCTTGCGTAACCGACTCCCGAACCCAGACAATGGTTGCGATGACCCTGTCTTATACCTTTTCGTCAGGTTTCCCCGATCGTTTCATTTCCCGCTCTGAGGGATAAATAAAGAAAGGTGGCGACTCTTCTGTTTTGCCGGCACCTTATTTTCGCGGAAGCGACAGCTGGCGACTCTGCTGGGGATTCGATAGTTTCCTAGGGATCCAACGTCCCTTATGCGAGTCAATTTTGGGGATCCAATGTCCCCTGCGAGAGTCAATCCTAGCGCTTGTATGATTACTTGTTGGGTTGTGTTTATTTATCGCACTTTATTTCCCGCACTTTATTTTCAGTATGATATGATTATCTGTGCTGTTGTGGGAGGGGCATTCTGATGAGTGAGAAGCCAGACCCAGGCTTGAGTGTACCTAGCATTAGTTGTGGAAATTAGTGGGCGCGTGCTTGCTTTGCAGGCACTAGTGTCTCATGAAATCCACGCTCAGACGAGGTTCTCCCGGTTGACTTCTTTTCCGGCCCATTGGGCCTGAGAGGTTGTTGGTTTGGAGGATTGTCGACTCTGGGGACCGATCATTTGGAATTCAGCTGAGTGAGGCCGCTTCAGGAGATGGTGGTGCCACACCTTCTGGGTATCGTATCACCCCCCTTGAATGTCTCTGACGCTGATGACCGCATAGGATGCCGAACTTGTGTCAGTATAGGTCCATACCTGTGAGCAGGGTTGGGTTTGTTGCAAGACACTTTAACCTTCAGACTACCTGGTTTTCTTGATAGTGAATCAGTTTTGTTGGTATCAGAGGTTCCCATCATCAGATGTATGTGTGTTCTTGACAGAGCAGAGTTATGGTCCTGTATCAGAGGTCCTTATCTTCAGAGATGTATGTGTTCTTGACAGAGCAGAGTTATGGTCCTGTATCAGAGGTCCTTATCTTCAGAGATGTATGATTGTTCTTGATAGAGCAGATTTATGGTTCTGTATCAGAGGTCCTTATTATCAGATGAGTGTTTGTTCTTGACATAGCAGATTTGTGGTCTTGTATCAGAGGTCCTTATAATCAGATATGGTTGCTCTTGACAGAGCAGATTTATGGTCCGATACCAGGGTTTTCTTTTCATCAGAGATATGATTGTTCTTGACAGAGGAGTATTGTGGTTTTGTTGATACAGAACCTCCATCTCTTCAACAGCACAGTTGTCTTGATCTCCTGCTGCATGATTGCATTTTACATTGCTTTGCATACCCATTTGCATTTCATTAACGTGTGTCTGTGTTGCAAGTGTCGTTTTCCCCGATTCAGGTTTTCTTGCCTCCTGTTGTGCTATTATGGGTTCTCTGAGGAAGACTGTAGCCTACAAACTCCCCGCCCCTGATGTTGTTCAGCTGACTGGTTTGATTGCTTTGGCAGATGATTCTGTGAGAGATGAATTCAGAAAGTCTTACGGTAAACTGCTCAGCTTGGTTCGTAAACCCTCTGTGTTTGAGTTAAATGGGTTGCACGCCCTGCTGCAGTTCTACGATCCTCCTTTGAGATGCTTTACCTTCCAGGATTTTATTCTCGTACCCACACTGGAGGAGTATGTTGATTTGTTAGGTGTGCCTATCAAGAGTCGGATGCCCTTTGTTCATATGGATGCTGAGCCTCATCTGGCTAGTCTAGCTCCTTCACTTCATCTGGATGCCTCTGAGTTGGTTTTGTCTAGTTGGAACAGGGTTCTCGGTTTCTCCTTGCAGTTCTTAGTGGGAAAGGCTCAGCAGTGCGCCAAAGACGGATGTTGGGTCGTGTTCAACACCATCCTCGCTCTGTGCATATATGGCATCATTCTGTTTCCCAATATGCCTGACTTTGTAGACTTCGACGCCCTTCACATCTTTGCATCAAGGAATCCAGTCCCTACCTTGATAGGAGATGTCTATCATTCCGTCCACTACAAAAACGAGAACAGAAGGGGCAAGAATGTCTCGTGCTGTGTACCCCTTCTCTATAGATGGCTTGATAGTCACCTATCCAAGAGGGGTCCATTTGCTTCGTCTGCAGCCACAACTAAGTGGTCCGAGCGTTTGATGAGTCTGTCCGCGGAGGATATTACCTGGTTTGATAGAGATAGGTTGGGTACCGAGATCATCTTCAGCTGCAGTGGGTTTCCGAACGTGCCTTTGATAGGCAGGAAGGGTTGTATAAACTATAATCCATCTCTGCTGGTCCGACAGTTTGCTTACGCTTTGAGAGCTCCGCCGAAGGATGAAGAGGTGCAGGAATCTCTGTACCTCACTGGTCTTCTAGAGGGGAATATGTTATCTAGGCTTCAGCACGCTTGGAATGTTATCAGTAAGCGGGGAAAACCATTGCTGGGAAAAAGTAATAGCCAAGCCTACACTCCATATGTGACTTGGATCAGAGCCAGAGCAGATGCTATAGGGATGCCGTTTCCACATGCCAAGCTAGAAAGCCATCCAGTGATTGAAGAGCCTACCACCGTGCCTATTCAGCAGCATAATCAAGTGTTGGCTGAGAGAGATGAGCTGAAGAAAGCAAATGAAGAACTGGAGAAGGAATTGGCTCGACTCAGAAGCGAGAAAAGCGAAGCCGTCCATTCCTTCAAGAGGCAGACAGAGCTGGTGAACCAGTTAGGGAAGGACTTAACCAAGCAGATAGCTGAGCGTGAGCGCTTGGGTCGAGACTTCAATGTTGTCAATGACGTACTAGCCACTAAGAAGCAGCACTTGGATGAAGCGTACCAAAGAATATCCAAGTTCAATCAGCATTGGAAGGCCACCCTAGCCAACAGAAAGGAACAAGAGGATAAACTGAAGCAGCAGATCTCCAAGCTGAAAGGCCAGGTGAAGGCTAGTGAGAAGAGGTTTGATGAAGAAACCGTTCGCAGATACGCCACTGAATGCCAGCTCAACAAAACTCTTGCTAACCTGAAGGAGCGCAAACTGATGTTTGAATCCAAGAAGCGGAAGTTAGAAGATTGTTTCGGCGAAGGAGCATGGGAAGACTCAGTTGAAGGTCTTCAATACACTATTACGCAGAGGTAGTTACTCGTCGAAGGGTTGCTCACTCGGCCTGATCATCCAGAAACGAGGAATCTGTTAGAAGAGTTCTGCGCCCGTGGCCATGCTTGATTATATTTGTAATCCTTTTGTTTTGATCATTGTTGTATGCTGACCATCACCAGGCTTGTTGGTCGAGGTCATGCTATTGCTTGTACTCAGTGACGTGGTGTACCTCCTTGATGGGCTTTCTTTATATATATGAGATCTTATTTCCATGACTGGACTCAGACTTCTTATTATCAGCACTGGCACTCAGGCACTAGGATCGGGGGAAATCTCCCTAACGCACAGACACACGTTTGCATTTGCATGAAGCATCTGCATAACGAGCACTTTATCGTTTTTCTAACCCTTTGTGTATGCAGGTTGTTCTAGGATTGATCAAAGGCCAATCCACCGCTATCCGACCAAAGCAAATCGAGCTAGAGCTATGGAGCAAGTGCAGACTGACGTTCAATAACTCCGAGAAAGGATGGACCGCTTCATGGAGCTCATGCAAGTGGTCACCAACGGCCAGGATCAGCTCAGAACATTGGTCCAGCCTCTGATTTCAAGGGTTAACAACAATGGTGTACTCCATGGTGGGACTGTTCCAACCCCTCCACCTGTTGAAACTCCTCAGAATGGCGTCCCCGTGACTGGGGGGAACGGTAGTGCCAACGGCAATATGATCGCTAACATGGGGCTCAATGGTAATACGACTGGCGTCAGTAATGGGAATTTCGAAGCTAATGTCAATGTTGGGTTGGGCAACGGCAACACAGGTGTTGGAAATCTGTATGGGCCTCAACCATGGTTAGAAGACCGTCAAGATGATGTGTTCTCACAGAAAGGTGCTGAAGGAGAGCTGACTGTTGAAGCACGTCTGAGGTTTAAGGCACTCGAGGACAAGATGAGGAATTTCGAGAACCTGAACACTATGGGTGTTGACATGTCCAAGCTGGGACTGATTGCTGATTTCAAGGTGCCTCCCAAGTTCAAGGTACCCGACTTTGAAAAATACAAGGGCACCACTTTCCCTCGCGTCCATCTGAGATCATACTACCGGAAAATGTTCGCTCACTCTGAAGACGAGAAGTTGCTGATGCACTTCTTTTAGGATAGCTTGTCCGGGCCATCCTTGGAGTGGTACATGAGTCTGGAGCCTACCAGTGTGCGCATGTGAAAGGAACTTGCTGAAGCATTCGTGCACCACTACCAATATAACAGTGACTTGGCCCCGAACCGGGTTCAACTGCAGAATTTGTCGCAAAGGAACAACGAAGGGTTCAAGGAATACGCCCAGTAGTGGCGTGAATTGGCAGCTAGAGTTCAGCCGCTGATGGTTGAACGGGAGCTTGTGGAAATGTTTGTAGCCACCCTCCCAGGGGTTTATTACGAGAAATTGGTCAGCAATATGTCTGGAAGCTTCTCAGATCTCATTATCACGGGTGAACACGTTGAAAATGGGATCAAACTGGGGAAAATTCAAGGTTATCTATCCTCAACTGGAGGAGGAAAGAAGTCGTATGGTGGCAAAAGGCGGGAAGGAGAGACGAGCGCCGTGTCCAACGCTCGAAGGAAAGGCAAGGGCCAGCACCAGCAGGTGGCTAGCATAACCATCCCCGCGGTCCAACAGCCACAGCAGCAGCAGCAGCCAAATCAGCAGGGGTACAGAAAGTATCAGAACAGGGCACCTCTGTCAAGTCGTCACCTCGAGACGCCGCCCATGTCTTATGCTCAACTGTTACAGACTCTGCTCCAGTTACAGCTGATCCAGAAGAGAACCCTGGCTCCCTTGACAGGGGCACCTCCGCCAGGATATGATGCGAATTCAACTTGTGAGTTTCACTCAGGAGCACCAAGCCACACGATAGAAAATTGCAAAGCCTTCAAGCACAAGGTGCAGGATATGGTGGACGCCAAAATCATCAATTTCTCAGATAATGTGCCAAACGTCACGAAGAACCCTATGCCGAATCATAGGGGAGGTGGGGTAAACGCCATTATTGAAGACGAGAGCTCAGATTTGTTGACTGATGTCAAGGATCTGAAGACACCGCTTAGCTTCGTTAAAGCCAAGCTTATGAAAAGAGGTTTCTTCCTGGGTTGTGGAGAACTGTGTATGGGTTGTGCGACGAGTCCTGACGGATGCGAACAGTTGGTAGAGGGGATTCAGAGTCTGATGACCGAAGGAATCTTACAGTTTAGCCGAAGGGCCGAATGTGGATCTGGAGAGGTAATGCTGAAGCTAGATAATGAGGTTGCCACCATCACCATCCCTCGCCGGACGATCCTATCTCTGCACCCAGGCCGCCCACGATTACTATCACCAAAGCTGGGCCGATACCTTTCGAAAGCACCAATGCTGTCCCGTGGCATTATGGGGCAGACGTCTACTGCAACGGGAAGAAGTTAGAATTGGAACCATCTGAGCAATCTGGGGATAACCTAGGGGGCATTGGCGGAATTACTCGTAGCGGGAGAGTATTTGCTCCACCTGAGATCGTGGCGGACAAAGCGGACAAAGTTAAAGTAACTCATAAGGGAAAGAGTAAAGTCGTTGAGGAAACCCCTCGTGGGGTAGAGAAGGACTTACTTGTTAAGGACGCTGAAGAGTTCATGAGGTTGATCAAGAAGAGTGACTACAAGATCATTGACCATCTTCATCAAACACCCTCGAAAATTTCCATCCTGAATTTGTTGCTGGGTTCTGAGGCACATCGCAACGCGCTGCTGAAGGTGTTGAATGCCACGTATGTACCGCAAGAAATATCGGTCAACCAGTTGGAAGGGGTCGTAGCCCACGTGAATGCTAGAAACGGGTTAGGGTTCACTGACCTGGAGCTGACGCCGAAGGGAAGAAACCACAATAGTGCCCTGCACATCTCGATAGAGTGTAGGGGAATGATTATGTCTCATGTGTTGGTGGACACAGGGTCGTCGCTCAATGTTCTTCCGAAGAAAGCATTGATGAAGTTAGATACTCGAGGATTGATTTGCACACCCAGTGATCTGGTTGTGAAGGCGTTCGATGGAACCAAGCGTCATGTCTTTGGAGAGGTAACATTGCCAATCCAAGTCGGGCCGGAAACTTTCGACGCAGTCTTCTACATTATGGACATCATGCCTGCCTACAGCTGTCTCCTAGGCCGACCATGGATCCATTCTGCTGGCGCCGTGACCTCCACGTTGCACCAGAAATTCAAGTATGCTGTTGGAGGTAGCATCGTAACTATTTGTGGCGAGGAAGACATAATGGTGAGCCATTTGTCGTCCTTCAAGTATGTTGAGATGGATGGGGAAATCCACTAAACACTATGTCAGGCGTTCGAAGCTGTTAAAGTCAAGAACGTGGCTCCAGTCATGATCGAGAAACCAGAGATGACTCTCTCTTCCTTCAAGGAAGCCCGGGCCGTTGTCCAAGCCGGATCTACCCCAGGCTGGGGACGAATCCTAGAGATACCTAACAAGCAAGACAAGTTTGGGTTAGGATACTCTCCTGCGGCTGAAGCCTCCTCTTCTCACAGTGCGCCGCGAGGTAAAGGACCGATCCCGTTTACAAGTGGTGGGGTGATATGTGAAAGTGTCAACGCAGTGTCTGAAGATGGCGAAGACAGCGATTGCGACCTGGACTCTTGGATTCGGCCAAGCAAACCAGGCCAGAGCCTCAACAACTGGTCTATCAGGGATACCATCCAAGTGACAGGCAAAGAGTAATGACTTACTTTCTCCAATCATTGTACAACCCTATGTCCTACCCGGGGCATAGTGGTTTTATTGTCAGGGCCTTGTTTGATTATGTACATGTATTTTACCAATAAATCAAAAGGCGTTTTTCTTCGTATTCAAATGTTGTGATCCCTGTTATTCCTGTTTTATATTTGTTTTGAAAAACAACAAAATGGCAATGGGGTTTGTGCTAACCTGCATATCCTTGTTTTAAGCTTAACCTTTGTTATTGCAGAATCCACATAGCAGATGACATCGACTCTGGACCTTCTACGACTCACTTCGACTTCGATTGCCCGATCTATCAAGCCGAAGAAGAGATTGATGAAGACGAAGACCTTCCCGAAGAGTTGGCCCACTTGTTGAAACAAGAAGAGAAAGTTATTCTGCCTCACGAGGAAGAGGTTGAGATTGTGAACCTGGGTTCTGAAGAACTAGTCAGGAATGTCAGGATAGGGGCTGCATTGCAGAGTGATGTCAAGCAGAGATTGGTCGAGATGCTGAGAGAGTATAGTGACATCTTTGCTTGGTCATACGAAGATATGCCCGGACTTGATACTGACATCGTGGTCCACCACTTGCCGCTGCGAGAAGATTGTCCTCCCGTTAAGCAGAAGCTTAGGAGGACACGACCAGATATGGCCGTTAAGATCAAAGAAGAAGTGCAAAAGCAGCTTGATGCTGGCTTCTTAACGGTCACCACTTACCCTCCGTGGGTCGCCAACATAGTACCTGTACCGAAGAAGGATGGTAAGGTTCGAATGTGCGTCGATTATCGGGATATGAATAGGGCGAGCCCTAAAGATGATTTCTCGCTCCCTCATATCGATGTGTTGGTCGACAATACAGCTCAGTTCTCCGTATTTTCATTCATGGATGGCTTCTCCGGCTACAATCAGATCAAGATGGCGCCGGAGGACATGGAGAAAACTACGTTTATCACACCTTGGGGAACATTTTGCTACAAGGTAATGCCTTTCGGTCTGAAGAACGCAGGGGCCACTTACCAACGAGAAATGGTTAGTTTGTTTCATGATATGATTCATCATAAGATTGAAGTCTATGTTGATGACATGATTGCGAAGTCCCAAACGGAGGAAGGACACCTGGTCAATTTGCTGAAGCTTTTTGAGAGGCTTAGGAAGTTCAGGTTGAGGCTGAATACTAACAAGTGTACTTTCGGAGTACGGTCTGGAAAGCTACTGGGGTTTATCGTGAGTGAAAGAGGCATCGAGGTTGATCCTGCGAAGACAAAAGCAATACAAGAAATGCCAGCGCCAAAAACAGAAAAAGAAGTTCGTGGTTCCTGGGCAGAATAAACTACATTGCAAGGTTTATTTCTCAGCTCACGGCCACGTGTGAACCAATGTTCAAACTGTTAAAGAAAGATTAGGCGATTATCTGGAACGAGGATTGCCAGAAGGCATTTGATAAAATAAAACAATATCTGCAGGAACCTCCGATCTTGATACCCCCAGTGGCCGGAAGACCTTTAATCATGTACTTGACAGTTCTTGAGAATAGTATGGGGTGTGTTCTCGGTCAGCACGACGAGACGGGCAGAAAGGAGCATGCCATTTACTACTAGAGTAAAAAGTTCACAGACTGTGAATCTCGTTACTCGATGCTGGAGAAGACGTGTTGTACACTAGCCTGGGCTGCCAAACGTTTACGACAGTGCATGCTCAACCACACCACCATGCTAATTTCGAAGATGGATCCGATTAAGTACGTCTTCGAGAAGCAAGCGCTTTTGGGCAGGATTTCCAGATGACAAATGGTGTTGACGGAATATGACATTCAATACATTTCACAGAAGGCCATCAAGGGAAGCGTATTATCTGAATACCTTGCCGAACAGCCGATCGAGGATTATCAGCCAATGAAATTTGAATTCCCTGATGAGGATATCATGTTTCTTAAAGCGAAAGATTGCGATGAATCGTTGCCCGACGAGGGTCTGGATAGGAAATCCCAATGGAAATTGATATTTGACGGGGCGGTTAACTCTCATGGAAGTGGCATTGGGGCGATCATCACAACTCCCCACGGATCCCACATCCCGTTCACTGTGAGACTGACGTTTCCGGTCACCAATAATGAAGCAAAGTATGAAGCATGCATCATGGGTCTAGAAGAAGCAATTGATTTGAGAATCAAGAACCTAGATGTATATCGTGACTCGGCACTTGTGATCAACCAGATTAAAGGGGAGTGGGAGACTCGTCAATCAAATTTGGTGCCGTACATGAACTATGCCAGAAGGCTGCTGCCGTTCTTTGATCGAGTGGAACTCCATCATGTGCCCAGAGCTGAAAACCAGATGGCTGATGCCTTAGCCACGTTGGCTTCGATGTATAAAGTCAATTTTTGGAATGAAGCTCCAAGAATTGTCCTTTCTCGTCTTGATAGACCTGGATTCGTCTTTGCGATCGAGGAAGCCTCCAACGGCAGGCCATGGTTCCATGATATCCAAACCTTCCTTATGACTAAGGAGTACCCTGCGGGAGCGTCAACCCAGGATAAGAAGACTCTGAGGAGGCTGTCTGGAAATTTTTATCTCAATCCTGATGGAGTTCTCTATAAAAGAAACCACGATCTCGTGCTACTCAGATGTGTAGATGAGAAAGAAGCGAGTATGCTCATGGAAGAAGTCCATGAAGGCACATTTGGTACGCACGCCGGTGGGCATGCTATGACGAGAAAGATCCTGAGAGCAGGATACTACTGGCTGACGATGGAGTCAGATTGCTTTAAATTCGTGAAGAGATGTCATAAATGCCAGATTTATGCTGATAAGATTCATGTAACGCCGTGCCCGTTGAATGTCATGTCCTCCCCATGGCCATTCTCCATGTGGGGCATCGACATGATAGGCAAGATTGAGCCCACTGCATCTAACGGTCATCGCTTCATTCTAGTAGCTATCGACTACTTCACCAAGTGGGTGGAGGCAGCCTCATATGCTAATGTGACCAAGCAGGTGGTGGCTAAATTCATAAAGAGGGACATCATCTGTCGTTACGGAATTCCCGAGCGAATCATGACTGATAATGGTTCGAATCTGAATAACAAGATGATGAAGGAGCTGTGACAGAATTTCAAGATTGAACACCACAAATCATCTCCTTATCGGCCAAAGACGAATGGCGTCGTTGAAGCGGCCAATAAAAACATCAAGAAGATCGTACAGAAGATGGTCGTGACTTACAAGGATTGGCACGAGATGTTGCCATTTGCACTGCACGGTTATCGTACCACGGTACGTACATCAACCGGGGCAACTCCTTTCTCACTGGTGTGCGGTATGGAAGTTCTCCTACCGTTAGAAGTGGAGATCCCTTCTTTGCGAGTTTTGGTTGATGTGAAACTCGATGAGGCAGAATGGATTAAGAACCGACTAAACCAACTCAGCCTGATGGACAAGAAGAGATTAGCATCAATTGCATATGGTCGTCTGTACCAAAGCCGAATGAAGAAAGCCTATGACAAGAAGGTGCGTCCTAGAAGCTTTCAGACGGGTGATCTCGTCCTGAAGAAGATTCTTCCTCCACACTTCGATCACCGGGGCAAGTGGACTCCTAATTACGAAGGTCCGTACGTCGTCAGCAAGGTATTCTCGGGAGGAGCCTTGTTGTTATCCATGATGGATGGCGAAGATTTTGCATCCCCGGTGAACGCGGACGCAATTAAAAAATACTTTGCTTAAAAATGACCCGCTGGAAAGAAAAAGAGTATCCAGGCAAAAAATGGGGCATCCCGGCGAACCATAAAAAAGGGAAAAAGGTTCGGGCAAAAATTAGGGATATAAAAGAAAAGATGTACACCCGCAAAGTCGAAAACCCGGATGGGCGACTTTGGCAAAAAAGGGTATCCCGGTGAATCGAAAACCCGAAAGGGCGATTCAGGCAAAAGTTAGGGATTGGAAAAAACAAATGACTGTGTTCCGCGTGTGGACTTTCATTGTTTAGTGGTTTGGAAGACCTGAGGGTCGTTTATCTGAATCAACCTCTTCTGAAGCTGAAGCATCGGAGAAGTATCGAAGTCGAGTGGGTCATAGAGGGATCAACTCATGGTGTTCGTCTACGCCTCATTGCCGACATTTGTGTATATACTGATGTATATTTATGTTTTTATTTTTGCGCAGCTTCCTCATTCCAGGAGCTTGC
This sequence comes from Lathyrus sativus, assembly GCA_963859935.3. Classification (NCBI taxonomy): domain Eukaryota; kingdom Viridiplantae; phylum Streptophyta; class Magnoliopsida; order Fabales; family Fabaceae; genus Lathyrus; species Lathyrus sativus. The sequence goes on from OZ012736.1 coordinate 88,035,013, forward strand.
ATCTGTTGTAAAACATTTTTACCCATTCAGGGGTTCGTTATCAATAAAATGTATACTATTCAGCAATTCGGTTTGCCTGTTTAACATCTATCTGTTTTGTTTGCGAAAAAGAACGCCGATGGTTTTGATAAAATGCGCATACATAAACTTACTGGCCTAGGCCACTGATTGTTGAAACAATGAATTACTTGAGTATTGTCACAAGATGATAACCTTGATAGGTCCCTTTGAGAAGGGTATCTTGTATGTTTGTTTGTGTTGTTGCAGGTGTAGCATATACCAGGTAGTACGCCGTATGCATCCCCAAGCAGAGAAGATTCTCTCCCCAATCAGATGCATCCTGAAGGAATGTCATCTTCCCAGCTGAGTCATATACTGAAACGTGCAGCACCCGATAGTACAGACTGAAGTCTCCAGCGGAATTGAAAGTTCCCCGCAGAGTTGTACTCTCCCTAGCAAGCAGGATGATTCCTTCTTCCCCAGCCGAGCTGGCAAATCTCCAAGAGAGCCGAGTCCTTGGGAGCCGTTGAGGCCATGATTGGTTCTCCCCAGTAGAGTAGCTGATGCTGTATTTCCTCACCGGAGTCGTTATCTCCAGGAAAGTTTTGACGCGAAGGCCGTGCAGTTTATTTCTGCGATTGACATCGTTTTCCTCAGCAGTTGTGGTTCCTATACCCAGATGAGTAGATCCAGGCTCTCTTAGAACTTTGTTCCCCTGCAGCAGTCGACTGAAGATCATTTCCCCAGGCGGAGTCCAATTGAGATTGGTGTGACTTCTTCTCCTCGGCAGGATGATTCCTCCTCTCCACCAGAGTGGTTCTCCCTCCTTGACAGGAGGATTCTCCCTTCAGCATTTATTTTTCTGATGGGGTCGTAGCATTGTGCATGATTGCATAGCATTTACCCTAAACGCGTAGCATTTCCACCGTGTGGGGCATTGCGCCATTGTCAAACATACGCATATGAAGCATGAGCTAGGTCGTTACCGTTCTTGTTTTGCAGGTGTTCCCGGCGGGGTGTTTGCTCAGGATGATTCCTGAAATCTCGGAAGAGTTAGGTGGCTCAAGATGATTCTTGAATTCCACAGCAAAGTCGTTTGCCCAAGATGATTCTTGAACTCCCCATCGAAGTTTATTGTATAAGATGATTCTTAAAATCCCCAGTGAAGTCGCCAGAGTTGGTTGCTCAAGTTGAGGCTTAAAGTCCCCGACAGAGTGTTTGCTCAAGATGATTCCTGAAATCTCCAGCAGAGTTATCGGTTCAGGATGATTCTTGAAGTCTCCGGCAGAGTTATTTGTCCAAGATGATTCTTGAAGTCCTTAGCAAAGTTAATTCAGTCAGAATGATTTCTGAATCACCCGAGGCAGAGTTACTTGATAGTTCTCCAGAATCCCCAGCGGAGATGTGTCATCCCTAACAGGTTTTAAACAGAGAAGTTGAAATTTCCCTGGAGACTTGATGATTGAAGTCCGGCGGTAGTGCCGAAACCCCAGACTTACTGATGGAGTCCAACTGCGAGACCGAAGCAGTTATCTCAGCTGACGCAGAGCGCCTGACGGCAAAAGATTGTGTATCCCAAATTGGTTCATGATTGACCAAGGGTTCTGTTCCCGACTTACTGATGAAATCCGGCTGACGCCCGAAAATTTCCTTGAATGCCCGATGGCATGATTAACTTGATTGTTGAAAAGTTCCCAATTACCTGATGAGTCCCGAGGAATTCTGATGCCTGACGGCAAGATCGACCATTTATCACCAGTTACCGTGTAACCGGTGATCCCTTGATGATTTGAGGATGCAATGATATCAGATAAATCAGAGAATCATCCTGACAAAGATTCAGATCAGTATTTCTCCAGCTAGTTGTCGTGCAGTTATTATTTCAGTTTTCGAAGATTTGTCCCCATCATAGTACCATGTACTTGTGCAGTTGGAAAAATTCCGGGATTGTTGGTATTCCACCGTCTTTTACCTTGATTGTTTGAGAGCCGTTCGCTTCTCACCCAGTCAGGTCCAAGCCATTTGAATAGGGGCAGCTGTTGCACCCCAAAATTTGCCCAACATTTCTTTACCTAGCTTATGTTTCATTTCATGCACATTAGCATTATCATTTGCATTTCATTGACATGTATGCAGGAGATCAAGAGGTATGATTACCAATCAAGAGATACACAAGACTTTGAAGCTAGCTAAGAGGCTTATTCAGGTGTTCAAGGATTGATATCCTTGTCAGAGAAGTTAAAAGATCCTCAGAGAGAGTGATTGAAGCCAAGAGGGTGTGTCTCCTAACTTGAGAGTTGTGGAAAGCCATCAGATGATTCTGAGGTCATGGAGATGGACTTGAGGTCTTGAGAGAGCTCATGAGAAGTGTTGAAGATCACTTTGAGGCCTAGACAGGTCATTGGGCAAGTTTGAGAAGCCTCAGCCATGAGTGGTGCAATTAGGGTTTGACTGGGTCAACCCTAAGTCAACTGATGATTTGGAGAAGGTTGAGACTCAATCCAAGAGCCATGTGATCATGGGGTGATGCATTGAGATGCTATAAGGATGATTCCAAGGTCAACTCATCATGATTGAAGAGTTTGAGAAGTTTCAAGTTAGGGTTTCTGAGGCTTGACAGTGTAAAATCCCCTAGTTTGACCCCTATCTTCAAGGCAATTTAGCTCAAGATGTGATTGTCATCTCATCTTGCCCTCAACATGAATGTTGTAGAGCATGATCTTAGCTTTAACTTGAGTGCTAGAAGTCCTTGATAGGATTTGTAGAACTCAAGTTATGACTTTGACAAGTTACAAGTCATCTGAGGTATGTGAATTTGGAGCTTGAAAGTTGTCCAACTTGCATGACACTTTTGCCCTAGAAGGGTGATTCCTATGAACTTTTGGTCAACATGCATGTTGTTCCTTATCCTCCTAGATTTCTAGATAGTACTAGAAATCCTTGATAGGATTTGTAGAACTCAAGTTATGGCTTTGACAAGTCAAGGGTATTTTGGTCATTTGGAGATTATAGGTCATTTCAAGCATAAGGCCATAACTCCTATTTCCAAGCTTCAAATGGGAAAATGTCCAACATCAAACTTGTTCAAAATGATATTTTAAGGCTAGCCAAGAGGTCATGGGAGGTTGGAATTTCTTGTAACTCAAAATTGCAAAATTGACTTAAAAAGGAAGATTTAAAGTTCATTAAAAAGACCAAATTTGGGATTTTTCATTTGGTGACCAAATGAGACAAACCTATATATCATTTTGATTGTAAAATGAATTTTAAAGACAATGGCAATGACACTTTTTTCATTTGAGCTCAAAATCATGGAGTTGCTTTTGCTTGCTTAAGGTTTAAGCAACATATGTCAAACTTCTCATAAGATTAAAACCAAGGTACAAGCACATCTTAACAATTTCAGAATCTCATTTGGAGAGAATTTGGATGAAGGGCATAGTGAATACAAGCTGCTACAAGGACTGTCATACACATAGCATATCATGAAATTTCAAGTGAGATGAGATATTGAAATACTCATTGGATGGATCTAGAACTTTCTAGATCATTCATTCATGTCCTATATATGATTTTGAAGTGGTTCAGAGTGAAGGTTGGTGAGAATTGAGAGAGGAGAGTGAGATTGCATTGTGAAATTCCTTCTTGCAAATCAAAATCTGTTACAAGGTTTGAAGCCATTTCCATCCAAGATATTGATCTCAATAGCTTGCTCTGAGGTTGGTGATTGATCCCAGATCAAATTCAAGGCCAAATTATGGAGGAATCGTGAGTTAGCCATTGGAGTTGGAAGCTTGCAACTCAGAATCGGTTTCAAGAATCCAAGGCATTTGAACTCTTTTCTTTGCATACTTAAAGAATGTCATCTCTGCTGTTGTGCCTGTGAGGTCAAATGATGTTTTGATACCCTTTTCAAACTCCCTCTGCCTTTGCAAGAGGACGGTTATTACCCTTCACTTACCTTTTGTAAGCCTTTCCGTGTCTTTTCCACGAAGTATCTCCTCTTTGCCTTTCGCATAGGAGTCGCCTTACCTTTTGTAAGGGATTTCATGGCCTTTCGCATGAAATCTTATTCTTTCGCTTCCCTTTCGTAAGCGTTTTCTCGCTGTCTTTTACATGTGACAAAGATTTTTGTTGGGTATCTTCGATCAATTTGGATGCTTGATGCCTATGTGGCCAAGAACTAAATGGTCGTCATACTTAAAGAATGTCATCTCCGCCGTTGTGCCTGTGAGGTCAATTGATGTTCTGATACCCTTTTCAAAGTCCCTCTGCCTTTGCAAGAGGATGGTTATTACCCTTCACTTACCTTTTGTAAGCCTTTCCGTGTCTTTTCCACGAAGTATCTCCTCTTTGCCTTTCGCATAGGAGTCGCCTTACCTTTCGTAAGGGATTTCATGGCCTTTCGCATGAAATCTTATTCTTTCGCTTCCCTTTCGTAAGCGTTTTCTCACTGTCTTTTACATGCGACAAAGCTTTGTGTTGGGTATCCTCGATCAATTTGGATGCTTGATGCCTATGTGGCCAAGAACTGAATGGTCGCCTTACTTAAAGAATGTCATCTCCGCCGTTGTGCCTGTGAGGTTAATTGATGTTCTGATACCCTTTTCAAAGTCCCTCTGCCTTTGCAAGAGGATGGTTATTACCCTCAACTTACCTTTTGTGAGTCTTTTTGTGTGTCTTTCACGAAATATCTTCACCTTGCCTTTCGCAACATATTTAACTTACCTTTATTAAGACCCACCGTACCTTTTGCACAGGTTCTTGTCAGCTTACCTTTTGTAAGTATCCTCTCTACCTTTTGTGGAAGGAATTTTTCTCCTAACCTTTTGTTCAGGGGTCTGTTCTGCCTTTTGGAAGAAGAAAGTATGATCGTCCTCTCCTGAGGGAGTTTCCTATCTACCTTTTGTAGAAGGAATTATCTCCAAACCTTTTGTTCTGGAGTCCTATTTACCTTTTGTAAAAGGAAATTTTTCTCCTAACCTTTTGTTATGGAGTCCTTTCTTCTGTGATAGAAGGAAATACGATCATATTCTCCCAAGGGAGTCTCCGCTATTTGATGTAGAAGGAGTTACTATTTCTCCAAACCTTTTGTTTCGGAGTCCTCTCTACCTTTTGTAGAAGGAATATTTCTCCTAACCTTTTGTTTTGGAGTCCTCTCTACCTTTTGTAGAAAGAATATTTTTCTTCTAACCTTTTGTTCAGGAGTCCTCTTTTCCTTTTGTAAGTGGAAAACCGTTTATTTTCGAGTCCTCTCTACCTTTCATAGAAGGAATATCTCATAATCCCTTATTTTCCGAGTCCTCTCTACCTTTCGTAGAAGGAATATCTCATAATCATTTATTTTTAGAGTCCTCTCTACCTTTCGTAGAAGGAATATCTCATCGCATTTATTTTTAGAGTCCTTTCTACCTTTCGTAGAAGGAATATCTCATCCCATTTATTTTTAGAGTCCTCTCTATCTTTTGTAGAAGGAATATCTCATAATCATTTATTTTTAGAGTCCTCTCTATCTTTTGTAGAAGGAATATCTCATTGTTATCTCTTGAGTCCTCTCTATCTTTTGTAGAAGGAATATCTCACAATCCATTTCTTGAGTCCTCTCTATCATTTATAGAAGGAATATCTCTTGGCCAATTATGTTTCCATGTTACGAGGTGCCTCCTCTTCCGGCTGGCAAAGCACTCATGTTCATTCAGCATTGCATCTCAAGCATATCATCATATCCCTCATACCCCTTCTCCAATAACAAGAAACCTTTTTCAAGCCATCTCGTTGACTATTTACTTTCACCCCATACCTCTCCAGTCAAAAATTCTGGGTATTCTAGTATTTAATTCTCTTCTACCATGAATGTTCGAGCACCTTTACCCTCCAGACATTCAAGTCCAACAGGATTAAATAGGGGCAGCTGTCACACCCTCATTTTCGCCTTTAGCCTTTATACCCTACATTTGCCATACCATACATCATTTTATTGCATATCGAGCATGTGGGTACGGATTGGGTCGATTTGTCATTTTCCATTTCAAATGAGATAACTTGTCTACCTTGGACTACATGGAAGGAAAGGTTCATCATTTAAAGTTTGATCTAAATTGGAAAGTCTATTCTTGTAGATTTCTTCAAAGAGAAGTTACTTGAAGAAATATTAGGATATTCAAGATATATTCCTAATGACCATGAAATGCAAGGCATAATTCAAGATTGCTTCATCCAATTTTATTATAAATTCTTGATCAAGTGGAGTCCAAATTTGCAAAGCATGAGTCAAGATCACAAGTCCATAATTCAAGACTTCATCCATTTCAAGCTTAATGGTTCTAAGGAAATACATCATGAATTCAAGATTAAAGGCAAAAATATTACAAAGAGAAATTTTATGACATTAAAAGAATGTCATTTGTTGCAAGATTTCCAACTGTAAGTAATGTTTAGAAATTAATTTATTTCTAATCTTCATTCAAGTCTTTAGTCAAATTCATGTTATGGACCAAGATTATGCATGTTAGTCATGAACAAAACAGCCCCATGCAAGAGGAGACAAACTACCTCATGGCACAAAATCTACATGTCACAAGACCAAGGGAATAACATGTGACAATGCTTCTGCATATCAGAATTTTCAAAATGCTGTCAAGAGTTGGTGGCATTGACCAAGAGGAGCTGTCCAAACACAAACCAACAAAATGGGTGCAAGGCACAAGGTGCTGCAGAAAAACAGCATAGGCAAAGTGCAACAGCAAAAATGCAGCATAACTCTTGCATGGAAATGGAAAGAAAGAGAGTGGCATGAGGAAAGGTGGTAAGAGACACCACTCCATGAAAAATCTGATATGTGGGGAGAAGTGAAAACCCTAGAGGAGCTGAGATAAGAGGGGAGGGGGGCTGTAAACAAAAAGAGATCACTCTTCATTCATTCAAGATCCATTCTACACACATTTGCAAAACCAGAAAATAGAGAGAGCTAACGAAACCCTAAAAACCAGAAAAATAGGAAGCTTTGCAAACCAGAAAAAGAGAGTGATATAGAACCAAGAGGATCATAGAGAAACAAAACTTTCACAACATAGAGTGAAGAGGAGTGAGGTACATTCAACCAAGACCAAGGAGGACTTGCAAGAAGGATAGAAAGCTCTTGGGTATCCATTTCCTCCAACCTTTCTCTCTTTACTTTTTTTGCTATTTACATTCATTTTGTTTACTGTTTTATGTATTGTTGTATTGTATGTTTCATGTAAGGTTCCAAAGGGACCAAGAAACCGTTCCTAAGAAACCACAAAAATGAAAGAAAAACATAAAAAAGTTAGGTTTTTTCACTCTGGTAGCCTGACATGAGCCGTGTCACACAACACGGCCACCCGTGTCGCCCAACACGGGCCGTGTCACACAACACGACCACCCGTGTTGCACCTCTGTTTGAGGTTTCCACGTCCAAAAACCCCAGGCCTCACAACACGGGCCGTGTCACACAACACGGCCACCCGTGTTGCACCTCTGTTTGCCCTAAAAATCATTTTTCTCCCAGACCATATGACACGGGCCGTGTCACACAACACGTCCACCCGTGTCACACATCTGTCACGCTCCAAAACCCACATTGCATGTACCCTATGACATGGGCCGTGTCACACAACACGGCCACCCGTGTCACACCACTGTTTTGCTACTTTTTTCGATACGTTTTTATTGCATGTCTCGATTTTGTTTAGCCGACTAATCCCATATGTTTGTATGATTTTAGTATGAATGTTGCCATTTTCAAAAACAAACTCTCAATTTTATCGAGCCATTTTCAACCCTTGTAAGTCGGCCGCCTTGTGCGTCCGCCATCGACCTTATTCTTATCACCTCAAATACTTTTACAAACAATAAACCTTGATCCAACGTCAAGTGGTTCTCTTTTCTCATAAAAATCCAAAAACACAATAACATAAACGATTAGAATTATGCACCACGAACTTTAAAGTAGTGGAAAAGGTATGAAAATGGAGTCCTCCTACACTCGTTCCGAATGTTTTGGATACAAGGCGCTCGACTTGGTTATTCGAAACATTCATTTCTATCCAAAGTCTTCTGTGTATAATTCTAATCAAGAACAATTTCTCTTAAGAAACTTAAAAATAACATCAACTCATCAAACCTATTTTCGCCTTAGGGCATCAATCGAAAACCCCTTTTTCAAGGTATAAAATCAACCAACAAACAACTATTTCATAAGCCTCCGAACTACGGAGCTCTGATTCTTCACTTCTTTTAAGTAAGGATACGTAGGCACAAGGGCCAAAATCCTTGGCGAGCATTAAAATAAATAAACCAACCCCTCTTTTCTCTAAACAAGCAAACTCTTAAAAACACCCATTCACGCCAAACAACCTAGGAGGTTCCCATCGAGTACGATGGATGCGAGGGGGTGCTAATACCTTCCCCTTGCATAACCGACTCCCGAACCCTAAGACTTGGTTGTGATGACCTTGCTCTTTTGCCAAAGGTTTTATCGATATTTCCCTTTCCCTCTGTGGGATAAATAAAATCCGGTGGCGACTCTGTGTCATTTTTCGCGTAGCGACATTGACTGTCTGTTTGCTTTCTGTGCAACTGTATTGATGTGACTTGTTTGATTTGCTTGATGCATTAGAATAAGTTCATGTTTAGATTCCTTTAAGCTAGGAGCATGATTGCACTAGAGGTTGAGTGGCTCCCTCTGCTTGTATTTTTATTGTATGGCTTTTCTTGCTGGTATTTGGTAGAGCCCAGCTCCCTTGCCTATGTGGATTGTGATTTTCTTGATGGCATTTTATTTCATTTCTTCTGTATGATTGCAGTTATTATATTTTGCTTGATAGCATGTTATTATTTCCTCTGTATGATTACAGTTATTCATATCTGGCTTGAGGTTGAGATGAGCTTGTGGAGGCTGATGCCCCACACATATTTCCTCCCTCACTTGCATTGCATGCATTTTACTGTATATGTGTTTACTGTTTAAGCTGATGCTTTATCTGTTTCTGTTTACCATTGATATGATCCCCTAGGAATCTCACTTCCCTTGATAAGGAAGTGATGATTAGAACTTTAGGTTGAAACCTATGCATGACAACTTCTAGGAGTTCCCTGTTTCAAACCTTAACCATAGGATGAATCCTTGGCATGACAACATTAGGACTTGATAGTCTCCCCTTAGTTGAGCATGTTCTCTCTTCTCATCTCGAAACAAATTAAAATACAGTAATAAAGGTTAACTGACGTCGTACGTTACGAGCTTTAAGCTATCTGAGAAAGGATTATTGGAGAGTTTCTTTTCAACAGTCTGGATGTTTAATATTGCACCCTTTGGGTGACATGCGACGCATTCACTCTCAAGTCATAGTCTTTAGTGCGATATTGGTTGCAAACATCCATAAAAAACAGTTCTTCCGTAAAAGACAGAAAACAAACTTCAAACCTTTTTGCCCCGTGGGCCCATAATTCAAAGGAAAGATTTTCTGAAGAAAAGAGTATTGTTAACTCTCAGTTCTACCGCAAACGGTAACGCCTAAGTTTCCAAGAGTCGATCTGCGTATATCCAACTGCTGGAACTGTTTGTTAACCCTACTCGATAAAAACAGATGAATCTGAATTCCCGTAATCCGTATTATCCCGAACTCCGTAAGCTTTGATCTCTCATACCTGTTGAGAGTACGTAGGCACAATACTGATGTATTGGCGAGCCACCTTCCCCGTAACCCGTAGTTAGCCGAACTACGTTGACTCTGATTTCTCATTCTCTGATGAGAATACGTAGGCATAAAGCGCGACGCTTTGCCGAGTCATTTTCTTTTCTTTTTTAAGCCAGCCTTGATAGGTAGATAGTTAAAACAACCCGTCAGATAAACACAACAAGCGTGGATCCCATCGAGTACGATGGACGTGAGGGGTGCTAATACCTTCCCCTTGCGTAATTGACTCCCGAACCCAGACAATGGTTGCGATGACCCTGTCTTATACCTTTTCGTCAGGTTTCCCTGATCGTTTCCTTTCCCGTTCTGAGGGATAAATAACGAAAGGTGGCGACTCTTCTGTTTTGCCGGCACCTTATTTTCGCGGAAGCGACAGCTCGTGACTCTGCTGGGGATTCGATAGTTTCCTAGGGATCCAACGTCCCTTATGCGAGTCAATTTCGGGGATCCAACGTCCCCTGTGAGAGTCAATCCTAGCGCTTGTATGATTACTTGTTGGGTTGTGTTTATTTATCGCACTTTATTTCCCGCACTTTATTTTCAGTATGATATGATTATCTATGCTGTTGTGGGAGGGGCATTCTGATGAGTGAGAAGTCAGACCCAGGCTTGAGTGTACCTAGCATTAGTTGTGGAAATTAGTGGGCGCGTGCTTGCTTTGCAGGAACTAGTGTCTCATGAAATCCACGCTCAGACGAGGTTCTCCCGGTTGACTTCTTTTCCGGCCCTTTGGGCCTGAGAGGTTGTTGGTTTGGAGGATTGTCGACTCTGGGGACCGATCATTTGGAATTCATCTGAGTGAGGCCGCTTCAGGAGATGGTGGTGCCACACCTTCTGGGTATCGTATCACCCCTCTTGAATGTCTGTGACGTTGATGACCGCATAGGATGCCGAACTTGTGTCAGTATAGGTCCATACCTGTGACCAGGGTTGGGTTTGTTGCAGGACACCTTAACCTTCAGACTACCTGGTTTTTCTTGATAGTGAATCAGTTTTGTTGGTATCAGAGGTTCCCATCATCAGATGTATGTGTGTTCTTGACAGAGCAGAGTTATGGCCCTGTATCAGAGGTCCTTATCTTCAGAGATGTATGTGTTCTTGACATAGCAGAGTTATGGTCCTGTATCAGAGGTCCTTATCTTCAGAGACGTATGATTGTTCTTGATAGAGCAGATTTATGGTCCTGTATCAGAGGTCCTTATTATCAGATGAGTGTTTGTTCTTGACATAGCAGATTTGTGGTCTTGTATCAGAGGTCCTTATTATCAGATATGGTTGTTCTTGACATAGCAGATTTATGGTCCGATACCAGGGTTTTCTTCTCATCAGAGATATGATTGTTCTTGACAGAGCAGTATTATGGTTTTGTTGATACAGAACCTCCATCTCTTCAACAGCACAGTTGTCTTGATCTCCTGCTGCATGATTGCATTTTACATTGCTTTGCATACCCATTTGCATTTCATTAACGTGTGTCTGTGTTGCAGGTGCCGTTTTCCCCGATTCAGGTTTTCTTGCCTCCTGTTGTGCTATTATGGGTTCTCTGAGGAAGACTGTAGCCTACAAACTCCCCGCCCCTGATGTTGTTCAGCTGACTGGTTTGATTGCTTTGGCAGATGATTTTGTGAGAGATGAATTCAGAAAGTCTTACGGTAAACTGCTTAGCTTGGTTCGTAAACCCTCTGTGTTTGAGTTGAATGGGTTGCACGCCCTGCTGCAGTTCTACGATCCTCCTTTGAGATGCTTTACCTTCCAGGATTTTATTCTCGCACCCACACTGGAGGAGTATGTTGATTTGTTAGGTGTGCCTATCAAGAGTCGGATGCCCTTTGTTCATATGGATTTTGAGCCTCATCTGGCTAGTCTAGCTCCTTCACTTCATCTGGATGCCTCTGAGTTGGTTTTGTCTAGTTGGAACAGGGTTCCCGGTTTCTCCTTGCAGTTCTTAGTGGGAAAGGCTCAGCAGTGCGCCAAAGACGGATGTTGGGTCGTGTTCAACGCCATCCTCGCTCTGTGCATATATGGCATCATTTTGTTTCCCAATATGCCTGACTTTGTAGACTTCGACGCCCTTCACATCTTTGCATCAGGGAATGCAGTCCATACCTTGATAGGAGATGTCTATCATTCCGTCCACTACAAAAACGAGAACAGAAGGGGCAAGAATGTCTCGTGTTGTGTACCCCTGCTCTATTGATGGCTTGATAGTCACCTACCCAAGAGGGGTCCCTTTGTTTCGTCTACAGCCACAGCTGAGTGGTCCGAGCGTTTGATGAGTCTGTCAGCGGAGGATATTACCTGATTTGATAGAGATAGGTTGGGTACCGAGATCATCTTCAGCTGCAGTGGGTTTCCGAACGTGCCTTTGATAGGCAGGAAGGGTTGTATAAACTATAATCCATCTCTGCTGGTCCGACAGTTTGCTTACGCTTTGAGAGCTCCGCCGAAGGATGAAGAGGTGCAGGAATCTCTGTACCTCACTCGTCTTCTAGAGGGGGATATGTTATATAGGCTTCAGCACGCTTCAAAAATGAATTTTGCTATAACTCCAATTCTATGCATTTTTTTATCATGGACCACTTTGAGGCTTTTGTAGGATTTGTCAAGAGCTTTCTAATGAGCGTTGAACCACTTCAATTGGATGTGTGGTTGAGGAGTTATGGTCTTACCCCTTTCGAAACCCTAATTCCCGATTTTTGCAATTACTTCTCAACCCTTGATCCAATGGTCATGAAATTTTATGGGGAGGTGTAATATGATATACAGAACATTTTTTATTGACACCTTGAAGTCAAATTCCTTATTGTTGGAGAGTTGACTTTTCGGTCAACCGTTCGATCGATCGGTGTCTACCGAGTTGCCCGTTGGTGATCCGGACATCCTGAGGACTTGAAACTCTTTGGACGGACTTTACTAAGCCATAGGAGCTTGATGGACCTTGATCCCACCATTGAAATACTCTTTGAATCAAAAGTCAAACTACAGTTGACTTTTTTGATCAAAAACCCTAATCGGGTATCTCAAATTGCACTGTTCTCAATCACCGGGTGACCACCTCAAATTGTAATCGTTCTTAGTCCAATGTATCATCCTTGATCTTTTTTGAAGTTGGATCAGTCCAAAACACTGATTGATCAAACCCTCGAAGTTTCTATTTTGACGGTACGGAACCCTAATTCACTTGCATCTTAACAAAGATAAACTGAAAATGGGTTAAGGTTAATTAATCAAGTGAATATGATCCTATAATGATGATGAGGATCTAAGGGATCAAAATTTGGGGTGCAACAGATGCCCCTATTTAAATATTTTCACTAGATGGTAATGAGATGACAATCCTCATTGAATCGCAGTGAAAGGTATTTAAATATAGCAAACCAGAAATTTTGTCCCTTAGATCCGATGGTATGCAAAAAGGACAGATACGAATATGCCATGAATCTAAATGGTGTTATATAATGCTTGAATGCAAGACAGATGCAGACACACGAGTAAAGATAAAAGAACAGCAATACAACGAGTAACCACTCACGAGAAACCGACACACTGGGGAAAGATTTCAAGCGAAGTAAGCAAGATAGTTCATACATGATTAAAGATGCTTGTTCAAGGAAATCTTTCGCACCGGGGACACAGATCCAACAGGGAAGACACATCTTCATCGGGGAAAGGAGATATGAACCTTGTTGCGGTGAAATTTGGATGTCAAGCTATTGATTAACTTGAATCTTAATTCATTTACAACCGGTCTTTGATTTATCCGAAGGAAAGGTTAAAGAAAGGAAAAACCTAAAAGGGAGAGATCTAAGGTTCGGGGGTTGGTTAAATTTAGGGAAGGTATTAGCACCCTAAACTTCCGTAGTACTCTACGGGAACCTTTTGTTTATTTTTTTATTTGTTTCATTTTTTTTTTGCTTTAAGGGTATGTACAAAGGATTAAGGGTTTAAAAGACCTAAGGGGTTAATTCTAAGTTTACTCGGCAAGACATTGCATCTTGTGCCTACATATCCTTACGGGAATGGAATCAGAGTAATTGTAGTTCCCCTCTCAAGGGAGGTTAAAGAACACTCGACTGTGGTCAAGGTCTCAAGGGGAATAAACGCATCTTAAGGACACGCTTACATGGAGTCTTAAACTCCGATCTCTACGTTATAAATTGTTAAATTGTAATTAGGGTTAAATTAGGGATTCCACGGCGGGAAATCCTAAAATGAGCGCGGCGGCTCCTTGACCTAATGCCAGGGGTAACATGGTAATTTTTCCTGCGGCGAGGCATTTGTGAAAATTAGGGTTTGTAGTTTGTAGTTTTGAGGGTTTGAAATTGAATGTGTGAAATTTGAGGGTTTGAGGACTATTGGCATGGCGGCCAAACGGCTAGACCTAATCCTTCGGAGGTGTGATGTGACAGAAGTAATAGTGATGAAAGTGTGAGAAATTTAAATCATACAAACGGAAATAAAATGCAGAAAGTAAACGCGATTGTTGGTTCGCGAGGTTACAAATGAGAAACGGATACAATTATATACAACTTGAATTGAAAAACACATTAAAATAACTAATAGCAACGTAACAAGCTGCACATTGAATACACAAGGTTAGTAGACAGAGTCACACAGTAATCAAGCGAGTTATGAAACGGAAGTGCGAAAGTTATAGATATTCTTTGTTGTTTATTTGTGATATATAAAAAAGCTTTTGATTTAAGTTAAAAAAAGAGGTTTTAATATTATTAAAAAAAAATTTCAAAAATAGTCTTAATTTAATTATCTAACAAAAAGGTTTAATGTTATTATTATATATTTTTTTTTAAAAAACGGTTCTAGTTATTATTTTAAAAAAAAGATTTTAGTTATTATTTTAAATTTATCTAAAAAAAATTTTTTCTTAAAAATAATAGGTTTTCATATTAATTTGGAAAAGATGTTAATGTTATTTATTTTAAAAAACAGATTTTTATATTATAACAAGTTTTAATAAATTAATGATAACAATAATAATAATATTAATAGCAATAATAATAATAATAATGATAATAATAATAAATAATGATAATAATAATACTAATAATAATAATAATAATAATAATAATAATAATAATAATAATAATGCAATAATGAATTTTAAATATGTCAAATAACCCAACAATGTTGCTAACGCAGAAATGCGCTCATCGCAACCAGGTCTAAATCAGACGAAACAAAATTTATCGCAAAGAAAAAGAAATTAAGCAAAAAAAACAGTATTATTGCTCACACAAAAATGCGATCATCGCAACCAGATCGAACTAACACAAATGTCACGCGTCATGCACACAAATGTGCAAACATCGTATCGACATAATTCGATCAAAAATTAATCTTATATATATATAAACTCTAACAATTTAAAAATTATAAATATATAAACGTAACAGTAATAGATAAAGAAAAAGAAATAACGGTAATAGATGAAGAAAAAGAAATAACGGTAAAAGATGAAGAAAAAGAAACAACAGTAATAGATGAAGGAAAAGAAATAACGGTAAACGATGAAGAAAAAGAAACAACAGTAATAGATGAAGAAAAAAAAAATAACGGTAAACGGCACTCACTCCTCTTAGGTTTTTTTCATTCTCCCCTTTTTCAACAAAGCAACACATGTATATATAGGAAATAAATTAGGGTTAACACCAAATTGTCAATAATGTCCCTAAAGCCCATTTTAAAGCCCAAACTAAATAATTAGTTAAGAAAAAAATAAAATTTAAATAATTTAAAATAAACTTAAAATAAAAACTAATAATCCTATTGATTCCTAAAATCAAAAATATTATAAAAAGAACAAAATTTTTTTCTAATATTTTTTATTTTATGATTTTTTGGATATTTTTATGAATAATTTAGAAAAAAGTGGAAAAAATAATATTTTAAAAAATGATTTAATTAAAATACGAAAATAATAATAAAAAACTATTTTTGTTATTTTTTAATGAAAGATAGAAAAATTTAGAGTAAAAATAATGAAAAAACAAAAAGTGACTAAGGTGAGATTCGAATTCTCAACCTCTCACACTCACAACTCCTTACACATGTCCTCTTGCCAATTGTGCCATTTTTACTTTTTATAAAAAAATACATGCCATATGATATTTACCTGCAAAAAGTCAAACGACTACACAAATTTGTTAGTAATTGATTAAATGCAATAAAAATGCAATGAAATGCAACGACAAATCTTAGGGCAAAATTTGGGGTATTACAGTTGCCCCTATTTAAATAACTTCACCGGGTGATTTGAGCAGCGGAGACTCGAGAAATCGTGGTGGAGGGATTTAAATACAGATAACCGAAAATTTTGCCTTTAGACGCAGTGCTATGCAATGATATGGACAAAACAAAACAAACTATAATGCTAAATATGATATGAATCTGATATGATGCGTATGATGAAAATGACAAATACACGGATACAGACGAAACAACATCATAGGGGACGACCCATCGAGGAATTGCACTAGGGAAGAAGACATGTCATATCTGGAAGAACGTCGGATAGACACGACACAGAATTGTTGATAGGTGCCAAGTAAATTAGAAATTGTCCGCAAGGTAAGACGCAGGTAAAACACGAGCTCAGGAGAAAAACACAAATGGGGATAAAACACCCATGATGCCAAGTAAATAAATTTTGCCCACAAGGTAAGACGCGAGTAAAACACGACCTCAGGGAAAAAAAAGTAAATGCGGGTAAAACACCATGATGTTAGGTAAACCCAGAAATATCTGGTAAACGGGGAATAAAACACCCGGGATAAAGGTACATGGCGGATAAAACACCCAAGGATAGAAGGTAAATGGGGAGTAAAGCACCCAAGATAGACATGTAAATGGGGAGTAAAGCACCCAAGATAAAAATGTAAATGGGGAGTAAAGCACCCAAGATAAAAATGTAAATGGGGAGTAAAGCACCCAAGATAAAAATGTAAATGGGGAGTAAAGCACCCAAGATAGAAATGTAAATGGGGAGTAAAGCACCCAAGCTAGAAATGTAAATGGGGAGTAAAGCACCCAAGATAGAGAGGTAAATGGGGAATAAAGCACCCAAGATAGAAATGTAAATGGGGAGTAAAGCACCCAAGATAGAAATGTAAATGGGGAATAAAGCACCCAAGATATGCACATGTATAGGAATTATGCTATGAGATATGTGAAGGTGAGAAAATTACTTAGAAGGGGGGGGGGGTTGAATAAGTAAGACTAAAAATCAAAGATTAGAACACAGATATTTTTATCCTGGTTCGTTGAAAACAACTACTCCAGTCCACCCTCTCAAGAGTGATTTGCCTTTCTCTATCAAGGACTTAATCCACTATTTTAATCAAACAGATTACAAATAGCAACACCTAAGAACAACCGTTCTTAGTCTTCTCAAGAGCAACTGATCCCAACTGGATCCTCTTAAGGAAAACCTTTTACAAACAAAGTAAAACTTTTACAAGAGTAAGAATGCTTCTAATAAGCTGTTATCACAACAGTGATATTTCTCTTAAGTTAAGAATAAAGATAAAGCAAAGTAATATGATAAAGAGCTTTGAAAGGTTTGCTTTGAGTAGAGATTTTGCTAGAGATTCGATACTGAAGAAGATGGAGTGGACTTCTTTATATAGGCACTATGATCCAAGAAGTCTTGTTACGTTGAAGGCTGTGCAGAAAAGCCTAGAGCCTTTTGTCTTCACATTGGAGGCTGTGCTGAAACAGGCCTGATGCTTTTTGTCTTCACTTGCAGAATACTTTCCTCAGAATGGAATGCACAGATAAAACCTTTTTGTCTGTGTCCTTGTGTCTAGCACAAAATAGGAAAGAGCTGTTGAGAAAAAACCAACGTACATATTTAAATCTTCTTCAAAGTAAGTTCAACTTTCAACATTAGAATCTGAATCTTCAGAGTCTTCAGACCAAGGATCATCTGGATCTTCAGAGTCTTGAATGTTCTTCAGATTTAGCTGAGTCAGAGTATGTGCAGCTTGTGTGCTTGAGCGTGTAAATCTCTCAGAGCAGAGTCTTCTATGCTTTAGAGACTCCTTCTTCAGAATCTTCAAGAGACAGTAGTCAGATTCTTCTGGGAGCAGTGTTCAGATCTTCACTTAAGATGCTCTTGAACTTATGAAGTCTTTCATACAAACAATGTTCAGATGCAATTTTGCTTTCTTAAGATAATTTTCTTTAGTGCCTGTAGCAAACAATTTAGAACACGTTTAGAGTATATAATTCTTGAATACAAAATTTATAAGTGTTATCATCAAAACATAGAGATATAACTAAGACACAATCTGTGCTCTTACAATCTCCCCCTTTTTGATGATGACAAAACATGAGAAAATTTTGTTCAATAAAGAGTAAGAATTAGAAACTCCCCTTGAGATAAACAATCTCCCCCTGAAATAAATACTACAATAGAATAGAATACTTCCCTTTCTGATTGAGTATATTTCAGATTCAGAGCCTGATGAATGAGTTCAGAGTCAAATCTTGATGCCAGTTGATTGAATAAATGTATCAGAGTAAGATATCAGAGTTGATTGAATACTCAGATTTTCTTTAGAGAATCAGGTTCTGGTTGACACAGTCTCAGGGTAATTTCAATGAATTATGTCAGATATAACAGTGTAATCTGAAAGACTTAAATTCAAATAAGTTAATAAAATGTCTGAATTTTAGTTTTGGTAAATGCTTATAGGTTGAACACTCAGTTTCTCTTTTTCTCCCCCTTTTTGTCATAATCAAAAAGATTTTCAAAGACAGAAAGAAATAAAAGAAAAGAAGCAAATAGGAGCAAACCATGTTATCATGCAATTAAAAACAGAACAGACCAAAGTTCACAGACAAACAGGCAGAGGCCAAAAACACATAACACAATAAAAGTAATCAAACATCAAAAACTCAGTTCATGTGCAAAACAACAAATAAAACTAGGTCTGGCGAGAGGCAATGAGGGTCAGAAGCTCTGTCATCTTGGCAGCTGACTCTTCTTGCTTAGACATCCAGGTCTTGATTTCATCAGTTGTTTTCTCTTGCTTTATCATCCAGTCCTTTATATCCTTCACATCATTCACAAGTTCTGAAACCACAGATGAAGACGGAGCAGATGCAGTAGCAGCAGGGTTCCCTTCAGTTTGGTTTTCAACAGACGCTTGTTCAACCATTTCAAATTCAGGAACAACTGGAGGAGCAGCTTCCAAAAGTAACACAGGAGGAGGAGGAGGCATGTTCATCAGTGTCACCTTTATTAACTCAGCAAATTTTGTCTTAGCAAGCTTAGAGCATTTTGCTCTAACTTTTAGGGCAGCTTTGTTAAACATCCAGATGAAGCGCTTCCAAGCAGTATTCGAAACATTTGGGTCCAAACTAGACATGCATATAGCCTTAACACGATCATATTCAGAATCTAACTCCTTTTTGAAAATATCAAACATAGCATTAACACAAGATCCTAAATCTGGCTGTTCATTCTGACCAGAGGAAAAAGGATTAGGGGTGTTAGCAGGAGTAGGTTCAGATGGTTGTGGTTGAGGTGTGGGTGGTTGAGATGTGTGGATGACAGATTGAGGGAGTTCAGCTGAATGAGGAAAAGTTTGATTCTCAGATGGGTTAGTTTCAGGTGGTTGAGGAATGTTTTGGTTTTCAGCTTTTTGAGTGCCAGAGGGTTGAGCTTCAGATGGTTGTTGAGATGGAGAGTTTGGTGGGGTATGAAACAAAGCAATGTTAAGATGTTTCTTCATAACACTCTCAGAGCGAGCTTGTTTGAGTGATTTTGAATCACAGTCAGATGAATCAGATGAATCAGAGGATTCATCTGAGTGAATAGATGTAGAAGAAATTTCAATAGTTTGGTTTAGGGGTGGAATATCAAGAATATTGTCAGACAGATTTGGATCTTCTGAGGGAATTGCTTGTTCAGAGTGTTCAGTTTGAACAGTCTCTGGTTGATTTTGTTCTGAAATAATTGTTTGTGGTTGGGGAGTCTCTAAGTGGGGATTCTCTAGTTGCAACAAAGTTGGTTGTGGAGTTGCTGTTGGAGAATTTTCTGGTTGAGTTGGTTCTGGTGGAGTTATTGTTGGAGAATTTTCTGGTTGAGTTGGTTCTGGTGGAGTTATTGTTGTTTGAATAGTTTGATGTTGTGGGTCAGATGGGATTGGTGCTGGAGATGATTGTAAATTTACTGGTTCAGAGGATAGTGGTATGGATGCGATATTGACAGACTTTCTAGATTTTGAAGTTCTTGGTATGAGGCTTGGAGAGAGTTGTGGTGAAGATAGTGGTGAATGAACAGTAGGAGTAGGATCAGAGGCTAATACCTGTTGAATGGTGTCTCTGATTTCTTCCAGAGTACCTTCTCTTGGACTGCTTCTGGCCTTCTTTCCTTCTTTCCTCTTCTTTCTTGACGCTTCAGGAGCTTTTCTCTTCTTCTGAACGGATTCTTCGTCAGCCTTCCTCTTACTGCGCCTTTCCTTCATCTGATTAGGCAATTCTTCTCCAGGCTTCTGAACGAGATTGGCTGGTAAAGGAATTCCTTCCTTTAGACATTCAGTAATGTACAGCCAGACAAATTCCTTAGGTTCATCTGCACTAAATAGTGGAAAATCTTCCACAGGAATTCTTCTACCTTGAATCTCGTCAGAGTTGATCTTCCTGAGTTGTCCTTTCAATTCTGAGATGATTTTCATCCTCTTCAGATTGAGTCCATTAATTTCAGAGCCAATGATGTGAGTCAGATCTTCTGTAATCTTCGCATCAGTCAGATGCTGAACCAGCTTGTTCTCAATAAGTATATCAGAAATCAACCTTCCCAGGGGTATCCACGTCCTCACTTTACCAGCTTTCGCCCTTACTTCCTCTCTGGTTTCTTTGACATGAGTTAGTAAATTACTGAAGATGAGATATGGTAGATCCACTTTGACATTTTTGCTAATGCAGTACATAAAATACAAATGTTCCGAACTCACATAATCTGGTGAGTTGGAAGGTTTTCTGTGAAAAAACGTACTCATAAAGATTTTCGCCCAGATCCTATAAATGGGTTTTAAATTTTTAACCTTACTTGACGGCAAACCAGCAATAGTAACTTCTTCATAAACCCTAGCCATATCGATGCGAGAAGAAGCAAGATTTGAAACACCATCAGACTCAGTATAGCTAAACAGTTGTCTGATCAGGTTTTCAGTGATGACTATCTCCCCTCCAAGAACCGAGGAATGTATAAACTTGGGACCAGCGCTTGCATGTACCCAAAATTCCTTTACCAGTGTTGGAAAAACAGGACCCATTAGCCTTTCAAAATATTTTTCCCATCCTTGAGCTTTAATGGCAGAAATGAGATCAAACCCATTTTCCTTTAAAGAGTCAAGGTCAATGAAGCTTTCACAGAGCACCTCTAGATCAGCCACTGGAGTGAATAAAGTTCGTTCAGGTTCTTTGTACATTATAGTCTTGTTAGGTTTTGCAGCAGTGTTTGAAGTAGACGCCATTGAAGAAGAAAACCTTGGTTTCGGTTTAGGGTTTTGGAAGAGATTGAAAAGAAAGCAGAAACGCATGAATGAAGTGAATGTGGAAAGTGTGATAGAAGTGTGATAGGTGATATATATAGAAAACCAAAAAAACAAGCATAGGGCACACAAAAGACACTTACGCACGTTTGGACAGCATTTAATGAAAAGTAATCATTTCACATTAAATTATGACAGCTGGGGGGAAAAACAAGAAAAGTGAGATTTTCAAAGCATTACCTCAAACGTCAAATCAGTTAAGCACTCAATCTTTTTCAGAAATTGAATGCCACGTGTTTGCTTTGTTGGCTCATCTGATTTCTCTCAAGAAATGAAACGTTTCCAACTTTCAGATCTTCTGAGCTTGTTAGTTCAGAGTTTTACCCAAAACGAAATAATTGAATAAATATAAATGAACAAATAGACAGATGAAATACTTCAGATTATTAAACATTTTGCATCTGAGAGGTTGCCTCTGAGAAATATTACTCTGGACATAAATCCATACAAATATTTTTCAGAATAAACTTAAATCTATCTTCAGCAAGGGGTTTTGTGAAAATGTCAGCCCATTGATGATCTGTATCAACAAAAGCTAGATTAATTACACCCTTCTGAACATAGTCTCTGATGAAGTGATGTTTAATTTCTATATGTTTTGCCTTAGAATGCAAGATTGGATTTTTTGACAAACATATAGCAGAAGTATTATCACAGAAGATAGAAAGGTTACTCTCATAGATTTGATAATCTTCTAATTGACTCTTCATCCAGAGCATCTGAGTACAACATCCAGCAGCAGCAATGTATTCTGCCTCTGTAGTTGATAGTGCAATGGTAGGTTGCTTCTTGCTGTACCATGAGATCAGATGACTTCCAAGAAACTGACAACTTCCAGAAGTGCTTTTACGTTCAACTCTGTCTCCAGCATAGTCAGCATCACAGAATTCAACTAATGAAAATTCATCAGATCTTCTGTAACACAAACCCATGTTAGCAGTACCTTTCAGATACCTCAGAATCCTCTTAACAGCTGTTAAGTGTGATTCTCTAGGATCTGATTGGAATCTAGCACATAAGCAGACACTAAACAGAATATCTGGTCTAGAAGCAGTCAAGTATAGAAGAGATCCTATCATACCTCTGTAGAGTTTTTGATCTACCTTCTTACTTACCTCTTCCTTACCTAGAGTGCTTGTAGGATGCATTGGAGTCTTTGCCATTTTGCTATCAACCATGTTGAACTTCTTCAGAAGCTCTTTAACATATTTGGTTTGATGTATGTAGGTGCATTCTGGAGTCTGATTGACTTGGATTCCCAAGAAGAATCTCAATTCTCCCATCATGCTCATTTCAAATTCTTCCTGCATACATTTAGCAAACTCCTTTCCAAGCGTAATATTTGTTGATCCAAAAATAATGTCATCTACATAAATCTGACAAATCAACAGATCTTTCTTAACAGATTTACAGAATAAAGTTGTATCCACTTTTCCTCTGATAAAATTTTTCTTCAAAAGGAAGTTGCTCAACCTCTCATACCAAGCTCTGGGAGCTTGTTTTAATCCATAAAGGGATTTCTTTAATTTGAAAACATGATCTGGAAAGTTTTCACTTTCAAAACCAGGAGGTTGGTGGACATATACTTCTTCTTCTATAATACCATTAAGAAAAGCACTTTTAACATCCATCTGATACAGAGTGATGTTATTCTGTGCAGCAAATGAAATAAGAAGACGAATAGATTCTAACCTTGCCACTGGAGCATATGTCTCAGTGTAATCAATACCTTCTTGTTGACTATATCCTTGAGCAACCAGCCTTGCCTTATTCCTTTCTACTTCTCCCTTTTCATTAAGCTTATTCCTGAAGACCCATTTTGTTCCAATGACATTGAATCCTTTAGGTCTAGGAACCAGATCCCAAACTTCATTTCTGGTGAATTGATTCAGCTCTTCTTGCATAGCTATAATCCATTCATTATCTTCCAGAGCCTCATCTACAGATGTTGGTTCTATCATTGACACTAAGCCAAATAAGGAAGATTCAGAAGTTCTGAGAAATGATCTTGTCCTTATAGGATCATCTTTCTTTCCAATTATCACATCTTCTGGATGAGAAGCTTTGATTCTGGAAGAAGATCCTCTGACAGTTGGTCTTTCAGAAATATGCAAGTTGTTTAGTTGGGAAGTCAAAGGTGTAGCATCTGGGGTTGCGTCAGATTCTTTGTTCTTTGCCTTTTCTGCCTCTGAGCCTTCAGAGTCTGTGAGAATCACTTCTCTATCTGCAGAACTTTCAAACTGCTTTGGCTTTTCAGAGCCAAGCTTATCATCAAATCTGACATGAATAGATTCTTCCACAATTTGTGTTTCAGTATTGAATACTCTGTAGCCTTTAGAGCGTTCAGAATAACCAAGCATGAAACACTTCTGTGCTTTGGAATCAAACTTGTTCAGATTATCTTTAGTATTAAGCATATAACAAATACATCCAAAAGGATGAAAATAAGCAATGTTAGGCTTTCTGTTTCTCCACAATTCATAGGGAGTCTTTTTCAGAAGAGGTCTTACAGACACTCTGTTCTGAATATAACAAGCTGTGTTAATTGCTTCTGCCCAGAAATATTTTGCCAGATTTGTCTCGTTGATCATGGTTCTGGCCATTTCTTGCAATGTTCTATTTTTCCTCTCTACAACTCCATTTTGTTGTGGAGTTCTAGGGCAGGAGAAATCATGTGCAATGCCTTTTTCAGAAAAATATTTTTCAAAATGTTTATTTTCAAATTCTTCACCATGATCACTTCTGACTTTAATAATTTTACAATCTTTTTCAGTCTGGACTTGATTGCAGAAGTCAAAGAACACAGAATGAGACTCGTCCTTGTGTTTTAGAAACTTTACCCATGTCCATCTGCTGTAGTCATCTACAATGACTAACCCATACTTCTTGCCTCTGATGGATGCAGTTTTCACTGGTCCAAACAAATCAATGTGAAGTAATTCCAATGGTCTGGAGGTAGAAACAACATTTTTTGATTTAAAATGAGATTTTGAAAATTTGCCTCTTTGACATGCTTCACATAGAGCATCTGAGTTGAACTTCAACTTAGGAAGTCCTCTGACCAAATTGAGTTTATTAATTTGAGATATACGTCTCATATTAATATGCCCCAATCTTCTATGCCAGACCCATTGCTCATCATTCACAGATAAGAGGCATTTTACATTTTGAACTTTAAGTTCTGAAAGGTTAATTTTATAAATGTTGTGTTTCCTCTTTCCATTGAATAGGATAGAACCATCCTTTTGACATACAGCTTTGCAACATTTTTGATTAAAGATAATATCATAACCATTGTCACTTAATTGACTTATGGACAATAGATTATGTTTCAATCCTTCAACTAACAGAACATTAGAAATAGAGGGTAGGTTGCCATTACCTATAGTTCCAGAGCCAATGATCTTGCCCTTCTGGTTCCCTCCAAATTTCACGTCCCCTCCAGATCTAAGTTCCAGACTTTGGAACATAGACCTTCCTCCCGTCATGTGTCGTGAGCATCCAGAGTCCAGGTACCATGATTGGTGTCCTGACTTTGCTGCTAAGGATATCTGCAACAGGGATTATTTTGTCTTTAGGTACCCAGATCTTCTTGGGTCCTTTAGGGTTAGTTGCCTTGTAGGTTTGTCTAAACTTTTGTTTTTCAACATAGTTTTTGTTTAGACTTGCCTTAGATCTAAACACATGAGTATTCTTTTCAGAGCTCGTGTGTTTAATATCATTTAAATGACCAAATTTAAAATTAGAGTATAAAGGAGTTATCTTAATGATCAGATCATCTACAGGTATTGGTCTTACATCTTTTTCAAGAGAAGAAGATTGAAATCCAATTCCCTTTCTTTTATTCCTACTAACTCCATAGATCATAGAAGCCATCTTGCTTCTGTCTATGCTTTTAGTGAGGAACCTCTGAAAACTAGAGTCATATTTTTCCAAAATATTTTCAGATGACTTAGCTTCAGAGTCAGATTCTTGTTGAACAATTTCCAAATCATTTTTTATTTTTAAATTTATTTCTCTCTGCTCAACAAGTTCTGTTTTCAGATTATCAATCTCAGATTCAAGATTGCTTTTCAGCTTCTTGTTCTTGAGTTTGATATTATTGTAGCTTTTCAAAACTTCAGATAACACCTTTATAAGTTCATCTTTGGTAAGTTTGGACATTACCTCTTCAGCATCAGAGTCGGAGTCTGACTCAGATTCAGATGATAAGTCTTCATTCTGATCTTCTATTCCAGCCATTAATGCCATGTTGGCACACTCTTCTTCTGCTTCAGATTCAGATTCAGATTCATCTGAATCATCCCAAGTTGCCATAAGAACCTTTTTCTTTTTATCAAACTTTCTCTTGGGTTTCTCCTTGAGAAGTTTGGGGCATTCATTTTTGTAGTGCCCAGGTTCCTTGCATTCATAGCATGTGACCTCTTTCTTTCCAGATCTTCTGTGTCCAGAAGATTCCTTCCTGTGGTCAGCTTTCCTGAAGTTGTTAAACTTCCTTCCCTTGTGCTTCCAGAGCTTGTTGATTCTTCTGGAAAGCATGGACAGTTCATCTTCTTCTTCAGAAGACGATTCTTCAGAACTTTCTTCTTTTACCTGCAAAGCTTTAACAGGTTTGTTAGATTTTAAAGCTATGGATTTACCTTTATCTTTCTTCTGGGGCTCATCTTCCTCCAGCTCTATTTCATGACTTCTCAAAGAACTGATAAGTTCTTCTAAGGAGATCTTATTCAGATCTTTTGCCATCTTCAATGCAGTCACCATTGGTCTCCATCTGGTGGGAAGACTTCTGATGATCTTCTTGACATGATCTGACGTTGAGTAGCCCTTATCCAGAACTTTCAGACCAGCAGTAAGAATCTGAAATCTAGAAAACATAGTTTCAACATTTTCAGACTCTTCCATTTTGAATGCCTCATACTTCTGTATGAGCGCCAGCGCCTTGGTCTCTTTAACCTGAGAATTTCCCTCATGAGTCATTTTGAGTGACTCAAACATATCATGAGCAGTATCTCTGTTTGTAATCTTCTCATACTCAGTATGAGAGATTGCATTAAGCAATATAGTTCTGGCTTTGTGGTGATTCTTGAAATCTCTTTTCTGTACTTCAGTCATTGACTTTCTATCAATCTTTTTGCCATCCTCATCAGTAGGATGTTTATATCCATCAATGACCATATCCCAAAGATCAGCATCATACCCGAGGAAAAAACTTTCTATTCTATCTTTCCAATAGTCAAATTTTTCCCCATCAAACATGGGTGGCTTGGTACTGATCCTATCTCCTTCATATTTGTTGTTGCAAGTTGATGTAGATGTTTCCATAATGGCAACAACACAAATATCAAAGTATCATTCTCACTGGATCTTTAACTGTCACGGTTAAGTGGAGCACACGCAGAACCGGAGCTCTGATGCCAACTGAAGGTGAGAAAATTACTTAGAAGGGGGGGGGGGGTTGAATAAGTAAGACTAAAAATCAAAGATTAGAACACAGATATTTTTATCCTGGTTCTTTGAAAACAACTACTCCAGTCCACCCTCTCAAGAGTGATTTGCCTTTCTCTATCAATGACTTAATCCACTATTTTAATCAAACAGATTACAAATAGCAACACCTAAGAACAACCGTTCTTAGTCTTCTCAAGAGCAACTGATCCCAACTGGATCCTCTTAAGGAAAACCTTTTACAAACAAAGTAAAACTTTTACAAGAGTAAGAATGCTTCTAATAAGCTGTTATCACAACAGTGATATTTCTCTTAAGTTAAGAATAAAGATAAAGCAAAGTAATATGATAAAGAGCTTTGAAAGGTTTGCTTTGAGTAGAGATTTTGCTAGAGATTCGATACTGAAGAAGATGGAGTGGACTTCTTTATATAGGCACTATGATCCAAGAAGTCTTGTTACGTTGAAGGCTGTGCAGAAAAGCCTAGAGCCTTTTGTCTTCACATTGGAGGCTGTGCTGAAACAGGTCTGATGCTTTTTGTCTTCACTTGCAGAATACTTTCCTCAGAAAGGAATGCACAGATAAAACCTTTTTGTCTGTGTCCTTGTTTCTAGCACAAAATAGGAAAGAGCTGTTGAGAAAAAACCAACGTACATATTTAAATCTTCTTCAAAGTAAGTTCAGCTTTCAACATTAGAATCTGAATCTTCAGAGTCTTCAGACCAAGGATCATCTGGATCTTCAGAGTCTTGAATGTTCTTCAGATTTAGCTGAGTCAGAGTATGTGCAGCTTGTGTGCTTGAGCGTGTAAATCTCTCAGAGCAGAGTCTTCTATGCTTTAGAGACTCCTTCTTCAGAATCTTCAAGAGACAGTAGTCAGATTCTTCTGGGAGCAGTGTTCAGATCTTCACTTAAGATGCTCTTGAACTTATGAAGTCTTTCATACAAACAATGTTCAGATGCAATTTTGCTTTCTTAAGATAATTTTCTTTAGTGCCTGTAGCAAACAATTTAGAACACGTTTAGAGTATATAATTCTTGAATACAAAATTTATAAGTGTTATCATCAAAACATAGAGATATAACTAAGACACAATCTGTGCTCTTACAATATGATCAAATGCAAATGCAGACATCGACGACAAGGCTCGACTCTTTCTGTGAGATGACAAAACTGGAGGACTGATTCCTCAACACGGAGATCACTGTCATTCTGTTAAAATGTATCAAGTTGATAGTCACTGTAGGAATGATGAATAACTGCTTGGGGATTATGCAAGTAAACTGCCCCAGGTCAAATGAATTGATAATTGCTTCAGCTGTCTGATTCGTGGAATCGACTGTTTTGCTGTATCCTCGGAGGGCTTTCCCCAGTCTGAGTCTTGAACAATTCTCTGGATAAACCAAATCTGAGAAGATATTGCCTTGAACAAATCTTGAACTGATTCTTTGACAGGATGTAAAAGGAACTTGCCCCTGATAAGATCACTTGAACAAGTTTCTCGTTGTTTGAAAATTCCTTAGAGGAAAGCCAGTTTGCAAACAAAAATATTCATACAAACATGGTAATGCAAAGTTCATGCGATTTTTGAAAAATTATTTTTGAATGATGGAAAATACATGAGTCGTTAGTCAGAACAAGGCGGTTCAAGACACTCAAAGTTTAAAATAAAAGTGTATTGCCAAAATAAATGATTCGCAAGGATCTTTTGGAGTCAGGTTACGCAACCTTGCTGTAGTATACTTTCAAAATAACCTTGCTTCAATTAGGTCTTTTGAGGGTTGTAACGTGGCCTGGTTCACGGTTTATGAAACAAAAGATAAAGGCTCAAAAGTTATTTGTACCCACCCAATCTACGTGATGATCTTCAATCCTATGCTCAGTTAACTCATACTATGCATTCAGGTTCCCATAAGTTAGGGATTTCATTGATCGTCGCAGTGATGATTCAGAAGTCAAAGGGACCTATGAAAAGGCAGCCACTACTCCCCTATAACATTTGGTTGTTTTGACATTGAGGATTTTCAAGATAAGGATTTAAAAATCTCTTTGTATTATCCCTAAATTTTGCCTAAACTGTTTATTTTAGAGTTTACAGTCAGCGGGATGCCCCAGTTTTGCCTAAGTCTCCTTCATAGGTTTTGACTTAGCGGGCTTCTTTTGATTTTTTTATATTATTTTTTTGTGTGAAGGAAAGTGACTGTTTGATTTTAATGATTACGGTGAACCATCATCGACCTTTTGATTAGAAAACATCTTCGACACTTGTTTGACGTGTGCGAAGGAAAATTTGTTAATGAAAGGTGTATCGTATGAACACACAACCAAGTTAACTGAGAACTACCCATCCCAAGGTTAAAATTGTGGGTTTTTTGTAACAAAAGAAACTCCAACTTCTAGGCCCGAAGGGGGTGACGAGGGATTAACTTCCTTATTTCTCCAGTGTTTGGGAATTGAAACAATGCCTTACATCGTCAACAAGGTTTAATTGAAAGCATACTGACAGCAGTTATGGGTATAACATTTTCGTCATCCTCCCTCCAATCTTAGCATATCAAAATTTTGGACAAGAAGTAAACATTTGAAAAATAAAGCATAAAGATGCAAATAAATGGACGGAAATGAATTGAATCAAAAGTCGCAATGCTTATTTCATTAATGAAAGTACAAACATAACTAAAAGCAAACAACTTAAACAAAATAAGGAAAGTGCAAACAACGAGAAACAAAAGGCCTAGTGACAAAACTTCATTTCTGATGTACTGGCAAGGGATTTGTCTGAACATCCGGATGACTGTCTGTAAAATCAATTATTTCAGTTCTAACCAATTCACATACTCTAGCCTTCAATGCAAAACAATGCTCCAAGTCATGGCCTGGGGCACCCTCATGGGAAGCACAATGGAGATCAGCCCTAAATCCAGCCGGAGGATTAAGAGGAGGTGGTAAAGCCTTTGTAGTAATCAGTCCTTGCCGGACTAAGTCAGGATATAGCTCTGTGTAAGTCATGAGAATAGGATCAAAGTGACTCCTGTTCCATTTCTGGTCTGATATCTGTGTCGAGGAATCAGCTTGACGACTCAAAGGTACACTAGAAGACTATAGGACCAAGAAGGAGAAACTGGGGGATAAATGCAATGCAAAAATGTGATGCTGATGCCATGCAATGGTTTCAAGAATTTCAACGGTCGATTGCGAATATTACTTTTTAAGAAAGTTGGAAAAAAATTTAAACTTTAAAATGTAAGGCTTTTCGAATTTGCAAAGGACTGCTGAATTCCTTGAAACTAGAAATGATATGATGCTTTATGGATGCGAAGCACAAATACACATAAGCAAACAAAAGGTCCTAAGTTAGAGGAACAATGAATGGAGTCAAGGTCTACCCTTCCCAAAGTGGTATGTACTATAGGTTGATTGTACCTGCAGAACAAGGGTTCTAAATCAGTGCCCAAAGTCATCAGTCCATCTTTCGGATATTATCGACTTCCCGACTGACTCGAGGGTCAATAATATTCTCAAGAGAACCTCGTTCGAGCGTAGTATCGCGTAGCAACCATGGTAGGAATACTCCCACATAGTTCCCGCACTACGTCCTATATAAGGTCAAGATGGTGTAAAGGTACTACGGTTCCCAGTATCACAGACTCCAATCGATAACGGTAAAAGTTTTCACGACTACACTCGATCAACCGAACCATTTTCGAAAGTGTCTCAACTGAGCGGTGATTCTCGATTTAGCTTAGTCGGGACTCACTCCCTATAAGCCTCGTCGAATATATCAGCCATCCTATCATAAGGTCGCTCAAGTCCGGGTATAGGACTTATCTCACAACATAGTAACTCCAAGTAAGGTACCCCAATATATACATACAAGGGAGCAAAATATATACTAAAACAAATATATAAAGAAAAATAAACAAAATAGGGATAACCCTCAATAGTTAGGACTCCCCAGTGAAGTCGCCATTTTCTGTTGCGGTGAAATTTGGATGTCAAGCTATTGATTAACTTGAATCTTAATTCATTTACAACCGGTCTTTGATTTATCCGAAGGAAAGGTTAAAGAAAGGAAAAACCTAAAAGGGAGAGATCTAAGGTTCGGGGGTTGGTTAAATTTAGGGAAGGTATTAGCACCCTAAACTTCCGTAGTACTCTACGGGAACCTTTTGTTTATTTTTTTATTTGTTTCATATTTTTTTTTGCTTTAAGGGTATGTACAAAGGATTAAGGGTTTAAAAGACCTAAGGGGTTAATTCTAAGTTTACTCGGCAAGACATTGCATCTTGTGCCTACATATCCTTACGGGAATGAAATCAGAGTAATTGTAGTTTCCCTCTCAAGGGAGGTTAAAGAACACTCGACTGTGGTCAAGGTCTCAAGGGGAATAAACGCATCTTAAGGACAGGCTTACATGGAGTCTTAAACTCCGATCTCTATGTTATGAATTGTTAAATTGTAATTAGGGTTAAATTAGGGATTCCACGGCGGGAAACCCTAAAATGAGCGCGGCGGCTCCTTGACCTAATGCCAGGGGTAACATGGTAATTTTCCCTGCGGCGAGGCATTTGTGAAAATTAGGGTTTGTAGTTTGTAGTTTTGAGGGTTTGAAATTGAATGTGTGAAATTTGAGGGTTTGAGGACTATTGGCATGGCGGCCAAACGGCTAGACCTAATCCTTCGGAGGTGTGATGTGACAGAAGTAATAGTGATGAAAGTGTGAGAAATTTAAATCATACAAACGGAAATAAAATGCAGAAAGTAAACGCGATTGTTGGTTCGCGAGGTTACAAATGAGAAACGGATACAATTATATACAACTTGAATTGAAAAACACATTAAAATAACTAATAGCAACGTAACAAGCTGCACATTGAATACACAAGGTTAGTAGACAGAGTCACACAGTAATCAGGCGAGTTATGAAACGGAAGTGCGAAAGTTATAGATATTCTTTGTTGTTTATTTGTGATATATAAAAAAGCTTTTGATTTAAGTTAAAAAAAGAGGTTTTAATATTATTAAAAAAAAATTTCAAAAATAGTCTTAATTTAATTATCTAACAAAAAGGTTTAATGTTATTATTATATATTTTTTTTTAAAAAACGGTTCTAGTTATTATTTTAAAAAAAAGATTTTAGTTATTATTTTAAATTTATCTAAAAAAAATTTTTTCTTAAAAATAATAGGTTTTCATATTAATTTGGAAAAGATGTTAATGTTATTTATTTTAAAAAACAGATTTTTATATTATAACAAGTTTTAATAAATTAATGATAACAATAATAATAATAATAATAATAGCAATAATAATAATAATAATGATAATAATAAGAAATACTGATAATAATAATACTAATAATAATAATAATAATAATAATAATAATAATAATAATGCAATAATGAATTTTAAATATGTCAAATAACCCAACAATGTTGCTAACGCAGAAATGCGCTCATCGCAACCAGATCTAAATCGGACGAAACAAAATTTATCGCAAAGAAAAAGAAATTAAGCAAAAAAAGCAGTATTATTGCTCACACAAAAATGCGATCATCGCAACCAGATCGAACTAACACAAATGTCACACGTCATGCACACAAATGTGCAAACATCGTATCGACATAATTCGATCAAAAATTAATCTTATATATATATATATATAAACTCTAACAATTTAAAAATTATAAATATATAAACGTAACAGTAATAGATAAAGAAAAAGAAATAACGGTAATAGATGAAGAAAAAGAAATAACGGTAAAAGATGAAGAAAAAGAAACAACAGTAATAGATGAAGGAAAAGAAATAACGGTAAACGATGAAGAAAAAGAAACAACAGTAATAGATGAAGAAAAAAAAATAATGGTAAACGACACTCACTCCTCTTAGGTTTTTTTCATTCTCCCCTTTTTCAACAAAGCAACACATGTATATATAGGAAATAAATTAGGGTTAACACCAAATTGTCAATAATGTCCCTAAAGCCCATTTTAAAGCCCAAACTAAATAATTAGTTAAGAAAAAAAATAAAATTTAAATAATTTAAAATAAACTTAAAATAAAAACTAATAATCCTATTGATTCCTAAAATCAAAAATATTATAAAAAGAACAAAATTTTTTCTAATATTTTTTATTTTATGATTTTTTGGATATTTTTATGAATAATTTAGAAAAAAGTGGAAAAAATAATATTTTAAAAAATGATTTAATTAAAATACGAAAATAATAATAAAAAACTATTTTTGTTATTTTTTAATGAAAGATAGAAAAATTTAGAGTAAAAATAATAAAAAAACAAAAAGTGACTAAGGTGAGATTCGAACTCTCAACCTCTCACACTCACAACTCCTTACACATGTCCTCTTGCCAATTGTGCCATTTTTACTTTTTATAAAAAAATACATGCCATATGATATTTACCTGCAAAAAGTCAAACGACTACACAAATTTGTTAGTAATTGATTAAATGCAATAAAAATGCAATGAAATGCAACGACAAATCTTAGGGCAAAATTTGGGGTATTACAAACCTCATTGGGGATAACCAGATGAGGAAGCCCATCGGGGAAGATGACAATTCTTCACTGGGGAAAGAAAAGAAAAGAAACACAAACCTCACTGGGGAAAAGACCCACTGAGAAGAAACTTTGATGGGGAAATAAATCCACTGGGGGAGCAAAATTTCACCGGGGAAAAAGACGGAACGAAGACACGAATCTCACTGGGGACAACCATATGAGAAAAATTTCCTATAACGAAGAGTTCAAACGGGATCTTCAGGAAAAGGTTAGAAACAAGACCAGGCGTGCCGGAGAAGTTAGTATCCACTAATTCTCCGAGACTCGACTTGGGAAAGCAGCAACTTCAACTGGGGAGACTTGTGACGACCAACATAGCTTCGAACGATGCTAGTTTCCACCAGACTTACTGGGGATATGGTGACGACCAAATCAATAACGGTTTCCAAGAAATGCTAAACATTACCAGACTTCCTGGGGATATGGTGACAACCGAATCAAGGTTCCAATTATAATTGGGAATTCCAACAATGTTGTTAAAACAATAGGACTCTGGCCGGGGAAGTTGGTAACAATCAACTTTCGGTACTAATAACGATTAGTTTTCAAGCAATGCCAGTAACCACTTGACTTAAAGGACACTGGTGATAACCAAATTAGGATATACCAATAACAATTGGTTCTAGATGATGCTAGTAGCAACTAGACTTAACTGGGAATTTTGGTGACGACCGAGTCCAGGGAGACCAATGACCATTGGATTTTCAAAGAGTTTGGTAACGATCGATCAAAGTGACGATAACAATCTGACTTAAGTGATGCCAATAACCATTGGACTTTTAAGGAATTTTGGTGACGACCAAATCAGGTATGCCAATAACAATTATTTTTGGATAATGCTAATAACCACTAGATTTTCAAAACAATGCTAATGACCACTAGACTTATAGAGATTCGTAATAACCGAATCAAAGGTACCAATAACAATTGGGTCTGAAGGTAAAACTAGTAACGACTAGGTTCAGAAAGACTGGTAATAACCGAATCAAACGAGTACCAATAACCATTGGATTTGCAGGTAATACTAGTAACGACTAGGTTTTTAATCAGATTGGTGAAAACCAAATCAAGGGGACTCCAATAACAATTGGTTCGCTTTATAACAGAATCAGTAATAACTGGGTTTGGAAAATGGTTGGTGACGGCCGAATCACGGTACCGGACGTAATTAGTTCTACCCGTGTGCTAGTGACCACTAGTCTTTCAAAGATTGTTGGTGACGACCAGATCGAAGATGGAAATTGGTAACAACCCCGTGTTGGTGTAAATTGGATATTGCTAGTCACCATTAGCTTCCCCGAGAAGATAAGGAAACCCTAGGATGTCAACTTTGAAGCGAACCTTGTAACAATAAATAAAAGATAAAAGGTAACGACCAAAGCATCTCAAAGGCAACAGCCTAAGCAGGAAAAAAAACCAAAACCAGAAATGCAAACAAATGTGTATGCTGGCATGATGCTGTATGTAAGATGCAGACCGACCCTCAGAAACAAAGTAAAATAAAATAAAGAGAGAACTCGTCACGCTGAGTTTCAAGATGCCTCAAGTCAGACGACACTTCCTTCTTTGGTGTAGATAACGATCTTTTCTCAATAATCCCTTTGTAATGCTGCAGAGAAAGAAGTCTTAGCTTAAGAGCTAAAATTGCTATCGGACACATCTAGCCTGGTCAAAAGGCAACAACAACTTCCACAACTTCGAGAACTGTGTAATATCATCATATTACCTCTAGAATTTTTCAATCATTTTGTCAAATCGTGTTTCCTTTTTAAAACAAGACTTTAAGTTTTTTCAAAACCCATTGCTTTCATGAAAATTCTTATTAACAAATAAGTGAAATTGCATACTAAAAACAGTGGATCATAACAATGACTTGGGCAAAAATATGGTTTTATTGATAGACAAGAACTTTACAAAAGGCAAAGCCTTGGGAATTTTATAAGTTTGAAAAAATGGCAACAAAAAAGGTTACAGAAAATCCCATAATAATCCGGTCCTTCCGACTGCCAGTTCACTTGCTTCGCTGCTTCTGACGAGAACAACAAGCGTTGACGTTTCTTCTAACATTCTGCACAGGAGTCTGCCCCAACGTCTGCCAGCTTTCAAACATTGGGCTTTCATCTTGATGAAGCACTGAAATCTCCTTTCTAGGTATTTCGTTTCAGGCGTAGTATTTTCTCACTGCGTCTGAGTTGATGGGATACTTGAGTTGTTCGCCATCCATAGTTTCGAGAATCAGAGATCCTCCGGAGAAGACAGTCTTTACAATGAAAGGGATGTCATAGTTGGGCATCCATTTGTCACGCATATCCTTTTGAGTTGGCAGGATCTTTCTAAGCACAAGCTCTCCTTCCCTATACTCTTTGGGCCAAACCTTCTTATTGAATGCTCTGATCATCCTTTGCTGATAGATTTGACTGTGACACATGGCCGTCATTCTTTTCTTGCCAATGAGGTTCAACGAGTCGAATCTTTCTTTTATCCATTCGTCTTCATCAAGCTTTGCTTCCGTCAAGATCTTCAAGGAAGGTATTTTGACTTCAATGGGTAGCACAACGTCCATCCCATACACTAAGGAAAAGGGAGTTGCCCCTGTGGAAGTGTGCACCGATGTTCGGTATCCATGCAAAGCGAATGGTAGCATCTCGTGCCAATATTTGTAAGTTACGACCATCTTTTGTATTATCTTTTTGATGTTTTTGTTTGCAGCTTCCACTGCACCATTCATCTTAGACGAGTTGTGATGTTTGATCTTAAAATCGTTGCAGAGTTCCTTCATCGTTTTGTTATTCAGATTCGACCCGTTGTCAGTGATGATTTGGTTAGGGATACCATATCGGCAGACGATCTCCTTTTTGATGAAGCGAGCAACCACTTGTCTTGTCACATTTCCGTATGACGCTGCTTCCACCCATTTGGTGAAATAATCAAATGCGACAAGGATGAAGCGATGGTCGTTGGAAGCTTTCGGCTCTATGGCCCCAATCATATATATGCCCCACATTGCAAAATGCCAAGGCGATGTCATCATATTGAGAGGATGTGGGGGGACTTGCACTTTATCGGCATAAACATGACATTTATGACACTTTCGAGCGAAGAGTATGCAGTCTGTCTCCAAGGTTAACCAGAAGTAACCTGCTCTTAAGATTTTCTTAGCCATGGCGTGGCCATTCGCATGGGTGCCGAAGGTTCCTTCGTGTACTTCGGTCATTATGAGATTCGCCTCGTTTTCATCGACGCATCGGAGTAAGACCGTGTCATGATTTCTCTTGTACAAGGTACCATTGCTGATGAAGAATTTAGATGACAATCTTCGTATTGCTCTTTTGTCAATTGTGGATGCGTCAGCGGGATACTCTTGATTTTGGAGGAAATTCTTGATATCATGAAACCATGGCTTCTTATCAGATTCTTCGTCTATTGCCATGACGTATGCGGGTACTGTCCTTCTTTCGATACAGATCATAGGTGCCTCGTTGACAAACTGGACCTTCCACATTGATGCCATCATGGCTAGTGCATCGGCAATATGATTTTCTGCTCTTGGTACGTGCTTGAAGGTAATTTCATCGAAATATTCAGTCATCTCCAAGATGTGGGTCTTGTAAGGGATCAAATTTTCATCCCTGGTCTCCCATTCTCCTTTGAGTTGGTATATCACCAAAGCAGAATCACCAATTACTTCCAAGATTTTGATGCAAAGATCAATGTCAGCTTCCAACCCTAAGATGCAGGCTTCATACTCGGCTATGTTGTTTGTACATGAGAAACAAAGTCGGGCTGTGACGGCGGTGTACCCTCCAGTCGGATTTTTCAGAATAGCTCCTACACCATGTCCACTTTTGTTTGACACTCCGTCGAACATCATCTCCCAGCGAGATCCAGGCTCGGGAACTTCTTCCGGACCAGGCTCTGGTTTCATGCGCTGAATATACATCACATCTTCATCAGGAAAATCAAACTTGAGTGGTTGATAATCCTCCATAGGATGCTCTGCGAGGTGTTCTGACAAGACACTTCCTTTTATAGATTTTTTAGCAACATATTGGATATCATACTCTGATAAGAGCATATGCCATCGGGCTAATCTTCTTGTTTGAGCTGGCTTTTCAAAGATGTATTTGATGGGGTCCATCTTAGAAATCAACATTTTAGTGTGGCAAATCATATATTGCCTCAGACGCTTGGCGGCCCATGCTAAAGCACAACATCTTAGAAATCAACGACTCTCACAATCAGTGAACTTCTTGCTTAGATAATAGATTGCGTGCTCTTTCTTTCCTGACTCATCAGTCTGGCCCAAGACGCAGCCCATTGAATCTTCCAATACTGTCATATACATGAACAAAGGTCTTCCGGGTACCGGAGGAATCAACACTGGAGGTTCTTGCAAGTACTGCTTGATTTTCTCAAATGTGGCCTGACAGTTTTCATTCCATACCACTGTTTGATCTTTTCGTAACAACTTGAAGATCGGTGTGCAGGTAGGGGTCAGATTGGAGATGAACATGGAGATGTAATTCAGACGTCCGAGGAAGCCTCTGACTTGTTTCTCAGTTTTGGGAGCAGGCATCTCCTGGATTGCTTTAACCTTGTTAGGGTCTACTTCAATTCCTTGTTGACTAACGATGAAACCAAGTAACTTGCCTGAGCAAACTCTGAAGGTGCATTTTGCTGGATTTAATCTCAATTGATACTTTCGGAGTCTCTCGAATAGCTTCAGTAGATGATCCAAGTGGTCTTCTTCACTTTGGGATTTTGCAATCATATCGTCCACGTACACTTCGATTTCTTTGTGCATCATATCATGAAAGAGTGTGACCATAGCTCTCTGATACGTTGCCCCTGCGTTCTTCAAACCAAAAGGCATGACCTTATAACAATAGGTGCCCCATGGTGTGATGAAGGTTGTTTTCTCCATGTCATCTGGATCCATTTTTATCTGGTTATAACAAGAAAATCCTTCCATAAATGAGAATACTGCGAAGCTTGCAGTATTATCTACCAAAGTATCAATGTGTGGTGAGGGAAGTCATCCTTCGGACTCGCTCTGTTTAAATCCCTGTAGTCGACGCACATCCTGACCTTGCCATCCTTCTTCGGGACTGGTACAATGTTTGCCACCCATTCTGGATACTTGGATACTACTAAAAAGTCGGCATCAATTTGCTTTTTGACCTCATCTCGAATTTTAAGAGCCATGTCTGGTCTCGACCTGCGAAGCTTTTGCTTGACCGGAGGACATTCTGGCTTTAGAGGGAGCTTGTGCATGACAATGTCAGTATCCAACCCTGGCATATCTTGGTAGGACCAAGCAAATACGTCAACAAAATCTCTGAGGGTTGTTATCAGCTTGTCTTTGATTTATGGCCTTAATGATGCCCCGATCTTGACTACTCTTTTGTCTTCCTCTGACCCCAAGTTGATGACTTCAGTCTGTTCTTTGTGGGGTTGGAGATAAACATCTTCGTATTCAGCCATTCTCTTTAACTCTTCTGGGACTTCTAACTCTTCGTCATTCTCTTCTTCAGCTTGAAAGACAAATGAACCGCTAGTAGAGGTAACCGAAGGGTCATAGGATTCTGTGGTTGATGGAGGTATTCTGCATGTTTTATTTTGGAACAATTAGGCACACACACACAGACATGCAGATGAAGGGTTGTTTTTATTTTTTTTCAAAAAAGGTTGCCATTTTTTTTAACAAAAAGAGTGAAAATGATGCGCAAAACAAATAACAAGAGTTTTAACAAAAACACTTTTCATTAATGATTTTCAATTTTAGCAAAGCGTCCCAATACAAAATAATTCGCCGGCCTTGGGCAAGACCACGAATTTTTAAAGAAAAACACAAAGCTAACAAGCAGAGTGAATTACTCTAAAGGTAAAAAGATGGAAACTTCCACAGCCTCCCAATTGCGCAACGCTGCTCCTCCCCTAGTTATTAGATTATCCAAATTACCATCTTCATCTTCAGCAATAATGGCATTGACTTGCACACCGCCACTGGTGAATATCTCTTTTAAAGACTTCTTCTTCATGGAGCTTTCTTCTGGCTCGCCTTCTGGAGTTGGTTTGTAAACCAACCCTTGTCGATCATTCTTGGCTCGAGCATTGACTTTGATAACTTCTCCCCATCCCAATGGGACTCCAGCTTTTAGTGCTGCCTTAATACTTTGAGGAGAGGTAAATGATGGCCCACGGATTATGTCTGATTCATCAACTAGAACAGCGTGAGCTATTTCTAGTGCTTGGAAGGCCGTCTCGAGGGAATCTTCATCAGCCTCAATATATCGGAATGATGACAAGTTTCTCACTATTAAGTCTTATTCTCCATGGACAATGACCAACTGGTCATTCACAACAAACTTCATTTTTTGGTGGAGAGTGGAAGTGACAGCGCCAGCTGTGTGAATCCATGGTCTTCCCAATAGACAACTGTAGACCGAATTTATGTCCATCACCTGGAAGGTGACTTCGAAGACTTGTGGTCCGATTAGGATAGGAAGATCAACTTCTCCTATCACGGTTCTCCTGGATCCGTCAAATACCTTGACTATGAGAGAAGTTGGTCTCATGGTAGCACCTTGATATGCCAGCTTGGCCAAAGTCCTTTTAGGCATCACGTTGAGTGCTGATCCCGTGTCGACAAGAACTCGGGACATTGTATCTTCTTCACATTTTACTGACACATGTAAAGCACGATTGTGCTTATGCTTCTCAGTTGTCAGGTCATTATCATCAAAGCTCAAAGTGTTGCAGGCAGTGATATTTGCTACAACAGAGTCAAACTGCCCCACTGTAATATCTTTAGTGACGTGGGCCTGTGTCAGGATTTTGAGCAATGACTGGCGGTGCGCTGGAGAGCTTAAAAGCAAATCCATGACTTAGATCTTGGAGGGTGTTTGGTTTAGTTGGTCCACTACCCTGTAATCACTTCGTCGAATGATTCTCAAGAATTCTTCTTCATCGTTCTTGAGACTTTCTTTTACTCTAACTAAAGGTTCTTTGGCGGTGATTTCCTCTGGAACAAGCTTCTGAGGAACAAGAGTTTTCTGAACAGAAACTGCTGGTGGAGGAGCCTCATTATATGTTCGAGATCGTTAGATGCGACCACTCCGGGTCATTTTGCTTCCACTAGCAATGTTGGCCACACTTGCTGGTTTCTTTTCTTTAAAAATCCCCTCACACCATGAATAGTCTTGTTTTGGTGTTACGGCTCTTGGGTGAGGCTTGGATCCTCCCCTCGCTCAAACCTAGTCTGCCCCCTCCCGAATTTTGGGGGTTCATCGTCGCGGAATATTGGCCGGATGTTCTTGTTGTTGTCGTTGTTATGATTCCTGAATACAGCTCTTTTGTTGGGCTCTCCAGGTATGTTAAACACAGGTTCGATGACCGCCACATCTTCTTCCTTTTTTTGGCGCGCGATTTCTATCATTCCCTGTTCAATCATAGCCCGAATGTCCTTTTTCACAGCGTCACAACCCTCATGATTCAGCATACATTCATTGCAATCTTCGTGAGATGTCTTGAGTGACCATGCCTGAGCCAGGCGTTTGTGTAGGTCTGCTAATGGCACTTTGATCTCACTAACAGTATAAACTTTCTTGTCTTCTGACCCCTCCCCTTCTTCAGTAATGGCGTTGACTCCACCATGATTTGGAAGAGGGTTGCTCTTAACGTTGGGGGGATTATCTTCGAAAGATAGAATTCTCTTTTCAATTAGTTCACGAACTAGATGCTGAAGGGCGAAGCAACCTTCGAGATCGTAGCCTGGAGCATTCTCATGAAATAGGCAGCGAGCATTTGCATTGTAATAGAACGGGAGTGGATTAGGTGGAGCACCTAATTTTCTTGTTTTGACCAGCCCTCTCTCTATTAGCATGGGAAATAGGTCGGTGTAACTCATTGGAATAGGCTGTATCTTTGGCCTATTTGCTTGATAATTTGCCCTCAGGGCTCTGTTCTGAGGTTGTTGATCCTGCGGCTGCTGGTATTGTTGCTGGTTATTGGTGCGGTAATGTTGCTGATTCCCAAGCTGGTACTGGTGCTGATTGCTGGATGCCCCAGGTTGGGGACCATGCTGTGAAGAAGGTTGAAAAACCGGGGTCACTGCCGCCACATATGATGGTTGGTACTGTTGGTGGTGACTTTGTGAGTTCTATGCTTTCTTTCGATATGTGATTGCACTCACCTCTCCTTCTTTCTTTTTGTGGAAAGTGCTGACTGGCATCCTTGTCGTGCTGGCGCTTGAGGTAATATTTGGAGTGGTCACTTTTCCACTCTTTAAACCTACTTCCACCTTGACTCCCACTGCCACAATATCAGAGAAATTTCTTGTAACACTACTGATCAAACGTTCATAGAATTCTGGTCGAACTGTATCCACAAACTAGACTGCCAACTCCTTCTCAGTAAGGGGAGGCTCTACTTGTGCTACAGTTCCGCGCCATCTTTGCGCATACTCCTTAAAGGTTTCGGTATTTTTCTACGTCATGCTGAGAAGCTGACGGCGGTCGGGAGCTAGGTCCATGTTGTACTTGTACTGTTGAATAAAAGCATCTGAAAGGTCTTGGAAACTGTGGATTTTAGCTTGATCTAAACCGAGATACCACTTAGCCGAAGCCCCTTTAAGACTATCTTGGAAACAATGTACTAACAGTTTATCATTTTCAATATGCGGAGCCATCCGCCTACAGTACATGATTAGGTGCACTTTAGGACAAGTGGTCCCCTCATATTTGTCAAAGATTGGCATTTTAAATTTCTGAGGAAACACCAATCCAGATACCAGACATAGATCCTTGGCATCAGATCCAAAGACATGATTGGCATTTTGTGTTTTTCGTCCTCAGCTTCAGATCTATCGGGTATATCAAAGATTGGCTGTTGATTGGCGAAAACTGGTCGTACTGTGGTAGGCCCACCTGCTTGAGTGAAAATAGGGTTTCTGATTGTTGAGTCTAACAGGGGATTGAGACTTGAAGACTGTATATTGTTGAATGGCGGCACAAAATCCCGGGACATGCCGTAGGGAAACTCTGCTGAAGTAACAGGAGCTATTGTGACATTGGCTGCTGCTGTGGCAACTTCGGAGATCACTGTAGGTTGCGTATCCATTTTCGCTTTGATTATGTTGAGGACTTCCATGATCTGGCTGACGTCCCCTTTGATCCCTTCAATGTCATTATCCATTTGATCGAACCTTTGGTCGTTATCTGCCATCTTCTTTTGTGCTTGGGACCATGTGTTGTATTTGTGGGTACTCAGCGTGACTCCTTATCTCCTTCTGGACAAGAACAAAGGATGAGCTGCGGAACCCAAATGCAGGACTGATGCAGGATGACATGCAAATGCAAATGCGGATGCATAAGCCATTCAAGGAAATTCAATTTTTTTGTTTACAAACAAAAAGTTAGAACAACATATAACGACATGCTTAAAAAGCGTTTTTCATTTGATAGCCGGAAATCTATTACAATAGAGTGGGCCTTGCTAAAGAGCAAGACCTTTCTTACAAGGAAAATGAAAGTAAATGCAACAAACAGGATTTCAATCCTTTTTTAGGGAAAGCAGGGAAATGGGGAAACAAAGATCAATCTAACAAGATGATCCTTCTCATTCTTGGACTCTGACATGAACTTGGTCCTGACGGATAATCTCCCACAGGTCTTCGTTCTCTCTTTGCACTTTGACCAAAGCGTATC
Organism: Lathyrus sativus; assembly: GCA_963859935.3. NCBI lineage: Eukaryota > Viridiplantae > Streptophyta > Magnoliopsida > Fabales > Fabaceae > Lathyrus > Lathyrus sativus. Next base: position 88,078,051 of record OZ012736.1, read on the forward strand.
TTAGCTCTTCCCTAGTTGCGGGGACCTCAGGCTCCAAGGTTATCTCATAGTCATGAGTGTAGAACATGTTTAAAGCAATTTTTTTAACCATAGCAGGTATCCCTTGGTGGTTATACAACTTGCATTCTCCATTGGAGTTGGGCCTAAGAGGTGTGGATCTCTTTGAGCGTATTGAGCATTTTCCTCTAGTTCTTGGTTGCGACCTGTCTCACAGAAGCAAGGCCTCAACATTTCTGGTTCGGGCTCTGGTCCGGTAGGATACCCATGTTGACGCCGAGCGAGAATAGGATTATAGGTGATCACCCCTTCTATCCCAATGAGAGGCACATTGGGGAAATCTCCGTAGCTAGGAATCATGATTTGGTCACCGATGTTGGTGTCATACCATGTGATATCCAAAGGTAGGAAGCCTCCAAAGGATATGAGTCCTTGGTAGATGAGAAGTAAACCATTGGTCGAGTAGTGCAAGACAACATGAGAATTGCCCACAATCATAAAAGATGAAACGGTGGATGACTACATAAGTGTCAGCCAGTATTGTGTTGACCGGATTTTTGATGATGAAGAGGCGAATCGCCTCTTCGCTGATGAAGTCGTAACTGCTTGGGAACAGATACAGTCCATATATTAGTAGTGCCAGAATCGCCTCAAAAATTCCCAGGTTTCTGCTTTCATAATGATACTCAACCATCTCCATTAGAGGTCTGGCATCTATTCCATACCACCCTCCTTTCGCTCTCATCGGTGGTAAGTCTTCCAGCTTGATATGCAGGGCTTTAGCTAAGTCCCTCTTCTTTGGTTTTCCATAAGGGAGCGTAAAAGTCCATGGAATCTTTAAGTAAGCATTATACTCCTCGAGGGTTGGGAGTAACTGAAAGTCTGGAAACACAAAGCAGTGGTAGGTTGTATGATAGAATTCAACCAAGGCTTGCAACATGGGCTCGTTGATCGGAGCACTTATCAATGGCAATAGATCCCCGCATCTGACTATGAAAGCAGCAGGATTTTGGACAAGTCTTGTTAACATCCTTAGGCGGCCCAACCTCAGATCTGGAACTCGAAGCATGTCCCTTTTTACCATGTTGTTGTCTGTAAAAAGAAAAATGAAATTCATTGAATGGTTAGAAGAAGTGCAAATGCAAATGGTTGTCATGGAACTCAGATATCAGAAGTCTCCATTTCATTGATTAACAAAACGGATTACAAAACAGTGTTTCCCCTTACAAGAGTTTTAAACAACAACTAAATGAATCCTATCAAGGTTCCCCTAGCAGCCTTAACTTGAGTTTCTCAATCTTTCTTTCCATCTGAGTCTTCTCAAAGATGAGTCTATCCATAATTATCTTCCATGGATTAGACTGAGGCTCGTAAGGTTCTTCTAGTGCTTTCCTCTTCTTACAAGAGAGGATTTCTTCATCTTTCAACTGGAGTTGTCTCTAGAGCTCCGCATTTTCTTCGACAACTATTTGATACTTGTGCTTCCAAGCTTCTTCAGTTTGTTGTGCTTTAACCAAAGAAATTTTCAACCTTTCTTCTTCAGACATGAAGACCAACGGGCGTTCTTCCTTCAAGGTCATAGGCTCTTTCTTAGAATAAAGCATCCTTAGTGTGATGGCTCTTTTTCGAACCCATTGGAGGTAAGGTTCCAAAGAGAAATAATTGAGTCTTCCAAGATCCTTCTTCCCTTTCTTGTGTAGATGCTTCCAAGCTTCTAGAATCTTCCCTTTTAGTCCTTGATTGTCTTCCCCTTCTTTGAAGAAAATATTTTCCACTTGAACACTATTGGGTTTGTCCTTTAGAGGGTATCCCAATTGTCGGCGGGCGAGTATTGGGTTGTAGCTAATCCCTCCATTTATGCTGAGGAGAGGTACATTTTCGAATTCCCCACAACTGTCAATAATCATTCTCCCATCATAATCACGACTATACCAACCAATATCGGAATGGGTAAGAGCCATGATCTTTTGCGACCACCATCCTTTCTTTGGGTCCCAAAAAGCATTGGCTTTGGGCAAGTGTGAAGTGAACCATTTGTACAATAAAGGAGCACAACAAGTGATCATTCCTCCATTGTGAAAGTTCCTCAGATGAACAGAATGGTATGTGTCTGCTAACAAGGTAGGCACAGGATTCTTTTTCAAGAAGATTTTGATGGCATTGAGGTCCACAAAATTCTCGAAGCTCAGAAACAAGAATATACCATAGATGAGTAAGGCGAGGATAGCCTCGAATGCATCCATGCTTAAATGATCTGCATAATACTGAGCTTTCTCAACCAAGAATTCTGCCTTTAACCCAAAGACTCCTCCTTTTGTAATCATATTCTTTTTTATATCAACTACTCCCAAACGTGTAGCTTTGGTAATGTCTTGCTCTTTAGGGTCCTTCTCCACCATTGGAAAAGGAGAATCTTCAAGAATGGGCAATCCAATTAACAGAGAATACTCTTCTAGTGTGGGCACTAGCTGATAATCAGGGAATGTGAAACAGTGGTAAAGCGGGTCATAAAACTGGAGGAGAGTAGAAAGAAGTCCACTATCCATCTTTATCTTCAAGAGTAGCAACAGCTTCCCATATCGGCTTTGAAATCCCTCTGGATCTGTCACTAAGGTGCTCAATCTTTTCAAGTCATCTAGATTAAAACCCTTGTAAGTGTACTTCAAAGTTTTCTTTCTTTCACTGTTCATGACGACCTCTGATGTTTACAAACAACAAAGTCTGAGTTCCATGAAACCATATGATGATATGATGACATGATGATATGAATGCAAGATGCACAAACACAAGCAAATGCATATGCACACAACACAAACTTAGGGTTAAGGACAAGCCTGAGTCCAAAGGTCTACCCATCCCCAAATATTTGTACTATGGATTGATTGTACCTGCCGAACGGGTTCTACAAAGTTCCCAGAGTCATCAACCCATCTTTCGGATATTATCAACTTCCCAAATTACTTGGTAATCGATAATATTCTCAAGAGAATCTCGTCTGAGTGTAGTATCGCGTATCAACTATTTCGGAAATACTTCCTTATAGCCATCGCACTACATCCTAATAAGGCCAAAGTGGGATAAAGTGTATTCTAACGATCCAAAGTGTCATGGGCTTCTTCGTTGAAAGTAGCATTGTTTTCACGAATACTCGATCAACAATACTAAAACTTTTAAGAGGGCCTACACTGAGCGGTGGTTTCTCAAGTTAGCTTGGTCGAGAATCAACTCCCTATAAGCCTTCTTGAATATACCACCATCCTATCATAATTGCACTCAAGTCCGGGTATAGGACCGTCTCACCACTCCAGTTACCCAATACCCAATAGTTAAACAAATATATTGACAAATATACATGTTAAGCAAATATTTACAAATATAGCATACAATTAAACAAAATAGGCTAAACCCTCAAGTTTAAGTCTCCCCAGTGAAGTCGCCATTTCTATTGCAGTGAGAATCGTGATACCAAGCTATTGATTAACTTGAATCTTAATTCTTAAATTCACAACCGGACTTTAATTTATCCAAAGGAAAGGTCTAAAGAAAGAAAGAACCTTTTGTGCGATGTAACAACAACGCTAAAAGATTCTGGGATTGGGGGTTGGTTATGCATAGGGTAGGTATTTCACATCCTAAACATCTGTAGTACTCTACAGGAACCTTTTGTTTGTTTGCATGCTAAGTTTATGAATGTTTGCTAAGGATTGGGATTGGGTAAAGGGCATAGGTTAAAACCTAAAGATAGTTTCTAAGTTTGCTCGCAAAGACATCGCGTCCTCTGCCTACGTATCCTAACTAGGATAGAATCAGAGCAATCATAGTTCACCTCACAAGGGTTGAAGAACACTTGATTATGATCAAGGTTCAGAGGGGAACAAGCATAACAATGTTTGTATAGAGTTTTACAAAACTCTCTAGATCTATGTTAAATACTCAAAAGGGGAGTAAGTAATCATTGCTATGATTCTTACATAGAGTTTACAAACTCTATCCTAAAGTTCTAATTGATGGAGCACTCCTAGTATAGGTAGGTTTTCTAGACTTACAGCAAAGTCTAATGATTTGAATGTTCTAACTTAACTAAGCTAGGGTTAGAATGACTTCACAAAGTCTAGAGGGGTAAATGAGCTATCCAATGACACAAGGGTCAAGGGAGAGACTTTTCCTTTGGAAGGAGAGAGGGGAAGACAACTTGGATGAGAACTGTAATACCCCAAATTTTAACCTTATATTTTAGTCAGTCATTTCGCATAGCATCTCATATGTGCATTTGCTAACCACTAACAAGTCCTGAAGGTGTTTGTTTTGCAGGAAATACCCCAGGGGCGTTTTGGTCATTTTGAAGCATAATTCGTAATTTTGGGGCCTAATGAGGTTTTACTCCTGAGGCGTTTATTCACGTGGGTTTGATATCAACTTGGTTTGGAAAATTTGATCTGTGGAACGGGGTTTAACAAGAAATCATTCTTCTATCTTCCAGTTCATCTTTAGAGAGACAACAGTGAAAACTTCTACTGATTAACGGAGCTTATTCGTGTTGAAGTTATTAAGATTGGATCGAATTAATTCAAGGATATTTGTCTGATGAGATTTAATCGGATGTTGAGATGTTGGCGAATTAAATCATGGAAAGGAAATAGGAAAATGATTTTAATAAATGTGTGAAGTTCATTCATAATATTTTATTATTATTTGTAAAGAGAATTTGGATAGAAATTTGAATTTTATTCATAATATTTCATCATGATTTATAAAAGGGAAATAATTTGGATAAAAAATGTATTATTGAATTATTTCATAATACTTTTTTTTATTACAAGTTACAGAAGAGAAATAAAGATGGCATATCCTAAATCCTAAGTCCTAATAATTTCTAAGATGTCCCTTGAGCTTCTCCGCAAAATCTCCGATTCACCTGCACATCAAAACAGAACAAACAGAATAGAAGGGGTTATAAATTATTTTTGACACTCTCAGAACATCGTCATCATCGAGTGCCGGGAGTGGCACAACCGAAGCTGCGTCCTACCCCCCGTTACCGATCCGCGCCGTTGGCGTCAGATCAGGTAACACCTGTTCTTATCGTTACGGGACATCCGAGAGATAGAAGTGATAAAAGAAGCGGGACTGATTCGTTTTGCCGCGATTGGATTTCCAAACTAATACGAGAGTAAGGCAACATAGTCAATCTGGATTCAGACCCGGATGCCGGCAGGTCAGAATCATTTTGTTTTCGAAGTTTCCAACACCTGAAAGTCCACGACAGCATCAGTACAAATTGATGACAGAAACTCAAAAACAAGACAGTTCATAAGCTGCCATAAGTAAATGGAAATTCAAATTGAAAATGCACAACCAAAAGCAGCATCAGTTCTGCAACACATAGGTAAGTGCAAACAGAACAAGAAAAATGAAATGAAACCAAGCTGCATCAAATTGCGTCAAAAAAAGTTCAGAAGAATCAAAAGTAAAAACAAGTTTCAATTTGATATCACAGCAGGTAGTCAGTTCGCAAGTCACCGAAACGTGAATGTAAGTCATAAGAATCTACCATATCAAGAGAATTAGATCAGAGTCCATATTACCGTTTGGAAAAACAGCATTCAAAAGGACTGTTCTTGCAACCAAACAGGATATCAAGTGAAGTTATCAAACCATACTCACGAACGAAACCGAACCAGTTCAGAACAAACATAAACATACCAGTTCAGAAAGGGATACAAGTGCAGAAAAAGCAGGAAATCGCAACAAGCCCGGAACTCGTGTTCTGAACCCAACCCAGCATCGAAACCAACCAATTATCAAAGGCAACAGCAGTGTCATAGGCTCAGAATGTCATCATCATCGCCGTATACCATCCTCGGCGACACCAATCCGACCGTATCTGAACTACCAGTTTCTCTCTGAAAGAAGAAGAGGAAAAGAATCTGAGTTGCATCAAAAATCAAACAAATCAGTTCGAGATCAAAAACGAATCAATCAAACAAATCAGTTCGAGATCAAAAACGAATCAGTATCAGATAAAACCAGGATCGCACCAAAACCCCAATCAGGTCCTAAGAGAGGAAACGAAATCTAATCCGTATCAGAAAACATCCAATTGAAACCCAATCAGTATCTGAAAGAACAAACAAATCCAGATGAAATCATATCAAAATACCAATCAACATGAAATCATCAAATCAGAAAGAGTAACGCTAATCCAACATCCAAGGCCCAAAAAAGAGAGAGTCAGAGATGTTATAAAAGGAACAACTTCACCTGTGAAGACGGGGAGATCGCGAAAACCCTAACGGGTAGCCACGAGAGAGAGACTAACGAAATCGCGAAAGCCCCAGAGGAACGGACAAACTGCGAGCGAAAACCCTAGGCGCCGTGAACAAACGGCCGCGAACTCAGACGAAGAGTGATCGTCATCATCGTTCATCACCAACCCTCAATACCGTCTGCGAACGGGTAGCTGTGAGAGATAGAACGGAGAATCGCGAAAGCCTCAGAAGGAACCCTAACGGGAAATCGCGAAAGGGAGAGATCACCAGCACCGTCCGCGAAGAACGACGGGCAATTTCCCGTTTTGGGCCTCAGCTCACGCCATCATCGGCCGATTTCACTTTAAATGTAAGCAATGGGACGTTTTTCATTACAAGTTTCATGTTTTGTTTCAGGAAATAAGAAGATGCAGAGGAGCGAGAAAGAAGAAAGGCGAGAGGAAGAAGAAGAGAGCGCCGTTCGCGAATGGGGGCATGAAACCCTAGCAGCGAGTTGCTGTTAGTTGGTGTGGGTTATGAGGGTTGGGTCTGGGGTTTGATCACTCAGCCCAACCCGGTTTTTTTCTTATTTTTTTTTATTTTTTATTTATTTAGTTATATTTTGTTAAAATTTTTAATTAAAGTTGTCCTTTTTCAAAAATAAATCAAACTTCTTTTTCATAATAAAAACTCTTTTAAATTAAAATAAATAACATAAAGCTTTTTATATATATAATAAAAAAACCTTTTCCAAATAAATAATTTAAAGGTCATTTTAAAAATATGTAAGTTAGTTTTTTAGATTAAGTTTAAAATATTTTAAAGGTTAAACACTACTTTTTCTTTTATAATTTTAATTAATATCTTTTCTTTAAAAATCATAAAAACCTTCAATATTACACTTTTTCTCCTGACTTGTCCAATTACTGTCTAATTTATCTTATTAACAGTGTTCATCATTTGCAGCTCTTACGACGTGTTTGGTTTATTTGAATTTCATAACTATATTGTAACTGCTTCTCATATGTAACACCGCGAATCTAATAATCGCGTTTTAATTTCTGCCTTTTATTTTCTGCGTGTATGATTTTAATTTTTGTTATCATTTCCCTGCTCGTATGATTAATTTCTCACACATTCATCAATTTTTCTGCCACACTACACACATCCGAAGGTTAGGTCTAGCTTTTGGTCGCCGCGCCAATAGTCCTCAACTTCAAACCCTTACAAACTACAAACCCTAATTTTCACAAATGCCTCGCCGCAGGCAAAATTACAATTTTACCCCTAGCATTAGGTCAAAGAGCCGCCGCGCTCATTTTAGGGTTTCCCGCCGTGGAATCCCTAATTTAACCCTAATTACAACTTAACATTTCAACGTAGAGATTTGGAGTTTCTACACTCCACGTAAGCGTGTCCTTAAGATGCGTTTATTCCCCTTGAGACCTTGACCACAGTCAAGAAGTTTCTAACCTCCCTTTTGAGGGGAACTACGATTACTCTGATTCCACTCCCGTAAGGATACGTAGGCACAAGATGCGATGTCTTGCCGAGTAAACTTAGAATTAACCCCTTAGGTCTCTTTTCTCACTTTTAATCCTTTGTACATATACCTTAAGCAAATAAATAAAGCAAATAGTAAACATTTGAACAAAAGGTTCCTGTAGAGTACTACAGAAGTTTAGGGTGCTAATACCTTCCCTAAATTTAACCAACCCCCGAACCCTAGATCTTTTCCCGCATTGTGTTTACGATGCAAAATAGGTTTTCCCTCTTTTGACCTTTTCCTTCGGATAAATCAAAGAGCGGTTGTGAATTGAATTGTGATTCAAACTCATTAATAGTTTGAGATCCTATTTCCATCGCAACAGAAAATGGCGACTTCACTGGGGACAAGAAATTCTTAATTTTTGAGGGTTATCCCTAATTTGTTCATATTCATTGCTACTTGTTTTGTTATTTTGCATGTATATATTTGTGCCCTGGTTTGGGGGATTGTTCCTTGTGTTGTGAGATAAGTCCTACGCCCGGACTAGTGACATTATTATAGGATGGGGATATATTCGATGAGGCTTATAGGGAGTTGAATCCCAACCAAGCTGATTCGAGAATCACCGCTCAGTTGAGACTTTTTCGAAAATAGTTCGGTTGAACGAGTAATCGTGAAAACTTTTTCCATGGTCGATTGGAGTCTGTGATATTGGGAACCGTAGTACCTTTACACCACCTCGGCCTTATTTAAGACGTAGTGCGGGAACTATGTGGGAGTAGTCCTACAATGGTTGCTATGCGATACTACACTCAAAAGAGGTTCTCTTGAGAATATTATTAACCCCCGAGTCAATCGGAAGGTTGATAATATCCGAAAGATGGGCTGATGACTTTGGGCACTTTTTAGAACCTTGTTTTGCAGGTACAACTAACCTATAGTACACTCCTTTCTGGATGGGTAGACCTTGACTCCGCTCACATAACTTTAACCTAGGACTTTGTGTGTTTTCATGCATTGCATTCATAAAACATCGCATTAAGATTTCATGGAATTCAAACTCTATTTATGAACATTGCAGGATACCATGGATCACCATAGAAGGCATACTTTGAAATTTACTTTTAAGGGTTTTAATTTGGAAGTCCTAGAGAAGCTAAGGGATTTGGTTTAAGATCAAGAAAAGTTCCAAAACAGATATGGAAGGCTATTGTCTTTGTTGAAGGTTCAAGTAAACGAAGGACTTCTTGTGACTTTGCTACAGTTTTATGATCCAGATTATCACTGCTTCACCTTTCCAGATTATCAGCTTTTACCTACCTTAGAAGAGTACTCTCAGTTGGTGGGATTACCTATCTTGGATAAGTCTCCATTCCCTTTCTTGGAGGAAGACCCTAAAGAACGAGATATTGCTAAAGCCATTTGTCTGAAGATATCCGATGTCAAAAACAATATGATCACTAAAGGGGGGACCTCCGGTTTTCTCAGGGACTTCCTAATTAAGAAAGCCCAATTTTATGCCGATCATAAAGACATGTTTGCCTTTGAGACAATATTTGCCTTGCTTATTTATGGGTTGCTGCTTTTTCCTAGTTTTGAGGGGTTTGTGGACCTTAATGCAATCAAGACCTTCATGAGAAGAAATCCAGTTCCAACGCTATTGGGTAATACTTATCATTCAGTACATCTTCGAAACTTTCATGGTGGAGGAATGATTACATGTTGTGTGCCATTACTATACAAGTGGTTTATTTCTCACTTACCCAAGTCCGGTCCGTTCTGGAGATCTAATCAAGAACGTTGGTCGCAAAAAGTCATGGCTTTAACTCACTCTGATATTGATTGGTATAATCGCATGTACGATGGGATATCGATCATTGATAGTTGCGGAAACTTCAACAATGTGCCTTTGCTCAGTTTCAATGGAGGAATTAGCTACAATCCAGTCTTAGCTCGCCGACAGTTGGGATACCCCTTGAAGGAGCCGCCTAAAGGTATTCATGTGGAGAAAATCTTTTTCAAAGACGACGAAAAGCTTCAAGATCAGATCCTATCCTCTTGGAATCATCTGCATAGGAAAGACAAAGAAAGTTTGGGCAGACCTAATTGTGTGTCTATGGAACCATACCTTCAATGGGTTCGAGGAAGAGCTATTCAGTTGAAGATGCCCTACTCTCGCCAAGATCCTTTACCTCAAGGAGAAGAACCTGTCCAGTATTTCATGACTGAAGTTGAGACTTTGAAGATTACTTTGAAAAGATCACAACGCGAAACAGAATCATGGAAGAACAAATACCATGTGATGGTCAGCGAGTACGAAGAACTTCAAAAGCAGATTCAGTCGAAGAATGATGAGATACAATCCTACAAGAAGAGAAGGCTCTACGAATATTTATTTTCCTCCGACTCTCCGTCTGCTCACTGAAGTTGTGGGAGATGGTTTCTCTAGGACTTTCCAGGCTTTTATTTAGCTATTTTGGTTGCAAGAATATTATTTGTAATCTGTCTTCAATGAATTAAAAGTTTCCTTGGTATTCCGCAATATTCGTAAATATTTGAATTCCATGAAATCTTCATTTGCATTCACATTTTAGCATCATACTTTTGCATTGCATGTGTCTCCCGATTTCTCATGTTCGGTTCTCTCGCCTTCCAGTTTTGTCACCCTGAGTTCTCTGCATCAATACGACCCTTCAAAAGGATGGAAGATCAGAATCAAGAGATCAACCGTGTCAACCATGAACTCAAAGATCTTCGAGGAAGTATAGGGCGGATTTTGGAGATGCTACAAGCTCTTAGTGTGAAGGTGGATGCTCAGTCTACTTTTGTTTCTGAGACTACTAATACCGTTATGGAATCTCAACCAGCTGTTCCTGTCAAGAATGTACCTCATCATGGTCTTCAATCCGGTTTGGTGCCTCCTAGTGCTCAACCAGTTCGACGAGCCACTCCTCCAAAGTGCAAAACTCCTCACTCCGACCATGGTAAAGGACCTGCACGTTCGAGGAACCGCAAAATGGCTACTCCTCAACCTTGGCAACATCAGCAGAGTTATGTTCAAGGTTATTCGTTTCCATATGTCCAACAACCCTATGTAGCTACTGTGGCACCTCCTTTCGACCAGCAGTTTCCTACATACCAGCCTGTGCAGTCAGCTCCGGTATATCAAGCACCGATTTATCAACAGCCTTCCAGTTATCCGCCCATGCAAGCTCCTGTCAACAGTCAACGAGTGCCCAACGCTCCTGTTCACCAACAATCACAGAATCTGGTTCCTTATCCCCGCAAGAGGCAGTATAAGCCTTGTCCTCCAATTCCGATAACTTTCACTGAGTTATACCCCCATTTGGTACAACAAGGTCTGATTAGCACCCGTGCTTTGGGTCCTCCGCCTAATCCGTTACCTGCAGGTTACGACGCTGCCGCTCATTGTTTATTTCATGAGGGTGCGCCCGGCCATGATCTAGAGAACTGCTACGCTCTTAAGAACTGTGTCAGAAATTTGCTAGAAACGAAGAAGTTGTCTTTTAGCGATGCTCAGCCGAAGATCGAGACTCCTCTCGGGGTTCCCCGCTTGTCAAGCTTAGATTCTGCAAAGTATGTTGACCTCTCAGCAAATCAGCCGAATCCAGTAATTAGTCGAAGGCCTAGCTCGCTTCATTTCAGTAACCCTCAAGATGATATGACCGGGATCAATAAAGAATCTGGGAAAGTTATTTTGAAGCAACGACTGAAAACTGTTGAAGATGTGACCAGCGTAACTGGGGCAAGCCATGACGACTCACAGTGATCGTAAACCAGACGTCTTTTCCATTGAGGCTCCGCCAAAGGAAACTGTTACGTTTGAATGCAAGATTTCATAAACATTTAGAAGGATTTTTCCGACAGTTCATTTGTTTATTTATATGTATTTCTCTTTGATTAAGCATATTTAGCATGTACGAACTTGTTTATCTTTGATTAATTAATGCAACGCATATGTTTGTCTTGAATAAATCCATTCGTTTCACTCATTCAAAAACGTTTTCATAAATCATAATGCCAACTTTACCCGATCTCTTGTTCTGATGGAGAATTGGGAGGAGGATGACGAACCTAAAACGTCAGATTTCTAGTTGTATGCTTTCAATTAAAACCCGCTGATGATGTAAGGCATTGTTTCAAATCCCAAACACTGGAGATATAAGGATGTTAATCCCTAGTCAACCTCTTTGAGCCTTGAAGTAGGAGTTTTTTCTTTCTTTTAAGAACCTTCATCCTAACCTGGGGCAGGGTAGGTTTCAGTTAAACCGATCGAGCACTTAGACTCTCAAAAAGGAGGAAGCAAACCTTCGAGAATTTATCCTTAGCATCTTAAGAAGTCCAATACAATGACTATCCCTCAGTTACCTAAGGAGTGAGGCAGTCACGAGCCTTTCAAAAGATTTACACGACTTGTGCATAAAAGAATATTCAAAAAAATAAGAGCCCGCTAAGTCAAAACCTATGAAGGAGACTTAGGCAAAACTGGGGCATCCCGCTGGACTCCAAATCAGATCAAAAGACATTGTCCAGGTAAAAGTTAGGGAATAAAAGCAAAGAGGGTACCATAAATAATCCCTAGTAAAGAACAAAATCGTGTGACCAATTGCCATTAGAAATAGGTGAGTGACTGCCATGTCCACAGCCTTGATAAGTTCTCGACCATAGCAAATCCGCTTGAGATATGAGCTTTCGTATCCGGTTAACTGAATTAGGATTGGAGAACATCACGAAGAATGGGTGGGTACAAATATAACTTTGAGCCTTTATCCTTTGTTTCTTAAACCGTGAACCGAGCCACGATACAACCTTTAAAAGACCTAATTGAAGTAGGACTTCGGTTGAAAGCATACTTGACAAGATCACGTTTCCTGACTCCTACGAGCTATGCTCAAAAAGAATTCATGTTGGCATTATAATTAAAACTTATATCCTGACTAGTGATTTCGGTCACAAGTTATCGCGATATCTTTTTTCAAAACAAAAATTCAGGAAAAATATATGTGTACATTGACAAGCTCAGGATAGGCATTTCAGGCATGACAACTTTGCTTGATATCTTAGAGATTTACATATGAACATAACCCGTGGAACTTGAAGATCCTGCTGAACAGGGGCAGGCAGTTTCCCAATTCGCTTACCAACGCGAGTCTGACGTTCTTAAGAGCTATTTCTCGAAGATTTCGTCGTGACACGACAAAGTTGTGCCAGTTACGTCGAGACCTGACGAATCTCTCAAAGAGTTTGAGAACAATGGGGCAACCGGACTCGGTGTTCTCTATAAAATCCTCTTGAGATGACCCTACCTCGCAACGCAAGTATCCTGGGGCACCATGTTTATAAAGGAAACAAATGGCGACTACTACAAGATCCTTCAAGATCAAAACTATGTGGTTTCACAACTTTTCCTCATACACCCAATGGATTTTACTCGCAGCGGCCTTCATTCCCCAATGAATCTCAGTGTTGCAACAGGCTCCTAAACTATTGCCTCTTCACAGTCCCCAGCGAGACTATAAGCTGACAACTTTTTCTTGGGTAACTCGAAAGTGTCCCTCAGGTTTTCTTCTCCCCATGTGAAGACGTGATATTGTACACCCAAGAAGATTACCTTCTCCCCAGAGAATTCAGAACTTTAAAACCAGATTTGGTTCTACCATTGATCTTTCTTACCCATGATTGACGTATTGGTTGCAGAGAACGCAGGGTATTTCCGTCGAGATGTTTATTTCATCTCTCGTCCCGTCTCTAGTCTGTTTCGTCAGCATACGCAAGGGCATAAGCATCACATGCCTATTTCATTACATATTCATTACATATTCATTACATACTCATTACATACTCATTTCATAACATCCTGCATATTTACATACATAGACATCAACATACATTCATATTAACATATTCATTAACATACGCGTTAGCATGCACAGGTTCATTGTGTCTCTATCATTGGTCGTTACCGCCGAGTAACTGGGTTCGTCCATTCTCTTCAAATAGATTGTCAGCCCTAAGCATAAAATACATATGTGTTTCCAAGTTTCCCTACGGAGCTCGATCCTCGTGGATGACGGTTACTTCAGCTATCTTTCCTCGCCAGGATAAGATATCTACCCTTCGAGTTCATTCCCTCGATGGAGTCTTGATTACCAGTTTTCTTTCTAGCTCGATCCTAGATTGAATCTCAGTCTTGTCGGTCGTCGAGCCCAACCGGACGTGCATTTATTTTGCACCATCTAAAGATTTTCACCATACCATGGCAGATACGCGACTGTTTTCGCCCGAGAAGTTTATCACTGTACCCGGACGTGCATTTATTTTGCACTATCTTTCAACTAATCCTTTACAGATGCACGCCAGTTCACGCCTGGAAAATCTATCAGTACAACACTTTACAATCCTACATCTTACAGCATCAGTATGATACATTTCTCGCCTGAGAAACCTATCGATATGACAACCTTACACAACACAATACACGCCTGTTCTCACTAGAGAAGCTTATCATCATCTGTTATCACCTCTACAAGCAGTTCTTACATGAGAGGCTTATTATTGCTACTCTTGCAAAATAAGCGACATCTCTCGCCTGAGAAGCCGATCCTATCTTCGTTATGACTCGCAGCAAATGGCCATCTCCATGGAGCAGTTGGGCTTCCATTTTTCCTGACGATCTTGAAGTACAGGGAGGTTTGAGCGGAATCATATTCAGGAGAGCACGATCTTGAAGTATGAAGAAGTTCATTTACCCTTTAGTAAAAGAAGAAACCAAATCGTATTCAGGAGAGCACGATCTTGAAGTACGGGGAGGTTTGAGCCGAATCATATTCAGGAGAGCACGATCTTGAATTATGAAGAAGTTCATTTACCCTTTAGTAAAAGAAGGAGCGGAATCATATTCAGGAGAGCACGATCTTGAAGTATGAAGAAGTTCATTTACCCTTTAGTAAAAGAAGGAGCCGAATCATATTCAGGAGAGCACGATCTTGAATTATAAGGAAGTTCATTTACCCTTTAGTAAAATAAGGAGCCGAATCATATTCAGGAGAGCACGATCTTGAAGTATGAGGAAGTTCAGTTTACCCTTTTCATATTCAGGAGAGCACGATCTTGAAGTATGAAAGTTTCATTCACCCTTTAGCCGAATCATATTCAAGAGAGCACGATCTTGAATTATGAGGAAGTTCAGTTCACCCTTTTCATATTCAGGAGAGCACGATCTTGAAGTATGAAGAATTTCATTTACCCTTAAAAAAAAAAAAAAAAAAAAAAGGAGCCGAGTCATATTCAGGAGAGCACGATCTTGAAGTATGAGGAAGTTCAGTTTACCCTTTTCATATTCAGGAGAGCACGATCTTGAAATATGAAAAAGTTCATTTATCCTTCAGTAAGAGAAGAATCAGAATTGTATTCCAGGCGCCGACCTTAAATACGAGAAGATTTATTTATCAGATAAGCAGCATCCTCTTCATTTGAGTGCTTATCCATTTTGGCACATAAGTCCCTTCCAACGATAAGTGACAGTTCTCCCTCGAGAAGCTTATCAGGGCATTTCCCATTAAAGTCCATTTATTTTGGCACACAGCCGGTTTTTACCCTGTATATTTGATACGGATGTCCTAAAAGTTCGTCTGATCCCATCACGAAGGATAGTTTACAGAAGCTTGGATGTTATTCTTTGCTCAATGCTCCAGCATTCTGTAATCGATCTTGCAACCGTGTAGATCCTGTTTTATTATTAGACATTCCCTAGTGGAGGTCATCTCATAGGTGCCATCTCCATTTAAGGATCTTATTCCTAAAGTCCATTTATTTTGGCATACAGCCGGTTTTTACCCTGTATATTTGCTACGGATTCCCGAAAAGTCCGTTTGATCCTGTCACGAGGAATAGGTTACAGAAGCTTGAATGTTATTCTTTGCTCAATGCTCCATGCATTCTGTGATCGATCTTGCAGTCGTACATGATCCAGTTTTACTTTTAGATTCCCCAGTAGAGGTCGTATCATAGGTGCCATCTGCATTTGAGAATCTCGTTCCCGTTCTGAAAATGACAATTGGTCGTATTCGCACCAGTTGACCATCATTTTAGAATTCCCCAGGTTGTACTGCGTCCCAGCGCGTCGTTTTCCCCAGTGTGTTCTTCTCGTAGCGTCTGTCCCTGTGTCGTCGTATTCGTCAGCATTTTCGCGTCCATCATGCCAGCATACGCATCATACCATATTCATGGAATTGTCTGCATTAGTCTGTCCTCGTTTTGTCTATAGCATTGCATATCGCCACATATAAGGGCAAAATTTTCGGTT
Organism: Lathyrus sativus; assembly: GCA_963859935.3. NCBI lineage: Eukaryota > Viridiplantae > Streptophyta > Magnoliopsida > Fabales > Fabaceae > Lathyrus > Lathyrus sativus. The sequence continues at coordinate 88,094,111 of OZ012736.1, forward strand.
ATCTATATTTAAATTTCTCCACCACGATTCCTCGAGTCTCTGTCACTCAAATCGTCCGGTGTAGCTATTTAAATAGGGGCAACTGTAATACCCCAAATTTTACCCTTATATTTTAGTCAGTCATTTCGCATAGCATCTCATATGTGCATTTGCTAACCACTAACAAGTCCTGAAGGTGTTTGTTTTGCAGGAAATACCCCAGGGGCGTTTTGGTCATTTTGAAGCATAATTCGTAATTTTGGGGCCTAATGAGGTTTTACTCCTGAGGCGTTTATTCACGTGGGTTTGATATCAACTTGGTTTGGAAAATTTGATCTGTGGAACGGGGTTTAACAAGAAATCATTCTTCTATCTTCCAGTTCATCTTTAGAGAGACAACAGTGAAAACTTCTACTAATTAATGGAGCTTATTCGTGTTGAAGTTATTAAGATTGGATCGAATTAATTCAAGGATATTTGTCTGATGAGATTTAATCGGATGTTGAGATGTTGGCGAATTAAATCATGGAAAGGAAATAGGAAAATGATTTTAATAAATGTGTGAAGTTCATTCATAATATTTTATTATTATTTGTAAAGAGAATTTGGATGGAAATTTGAATTTTATTCATAATATTTCATCATGATTTATAAAAGGGAAATAATTTGGATAAAAAATGTATTATTGAATTATTTCATAATACTTTTTTTTATTACAAGTTACAGAAGAGAAATAAAGATGGCATATCCTAAATCCTAAGTCCTAATAATTTCTAAGATGTCCCTTGAGCTTCTCCGCAAAATCTCCGATTCACCTGCACATCAAAACAGAACAAACAGAATAGAAGGGGTTAGAAATTATTTTTGACACTCTCAGAACATCGTCATCATCGAGTGTCGGGAGTGGCACAACCGAAGCTGCGTCCTACCCCCCGTTACCGATCCGCGCCGTTGGCGTCAGATCGGGTAACACCTGTTCTTATCGTTACGGGACATCCGAGAGATAGAAGTGATAAAAGAAGCGGGACGGATTCGTTTTGCCGCGATTGGATTTCCAAACTGATACGAGAGTAAGGCAACATAGTCAATCTCGATTCAGACCCGGATGCCGGCAGGTCAGAATCATTTTGTTTTCGAAGTTTCCAACACCTGAAAGTCCACGACAGCATCAGTACAAATTGATGACAGAAACTCAAAAACAAGACAGTTCATAAGCTGCCATAAGTAAATGGAAATTCAAATTGAAAATGCACAACCAAAAGCAGCATCAGTTCTGCAACACATAGGTAAGTGCAAACAGAACAAGAAAAATGAAATGAAACCAAGCTGCATCAAATTGTGTCAAAAAAAGTTCAGAAGAATCAAAAGTAAAAACAAGTTTCAATTTGATATCACAGCAGGTAGTCAGTTCGCAAGTCACCGAAACGTGAATGTAAGTCATAAGAATCTACCATATCAAGAGAATTAGATCAGAGTCCATATTACCGTTTGGAAAAACAGCATTCAAAAGGACTGTTCTTGCAACCAAACAGGATATCAAGTGAAGTTATCAAACCATACTCACGAACGAAACTGGACCAGTTCAGAACAAACATAAACATACCAGTTCAGAAAGGGATAAAAGTGCAGAAAAAGCAGGAAATCACAACAAGCCCGGAACTCGTGTTCTGAACCCAACCGAGCATCGAAACCAACCAATTATCAAAGGCAACAGCAGTGTCATAGGCTCAGAATGTCATCATCATCGCCGTATACCATCCTCGGCGACACCAATCCGACCGTATCTGAACTACCAGTTTCTCTCTGAAAGAAGAAGAGGAAAAGAATCTGAGCTGCATCAAAAATCAAACAAATCAGTTCGAGATCAAAAACGAATCAATCAAACAAATCAGTTCGAGATCAAAAACGAATCAGTATCAGATAAAACCAGGATCGCACCAAAACCCCAATCAGGTTCTAAAAGAGGAAACAAAATCTAATCCGTATCAGAAAACATCCAATTGAAACCCAATCAGTATCTGAAAGAACAAACAAATCCAGATGAAATCATATCAAAATACCAATCAACATGAAATCATCAAATCAGAAAGAGTAACGCTAATCCAACATCCAAGGCCCAAAAAAGAGAGAGTCAGAGAAGTTATAAAAGGAACAACTTCACCTGTGAAGACGGGGAGATCGCGAAAACCCTAACGGGTAGCCACGAGAGAGAGACTAACGAAATCGCGAAAGCCCCAGAGGAACGGACAAACTGCGAGCGAAAACCCTAGGCGCCGTGAACAAACGGCCGCGAACTCAGACGAAGAGTGATCGTCATCATCGTTCATCACCAACCCTCAATACCGTCTGCGAACGGGTAGCTGTGAGAGATAGAACGGAGAATCCCGAAAGCCTCAGAAGGAACCCTAACGGGAAATCGCGAAAGGGAGAGATCACCAGCACCGTCCGCGAAGAACGACGGGCAATTTCCCATTTTGGGCCTCAGCTCACGCCATCATCGGCCGATTTCACTTTAAATGTAAGCAATGGGACGTTTTTCATTACGAGTTTCATGTTTTGTTTCAGGAAATAAGAAGATGCAGAGGAGCGAGAAAGAAGAAAGGCGAGAGGAAGAAGAAGAGAGCGTCGTTCGCGAACGGGGGCATGAAACCCTAGCAGCGAATTGCTGTTAGTTGGTGTGGGTTATGAGGGTTGGGTCTGGGGTTTGATCACTCAGCCCAACCCGATTTTTTTTTTTTTTTTTTTATTTATTTAGTTATATTTTGTTAAAAATTTTAATTAAAGTTGTCCTTTTTCAAAAATAAATCAAACTTCTTTTTCATAATAAAAAACTCTTTTAAATTAAAATAAATAACATAAAGCTTTTTATATATATAATAAAAAAACCTTTTCCAAATAAATAATTTAAAGGTCATTTTAAAAATATGTAAGTTAGTTTTTTAGATTAAGTTTAAAATATTTTAAAGGTTAAACACTACTTTTTCTTTTATAATTTTAATTAATATCTTTTCTTTAAAAACCATAAAAACCTTCAATATTACACTTTTTCTCCTGACTTGTCCAATTACTGTCTAATTTTGCTTATTAACAGTGTTCATCATTTGCAGCTCTTACGGCGTGTTTGGCTTGTTTGAATTTCATAACTATATTGTAACTGCTTCTCATATGTAACACCGCGAATCTAATAATCGCGTTTTAATTTCTGCCTTTTATTTTCTGCGTGTATGATTTTAATTTCTGTTATCATTTCCCTGCTCGTATGATTAATTTCTCACACATTCATCAATTTTTCTGCCACACTACACACATCCGAAGGTTAGGTCTAGCTTTTGGTCGCCGCGCCAATAGTCCTCAACTTCAAACCCTTACAAACTACAAACCCTAATTTTCACAAATTCCTCGCCGCAGGCAAAATTACAATTTTACCCCTAGCATTAGGTCAAAGAGCCGCCGCGCTCATTTTAGGGTTTCCCGCCGTGGAATCCCTAATTTAACCCTAATTACAACTTAACATTTCAACGTAGAGATTTGGAGTTTCTACACTCCACGTAAGCGTGTCCTTAAGATGCGTTTATTCCCCTCGAGACCTTGACCACAGTCAAGAAGTTTCTAACCTCCCTTTTGAGGGGAACTACGATTACTCTGATTTAACTCCCGTAAGGATACGTAGGCACAAGATGCTATGTATTGCCGAGTAAACTTAGAATTAACCCCTTAGGTCTCTTTTCTCACTTTTAATCCTTTGTACATATACCTTAAGCAAATAAATAAAGCAAATAGTAAACATTTGAACAAAAGGTTCCTGTAGAGTACTACAGAAGTTTAGGGTGCTAATACCTTCCCTAAATTTAACCAACCCCCGAACCCTAGATCTTTCCCCGCATTGTGTTTACGATGCAAAATAGGTTTTCCCTCTTTTGACCTTTTCCTTCGGATAAATCAAAGAGCGGTTGTGAATTGAATTGTGATTCAAACTCATTAATAGTTTGAGATCCTATTTCCACCGCAACAAGAACTAAAAAGTTCCATCACTTGGGGAAAGAAGTATTTAACAAAGTAGAAGAACAATTGAGCAAGATGAAATAAGATTAAGACAAGTAAGCATGCATATTACAATAAGCAGATACCTCAAATAATACCAATGGTTACAACCGATAATCAAATATCTTAACAAAGATTGGAGAATATCTTAACAAAGATTAAAGCATGATAAAGGAAACAACCATATGAATAAATCACAACTTGAAAGTAGGCAAGTCATAAGTTCAAAGCATAGTAAATGTGACAACAATGTGCATAGATGACAATCAAACACAATTAAATCAGTTTAAACCTCATAATTTAGGAGGAATAAATGAGACAAGATTATGGTGACAACCAAGGAGTACCCTAACATGTTAACTAACAAGGGGGATAAACATCTTACAAGAAGTTCAATCATGCTCAGAGGAATTCAACTGTAAGTTAGGTCACTAATTACAATAACTGAACAATTTTCAATATGGGCAAAGTGCATCACAAATTATGACAACAAGTAATATTTTCACATCATACAAAAGCAGGCATTATAACAAGCATGTTGCAAAAAGAATGGGCCAAAAACGATAAAATATGAACAAGTTACAAATATTTGAAGTTTTGATGAATTATAACAATAAAACAAATAACACAAAATAAAAATGAAAAAGGGGCCTAGCTAGGAGTTGAACCAGGCCTTTTAGTTTCCAGCACATAACAACAACCAATAAGCCACACGCGCACGCTGGTAGGAAGTGGAAAAGAGGAAAGAAGAGTAAATCAAACAAGGAAATTAAAAAAAACAAAAGGGTTCGACCTCCACCCGGATCAAACCCAAGACATCCGTTGATGTAGCCACCCCCATAAGTATATATGGCGCGCTTGGCAATATTTCTGGGCAAATAACAAAGAACCAAGAACAAGTAAAAGTGGATTTGCATTTTTAATCACAACTTGGTCAAAACTACATGGATTTTAGTGAAATTTTAGTCAAAATCGTGTGATTTTTGATGAGGATTACAGTGGTGGTGTTGAAATTGTGAGATCATGCTTCCAATTAAAAACACGATAGAAGATGCATATTTGAATTTTGAAATGCATTTTGGAGTTCATGTATCCAGCTAGGTGATTTAACAATCAAATGAAGGTATGGACATGTTTGAAATATGCTATAGATCAGGTTCCAACAGTCATTAGTCCAAAAAGAACATCAACAAAAGAAAAAGCATGTGAGTTGCAAATATGAGATGAAAGTGCATTTCCATTATCACAAGTTAAAACAGTGAGAATTAAGACTAAAGAACAATGTGAGCAGCTCATGAATGATAAATTGAAAGTGTTCTAACAAGTGTTTGATACAAAGCATGTCTGGAATGTGAACTGGCATATGAGTTGTGATGGTATTCATGGTATGATGCAGTCATTGAAGCTAAAACACAAGCTGAGCTAAATACAACTAGACAAACATCACATACATATGGTAAGTATGCTAACATAAGGCTATCCTACTCAAGAATCATCATGAATGCAGTGAAACAGATGGTTGACCATGTACAGCAGGTTTAGCATAGCAATGTTAGCTCAATGATGCAGTTGGAATGTAGTCTGAAGTTAAAACAAGCATTGTGGCAGATTCAGGTCATACAATCTTCACACACATGATTCAAGTGTAATAACAGATATGTTTACCTCCAAATATCAACTAAAAAAACAGACCAAGTATGAAATGGTATATGCACAGCAGCCATAACATGAAGATGCAGACAGGGGAAATTTCAAGTTGAGCAAAATTAGCTTGTGTCAACGTCAAATATATATCTCAATCATGACAGCTGATGTTTCTAATCCTATAGATAAAATGAGATCATACTAAAGCAGACAAATAATCAGGCATTGCAAGCTATGGCAAAAGATGCCAATTGTTCAACAATGATGCAATATGGAAATGAAGTGCCTAGCCTGGTGGGAACAGATCAAGGAAATAGTATGCACACATCAACAACATGAAATTAGATGGAAACAGAACCAATATTCAAACATAACTCAATCAGACCAAGGAGTGGTATTTGGGGTGAGATGCAATAACAGTTTGGAGGCAGTAGTGGTGTTATTTGCAAAAATGAGGTTTTGGATCTCAGCAAGAGCATACACACATCTTATTCATGATGACAACTAGGATAAGCCCTACAAAAAAAAACATGATGCATCTAGAGCAAAAGCTGGAATGTTGGTGGAAAAGCAAAATTGTTTTGATGATAGTAGGTGGATTTCAAGTGGAAATGGTTTAAAACCACAATAAAAGCACACACACAACATATATGTGACAATGGATGAGATTGAATTCAAAAATTTAGCAAATTGTACCTAAAACAAAAATTGGTAAGTTTTGTGACAATGTGAAAAAAACAGTCTTGTTGGGGCAGTGGGTGAAATTGCAAAATCAAAGGTTTCAAGTCAAGCCAATGGTTTACACATATCATATATGCAATAACAAATGAGATGAGCTCAAAAAATCCAAACAAAAACACTTAAAATAGCAAATGGCATGCTCATGGCATATTCTAGTGTGAAAATGCAATTGGAAGGTGAAATTGAGGGAGCAGGCAATAATAGATTAAATTAACACTGTGCACACATCAAAAGTATGATAAGAAATGAATTCATGCATATAACTCAAGCTTTTTGTGGCTGGCACAGAAATTGACGTGTTGGTTGAAAGGAAAAGTTGTTTTGAAACAGGTTTTGGTGTATCAAGGCATTTTTTAAGACAATGAGTTTTTGATGAAACAAAAGTTATGCACATACCATAAATATGCAAAAGGAAATGCTCATGCCTTAAAGTCACACCAGATCAACATCAAATAACATATGGCAATATTGAGATTTATGAAATGCACAAACAAACAACATTAGGGCAGCAGGCCAGCCCATGACAGATTGAGGTAAGTGACATCACACACAAGTTCAAAATATGTAGGCTAGTGATTTTATACTTATGGATAAAGCAAAACTTAATTGAAACAAAATAGGATACATTGGTTCAAGATATTGGCAGCTAAAACAACATAATCTCATAACAGGCCTCAAAATTCAAAACTCATGTTTTTTTCAATATTTCACCCAAACCAAACATCAAGTATGACCATATGGACATTTAACCAATGATTTAGAACATTTGAGATACAAAATAACAAACATAAAACAGTCCAACACACAAATCATGATAATGGTAAAGCTAAATGGCACAAAATGACACAAATGTGAAAACAAGAGCTACATTAGATTCAAACATGATCTAAGGCAGGGAGATGTCATGAACAACTTACAAATCATTCAAATTTCATTAATGGACTAAAGCTAAAGTCTCTAGGGCAAGCACCTTACATTTCAATGTTGGATACTTAAAAACTACCATATAGATCAAAACTTCAAAAACAAGTAAAGCATGATATCTAAGTACAATCCTTGTAACACATCACCAATATATCATTGACAAATGAAAATACATTAATACAAGCAAGTAACATAACCACAAAACCTAAGTTCTTGACTAAGAACTAGTATGGGACAACAATGGTATATTTCATAACAATCATCTCAAAATATGATAAACATGACAATGTATGATAAATGAAGATTTTAAACATCACATACCTCTTGTAGACAAGTCTTGAGCAAGCTAAGAAGCTTAGAAACCCAAAGATCCTCTTCTTTGGCAAGGACTTGAAGCTTACTTCCTCTTGAAGTAACAAACCACTTTTCAAGGCAGTTGGAGTTAATGGTCTTCCAGCTGGTTTTTAATGCCTTAGAAAATTATAATATGATGTATGGGAGGTGTGTGGATGGTTAGATCAACAAGGAAAGGCTTGGACCAAGATTTGGCAAGTTTTGAGGGTTGTGGTCAAACTTTCTTAGTGTGAAAGTTGGCTTTTGGCAATTTGATAGTTTTTGAAGATTTAAAGGTATGGACACCTTCTATATGACATTTTAAGATTGTAGGGGTGGTTTTTAGAGGTTTGGAAAGGATGTAATTGGTCTTGAGCAGAGTTTTGCTAAAGACAGTTTTTTTGTGAAAATGGAGGTTTTTGAGATTTGGAGATTTCTTGATGAATGAGAGGAGAGTGAGAGCTGTGGTGTTATGATATTGCTCTTGTGTGTTTGAGCTCATAGAGGAGGCCTCTATTTATAGGAGAAATGAGGGTGAGGGCTGATTTGGTTCTTTCCATTTTTGGAGGGAGATTTGAGATTTTTCAACTGAATCTTCCAAAATCTTTGCAGCAGCTCCAACACATCAGCTCCATGGACCAATGTTGAGCCATTATCAGTTGAGATGGGAAGGATGGGATGGCTATGAAGGTTGCTTGAAAAGTTTCTCTTTCATGGTTTTAATGATTATTTTAATATCCACATGTTATTAACTTTGCAAAGCTCATCAAACCAACTCATTTTCTGGTTTTCTCCTCATCCACACCTCACATTATCTGTTTGAATTACAATCCAAGGGTTGAGGATAGTCCAAGTTGTGAAAAACTGATTTTTGGGAAGTGTTGGAGTGTGGTTTCAAGTGTTGACAGGCCCAACTTCTATGGTGCATAACTTCCTGCTCAAACATGTTATTAAGGAGTTCTACCATAATTTGGAAAGCCCTTAAGTAGCTCTACAACTTTCATGTTTTGGGAATTTCCAAATTCTTGATGGAACTAGGTTGAAAAACCCTTCAAAGTTCTGAAAAAATCACTTACAATTCTATGCATTTTTTGCTCCCGGACCTCTTTGAGGCTTTTGTAGGATTTGTCAAGAGCTTTCTAATGAGCTTTGAACCACTTCAATTGGATGTGTGGTTGAGGAGTTATGGTCTTGCCCCTTTCGAAACCCTAATTCCCGATTTTTGCAATTACTTCTCAACCCTTGATCCAATGGTCATGAATTTTTATGGGGAGGTGTAATATGATATAAGGAACATTTTTTATTCACACCTTGAAGTCAAATTCCTTATTGTTGGAGAGTTGACTTTTCGGTCAACTGTTCGATCGATCGGTGTCTACCGAGTTGCCCGTTGGTGATCCGGACATCCTGAGGACTCGAAACTCTTTGGATGGACTTTACTAAGCCATAGGAGCTTAATGGACCTTGATCCCACCATTGAAATACTCTTTGAATCAAAAGTCAAACTACAGTTGACTTTTTTGATTGAAAACCCTAATCGGGTATCTCAAATTGCACTGTTCTCAATCCCCAGGTGACCACCTCAAATTGCACTTATTCTTAGTCCAATGTATCATCCTTGATCTTGTTTGAAGTTGGATCAATCCAAAACACTGATTGATCAAACCCTCGATGTTTTGATTTTGACGGTACGGAACCCTAATTCACCTGCATTTTAACAAAGATAAACTGAAAATGAGTTAAGGTTAATTAATCAAGTGAATATGATCCTATAATGATGATGAGGATCTAAGGGGTCAAAATTTGGGGTGCAACAGTACTCTACAGGAACCTCTTGTTAATATCTGTGTTTGCTAAAGTTTGCTTGCTAAGGGGAAAAAATGCTAAGGTAAAAATATAAAGTATATAAAGTATGTACAAGTTTGCTCACGAAGACATCGCATCTCGTGCCTACGTATCCTGACGGGAGTGGAATCAGAGCAATCGTAGTTCCCCTAACTAGGGGTGAAGAACTCTTGATTGTGGTCAAGGTTCCAAAGGGATGCAAGCATTCATATGGAATTACTTACAGGGAGTGCGGCGACTCCTATTCTAAGTTGAGATTGTTGTGATAAAGGATGTCCACGGCGGGACGACAAACCTGAGTACGGAGACTCAAATCCTAGGGCTAGGATAAAAGGGTAAAAGATGTCCGCGGCGGGACGGTAAAGACGAGCACGGCGACTCGAATCCTAAGGCTAGGATCAAGGGAAGGATGTCCACGGCGGGACGGTAAACATGAGCACGACGACTCTAATCCTAAGGCTAGGATAAAGAGATAAATTGCAAATCATACATCATGTGAAAATATATATTAACACAAGAATTTAGCAAAAAGAATCACTAAAAAAAGGATGAAAATTGAACAAGTTATGATTTTTTTGAATTTTATGAAGAAACATGAAAAATCAAATAAGGAATTAAAAAAGGTGCACTAGGTGGGAGTTGAACCCACCACCTTGGGATCATGAGTGTACAATTCCACCATCTGAGCAAGGGCGCGTGTGAACATTTCATAGAAAAGAAAGAGAAAATATTAAAATATGGAAAATATGAAAAAACAAAAGAGTTGATCCTCCTCAGGGATCGAACTCAGGTTCAGAGGCAAGGCAAGGCGTGTAAGGGCAAGGTTTCTACCACTGGGGTGGTTGTACATCCATTGATTATGCCACCCCAAAATAAACATAAACCAAACAAGGCGCATTATCTGGGCAAAATGACCAAGGCAAAAATGAGTGAAATGTGCAAATGCGTTTTGATCACAACTTGCTCAAATCTTAAACTTTTTTAATGAAATTTAAGTCTAAATTGCATGTTTTTTCATGAGGAAGATGATGGTACAAGACAAATTTTCAAATGATCCACACATTTTGAAATTCGAATGCTCATGCAAATGGATGCTTTGATATGCATTTTGAACTTCAAAACATAAATCGGATGCAATTAGAGTTATGTAATGGTCTGCACATGTTATAAATGTTATATTTGATGAATTCCAACAACAAGTGTAAACAAAACACCTCAGAATAAGAACTTGGCATGGTAGTTTGCAAATGCGATGTTTGATAGAACAAAAACAGTCATGAAGCAAATCAATGATAAAATCCAAAATGCTACATTCAAAACTGATGAAGGTTGATAAATGCTCCAAATATGCTGTGGAGGGGATTCCAACAGAGGCAAATGCTTAGAATCATTGAAGTGAAAAATTGGTTCTTTTTGAGTTGGACACCAAAATCTCAGCACAAACTCTTCAGTAACCTACACCTAAAGACAACCCTCTACACATTAGCAAAAACTAACTTAAACCAAGTATGCACCAAGATGAGGTTCATAAGCAACATGCATGGCATTACTAAGTTCTAGGCCTCTTGAACAAAAGGGATTCCATGACAGCTTTAGCAAAAACATCCTGGGCATATCTAACAGCCTCACTACTAAGCCATAAACATTAAAGACAACCTAGAAACAAGCTACATGAGTTGAACAAACTCATAATTTCAAAGTAAAATGGCAGCACTACTGAGATGAAACCAGTAGGCCTTACAATCCCTACACACATTTGAATCCAAGTCCTTACCAATCTTGACCCTACTGCTAGTTTGAAGGTTGTGGATTTTGGTAAATTATGAACTGACTGCTAGGATCCAAAACATGATTACCAAGTCACAAACTTGAATGAACAGACCAAAAAAGTTGAGGCAGAACCAAACTTGGCAACAGGTGGTGGTGAGTGTGATAAACCTCAGGCCTTAGCAGACAACTAGCTGTCAACATCCAAATTGAATCACCAAGATTCCCAATTCTAAATTCAGCAAAATAAGATGGCATGTCCACACTCTCACATGTAAATCCAACAATAGCAACTACACATAAACTGGTAATGACAACAACTTGGCATGTCCACACTCTCACACATAAATTCAAAGATTCACTGGAATATAGCAGCCAACATCAAATATTGTCATAAATCTAACTAAAGGCAAAACTGCCATGAATTTGAAATATCCTAACAACACTACCCCAATGGCATTCCAACAGCTACACTTAATCACAGATGTAAGTTTACCAACTTTATGACAGTAACAGTTTGATTATTGCAATGCCAAATATAAACACCAATTCATAAGTTACTTTAAATGAAAGTCACCAATTTGTCAAAATAAACACAAAAAGCTTTAAATCAGCAATGAATCAGTTAGGATTAAAATAGATGCAATTAACACATTATAATGCCAAGTCAAACAAATTGATCAATACATGCATGATAGGGCAGCTGCTATTTCACTAACAGGTTTTAGCATGAGAAATAGTTTTATCAGCAAGCATAACCATGACAAAACCAAATGACAGTTCATAGTGCAAGTTGAATGACCAATTCATGTTTCATGCAAAATTATGGCAAGCAAATCATGTGCACATACTACATATATGTTCTCAAGTGGATTCAAGCAAAGCAAACAAGTAAAAACAGTTTGTTATGAAATGTGAAGATTGAGTGCAAAATTTGGCATGTATGATGCATCAAAGAGTTGAAATCTAGTGTAAAGCACAATTACATCATATGGACCATACACACAGTTCATATACATGGAAATAAGGATGTTCATGCTTAAGAATCAGTTACATTGTGAACAGAAACAATTTTCGTATATCTCATGGCCACTTGTCTTTGAAAAATGCATTTTGGAGGTGAGATGCCAAAACAGGTGAGAACAGATTATGCAAACCATACACACATGTCACAAATGCATAAATGGATGATTTGGAACTCAAACTTAAGCCACTTCTAGCCTGTAACCAAAACTGGTATGTCTATGGCAATAATATGCAAAATATGGTATTTTGTGAATGAATAAGCAAACCAGATGAAAACAGCTCTACACAATCTTACATATCCACCATAATCATGATTTCAAAGGTGATCCAATTCAACAAACAACTATATTTCAGTCATAACAAGGTTTTGACATAGGACATGTTCATGCCACATTTTCAACATAACAAACTCAAAATGCCAAACATTGGATTATGATGTAAAATAGGAAATGGACTGTCTACATACCTCTAGTAGACTGTGTTGAGCAGATTAGATCAACAAGAAACCCAGAGAAAACTTCAAATGCACCTAGCTTTGGAGCTTCTTTCTTCTTGAAGCAAAAGTGCAATCCTTAAGACAGTTGGAGAAATAGGTTGTACCAATGATCCTTAATGCTTTGGACAGTTGAGGTATGATATATGTGAGGTATTTGAATGATTAGAACATCAAGAACAAGGCTAGAACATGATTTGGCAGATTTCATGCATTATGGTCAAAGTATCTTGGTATGGAAGTTGACTTTTTGAATGGTGAGGTTTTTGAATGGTCTAAGGGCTTGGACACCTTCTATACCATATTTATGGATTGTGTGGATGATCTTTGGTGAGTTTGAGTGTAGGGAAATGGATATGGCAGCTGTTCTACCAAGACAGATTTTTGAGGTTTTTGCGGTTTTTGTGATTTTGGTGAAAAGGGAGCAAAGTGTGAAAGAGTGAGAGATTGAACTTTCTCTGGTTTTTAGAAGAGTTTCTCTGTCCCAAATGAGGTGGAGAGTGCCTCTATTTATAGGCAAATCAATGGTATGGACAGATTTGGAGATTTCCCTCCTAGGAGGGAAAACTTTGCTTTTTGGATCCAACCTTTCAAAGAGGTTTTCTTGGCTGATAGGTAAGCTTTACAGTCAAGAAAAATGATGAACTTAGAGTGGCTAAATGCATTCTAGAGTGTGTAGGCTTATGGCTGGTTCAGAATTCACTTTCCACCTCTTGCTTGTTTTATGATTTTTTTAATGCAAGTTGCCAGGCAACTTGCAAGTCCACTTGCAAACTTCAAATTTCTACTTCCTCTGCATAATTCTCACAATTCAATGCTTCAAAACACCTAAATATCAGACACAATAAGATTCAAAGGCTGAGAAATGATCCAAGTGACCAAAGAATGAACTTATGAAAAACCACCAATGTGGGACTCAAGTGTGAAAACACCATCTTGGCAAATCCATACCTTTCAGCTCACAAATCCTTTTGAGGACTTCTAATACTTTTTGGAAAGCCCTCATGTAGCTCTAAAACATTAATGTTTTCATGAGTTTCGAATTCTCAAAGGAACTTGGCCAAAAAGCCTCTCAAAGTTGCTAAAAATGAGCTTAAAAGTGAAATTTTTCTAAGTCATTTTCCCTTCTTGAAATGAATTTGATCATAACTCCAAATCTATGCATTTCCTGATGGTGGACCACTGTGGGAATTTTGTAGGACTTGTCAAGAGCTTTCCAATGAGCTTTGAACCAACTCATTTGGATGTGTGGTTAAGGAGTTAGGGTTTAGCCCCTTTCAAAACCCTAATTTCCCGATTTTTTTATTACTTCCTCATCCTTGATCCAATGGTCATGAAAATTGATAGGCAAGTGCAATATGACATAAGGAACATTTTTTTATTCACACTTTGAAGTCCAATTCCTTAAATTTGAAGAGTTGACTTTTCGGTCGACCGAACGATCGATCGGTGGGGACCGAGTCGACTGTCGATGCTCTGGACCTCTTGAGGCTTTGAAACTTCTTGAATGGACTTTACTAAGACATATGAATATTATAGACCACAATCCCACCATTATAACACCTTTTAAATCAAAATTCAACCATATTTGACTTTTCCTGCTCGAAAACCCTAATCGGGTATCCTGAATTTCACTGCTTTTGAGTCCCGGGTGACAACCTCAAATTGGATTCATGCTTGATCCAATGGAATATTCTTGATGATGTGGAGGCCCAATCTCAAAGAAAACCAATCCAAAACATTGACTGGTCAACCCTCGAAATCTCGATTTCGGCTGTACAAAACCCTGATCCTCCTGTAACTTCCCAAAGACCACTTGAAAAGGGTTAAGGTTAGATAAACATGTGAACATGCCCCTAAAATGATGATGAGGATCTAAGAGGCCAAAATTTGGGGTGCAACATTCCCCTTCCCTTGGATAAATTAAAGATCAGTGGTGATATTTTAAGATTTGTGAAGCCTAGTTAATTTAATATATACGGTGTCTGATTCTCACCGCGACAGAAATGGCGACTTCACTAGGGAATATTGTTAAGAGGGTTAAACATATCTTGTATATATTTGTGTTACTGTTGGTATATTGTTTTCCTTGTTGCATGGGTTTCTTTGGGTGATTCATATGTGGTGAGGTAATTCCTAATCCGGACTTGAGAACATAAATAAGTTAGAAGGGTGGGATAGTCAATGAAGCTTTGAGGGAGTAATCCCGAATAAGCTGACTTGAGAATCCCCTGCTCAGTGGAGGCCCTCCTGAGGGTGGTACTTGTTAAACGAGCAATCGTGAAAACATTTGCTAATTTTAACGTAGGAGCCCGAGAAGCTGAGGACCTTAGGATCCCTTTACCCCACTTGGCATTTTAGGATGTAGTGCGGTGGCCATGAAGGTGTAAACCGGAAATAGTTGATACGCGATACTACACTCAGACGAGATTCTCTTGAGAATATTGTTGATTTCTGAGTAATTGGTATGCTAGTAATATCTGAAAGATGGACAAATGACTCCGGGAACTATTTAGAACCTTGTCTTGTAGGTACAATAAACCCTAATACATACCCTTTAAGATGGTTAGACCATGGCTCCATGTCGTGACGTCGAACCCTTAAACCCTCATGTGTTTGCATTCTTGTTTGTGTTTGTGAATCCATACATACATGCATTAATAAGAACCATTTCTAACTAATTCTTCAAGGAACTTAGGGTTATCTTTTGCAAACATCATCGGTACTCACCTTGGATTTTGGAAGGAGAAGAACATAAAAGTACACTTTCAAGAGTCCTAAATTGGAAGATCTGAGGAAGTTGGAAGGATTGGTTACTGATCTAGTGGTTTTCAAAGAAAAGTATGGAAGGCTTCTATCTCTCTTGAAGCTCAATATGGTGGATGGGATTCTTGTTACTTTGGTTCATTTCTATGATCTGACGTATCATTGCTTCACATTCCCAGATTATCAGCTCATGCCTTCACTAGAGGAGTATTCTTGTCTGCTTGGATTGCACATTTCTGATCAAGATCCCTTTTCTGGTTTGGAAGAAACTCCTAAGCCTCAAGACATTGCAGAAGCTACTCACATGAGGATTTCTAAAATCAAAGTTCACATGACCACCAAAGGAGGAATTCTTTGGTTACCAGCTAAGTTCCTGATGGACAAAGCTCTTTTTTATGCTAGCATGAAGAGTATGGATACTTTTTTATGCTATAGATTGTTTCTCTTCCCTAACATTGAAAACTCTGTTAACATTAATGCCATCAAGATATTCTTAATTGGAAATCCAGTTCCTACTTTGCTCATAGACTCCTACCACTCAGTTTATCTTAGGAATTCTTATGGTGGTGAAATGATTACATGTTGTGTGCCATTGCCATACAAGTGGTTTATTTCTCACTTGCCTCGATCTGCTTCCTTTTGGGGTCTTAAGGATGGTTTTTGTGGTCACAGAAGACTATGTCTTTCACCCATTCTAATATTGAATGGTATAATCATGTTTATGATGGAGTGATGATCATTGAAAGTTATGGTGAGTTTCCTAATGTGCCTATTCTCGGTACAAAAGGAGGAATTAGCTATAATCCTATTTTAGCTCATCGTCAGCTCGATTATCCTATGAAGGACAAATCAAACAACATCCATTTGGAAGGTTTCTTCTTCAAGGAAGGTGAAGACAATAAAGCGCTTAAGGAGAAGATCGTGCATGTTTGGCATTAAATCCACAAAAGAGGAAAAACAGAGCTAGGAGAGCCAGATTGTGTCTCTTTGGAGCCTTATCTCCAAAGGGTACAAGATAGAGCTATCTAGTTGAAGATGTCTTATCCTCGTCAGGAACCTTTTATCATAGATGCAATGGAGCCTACTCTAATATTCATGAGTGATGCAGAGAAGCTTATGATTGCTTTAACTAAGGCACAATGAGAAAAGGACGCCTGGAAGAACAAATACCAGATTTTCAACAATGAGAATGCAGAACTCCAGAAGCTCCTAAAGTAGAAGAGTGAAGAAGAACTTGCTACTAAGAAGAGGAAGGTGCATGAGGATTTATTTTCCTTTGTCATTCCATCAGCTTCATTTGCTTCGCAAAATTCAGACACTCTTCCATCATCATTCGCTTAGAGGTTGGTTGTCGACAAGCTCATACTTTAGAAGGCTCAGATGAAGGAACGAATCAAGAAGCTCACTAGGAAGCTGTAAGAAGGGATTGGATCTTCTCATGGGGTTTCTTAGGGTTTTTAGATTTAATTTTCTTGTATTTTTCCACTTTGTTAGCATTTTTAAAAGTTCTACTCCATTTGTAATCCTTTAAAATTTATTAATGAAAGCAGATTTTCCAGTTATTCAAAAGTGCTATCCATTTTATGATGTTTGCGATATAACTGTTAGGTTCCTTGAAAATTCATTTGCATTTGCATTTGTTGATTCATTTGAGAAGTTGTACAACAGAAGTGGAGATTATATCAGCAAGGAGAGCAACAGAAGAAACTCATAAGATAGTTAGAAGTTGAGAAGATGGAGCATCTTGCAACAATAGAGTCTCTCAAAAGTGAAGCCAGCTTGTTGAAATCTAATCTTGATCAAATGTCCAAATCCATAAGGATGCTGAACCCTAGGACTGACACTTTAGAAGAAATCCTACAGAATGGTCAGACATCAGGAAATAGGTCTGGACTGGGATTTGTTGGTAAGTAGAATCCCATCTTGAATATCAAGAGACTAAAACCTGAAGCTCAGAAGAAAAAGGGGATGTCACGACCAATGTCACAACATCAGAGAAACAGAAACTAGAACCAAGTCAAGAGTAAATTCCAAGGGTATATATGTTACCACTGTGGAAAACATGGACATATTAAATTTGTCTGTTTTTGGCTGCATGGATTTCTGTGTCATCCCCATCAAGGAAAATTCAAACAGGGTGCTCATGTCAAGAAACATCATCATGTAAAACCCAAGAAGGATGCTCCTGCCAGGAAACAATAATGGGTTGCCAAGAATGTGGCCTTAGTAGCCAACACCTCTCTAAGGATGCCTACAAGAGAAGATTGGTATTTTGATAGTGGTTTCTCTAGACACATGACTGGAATCGAGAATATCTTGGTCAACATAAGATCTCATTCCTCAAGTCATGTAACATTTGGTGATGGAGCCAGAGGAGAAATCAAAGGTGCTGGAAAACTGGATTATCCTAGTGTTCCAAAACTGGATGATGTCTTGTTGGTTGAAGGACTGACTGTTAATCTGATCAGTATCAGTCAGCTATGTGACCAAGGCCTAACTGTCAAATTTTCCAAGGCTAAGTGTGTGGTCATCAATGAAAATGGTGAGGAAGTCATGAGGGGGTCCAGAGCCAAGAACAACTATTACCTATGGGAGCCCAGTAGTAACCTTAATGACTTGGTCCAAAAAGAGAATAAGGATCATTTGTGGCTAGATAAAGGAAAACATCTTCTAAAAATAGAAAGGACCATGTCCAAAATAGTAGCAAGAGGAACTTCAAAGTCTACATCAGATAGTAGGACAGGATGTGGTAAATGTCGTGTGGGCAGGCAAGCCACGAAGGAACACCCAAAGAATGGTCATCAGGGAAATCTAGATATGTTATACTGGAACCTGATGGTGTCCATGGAAGCTACCCAGCAGAAAGGAAGCAATGTCATTCAAGATGTCATGACTTTGTTCTATGACATCAAGAGTAACATCAATATGAACTCAGTTCAGTTCAAGAGAGCCATGCACAGGGATAACATGTATCAATTTCAAAAGGCTTATGTAAAACTTGGTGATTCTGACCTACATTATGCTGAAATAGGTACAAGAGGTATCAAGGATACTCAATTTGAAAAATTACTAAGGAAGTTGAGGTCCTCTATTATTGATGAATTATAGCAATTAATTGAAATAGGGAATTGGAGTTTAAAGTCTAATCATTCACTGATTGGTCAAAATATTAAGTTCCCTCCTCATTTGCCATATCACCTCTTTAGCTTCTACACACAACCTTCCTACGTCATTTGGGTTCAATTCAAACTGTTCATCTACCATCCCTCCTCCAACTAGCACAAGAACCTCTCTCCCACACGATCAACGTTTGTAACAATGTCTCAACATTCGAATTCAACATCCTCCAAAAGAATGTCCACCAACGACTCTGATACAAGAACTGGGTCTAGTAACCCTAACGAGATTCTTGAGATAGCTCCTCTGCGAATGATGACCCCTGACGGTCTGCTGGTGAAAGAAACAAGAATCACACATGCAAGAAGGCCGAAAGAACTTGTCTCAGGTCAAGCTCCTCCTTCTACAACATCAGTTTCTCATGGCGATGTCAATGAGGAAGAAGCTAGGAAAATCCACAGCATCATTGCAAATATGGTTTCCAGTGCTCTAAATATACCCATTCCACCTAACAATGAGAATGATCAAGATGATGTCATACACAATCTTGAAACATTGAAAAAGACTACATCAGAGGATAAGAACAAGGATTAAGGTTCTGATAAAATGGATGATGAAATGCAAGGTGACAAAAATGCTGATTTGGTAGACCATGATGAATACTATGACAATGACCTGATAGCTAAGATCAATCCTAGCATAGCCAAAAGGCTTATGACTAGGGAAGGGAATAAGGTTGCTAATCAAAGTCCACCTAAGAAGAAGGCTGTTGAGCAATACACTTCTACTAAGAAGGCTGGAACAAAAAGAACTCAGGTTGGACCCTCCAAGGGTTGGAGCAAGGTAATCCCAAAGAAGAGGAAGGCTGAAACCAGTTCAGAATCAGAGTCTGACTCTGATGATGTCACTAACATCCAACCTAAGAAGAAACCCTTAACTAGAAAACTGGCTGCTAATGCTCCTGAAGTGCCCATTGACAACATATCCTTCCACTATCCATCATGTGCGAATAGATGGAAATAGGTTATTTAGTGGAGGTTGGCACTGGAGAGAGAGATGGCTCAAAGTGCTCTTGAAAACAAAGAAGTCATGGAACTTATTCAGGATGTGGGCTTGATGAAAACTGTCACTCCATTTCCCACATGCTATGAGATGCTTGTCAAAGAATTCATAGTAAACCTGTCAGAAGATTGTGCTGATAGGAAGTCAAGTGAGTTTGGTAAAGTATTTGTGAGAGGAAAATGTATCAATTTTTCATCCACCATCATCAACAATTACTTAGGGAGACCAAATGAGGGTCAGAATGAACTAACTGCCTCTGACCACCAAGTATGTCAAGTAATAACTACAAACCAGGTCAAGAGCTGGCCATCCAAAGGGAAGCTGGTTGCAAGAAAATTGAGTGTGAAGTATGCTATGCTTCATAAAATTGGTGCTGCAAATTGGGTGCCAACCAATCATAAGACAACAATTGCAACAATTTTGGGGAGGTTCATGTATGCTGTAGGAACAAAAACTAAACTCAATTATGGGACCTACATTCATGAGCAAACCATAAAACATGCTGGTAGCTACAGTGTCAAAAGTCCTATTAGCTTCCCATCCCTCATCTGTGTCATCATTTTGAAGGTAGGAAAAACACTTAGAAGGGGGGTTGAATAAAGGTTTTAAAACGATTAAGATGATAGAAAAATAACACAGTATTTTATCCTGGTTCGCTTGAAGTCAAACTAATCCAGTCCACCCTCTCAAGGTGATTTGTCTTTCTCAACAAGGACTTAATCCACTAACTCAAACTTATTACATTGTTAACTACTAAGACAACTGTCTTAGTCTTCTCAAGAAATTCTGACCACAACTTGGTTTTCTTAAGGAATTCTTTTTACAAAAGATAAACCAACAAATGTGTTTAAGATGTGCTTCTAAAAAGCTATATCACAACAGTGATTTTTACACAAGTTTAAGAACGAAAAGAAAACTATTCAGCTTGAAGAAAGTTTGAATGATTTGTTTGTCAAGTGATTTTTCAATAGTTCCGTCAACCTTTGAAGTGATGCTAAAACTTGCTTATATAGTACTTTGAAATCCATTTCTCAAAGACTGTGTAATCTGTCCATTTTGTTCTTTTTGTCTTCTATTGACTTTTCCTTTCTCAGAAGGGGAATGTTCAGACAAATCCTTTTTGTCTGAAATCCTGTGTCAAGCACGAATGGGGAAAGAGTTGTTTAGATAAGGACAAGGAATATGCCAACAAATCTTTATTTGAACAACATCTTCTTCAACAACTTTGGAACGTCTTGCATCAGAACTTCTGATGATGTTCCTAGTTCTTCAAATCAGAGTTACCTCACTCAGAGTTTCTCTATCAGAGTTTGCAGCCAAGTGCTTTAAGTGTGAGATACTTTATCAGAGCATACTTGCTTATCAGAGCTTCTGTACTTGCAGCGATAAGTACTTTCAGAGTCTTCTGAAGCTTTACGTATGTTCTTTACTCATGTTCTTCTTAGCTTCACTCAGAGTCATTGTAGCAGATCAGAGTCTTCTGATGTGTTGCTTCTGACGCTCAGAGCTTTCTCGTTCTTTAGTGTTTAGAGGCGTTCTTGCTTCCAGAATAATATTAATTTTGATATCTGAAACAAATAAACACTTGAACAAAATTAGAGTATATAAATTCTCTATACAAAATTTTATTAATGTTAACATCAAAACTATGAGATATATCAAAACACCAATCTGTGTTCTAAAAATCTCCCCCTTTTTTATGATGACAAAAACTATGGGAAATTTTGTTAAAATAGAAAAGAAATATCTCTCCCCCTGAGAATATTAATCTCTCACTGAAATGAATATGTCTGAAAAGATTAGATACTTCCCTTTCAACTTCTGTATTATTTTCAGCATCAGAGGAAACTTGTAGATTCTCAGACTTCAGTTCAGAGTTAATTCTTAGAGTTTTATCAGAAGAGAATTATTAGCTATGAAACACTCAAAGAAAAGTGATTAGATAACATATATCATGTATGAGTTGCCTTTGGTGTCTGTTTATGTGAATTATCAAAATTACCATTTTCTCCCCCTTTTTGTCATATAAAAAAGAATCTTGATTAAGAAAAACTTTAAGACAGAAAAAAAAATAGAGGAAAAACAATAAAGCATAAGATAGATTCTGATGGAAAAACATAACATTCAGATGCATTAGATAAAGATAATCCAGATATAGAAACAAACAGACAGATAACACATAAGTGCACAAACACATAAAGAAACTAAGAAGGACGGGAAGCTAAAATCCTCAGAAGATTCGTTATCTCAGAAGTGGATTCTTCTTGCTTTGCCATTCAGGTCTTGATTTCTTCAGTTGTCTTTTCTTGCTTGACCATCCATGATTTTATCTCAAAGTTACTAGCCTTGAGCTCAACAAACTTAGCATCCAGATCTTCGTCTTCTTTCTTCACTTCAGATGACTCAAGAGTAGATGCAGAAGCAGAGGCATCGTGAATAACCAAAGAAGCAGAAGCATTCTGGAAAATCATGTCAGAAGGTTGAGAAGAATCAAGAGTCTCTTCTGGACCAGGAGCAGAAACTTCTGGAGCGACTTCTTCAGATCTAGGCAGTTCAGCAGTCTCAGAAGCAGCCAAGGCTTCAGAAAGAATACACACGTCCTTTGCAGGTGTGTTTTCCAGAAGCAAAGTAGGATTTCTGCTGACTCTCAGAAGAGTTTATCTAATAGTTTCACCAAATCTGACCTTTGCATCGTCAGTGCAAATTTCTTGAAGATTGGAAGCTACAGAGTCAAATCTGGATCTGAATCTCTTCCAGATAGCTTCAGAATCATCAGGATTCAAACTAGACATGCATTCCTTCTTGAGCACCACATGTTTATTTCTTTTTCAAAACCAACAAATAGAGTACCAACATCCAGCCTAGGTTTAGGTTTTAGGTAGGCTTCTAATGATGGTGTTTTGATGGGTGCAGAAGTTGAAGGTATGGAAAAAGAAGGAATAATGATAACAGGTGGATATGATGGAGAAGGAGTGAGGACATATGAAGGTTTAGCAAACTGAGGTTCAGATGGGGATGGTTCTGATGAAAACTTATCATCATCAGGGTCAGAGGAAATAGTAACATAGGGTTTGAGAAAAGATAAGATGACATCTGATCTATCAGAATCAGTGGAATCAGATGAATCAGAAGATTCAGATGATCCAGATGGAACTGGAAATACAATTGTCAGAGGTTGAAGATCAAGAATGAATGGTTCAGGATATGATGGTATGGTTTCTGGTTGTTGTGGTGCAGGTGTTTGATTTACAGATGGGGGATTTACAAAATGTTGGTTTACAGAAGGTTGTTCTTCAGATGTTTATGGAACAAAAGTAGTGGTTTTCTCAGGGGTAGTTTTCTGATGGATGTTGAAGGAAGGTGTGGATGGTACAGATGTTGTGTGTTTAGATGGTTGTGGTTGTGGTTGTTCAGAAGTTTTATGTTGTTGAGGTGTAGAAGGTAGTGGTTGAGATTTTTGTGGCTGAGATTTTTGTGGTTCAGATGGAGTGGGTTCAGAGTTGTGAGGAGGAGAAGGTGAGGGAATTGGGTCATAAGGAGGAGGTTCAGATGCTAGTACTTCTCTTACTGTTTCTAAAATAGAATCTAAATTGGCAGAAGGGTTACCTTTCTGTTTCTTGATGCACTTTGGCTTTGTAGAAGATGCGTCGCCAAAAGCTTTCCTCTTGGGCTTAGAAGATCCTTCTTCTGAGACCTTTCTTTTCTTCCTCTGTCTCTCCCTATAGAAATCTGGTTCAGGTTCATCTGCTCTTTGAATCAGATGTTCTGGCAAGGGGGTTCCATCTGTTAAGCATTCAGCTATGTACGCCAGAATGATTTCTTTTGGTTCGTTAGCATAGAAAAGAGGAAAATCATCTACAGGAATTCTTCTCTTACTTACTTCTTTAGAATTGATCTGACCTGGTGGAGAAGTAAGTTCTTCCACTATCCTCATCCTCTGCAGACTTTTGCCACTCAGAGGTTTTCCAACAACTGAAACTAACTCTTCTTTCATAGCAGCTTCTGTCAGATGACCTACTAAACCATTCTCAGTTAGAATATCTGAGATTAGTCTTCCCATAGGGATCCAGTTTCTCACTTTCTGATGCTTTGTTTTGACAGATTCTCTAGACATTTTTACATGTCCCCGCAGATGAGTGAAAAGTAAGTAAGGCAGATCCACCTTGATACCTTTACCCAGACAATACATGAAATACATCTGATCAGAGTTGATGTAATTAGGAGAATTTGTAGACTTCTTGTGATGAATGCAACCCAAGAAGATCTTAGCCCAGATCTTGTATTGAACCTTCAAATCCTTTATCTTGCTTGAAGCTTCCCCAGAAGTGAAGACTTCATTGTACACCTCATCCATATCAAGACGATTTGTTGGCAGATGAGTAACACCATCTGATTCTGGATACCCTATCAGCTTGCAAATCAGATCTTCAGTGATAGTCATCTCTTTGCGGAAAACGCTTGCATGAATCCAAAACTCTTTGACCAAGCAAGGATAAATTGGACCAATTGTCGCTTGCGCGAAAATAAGGTGCCGGTACAACAGAAGATTCGCCACCTTTCGTTATTTATCCCCCAGAGCGGGAAAGGAAACGACCGGAAAAACCTTAACGAAAATGGGTAAGACAAGGTCATCGTAACCATTTTCTGGGTTCGGGAGTCGGTTACGCAAGGGGAAGGTATTACCACCCCTCACGTCCGTCGTACTCGACGGGATCCACGCTTGTTGTGATTACTGGACGGGATGGTTTTATCTATCTACCTATCAAGGCTGGCTTAAACAGAAAAGAAAAATGACTCGGCAAAGCGTCGCACTTTATGCCTACATATTCTCATCAGAGAACGAGAAATCAGAGTCAACGTAGTTCGACCTACGACGGGTTATGGGGGAAGGTAGCTCGCCAATACACCAGTATTGTGCCTACGTACTCTCAACAGGCATGAGAGATCAGAGCTTACGTAGTTCGGGAAACTACGGTTTATTTCCTGTCTTTTACGAAAGAAATGTTTTTTTATTGTGTTTGCAATTTCAATCGCACTAAAGACTATAACCTGAGAGTGAATGCGTCGCATGTCACCCAAAGGGTACCATACTAAACCTCCAGACTGTGGAAAAGAAACTCTCCCACAATCCTTTCTCAGATAGCTTAAGGCTCGTAACGTACGAAAGAAACCATTCATGATTACTGTATCTTATGTTGTTTTGAGATGAGAAGAGAACAGGCCCAACTAGGAGGGAGACTATCAAGTCCTACTGTTGTCATGCCAAGGATTCATCCTATGGTTGAGGTTTGAACAGGGAACTCCTAGAAGTTGTCATGCATAGGTTTCAACCTAAAGTTCTATCATCAATTCCTTATCAAAGGAAATGAGAGTCCTAAGGGATCATGTCAATGATACACCAAAACAGACAAAGCATCAGTTTAAACGGTAAAATGCATGCAATGCAAGTGAGGGAGGAAATGTGTGTGGGGCTTCAGCCTCCACAAGCTCATCTCAACCTCAAGCCAGAATAGATAACAGTAATCATACTGAAAGATAAAACATGCTATCAAGCAATATACAGTAAACTGCAATCATACAGAAGAAATGAAATAAAATGCCATTAGGCAAGCAAACCACATGGGCAAGGGAGCTGGGCTCTACCGAATACCCGCAAGCAAAGCCACACAGTAACAATACAAGCAGAGGGAGCAACTCAACCTCTAGTGCAATCATGCTTCTAGATTCTACTTATTCTAGATATGAACTTATTCTAATGCATCAAGCAAGTCAAACAAAACATGTCAATACAGAAAGGAAAACAGAAAAGGAAACAGATCAACTCCTCTCCCAATTCCAAGCTTCAGCTCTTCCAACAGCAACTCAGTCTTCAGACTTCCATCACTCTTGACAAGTATCAATTTGGTTTTCCAGGTTTCAACCCTTCACCATAAGTTTCAACTTATCTTCTCCTTTGAGCTTCAGCTCCTTGATAAGTTCCACCTTCAGGCTTCACCTAATAACCACAAGTGTCAACTTGATCCCTTCAGGGTCTCCAGGTATCAAAGTAAGTATCAACTTCCTTTGTTCTTCAAGCTTCAGCTCTTCAAAATCTATCTCAATTGAATCCTCTTCCTAAGTATCAACTTAGTCTTCAAGCTTTCAAACTCTACCAGTCTCAACTTGGTCTTCTCTTCTTGCAAGCTTCAGCTGCTTAGAGTATTCTTCAATCACTTAGAAATATCAACTTCATCCTTCAGTCTTTACTTCATCTTCATTGGGTCTTCAAGTATCAACTTGCTCTTGTTGCTCTTCAAGCTTCAGCTGGAATGGCAATACTCAAGGATTCATCCTCCTCCATACTCTTCAATGAAGTCTTCATCTTCACACTCAAGCTCAACATCTCTCAAGATATTCAAACCAGAGGAAATCACTTAACTGGATAAGCTGGGGTGTCAAACTGCTTATTGACCACCAAAGGTGACCTATAAGGGTTCAACATCAAATGAAGGGTTCCCTCAAAAGTTCTACTTCCTAGGTACCATCACTTATCCCTCCAAAGGAGAGAGGTGTATACCATGGAAGGACTTTGAATCATAGGGGGGAATGGAGGTGAAAGATACCATCAATGTTTAAGAAAGAAGTTAACTAGGTCTAAACTCTTCCTAATCCCTAACCCTAAAACAATCAACAAAACAAACAAGATCAAGCTCTCAAGATCCTCAATGCTCCTCAATGCTCCTACTATGTTCCTGAATGCTCCTCAAGGCAATACCAAGCTCTCCAAGCCCACAAAGTAAAGCAAACAAAAATACAAGCCCATAAGGGCAACACAAACAATCATCAACTACAAAAATCATTGAAAAATAGTATACTACTATATTAAAACCTAATATAATTTCTAGGGGATCCTACATATCTACCCTTAATACCCTTATATGCCCCAATGACTATCTTGACCTAGAAACCAAAAATTCTAGTGTTATTATGGACCTATGTTAAGGATTAACCTAGTTCTACACAACCTAATATCATCTAAGAAAAACTAACCTAAAATTCATCACAAAATTATGGAATAAATCCATGGGGAAGCTAAATTCCTAATCTAACTATCCTAAAAAGAATGGCCTAAAAATACGAAGGGAACTAGCTAAACTAAATTCTACAAAACCATGTATCAACATAAAAGAGTTAAAAAGCTATTAAAATAGAAAATACACAAAAAATACTAAAAATGCATGAAATGCAAATACTTTTGTTTGACAATTTTCTAGACATGAACATGAAATGGGAGAAAAAATCCCCACTTAAAAATCATTATTTTCCTATTTATTATGATTTTTCAAAGATTGAAATAAAATGGAGAAAAAGAAATGAAAAAGATAAAACTTGGGTGCAGATAGCAAGCATATCCAGTTCAATTCATGAGTGGGCTCAGAGTAGGGGTGCAGTTAGTCATGCGTGCTAGGCCCATATTAATTCAGAAAATCAATCAGAAAATGAATGAAAAAAAAGGAAAATACACGGTGTGAAAAGTAAAGCAATATAGTACATTTTCACAATGGGCCAGGATTGGGGGTGGGGATAGTGGTTTCTTTACTAAGCCCAAAAGCTTGGATTTAATGAAACGCTACGTTTCATTCTATCAGTCTTTCCCTCTTTGTCTCACGAATTTAAATCCTGTCCATCAGATCACTTCCCATTCAACGGGTCTCCCTGAATCCAACGCTTATAAACTCACCACTAACCTCCAGCTAGGGTTTGCAGCAATATTCCATGGAAGCAGAGCTCCATACACAAACTTCCCTCCATTCGTGCTTTCTCATTTCTTGCTCAAAATTAACAATTCGACACACTAACATGCTCCATTTTTCATGCCGATTACGACCATAGCCTTAGATTTTATTGAAATGGCCTCTAGCTTAAAACCCGATAATGAATCCAAGATAAGCTCAATCCTCAACTTCAACTATTCTTGAATTTTCTTGCATCAGAATACTCACCAACTCACACTGAATGAAATTAGCTATCAAACTCATGTTATGTATTATTATATCTCGAGTTCTTGGTACAAACAAAAATGGTGTCCATAACTCAATCTTCATCAATTGATCCCTAACTCTCCAGAAATGATCACCTACTGGTCTCTAACCTTTCTAACCTAACCATTCTACCTAAAGATGCATAAATTATGGTGTAGAGTGAATTTTGCAAACCTGGTATTTCTTGATCAACAGATGGTGAAAACCTTCACTTCAAGCCTTGTAATTCTTCAGAAACCTTCCTTGGATGCTGATCTTGCTACTGTTTGCAAAAGATTGGATGAAGAATGCTTGAATCTCAGAATTCGATTTTGACTTGCAATCTTGAAAATCCAATTGCCAATTCCTCAATTCACCATGGTTTTGCTCTCAAATTGATCTGTACAGCTTCACTATGATCAGAGGAATGTGTTAAGATGGAAAGAATGAATGGAAATGGTTCAGAATATGGAATTCACTTTCAACTTGCAATGGAGGCAAGTGAAATGGCCAACTCTCTCTTCTCTCAATTCTTACACCAACCTTGCATCTGATCAAGTTCTATAGGTTATATAGAGTGGTTTAGAATCATCTAGAACCATCTAGAACCTTCCCATGAGAAATTGGGATTCTCATGTTATGATATCATGAATTCACTTCTCCTTATGTGCTATCTCATGCCATAGCCCTTGCAACCCTTGTAACTGACTTGAAATTATCCTTATATGAGACATATGATGTGTTGAGATACATAACTAACTTGTACATTGAGTTTCTTTGAGTTTTGCTTTTGTGACTTAAGATGCAAGCAAGCCATTTCCAAAGCAGCCCCATGATCTAGGCCTCAAATCAAAATTGTGGCTGAACCATTGTTTTTAGAATGTCTTTTAGAGTCAAAATGACCTATTATATGACATGGTTTGGATGTGTAACTTGGGATTTCCAATTTCCAATTTCAACTTATTTAACTTATGCCTCCATTTTAGGTCATTTTCATCACTTTTTGATACAAGCCTTAAAACATAATTCTAAGCAAGTTTGATGTTGAATATTTTTTCATTTGAAGCTTGGAAATAGGAGATATGGCCTTATGCTTGAAATGACCTATAATCTCCAAATGACCAAAATGCCCTTGACTTGTCAAAGCCATAAGTTGAGTTCTACAAATCCTATCAAGGACTTCTAGTACTTTCTAGAAAGCTAACAAGATTATCTACAACATTAATTTTGACCAAGAGTCCATAGGAATCATCCTACTAGGGAAACAGTTGGATGCAAGTTGGGTGACTTTCAAGGACCCAGATTCACATACCTCAGATGACCTGTAACTTGTCAAAGTCATAAATTGAGCTATACAAATCCTATCAAGGACTTCTAGTACTAAAATTAAATCTAAGAGAAAGCTCTACAACACTCATGTTGTGGGGAAGATGAGATGACAAACACATCTTGAGCTAAACTGCCTTGAAGAAAGGGATCAAACTAGGGGATTTTACACTGTCAAGCCATAGAAACCCTAGCTTGAAACTTCTCAAACTCCTCAATCATGATGAGTTGGTCTAGGAATCCTTTTTATAGCATCTCAATGCATCAATCCATTATCACATGGCTCTTGGATTAGGTCTCAACCCTCTCCAAATCATCAGTTGACCTAGGGTTGACCCAGTCAAACCCTAATTCCACCACTCATGGCTGAATCTTCTGAATTCTTGTACAATGACCTCTCTAGGCTTCATGATGGCTTTTAAGACATCTCATAAGCTTTCTTAAAGCTTCAAGTCCCTCCTCATAGCCTCAGAATCATCTGAGGGGCTCCCATAACACTCAAGTTATGAGACACACAACCTTAGTTTCAACCAATCTCTCTGAGGGTCTCTTGAGTTCTTTGACAAAGATATCAACCTTTGACCATTTGAATAACCTTCTTGGCTAGCTTCATAGTCTCATATAACTCTTGCTGGGTAATCATACCCCTTGATCTACTGCCCACATATCAATGAGATGCAGATGATGAATGAGATGAACCACAAGCTAGGTAAATAAATGTTGGTCAAATTTTGGGGTGCAACAGCTGCCCCTATTCAAACGGCTTGAACCTGACTGGGTGAGGCAAACGACTCTCAGCCAATCAAGGTGCGAGACGGTTGAATACCGATAAACCCGGAAATTTGCCAACTGCACAAGTACGCGGTACTCTGATGGGAACAAATCTTCGAAAACTGAAATAATAGCTGCACGGCAACTAGCTGGATAATTGGTCACGCGGTAACTGGTAATACATAGTCGATCATGCCAGCAGGCATCACGATTCCTCGGGACTCTTCAGGTCAACCATCAGGTTGATCATGCCATCAGGCATTCAAAGAAAACTGTCGGGCATCAGCCGGACTTCAACCATCAGGTTGATCATGCCATCAGGCATTCAAAGAAAACTGTCGGGCATCAGCCGGACTTCAACCATCAGGTTGATCATGCCATCAGGCATTCAAAGAACTTGTCGGGCATCAGCCGGACTTCAACCATCAGGTTGATCATGCCATCAGGCATTCAAAGAACTTGTCGGGCATCAGCCGGACTTCAACCATCAGGTTGATCATGCCATCAGGCATTCAAAGAACTTGTCGGGCATCAGCCGGACTTTAACCATCAGGTTGATCATGCCATCAGGCATTCAAAGACATCAGTCGGGCATCAGCCGGACTTCAACCATCAGGTTGATCATGCCATCAGGCATTCAAAGACATCTGTCGGGCATCAGTCGGACTTCATCAGCAAGTCGGGAATAGAATTCTTGGTCAATCATGAGCCAACTGGGAATATCTAAACCTCTGCCATCAGGCACTCCGCATCAGCTGAGAGAACTGCTTCATTAACACGGTCAGACTTCAATCATGGAGTCTTCAAGGGAGGTTTCAACTTCGCCGTTTAAAACCTGCTGGGGATAACGCCCCTCCGCTGGGGATTCTGGAGAACTATCAAGTAACTCCGCTCCGAAGGTCCAGAAATCATTCTGGATGAATCAACTCTGCTGAGGACTTCAAGAATCATCTTGGACAAATAACTCCGCCGGGGACTTTCAAGAATCATCTTGCACCGGTAACCATGCTGGAGCTTTCAGGAATCATCCTGAGCGAACACTCTGTTGGGGATTTCAGGAATCATCCTGGGCAACCTTTACTGGGGACTCTAAGTATCAACTTGAGCAACTAACTCTGGAGACTGCACTGGGGATATTAAGAATCATCTTAAGCAACCGACCCTTCTGGGGAATTCAAGAATCATCTTGAACTGAAGACTTCGCTGGGGACTTCAAGAATCATCTTGAGCAAGCGGCTTCGTTGGGGAGAATGTCAGGAATCATCCTGAGCAATCGATTCTGCGGCGGAACACCTGCAAAACAAGAACGGTAACAACCTAGATCATGTTTATTATGCATATGCTTCGGCAATGGCGCAATGCTCCACACGGTGGAAATGCTATGCGTTTATGATAAATGTTATGCAGTCATGCACAATGACGCGATCCCGTCAGCAAAATAAATGCCGAAGGGAGAATCTTCCTGTCAAGGAGAAAGAACTACTCAGATAGAGGAATCATCCTGCTGAGGAGAACATGGTCACGCCAATCTCAATTGGACTCCGCAGGGGGCACAACTTCAGTTGACTGCTGCGGGGGAATGAAGCTCTACGAGAACTTGGACCTGCTGAGGGAAAGCGATGTCAATCGCGGGAATAACCTGCATGGCCTTCATGGCTACTTCTCTAGAGATAACGACTCTGTGGGGAAACAGCATCAGCTGTTCAACCTTCCATTAGGGGAAAAACCAACCATGGCTTGAGCAGCTTCCAAGGATTCGACTCTCTTGGGGATCTGCAAACTCGGCTGAGGAAGGAGAAATCATTCTGCTTCGTTGGGGAGTACGACTCTGGGGGGAATCTCAATTCCGCTGGGGAAGAAGGAATCATCCGACTTTGGGGGAGAGTACGACTCTGGTGGGGAATTTCAATTCCGCTGGAGACTTCAGTCTGGCACCATCAGTTGCTGCATACTTCGGCGTACGAATAGTTTCCTACGAAACCTGCACTTGTGACCCGGTGCTGGGTGGTGAACACACGCTTCGGCGCTTGACTCAGCTGAGGAGATGACGTTCCTTCAGGATACATCTGATTGGGGAGAGAATCTTCTCTGCTTGGGGAGACATATCAATGCTCACGCTCGCGTTCAGACTCTGCGGGGAGAGGCTACTGAACTCTGCTGGAGAAGGAGGAATCATCCTTCTTCGGGATGTGCACGGCGCACTGTCTGGAATATGCTACACCTGTATCAACACAAACAAACAGACAATATACCCTTATCAAAGGGGCCTATCAAGGTTATTATCTCGTGACAATGTTCAAGTAATTCATTGTTTCAACAATCAGTGGCCTAGGCCAGTAAGTTTATGTATGCGCATTTTATCAAAAACATCGGCGTTCTTTTTCGCAAACAAAACAGATAAATGCTAAACAGGCAAACTGAATTGCTGAATAGTATGCTTTTTATTGATAACGAACCCCTGAATGGGTAAAAATGTTTTACAACAGAGGCAAGCTCCTGGAATGAGGAAGCCGCACAAAAATAAAACATAAATATACATCAGTATATACGAATGTCGGCAACGAGGCGTAGACGAACACCATGAGTTGATCCCTCTATGACCCACTCGACTTCGATACTTCTCCGACGCTTCAGCTTCAGAAGAGATTGATTCAGACAAGCGGCCCTCAGGTCTTCCAAACCACTAAACAAAGAAAGTTCACACGCGGAACGCAGGCATTTGCTTTTTCAAATCCCTAACTTTTGCGTGAACCGCCCTTTACGGGTTTTCAGTTCACCGGGATACCCTTTTTTGCTGAAGCCGCCCAGTGTAGGTTTTCGACTTCGCGGGTGTACATTTTTTCAATTTATATCCCTAATTTCTGCCCGAACCTTTTATTCTGTTTTTGGTTCGCCAGGATGCCCCATTTTTGCTTGGACTCTCTTTTTTTTGTCCAGCGGGTCACTTTCAAGCAAAGTATTTTTTAACTGCGTCCGCGTTCACCGGGGATGCAAAATCTTCACCATCCATCGTGGATAACAACAAAGCTCCTCCCGAGAAGACCTTGCTGACGACGTACGGACCTTCGTAATTCGGAGTCCACTTGCCCCGGTGATCGGAGTGTGGAGGAAGAATCTTCTTCAGGACGAGATCACCCGTCTGAAAGCTTCTAGGACACACCTTCTTATCATAAGCTTTCTTCATTCGGCTTTGGTATAAACGACCAAATGCAATCGATGCTAACCTCTTCTCGTCCATCAGGCTGAGTTGGTTCAGTCGGTTCGTAATCCATTCTGCCTCGTCGAGTTTCACATCAACCAAAATACGCAAAGAAGGGATCTCCACTTCTAACGGTAGGACAACTTCCATACCGTACACCAAGGAGAAAGGAGTTGCCCCGGTCGACGTACGTACCGTCGTACGATAACCGTGCAATGCAAATGGCAGCATCTCGTGCCAGTCTTTGTAGGTCACAACCATCTTCTGAACAATCTTCTTTATGTTCTTATTGGCTGCTTCAACGGCACCATTCATCTTCGGCCGGTAAGGAGATGAGTTGTGGTGTTCAATCTTGAAACTCTCGCACAGCTCCTTCATCATCTTGTTATTCAGATTCGAACCATTATCAGTAATGATCCACTCGGGAATTCCGTAACGACAGATGATGTCCCTGTTTATGAATTTAGCCACTACCTGCTTGGTCACATTAGCATACGAGGTTGCCTCCACCCACTTGGTGAAGTAGTCGATAGCTACCAGAATGAAGCGATGACCGTTAGACGCAGTGGGCTCGATCTTGCCTATCATGTCGATGCCCCACATGGAGAACGGCCACGGGGAGGACATGACATTCAACGGGCACGACGGCACATGAACTTTATCAGCATAAATCTGGCATTTATGACATCTCTTCGCGAATTTAAAGCAATCTGATTCCATCGTCAGCCAGTAGTATCCTGCTCTCAGGATCTTTCTCGTCATAGCATGCCTGCCGACGTGCGTGCCAAATGTGCCTTCATGGACTTCTTCCATGAGCATACTCGCCTCTTTCTCATCTACACATCTGAGTAGCACGAGATCGTGGTTTCTCTTATACAACACTCCATCAGGATTGAGATGAAAATTTCTAGACAGCCTCCTCAGAGTCTTCTTATCCTGGGTTGACGCACCTGCAGGATACTCCTTAGTCATAAGGAAAGTCTGGATGTCATGGAACCATGGCTTGTCGTCGGCGGCTTCCTCGATTGCAAAGACGAATGCAGGTCTATCAAGACGGGAAAGGACAATTCTTGGAGCCTCATTCCAAAAATTGACTTTATACATCGAAGCCAACGTGGCTAAGGCATCAGCCATATGATTTTCTGCTCTAGGCACATGATGGAGTGCCACTCGATCAAAGAACGGAAGTAGCCTTCTGGCATAGTTCATGTACGGCACCAAATTTGATTGACGAGTCTCCCACTCCCCTTTAATTTGGTTGATCACAAGCGCTGAGTCACCATATACGTCTAGGTTCTTGATTCTCAAATCAATTGCCTCTTCTAGACCCATGATGCATGCTTCGTACTCCGCTTCATGATTGGTGACTGGAAACGTCAGTCTCGCAGTAAACGGGATATGGGATCCGTGGGGAGTCGTGATGATAGCCCCGATGCCACTTCCCTAGGAATTAACCGCCCCATCGAATATCAATTTCCACTGGGATTTCCTATTTGGACCCTCGTCGGGCAACGGCTCATCGCAATCCTTTGCTTTGAGAAACATAATATCCTCGTCAGGGAATTCAAATTTCATCGGCTGGTAATCCTCGATCGGTTGTTCGGCAAGGTAATCAGACAATACGCTTCCCTTGACGGCCTTCTGGGACACGTACTGAATATCATATTCCATTAACACCATTTGCCATCTGGAAATCCTGCCCGAAAGAGCCTGCTTCTCGAAGACGTACTTGATCGGATCCATCTTCAAAATTAGCATGGTGGTGTGATTGAGCATGTACTGTCGTAGACGTTTGGCAGCCCAGGCTAGTGCACAACACGTCTTCTCCAGCATCGAGTAGCGAGATTCACAGTCCGTGAACTTTTTACTCAAGTAGTAAATGGCATGCTCCTTTCTGCCCGTCTCGTCGTGCTGACCGAGAACACACCCCATACTATTCTCAAGAATTGTCAAGTACATGATTAATGGTCGTTCAGCCACTGGGGGTATCAAGATTGGAGGTTCTTGAAGATACTGCTTTATCTTGTCAAATGCCTTATGGAAATCCTCATTCCAGATAATTGCCTGATCTTTCTTTAAAAGTTTGAACATCGGTTCACACGTGGCTGTGAGCTGAGAGATAAACCTGGCAATGTAGTTTATTCTGCCCAAGAACCCACGAACTTCTTTTTCTGTTCTCGGCGCTGGCATTTCTTGTATGGCTTTTATTTTTGCAGGATCAACCTCGATGCCTCGTTCACTCACGATAAACCCCAGTAACTTTCCGGACCGTACTCCGAAAATACATTTGTTAGGATTCAGCCTCAACCTGAACTTCCAAAGCCTCTCAAAAAGCTTCAGCAAATTGACCAGATGTCCCTCCTCCGTTTGGGACTTCGCAATCATGTCATCAACATAGACTTCAATCTCATGATGAATCATGTCATGAAACAAAGTTACCATTGCTCGTTGGTAAGTGGCCCCTGCATTCTTCAGACCGAAAGGCATTACCTTGTAGCAGAATGTTCCCCAGGGAGTGATAAACGTCGTTTTCTCCATATCCTCCGGCTCCATCTTGATCTGGCTGTAACCGGAGAAGCCATCCATGAATGAAAACACGGAGAACTGGGCTGTGTTGTCGACCAACACATCGATATGAGGCAACGGGAAATCATCTTTAGGACTCGCCCTATTCAAATCCCGATAATCGACGCACATGCGTACCTTACCGTCCTTCTTCGGTACAGGCACTATGTTGGTGACCCACGGAGGGTACGTGGTGACCGCTAAGAAGCCAACATCAAGCTGTTTCTGCACTTCTTCTTTGATCTTAACGGCCATATCTGGTCTCGTCCTCCTAAGCTTCTGCTTAACGGGAGGGAAATCTTCTCGTAGCGGCAAGTGGTGGACCACGATGTCCGTGTCAAGTCCGGGCATATCTTCGTATGACCAAGCAAAGACGTCACTGTACTCTCGAAGCATCTCGACCAATCTCTGCTTGACATCACTCTGCAGCGCGGCCCCTATCCTGACATTTCTGACGAGCTCTTCAGAACCCAGGTTCACGATTTCGATCTCCTCCTCATGAGTCAGAATAACTTTTTCCTCTTGTTTCAACAAGCGGGCCAACTCTTCAGGAAGGTCTTCGTCTTCATCAATCTCTTCTTCGGCTTGATAGATCGGGAAATCGAAGTCGGAGTGAGCCGTAGAAGGTCCAGAGTCGGTGTCATCTGTTATGTGGATCCTGCAATAACAAGGGTTAAGTTTAAACAAGGAAGTGCAGGTTAGCACAAACCCCATTGCCATTTTATTGTTTTTCAAAACAAATATAAAACAGGAATAACAGAGATCACAATATTTGAATACGAAGAAAACGCCTTTGATTTATTAACAAAATGCATGTACATAATCCAACAAGACCCTGACAATAAAACCGCTATGCCCCGGGTAGGACATAGGGTTGTACAATGATTGGAAAAAGTAAATCATTACTCTTCACTTGTCATCTGGATGGTATCCTTGATGGTCCAATTGTTGAGGCCCTCGCCCGGCTTGCTTGGCTGAATCCAAGAGTTGAGGTCACAGTCGCTGTCCCCGCTGTCTTCAGACGTCGCGTTGATGCTTTCGAAGATCACTCCGCCACTGGTAAATTGGATCGGCCCTTTACCTCGAGACGCACTGCTAGACGAAGAAGCTTCAGCTCCAGGAGAATATCCCAACCCGAACTTATCTTGCTTGTTGGGTATCTCCAAAATTCGCCCCCAACCCGGGGTAGATCCGGCTTGGACAACGGCCCGAGCCTCCTTGAACGAGGAGAGAGTCATCTCTGGATTTTCTGTGACTACAGGGGCTACTTCTTTTACTTTGACAGCTTCGAACGCTTGGCATAGAGTTTCATGGATTTCGCCATCCATTTCAACATACTTAAAGGATGACAAATGGCTCACCATTATGTACTCCTCGCCGCACACGGTTACGATGCTTCCTCCGACAGCATATTTGAGCTTTTGGTGCAACGTGGAGGTCACAGCACCAGCAGCATGGATCCATGGCCGGCCCAAGAGACAACTGTAGGCAGGCATGATGTCCATAATATAAAAGACCGCGTCGAACGTTTCCGAACCGACTTGGATCGGCAGGGTCACCTCCCCGAAAACGTGGCGTTTAGTTCCGTCGAACGCCTTCACACCAGATCACTGGGTGTGCAGATCACTCCACGAGTATCCAACTTCATTAACGCCTTCTTCGGAAGGACATTAAGCGACGAACCCGTGTCCACCAACACGTGCGACATGATTGTTCCCCTACACTCTATCGAGATGTGCAGGGCGCTATTGTGATTCCTCCCTTTTGGCGTCAGCTCTAAGTCTGTGAACCCTAGCCCATTCCCAGCATTTACGTGGGCTATAACCTTCTCTAGCTGATTCACCGATATCTCTTGCAGTACGTATGCGGTGTTCAACACCTTCAGCAGCGCGTTGCGGTGTGCTTCAGAACACAGCAACAGGTTGAGAATGGAAATCTTCGAGGGCGTCTGATGGAGATGATCTACAATCTTGTAGTCACTCTTTTTAATCAACCGCATGAACTCCTCGACATCTTTAACAAGCAAGTCTTTCTCTACCCCACACGGGACCTCTTCAACAACTTTACTTTTGCCTTTATCGGCCGCATCAGCTCTGACCGCTTTATCTGTCACGATCTCTTGCGGTGCAAATACTCTTCCGCTGCGAGTAATACCACTGATTCCCGCAAGATTCTCCACAGTTGACCCATACGGTTCTAGCTCCAACCTCTGTCCGTTGCAATAGACTTCAGCCCCATAATGCCACGGAACGGCGTTAGTGCTCTCGAAGGGTATCGGCCCAGCTTTGGTAATAGTGATTGTGGGCGGCCTGGGCGCAGAAATAGTTATCGGCCGGCGAGGGATGGTGATGGTGGCGACTTCATCGGCCTGCTTCAGCACTACCTCTCCTGATCCACTTTCAGCCCTCCGGCTAAACTGCAGAATCCCCTCAGTTATCAGACATTGAATTCCTTCTACCAACTGCTCACATCCATCAGAATGCGTGGCACAGTCCATGCATAACTCCCCGCAACCTGGAAAGAACCCTCTTTTCAACAACTTAGCTTTGACGAAGCTAAGTGGCGTCTTCAGATCTCTGACATCAGTCAACAAATCTGCACTCTCTTCTTCGATAATGGCGTTCACACC
The DNA here is from genome assembly GCA_963859935.3 of Lathyrus sativus. NCBI lineage: Eukaryota > Viridiplantae > Streptophyta > Magnoliopsida > Fabales > Fabaceae > Lathyrus > Lathyrus sativus. Next base: position 88,132,339 of record OZ012736.1, read on the forward strand.
ACCTCCCTTATGATTCGGCATAGGATTCTTCGTGACATTGGGCACATTATCGGAGAAGTTGATGATCTTGGCATCTACCAGGTCCTACACCTTGTGCTTGAAGGCTTTGCAATTCTCTATTGTGTGGCCCGGTGCCCCTGAGTGAAAATCGCAAGTGGCATTTGCATCGTACCCTGGTGGAGGTGCCCCTGTCAAGGGAGCCATCGTCCTCTTTTGGACCAACTGTAGCTGAAGCAAAGTCTGCAAGAGCTGCGCGTACGACATGGGCGATGCCTCAAAGTGACGGTTTGCCAAAGATGCCCGATTCTGGTACTTTCTATATCCCTGTTGATTCGGTTGCTGCTGTTTCTGCTGCTGCGGAGCTATCGGGATATTTATACTGGCTACCTGCTGCTGAGGGCCTTTGCCCTTCCTTCGAGCATTGGTCACAGCGCTCGCTTCTCCTTCTCGTCTTTTGACATTAGCTCCCAGACTCCCATTACCGACGCCCGCCGTATTGAGTCCGATGTTGGCCATCACATTGCCATTAGCACTGTCGTTGCCCCCGGCCATGGGGACACCATTCTGTGGAGTTTCAACTGGTGGAGGAGTAGGCACAGTCCCACCATGGGGCACGTCGTTGCTATCAACCCTGGAGATCAAAGGCTGAACCAAAGTTCTGAGCTGATCCTGGCCATTGGCGACCACTTGCATGAGCTCCATGAAGCGATCCATCCTTTCGTGGAGCTCCTGAACATTAGTTTGCACTTGATTCATGATCCTGGTCTGATTAGCTCTAGTCAGATAACGGTGAATCGGTCTCTGATCAATCCTGGAACCACCGGAAACAACCTGGGACAACCTGTGAAAACCTGCAACAACCTGGTAAACACAGAAGGGTTAGGAAAAACAACAAAATGCTCGTCATGCAAATGCATGCGTGTGTCTGCGTGTTAGGGAGGTCTCCCCCGATCCTAGTGCCTGAGTGCCAGTGCCGATAATAAGAGGAAGTCCGAGTCCAATCAGGGAAACAATAATCTCATATATAAAGAAGGCCTATCAAGGCGGTACATAGCATCAGCGAGTACAAGATGAATCAACAGTGTGACCTCAGCAAACAAGCCTGGTGATGGTCAGTATACAACAATGATCAAAACAAAAGGAATACAAATAGTCAAGTACGGCCACGGGCGCGATACTCTTATAACAACTCCTTCGTCTCTGGATGATCCGGCAGAGTGAGCAACCCCTCGACGAGCAATTCCCTCCGCACAATGGTATACTGAAGTCCTTCGACCGAATCTTCCCATGCTCCTTCGCTGAAGCAATCTTCTAATTTCCGCTTCTTGGACTCAAACGTCAGCTTGCGCTCCTTCAGGTTAGCGAGAGATTTGTTGAGCTGGCCTTCGGCGGCGTATCTGCGGGCAGTTTCTTCATCAAACCTCTTCTCATTGTCCTTCACCTGGGCTTCCAGTTTGGAGATCTGTAGCATCATCTTATCCTCCCGCTCTTTCCTGGTGGCCAGGGAAGCCTTCCAGTGCTGGTTGAACTTGGATATCCTCTGATATGCTTCGTCCAAGTGTTGCTTCTTCGTAGCCAGTACGTCGTTGACAGCTTTGAAGTCTCGACCCATGCGATCACGCTCGGCTATCTGCTTAGTCAGGTCTGTACCTAGCTGGTTCACCAACTCTGTCTGCCTTTTGAAAGAATGAACGGATTCGTTCCTCTCGCTTCGGAGCTGAGCTAATTCCTTCTCCAATTCCTCATTTGCCCGCTTCAATTCATCTCGCTCAGCCAACACCTGATTATGCTGCTGAATGGGCACAGTAGTAGGCTCTTCAATCATTGGGGGGCTTTCTGGCTTGGCATGAGGAAACGGCATCCCTATAGCATCGGCCCTGGCTCTGATCCAAGTTACATACGGAGGGTAGGCTTGATTGTTGCTTTTTCCCAGCAATGGCTTTCCTCGCTTATTGATACCATTCCACGCGCGCTGAAGCTTGGACAACAGATTCCCCTCTAGAAGACCAGTGAGGTAAAGAGATTCCTGTACCTCTTCATCCTTCGGCGGAGTTCTCAAAGCATATGCGAACTGTCGAACCAGCAACGATGGATTGTAGTTTATACAGCCCTTCCTGCCTATCAAAGGCACGTTTGGAAACCCGCTGCAACTGAAGATCACCTCAGTACCCAACCTATCTCTGTCGAACCAGTCAATATCCTCTGCAGATAAACTCATCAGACGCTCGGGCCACTCAGCTGTGGCTGCAGACGAGACAAAAGGACCCCTCTTGGGCAGATGGCTATCAAGCCATTTATACAGCAATGGTACGCAGCACGAGACGTTCTTACCCCTCCTGTTCTCGTTTTTGTAGTGGATGGAATGGTATACATCTCCTATCAAGGTAGGGACTGGATTCCCTGAAGCGAAGATATGAAATGCATCAAAGTCTACAAAATCGGGCATATTGGGGAACAGAATGATGCCGTATATGCATAGAGCGAGGATGGCAGTGAACGCGACCCAACATCCGTCTTTGGCACACTGCTGAGCCTTACCCACTAGAAACTGCAAGGAGAACCCAGGAACCTTGTTCCAACTAGTCAATACTAACTCGAAGGCGTCTAGATGAAGTGAAGGAGCTAAACCAGCCAGATCAGGCTCAACATCCATATGAATAAAAGGCATCTGCCTCTTGATAGGCACCCCTAGCAAATCAGCATACTCTTCCAGCGTAGGTGCGAGAACGAAGTCTTGAAAAGTGAAACATCTCAGCGGAGGGTCGTAGAACTGTAGCAGAGCATGCAACCCATTCGACTCGAACACATAAGGTTTATGAACCAAACTGAGCAACCTGCCGTAAGATTTTCTGAACTCATCCCTCACAGACTCATCTGCTAAAGCTATCAGACCAGTCAGCTTAACCACATCAGGGGCAGGGAACTTGTAAGCCACGGTCTTCCTCAGAGAGCCCATAACAATACAATAGGAGGCAAGAAATCCTGGATCGGGGAAAACGGTACCTGCAGCACAGACACACGTTAATGAAATCCAAATGAATATGCAAACTAATGCAAAGTGCAATCATGCAATAAGAGATCCGGGCAACTGGTGCTGTGGAGATTCTGTATCAACAACCACTGATAAGAAGAAAACCCTGGTGTAGGTCCACAAATCTGATCTGCCAAGAACCACCATCTGATAGGGCCATATACATAGGATCATACTTCTGCTCTGTCAAGAACAAATGTCTGATAATAAGGACCTCGGATGTAGGATCAAGAAATATCTGCTGATGAGGTCTTCAGACCCCAATCAAAAATCTGCTCTATCAAGAACAAACATACAGCTGCTGATGAGATCTTCAGACCCCAATCAAAAATCTGCTCTATCAAGAACAAACAACATCTGCTGATGAGATCTTCAGACCCCAATCAAAAATCTGTTCTATCAAGAACAAACAACTGATGACGAAAACTCTGCTCTATCTAGAACAAATACACATCTGATGATAAGATCCTCTGATCAAAACCTGCTCTATCAAGAACAAACAACATCTGATGATAAGATCCTCTGATTAAAACCTGCTCTATCAAGAAAAAATACACATCTGATGATAAGATCCTCTGATCCAACAAAACTGATTTGCTGTCAAGAAAACCAGGTGGTCTGAAGGTCAAAGTTTCCTGCAATAAACCCAACCCCGCTCACAGGTATGGACCTAAACTGACTCAAGTTCGGCATCCTATGCGTTCATTAGAGTCACAGACATTCAAGAGGGGTGATACGATACCCAGAAGGTGTGGCATCACCAGCTCATGAAGCGGCCTCACTCGGCTGAATCACAAATGATCGGTCCCTAGAGTCGACAATCCACCAAACCAGCAACCGTCTCAACCCAAAGGGTTGAAAGAGAAGCCAACCGGGAGAACCTCGTCTGAGCGTGGATTTCATGAGACACAAGTGCCTGCAAAGCAAGCACGCGCCCACTAATTTCCACAACTAATGCTAGGGTGCACTCAAGCCTGGGTCTGGCTTCTCACTCATCAGAATGCCCCTTCCCACAACAGCACAGATAATCATATCATACTGGAAATAAAATGCGGGAAATAAAGTGCGAGAAGTAAAATGCGATAAATAAACGCAACCCAACAGGTAATCATACAAGCGCTAAGATTGACTCGCGTAGGGAACCGTTGGAGTCCCCAGCAGAGTCGCCAACTATCGCTTGCGCGAAAATAAGGTGCCGGCACAACAGAAGAGTCACCACCTTTCGTTATTTATCCCCCAGAGCGGGAAAGGAAACGATCGGAAAAACCTTAACGAAAACGGGTAAGACAAGGTCGTCGCAACCATTGTCTGGGTTCGGGAGTCGTTTACGCAAGGGGAAGGTATTAGCACCCCTCACGTCCGTCGTACTCGACGGGATCCACGCTTGTTGTGATTACTGGATGGGATGGTTTTATCTATCTACCTATCAAGGCTGGCTTAAACAGAAAAGAAAAATGACTCAGCAAAGCGTCGCACTTTATGCCTACGTATTCTCATCAGAGAACGAGAAATCAGAGTCAACGTAGTTCGACCTACGACGGGTTATGGGGGAAGGTAGCTTGCCAATACACCAGTATTGTGCCTACGTACTCTCAACAGGCATGAGAGATCGGAGCTTACGTAGTTCGGGAAACTACGGTTTATTTCCTGTCTTTTACGAAAGAAGTGTTTTTTATTGTGTTTGCAATTTCAATCGCACTAAAGACTATGACCTGAGAGTGAATGCGTCGCATGTCACCCAAAGGGTACCATACTAAACCTCTAGACTGTGGAAAAGAAACTCTCCCACAATCCTTTCTCAGATAGCTTAAGGCTCGTAACGTACGAAAGAAATCATTCATGATTACTGTATCTTATGTTGTTTTGAGATGAGAAGAGAACAGGCCCAACTAGGAGGGAGACTATCAAGTCCTACTGTTGTCATGCCAAGGATTCATCCTATGGTTGAGGTTTGAACAGGGAACTCCTAGAAGTTGTCATGCATAGGTTTCAACCTAAAGTTCTATCATCAATTCCTTATCAAAGGAAATGAGAGTCCTAAGGGATCATGTCAATGATACACCAAAACAGACAAAGCATCAGTTTAAACGGTAAAATGCATGCAATGCAAGTGATGGAGGAAATGTGTGTGGGGCTACAGCTTCCACAAGCTCATCTCAACCTCAAGCCAGAATGAATAACAGTAATCATACTGAAAGACAAAACATGCTATCAAGCAATATACAATAAACTGCAATCATACAGAAGAAATGAAATAAAATGCCATTAGGCAAGCAAACCACATGGGCAAGGGAGCTGGGCTCTACCGAATACCCGCAAGCAAAGCCACACAGTAACAATACAAGCAGAGGGAGCAACTCAACCTCTAGTGCAATCATGCTTCTAGATTCTACTTATTCTAGATATGAACTTATTCTAATGCATCAAGCAAGTCAAACAAAACATGTCAATACAGAAAGGAAAACAGAAAAGGAAATAGATCAACTCCTCTCCCAATTCCAAGCTTCAGCTCTTCCAACAGCAACTCAGTCTTCAGACTTCCATCACTCTTGACAAGTATCAATTTGGTTTTCCAGGTTTCAACCCTTCACCATAAGTTTCAACTTATCTTCTCCTTTGAGCTTCAGCTCCTTGATCAGTTCCACCTTCAGGCTTCACCTAATAACCACAAGTGTCAACTTGATCCCTTCAGGGTCTCCAGGTATCAAAGTAAGTATCAACTTCCTTTGTTCTTCAAGCTTCAGCTCTTCAAAATCTATCTCAATTGAATCCTCTTCCTAAGTATCAACTTAGTCTTCAAGCTTTCAAACTCTACCAGTCTCAACTTGGTCTTCTCTTCTTGCAAGCTTCAGCTGCTTAGAGTATTCTTCAATCACTTAGAAATATCAACTTCATCCTTCAGTCTTTACTTCATCTTCATTGGGTCTTCAAGTATCAACTTGCTCTTGTTGCTCTTCAAGCTTCAGCTGGAATGGAAATACTAAAGGATTCATCCTCCTCCATACTCTTCAATGAAGTCTTCATCTTCACACTCAAGCTCAACATCTCTCAAGATATTCAAACCAGAGGAAATCACTTAACTGGATAAGCTGGGGTGTCAAACTGTTTATTGACCACCAAAGGTGACCTATAAGGGTTCAACATCAAATGAAGGGTTCCCTCAAAAGTTCTACTTCCTAGGTACCATCACTTATCCCTCCAAAGGAGAGAGGTATATACCATGGAAGGACTTTGAATCATAGGGGGGAATGGAGGTGAAAGATACCATCCATGTTTAAGAAAGAAGTTAACTAGGTCTAAACTCTTCCTAATCCCTAACCCTAAAACAATCAACAAAACAAACAAGATCAAGCTCTCAAGCTCCTCAATGCTCCTAAATGCTCCTACTATGTTCCTCAATGCTCCTCAAGGCAATACCAAGCTCTCCAAGCCCACAAAGTAAAGCAAACAAAAATACAAGCCCATAAGGGCAACACAAACAATCATCAACTACAAAAATCATTGAAAAATAGTATACTACTATATTAAAACCTAATATAATTTATAGGGGATCCTACATATCTACCCTTAATACGCTTATATGCCCCAATGTCTATCTTGACCTAGAAACCCAAAATTCTAGTGTTATTATGGACCTATGTTAAGGATTAACCTAGTTCTACACAACCTAATATCATCTAAGCAAAACTAACCTAACATTCATCACAAAATTATGGAATAAATACAGGGGGAAGCTAAAGTCCTAATCTAACTATCCTAAAAATAATGGCCTAAAAATACGAAGGGAACTAGCTAAACTAAATTCTACAAAACCATGTATCAACATAAAAGAATTAAAAAGCTATTAAAATAGAAAATACAAAAAAATACTAAAAATGCATGAAATGCAAATATTTTTGTTTGACAATTTTCTAGACATGAACATGAAATGGGAGAAAAAATCCCCACTTAAAAATTATTATTTTCCTATTTATTATGATTTTTCAAAGATTGAAATAAAATGGAGAAAAATAAATGAAAAAGATAAAACTTGGGTGCAGATAGCAAGCATATCCAGTTCAATTCATGAGTGAGCTCAGAGTAGGGGTGCAGTTAGTCATGCGTGCTAGGCCCATATTAATTCAAAAAATCAATCAGAAAATGAATGAAAAAAAAGGAAAATACACGGTGTGAAAAGTAAAGCAATATAGTACATTTTCACAATGGGCCAGGATTGGGGGTGGGGATAATGGTTTCTTTACTAAGCCCAAAAGCTTGGATTTAATGAAACGCTACGTTTCATTCTATCAGTCTTTCCCTCTTTGTCTCACGAATTTAAATCCTGCCCGTCAGATCACTTCCCAGTCAACGGGTCTCTCTGAATCCAACGCTTATAAACTCACCACTAACCTCCAGGTAGGGTTTGCAGCAATATTCCATGGAAGCAGAGCTCCATACACAAACTTCCCTCCATTCGTGCTTTCTCATTTCTTGCTCAAAATTAACAATTCGACACACTAACATGCTCCATTTTTCATGCCGATTACGACCATAGCCTTAGATTTTATTGAAATGGCCTCTAGCTTAAAACCCGATAATGAATCCAAGATAAGCTCAATCCTCAACTTCAACTATTCTTGAATTTTCTTGCATCAGAATACTCACCAACTCACACTGAATGAAATTAGCTATCAAACTCATGTTAAGTCTTATTATATCTCGAGTTCTTGGTCCAAACAAAAATGGTGTCCATAACTCAATCTTCATCAATTGATCCCTAACTCTCCAGAAATGATCACCTACTGGTCTCTAACCTTTCTAACCTAACCATTCTACCTAAAGATGCATAAATTATGGTGTAGAGTGAATTTTGCAAACCTGGTATTTCTTGATCAACAGATGGTGAAAACCTTCACTTCAAGCCTTGTAATTCTTCAGAAACCTTCCTTGGATGCTGATCTTGCTACTGTTTGCAAAAGATTGGATGTAGAATGCTTGAATCTCAGAATTTGATTCTGACTTGCAACCTTGAAAATCCAATTGCCAATTCCTCAATTCACCATGGTTTTGCTCTCAAATTGATCTACACAGCTTCACTATGATCAGAGGAATGTGTTAAGATGGAAAGAATGAATGAAAATGGTTCAGAATATGGAATTCACTTTCAACTTGCAATGGAGGCAAGTGAAATGGCCAACTCTCTCTTCTCTCAATTCTTACACCAACCTTGCATCTGAGAAAGTTCTATAGGTTATATAGAGTGGTTTAGAATCATCTAGAACCATCTAGAACCTTCCCATGAGAAATTGGGATTCTCATGTCATGATATCATGAATTCACTTCTCCTTATGTGCTATCTCATGCCATAGCCCTTGCAACCCTTGTAACTGACTTGAAATTATCCTTATATGAGACATATGATGTGTTGAGATGCATAACTAACTTGTACATTGAGTTTCTTTGAGTTTTGCTTTTGTGCCTTAAGATGCAAGCAAGCCATTTCCAAAGCAGCCCCATGATCTAGGCCTCAAATCAAAATTGTGGCTGAACCATTGTTTTTAGAATGTCTTTTAGAGTCAAAATGACCTATTATATGACATGGTTTGGATGTGTAACTTGGGATTTCCAATTTCCAATTTCAACTTATTTAACTTATGCCTCCATTTTAGGTCATTTTCATCACTTTTTGATACAAGCCTTTTCAACATCTCATGATCTCCCTAATAGCCTTAGAACATAATTCTAAGCAAGTTTGATTTTGAAGATTTTTCCATTTGAAGCTTGGAAATAGGAGATATGGCCTTATGCTTGAAATGACCTATAATCTCCAAATGACCAAAATGCCCTTGACTTGTCAAAGCCATAAGTTGAGTTCTACAAATCCTATCAAGGACTTCTAGTACTTTATAGAAAGCTAAGAAGATGCTCTACAACATTCATGTTGACCAAGAGTCCATAGGAATCATCCTACTAGGGAAACAGTTGGATGCAAGTTGGGTGACTTTCAAGGACCCAGATTCACATACCTCAGATGACCTGTAACTTGTCAAAGTCATAACTTGAGCTCTACAAATCCTATCAAGGACTTATAGTACTAAAATTAAAGCTAAGAGCAAGCTCTACAACACTCATGTTTTGGGGAAGATGATATGACAACCACATCTTGAGCTAAACTGCCTTGAAGAAAGGGATCAAACTAGGGGATTTTACACTGTCAAGCCTTAGAAACCCTAGCTTGAAACTTCTCAAACTCCTCAATAATTATGAGTTGGTCTAGGAATCCTACTTATAGAATCTCAATGCATCAATCAATGATCACATGGCTCTTGGATTAGGTCTCAACCCTCTCCAAATCATCAGTTGACCTAGGGTTGACCCAGTCAAACCCTAATTCCACCACTCATGGATGAATCTTATGAATTCTTGTACAATGACCTCTCTAGGCTTCATGATGGCTTTCAAGACTTCTCATAAGCTTTCTAAAAGCTTCAAGTCCCTCCTCATAGCCTCAAAATCATCTGAGGGGCTCCCACAACTCTCAAGTTATGAGACACACAACCTTGGTTTCAACCAATCTCTCTGAGGGTCTCTTGAGTTCTCTGACAAAGATATCAACCTTTGACCATTTGAATAACCTTCTTGGCTAGCTTCATAGTCTCATATAACTCTTGCTGGGTAATCATACCCCTTGATCTACTGCCCACATATCAATGAGATGCAGATGATGAATGAGATGAACCACAAGCTAGGTAAATAAATGTTGGTCAAATTTTGGGGTGCAACACCAACCAGTCTATCAAAATATTTTGTCCATCCTTGTGATGACACAGTTGGACGCAGATCAAATCCATTTTCAACAATGCTTTCAAAATCAACCAAGAACTCACATAAAACTTCCAGTTGATCAACGGGTGTGAGGAGAGTTCTTACTGGTTCTTTGAACGGAGTAGGACCCATGGTAGAAGAAGAAACAACAGCCATTGTTGATTCAAACTGTTGAGAGGTTGAAGACGAAGTTGCCATTGTTGAAGTAGTGAGATAATGAGTTCTTTGGGATTTAGGTTTAGAGGAGATGAAGAAGCAATGAAGCAAACAGAAATGCATAAACGTGAGAGAGAGTGAAAAGTGTGAAATGTGTTGTGCTGTGGAATTTATAGGGGAAACAATTAGGGCACACTTACACACGACCAACATTTAATTCAATTAAATTAAAACAAAAAGTCACATCAAAAAGAATAATAATTAAAAGCAATTAATGATTCTGACAAGCGTGAGGAGGAAAAAGAGAAATTGAGAATTCAAACAGTACCTCAAAACAGCGTCTCATTGAGTACACTCCACCTTTTCAGATATCATGTGACACGTGTTTGATGTAGGTATGCCTCTGAATCTCTTTAGAATAAAAAACGTTAAACAACGCTCAGATCTTATGAGACTTGTTAGATCAGAGTTTCACAAAAAAAATGTACAAACAAAATAATCAGAAGAAATACTTCAGAATATAGATATTAGTCATATTTCATCTGAATAAATTTGACTCTGAATAATAGTTTTATTCTGGACAAAAATCCATACTAATATTCTTCAGAATAAATTTAAACCTATCTTTAGCAAGGGGTTTTGTGAAGATATCAGCCCAATGATGGTCTGTATCAACAGAGTTCAAACTTATAATTCCCTTCTGAACATAGTCTCTGATGAAATGATGCTTAGTTTCTATATGCTTTGCCTTAGAATGTAAAATGGGATTCTTAGAAAGACAAATAGTAGAAGTATTATCACCGAAAATAGAAATGTTACTCTCATGAATCTGATAATCTTCTAGTTGACTCTTCATCCAGAGCATCTGTGTGCTACAACCAGCAGCAACAATATATTCTGCTTCTGTTGTTGAAAGCGCTATTGTGGGTTGCTTCTTGCTGAAGCATGATATCAGATGAATTCCCAGAAACTGACAGCTTCCAGAAGTACTCTTATGTTTTATTCTGTCTCCAGCATAGTCAGCATCACAGAATCCAACTAATCTATATTCATCAGATCTTCTGTAGCACAAACCCACGTTAGTAGTACCTTTCAGATACCTCAGAATCCTCTTAACAATTGTTAAGTGGGATTCTCTAGGATCTGATTGGAATCTAGCACATAGACAAACACTAAAGAGGATATCCGGTCTAGAAGCAGTCAAGTACAGAAGAGAACCACTCATACCTCTGTAGAGCTTCTGATATACCTTTTTACTTACCTCTTCTTTACCTAGAGTGCTTGTAGGAAGCATTGGAGTCTTTGCTAGCTTGCTTTCTATCATGTTGAATTTCTTCAGAAGCTCCTTTACATACTTTTTTTGATGTATGTAGGTGCCTTCTGGAGTCTGATTCACTTGAATTCCCAGAAAGAATCTGAGTTCTCCCATCATGCTCATTTCGAATTCTGCCTGCATAAATTGAGCAAACTCCTTTCCAAGCATAATATTAGTAGTTCAAAAAATAATATCATCAACATAAATCTGACAGACTAAAATGTCTTTCTTAATTGATTTATGGAAGAGAGTAGTATCAACTTTTCCTCTGATAAAATTATTTTCCAGAAGGAAATTACTCAGCCTCTCATACCAAGCTCTGGGAGCTTGTTTTAAGCCATAGAGTGATTTTTTCAGTTTAAAAACGTGTTCTGGAAATTTTTCATTTTTAAAACCAGGAGGTTGAAGAACATAGACTTCCTCTTCTACGAATCCATTTAAGAAAGCACTTTTAACATCCATCTGATACAGAGTGATGTTATTCTGTGCAGCAAAAGAAATAAGCAAGCGAATAGATTCTAACCTTACCACAGGAGCATATGTCCCTGTGTAATCTATACATTCTTGTTGACTGTATCCTTGAGCAACCAGCCTAGCCTTGTTTCGGATAACTTCTCCTTGCTCGCTCAGCTTGTTTTTAAGGACCCATTTAGTTCCAATGATGCTGAATCCATTTGGTCTTGGAACTAGATCCCATACGTCATTCCTTGTGAATTGGTTAAGCTCTTCTTGCATAGCAAATATCCAATCATTATCGTTCAAAGCCTCATTCACAAAAGTAGGTTCAATGATAGATACCAAACCAAACAATGATGTTCCAGAAGATTTGAGAAATGATCTTGTTTTGATAGGGTCATCCTTCTTTCCAATTATCATTTCCTCTGGATGAAAGGCTTTGATTCTGGATGATCCTTTAACATTTGGTTCTTCAGAAATTGTCAAGCTGTCCATCTGAGCAGTCAAGGGAGTAGCATTTGACGTTGCTTCTGGTGCTTTTGCTTGGGCTTTGTCTGCCTCTGATTCTTCAGAGTCTATGAGAAGGACTTCTATATCTACAGAAATTTCAAGATGCTTTGGCTTTTGATTGCCAAGCTTATCATCAAATCTAACATGAATTGATTCCTCTACAATCTGTGTCTCAGTATTGTATACTTTGTAGCCTTTAGAGCGTTCATAATATCCAAGCATGAAACACTTCTGAGCTTTAGAATCAAACTTGTTCAGATTTTCCTTAGTATTCAACATAAAACAGACACATCCAAAAGGATGGAAATAAGAAATGTTGGACTTTCTATTCCTCCACAATTCATAGGGAGTCTTCTCCAGAAGAGGTCTTATAGACACTCTGTTCTGAATATAACAAGTTGTATTCACTGCTTCTGCCCAAAAATGTTTTGCTATGTTAGTCTCGTTGATCATGGTTCTGGCCATTTCTTGCAATGTTCTATTTTTCCTTTCTACAACTCCATTCTGTTGAGGAGTTCTAGGACAAGAAAAATCATGTGTAATGCCACTTTCTTTAAAAAAACATTTCAAAGTATTTATTTTCAAATTCTCCACCATGATCACTTCTGACTTTAACAATTTTAAATTCTTTTTCGTTTTGGACTTGTTTGCAGAAGTCAATAAATTCAGAATGTGACTCATCCTTGTGTTTCAGGAATTTTACCCATGTCCATCTGCTGTAGTCATCAACTATGACTGATCCATACTTCTTGCCTCTGATGGATGCAGTTTTCATTGGTCCAAACAGATCAATATGAAGCAGCTCTAATGGTCTAGAGGTAGAAACAACATTTTTTGTTTTGAAAGAAGATTTTGAAAAGTTTCCTTTCTAACATGCTTCACAAAAAGCATCTGAGTTGAACTTCAACTGAGGAAGTCCTCTGACCAGATTGAGCTTATTAATCTGAGATATACGTCTCATACTAATATGACCCAATCTTCTGTGCCAGACCCATTGCTCATCGTTAACAGACAGAAGGCATTTTACATTCTGAACTTTAAGTTTTGAAAGATTAATTTTGTAAATGTTGTTCTTCCTTTTTCCATTAAAGAGGATTGAACCATCTTTTTGACTTACAGCTTTACAACATTTTTTATTGAGGATTATATCATAACCATTGTCACTTAATTAACTTATGGACAATAGATTATGTGTTAATCCTTCAACAAGTAAGACATTAGATATGGAAGGGAGGTTACCATTACCTATAGTTCTAGAGCCTATGATTTTGCCCTTCTGGTTCCCTCCAAACTTCACGTCACCTCCAGATCTAAGTTCCAGGCTTTGGAACATAAACCTTCTTCCCGTCATGTGACGCGAGCAGCCAGAGTCTAGGTACCATGATTGGTGTTTCAACTTTGCTGCTAAGGACATCTGCAACAAAGATTATTTTGTCCTTAGGTACCCATATTTTCTTGGTTCCTCTGGGGTTAGTAGGTTTGAAATTCTTTCTGAATTTATTTCCCTTAAAAGTATCTTTGTTCTGCTGAGGTTTTGGTTTATTAAACACATGTTTGTTCTGATCATAATGTGTGTGCTTAATATCATTTAAATGACCATATTTGAATTGAGTATACAGAGGAGAATACTTAATGATCAGTTTATCAACAGGTTTTGCATTTAAATCCTTCCTAGAAGGTGATTCATATCCAATTCCCTTTCTGTTGTTTCTGCTTACGCCATAGATCATGGAAGCCATCTTGCTTCTATCTAGGCCTCTGGGCAAAAACTTTTGAAAGATATAGTCATACTCTTCTAAAATGTTTTTAGAGCATGATATAGGTTCTGAGTCATATTTTTGAGCTTTTTCTAAATCATTTTTCATTTTAAGATTATTTGCTTTAAGCTCAGCAACTTCTGATCTTAGCTGATCATTCTCAGATGCAAGACAGCTTTGAAGCCTCTTGTATTTGAGTTTGATCTTGTTGTAGCTTTCAAGATTTTCAGATAAACTTTCAGTAAGTTCAGCTCTAGAAAGTTCAGAAAATACCTCTTCTGAGTCCGATTCTGATCCATATTCAGTAGTTTCTTCGTGGTCCTCCACGTCAGCCATCAGTGCTAGATTAGCACATTCATCTTCTTATTCTGATGAAGATTCAGAAGCATCTGAATCATCCCACATGGCCATCAAAACTTTCTTCTTCTTTTCAAACTTCCTTCTGGGTTTCTCCTTTAGAAGTTTGGGACATTCATTTTTATAGTGGCCTGGCTCCTTGCACTCGTAGCACACTATATCTTTCTTTCCAAATTTCTTATGTCCAGAAGATTTGCCACGCTGATCAGATCTCTTGAAGTTTCTGAACTTCTTTTGTTTATGCTTCCAGAGTTGGTTTATCCTCTTGGACAACAAAGACAGATCATCTTCTTCTTCTGAAGATTCTTCAGAGCTTTCTTCAATAACCTGCAATGCTTTAGCAGATTTGTTAGATTTTAAAGCAACAGACTTACCTTTCTTCTGAGGCTCGTCTTCCTCCACCTCAATCTCGTGACTCCTTAAGGAACTGATCAGTTCCTCCAGAGTGATCTTATTCAGATCCTTTGCAAGCTTCAGCGCTGTCACCATTGGTCTCCACCTTGTTAGCAAGCTTCTGATTATCTTCTTGACGTGATCAGATGTAGAGTAACCTTTGTCCAGAACTTTCAACCCAGCGGTTAGGATCTGAAATCTTGAGAACATAGTTTCCATAGATTCAGACTCCTCCATTTTGAAGGCTTCGTACTTCTGGATGAGGGCCAAAGCCTTCGTCTCCTTTACTTGGGAGTTTCCTTCATGCGTCATTTTTAGAGACTCAAACATATCAAATGAAGTATCTCTATTTGTTATTTTCTCATACTCAATATGAGATATATCATTTAATAGAATGGTTCTCGCCTTGTGATGGTTTCTAAACTCCTTCTTCTGTTGATCAGACATAGACTTTCTGTCAACCTTTTTGCCTTCATCATTTGTAGGATGAATATAACCATCAGTAATCAAATTCCATAAGTCAGCGTCATAGCCTAGAAAGAAACATTCTATTATATCTTTCCAGTAATCAAACTTCTCACCATCAAACATGGGAGGTTTGGTGTTGATTCTGTCTCTATCATCGTATTTATTGTTGTATGAAGTTGAAGTTGAAGCTTCAGCAGCCATGATAATTCAAGAATAATAGGTTAAGGGTTTTTCCAAACAGGATCTTTTTCTGTCACGGTTAAGTGAGAGAACTTACAGAATCGGAGCTTTGATGCCAACTGAAGGTAGGAAAAACACTTAGAAGGGGGGTTGAATAAGGGTTTTAAAACGATTAAGATGATAGAAAAATAACACAGTATTTTTATCCTGGTTCGTTTGAACTCAAACTAATCCAGTCCACCCTACCAAGGTGATTTGCCTTTCTCAATAAGACTTAATCAACTAAATCAAACTAATTACAATGTTAACCACTAAGACAACTGTCTTAGTCTTCTCAAGAAATTCTGACCACAACTTGGTCTTCTTAAGGAATTCTTTTTACAAAAGATAAACTAACAAATGTGTTTAAGATGTGCTTCTAAAAAGCTATACCACAACGGTGATTTTTACACAAGTTTAAGAATGAAAAGAAAACTATTCAGCTTGAAGAAAGTTTGAATGATTTGTTTGTCAAGTGATTTTTCAATAGTTCCGTCAACCTTTGAAGTGATGCTAAAACTTGCTTATATAGTACTTTGAAATCCATTTCTCAAAGACTGTGCAATCTGTGCATTATGTTTTTTTGTCTTCTATTGACTATTCCTTTCTCAGAAGGGGAATGTTCAGACAAATCCTTTTTGTCTGAAATCCTGTGTTAAGCACGAATGGGGAAAGAGCCGTTTAGATAAGGACAAGGAATATGCCAACTGATCTTTATTTGAACAACATCTTCTTCAACAACTTTGGAACGTCTTGCATCAAAACTTCTGATGATGTTCCTAGTTTTTCAGATCAGAGTTACCTCACTCAGAGTTTCTCTATCAGAGTTTGCAGCCAAGTGCTTTAAGCGTGAAATACTTTATCAGAGCATACTTTCTTATCAGAGCTTCTGTACTTGCAGCGATAAGTACTTTCAGAGTCTTTTGAAGCTCTATGTATGTTCTTTACTCAAGTTCTTCTTAGCTTCGCTCAGAGTCATTGTAGCAGATTAGAGTCTTCTAATATGTTGCTTCTGACGCTCAGAGCTTTCTCGTTCTTTAGTGTTCAGAGGCGTTCTTTCTTCCAGAATAATATTAATTTTGATATCT
The DNA here is from genome assembly GCA_963859935.3 of Lathyrus sativus. NCBI lineage: Eukaryota > Viridiplantae > Streptophyta > Magnoliopsida > Fabales > Fabaceae > Lathyrus > Lathyrus sativus. The sequence continues at coordinate 88,148,893 of OZ012736.1, forward strand.
GAAACATATAAACACTTGAACAAAATTAGAGTATATAAATTCTCTATACAAAATTTCATTAATGTTATCATCAAAACTATGAGATATATTAAACACCAATATGTGTTCTAAGACATTTGTGATCAGCATCCCAACATCCTTAAGGTGAATGATACAACGTGCAAGAGAGAAACCCCTCTATCCTTCCATCCTAAGCTGTTTCAAGGAACTCATGTTCCTGACCTTGTCATGACATCCACTGAGACATCCAATGGGAGTCCCAAGACAAGAAAAACTGAAGTGATTGCCATGTTAAAGGAAACTTGTAAGGAGTTGGATGCTAGGAAAAAAAATCCTCAAGCATTGATTAGAACCCTTGAGAAAAATGAAGATGCTGAGTTTACTGATGAGGATGGCCAGGCAGCTGATTCAGAAAAGGATGCTGTCAGCTCTGAGGAAAGCTCTGGTCAAGAAGAGGACAAGGATACAGATGGATCCCCAGATGCTGAGGAGGCTAGTGATGAAGAATTTGAGGAGGTAAGTTCCAATTCTACCTCTGAGGAGGAAGATTGATGTCTTGCTAGACTGCTATGGTGCTCAGGCTGCTGGTTGCTGAGCTGATGAGCAGGATGTTCTGCTGTTGTGAAGTTTTTTTGTTAGACTTATTTGACAGCATAAATTTTATTTGTGATGCTCTTCATGAGCAGTTTTTGTTGTAATTCACCAAACATTTGTAATGTTACACATTATGATCTATGCTAGTTAATTAGTTGGATCTTAATTTGTGGCTAAAAAGGGGGAGAGAGTGATAGATTACAGCAGGTGGAAGAGCAGGTGGAAGACTTGGTTGAATAACCAAGGAGCTGTTGAAGATGCATGTGTGATAACAGCTGATACTATTAGTATTATGTGAATTCCGAGTCTGTGTAAGGAATGTTTGTGAGAACTAAGTGTAAGTTGTGCTATAGCTGCTAACATTCTGTGAGCTCCTAGATGCTGCTTGGGAGTGTATGTGTGTGTCTGCAAGATAGTAGCAGAATGTGAGTTTAGTGCATCTCTTCAGGAGGAGTAGCACAGGTGTGTGTAATTTTAGGATGTTATCCTGAATGTCATGACATCCAGAACAGGCTGGATGTTTTGTATGTGACTGCAAGATGTGCAGGTTGTGCCTAGCTGATGTAGTGTGCATCAGTTGAAGGAGAGTAACTCATAATGTTACTCAAAACTCTGTGACATCTGTAGTGCTGACTAACAAATGGTTGTGTGTAACAGGTTGATCCTGAGAACCTGAGAGCTAATTGTGTGAATATATACAACTCTACTAGGGTGTTAGTAGCTTACATGCATAAAAGGTTATATGTTAGACTTCTGTTGCTTGTAAACTCTGTTAACAGGGTGTTTTAGCCAAAAATTTGCCAAAGGGGGAGTTTGTAAGTGCTTCTGATTGGCTTCATTTTGTGGAAAAACATTAGAGTGTGTATGGATGTCATAACTAATGATGTGACACACAATATGCAGGGTAAGTAGTAAGTTGAGTTGGATGTCATACTGAATGTCATGACACTGATCGTATGACATCAGGTGCGCAGGTTTAGTTTTCTGTTATTCAGAATGAGGAAGCTCAGGCTAGAATTTAGGAAACTTTATTGAAGCTCAAGCTAGAAGTCAGGAAACATTTTAGAAGCCATGGCGAAATTAAATGTACCTGACCTAAGTGGTAAGTGCAGCTTTTTGAAGAGAGGTTTGGGTAAACCTAATTTCTGCACCAAGGCCCAAGGACTGACTGCTGCTATAAATAACAGAAGGAGCAATCCTAGAAGTGCAGCTCTTGACAGAAGATTAGAGAGTGCATACTAAGAGTCCTTGTGAGTAAAGAAGTTATGTTCTTCACGTGTGAAGTGTCTCTTAGGAATACTTGTACACCAAGTAACTGTATGCTGCATTGGTTAGGTAGGTTCTAAGCTGTTGTGTCACTCAAAGCTGTTAAGCAAGAGTGTGTGTCACTTGATCAAAGCTGTGAAGCAAGATTAAGGTGTGTTTTTGGAGTGTATCTCCATAACTGCTCTGTAATTGTGTGTTGATATCACTGAGGTGATTGAGGGGGAGTAAATGGGTATACTCAGGTCTAGAGTGTCTTTAGGAAGAAGTGTCATTGGGTAGGTTTTAAGTCAGGAGTGAAAACTGGGTTGTTTGACTCTGAATTAATTCTGCTAATAGTGAATTTCCTCCCTGGCTTGGTATCCCCCAGATGTAAGTATTGTTGACACTGAACTGGGTGAACAATTACTGTGTTATTTACTGCTTCTCCTTACAGCTTATTATTAATTGTAGTAGTCTATGTTACAGTGGATGTCACAACATCCATAATAACATCCATCGTGAGCTTGCCAGAATTTCAAAGAGTTACAGAAATAGATTGATGCGAGGTTTCTCGTCACATCCAAGTATCCTCAATGGTTAGCCAATATTGTGCATGTTCCAAAGAAGGATGAAAAAGTTCGTATGTCTATTGATTACATGGATTTAAACAACGCTAGTCTAAAAGATGATTTCCCTTTGCCACATATTGATATATTGGTCGATAGCACTGCTAAACTCTAAGTATTCTATTTTATGGATGGTTTCTTAGGTTACAACCAAATCAGAATGGCACCCGGAGACATGTAGAAGACATCGTTTATCACACGTTGGGGCATGTTTTGCTACAAAGTGTTGCCTTTTGGTCTAAAAAATGCTAGCGCAACATATCAAAGGGCCATGACTACTCTTTTCCATAATATGATGCAAAAAGAAATAAAATTTTACGTGGATGACATGATTGCTAAGTCGAAGACTAAAAAAGACCATGTGGAATATTTGTTGAAGTTGTTTCAGCGATTGAGGAAGTATCAACTCCGTTTGAACCCAAACAAGTGTACCTTTAGTGTCCGCTCAGGGAAACTCTTAGGTTTCATTGTTAGTTAAAGAGGAATTGAAGTCGATCCTGATAAGGTTAAATCCATTCAAGAGATACCTGTGCCAACAACTGAAAAGCAAGTCAGGGGGTTTCTTGGACGCCTGAATTATATCTCACAATTCATATCACATATGACTGCCACCAGTGGACCAAATTTCAAACTCCTTAGAAAAGATCAGGGTTGTGTTTGGATAGATGATTTCCAGAAGGCGTTTGACAGTATCAAAGAGTACCTTCATGAACCTCCAATTTTGATCCCTCCGGTTGAAGGAAGGCCCTTAATCATGTATTTGACTATCTTGGAAGACTCAATTGTTTGTCTACTCAGTCAACAAGATGAAACGGGAAAGAAGGAGCATGCACTATATTACTTGAGTGAGAAATTCACCGACTGTGAGTCTCAATACTCTATGCTCGAGAAAACCTGTTGTGCTTTAGCTTGGGTTGCTCGACGTCTTCGTCAATACATGATGAACCATACTACTTGGTTGATTTCTAAGGCGGACCATATCAAGTATATCTTCGAGAAGCCTGTTTTGACTAGAAGGATTGCCCGTTGGAAGATGTTATTATCAGAGTACAATATTGAATATCACACTCAAAAGGCTATAAAAAGGAGTGTCTTAGCTGACCACTCGACTCATCAGCCGATTAAAGATCATCAATCTGTCAAATTTTATTTCCCAAATGAGGATGTGATGCACCTGAAAATGAAAGATTGTGAAGAGTCGTTACCAGATGAGGGGCCTGAACCAGGATCCTAATGGGGTTTAGCCTTCGATGTAGCTGTTAACGCTTATGGAAAGGGGATATGGGAAATTATTGTGACTCCTCATGGGTCTCATGTCCCATTTACTACAAGATTTACTTTCACGTATACAAACACATGGCTGAATATGAAGCGTGCATCATAGGCCTTGAAGAGGCAGTCGACCTAAGAATCAAGAATTTGGATGTGTATAGAGATTTTGCATTAGTAATCAACCAAATCAAGGGAGAATGGGAAACTTGTTAAACTGGTTTGATTCCTTACAGAGGTTATGCAAGAAGATTTCTCCCTTTCTTCGACAGAGTTGAGTTTCATAATGTTCCCCCTGACGAGAACCGGATGGCAGATGCTCTGGCAACATTGGATTCTATGATTATGGTGAACCGTTGGAATAATATTCCCAAGATTAATGTTATGCGTCTCGACAGACCGACACATGTATTTTCAAAAGAAGAGGTCAATAATAATAAGCCTTGGTACCATGATATTGAGTGCTTCCTCCGAAGACAAGAGTACCCACATGGGGCATCAAACAAAGACAAAAAGACATTGAAAAGATTGGCTAGTTACTTCTTGTTGAACAATGATGTACTGTATAAGAGAAACTTCGGCATGGTCTTGCTAAGATGTGTAGACAAACGAGAAGAAGACATGTTGATGATTAAGATTCATGAAGGATCCCTTGGCACACATGCCAATGAACATGCAATGGCGAAGAAACTTTTGAGAGCAGGCTACTATTGGATGACGATGGAGTCTGATTGTTGTAAGTTTTCTAAGAGGTGCCACAAATGTCAGATCTATGTTGACAACATTCATGTACCACCAACTCTTCTTAATTTTATCTCTTTCCTTGGTCTTTATCTATGTGGGGAATTGATATGATTGGCATGATAGAGCCAAAATCTTCAAATGGACATACTTCATCTTGGTGGCAATTGTTTACTTCACCAAATGGGTAGAAGCTGCTTCGTATACAAACGTTACCAGACAAGTGGTCGTCAGGTTTATCAAAAATTAACTTATCTGCCACTATGGGGTCCCAAGTAAAATCATCATTGACAATGGGTAAAACTTGAACAATAAAATGATGAAGGAGCTGTGTGAGTAGTTCAAGATTAAAAATCATAACTCTTCCCTATATAGACGGAAGATGAACGGTGTTATCGAGGCTGCTAATAAAAACATCAAGAAGATCATTCAAAAGATGGTTGTCACCTATAAATACTGGCATGAGATGCTCCCATTTTTCTCTGCATGGGTATCGTACTTCAGTTTGCACATCAACAGGGGCAACCCCATTTTCTCTTGTGTACGACATGGAAGTAGTGCTCCCTGTGGAAGTTGAGATTCCTTCTATGAGTGTTCTGATGAAGGCTAAGTTATCCGAGGTTGAGCAGTGTCATAGAAGATATGACAAACTGAACTTAATTGAAGAAAATAGAATGACGAGTTTATGCCATGGTCAGTTGTACCAACAAAAAATAAAGAAGGTTTTTGTTAAGAAGGTTCGAACTCGCGAATTCAAAGAAGGAGACCTTGTGCTCAAGAAAATCCAGTATTTCATCACTGATTCTAGGGGTAAGTGAACTTCTAACTATGACGACCCATACATTATAAAGAAAGTCTTCTCTAGTGGTGCATTAATTCTTGCAACTATGGATGGAGAGGAGATCAATTGTCCCGTGAATATTGATGCAGTCAAGAAATACTATGCCTTAAAAGAATTAAAGAACAACTCGCTAAGTTGAAAACCCGAAAGAGAGACTTAGGCAAAAATTAGCGTATCGGTGGACTGAAACCCCAAAAGGGCGGTCCAGGAAAAAAATAGAGACAAAACAAAAAAAAATAAACATCCTGGCAGATTGAAAACCTGAAAAGGCAATCTATGCAAAAGTTGGGGATCACAACTAGTAACTACATTGAATCAGACTGGATTATTGAAGACAACTGCTATCATCAGGGATTTCTTAGTCAAATCATCAAAAGCTCAAGAGCCTTTTAGAACTTAAAGTTACTAGGGAGAATAATGGTCATTATTTTTGATGTAACCTTTCCCTTATTTACAATTTTCCAAACTTTTTAATGATCCATAGAGTCACGTCATTTCTACCATTCAATTAATGAAATTTGAGCCTTATCCATTTTTTTGCAATTCTTATCTTTATTTCTATCATGCAAAATTGTCTTTTCTATTTTTGATAGCATCTTTTGAAACAAAGTTAAAATTTTACTCTTGCTTTTAAAAAAATGTGTATGGGTGTTTTTACTTTGATTTATGAACACGAAAAGAGATCAGCGGTTATTCCAAGAATGGTTAAATCTCAAAATATAGAACTAATTTGTTCTTGTAACATACCTCACACACATTTCCATTAACAAGTCTCTACTTCAGCTAAGCTATGACATGATGTGACCCAGGGAATTTTCCCATCTCCAATGAAGTGGATATTTATTTTGTCCCCTATGAAGTCTCAAGTCAGGTATCCCAGCTGCAATCTTGATTCAAGTTTCTTTGTTTATGGATGATCCCTTCCCATTGGGACTCTCTTTCTTATCCCCATGAAGCTAAGTTCATGTTGTTATCCCTTAAAGGATCTTTGATGACAGAGGACTATTTTGGGTTATCCCCAGGTGAAATATCTTCTTGTCGCTAGAGAGGTTGGAGCTTTGAAGCAGAACTTTGTGGCTTCTTATTCATCCCAGTGATGTCCCACCTTGTTAAGATTGGTTGAGTATCCTATTGTGTTATGATGTTTATTTCATCATTGGTTTTATCTCTTTTCATCTATTTTGTCAGCATTAAACATAACATGACATACATTCATACCTACATACATGATACGTGTGCATTTCGCATTTTTGTGATATTGTTTATCTAACTCTCTTTGGTTGTGTTTATCCCTGGGTGACTTTGTTTTTCATCTCTCCCAGTAGAGTTGTCAACCTTAAGCAGAAAGTGTATATCCTTTCTAATTCCCCATTGAGTTCATTCCTCGTGGGAAATTTTTGCTTTAGCTACTCCTTTCCACGCTTGGATAAGATAAATCCCCAATCGAGATCATTCCTCATTGGGTAGAGTTTTGTTTGGCCATTTATCTCTAGTTTATTCCTGGATTGAACTTTAGTCTCTGATAATTAAGGCTTCGAATCTCTCTAGGTTGTTAAACCTAGATTGAGGGTGCATTTATTTTTCATATTTGGACACATTATTTCTCCAAGAACACTATGTTTATGGATCCCCGTTGGAGATGACCTTTATTCCCCAACAGTGTTGTATAACACTCTCTTGGAATTTATACCTAACAACAAGTGGCAGTCTCTTTATTTGAGCAACTTGTTTTGTTCTCAGATTCTCTTAAAATGGAAAATGGCAGTCTCCTTTCAGGACAGTTTGTCTATCCCCAATGAAGTTATTAGATTATCAGTTGATCTTTCCTCAAATGGCATCTCCCTAGAAATCCCGTCAGAGAATTTTGTTGAAGACTTTTATAATTAGTGTTTCCCTTTATTTGAGATATCTTGTTACCAGAATTTTTATTCGCTCTAATGCAATTTCAAACTGCAATTGGTGACGTTCTCCCCAGTGAGCTCATTATTCAATTTGTATTCATAAAATAATATATCTCTGGAAGTCCCATCAGAGAATTTGGGTGAAGATTCTTACAGATTGATCTTTCTCTTTATTTGAGAAATCTGATTTTTTACAAGTTAATCGACATGCATCTCTTTTGAAGTTTATTGTTACCTTTTTAAGTGGATGCTTTGATAAGAAGAAACTGAGACCTGTTTGTGGCCTACAACCTCGAAATAGTGGGGAAGTTTATTGTTACCTTTTCAAGTGGAAGACTTGATAAGAAGAAAATGAGACTTGTTCGTAGCCTACAACCTCGAAATGGTGGGGAAGTTTATTGTTACCTTTTACAGTGGAAGACTTGATAAGAAGAAACTGAGACATGTTCGTGACCTACAACCTTGAAATGGTGAGGAAGTTTATTTTAACCTTTTCAAGGGGAATACCTGATTAAAAGACGAAATTGAGACCCGTTCGTGGCTTGCGACCCGAATTATGGGGAGATTTATTATCTTTTCAAACATATTATTTGATTATTTGAAGCTGAGTTATATTCCAGATACAAGAATTTATCATTATTTCAATTGTCAGAGTTGTCAATCCTTCCCCCAGTAATGTTGCAACCTTTGTCCCTAATATGCTTTTCTCATGTGGCATCATTCTCCATAGATTTCGCATCTTGCATTCATATCATATCTTTTTTGTGGCATCTTAGGGGACAGAAATTATGCATGTTTGTATTTAAGTCTCTTTTATCGCGTCGAGACAAAGATTTCAATCTCCATATCACCGGATAGAAGAAACTTAAATAGGGGCATCTGTCACACCCTAATTTTTATCCCTAATATTTCACCTCATTTGCATCATTTTGGAATAGAATCAATCATCTCATGTGTGTGTTTTATGCATTGGTAACCCCTTTGAAACACAAGAGTAAGTGCTTTGATTTACTTTGACTGCAAGCTAGGTTTTGGCACTAGAGAGCTCAAGAAGTTGACTAGTAAAAGATTTGTGACCCTCAACATCCCAAGGTCCCAATTCATCTAAACATGATCAAGAGTCTCTTCCAATAACAATTAAGTGCAAAGTTTGATAGACTAGAGTTCAACAAGCTCCAAGTCATCTAATGCACCAAATTAGGGTTTTGACCTAATTCAACCCTAATTTGACTTTTTGAGCAAAGCATGATCCCACACCTCAAGACATGGTTTAAAGGCCTCACGTACATAATCTTAGTCCATTCATATCATTGGATTGGTTCAAGAAGCTTGATTCATTAATAATTTAAGAATTATAGTTCAATTGAGAAAAAATCAACTATTGATCAAAGTCAAAGTTTGACTTTTGAGGTTTTTGGTCAAACATGGACTCCACAAGTAAAATATCATGAAAATGTGAAGGTTAATGGCATTTCATCCTGATTAATCAAATACATCATTCAAAGTTCAAGATTTGGGAAATTAGGATTCGAGAAATTTTTCTATGTTATGGAAATTTGTGATCAAGTGACCTATTTTTCAAGACCGTAACTTCTTCCTCAAGCATCCAATGAAAACACTTGATGAATCTTTTTAAATATGGTATCACATACTTAAAATTGGTGAAATAATGGACCTAAAATATCTTACCAATTGAAATTTATGATTGATCAAAGTTGAGATTTCAAAGATGTGAAAATGCCAAGTACTTAGAATTTTCTCTAAGTGTAAAACAATGAAAAATCCAATTTTGATGGCAAGTTTTCTCAATGATCCGATGTGATTCTTTCCAAGTGATCAACATAAAAGTTGTAGTATATGATGCCCTCTTTCCAATGGTACCAAGAGCATGAACTTCTCTTGCACCAAGCTTACAAAGTGGCCATAGTAGAACTATTTGGTCCAAGGAAGAATTGCACCAAGTGTCCAGCCAGATTTTTCACACGAGTTTAGGACACCTTTTGCCCATCTTCCAAACATTTTCAGAGCATATGATCGACTTGAAACTTGTTCCTCACCATAAGATCTTCAAGTTGGTACCAAATTCTTCCACAATTGATCTCCATTCATTGAAGAAAACCTTGTTCCAATGTGCCATTCTCATTTGTATCATGGATTATACATGAAAAGTACCTTTGACCTTTTGCTTGTCCCATAAGTTAGGAAACTTGACCTGCAACTCTCTAACAACTTGTGCAAGCTAAAAATCACTCAAGAGAAGTTAACTTGCAGCCACCCTAGAAAGTATGGCTCAATTATACTTGCTTCAACTTTATGCAAAAGTTGAAATATCCATTGGATCATGATCTCACTTTCTAAAACTTGAGCCCGTGATCAGATCACTTCCCCTATAAATAGAGTCTCACTTCATCAGTTCAAACACACAAGAATCATCCCAAAAAATCTCATCATACCAAGCAATCACACTTTGAAGCACCTTGTTCTTCACTTTGTCAAGAAACACCATCATTGTTTAAAACTTGTTACAGCCTTCAAACCTTCAAACTTTTCATTCAAATACATCACAAATGCCTAAAATAGCTGGCTGAAACTCATCAAACCACTCCATAACACCTTAAACCAGAAGTCAACCTTCTTTGGTCACCATTGTTGACCAAGAAACCAAAATATCCAATCTTATCATCCAGTCACTTTCCTTCCACTCAAACACTTCAAACACATTACATACACTCCATAGAACCTTTCCAAATCACAAAACACAACCTGTAACACCTCCAACCTCATAATCATTTTTCACTTTTTCTCCATTGCAAGTTGATACGAGTAGAAGAACCATGAGCTTTCCAAGACAATTTAAGCATTCAAACACCTTTCTGGAAGTTTATTGGAGCTAAAGCAATCATCATATTGCATCTGGAACAACTTTGAAGGTGCATTGGACACCTTTCTGGAAGTTTATTAGGATGTAAGGAATAAAATTCCCAAGCTAGTGTTGATTGATTGTTAAAAAATGACATTTAATATTTGTTTTGATAATTATGGTTGTTCTTGTTTTGTAAAAAATTATTGATCTAGGGTTTAAATAAATGAATTTGTTTGGCATATTTTAATTCCTCATAAAAATCTGAGTCAAATGGTATATTAGGTTGCCATGTTTGGTTCCTAAATCATGAAGTTAGAAATTTGAATTCTTGAGTCTTGAGGTTGAAGATGAAGTTGGCTTTACGCGTTTTTCATTTTCAAAACTTTATTTTTTATATATTTTATTGAAGCGTGTTGAATGAAAGGCCTTGTGGCTTGGCCTAGTGGTTTGGGTGGTTTTATAAAGTGAACCATGGGGGCGTGAGTTGGAATCAGTCGCACCCATTTCTTTTTAACATTTGTTTTTTCTTTCCTATTATTTCTTCTTTCCTCTTATTTATTTATTTAATTCCTTTTTTATTTATTCCTTTTATTTTATCTTTTATACCATTTAAATGCTTAAGAAAATATTTTGTTATTTTATTTTAAACTTATTTATTTTTATTAAACCTTTTTTTAGTAATATTAGTTAATATTAATTATTTGTTTATTTTATTTAAACTTTCAAAAATCATTCAAGAATATTTCTTTTATTTATTTCTTTTCCTATTTTTGACCTCCAATTTTAATACCTAAAGACTCCACTTTTTATTTATCTATTAAATTTCATGTCATGTATATTTCTTATGATTTTATTACTTGTTTAAGTATTTTAAAAATCATTATTGTTGTTAATTTGTCCATACTTTTCTAGCATCTAGGGTTTTGGTTGATTATACTTTAAAATCTTTGATGATCCATGTCTTTGTTCCTTGTTCATGTATTGATATTGTTTTGTATGACTATGATAATATGTTTGTCTTTATCTTGATTTCTATTTTGGATACTTTAAGTGGTTGCTAATTGTTCTTACTTGCTTCAAAGATTGTCCATTTGTTTAGAACTTGTTTGATTGCATTCTTGACTTGAAAGTTCATGATGAAACTATGCTTTGGTTCCTTGTCCTTGTGTTAACATTGTCTTTGTGTAAACATGTTGTAAGTAATGATGATGTACCATGTTTTCCCTAGATATTGATCTTGCCTTGGTTTAAGTCATGTCTTGGTCCATAAATTATTTGAAGCATGTCTTGACGAATGATGTATCCATGTGTTTTACTCATATGAGTATTATAGCTTAGATATACTTTGATCAAATGTGTTGTTTGTAAACCTTCACATGTTTGTTGATCCATGTCAATCTTACTTGTACAATGTATCTCATACTTAGCTCATTTGTTAAATTTTTGTGTACATATATTTATCATGTTGCCTAATCCAAGGGGAGGGACTTTTTGTTGACTACATGTCATTTGTATATGCATCTTCATATTCTTGTACATCTTTTCTGATTTTTTATCCTTAGCATGTTTACCTCTTAGGAAGATTTCCTTAGGTCAAATTCATTTATAAATAACTAAATTAGGGTTTCCCCTCTTCTAAAACTCAAAATATCTTTCAATAGAAACCTTGACCTTAGGTCATTGACTTTTTCAAACTCTTTTTTACCAAATGCTTTAAGACATCTTAAGCGTATTCAAACATTTTCCCAAAATTAAAAGTCACAAACCTCATTAAAGCCTTTACCGTTTTGGCTTTTTAATTTCAAATTTTTCAAATAGGTTAGACATTAGTCATCCTTAGTTGAGATTTAATTCTCCTACCCCAAGACATTGTTGAGAAAGATGTTTATTCTTTTTCACTTGAGAGAGGTATCTGGCATACTTGTTGATTATACATCCGAGTTGAAGCCCTTCTCTCAATGTGAAGCAAAGATCCTTCTTCCACGTGTTTGTGGTGGATAATTTGAATATTCTCCTTAAGATGACAACTTGTCTCTTCTTTTATTAAAGTCCACCATAAAAAACCCCTTTTCAGTTTATACTTTGAACTACAGGTTTTGATCCTTCATTGGTATGTAGGCACAAGACTCCTTGTCTTGCCAAACACAAAAACAATAAAAAACATTTCTCTTCCAATCTTCCCAATCAATCCTAAATAGCAAACAACTTTAAGCTTAACATAAATAATACAAAAGGTTCCCATAGGATACTATAAATACTTAGGATGCTACTACCTTTTTTTAGTATAACCAGCCCCTTAACCTTAGATATCTTTACTGCTTTGTCTTTTCATTTTATGGGTAATTCTTTCTTTTCCCATTCCCTTGGATAAATTAGAGATCGGTGGTGATATCTTAAGATTTGTGAAGCCTAGTTAACTTAATAGTTATGGTCTCTGATTCTCACCACGACAATTTATGTTGAAAGATAGAACAAGTAATTTGGATTCAAGGAAACTCTAGTAGGATGGTTTTATGATTGTAATTAAGATAAATACCATGGAGAGAGAAGAAAACACAGAAGGGAGAATGGTGTCAACGTTGCAGTATAAACGAGGTAACATGATGTATTTTGGTTGGATGTACAATAGAGTTATTAAGATTTTGGTAAGGCTAAGTGAGGAGGTGTAATCGCTGGTTGTTCACTCATGAAGACTTTTTAAACATGAAGTAGAGGGGAAGAAGTTACACCTTGGTATTATGAGATATGTGGTAGTAGTTTTATGGTCACAAGTGTACATGATGGATTCTTAGTCTTTAGACGGATGCGGAGTAACACACTCTTTGTCGATCAGTGAAGATTGTATTCTAAGAAGAGAGATTACGGTAAGCAACAAGGAACAGGTTAAGGTTTAGTACAAGACTAAGTGAAGACTGTGGGACGAGCTATACCAGATGGTCTTGTAAGTAGTTGATGAGAGTTATTGGTTATGAGTGTTTCAATCAGGGGCTTTGGGGTAGTATAATGTGTAGTGGATATTAGAAGGGAAAACGATCCCAGTCAACAAGTATATGGAGGATGGAAAGGTTCTTCAGGAGGGTGTATTACTATTCTGGGTTATCAAGAGTGGGAATATTATCCGTATTTGTGAAAGATTGAAGTATTCCAAATCTACCTTTTGTTGGACTAAGAAAGCGTATTGTCTTAATTTTCACCAACGAATCAAGCGAGAGAAGTAGGTTTATGTTTGACGTAGTTTGTTCATGACTAATATGGTATTGTGTAGTAATGGTGTATTGATGTTTATTTGTGGGTAAACCAAGTGAGAGTTTGTGGTTGGAAAAACCTTGAATGCTGGCATTTGCTGAATTTCTGCTATGGTCGCTGTGAGAGCTTGAGTGAACAGAAAGCGAGCTTCCTCGCTACATGCTCGCTATGTGACTGTTCCAGAACTTTGGAAAATTGCCTTGTCTCTTGTTTGAAGTGTTTCATATGCATGTTAGCCTTGCTATATATTACCTCATGTTGACTATCATGGTTGGTGAGTATTATGCAAGTTAAGGATGTGCAAGTTAAGAATTAGAATGCATGTCAATGCAAGCTAGGTTGATAGTTTTGGAAATTGGAATTTCGAGAAGGGTGAAGTTGGAAGTGACTTACTAAGCAGTGATCTTGTAGAGAAAGATTCGATATTTTGTATGTGTGTTAGTAAGGTGTAAGTGGATCCCAGGAGAGTGGGACCTAAGGTATGTCATGTTATCTTTCCCTATTGAAAGAATTTGTAGTTATCCTTCCAGGCAAGAGTGGGAATCAAATGTTTCGAAGTTAAGCATGTAACTTAGATCGCATATGGGACAAGGTGATGGAGAGAGGTGGATTTTGATAAGATGTGTAATGTAATTTCCAAAGGTGTGTGAAGCGTTATATGTGAACCGGTGTGTGGTGTAGAAACTTATAGTTACGGTCTGGATGACTTAATTTTGGTAGTGGTGACTTGTAAAGGATTGAAGTTCCATTATGGAGTTATTTTGTTATTAGTTGAGGTCTCATGTCAATGGAAACCTTGAATGAGTCATGATATCATAAGAAGTTTTAATATGGAATATAATAACCAGAACCAAAAGTTGTCTAACCATTTTGGATGAATTGCTTCGAGCTCAGGATGATTTTGAAGGTTGTATATGTTTGTGGTGGTATTCATATAACTCTTGCATATATATCGTCTATAAAGTGTTGAACCTATACTAAGCGATTTTGTGTTAGCAAGGAAGTTATCCCACTAGTGGATGTCAGTAAGATTCTTGAACCGTTTGGTTAGTGGGCACTTCAGTGGATAAGTGTGTTTCTATGAGGATGGCTAACTAACTAATAATGCCTATGAATTTAAGGTGTTCCGCTGTTTGAATCAGAGTAGCACAGTGGAAGGTGATGGATGAAAGAGCTAAATCATATTGATGGGAACCAGAGAGACGGTTACTTGGAAGAGTGGAAGCAAGACAATCTCGTGCTAAGGGTGTACCTTATTGGTACGGCACGAGAAAGGTGAAACATTAGGTGTAAATGGCTACAGGGTATAGTGTCAGATCAAGTGGAATTGATAAAGATGTGAATTGACATATTATAAAGTTATTTTATATGTTAAATGGTTTATAAGAGAGTGGCCGTAAGTATCGCGTGTGTTTAAGGAATTGTTGAATAATCTCATGAAGATTTGATGAGTGTTGTTTACCCCAAACCAAGATGAGGTGTTGCGGTTATGTTTTTATAACTTAGTGGGAGAGATGGAGTTGTATATCCCCAAAGCAGAATGTAACAGAGTGTTTTAATGGCATGACAGGTGAGTTAAGGAAAAACAAGTTAGAAGTTAACCACACGTTGGAACAAGAGTATAGTTAAGACCATGAAGTTTTAAAAATTGTGAAAAGAAGGAATTTAGTCCGTGAAGACTAGATTGGAAATGGAGTACGTCAAAAGTTCTAACAGAAGTGGAGACAAGTGTGGATCTAAGACAGTGATACAAGGAGTGGTTATTATGAGGGAGGGAGAATTCGCGGGCAAATTTCTATTTAAGAGGGGGAGAATGTAATACCTCATATTCCCTTAAATGCTCAATTGGATATCAGTTGAGATCAACTGAGTTCTTATGTACTCTATCTTTTGTCAGATGGAACAATTAGAACTCCTAAGTACTATAAATGTTGTCAATTGGGACTAATAGAGTAACTAGAAAACTCTGAAGATATCAATTGGTGTTGGATGACAAAATATAAATTGGAGTATTTTGCATTATAGTACATAATATTATATTATATGTATTATATATATATATATATATATATATATATATATATATATATATATATATATATATATATATATATATATATATATATATATATATATATGTATATATATATATATATATGTATATATATACATATATATATATATATATATATATATGTATATATATATATATCTATATATGTATATATATATATATATATATATATATATATATATATATATATATATATATATATATATATATATATACATATATATATATACATATACACATATATATATATATATATATATATATATATATATATATATATATATATATATATATATATATATATATATATATATATATATATATATATATATATATATATATATATATATATATATATATATATATATATATATATATATATATTCATGAATAAGAAGAGAAGAGGAAGTTAGTAAGATAAAAGGAGGAAAGAGGAAAGAGGAAAGAGAAGAAGAAAACCTAGAAGTGGAAGTTTTCATCATCATTCATCTTAATCATCCAACAATTCCTTCTTCCTCATTGCAAGGTGAGTTCCATAGTTAGCCATAGCCTTGGGAGGGATGAATATGTATTTTGGGGATTTAGGTTTTGTGTGAAAAATATGTTTAATTGTGAATTGCATGTTAATACTTGATGATCTTGATGAAATACATACTTATATGATGTTAAACCATGTTAATTGAGTGTTTGGATGTTGCTTGATCATGCGGGCATGAGTCATTGGCCATGGATGACCTTCTAATGATGTTCTGCAGAATTTCGGTTTCGCATGAGTCCCACAGCGAAGTAGCAGCGAGCGTGATAGTCTGTTATGCTCGCACAGTGAGCCTCCAGCGAGGTGAAGGCGAGATATCGTCTAGAGGTCGCATAACAACCACTAAGGGTTTTTTCTACTGCCTCCAAAATCATCTATCTCGCTCAGAGCTTGCACAACAAACTTAAAGTGAGGTGACCTCGTCCAGAGCTTGCACAGCAAGCCTGACAGTTTTGTTATCTTTTGTTTGTTTACTTGTTGGTTGCTTCTTGTACATGACTTATGATGCTATGGATTGTTTCACATGATTACTAAGGATAGTTAGGCATGTTTACCATGAATAATTGGTTAATATATATGATGATAAAAATATGTGAAAAGTGAAGAAGAACACTTAGTGTTGTGATGAACACCATGTGAATGGGTTGATATTTAGTGAGGAGCTTGGCTCCGAAAAACCTAACTATATATGTGGTCACAAATTAATCAAGAACCTCGGTAGAAGAATGTTGACTCTAGACCTTACGTGAGATATTTATGCTATGGTACTATACTTATTATGCTATGCATGTATATTGATTGAAAGTTCAATTGCGTGATATCATGCTTAAAACACTATAAAGATGAGTGAGGAAATCTAGGCTTATGACTAAGAAAATGGATTAGAAAGATAACTAGGTTACAAGTATGATTTGGATAACACTAAAAGATGACGTGCATGCCATATGATACCTAGGTGTCTGTGTCATGGATGAATGATTACCATGGATATGAGTCAGATGCATTGTATGGAACATGTGATGTTATTGTGTGATTAAGGTGAATATGGTCACCCTGTGATTGTCGAATACAATCACGATATTCTTGGTGGATCATCTCACGTTAATCAAACAAGGTAACAAGAGTAATTTTCGGGTCGATAAGAATGGTGTGATGAGGTTCAGAGATAGTGAAATTCTGGTATGCAGATTTCAGATGTCCCTAGAACATTGATCTCTGCTGAAACAAGGACGACGATAGATCATGAACAACTTAAATTTCTTTAAATTGTGCCAATGTCATGACCAACGTCATGGCCTCTGTTGTGACATCTGCATACTGACAGACAATTTATCTAAACATTTAAATTGTGCAGAATTGTAAATGCTGAAAGATAAATAACACAATAATTGTTTACCCAGTTCGGTGTAACATCACCTACATCTGGGGGCTACCAAGCCAGGGAGGAAATTCACTATTAGCATAATCAATTCAATGTCAAACAACCAGTTTGCACTTCTCACTTAATCTCTACCCAATGACACTTCAACCTAGAGACACTCTAGACCTAAGTATTCCCACTCACTCCCCCTCAATCACACCACAAGATATCAATTCAGAATTACTAAACAGTTGTGGAGATACACTACAAACATACACCATGATCTTGCGTCACAGCTTTGATCAAGTGAGACACATTGTTGCTTAAAAGCTTTGAGTGACACAATGAACACAACAGTTCATACGCCATAACCAAAGCAATTATTTAGCATACAATTGCTTGGCACACAAGGAATTCTAAGATCCCTAGACACACGTGAAGAACAAAGTTCTTCACTCACAAAACACACGTGAAGAGTAACACTCTTCACTCACAAATATGTCTACCACAATGTATCAAAAGATACAAAGGGTGACTTACACACAAGGGACTTTCAAACCCTAGACCTTTATTTTACACTCTGGTTTTTCTTGATCTGAGTGCTTGCTTTCCTCTGCTTCTGCTCCTCCTTTTATAGTAATGCAGACTGGGCTTGGGCTGGTCACAAGTAACAAACATTAGGTTTAACAAAGTAAACCTAATTTCCACAATTCAAGGTGCTGTTAAATTAGGTCACAGTAGCTTCATGTTATGTCCAGCCCTGACTAGAATCTCACCTGAGATAACTAAGAAGCCATAACAGGTTTCTTGAAATTTAGCCTGAGATATATCAGGTATCATAACAGAAAAACAAACCCTACACGCCTGATGTCATACGACCAATGTCATGACATTCAGTATGACATTCAACGTTACTTACTCTTAGCTTTCCAGCTTGCCCTGCTGAACACTTCTGCAGAATCTTCTTCATGACAGTAGAAACAAATGTTTTATAGTTCCCTAAAAAGTCTCATAGATCCTTTTTATGAACATTAATTAAATATGCACTTTGTTCCTAATGAATCTCTTTGGCCTGTACATACTGATGAGGAATATCCAACAGGACCAAAACATTTATGTCAAGAGATATTGTTGCACCCCAAAATTTGCCCTCTTTCAAGGCTTGACTCATTTTTTTTATTTCTTTCAAATTCAATGGCATAAGGGAGGCCCATCATTTCAAATTCAAGGTTCATGAATCTAAGGCTAGATTCAAGAGTTTTTTACAAATAGAAATCTCTTGACATTGTCAAGAATGTTACATTGGTTACCAAAATTCGAACTCTTGATGATGCTTAGGAAATTATGCTATTTCTAGTCTTAATTCAAGATTCTAAATAACTTCATGCCATGGTATCCCCCATGCTCCATTAAGTCCACATGACCCTCCTTGTGCTTACAAACATGCAAAGAAATATGCAAGAATTAAATCAACATTGGAATGTTTATGGTCCAAGATTATGCATGTTCAATCATAGGCAAAACAACCCCATGCAAGAGTTGAAGAATTACTACATGTCACAAAATCAAGAGGACAACATGTACTATGTTACAAGATCACTTTTTATGTCACAAAGTCAAGGAAATAGCATGCAAATGATATATTTACTTGCTAAATATCAGTTTGCAAATGCTGTCAAAGAGTGGTAACAATTGGCTACATGGCAAGATACAAAGCAATACCATCCAAGAGACTAATGGGCAAAAGAGGGATAGTAGTATAGTATGCTACAGCAGAAAAATGCAGCAAGTCATACTAGAAATAGAAGGGAAAAGTGGGGCCGCACAAAAGGAAGGAAAAGGCATTGCCAAAAATGGAAAGTTGGTGATGAAAAGGTGTGCAAAGTGTGTGGTTTTAGGACAGCAGAAAAAGTTGACAGAAAAGGTGGAAAATGGGCTGCAAGCAAGCATAGAAAACATAGTATTCCTTACTATCAAAAGACAACACATTATGGAGATAGAGAGATTGAGAGCAAAGAGTAAGAGAGAAAAACCAGAAAAATAGAGAGAGCAAAAAACCAGCAAAAGATTTAGAGAGTGAAAGAGAAGTACAAGGGAGCCATTGAGAAGGAGAGCCATCAAAGCATAAAGTGAAGATAAGTGAACACCTAGCCAAAATCAGTGGAGGCTTTGCAAGGAGGGAAACAACTCTTGGGTATCCATTTCTTCAAACTTTTCTCTTCTTTTACATTGTGCATTTATCTTTTGTTCTCTTGGTTTAAGTGTTGTTGTGTTGAGTATAACATGTAAGATCCCAAAGGGACCAAGAAACCCTTTTAAAAGAACCACAAAAAGAAGCAAAAAACAAGAGAAAGTTTGGATTTTTTCATCTGGCAGCCCAACACGGGCCGTGTCACACGACACGGCCGGCCGTGTTACGTCTCTGAGTGGCTTTTCAAAGTGAAAGATGCCCTGGGCTCACAACACGGGCCGTGTCACACAACACGGGCACCCGTGTTGTACCTCTGTTTGAGATTCTAACTTGTTTTTTTTGGCCCAGACCTTGTGACACGGGCCGTGTCACACAACACGGCCACCCGTGTCACACCACTTTTGACCCAAAACCCATTTTTTCCTGGAACTGTGACACGGGCCGTGTCATACAACACAGCCACCCGTGTTACCCCACTGTTTTCCACTTACTTTTGTTATTTTTAGCCGACTAATCCCATATGTTGTATGATTTTAGTAGGAATGTTGCTATTGTCCTTGGTGACTTTTGATTCCAAAAACCATTTTCAAAAGCAAACTCTCGATTTTATCGAGCCATTTTTAACCCTTGTAAGTCGGTCGCCTTGTGCGTCCGCCATCGACCTTGCTCGCTTCACCTCAAACTTTTTTAAACAATTAAATCCTTGACCCAACGTCAAGCGAATTTTATCAAATAACGGTTAAGCTAACTCACCATATTTAACAAAACGATAAAGTTCACTTTGTATTGAACTAAAGAGAGGGGATTGAGTGTAGACTTCTTCCTCTCCGAGTGTTGAGATGCTCACTGTAGTGTGGGTGGTTTTGACACTCGTCTTTCAATACAAAGATGTTTTCATCCACACCTTTTTCTCCTAAAAAACCCCCGGCCACGTACCGAGCGCATTTTCAAAATACCTACAATAAATAAATCGATTCTCTTTGTATTGAATTAAAGAGAGAGGATTGAGTGTAGACTTCTTCCTCTCCGAGTGTTTGGATACTCACTGTAGTGTGGGTGGTCTCGATACTCGTCTTTCAATACGAAGACGTGACTTTATCCGCCACCTATCTCCCTCTACAACTTCTTTCCGTAACCTTTGTCACCTAAAAACCTCGGTCCCGTACCGAGCGCATTTTCAAACTCTTTTCGTAACAAAAACTTGAATGGTCGTGGAGTGGTTAGGCGTAGGCCTTCTCCTATCCCGATTGCTGACGTTTACCGTAGGGTTCTCTGTCGCAAAAGCACTTACCATTCAAAACCAAAAACACTTTAATAAGAGAATGAAGTTCTCTTTGTATTGAACTAAAGAGAG
The DNA here is from genome assembly GCA_963859935.3 of Lathyrus sativus. Lineage (NCBI taxonomy): Eukaryota > Viridiplantae > Streptophyta > Magnoliopsida > Fabales > Fabaceae > Lathyrus > Lathyrus sativus. The sequence goes on from OZ012736.1 coordinate 88,169,733, forward strand.
AGGATTAAGTGTAGACTTCTTCCTCTCCGAGTGTCGAGACGCTCACTGTAGTGTGTGTGGTTTTGATACTCGTCTTTCAATACGAAGACGCTATGTTCGCCACACCCTTTCATAACAAAAAACTTTGAGATAAGGAATTGGGTACTACCCGTAGGGGTTACTATCCGAGGACATATCTCGCCCCTAAAAAATAATCCAACAAATCAAATGTGACATCTTGCCTCGCATGGCGAAAACTTATCTTTCGAAAAGGATATGATACGTCCGTTCTACCGCAAACAGGTAATGCCTAAGTCTCCAACGAGCGAGCAGCAATACACCTAACTGCTAGAATGCGTACGATAGCATCATCCATAAAAACATCAACAAATCGTAGGCCGAACTACGGCTGCTCTGATTCTTTACTTCGTTCAAGTAAAGATACGTAGGCACAAGGGCCACAATCCTTGTCGAGCATATTCCCCCCATACCCATAGTTTCCCGAACTACGTCGACTCTGATTTTCTCGTGTCTATCGAGAATACGTAGGCCTAGGACCGCGAAGTCCTACCGAGTCCTTTCTTTCTTTCCCTTCCCCTGTTATCTCTCTTTTCCCAATTTCTAACCCTCTATCCTTTGGAACACTCTTTTATAGCATAATTTTTAAGCAAATAAATCACACACAACAAACAAATGGTTCCCATCGAGTACGATGGATGTGAGGGGTGCTAATACCTTCCCCTTGCATAACCGGCTTCCGAACCCAATCTTGGTTGCGAGACCATCTTGTCCAATTCTTTTCTTGAGGTTTTCTCGATATTTTCCTTTCCCCTCATGGGATAAATAAAGTTCGGTGGCGACTCTTCTGTCCTTTTCCTTTTCGCCTTCCCCGTCGTTGCGCGTATTTTTCGAGTAGCGACAGATATAACATAGCAGCCCCTGCTGTACCAGACATTGATGTCATGACATTCAGTATGACATCCATGACATCAATTCTATCATCAGCTCCTGCTAGCTCCTTCTGCATCCATGACAGCAGTTCTGTCATCTGCTCTTGTTAGCTCCTGCTGCACCAGATGTCATGATATTGGTAATGACATCATGTTTACAACACATGATAGCAATTCTGTTATGAGCTCCTGCATGCCTCCTGCTGCACCACTACTCCTGCTATTTTTCACACATGATAGTAGTTCTATCATGACAGCAGATGGATGTCACGACATTCAGCATGACATTCACATTAAAACACTCCACAACAGTTCTATCACCACAGCAGATGGAGATGTTATAACATCCTGCTTAACATCAGTGCAGGATCATGTTTTACCAAAATTTAGCCAATCATAGAACCATAGACAATTCTATATCATAGAACCATGGAACTAATAGATAGAATGTGTGTTCTAGATGTGCTAGAAATTAAGAAGAGTATTCTAAAGGAAGGTCACAGAAGTGGGTTAAGTATTCATTCGGGTGCCATAAAAATGTATCAAGACTTGAAGAAATTGTTTTGGTGGCCAGGGATAAAGATGGAAGTTGCAGAGTTTGTATATGCTTGTTTGACTTTTCAGAAGTCAAAGGTTGAACATCAAAAGTTGTTGGGTCTGATGCAACCGTTGAATATTCTAGAGTGGAAATGGGATAACATTTCTATGGATTTTGTGACAGATCTACCGAAGACTTTGAAGGGATATGATTCAATTTGGGTGATTGTCAATAGATTGACCAAATCGGCTCATTTTATACCGATAAGGATCAATTATTTATTGTAGAAGCTGACCTAACTGTATATTGATGAGATTGTGAAACTGCATGGTTTTCCTTCAAGTATTGTGTCTGATAGAGATCTAAGATTTACATCGAGGTTCTAGAAGAGCTTGCAGACAGCTTTGGGTACTAAGCTGAGGTTGAGTTCTGCCTATCATCCGCAGACGGATGGACATACAGAGAGAACTATCCAGTCTTTAGAGGATTTTCTGAGAGCTTTGTGTTGGATCAAGGTGGATCATGGGATAGTCATTTTTCGTTGATTGAGTTTACCTACAACAACAGTTACAATTCTAGTATCAGAATGGCACTGTATGAGGCATTGTATGGTAGGAGATGTAGGAATCCATTGTGTTGGTATAAATCAGGAGAGAGAGTTGTACTCAGACCTGAGATTATGCAAGAGACGACTGAAAAGATGAAAGCGTCGTAGAGTCGTCAGAAGAGTTACCATGATAAGACGAGAAAAGCACTTGAGTTCCATGAAGGAGATCACGTGTTTTTGAGAGTTACCCCGGTAACTGGTGTTGGCCGAGCTTTGAAGTCCAGAAAGCTCACACCGCATTTTTTTGGTCCTTATTAGATTTCGCAAAGGGTGGGAGAAGTAGCATATCGGATTGCTTTGCCGTCGTCACTTGTGATTTTGCATGATGTGTTTTATGTGTCTCAATTGAAGAAGTACATTCTAAATCCATCACATGTGATTTAGATGGATGATGTACAAGTGAGAGATAATTTGACTGTTGAGGCATTGCCAGTTCGGATTGATGAACAAGAAGTGAAGCAACTGCGAGGTAAAGAAATTCCCTTGGTAAAGGTAGTTTGAGGAGGCTGGAGGGAGTATGACTTGGGAGCGTGAGGATCAGATGAGGGAGTCGTATCCGACTCTGTTTCCTTGAGGTAGTTTTTTAGGGAGAAAATTCTTTTAAGTGGGGGAGAGTTGTAACACCCCAAATTCTTGGAATATTTATTTAAATATGAATATTCACATTTTTGGGGATTTTTGGTGGTTGGTGTGAATATTGGAAATTATGGATTTTTAGTTATTTATTTAAATAATAGTATATAATATGAATATATTGGTATTATTATTAATTTAAATAAATATAAGTGAATTAAGGGCAAAGTGGACATTTGAAGAGGAGTTAGTGAGGGTGAAGTTGGAAAGCCCAATTTTAAGACCCAAGGTTAGGTTTAACAAAAAGGAATTTTGAGGGAATTAGGATTCATTCTTGTTAGACCGTGAAAAGGGAAGAAATAGAGGACAGAGCTCTGAGGAAGGGGATTGAGGCAAAAGCTTTGCAAGGTTTCCGAGAATCAAAGAGAAAGGCTTAGAGTCGGCAATTAAGGTATGAGGAGTATTGCCTTCATTGTTTTCAATATGTGATTCAATGTGTTTAAAGCTGATTTAAGGGTTTATGGATTTTTGAGTATTGAATTGTTGTTGCATTTCTGATGGTGAGTTCAATGAGTTTGAGGGATTTAAACTGATGGTCTGATAGGTTTGAGGCTGATTTGAGATAAGGGAAATTAGGCCTTCGTGGCCAAAATCTGTTGTTGAGGTTTTAGCCGTATAGGGTAATAGGGGTAATTGGATCGTGGGAACTCTAATGATTGTGGGGTAGTTGTAAGGGTTTATGGGAATTTGAGGCGTAAATATGATACGGCATTGGCCTAATAAGTCGTAGATTTTGTGCCTTTATCGCCGTAGTACCTTAGGAATGATTTAGGGATGTTTTGGGGACATTGGGGAAGGAAATCGTAGTGGTTTTTGGTCTGGTTCTGGTGCTGGTGCGTAATAGAAATTTGTTGTAATCACGAGTTCGCACGGCGAACATTCGCCCCAGACTCGCACAACGAACATGCTAGCGAACGTAGCAGAGTTTCGCGAATTCTGATCTTGTGCAGTGATGTCCTGATGTTTTAATGTTGTGATTTCTTTAGTGAATTATCACGAGTATGACTATGATTCCCATGTGTAAGTTCTCTTGATTGGCTGCATTTTGTGGCAAAACACTAGAACATGTATGTATGTCATGACTGATGTTAGTGCATACATAATATGGTTTGTGCAGGGTAAGTTGACTTAGCTAAAAGCAAGTTAAGCTGGATGTCATACCCAATGTTATGACTTGGGTCGTATGACATCAAGCACAAGTTTGTTTTTCTGGTAGCTATAAACCAGGAAACAGAATAGGAGCTCAAGCTGGATATCCAGAGACTTTCTAGAAGCCCTAGGCGAACTAAAAGATCCCTGAATTAAGTGGCAAGCATGCAGATCATTGAAAATAGGTTTGTTATGAATAAAACCTAATTTATGCACCAAGGCCCAAAAGAACTGACAACTGCTATAAATATCAGAAGAAGCAATCCTGAACAGCAGCTCTCGACAGAAGAATGGAGAGTGCAGATTGTAGATTCCTTGTGAGTGAAGAAGGCTAGTCTTCACGTGTGAATTAAGTCTTAGGAATACTTGTACTCCAAGCAATTGTCTGCTGGATGATTGCATTGGTTAGGTAGATTCTAAGTTGTGTCTCATTCAAAGCTGTGAAGCAAGAGTGTGTGTACCTTGATCAAAGCTGTGAAGCAAGATCAAGGTGTGTATGAAGTGTCTCTTCATATTGTTTTTGTAATTGTGAGGTATATATCATTGTGGTGTGATTGAGGGGGAGTGAGTGGGTATACTCAGGTCTAGAGTGTCTCTAGGCTGAATTGTCATTGGGTAGGTTTTAAGTGAGGAGTGAAAACTGTGTTGTTTGACTCTGAATTAATTCTGCTAATAGTGAAGTTCCTCCCTGGCTTGGTAGCCCCCAGATGTAGGTGTTGTTGACACTGAACTGGGTAAACAATTGTTGTGTTTTTACTGCTTTACTTTACAGTTAAATTAGTTAGTACAACAGTCAATGTCACAGTGGATGTTATAACTTTGGGAATAACATCCATCGTGTGCTTGCCAGAATTTTCAATTGGCATCAGAGCAGGTACCCTGCCTGTTTAAATCTGGGTGAGATCTAGGGAAAATAAATTCGGGTACAATGGATAAAGATATAGGATTCACTAATAGACCTCTAATTCTGGATGGATCTAATTATGATTATTGGAAGCCAAAGATGATTGCATTCCTAAAATCATTAGACAGTAAGGCTTGGAGTGCTACAAACTCTGGCTGGAAACATCCTGTGAAGATTGACAAGGATGGAGTAGATGTGTTGATTCCTGAAGAGGAATGAAACAAAGAGCAAGAGGCCTTAGCTTTTGGGAACTCTAAAGCATTGAATTCACTCTTCAATGGTATAGACAAAAACATCTTTATATTGGTACACCACTGTGAACTAGCAAAGGATGTTTGGGACACTCTCAGAACTACTCATGAAGGAACTTCCAAGGTCAAAATGTCAAGAATTCAAATGCTGACCACCAAATTTGAAGGTTTGAGAATGAAGGAAGATGAGACCATTCATGAGTTTTACATGAATGTTCTTGAACTTGAAAACACCTCAGGAGCTCTAGGAGAAAAGATGATTGAAGAGAAGCTTGTAAGAAAGATTCTAAGGTCACTACCTAAAAGGTTTGCTATGAAAGTAACATCCATTGAAGAATCCCATGACATATGCCACATGAAAGTGGATGAACTCATTGGTTCCCTTCAAACCTTTGAAATGGGAATGAGTGATCAGGTTGTGGAGAAAAAGAACAAAATCATAGCTCTTGTCTCAAACACTGTTGATTCAGATGGTGAAAAGGAGGAGAATATGTCTGAAGCAATTGCATTGATTGGAAGACAGTTCAACAAACTGGTCAAAAGGATAGATTATAGGTCTAAACCTTATACCAAAAGCATACCTTCTGATAAAGAGAAATATGAAGATAAAGTCAGCCAAAGCAGAGGAAAATATGAAGACAAAGTCAGATAAAGTCAGCCAAAGCATACCTTCTGTCATGAGTGTGAGGGATATGGTCATATCAGAAAGGAATGTCCCACATACCTCAAAAAGAAGGGAAAAAGCCTAACTGTTACTTGGTCAGATGGAGATTCTGACAGTGAATCAGAAGAGGAGTTAGCTAAACATGTCACTAATGTTAACAGTGTGTGCATCTCTGATGGTGATTCAAGGGATGAAGAGTTGTCTTTTGAGGAGCTTGCAGCTTCATACAAAAAACATCACATCAGAAGTACAAAACTAGTTCAGCAAGGAGAGCAACAGAAGAAAATCATCAAGGAGTTAGAAGCTGAAAAGAGAGAGCATCTAACCACAATAAACACACTCAGAAGTGAAGTGAAGGAGTTGAAAATTAAAAAGGATCAAATGACAAAATCCGTAAGGATGCTCAATTCTGGGATTGACACCCTAGAGGAAATCCTTAAGAGTGGACAAACCTCAGGAGATAGGTCTGGACTAGGATTTGTTGATAAACAAAATCCTGTGCTAAAACTCAAGAGATTACAACCTGAGGTCCAGAAGTTAAAGAGGATGTCACGACCAATGTCACAACATCCAACTAACAGAAACTAGAATCAAGTCAAAAGTAGATTCCAAGGGTATAAATGTTACCACTGTGGAAAACTTGGTCATATCAAATTTGTGTGTTTCTGGCTGCATGGATTTCCTAGTCATCCTTATCAAGAACAGAGAGCTCATTTCAAAAGGCAGCATCAAGCAAGAACTAAGAAGGGTGCTTCTAACAGGAAAAGACATTGGGTTACCAAGAATATGGCCTTAGCAGCTCACACTGATCTAAGGATGCCAACCCAAGAGGATTGGTACTTTGGCAGTGGTTGCTCCAGACATATAACTGGAATTGAGGATCACTTGACAAAACTCAACCCTCATACATCCAGTCATGTAACCTTTGGTGATGGAGCTAGAGGAAAAATCACAGGTGTTGGACAACTTGACAGTCTTAAAGCCCCAAAATTGAAGGATGTCTTGCTGGTTAAAGGACTGACTATTAACCTAATAAGCATAAGTCAGCTATGTGATCAAGGTTTAAAAGTCTACTTTTCAAAGGATAAGTGTGTGGTTATCAATGAAGAAGGAGAGGAAGAAATGAGGGGATCCAAAGCAATGAATAATTGCTACCTGTGGGAGCCCAGAAGTATCCTCAATAACCTGGATAAAAAGGAAACTAAGGACAAATTATGGTTGGTGAAAGACAGACAAAATAGAAGGTCCAACACATCAGCAAGAAGATCTTTAAAGTATGCTTCAGAAAGAAGGGCAGGATGTAAGAAACTTCATGTAGGGAAGCAAGCCAAGAAGGGATACCTAAATATTGGTCATCAGGGAAAGCTAGATAGGCTATACTGGAACCTGATGGAGTCCATGGATGCTACCTTGCCTAAAGGAAGCAATGTTACTCCGGATGTCATGATCTTATTATGTGACATCCAGCGCACCACTCAACCAAGTCCTGGTGAGTTCAAGGGAGGCATGCTCAGAGGTAACTCGTGTAAATGGCAAGGGATTTATGCATTACCTGATGATTATGCAATGAATAGGGCTGTAATTGGTGCAAGAAGTGTCAAGGACCATAAATTTAAAAATGATCTACAAAAATTGAGATCCTTGAGTAATGGTGAGTTATAGCAATTAATGGGAATAAGGAATTATAATTTAAAATTCAATCATTTACTGATTGGTCAAAACATTAAGTTCCCTCCTCATTTTCCATATCATCTATTGAGCCCCTTGTTGCACCCCAAAATTTGACCAACAATTATTTATTCACTGAGTGTTTGAAAGTTGATACCTTCATCAGAAAGTTCAAGAGATCCCTAGAGGAGTGGGTTGAAACCAGGGTTGTGTGCTTCATAGCTTGAGAGTTGTGGGTGCTCCTCAGATGATTCTGAGACTTTGAGAATGAACTTGATGTTTTGAGAAAGCCTATGAGATGTCTTGATAGCCATCATGAAGCCCAGAGAAGTCATTATGCAAGAGCTCAGAAGATTCAACCATGAATGGCAGAATTAGGGTTTTGACTGGGTCAACCCTAGATCAGTTGAAGATTTGGAGAAGGTTGAGACCTAATCCAAGGGCCATGAGATCATGGAATGATGCATAGAGATGTTATAAGGATGATTCATAGACCAACTCATCATGATTAAGGAGTTTGAGAAGTTTCAAGTCAGGGTTTCCAAGGATTGTCAGTGAAAAACCCTAATTTGACCCCTACCTTCCAGGCAGTTTTAGCTCTAGATGTGATTGATATCTCATCTTCCCCACAACATGAATGTTGTATAGCTTGTTCTTAGATTTAATTTTAGTGGTGGAAGTCCTTGATAGGAGTTGCAGAGCTCAAGTTATGGTTTTGACAAATTACAGGTCAGCAGAGGTGTGTGAATCTGGGTCCTTGAAAGTCACCCAACTTGCAGACAACTTTTTCCCTAGTAGGATGGTTTCTATGATCTCTTGGTCAACATGAATGTTGAAGGGAATCTTCTTAGCTTTAATTTGAGTGGTAGAAGTCCTTGATAGGATTTGTGGAACTCAACTTATGGTTTGAACAAGACAGGGGTATTTTGGTCATTTGTCAGTTATAGGTCACTTTTAAGCAAAGGCCATATCTCCTATTTCCAAGCCTCAAATGGAAAAACTCAAAACATGAAAGTTGTTCAAAATGTGATTTTAAGTCTAGAAAGAAGGTCATGAATTGTTGGAGAAGTTCATAGCATTGATTTGCATGATTGGTTAAAAATGAACTAAAAATGGCTTATAAGTTTAAAAAGTTGAATTTGAAAATTGGTTTGGAGGATCTAGGAATCCAAAATAGGTCATCCAATATATCATTTTGATTGGAAACATCATTTTGAGAACACTGGTTTAAATAGAATTTTCATTTGAAGCTTTGAAATGGGACATGCTTTGGAAAATTCATACTTGCATATTAAGGCATCTTTGGAAATCATAACACAAGGCAAGGAATAGGCTTGTTTTTGTACATTCCTTCTCAATATCTCACATAAGGAGATTTTGACACCAATTTTCAAGGTTTAAGGCATGATGCATGAGATTTTCAACTTACCATCATATGAGATTCCAAGGACTTTCTAGCTCATTCTAGAAAGATCTAGGAGTTTCCATTGATCATTATAAAAAGAGTGAATCATGGAGGGTAAAAGGTTGGTGATCATTGTTGATGAGGGGTGAGATTAGAGTGTGAAAAGCAAGATTCTTCCAGTGGCAATTTCACATCAAACCTTCATTCTCTCCAATCTCCATTCATTTCTCCTCCACAAACCTATTCTTCTGATCATTGTGATTGACTACATGCTGAGATAGAAGAAGATCCATGGCAGTTTGGAGCTATTTTGAGGAAATTGCAAGAAGTGCATTTTGATATCAAACACGAGTTTCAAGCCTTGATCATTCATCCTGCTGCATACAGAAGTCATAGTGGGCATTGGAGAGTAATCAAGGAAGGTTTCAGGCACTGAATTGCAAGGAAACCATAGCCTCCATTAAAGTGTAACAGGTACAAGAATCTGTTATGATTGATAGCAAGCTGGATAATAGGTTTTAGTGTACGATTGATGGCTCATTATGATAAGCATAGCATGTAGAAGAGAATTATACCATTAAAGTTGAGAATCCTCATGATCAATATCAGTGAAAATGGTGGAACCAAGAACTTCATCCCTTCTGTTTGCGCATGTTTAGAGGATTCGAGAGAAACTACGCATATGGTTGTAATCCTCATGTTTCGTGGAGCATTTTTGGTTTTGAAATTTCTGAAAATCATCAACAAATGAGAGAGCAACAGCTGAGGGAAGTTTCGTGCATGGGAGCATTCAAACTGAAACCCTAGATCAGTCTTGGGGACGATGGCCCTCGTCCGTTGGATCTTTCTGAAAGGCTTGACTTATTACTCAAATCTCACGGTCCAGATTAACTAAAGAAACGGAGGGAAATTCAAATGCCCAAAGCGCACCGTTTTGTTTAATGAAGTTTCCTGGGCTCAGCAGACTTTCACTATCCGCACCCCCCCATGATCCAGCCCATCTAATATTGAACTGGGGCGCCCTTTCTTATCACACCCCCCTCCCCTTTAATTGGATTCTTTTAATTTTTTTAATTTCTTTTATTGTTTGTCTTTTATAAAATTCATAAAAAATAGGAAATTTAATATTTTTTAATTCTTGTTTTTTTCATATGTTAGTGAATTTGTCTAGAAAAATATAAATAAATAAAATGTCCATTTTATTTTCTTTTCATATTTTTAATAGATTTTTCTTTTAAATAGCATTTTCAATATGTTTTAATTGATACATGATTTTGTAGAATTTGTTTTAGGACCTTCCTTTAATCTTTTTAATTCATTCTTTTTTGTGTAATTGGATATTGAATCATAGTTCCCCATAGGATTTAATTCTTGATCTTTAGATTAAGATTTGATGTAGTTTGATGGTTAGACATTTAGGTGCTCTAATTAGGGTTTTAAGTTGTATAGGTAGGCTTGAACAAATTTGTTTTGGGGTTTATAGGCCAAATTAGTGTATGGAATACATGGGTTAAGGGTAAGTATGTATAGAATTCCCTAGAATTTTGCTAGAATATTGTATGGTGTTTTAGTATTTTTCATTGATTTTTGAATGTATGGATAATATGTGTGTTGCTTAAAGGCATAAGTTGTATTGTTGTGTTTGTTTTTCTTCTCCTTTGAGTGTGTGAGCTTGGAGATTGAGTTGAAGACCTTGTGGATCATCATTGAAGCTTTGAAGACCTTGCAGAGGAGTTTAGCATAGCTTTTGTTGTTTTGTTTATAGGTTTATAGGGGCATAGGCAGAGCCCTAGATAGAATACTTTGTTCAATAAGCAAGGAGTGTCTTGTTCACCTCCTTTCTTCTCTGTGACATAGAGTCCCTTAAGGGTATTCACCTCTCTCCTTTGGAGGGATTAGTGACCTTTCCCCATAAGGTAGAACTTTGAGAGAGCCTCTCCTTTGATGTTAAGTCCTCAATGACATCCTTTGGAAGTCAGTGAATACTGTAACATCCTCACCTCATCTTGTTGACTGAATCTTGTTTGCTGGAGCATTGGAGCCATTGAAGATAGAAGCTGAGGCCTTGAAAAGGATGATTCCTTGAAGATTATTGAAGTCTGAAGACTATGTGAAGATCAAGTTGATGCCTGAAGATCCCTGAAGATAGTGGAGCCTGAAGGTAGAGCTGATCAAAGGAGCTGAAGCTCAAAGGAGAAGATGAGTTGATACTCATGTTGTAGGGTTGGTACCTGGAAAGCAAGTGATCTCTGAAGTCTGAAGACTGGGTTGCTGCTGGAGGAGCAGAGGCTTTCTTCTGTTTTCTTTGATGTATTGTGTGTTTTGTCTGATTTGTCTGCTGCATTAGATTAAGCACATTTAGAAATTCAGTCTAAGAGCATGAGTGCATTTGATTGTATTGTTATTGCTTGGCTTTGCTTGCGGGTATTCGGTAGAGCCCAGCTCCCTTGCCCATGTGTTTATTTTGCTTGATAGCATGATTTCATTTTCTGTCTGTATGATTACAGTTTACTGTTTTTGCTTGATAGCATGTTGTTTATTTCAGTATGATTACTGTTATTTCATGACTGGCTTGAGGTCGAGACGAGCTTGTGGAGGCTGAAGCCCCACACACATTTCCTCCCTCACTTGCATTGCATGCATTTTACTGGTAAAGCTGATGCTTTTGTCTGTTTTGGTGTATCATTGACATGATCCCTTAGGACTCTCATTTCCTCTGATGAGGATTTGATGATAGACTTTTAGGTTGAAACCTATGCATGACAACATCTAGGAGTTCCCTGTTCAAACCTCAACCATAGGATGAATCCATGGCATGATAACAGTAGGACTTGATAGTCTCCCTCCTAGTTGGGTCTGTTCTCTTCTCATCTCGAAACAGTTTAAGATACAGTAATCATGAATGATTTCTTTCGTACGTTACGAGCCTTAAGCTATCTGAGAAAGGATTGTGGGAGAGTTTCTTTTCCACAGTCTGGATGTTTAGTATGGTACCCTTTGGGTGACATGCGACGCATTCACTCTCAGGTCATAGTCTCTTGTGCGGTTGAGATCGCAAACATAATAAAAAACACTTCTTTTAGGAGATAACCCGTAGTTTCCTGAACTACGTTTGCTCTGATCTTTCATACCAGATGAAAGTACGTAGGCATAGGATGCGATGTCCTAGCGAGCAACCTTCAACCTTAACCCGTAGTTAGCCGAACTACGTTGACTCTGATTTCTCATTCTCTAATGAGAATACGTAGGCATAAAGTGCGACGCTTTGCCGAGTCATTTTTCTTTTCTTTTTCAGCCAGCCTTGATAGGTAGATAGATTATAACCATCCCGTCCAAGTAAACAAACAAGCGAGGATCCCGTCGAGTACGACGGACGTGAGGGGTGCTAATACCTTCCCCTTGCGTAACCGACTCCCGAACCCAGACAATGGTTGCGACGACCTTGTCTTACCCTTATTCGTCAGGTTTTTCCGATCGTTTCCTTTCCCGCTCTGAGGGATAAATAACGAAAGGTGGCGACTCTTCTGTCATGCCGGCACCTTATTTTCGCGCAAGCGACAGCTGGCGACTCTGTTGGGGAACTCCAACGGTTCCCTGCAAGTCAATCCTATCGTTTGTGTGTTTGCTTGTTGGGTTGCGTTTATTTATCGCATTTTTACTTCTCGCGCTTTATTTCCCGCATCTTATATTCAGTAAAATATGATTATTTGTGCTGTTGTGGGATGGGAGTTCTGATTGAGTGAGAAGCCAGACCCAGGCTTGAGTGCACCATAGACTTAGAGTGGAAATTAGTGGGCGCGTGCTTGCTTTGCAGGCACTAGTGTCTCATGAAATCCGCGCTCAGACGAGGTTCATCCGGTTGGCTTCACTTTCAACCCTTTGGGTTGAGACGGTTGCTGGTTTGGTGGATTGTCGACTCTGGGGACCGATCATTTGTGATTCAGCTAAGTGAGGCCTCTTCAGGACTTGATGATGCCACTCCTTCTGGGAATTGTATCATCAGTTTTGAAAGTCTGTGACGCTGATGAACGCATAGGATGCCGTACCTTGAGTCAGTCTAGGTCCATACCTGTGAGGGGGACTGGGTTTATTGCAGGAAACTTAGACCTTCAGACTACCTGGTTTTCTTGACAGTAAATCAGTTATGTTGGGTTCTCAGTTACAGATATGCTTGTTCTTGACAGAGCCAGTTTTCGATCAGAGGGTCTTGTCGCCGGGTGTTTGTCTGTTCTTGATAGAGCAGGCTTTGATCAGTGTGTTATCATCAGTGGTTTGTTCTGGATGGAGCAGATTTTGAGTGAGGTCTGAAGACCTCATCGGCAGATGTTATTTGTTCTTAATAGGGCAGATTTTGATCTGGGGTCTGAAGACGTCAAAAGATGTTCCTCGATCTTGCACCCGGGGTCCTTATTATTAGTCACTTACTCTTGTCAGAACAGAATTTTGATCTCGGTCCTATCAGATGGTTATTCTCAGCAGATCCGATTAGTGGTCTTACACCGGGGTTTCCCTCTCATCAGTGACTGTTGATACCGAATCTCCACAGCAGCCACCTGGATATATTATTGCATACCTGCATTTTGCATTAATTTGCGCATTCATTTGCATTCCATTAACGTGTGTCTGTGTTACAGGTACCGTTTCCCCGATACCGGATTTCTCGTCTTCTGCTGCTATTATGGCTCCTCTCAAGAAGACTGTTGCATACAAGTTCCCGACCCCCGATGTGTCGAAGCTGACTGGTTTGATAGCCCTGGCAGAGGATTCAGTGAAGGATAGGTTCAGGAAGTCTTATGGCAGGTTGCTTAGCCTGGTTTACAAACCTTCTACGTCCGAGTTGAATGGGTTACATGCTCTTCTGCAGTTTTATGACCCTCCCTTGAGGTGTTTCACCTTTCATGACTTCATTCTCGCGCCGACATTGGAGGAGTATGCTGATATGCTGGGTGTGCCTCTCAAAAGGCAGATGCCTTTTGTCCACATGGATGCTGAGCCTAATCTGGTTGGTTTGGCTTCCTCACTCCATTTGAGCGCTTCTGAGTTAGTGGTGACGAGTTGGAACAAGGTCCCAGGGTTCTCTCTGTAGTTTCTGATAGCTAAGGCTCAGCAGTGTGCTAAGGACAAATGTTGGGACGCCTTCAACGCCATCCTTGCTCTATGCATATATGGCATTATCCTATTTCCCAGCATGCCTGATTTCGTAGACTTTGATGCATTCCATATCTTTGCCTCAGGGAATCCAGTCCCTACTCTGATCGGAGACGTTTACCACTCAGTGCATTACAAGAATGAGAACCGGAGAGGGAAGAATGTTTCATGTTGCGTACCGTTGTTGTACAAGTGGTTTGATAGTCATTTGCCTAAGAAGGGTTCTTCTGTCTTGTCTGCAGCCACAGCTGAGTGGCCTGAGCGTCTGATGAGTTTGTCGGCAGAAGACATTGATTGGTTCGTTGACAGAGACAGGTTAGGCACCGAGGTGATCTTCAGTTGTAGTGGGTTTCCTAACGTACCTCTGATAGGTAGGAAGGGTTGCATCAACTACAATCCATCATTGCTAGTTCGTCAGTTTGCATATGCTTTGAGGACTCCACCGAAGGAAGAAGAGGTACGGGAATCTCTGTACCTCACGGGTATTCTAGAAGGGGAGTTGTTGTCCAAGCTTCAGTATGCGTGGAACAATATCAGCACGAGAGGAAAGCCTCTGTTGGGGAAGAGCAACAGCCAAGCCTACCCTCATTATTCCGATTGGATCAGAGCCAGAGCCAGCACTATAGGGATGCCATTCCCTCATGTCAGACCAGAGAGTCCTCCACCAGTCGAAGAGCCTACCACTGTGTCCATTCATCAACACAACCACGTATTAGCTGAGCGTGATGAACTGAAAAGGGCAAATGCAGAATTAGAGAAGGAGTTACCTCAGCTTCGAAGTGAGAGGAACGAAGCCGTGCATGCTCTCAAAAGGCAAACAGAGTCGGTGAGCCAGCTGAGTGCAGACTTGGCAAAGCAGATTGCTGATCGGGAACGCTTAGGTCAAGACTTCAGAGCTGCTAATGATGTGCTAGCTACGAAGAAGCAGCATTTGGAGGAAGCATATCGGAGAATATCTAAGTTCGACCAGCATTGGAAGACTTCCATGGCCACCAGGAAGGAGCGAGAAGACAAGCTGACGCTGCAGATTCCTAAGCTAGAAGCCGAGGTAAAAGACAGTGAGCGGAGGTTTGATGAAGAGACCGCCCGCAGGTACTCCGCTGAAGCCCGTCTCAACAAAGCTATTGCTAGCCTGAAGGAGCATAAGCTGATGTTTGAGTCTAAGAAGCGGAAGCTGGAGGATTGCTTTGGCAAAGGCGCTTGGGAGAGTTCAGTTCAGGGGCTTCAGCATACTATCAGACAGAGGGAACTACTCGTCGAGGGGTTGCTCACTTCGCCAGATCATTCAGAGACAAAGGAGCTATTAGCAGAATATCGCGCCCGTGGCCGTGCTTGACTAGTTATATCCCTGTTGATTTTGATCTTTGATGTATGCTGACCATCACCAGACTTGTTGGCTGAGGTCATGCTGTTGATCTGTTTGTACTCGCTGATACTGTGTACTGCCTTGACAGGCCTTTCCATATATATATGAGATTGATATTTCCATGATCGGGCTCGGATTTCTTCTTCCTATTATTATTACCAACACTGGCACTAAGGCACTAGGATCGGGGAAAACCTCCCACGCACACAGACACACGCATGCATCTGCATGAAGCATATTTGCATGGTGTATATCTTATTGCTTTTCCTAACCTTTATTGTTGACAGGTTTTTCAGGTACCGAGCTGTCTCCGGTCTCCAGGATTGATCAAAGACTCATCCACCGCTACTCAACTCGCGCTAATCAGACAAGGATAATGGACCAGGTGCAGTCAGATGTTCAAGAACTCCGTGAACGGATGGATCGTTTTATGGAGCTGATGCAGGTGGTCGCGAATGGTCAAGACCAGCTTCGTACTCTGGTTCAACCTCTGATCTCCAGGGTTGACAGTAATGGCATACTTCATGGAGGGGCCGTGCCTACTCCTCCTCCAGTGGATACTCCACAGAACGTTGTTCCTGCTGCCGGGGGCAACGGCAGTGCTAACGGCAATCTGATGACTAATCTCGGACTCAATGCGGCAGGCGTCGGTAATGGTAGTCTGGGAGCCAATGTTAACATAGGGTCGGTCGACGGCAATGCTGGTGCAGGAAATCTGTTGGTACCTCAACCGTGGCTGGAGGACCATCAGGATGACATATTCTCTCAGAGAGGTGTAGAGGAAGAGTTGAATGCTGAGGCTCGACTCAGGTTCAAGGCGCTGGAAGACAAGATGAGAGACATCGAAAATCAGAACACATTGGGCGTTGACATGTCCAAGCTCGGGTTGGTTGCTGGCTTTAAAGTACCTCACAAATTCAAGGTGCCTACCTTCGAGAAGTATAAGGGTACTACTTGCCCCCGTGTTCACCTCCGATCTTATTATAGAAAGATGTCCGCCTATTCTGACAATGAGAAGTTGCTGATGCACTTCTTTCAGGATAGTCTTTCTGGTCCATCGCTCGAATGGTATATGGGTTTGGAGCCCGCTACTGTGCGCACCTGGAGAGATCTGGCAGAAGCGTTTGTCCTCCACTATCAATATAATAGCGACTTGGCTCCCAACCGAGTTCAGCTTCAGAATCTTTCACAGCGGAACAACGAAAGCTTCAAAGAATACGCCCAGCGGTGGCGTGAATTGGCTGCTCGGGTTCAACCGCCGATGGTCGAGCGTGAGCTAGTGCAAATGTTCGTGGCTACCCTTCCTGGAATCTATTATGAAGAGCTGGTCAGTGGCATGACTGGAACATTCTCGGCTCTCATCACTCTGGGCGAGCATGTGGAGAACGGTATAAAGATTGGGAAAATTCAAGGCGAATCATCTTCAGCTGGAGGAGCTAGTAAGAAACCTTACGCTGGCAAGCATCGAGAGGGAGATGCCAGTGCTGTCACTAATGCTCGGAGAAAGGGCAAGGGCCCTCAGCCTCATATTGCTAGCATAAATATCCCAGCTGCTCAGCCGCAGCAGCAGCAGCATCAGCCTCAGCAGCAGAACCAGCAGGGGTATAAAAGATATCAGAATCGGGCTCCTATGGCAAGCCGTCATTTTGATACTCCACCTATGTCGTATGCACAGCTTCTGCAAACATTGCTTCAGCTCCAACTAGTTCAAAAGAGGACGTTGGCTCCCTTAATAGGGGCACCACCACCGGGGTATGACGCCAATGCTACTTGTGAATTCCACATTGGGGCACCTGGCCATATGATTGAGAATTGTAAAGCTTTTAAGCACAAAGTCCAGGACTTAGTGGACGCCAAGGTTATCAACTTTTCTGACAACGTGCCCAACGTTACCAAAAACCCCATGCCTCATCATAAGGGGGGCGGAGTAAATGCTGTTATCTTTGAGGAGAGTTCAGACTTGCTGACTGATGTCAAAGATTTGAAGACGCCGTTGAGTTTTGTCAAGGCTAAGTTGCTAAAGAAGGGCTTCTTTCCTGGATGCGGAGAGTTATGTATGGCTTGTGCTACACTTCCTGATGGGTGTGAGCAGCTGGTCAAAGGTATCCAAAGTCTGATGTCCGAGGGTATTTTACAATTCAGCCGGAGCGTTGAAAGTGCATCGGGGGAAGTCGTGCTGAAGCAGGCAAATGAAGTTGCTACCATTACTATTCCTCATCACCCTATTACTATTTCTGCACCCCGACCGCCTACTATCACCATCACCAGGGCCGGACCAATCCCGTTCGAGAGTACTAATGTTGTTCCATGGCATTACGGCGCCGAAGTTTACTGCAATGGTCAGAAGATAGAGCTAGAGCCATTCGGATCAACTGTGCAGAATCTTACCGAAGTCAGTGGTATCACTAGAAGCGGAAGAGTATTTGCGCCAGTAGAGGTTGAAGCAGAGAAAGTGGTCCGAGCTGACGCTGTGGATAAGGGTAAAGGTAAAGCTGTTGAAGAGGTCCCTGCTGGGGCAGAAAAAGATTTGCTAGTTAAAGATGCTGAAGAGTTCATGCGACTAATCAAGAAGAGTGACTACAAAATTGTGGATCATCTTCATCAGACTCCGTCGAAGATCTCTATTCTTAACCTGTTGTTGTGTTCTGAAGCGCACCGCAACGCGTTACTGAAGGTATTGAATGCTGCATACGTGCCGCAGGAGATATCGGTAAATCAACTCGAGGAGGTGGTGGCCCATGTTAATGCTGGTAATGGGCTGGGATTTACAGATCTAGAGCTGACTCCTAAGGGAAGAGATCACAACAGCGCCTTGCACGTCTCAATAGAGTGCAGAGGCACGATTATGTCACATGTCCTGGTGGATACGGGTTCCTCGCTTAATGTGCTTCCGAAAAAAGCACTGATGAAGTTGGATACCCGTGGACTGCTGTGCACGCCCAGTGATCTGGTCGTGAAAGCCTTTGACGGAACCAAGCGCCACGTCTTCGGAGAGTTGACCTTGCCAATTCAAGTTGGTCCAGAGACGTTCAATACGGTTTTCTATATCATGGATATCATGCCTGCCTATAGTTGCCTCCTAGGTCGGCCATGGATCCATTCTGCTGGTGCCGTGACGTCCACGCTGCATCAGAAGCTTAAGTATGCTGTCAGGGGCAGCATAGTGACCGTCTGTGGTGAAGAGGACATCATGGTGAGCCACCTGTCGTCCTTTAAATACGTTGAAATGGATGGCGAGATCCATGAAACGCTCTGCCAAGCATTTGAAACCGTCAGGGTAAAAGAGGTAGCTCCTGTCGTCGCAGAGAAGCGAGAGATGAATCTCTCCTCGTTTAAGGAAGCTCGGGCCGTTGTCGAAGCCGGCTCCACCCCAGGCTGGGGGCATGTTTTGGATATACCAATCAAGCAGGATAAGTTTGGATTGGGGTATTCTCCTGGTGCTGAGACTTCATCTTCTTCTGGCAGCTCGTCTCGTGGGAAAGGGCCGATCCTATTCACAAAGGGGGGAGTAATTTTCGAGAGCATCAACGCTGCGTCAGAGGACAGCGGGGACAGTGATTGCGATCTTGACGCCTGGATTCAACCGAGCAAGCCGGGCGAGCGCCTCCGCAATTGGACCATCAAGGAGATTATCAAGCTGACAAGTGAAGAGTAATGATTTGCTTTTTACAATCTTTGTACAACCCTATGTCCTGCCCGGGGCATAGTGGTTTTACTGTCAGGGCCTTGTTGGATTATGTGTATGCATTTTGTTAATAAATAAAAGGCGTTTTCTTCGTAATCGAATATTGTTCTCTGTTATTCCTGTTTTATGTTTATTTCGAAAAACAGCAAAATGGCAACGAGGTTTGTGCTAACCTGCATATTCTTGCTTTAAACTTAACCCTTGTTATTGCAGGATCCACATGACAGATGACATCGACTCTGGACCCTCTACGGCTCACTACGACTTTGATTGCCCGATATATCAAGTCGAGGATGAGATTGATGAAGACGAAGACCTTCCGAAAGAGTTGGCCCGCTTGTTGAGACAAGAGGAGAAGGTCATTCTGCCTCACGAGGAGGATATTGAGACTGTAAATCTGGGTTCTGAGGAGCTCGTCAGAAATGTCAGAGTAGGGGCTGCGCTGCAAAATGATGTCAAGCATAGACTGGTCGAGATGCTTCGAGAGTATAGTGACGTCTTTGCTTGGTCATATGAGGATATGCCCGGACTTGACACA
The DNA here is from genome assembly GCA_963859935.3 of Lathyrus sativus. NCBI lineage: Eukaryota > Viridiplantae > Streptophyta > Magnoliopsida > Fabales > Fabaceae > Lathyrus > Lathyrus sativus. The sequence goes on from OZ012736.1 coordinate 88,189,218, forward strand.
AATATCGTGGTTCATCGCTTGCCGTTGCGAGAAGATTGCCCTCCAGTCAAGCAGAAGCTTAGGAGGACGAGACCAGACATGGCTGTAAAAATCAAGGAAGAAGTCCAGAAGCAGTTGGACGCAGGATTTCTAGCCGTTACCACCTACCCTCCGTGGGTCGCCAACATAGTGCCTGTATCGAAGAAAGACGGTAAGGTACGCATGTGCGTCGATTATCGGGATTTGAACAGGGCGAGCCCTAAGGATGATTTCCCGTTTGCCTCATATCGATGTGTTGGTCGACAATACAACCCAGTTTTCCGTGTTTTCGTTCATGGATGGCTTCTCCGGTTACAATCAGATTAAGATGGTACCGGAGGACATGGAGAAAACAACGTTTATTACCCCCTGGGGAACGTTCTGCTATAAGGTAATGCCCTTCGGTCTGAAGAACGCAGGGGCCACTTACCAGCGAGCAATGGTAACTTTGTTTCATGATATGATTCATCATGAGATCGAGGTCTATGTTGATGACATGATTGCAAAGTCCCAAACGGAGGAAGAGCATCTGGTCAATTTGTTGAAGCTGTTTGAGAGGCTTAGGAAGTTCAGGCTGAGGCTGAATCCTAACAAGTGCACTTTCGGAGTGCGGTCCGGAAAGTTATTGGGGTTTATCGTTAGTGAACGAGGTATTAAAGTTGATCCTGCGAAAATAAAAGCTATCCAAGAAATGCCAGCGCCAAAAACAGAGAAAGAAGTTCGTGGTTTCCTGGGCCGAATAAACTACATTGCAAGGTTTATCTCTCAGCTCACGGCCACGTGTAAACCGATGTTCAAGCTTTTAAAGAAAAATCAGGCGATTACTTGGAATGAGGATTGCCAGAGGGCATTCGACAAAATAAAGCAGTATCTTCAAGAACCTCCAATCTTGATACCCCCAGTGGCTGGACGGCCATTAATCATGTACCTGACGGTTCTGGAGAATAGTATGGGGTGTGTTCTCGGTCAGCACGACGAGACGGGCAGAAAAGAGCATGCCATTTATTATTTGAGTAAAAAGTTCACTGAGTGTGAATCTCGATACTCGATGCTGGAGAAGACGTGTTGTGCATTAGCCTGGGCCGCCAAACGTCTACGACAGTATATGCTCAATCACACCACTATGCTAATTTCGAAGATGGATCCGATCAAGTACGTCTTCGAGAAGCAGGCTCTTTTGGGCAGGATTGCCAGATGGCAGATGGTGTTAACGGAATATGATATTCAGTACGTTTCTCAGAAAGCCATTAAGGGAAGCGTATTGTCTGATTATCTTGCCAAACAGCCAATCGAAGACTACCAGCCGATGAAGTTCGAATTCCCTGACGAGGATATTATGTTTCTCAAAGCGAAGGATTGCGATGAGCCATTGCCCGATGAAGGGCCCGATAGGAAGTCTCAGTGGAAGTTGATATTCGACGGAGCGGTTAATTCCTATGGAAGTGGTATCGGGGCTATCATCACGACTCCTCACGGATCCCACATCCCGTTTACTGCGAGACTGACGTTTCCAGTTACCAACAATGAAGCCGAGTATGAAGCATGTATTATGGGTCTAGAAGAGGCAATTGATTTGAGAATCAAGAATCTAGACATATATGGTGACTCAGCGCTTGTAATCAATCAGATTAAAGGGGAGTGGGAAACTCGTCAAGCGAATTTAGTGTCGTACATGAATTATGCCAGGAGGCTGCTTCCGTTCTTCGACCGAGTGGAACTTCATCATGTGCCTAGGGCTGAAAATCAGATGGTTGATGCCTTAGCCACGCTGGCTTCAATGTATAAAGTCAATTATTGGAATGAGGCTCCAAGAATTGTACTTTCGCGTCTTGATAGACCAGCATTCGTCTTCGCAATCGAGGATGCCAATGACGGCAAGCCATGGTTCCACGATATCCAAACCTTCCTTATGACTAAGGAGTATCCTGCGGGTGCGTCAACCCAGGATAAGAAGACTCTGAGGAGGCTATCTGGAAACTTTTATCTCAATCCTGATGGAGTGCTGTACAAGAGAAACCACGATCTCGTGCTACTCAGATGTGTAGATGAGAAAGAGGCAAGTATGCTCATGGAAGAAGTCCATGAGGGCACATTTGGTACGCACGCCGGCGGGCATGCCATGACGAGAAAGATCCTGAGAGCAGGGTATTACTGGCTGACTATGGAGTCGGATTGCTTCAAATTCACGAAGAAATGTCATAAATGCCAGATTTATGCTGATAAAGTTCATGTGCCGCCGTGCCCATTGAATGTCATGTCCTCCCCTTGGCCGTTCTCCATGTGGGGCATCGACATGATAGGCAAGATCGAGCCCACTGCATCCAATGGTCATCGTTTCATTCTGGTAGCTATCGACTACTTCACCAAATGGGTGGAGGCAGCCTCGTACGCTAATGTGACCAAGCAGGTGGTAGCTAAATTCATAAAGAAGGACATCATCTGTCGCTATGGAATTCCCGAGCGGATCATTACTGATAATGGTTCGAATTTGAATAACAAGATGATGAAGGAGCTGTGCCAGAGCTTCAAGATTGAACACCACAACTCATCTCCTTATCGGCCGAAGATGAATGGCGCTGTTGAAGCAGCCAACAAGAACATCAAGAAGATTGTCCAAAAGATGGTTGTGACGTATAAAGATTGGCACGAGATGCTGCCGTTTGCCTTGCACGGTTATCGTACTACGGTGCGTACATCGACCGGGGCAACTCCTTTCTCCTTGGTGTACGGTATGGAAGTTGTTCTACCATTAGAAGTGGAGATTCCTTCTTTGCGAGTTTTGGTTGATGTAAAGCTCGACGAGGCAGAATGGATTACGAATCGCTTGAACCAACTCAGCCTGATGGACGAGAAGAGGTTGGCATCGATTGCATTTGGTCGCCTGTACCAAAGCCGAATGAAGAAAGCTTATGATAAGAAGGTGCGTCCTAGAAGCTTTCAGACGGGTGATCTCGTCCTGAAGAAAATTCTTCCGCCACACTCCGATCACCGGGGCAAATGGACTCCGAATTACGAAGGGCCGTATGTCGTCAGCAAGGTCTTCTCAGGAGGAGCTTTGTTGTTAGCCACGATGGATGGTGAAGATTTTGCATCCCCGGTGAACGTGGACGCAGTTAAAAAATACTTTGCTTGAAAGAGACCCGCTGGACAAAAAAGAAAGAGTCCAGGCAAAAAAGGGCATCCCGGCGAACCAAAAACAGAATAAAAGGTTCGGGCAAAAATTAGGGATATAATGAAAAATGTACACCCGCGAAGTCGAAAACCTACACTGGGCGGCTTTGGCAAAAAAGGGTATCCCGGTGAATTGAAAACCCGTAAAGGGCGGTTCACGCAAAAGTTAGGGATTTGAATGAGCAAATGACTGCGTTCCGCGTATGGACTTTCATTGTTTGGTGGTTTGGAGGACCTGAGGGCCGTTTATCTGAATCGATCACTTCCGAAGCTGAAGCGTCGGAGAAGTATCGAAGTCGAGTGGGTCTTAGAGGGATCAACTCATGGTGTTCGTCTACGCCTCGTTGCCAACATTGGTATATACTGATGTATATTTATGTTTCCTTTTTTGCGCGGCTTCCTCATTCCAGGAGCTTGCCTCTGTTGTAAAACATTTTTGCCCATTCAGGGGTTCATCATCAATAAAATGCACATTATTCAGCAATTCTGCTTGTCTGTTTAGCATTTATCTGTTTTGTTTGCGAATGAAAACGCCGATGTTTTTTTTAATAAAATGCGCATACATAAACTTGCGGGCCTAGGCCCATTGATTGTCGAAACAATTAATTAACTGAATATTGTCACGAGATAATAACCTGGATAGGCCCCTTTGAGGAGGGTATCTTGTCTGTTTGTTTGTGCTGTTGCAGGTGTAGCACCTTCTAGAGGATATGCCGTGCGCATCCCCGAAGCAGGGCGAGCCCTCCTTCTCCAGCAGAGTTCGGTAGTCTCTCATCCATAGAATCAGAATCAGAATGGTGAGCATTGATATGTCTCCCCCAGGCAGAGAGGATTCTCGTCCCCAAGCAGACGCATCCTTAAGGAATGTCACCTCATCAGCTGAGTCAAGCACCAAAGAATAATGTCGTTTCCCCAACACCGGGTCACAAGTGCAGATTCCATAGAAGTGTTCGGGTGCCGAAGCTCTTGTTTCCCCAGTAAAGTCTCCAGCGGAATTGAGATTCCCCACTAGAGTCATGCTCTCTCCTGAAGTTGGATGATTCCCTCTTCCCCAGTAGAGTGTCGGAACGGCTGATGTTGTATCCCCCTGCAGAGTTGTACTCTCCCCCGAAGTCCGATGATCCTTTCTTCCCCGGCGAAATTGAAATTCCGCACCAGAGTCGTACTCTCCAGTGAAGTAGAATGATTTCTCTCCCCGGCTGAGTCCGCAGAAAAGCAGAATCCTTGGAAGCAGTTGAGACCGTGAGTGGTTTCCCTAGCAGAGCGTGGGGCAGCTGATGCTGTATTTCCCCAGAGCCGCGCTCTCTCCAGCGAAGCAGAATGATTCCTCCTTCCCTAGCCGAGTTTGCAGATGTCCAAGAGAGCCGAATCCTTGGAAGGTGATTAGATCATGATTGGTTTTTCCCCAGTGGAGTGTTGAGCAGCTGGAGTTGTTTCCCCATAGAGTTATCCTCCCCAGAAGAGTAGCTGAGGCGACCACGCATTTTATTCTCGCGATTGATATCAGCAGGTCCAGGTTCCCGTAGAGTTCCGTTCCCCTGCAGCAGTCAGCTGAAGTTGTTTGCCCTGCAGCAGTCAGCCGGAAGATCAATTCCCCAGACAGAGTCCAATTGGTATTGGCGTGTCCACGTTCTCCTCAGCAGGATGATTCCTCTATCTGAGTAGTGCCTTCTCCTCGACAGGAGAATTTCCCCCTCGGCATTTATTTTGCTGACGGGATCGCACCATTGTGCATGACTGCATAGCATTTAGCACTGCATAACATTTAACACTGTATAGCATTTAACACTGCATAGCATTTAACGTTGCATGGCATTGTGCCTGATTGCATGGCATTTAGCATATACGCATACCATTCCCACCGTGTGGGGCATAGCGCAGAAGCATATGCATCATCAGCATGATCTAGGTCATTATCATTCTTGTCTTACAGGTATTCCACCAAAGGACCAGTTGCTCAGGATGATTCCTGATATTCCCCTCCAACAAGGTCGCTTTCTTAAGATGATTCTTAAGACCCCGATGTAATCCCCACAGTCGCTCGCTCAAGATGATTTTTGAGATCCCCAGCGAAGTCTTCAGTTCGAGACGATTCTTGAAATCCTCAGCAGAGCCGTTTGCTTAAGATGATTCTTAAGACCTTAGTACAGCTTCCCGAGTTGTTCGCTTAGGATGATTCTTGAGCTCATCAGTAGCGTCCCCAGCAAGAGTTGCCCAGGAAGATCCCTGGAATACTCCGCAGAGTAAAGTCTCCAGAATGGTTATCGGTTCAGGATGATTCTTGAAGGTGCCCGACGGAGCTGTTTGTTCAAGATGATTCTTGAAGTCCTTAGCAGCGTGATGTGTCTGATCCAACATTGATGTCTTATCTGAAGATTGACCTCGTAAGTGCCTGAAGGCGATACCAGAGGTTCCTGTGAGCTCAGATGTCCTTGTCGATGAATCAACGTGTGGCTGAAGACAAGGTTCCAAATTTTGTATTCAAGATGATCCGTGTTGGTCTGAAGACCAAGTCAGTTGTCCTGAGGAGATGATTGATTGCGATCAAGTGGATAGTTTTTCTTCTGACTGAAGTCGAGGATGTTTCTCCAACTGAAGCGGAGTTTTGCCTGAAGGCAAAGTGTTTGAATCCCCGTAGAGTCATAAATGGCTCAGGATACCATTTCTCTGACTGAAGTCATAGATTTCCCAAGCTGAAGCGAAGGTGCCTGAGGGCAAGGTTATCCCCAAGGTCATGAATGACCTAGGATTCATTTTTCAGACTGAAGGCCGAAATATATCCCTGACTGAAGTCACGGATACTCTATAGCAGAGGTGGAGTTGCCTGAAGGCAGATCAATGTATCCTTGAAGGCCAAGGACCATTTCTTTAGACTGAAGTCGAAGATACCTCCTGCAGAGTGGCCAGGGGTCAGGGTTTCATTCATCTTCGGAAGAGCTTGAAGATTCTCCAGCGGATCTGGAGTGGCCAGGGGCCAGGGTTCCATCTATCTTCGGAAATACTTGAATATTTTTTCTAGCTGAAGCTGGAAATGGCCGGGGGCCAGGGTTTCATATATCTTTAATGTTGAAGTTCTACGACGGGCAGTGTGCAGCAGCATTCCGATGTTCGTTATGGTTTGGAGGGTGAACCCCAGATCAGAGTGTGCTCGGTTAAGTCTCTCATTCCCAGCGGAGTAGTTTCAAATACGCAAGTGTACCTTTTGTTCCATCTACCAGGGGTGAACCCCGGGTCAGAGTTGTTCAGGATCATGTTTGTCCAGCGGCGAGGTTGGATGTTTGTTCGACGGCGAGGTTGAACGTTTGGATTTGACGGCGAGGTCAGACCATCATTTGTCCAGCGGCGAGGTTGGATGTTTGTTCGACGGCGAGGTTGAACGTTTGGATTTGACGGCGAGGTCAGACCATCATTTGTCCAGCGGCGAGGTTGGATGTTTGTTCGACGGCGAGGTTGAACGTTTGGATTTGACGGCAAGGTCAGACCATCATTTGTCCAGCGGCGAGGTTGGATGTTTGTTCGACGGCGAGGTTGAACGTTTGGATTTGACGGCGAGGTCAGACCATCATTTGTCCAGCGGCGAGGTTGGATGTTTGTTCGACGGCGAGGTTGAACGTTTGGATTTGACGGCGAGGTCAGACCATCATTTGTCCAGCGGCGAGGTTGGATGTTTGTTCGACGGCGAGGTTGAACGTTTGGATTTGACGGCAAGGTCAGACCATCATTTGTCCAGCGGCGAGGTTGGATGTTTGTTCGACGGAGAGGTTGAACGTTTGGATTTGACGGCGAGGTCAGACCATCATTTGTCCAGCGGCGAGGTTGGATGTTTGTTCGACGGCGAGGTTGAACGTTTGGATTTGACGGCGAGGTCAGACCATCATTTATCCAGCGGCGAGGTTGGATGTTTGTTCGACGGCGAGGTTGAACGTTTGGATTTGGCGGCGAGGTCAGATCATCATTTGTCCAGCGGCGAGGTTGGATGTTTGTTCGGCGGCGAGGTTGAACGTTTGGATTTGGCGGCGAGGTCAGATCATCAGTTGTCCGGCGGCGAGGTTGGATATTTGTTTGACGGCGAGGTCAGACTCTTTAAATCCCCAGTAGAGATGATGTTTGTGCGACGGTGATGTCGAGTGTCTCTAAGAGGATGTTTGTTTCCGACGGCGATGTCAGATTCAGTTTTCCAGCGGCGATGTTGGGCATGTCAAGGTGATCCAGTCTCCTGACGGCGATGTTAGGTGATGCAGCTCCTCCTAGTTTCTCCAGCGGCGATGCGGGGTATTCCGTCAGATGTGTTTCTCCAGCGGCGATGCGGGGTATTCTGTCAGATGTGTGTCTCCAGCGGCGATGCAGGGTGTTTTGTTCAGAGATGTATTTTCTCCAGCGGCGATGCGGGGTATTTTGTTTATTTTTGTATTTTCTCCAGCGGCGATGTTGGGTATTTTGGTGATTCAGGGTAGGTCTCCGGCGGCGATGTTGGACGCTTGTTTCCCCGAGTTATGGTTGTTCTTGACGGTGATGTCAGGTGATTTAGTCTTCCAGCGGCGATGTTGGGGGTTGTGGTTGTCTGAAGGCAATATCAGAAGAATTTAATGTGGATAACTGACGGCGATGTCAGATCGATATTTCTCCAGCTGGTTGCCGTGCAGCTAGCATTGCAGTATTCAAAGATTTGTTCCCCGCAGAGTACCGTGTGCTCGCGCAGTTGGCAAATTTTCGGGTTTACCGATATTCAATCGTCTCGCACCTTGATTGGTTGAGAGTCGTTCGCTTCTCACCCAGTCAGGTTCAAGCCGTTTGAATAGGGGCAGCTGTTGCACCCCAAAATTTGACCAACAATTATTTATTCACTGAGTGTTTGAAAGTTGATACCTTCATCAGAAAGTTCAAGAGATCCCCAGAGGAGTGGGTTGAAACCAGGGTTGTGTGCTTCATAGCTTGAGAGTTGTGGGTGCTCCTCAGATGATTCTAAGACTTTGAGAATGAACTTGATGTTTTGAGAAAGCCTATGAGATGTCTTGATAGCCATCATGAAGCCCAGAGAAGTCATTATGCAAGAGCTCAGAAGATTCAACCATGAATGGCAGAATTAGGGTTTTGACTGGGTCAACCCTAGATCAGTTGAAGATTTGGAGAAGGTTGAGACCTAATCCAAGGGCCATGAGATCATGGAATGATGCATAGAGATGTTATAAGGATGATTCATAGACCAACTCATCATGATTGAGGAGTTTGAGAAGTTTCAAGTCAGGGTTTCCAAGGATTGTCAGTGAAAAACCCTAATTTGACCCCTACCTTCCAGGCAGTTTTAGCTCTAGATGTGATTGATATCTCATCTTCCCCACAACATGAATGTTGTAGAGCTTGTTCTTAGCTTTAATTTGAGTGATGGAAGTCCTTGATAGGAGTTGCAGAGCTCAAGTTATGGTTTTGACAAATTACAGGTCAGCAGAGGTGTGTGAATCTGGGTCCTTGAAAGTCACCCAACTTGCAGACAACTTTTGCTCTAGTAGGATGATTCCTATGATCTCTTGGTCAACATGAATGTTGAAGGGAATCTTCTTAGCTTTAATTTTAGTGGTAGAAGTCCTTGATAAGATTTGTGTAACTCAACTTATGGTTTGAACAAGACAGGGGTATTTTGGTCATTTGTCAGTTATAGGTCACTTTTAAGCAAAGGCCATATCTCCTATTTCCAAGCCTCAAATGGAAAAACTCAAAACATGAAAGTTGTTCAAAATGTGATTTTAAGTCTAGAAAGAAGGTCATGAATTGTTGGAGAAGCTCATAGCATGGATTTGCATGATTGGTTAAAAATGAACTAAAAATGGCTTATAAGTTTAAAAAGTTGAATTTGAAAATTGGTTTGGAGGATCTAGGAATCCAAAATAGGTCATCCAATATATCATTTTGATTGGAAACATCATTTTGAGAACATTGGTTTAAATAGAATTTTCATTTGAAGCTTTGAAATGGGACATGCTTTGGAAAATTCATACTTGCATATTAAGGCATCTTTGGAAATCATAACACAAGGCAAGGAATAGGCTTGTTTTTGTACATTCCTTCTCAATATCTCACATAAGGAGATTTTGACACCAATTTGCAAGGTTTAAGGCATGATGCATGAGATTTTCAACTTACCATCATATGAGATTCCAAGGACTTTCTAGCTCATTCTAGAAAGATCTAGGAGTTTCCATTGATCATTATAAAAAGAGTGAATCATGGAGGGTAAAAGGTTGGTGATCATTGTTGATGAGGGGTGAGATTAGAGTGTGAAAAGCAAGATTCTTCCAGTGGCAATTTCACATCAAACCTTCATTCTCTCCAATCTCCATTCATTTCTCCTCCACAAACCTATTCTTCTGATCATTGTGATTGACTACATGCTGAGATAGAAGAAGATCCATGGCAGTTTGAAGCTATTTTGAGGAAATTGCAAGAAGTGCATTTTGATATCAAACACGAGTTTCAAGCCTTGATCATTCATCCTGCTGCATACAGAAGTCATAGTGGGCATTGGAGAGTAATCAAGGAAGGTTTCAGGCACTGAATTGCAAGGAAACCATAGCCTCCATTAAAGTGTAACAGGTACAAGAATCTGTTATGATTGATAGCAAGCTGGATAATAGGTTTTAGTGTACGATTGATGGCTCATTATGATAAGCATAGCATGTAGAAGAGAATTATACCATTAAAGTTGAGAATCCTCATGATCAATATCAGTGAAAATGGTGGAACCAAGAACTTCATCCCTTCTGTTTGCGCATGTTAAGAGGATTCGAGAGAAACTACGCATATGGTTGTAATCCTCATGTTTCGTGGAGCATTTTTGGTTTTGAAATTTCTGAAAATCATCAAGAAATGAGAGAGCAACAGCTGAGGGAAGTTTCGTGCATGGGAGCATTCAAACTGAAACCCTAGATCAGTCTTGGGGACGATGGCCCTCGTCCGTTGGATCTTTCTGAAAGGCTTGACTTATTACTCAAATCTCACGGTCCAGATTAACTAAAGAAACGGAGGGAAATTCAAATGCCCAAAGCGCACCGTTTTGTTTAATGAAGTTTCCTGGGCTCAGCAGACTTTCACTATCCGCACCCCCCCATGATCCAGCCCATCTAATATTGAACTGGGGCGCCCTTGCTTATCACACCCCCTCCCCTTTAATTGAATTCTTTTAATTTTTTTAATTTCTTTTATTGTTTGTCTTTTATAAAATTCATAAAAAATAGGAAATTTAATATTTTTTAATTCTTGTTTTTTTCATATGTTAGTGAATTTGTCTAGAAAAATATAAATAAATAAAATGTCCATTTTATTTTCTTTTCATATTTTTAATAGATTTTTCTTTTAAATAGCATTTTCAATATGTTTTAATTGATACATGATTTTGTAGAATTTGTTTTAGGACCTTCCTTTAATCTTTTTAATTCATTCTTTTTTGTGTAATTGGATATTGAATCATAGTTCCCCATAGGATTTAATTCTTGATCTTTAGATTAAGATTTGATGTAGTTTGATGGTTAGACATTTAGGTGCTCTAATTAGGGTTTTAAGTTGTATAGGTAGGCTTGAACAAATTTGTTTTGGGGTTTATAGGCCAAATTAGTGTATGGGGAATACATGGGTTAAGGGTAAGTATGTATAGAATTCCCTAGAATTTTGCTAGAATATTGTATGGTGTTTTAGTATTTTTCATTGATTTTTGAATGTATGGATAATATGTGTGTTGCTTAAAGGCATAAGTTGTATTGTTGTGTTTGTTTTTCTTCTCCTTTGAGTGTGTGAGCTTGGAGATTGAGTTGAAGACCTTGTGGATCATCATTGAAGCTTTGAAGACCTTGCAGAGGAGTTTAGCATAGATTTTGTTGTTTTGTTTATAGGTTTATAGGGGCATAGGCAGAGCCCTAGATAGAATACTTTGTTCAATAAGCAAGGAGTGTCTTGTTCACCTCCTTTCTTCTCTGTGACATAGAGTCCCTTAAGGGTATTCACCTCTCTCCTTTGGAGGGATTAGTGACCTTGCCCCATAAGGTAGAACTTTGAGAGAGCCTCTCCTTTGATGTTAAGTCCTCAATGACATCCTTTGGAAGTCAGTGAATACTGTAACATCCTCACCTCATCTTGTTGACTGAATCTTGTTTGCTGGAGCATTGGAGCCATTGAAGATAGAAGCTGAGGCCTTGAAAAGGATGATTCCTTGAAGATTATTGAAGTCTGAAGACTCTGTGAAGATCAAGTTGATGCCTAAAGATCCCTGAAGATAGTGAAGCCTGAAGGTAGAGCTGATCAAAGGAGCTGAAGCTCAAAGGAGAAGATGAGTTGATACTCATGTTGTAGGGTTGGTACCTGGAAAGCAAGTGATCTCTGAAGTCTGAAGACTGGGTTGCTGTTGGAGGAGCAGAGGCTTTCTTCTGTTTTCTTTGATGTATTGTGTGTTTTGTCTGATTTGTCTGCTGCATTAGATTAAGCACATTTAGAAATTCAGTCTAAGAGCATGAGTGCATCTGATTGTATTGTTATTGCTTGGCTTTGCTTGCGGGTATTCGGTAGAGCCCAGCTCCCTTGCCCATGTGTTTATTTTGCTTGATAGCATGATTTCATTTTCTGTCTGTATGATTATAGTTTACTGTTTTTGCTTGATAGCATGTTGTTTATTTCAGTATGATTACTGTTATTTCATGACTGGCTTGAGGTCGAGACGAGCTTGTGGAGGCTGAAGCCCCACACACATTTCCTCCCTCACTTGCATTGCATGCATTTTACTGGTAAAGCTGATGCTTTTGTCTGTTTTGGTGTATCATTGACATGATCCCCTAGGACTCTCATTTCCTCTGATGAGGATTTGATGATAGACTTTTAGGTTGAAACCTATGCATGACAACATCTAGGAGTTCCCTGTTCAAACCTCAACCATAGGATGAATCCATGGCATGATAACAGTAGGACTTGATAGTCTCCCTCCTAGTTGGGCCTGTTCTCTTCTCATCTCGAAACAGTTTAAGATACAGTAATCATGAATGATTTCTTTTGTACGTTACGAGCCTTAAGCTATCTGAGAAAGGATTGTGGGAGAGTTTCTTTTCCACAGTCTGGATGTTTAGTATGGTACCCTTTGGGTGACATGCGACGCATTCACTCTCAGGTCATAGTCTCTAGTGCGGTTGAGATCGCAAACATAATAAAAAACACTTCTTTTAGGAGATAACCCGTAGTTTCCCGAACTACGTTTGCTCTGATCTTTCATACCAGATGAAAGTACGTAGGCATAGGATGCGATGTCCTAGCGAGCAACCTTCAACCTTAACCCGTAGTTAGTCGAACTACGTTGACTCTGATTTCTCATTCTCTGATGAGAATACGTAGGCATAAAGTGCGACGCTTTGCCGAGTCATTTTTATTTTCTTTTTCAGCCAGCCTTGATAGGTAGATAGATTATAACCATCCCGTCCAAGTAAACAAACAAGCGAGGATCCCGTCGAGTACGACGGACGTGAGGGGTGCTAATACCTTCCCCTTGCGTAACCGACTCCCGAACCCAGACAATGGTTGCGACGACCTTGTCTTACCCTTATTCGTCAGGTTTTTCCGATCGTTTCCTTTCCCGCTCTGAGGGATAAATAACGAAAGGTGGCGACTCTTCTGTCATGCCGGCACCTTATTTTCGCGCAAGCGACACCCCTACACATCAAACTCCTACACCACTTGGTTCATGATCAAACTGTTCATCTTCCCTACAACCTCCAACGAAAGAAAACTCCTTTGTTGTTAATCAACGTCTCCAACGATGTCATAACAATCAAAATCATCCCCATCCAAAAGCATGTCCAACAAAGCCGAGGAGTCAAACCCTAACAAGGTGCTAGAAGTAGCTCCATTGCGCACGGTGACACCTGACGGATTATTGATGAATGAACCTAGCAAACCCCATGCAAGAAGTCCAAATTAACAGGTCACAGGTCAAGCTCCTTCTTCTACTACTTCTGATGATCTCAACAACGCAGAAGTTAGATGAACCCATCTTGCCATTGCAAAAATAGTCGCCAACACACTCAACATACCCATGTCTTCTAGCTTGAAGGGTTCTGATCCTAAACGACATAATCAAGCAAATGTCTCACCCAATGTTGCAACATCGAAGGACCTTGCACCAAAAGGGAGAAACAAGGGTGAAGAGACTAAACAAATGGGTGAAAGTATGCAAGGTGTCGCTTCCGCGAAAATAAGGTGCCGGCAAAACAGTAGAGTCGCCACCTTTCGTTATTTATCCCTCAGAGCGGGAAAGGAAACGATCGGAAAAACCTGACGAAAAGAAGGGTAAGACAAGGTCGTCGCAACCGTTGTATGGGTTCGGGAGTCGGTTACACAAGGGGAAGGTATTAGCACCCCTCACGTCTGTCGTACTCGACGGGATCCACGCTTGTTATGTTTACTGGATGAGTTGGTTTATCTATCTACCTATCAAGGCTGGCTTAAAAAGAAAAGAAAAAAGACTCGGCAAAGCGTCGCGCTCTATGCCTACGTATTCTCATCAGAGAATGAGAAATCAGAGTCAACGTAGTTCGGCCTACTACGGGTTACGGGGAAGGTGGCTCTCCAATACATCAGTATTGTGCCTACGTACTCTTAACAGGTATGAGAGATCAGAGCTTATGTAGTTCGGGCTACTACGGATTATGGGGATTCAGATTCATCTGTTTTATCGAGTAGGGTTAAACAACAGTTCCATCAGTTAGGGACAAAGCCTGTTTGCATTGGCGCTGAAGTTTAACGACACTCTTTTCTTCAGAAAATCTTTCCTTTGAATTATGGGCCCACGGGGCAAAAAGGTTTGAAGTTTGTTTTCTGTCTTTTACGAAAGAAGTGTTTTTTTTATTGTGTTTGCAATTTCAATTGCACTAGAGACTATGACCTGAGAGTGAATGTGTCGCATGTCACCCAAAGGGTACCATACTAAACATCCAGACTGTGGAAAAGAAACTCTCCCACAATCCTTTCTCAGATAGCTTAAGGCTCGTAACATACGAAAGAAATCATGCATGATTACTGTATCTTAATCTGTTTTGAGATGAGAAGAGAACAGGCTCAACTACGGGGAGACTATCAAGTCCTACTGTTGTCATGCCAAGGATTCATCCTATGGTTGAAGTTTGAAACAGGGAACTCCTAGAAGTTATCATGCATAGGTTTCAACCTAAAGTTCTATCATCACTTCCTTATCGAAGGAGATGAGAGTCCTAAGGGATCATGTCAGTGATACACAGAAACAGATAAAGCATCATCTTAAACAGTAAACAGTAAACGACTGTAAAATGCATGCAATGCAAGTAAGGGAGGAAATGTGTGTGGGGCATCAGCCTCCACAAGCTCATCTCAACCTCAAGCCAGAATGAATAACAGTAATCATACTGAAGAAATAACATGCTATCAAGCAAAATACAGAACAACTGCAATCATATAGAGGAAATGAAATGCTATCAAGCAACACAAACCACATAGGCAAGGGAGCAGAGCTCTACCGAATACCCCCAAGCAAAGCCATACAGTAAAAATACAAGCAGAGGGAGCAACTCAACCTCTAGTGCAATCATGCTCCTAGATTAAAGTCTAGATATGAACTTATTCTAATGCATCAAGCAAGTCAAACAAGGCACATCAATAAAGAAAAGAAACAGACAAGAAAGTAGATCAACTCCTCTCTCAACCAATCCCAAGCTTCAGCTCTTCTAACAGCAACTCAGTCTTCAAACTTCCATCACTCTTGACAAATATCAATTTGCTTCTCCAGGTTTCAACCCTTCAACATAAGTTTCAACTTATTCTCTCTTCTCTAAGCTTCAGCTCCTTAATCACTTCCACCTTCAGGCTTCACTCTTGACCACGAGTATCAACTTGATTCCTTCAGGATCTCCAAGCTTCAAAGTAAGTATCAACTCATCTTCTGTTCTTCAAGCTTCAGCTCTACACTCAATCTTAATTGAATCCTCTTCATAAGTATCACCCTAGTCTTCAAGCTCTCAAGCTCTCTTTGCTTTACCAGTATCAACTTGGTCTTCTTCTCCTACAAGCTTCAGCTTCTCAGAATAGTCTTTAATCATTTGGAAGTGTCAACTTCATCCTTCAGTTTTTTCTCAAGCCTCAGCTCTTCATTCAATCTTTACTGGATCTTCATTGGGTCTTCAAGTATCAACTTGCTCTTCTTGCTCTCCAAGCTTCAGCTAAAATTGCAATGCTCAGGGAATCATCCTCTTCCATACTCTTCAATGAAGTCTTCATCTTCACAATCAAGCCCAACATCTCTCAAGATACTCAAACCAGAAGAAATCACTTAACTGGATAAGCTGGGGTGTTAAACTGCTTATTGACCACCAAAGGTGACCTATAAGGGTTTAACATCAAAAGAATGGTTCCCTCAAAAGTTCTACTTCCTAGGTACCATCACTTATCCCTCCAAAGGAGGGAGGTGAATACCCTGGAAGGACCTTGAATTATGGGGAGGAATGGAGGTGAAAGATACCATCCATGTTTAAGAAAGAACTTAACTAAGTCTAAGCTCTACTTAATTCCTAACCCTAAAACAACAACAAAACAAACAAGTCCTCAAGCTCTAAAGCTCTTTCTTCAATATTCAAGTCTTCTACTATGCTCCTCCATGCTCCTCAAAGCAAGACCAAGCCCACCAAGCCAAGCAAAAACCCACAAAGCAAGGCAAACAAAATACAAGCCCACAAGGGCAACACAAACAACCACCAATTACAAAAATCAATTAAAAATAGTATACTATTGTATTAAAATCTAATATAATTCCTAGGGGATCCTATATACCTACCCTTAATACCCTATATGTCCCAATATCTAACTTGACCTAGAAACCCAAAATTCTAGTGTTGTTGTGGACCTATGTTAAGGATTGACCTAAATCTACACGACCTAAAGTCATCTAATCAAAACTAATCAAAAATTAATCACAAAATTATGAAATAAATCCAGAGGGGAGCTAAAGTCCTAATCTAACTATCCTAAAAAGAATGGCCTAAAAATTCAAGGGGAACTAGCTAAAAAAAATTCTACAAATCTATGCATCAACATAAAAGGAATTAAAAAGCTATTAAAAGAGAAAATACACAAAAAATATTAAAAGTGCATGAAATGCAAATGTTTTGATTTTATAATTTTCTAGACATTAACATGAAATAGGAGAAAACATCTCCATGCAAAAATCATCATTTTTCTATTTAATATGATTTCTCAAAGATTAAAATAACATGGAGAAAATAAAATGAAATATGAAAATAATTGGTGCAGATAGCAATGCCATACAGTTCAAATCATGGTTGGGCCCTAAATGGGGGTGCAAACAATAAATGCGCTAGGCCCAACTTTTAATCAGAAAATCAATTCAAAAATATAAAGAAAAAGAAAAAAGCACGGTGCAGAAAGTAGAGAAACTCAGTTCAAATTCTCAATGGCCCATGAATGGGGGTGTGACTATCAAAATCCACTAAAGCCCAAAACGAATTTTAAGTGAAACGGCTGTGTTTAGGGTATCTTCAGACTTCCCTCTTCAAGCGAAATTGAATCTCAGCCTTTAGATCCACGCCCAGTCAATGGGTCCACTCTCCATCCAACGACCATGTCTTTATCTTCTTCCTCCAGCCAGGGTTTGAATGAAGAAGCCATGGAAACAGAGCTTCATAGCTCAAGCTTTACCACAATCGTATCACCTCAAATCTCCATGAAAAACTAAAATTCAAAACCCTAGCTCATCCAGAATTTCACCCTGAGTCTAACCATGGTATCAAAATCCATTGAAACTTCCTCAAACCTAAAACACGAATCAAACTTCCAAATATGCTCAGGAATCAAAGTTCACCATTCTTTAAATTGAAGTGATCAATCTCTTCCCCATGCTACACTGATCAATTTCCACTATCATACCAAGATTATCTCTCAAGATTCAGCAAGTTATGGTGGTAAACAGAAATGGTGTCACTATCTTGAACTTCATCAAATGCTCTCAAACTTTCCAGAATCCATCTCCTACTTGTCTCTAACCATTCTAACCTAACAAATCTAACTAATTATGCTTAAATTATGGTGTAGAAGAAAAGTTACAAACCTGTCAAATCTTGAATATCAGATTGGTCAAACCTCCACTTCAACCTCTCAATCACTTCAGAATCACTCCTTGCACCAAGATCTTGCTACTGTTTGCAAAAGTTTTGATGGAGGATGCTTGAATCTCAGAATTCGATGGTGACTTGCAGCTCCCAAAATCCAAGTGCTAACTCTTCAATTCTTCATGATCTTGCCCTCAATTTGGTATGCACACATTCAGTATGATTAATGGAAGGTGTTGGGATTGAAAGAAGCAATGGAAATGGTGTGGAATGTGGAAATTGATTTCAACTTGCAATGGAAGCAATTGAAATTGCTATCTCACTCTCCTCTCTAATCTCTCGCCAACCTTGCATCTGAGCAAGTTCTAAACACTATATAGGATGGTTCAGACCCATCCAGAACTTTCTGGAATCATCCAAGGAGAATTTGGGATTCTCATGCCATGAGTTTTTGATTTCATCTCATCTCACATGCCATCTCATGTTATACCTCTTGCAGCAACTTGTTCTGACTTGAAAATCTCCTTAGAGGATATTTATGTTGTGTTAAGATACTTAGCTAGCTTGTGTATTGAGTTTCCTTGTGTTTTGCATATGTACCTTAATATGCAAGCAATCATTTTCCAAAGCAAGTCCATGATCTAAACCTCAAATCAAAAATATGGTTGAACCATTGTTTTTAAAATGCTTTCTAGATTCAAAATGACCTATTACATGCCATGGTTTGGATGTGTAGCTTGGAAATTTCAATTTCCAACTTTGACTTATTTAACTTATGCCTCCATTTTAGGTCATTTTTACCACTTTGAGTTACAAACCTTTTCAACATCTCATGACCTCCTTACTAGCCTTAAAACATCATTTTAAGCAAGTTTTATGTTGAATATTTTTCCATTTGAAGCTTGGAAATAGGAGTTATGGCCTTATGCTTGAAATGACCTATAATCTCCAAATGACCAAAATGCCCTTGACTTGTCAAAGCCATAACTTGAGTTCTACAAATGCTATCAAGGACTTCCAGTACTCTCTAGAAAGCTAAGAAGATAAGGAACAACATTCATGTTGACCAAGCGTTAATAGTAATCATCCTTCTTGGGAAAAAGTTGGATACAAGTTGGGTGACTTTCAAGGCCCCAGATTCACATACCTCAGATGACCTGTAACTTGTCAAAGTCATAACTTGAGCTCTACAAATCCTATCAAGTACTTCTAGTACTCAAATTAAAGCTAAGAATAAGCTCTATAACATTCATGTTGGGGGTAAGATGATATTACAATCACATCTTGAGCTAAACTACCTTGAAGATAGGGGTCAAACTAGGGGATTTTACACTGTCAAGCCTTAGAAACCCTAGCTTGAAACTTCTCAAACTCTTCAATCATGATGAGTTGATCTTGGAATCATCCTTATAGCATCTCAATGCATCAATCCATGATCACATGGCTCTTGAATTAGGTCTCAACCCTCTCCAAATCATCAGTTGACCTAGGATTGACCCAGTCAAACCCTAATTGCACCACTCATGGCTGGGTCTCTTTAAACTTGCACAATGACCTCTCTAGGCTTCATGATGGATTTCAAGACATCTCATAAGATTTCTCAAAGCTTCAAGTCCATCCTCATAGCTTCAGAATCATCTGGGGAGCTCCCACAACTCTCAAGTTAGGAGACACACAACCTTGGTTTCAACCAATCTCTCTGAGGATCTCTCAACTTCTCTGACAAAGATATCAACCCTTGAACACTTGAATAACCTTCTTGGCTAGCTTCAAACTCTTGATTGGTACTCATACCTCTTGATCTCCTACACACATGTCAATGAACTGCAAGTGATAATGCTAATGTGAATGAGATGAACCACAAGCTAGGTAAAGAAATGTTGGTCAAATTTTAGGGTGCAACAGCTGCCCCTATTCAAACGGCTTGAACCTGACTGGGTGAGGAGCGAACGACTCTCAACCAATCAAGGTAAAAGACGGTTGAATACCGACAAACCCGAAAATTTGCCAACTGCACAAGTACACGGTACTCTGATGGGAACAAATCTTCGAAAACTGAAATATTAGCTACACGACCACTAGCTAGAGAATTGGTCACACAGTAACCGGTGATACATGGTCGATCATGCCGTCAGACATCAAGATTCCTCGGGACTCATCCGGTCAACAATCAGGTTAGTCATGCCATCGGGCATTCAGAGAAAACTTTCGGGCATCAGCCGGACTTCATCAGTAAGTCGGGAATAGAATTCTCGGTCAATCATGAGCCAGTTGGGGATATCCAAACTTCTGCCATTAGGCACTCCGCATCAGCTGAGAGAACTGCTTCGTCAACATGGTCGGACTTCAATCGTCAAGTCTTCGGGGGAAGTTTCAACTTTGCTGTTCAGAAACCTGCTGGGGATGACGCACCTCCGCTGGGGATTCTGGAGAACTATCAAGTAACTCTGCTTCGGGGATCCAGGAATCATTCTGGATGAATCAACTCTGCTGAGGACTTTAAGAATCATCTTGGACACATAACTCCGTCGGGGACTTCAAGAATCATCCTAAACCGATAACTATGTTGGAGATTTCAGGAATCATCCTGAGCAAACACTCTGCCGGGGACTCTATGTGTCAACTTATGCAACCAACTCTGGAGACTGCACTGGGGATTTTTAGAATCATCTTAAGCAAACGACCTTGCTGGGGAATTCAAGAATCATCTTGAGCCGAAGACTTTGCTGGGGACTTCAAGAGTCATCTTGAGCAAGCGACTCCGTTGGGGAGAATTCAAGAATCATCTTGAGCAATCAATTTTGCGGTGGAACACCTGTAAAACAAGAACGGTAACAACCTAGATCATGCTTATTGTGCATATGCTTCGGCAATGGCGCAATGCTCCACACGGTGGAAATGCTACGCGTCTATGATAAATGCTATGTAGTCATGCAAAATGATGCGATCCCGTCAGCAAAATAAATGCTGACGGGAGAATCCTCCTGTCAAGGAGAAAGAACCACTCAGAT
The DNA here is from genome assembly GCA_963859935.3 of Lathyrus sativus. Classification (NCBI taxonomy): domain Eukaryota; kingdom Viridiplantae; phylum Streptophyta; class Magnoliopsida; order Fabales; family Fabaceae; genus Lathyrus; species Lathyrus sativus. The sequence continues at coordinate 88,209,535 of OZ012736.1, forward strand.
AGGAGGAGGAATCATCCTGCTGAGGAGAACAAGGTCACGCCGATCTCAATCGGGCGCCGTGGGGAAGTGAACTTCAGTTGACTGCTGCAGGGGAACGAAGCTCTACGAGAACCTGGACCTGCTGAGGGAAAGCGATGTCAATCGCGGGAATAACTGCACGGCCTTCACGGCTACTGCTCTGGAGATAACGACTCTGGCGGGGAAACACAGCATCAGTTATTCGACATTCCACTGGGGAAGACCAATCATGGCCTGAGCGGCTTCCAAGGACTCGGCTCTCTTGGGGATCTGCAAAACTCGGCTGAGGAGGAAGAAATCATTCTGCTTGCTGGGGAGAGTACGACTCTGTGGGGAATCTCGATTCCGCTGGAGACTTCAGTCTGGCACTATCAATAGCTGCACACTTCAGTGAATAACTCAGCTGAGGAGATGACGTTCCTTCAGGATGCATCTAATCGGGGAGAGAATCTTTTCTGCTTGGGGAGACATATCAATGCTCACGATCTCGTGTTCAGACTCCGCGGGGAGAGGTTGCTGAACCTTTCTAGAGAAGGAGGAATCATCCTGCTTAGGGATGCGCACGGCGCACTGTCTGGAATATGCTACACCTATAACAAACAAACGGACGAGATACCCTTCTCAAAGGGACCTATCAAGGTTATCATCTTGTGACAATGTTCAAGTAATTCATCGTTTCAACAATCAGAGGCCTAGGCCAGTAAGTTTATGTATGCGCATTTTATCAAAAACGTCGGCGTTCTTTTTCGCGAACAAAACAGATAAATGCTAAACAGACAAACCGAATTGCTGAATAGTATACATTTTATTGATAACGAACCCCTGAGTGGGTAAAATTGTTTTACAACAGATGCAAGCTCCTGGAATGAGGAAGTTGCGCAAAAAGTAAAAACATAAATATACATCAGTATATACAAATGTCGGCAACGAGGCGTAGACGAACACCATGAGTTGATCCCTCTATGACCCACTCGACTTCGATACTTCTCCGACGCTTCAGCTTCAAAAGAGATTGATTCAGATAACCGGCCCTCAGGTCTTCCAAACCACTAAACAAAGAAAGTCCACACGCGGGACGCAGTCATTTGCTTTTTCAAATCCCTAACTTTTGCGTGAACCGCCCTTTGCGGGTTTTCAGTTCACCGGGATACCCTTTTTTGCCAAAGTCGCCCTTCCGGGTTTTCGACTTTGCGGGTGTACATTTTTTCGATTTATATCCCTAATTTTTTCCCGAACCTTTTTCCTTTTTTATGGTTCGCCGGGATGCCCCATTTTTGCCTGGACTCTCTTTTTACTGTCCAGCGGGTCGCTTTCAAGCAAAGTATTTTTTAACTGCGTCCGCGTTCACCGGGGATGCAAAATCTTCACCATCCATCATGGATAACAACAAAGCTCCTCCTGAGAAGACCTTGCTGACGATGTACGGACCTTCGTAATTCGGAGTCCACTTGCCCCGGTGATCGGAGTGTGGAGGAAGAATCTTCTTCAGGACGAGATCACCCGTCTTAAAGCTTCTAGGACGCACCTTCTTATCATAAGCTTTCTTCATTCGGCTTTGGTACAGACGACCATGTGCAATCGATGCCAACCTCTTCTCGTCCATCAGGCTGAGTTGGTTCAGTCGGTTCGTAATCCATTCTGCCTCGTCGAGTTTCACATCAACCAAAACTCACAAAGAAGGGATCTCCACTTCTAACGGTAGGACTTCTTCCATACCGTACACCAAGGAGAAAGGAGTTGCCCCGGTCGACGTACGTACCGTCGTACGATAACCGTGCAGTGCAAATGGCAGCATCTTGTGCCAATCTTTGTAGGTCACAACCATCTTCTGAACAATCTTCTTAATGTTCTTGTTGGCCGCTTCAACGGCACCATTCATCTTCGGCCGATAAGGAGATGAGTTGTGGTGTTCAATCTTGAAACTCTGGCACAACTCCTTCATCATCTTGTTATTCAGATTCGAACCATTATAAGTAATGATCCGCTCGGGAATTCCGTAACGACAGATGATGTCCCTCTTTATGAATTTAGCCACCACCTGCTTGGTCACATTAGCGTACGAGGCTGCCTCCACCCACTTGGTGAAGTAGTCGATAGCTACCAGAATTAAGCGATGACCGTTAGATGCAGTGGGCTCGATCTTGCCTATCATGTCGATGCCCCACATGGAGAACGGCCAAGGGGAGGACATGACATTTAACGGGCACGGCGACACATGAACTTTATCAGCATAAATCTGGCATTTATGACATCTCTTCGCGAATTTAAAGCAATCCAATTCCATCGTCAGCCAGTAGTATCCTGCTCTCAGGATCTTTCTTGTCATAGCATGCCCGCCGGCGTGCGTACCAAATGTGCCTTCATGGACTTCTTCCATGAGCATACTCGCCTCTTTCTCATCTACACATCTGAGTAGCACGAGATCATGGTTTCTTTTATACAACACTCCATCAGGATTGAGATAAAAATTTCCAGACAGCCTCCTCAGAGTCTTCTTATCCTGGGTTGACGCTCCCACAGGATACTCCTTAGTCATAGGGAAAGTCTGGATGTCATGGAACCATGGCTTGCCGTCGGCGGCTTCCTCGATCGCAAAGACAAATGCAGGTCTATCAAGACGAGAAAGGACAATTCTTGGAGCTTCATTCCAAAAATTGACTTTATACATTGAAGCCAACGTGGCTAAGGCATCAGCCATTTGATTTTCGGCCCTGGGCACATGATGGAGTTCCACTCGATCAAAGAGCGAAAGTAGCCTTCTGGCATAGTTCATGTACGGCACCAAATTCGATTGACGAGTCTCCCACTCCCCTTTAATCTGGTTGATCACAAGCGCCGAGTCACCATATACATATAGGTTCTTGATTCTCAAATCAATTGCTTCTTCTAGACCCATGATGCATGCTTCATATTCCGCTTCGTTATTGGTGACTGGAAACGTCAGCCTCGCAGTGAACGGGATATGGGATCCGTGGGGAGTCGTGATGAACGCCCCTATGCCACTTCCGTAGGAATTAACCGCCCCGTCAAATATCAATTTCCACTGGGATTTCCTATCTGGCCCCTCGTCGGGCAACGGCTCATCGCAATCCTTCGCTTTGAGAAACATGATATACTCATCAGGGAATTCAAATTTCATCGGCTGGTAATCCTCGATTGGCTGTTCGGCCAGGTAGTCAGACAATACGCTTCCCTTGATGGCCTTCTGGGACACGTACTGAATATCATATTCTGTCAACACCATTTGCCATCTGGCAATCCTGCCCGAAAGTGCTTGCTTATCGAAGACGTACTTGATCGGATCCATCTTCGAAATTAGCATGGTGGTGTGATTGAGCATGTACTGTCGTAAACTTTTGGCAGCCCAGGCTAGTGCACAACACGTTTTCTCCAGCATCGAGTAACGAGATTCACAGTCAGTGAACTTTTTACTCAAATAGTAAATGGCATGCTCCTTTCTGCCCGTCTCGTCGTGCTGACCGAGAACACACCCCATACTATTCTCAAGAACTGTCAAGTATATGATTAGAGGCCGTCCAGCCACTAGGGGTATCAAGATTGGAGGTTCCTGAAGATACTGCTTTAAAAAAAAATCTACAAATCTATGCATCAACATAAAAGGAATTAAAAAGTTATTAAAAGAGAAAATACACAAAAAAAATATTTAAAATGCATGAAATGCAAATGTTTTGATTTTATAATTTTCTAGACATTAACATGAAATAGGAGAAAAAATCCCCATGCAAAAATCAACATTTTTCTATTTAATATGATTTCTCAAAGATTAAAATAAAATGGAGAAAATAAAATGAAATATGAAAATAATTGGTGCAGATAGCAATGCCATACAGTTCAAATCATGGTTGGGCCCTAAATGGGGGTGCAAACAATAAATGCGCTAGGCCCAACTTTTAATCAGAAAATCAATTCAAAAATATAAAGAAAAAGAAAAACGCACGGTGCAGAAATGGTGTCACTATCATACCAAGATTATCTCTCAAGATTCAGCAAGTTATGGTGGTAAACAGAAATGGTGTCACTATCTTGAACTTCATCAAATGCTCTCAAACTTTCCAGAATCCATCTCCTACTTGTCTCTAACCATTCTAACCTAACAAATCTAACTAATTATGCTTAAATTATGGTGTAGAAGAAAAGTTACAAACCTGTCAAATCTTGAATATCAGATAGGTCAAACCTCCACTTCAACCTCTCAATCTCTTCAGAATCACTCCTTGCACCAAGATCTTGCTACTGTTTGCAAAAGTTTTGATGGAGGATGCTTGAATCTCAGAATTCGATGGTGACTTGCAGCTCCCAAAATCCAAGTGCTAACTCTTCAATTCTTCATGATCTTGCCCTCAATTTGGTATGCACACATTCAGTATGATTAATGGAAGGTGTTGGGATTGAAAGAAGCAATGGAAATGGTGTGGAATGTGGAAATTGATTTCAACTTGAAATGGAAGCAATTGAAATGGCTATCTCACTCTCTAATCTCTCACCAACCTTGCATCTGAGCAAGTTCTAAACACTATATAGGATGGTTCAGACCCATACAGAACTTTCTGGAATCATCCAATGAGAATTTGGGATTCTCATGCCATGAGTTTTTGGTTTCATCTCATCTCACATGCCATCTCATGTTATACCTCTTGAAGCAACTTGTTCTGACTTGAAAATCACCTTAGATGAGATGTATGATGTGTTAAGATACTTAGCTAGCTTGTGTATTGAGTTTCCTTGTGTTTTGCATATGTACCTTAATATGCAAGCAATCATTTTCCAAAGCAAGTCCATGATCTAAACCTCAAAACAAAAATGTGGCTGAACCATTGTTTTTAAAATGCTTTCTAGAGTCAAAATGACCTATTACATGCCATGGTTTGGATGTGTAGCTTGGAAATTTCAATTTCCAACTTTGACTTATTTAACTTATGCCTCCATTTTAGGTCGTTTTTACCACTTTGAGTTACAAACCTTTTCAACATCTCATGACCTCCTTACTAGCCTTAAAACATCATTTTAAGAAAGTTTGATGTTGAAGATTTTTCCATTTGAAGCTTGGAAATAGGATTTATGGCCTTATGCTTGAAATGACCTATAATCTCCAAATGACCAAAATGCCCTTGACTTGTCAAAGCCATAACTTGAGTTCCACAAATCCTATCTGTTGCACCCCAAAATTTGGCCAACATTTATTTACCCATCAAGAGTTGTATGAGACTTTGAAGCTAGCCAAGAAAGTTATTCAAGTGTTCAAAGGTTGATATCTTTGTCAGAAAACTCAAGAAATCCTCAGAGAGATGGTTTGAAACCAAGGTTGTGTGTGTCTCATAACTTGAGAGTTGTGGGAGCTCCTCAGATGATTCTGAGACTATGAGGATGGACTTGAAGCTTTGAGAGAGCTTATGATATGTCTTGAAAGCCATCATGAAGCCTAGAGAGGTCATTGTACAAGGATTCAGAAAATTCAGCCATGAGTGGTGGAATTAGGGTTTGACTGGCTCAACCCTAGGTAAACTGATGATTTGGAGAGGGTTGAGACCTAATCCAAGAGCCATGTGATCATGGAATGATGCATTGAGATGCTATAAGGATGATTCCTAAACAAACTCATCATGGTTGAGGAGTTTGAGAAGTTTTAAGCTAGGGTTTCTAAGACTTGACAGTGTAAAATCCCCTAGTTCGATCCCTATCTTCAAGGCAGTTTAGCTCAAGATGTGATTGTCATCTCATCTTCCCCACAACATGAATGATGTAGAGTTTGTTCTTAGCTTTAATTTGAGTACTAGAAGTCCTTGATAGGATTTGCAGAGCTCAAGTTATGGTTTTGACAAATTACAGGTCATCTGAGGTATGTGAATCTGGGTCCTTGAAAGTCACCCAGCTTGCAGACAACTTTTTCCCTAGTAGGATAATTCCTATGAACTCTTGGTCAACATGAATGTTGTACAGAATCTTCTTAGCTTTCTAGAGAGTACTAGAAGTCCTTGATAGGATTTGTAGAACTCAAGTTATGGCTTTGACAAGTCAAGGGCATTTTGGTCATTTGGAGGTTATAGGTCATTTCAAGCATAAGGCCATATCTCCTATTTCCAAGCTTCAAATGGAAAAATCTTCAACATCAAACTTGCTTAGAATGATGTTTTAAGGCTAGTAAGGAGGTCATGAGATGTTGAAAAGGCTTGTATCAAAAAGTGATAAAAATGGCCTAAAATGGAGGCATAAGTTAAATAAATTGAAATTGAAAATTGGAAATCACAAGTTACACATCCAAACCATGTCATATAATAGGTAATTTTTACTCTAAAAGACATTCTAAGAACAATGGTTCAGCCATAATTTTGATTTGAGGCCTAGATCATTGGGCTGCTTTGGAAATGGCTTACTTGCATCTTAAGGCACCAAAGCAAAACATGAAGAAACTCAATATACAAGTTAGTTATGCATTGTAACACACCATACATCTCATGTGGGGAGAATTTCAAGTCTGAATTGGTGGTTACAAGGACTATGGCATGAGATAGCATATGGTGAGAAGTGAAATCAAAATATCATGAGATGAGAAGTTCAAATACTCATTGGATTGTTCCAGAAAGTTCTGGACAATTCTAACAAGTTCTATATAATGGTTAGAGCTTGCTCAGATGCAAGGTTGGTGAGGAAAGTGAGAAAAGAGAGAGAGTGCCATCTTGTTGCTTCCATTGCAAGTCAAGTTTCAATTCTACATTCTTCTTCAATTCCATTCATTCTTTCTATACAAACACACTCCATTGATGATTCTGAAGCTGTGCAAATTGATTTGAGAGAAAATTCATGGTTAATTGAAGAGTTTGTGATTGAACTTTCAAGGTAGAAAGTCAGAATCGAATTCTGAGATTGAAGCTTCCTCCATCAAATTTGTTGCAAACAGTAGCAAGATTAGCATCTAAGGAAACTTTCTGAAGAGTTTCAAGGCTTGAAGTGAAGGATTTCACCATCTGTTGATCAAGAATAACCAGGTTTGCAAATTCTCCACTACATCATAATTTATGCATTGCTAGGTATAATTGTTAGTGTAGAAAGGTTAGAGACACATAGGTGATGGATTTTGGAGAGTTAGAGAGCAATTGGTGAAGGTTGGATATTGGACACCATTTCTTTGATGATCAAGAACTCGTGGTATATTGAGATATAATTCATGTTATATAGCTAATTTCATTCAGTGTGAGTGGGTGAGTATTCTGATGCAAGAAATTTCAAGAACCATGATAGTTGATGATTGAGCACATTTTTGATCTTGGATCGGGTTCAGTGATCTAGGATGTTTCAATTGATTTTAAAATCATGGTGGGATTCAGCATAAAATTCTAGGCAAGATAGGGTCTTGAATTTCTATTTTCCATGAAGAATTGATGGAGTTCGTGTTTGAGGAAGATGAAGCTTAATTCTCTGCATTTTCATGGCTTCCCTTGCAAACCCTAGCTGGAGGTTAGTGATGAGTTCATGGCCGTTGGATTGTGAGAGGACCATTGACTGAGACCAAGATCTGAGAGCCACGATTCAATTTCAATTTGAGAGGGAATCTGAAACTAGGACGAAATGCACCGTTTCATTAAACGGTGGCTTCATGGGCTTAAGTCTGCTGAACACTATCCACACCCCCAATCCTGGCCCATTGCAAAAATACATTGTATTTGGTTTCTATTCGCACCGTTCATTTTTATTTTTCTTTTCATTTTCTAATTGATTTTCTGATGATGATTACGCTTAGCGCATTACTACCTGCACCCCTCATTTTTAGCCCATTGATGAAATGAGCTGCATCTGGTTACTATCTGCACCCCAGTTTCATATTTTAATTTCATTTTCTTCCATTTTTTGTTAAACTTTGAAAATTCATATCAATTTGAAAATTAAAGATTTTTTAATGGGAATTTTTGATCCCATTTCATAATAATGTCTATAAAATTATCAAATAAAAATATTTGCATTTCATGCATTTTTAATATTTTTTGTGTATTTTTCATTTTAATAGCTTTTTTAATTCTTTTATGTTGATACATGAATTTGTAGAATTTTTTTTAGGTAGTTCCCTTAACATTTTTAGGCCATTCATTTTAGGATAGTTAGATTAGGACTTTAGCTTCCCCCTGGATTTATTCCATAATTTTGTGATGAATTTTAGGTTAGTTTTGCTTAGATGGCATTAGGTTGTGTAGAATTAGGTTAATCCTTAACATAGGTCCACAGTAACACTAGAATTTTGGGTTTCTAAGTCAAGTTAGATACTGGGGCATATAAGGGTATTAAGGGTAGGTATGTAGGATCCCTTAGAAATTATATTAGGTTTTAATATAGTACTATACTATTTTTAGATGATTTTTGTAGTTGATGATTGTTTGTGTTGCCCTTGTGGGCTTGTATTTTTGTTTGCTTTGCTTTGTGGGCTTGGAGAGCTTGGTTTTGTTCTAAGGAGCATTGAGAAGCATAGTAGGAGCATTGAGGAGCTTGAGAGCTTGAGTTTTGTTTGTTTTGTTATTGTTTTAGGGTTAGGGATTAGGAAGAGCTTAGACCTAGTTAACTTCTTTCTTAAACATGGATGGTATCTTTCACCTCCATTCCTCCCTATGATTCAAAGTCCTTCCATGGTATACACCTCTCTCCTTTGGAGGGATAAGTGATCCTACCTAGGGAGTAGAACTTTTGAGGGAACCATTCCTTTGATGTTGAACCCTTATAGGTCACCTTTGGTGGTCAGTAAGCAGTTCAATATCCCCAGCTTATCCAGTTAAGTGATTTCCTCTGGTTTGATTATCTTGAGAGATGCTGAGCCTGAGTGTGAAGATGAAGACTTCAATGAAGAGTGTGGAAGAGGATGAATCCTTGATTATTGTCATTCCACCTGAAGCTTGAAGAGCAATAAGAGCAAGTTGACACTTGAAGACCCCTGAAGATGAAGTAAAGACTGAAGGATGAAGTTGACACTTCTAAGTGATTGAAGATTATTCTGGAGAGTTGAAGCTTGAAGAACAAAGGAAGTTGATACTTACTTTGATACCTGGATATCCTGAAGGAGATCAAGTTGATACTTGTGATTAATAGTGAAGCCTGAAGGTGGAGCTGATCAAGAAGTTGAAGCTTAAAGGAGAAGATAAGTTGAAACTTATGTTGAAGGGTTGAAACCTGGAAAAGCAAATTGATGCTTGTCAAGAGTGATTGAAGTCTGAAGACTGGGTTGCATTTGGAAAAGCTGAAGCTTAAAGTGGAGAGAGGAGTTGATCTGCTTTCTTGTCTTTTTCTTTGTTGTATTGACATGTTTTGTTTGACTTGCTTGATGCATTAGAATAAGTCCATGACTAGAATAAGTAGAATCTAGGAGCATGATTGCACTAGAGGTTGAGTTGCTCCCTCTGCTTGTATTGTTACTGTGTGGCTTTGCTTGCGGGTATTCGGTAGAGCCCAACTCCCTTGCCCATGTGGTTTGTTTGTCTGATAGCATTTTATTTTCTTTTTCATCTGTATGATTGCAGTTTACTGTTATTGCTTGATGGCATGTTGTTTATATTTCAGTATGATTACTGTTATCCATTCTGGCTTGAGGTTGAGATGAGCTTGTGGAGGCTGAAGCCCCACACACATTTCCTCCATCACTTGCATTGCATGCATTTTACTGTTTAAGCTGAGGCTTTGTCTGTTTTGGTGTATCATTGACATGATCCCTTAGGACTCTCATTTCCTTTGATAAGGAATTGATGATAGAACTTTAGGTTGAAACCTATGCATGACAACTTCTAGGAGTTCCCTGTTCAAACCTCAACCATAGGATGAATCCTTGGCATGACAACAGTAGGACTTGATAGTCTCCCTTCTAGTTGGGCCTATTCTCTTCCCATCTCAAAACAGTTTAAGATACAGTAATCATGAATGATTTCTTTCGTACGTTACGAGCCTTAAGCTATCTGAGAAAGGATTGTGGGAGAGTTTCTTTTCCATAGTCTGGATGTTTAGTATGGTACCCTTTGGGTGACATGCGACGCATTCACTCTCAGGTCATAGTCTCTAGTGCAATTGAAATCGCAAACACAATAAAAAAAACACTTCTTTTGTAAAAGATAGGAAATAAAGCGTAGTGTCCCGAACTACGTAAGCTCTGATCTCTCATACCTGTTGAGAGTACGTAGGCACAATACTGATGTATTGGCGAGCTACCTTCCCCACAACCCGTCGTAGGCCGAACTACGTTGACTCTGATTTCTCGTTCTCTGATGAGAATACGTAGGCATAAAGTGCGATGCTTTGTCGAGTCATTTTCTTTTCTGTTTAAGCCAGCCTTGATAGGTAGATAGATAAAACCAACCCGTCCAGTAAACACAACAAGCGTGGATCCCGTCGAGTACGACGGACGTGAGGGGTGCTAATACCTCCCCCTTGCGTAACCGACTCCTGAACCCAGACAATGGTTGCGACGACCTTGTCTTATACCTTTTCGTCAGGTTTTTCCGATCGTTTCCTTTCCCGTTCCGAGGGATAAATAACGAAAGGTGGCGACTCTTCTGTTGTACCGGCACCTTATTTTCGCGCAAGCGACAGCTGGCGACTCTGCTGGGGACCGAACCCAGAATCTCTGGTTCTCCGGTTCCCTACGAGAGTCAATCCTAACGCTTGTATGTTTACTTGTTGGGTTATGGTTATTTATCGCATTTTACTTCTCGCCCTTTATTTCCCGCATTTTATTTTCAGTATAATATGATTATCCATGCTGTTGTGGGATGGGAGTTCTGATGAATGAGAAGCCAGACCCAGGCTTGAGTGCACCATAGAATTAGTTGCGGAAATTTGTGGGCGCGTGCTTGCTTTGCAGGCACTAGTGTCTCATGAAATCCACACTCAGACGAGGTTCATCCGGTTGGCTTCTCTTTCAACCCTTTGGGTTGAGACGGTTGCTGGTTTGGTGGATTGTCGACTCTGGGGACCGATCATTTGTGATTCAGCCGAGTGAGGCCGCTTCATGAGCTGGTGATGCCACACCTTCTGGGTATCGTATCACCCCTCTTGAATGTCTGTGACGCTGATGAACGCATAGGATGCCGAACTTGAGTCAGTTTAGGTCCATACCTGTGAGCAGGGTTGGGTTTATTGCAGGAAACCTTGACCTTCAGACTACCTGGTTTTCTTGACAGTGAATCAGTTTTGTTGGTACCGGGGTTTCTCAGTTGCAGATTTGTCTGTTCTTGATAGAGCAGGTTTTGATCAGAGGATTTTATCATCAGATGTGTATTTGTTCTTGATAGAGCAGGTTTTGATCAGAGGATCTTATCATCAGATGTGTATTTGTTCTTGATAGAGCAGATTTTTGATTGGGGTCTGAAGATTTCATCAGCAGCCGTATGTTTGTTCTTGATAGGGCAGATTTTTGATTAGGGTCTGAAGACCTCATCAACAGATATTTCTCGGTCCTACACCCGAGGTCCTTATTATCAGACATTTGTTCTTGACAGAGCAGAATTATGATCCTATGTATATGGTCCTATCAGATGGTTGTTCTTGGCAGGTCAGATTTGTGGTCCGATACCAGGGTTTTCTTCTCATCAGATACAGTAGTTGTTCTTGATAGAGCAAGATTATGGTTTTGTTGACACAGAATCTCCACAGCACCAGTTGCCCGGATATATTATTGCATGATTGCATTTTGCATTAGTTTGCATACTCATTTGCATTTCATTAACGTGTGTCTGTGTTGCAGGTACCGTTTTCCCCAATCCAGGATTTCTTGCCTCCTATTGTATTGTTATGGGCTCTCTGAGGAAGACCGTGGCCTACAAGTTCCCTGCCCCCGATGTGGTTAAGTTGACTGGTTTGATAGCTCTAGCAGATGATTCTGTGAGGGATGAGTTCAGGAAATCTTACGGCAGGTTGCTCAGTTTGGTTCATAAGCCTTCTGTGTTCGAGTTGAATGGGTTGCACGCTCTGCTGCAGTTCTACGACCCTCCGCTGAGATGTTTTACTTTTCAGGACTTTGTTCTCGCGCCCACGCTGGAAGAGTATGCTGATTTGCTAGGTGTGCCTATCAAGAGGCAGATGCCTTTTGTTCACATGGATGCTGAGCCTGATCTGGCTGGTCTAGCTCCTTCACTTCATCTGGACGCCTCCGAGTTAGTATTGACCAGTTGGAACAAGGTTCGTGGATTCTCCTTGCAGTTTCTAGTGGGAAAGGCTCAACAGTGTGCCAAAGACGGATGTTGGGTCGCGTTCAATGCCATCCTCGCTCTATGCATATATGGCATCATCCTGTTCCCTAACATGCCCGATTTTGTAAACTTCGATGCATTTCACATCTTCGCATCAGGGAATCCAGTCCCTACCTTGATAGGAGATGTCTATCATTCAAGCCACTACAAAAACGAGAACAGGAGGGGGAAGAATGTCTCGTGCTGTGTACCCTTGCTTTACAAATGGCTTGATAGTCATCTGCCCAAGAGGGGTCCTTTTGTTTTGTCTGCAACCACAGCTGAATGGGTTGAGCGTCTGATGAGTTTATCTGCAGAGGACATTGACTGGTTCGACAGAGATAGGTTGGGTACCGAGGTGATCTTCAGTTGCAGCGGGTTTCCAAATGTACCTTTGATAGGTAGGAAGGGCTGTATAAACTACAAGCCGTCGTTGCTGGTTCGACAGTTCGCATATGCTTTGAGAACTCCGCCGAAGGATGAGGAGGTACAGGAATCTCTGTACCTCACTGGTATTCTAGAGGGGGATCTGTTGTCCAAGCTTCAGCGCGCATGGAATGGTATCAGTAAGCGAGGAAAGCCAGTGCTGGGAAAAAGCAACAATCAAGCCTACCCTCCATATTTGACTTGGATCAGAGCCAGAGTAAATGCTATAGGGATGCCGTTTCCTCATGCCAAGCCAGAAAGCCCTCCAATGATCGAAGAGCCTACTACTGTGCCCATTCTGCAGCATAATCAGGTGTTAGCTGAGCGGGATGAATTGAAGCGGGCGAACGAAGAACTGGAGAAGGAATTAGCTCAACTCCGAAGCGAGAGGAACGAAGCCGTGCACTCTTTCAAAAGGCAAACAGAGCTGGTGAACCAGCTAGGTACAGACCTGACTAAGCAGATAGCCGAGCGTGAACGCATTGGTCGAGACTTCAAAGCTGTCAACGACGTACTGGCTACGAAGAAGCAGCACTTGGACGAGGCATATCGGAGGATATCCAAGTTCAACCAGCACTGGAAGGCTTCCCTGGCCACCAGGAAAGAGCGAGAAGATAAGTTGATGCTGCAGATCTCCAAGCTAGAAGCCTAGGTGAAGGACAGTGAAAAGAGGTTTGATGAAGAAACCGCCCGCAGATAGGCCGCCGAAGGCCAGCTCAACAAAGCTCTCGCTAACCTGAAGGAGCGCAAGCTGACGTTTGAGTCCAAGAAGCGGAAGTTAGAAGATTGCTTCGGCGAAGGAGCATGGGAAGGTTCAGTCGAAGGACTTCAGTATACCATTGTGCATAGGGAATTACTCGTCGAGGGGTTACTCACTCTGCCAGATCATCCAGAGACGAAGGAGTTGTTAGAAGAGTATCGCGCCCGTGGCCGTACTTGACTATTTGTATTCCTTTTGTTTTGATCATTGTTGTATGCTGACCATCACCAGGCTTGTTGGCTGAGGTCACGCTGTTGATTCATCTTGTACTCGCTGATGCTATGTACTGCCTTGATAGGCTTTCTTTATATATGAGATTGTTGTTTCCACGATTGGACTCGGACTTCTTCTTATTATTATTATCAGTACTGGCACTCAGGCACTAGGATCGGGGGAGATCTCCCAAACACACAGACACACGCATGCATTTGCATGAAGCATGTGCATGACGAGCATTTTGTTGTTTTTCCTAACCCTTTAGTGTTTACAGGTTTTTTCAGGTTTACAGGTATCCCAGGGTGTTTCCGGTGGTTCCAGGATTGATCAGAGACCGATTCACCGTTATCCGACTAGAGCTAATCAGACCAGAATCATGGATCAAGTGCAAACTGATGTTTAGGAGCTCTGCGAAAGGATGGATCGCTTCATGGAGCTCATGCAAGTGGTCGCCAATGGCTAGGATCAGCTCAGAACTTTGGTTCAGCCTTTGATCTCCAGGGTTGATAGCAACGGCGTGCTCCACGGTGGGACCGTGCCTACTCCTCCACCAGTTGAAACTCCGCAGAACGGTGTCCCCGTGGCCGGGGGCAACGGCAGTGCTCATGGCAATGTAATGGCCAACATCGGACTCAATACGGCGGGCATCGGTAATGGGAGTCTGGGAGCTAATGTCAATGTCGGGCCGGGCAACGGCAATGCGGGCGTCGGGAATGTGTTTGTGCCCTAGCCATGGCTTGAGGATCATCAGGATGATGTGTTCTCTCAGAAGGGTGCTGAAGGGGAGCTGAATGCTGAAGCGCGGCTTAGATTCAAGGCACTTGAGGATAAAATGAGAGATATTGAGAATCAGAATACTTTGGGCGTTGACATGTCCAAGCTGGGATTAATTGCTGATTTCAAGGTACCTCCTAAGTTCAGGGTACCTGACTTTGAGAAATATAAGGGCACCACTTGCCCTCGTGTCCACCTGAGATCGTACTACAGGAAGATGTCTGCCTATTCGGAGGACGAGAAGTTGCTGATGCACTTCTTCCAAGACAGTCTTTCCGGACCATCCCTCGAGTGGTACATCGGTCTGGAGCCCACTAGCGTGCGCACATGGAAGGATCTCGCTAAAGTGTTTGTGCACCATTACCAGTACAACAGCGACTTGGCCCCGAACCGAGTCCAGCTGCAGAACCTATCGCAGAGGAATAATGAAGGATTTATGGAGTACGCCCAGCGGTGGCGTGAGTTGGCAGCCCGGGTTCAGCCGCCGATGGTTGAACACGAGCTCGTGCAGATGTTTGTAGCTACCCTCCCAGGGGTTTACTATGAAAAGTTAGTCAGCGGTATGTCTGGGACGTTCTCATCTCTCATTATCATGGGCGAGCACGTCGAGAATGGAATCAAGATCGGGAAAATTCAAGGTGAGTCATCCTCAGCCAGAGGAGGTGGAAAGAAACCTTATGCTGGTAAACGACGAGAAGGAGAAACGAGCGCTGTGACCAACGCTCGAAGGAAGGGCAAAGGCCCTCAGCAGCAGATAGCCAGTATAAATATCCCAGCGGCTCCGCAGCAGCAGCAGCAACCGAATCAACAGGGATATAGAAAGTACCAGAATCGGGCATCTTTGGCAAACCGTCACTTCGAGGCACCGCCCATGTCGTACGCGCAACTCTTGTAGACTTTGCTTCAGCTTCAGTTGGTCCAGAAGAGGACGATGGCTCCCTTGACAGGGGCACCTCCACCAGGGTACGACGCAAATGCCACTTGCGACTTCCACTCAAGGGCACCAGGCCACACGATCGAGAACTGCAAAGCCTTCAAGCACAAGGTGCAGGACCTGGTAGATGCCAAGATCATCAACTTCTCCGATAATGTGCCCAATGTCATGAAGAATCCTATGCCGAATCATAGGGGAGGCGGGGTGAACGCCATTATCGAAGAAGAGAGTGCAGATCTGTTGACTGATGTCAGAGACCTAAAGACGCCGCTTAGCTTCGTTAAAGCTAAGTTGTTGAAAAGAGGGTTCTTTCCAGGTTGCGGAGAATTATGTATGGACTGTGCTACACATTATGATGGATGTGAGCAGCTGGTAGAAGGAATTCAAAGTCTGATGATTGAGGGGATTCTGCACTAACGCCGTCCCGTGGCATTATGGGGCCGAAATCTACTGCAACGGGCATAGGTTGGAGTGAGAGCCGTATGGGTCGACTGTGGAGAACCTTGCGGGAATTAGTGGTATCACTCGCAGCGGAAGAGTATTTGCACTGCCAGAGGTCGTGGCGGATAAAGCGGTCAGAGCTGATGCGGCCGATAAAGGGAAAAGCAAAGTCGTTGAAGAAGTCCCGTGTGGGGCAGAAACAGACTTGCTTGTCAAAGATGCCGAGGAGTTCATGCGGTTGATTAAAAAGAGCGACTACAAGATTGTAGATCATCTCCATCAGACGCCCTCGAAGATTTCCATTCTCAACCTGTTGCTGTGTTCTGAAGCACACCGCAGCGCGCTGCTGAAGGTGTTGAACGCCGCCTACGTACCGCAAGAAATATCGGTGAATCAGCTAGAAGAGGTGGTAGCCCACGTCAATGCTGGCAATGGGCTAGGGTTCACAGACTTAGAGCTGACGCCAAAAGGGAGGAATCACAATAGCGCCCTGCACATCTCGATAGAGTGTAGGGGCATAATCATGTCGCACGTGCTGGTGGACACGGGTTCGTCGCTTAATGTTCTTCCGAAGAAGGCATTAATGAAATTGGATACTCGTGGAGTGATCTGCACACCCAGTGATCTGGTTGTGAAGGCGTTCGACGGAACTAAACGCCACATTTTCGGGGAAGTGACCTTGCCGATCCAAGTCGGTCCAGAAACGTTCAACGCAGTCTTTTATATTATGGACATCATGCCTGCCTACAGTTGTCTCTTGGGCCGGCCATGGATCCATGTTGCTGGTGCCGTGACCTCCACGTTGCACCAAAAGCTCAAATATGCTGTCGGAGGAAGCATCGTAACCGTTTGCGGCGAGGAGGACATAATGGTGAGCCATTTGTCATCCTTTAAGTATGTTGAAATGGATGGGGAAATCCATGAGACTCTTTGCCAAGCGTTCGAAGCTGTCAAGGTGAAAGACGTGGCTCCTGTGGTTGCTGAAAAGCCAGAGATGAATCTCTCCTCATTCAAGGAGGCTCGGGCCGTTGTCCAAGCTGGATCTACCCCAGGCTGGGGGCGAATTTTGGAGATACCCAACAAGCAGGATAAGTTTGGGTTGGGATATTCTCCTGGAGCTGAAGCTTCTTCTTCTTTGTCTAGCAGTGCGTCTCGAGGTAAAGGGCCGATCCAATTTACCAGTGGCGGAGTGATTTTCGAAAGCATCAACGCGGCGTCTGAAGACAGCGGGGATAGCGATTATGACCTCGACTCTTGGATTCAGCCAAGCAAGCTGGGCGAGGGCCTCAACAATTGGACCATCAAGGATATCATCCAGATGACAAGTGAAGAGTAATGATTTACTTTTTTTCCCAATCATTGTACAACCCTATGTCCTACCCGGGGCATAGCGGTTTTATTGTCAGGGCCTTGTTGGATTATGTACATGCATTTTGTTAATAAATCAAAGGCGTTTTCTTCGTATTCAAATATTGTGATCTCTGTTATTCCTGTTTTATATTTGTTTTGAAAAAACAGCAAAATGGCAATGGGGTTTGTGCTAACCTGCATATTCTTGTTTTAAACTTAACCCTTGTTATTGCAGGATCCACATAACAAATGACATCGACTCTGGACCTACTACGGCTCACTTTGACTTCGACTGCCCGATCTATCAAGCCGAAGAAGAGATTGATGAAGACGAAGACCTTCTTGAGGAGTTGGCCCACTTGTTGAAACAAGAGGAGAAAGTTATTCTGCCTCATGAGGAGGAGATCGAAATCGTGAACCTGGGTTCTGAAGAGCTCGTCAGAAATGTCAGGATAGGGGCTGCGTTGTAGAGTGATGTCAAGTAGATATTGGTCGAGATGCTAAGAGAGTATAGTGACGTCTTTGCTTGGTCATACGAGGATATGCCCGGACTTGACACGGACATCGTGGTTCACCACTTACCGCTGCGAGAAGATTGCCCTCCCATTAAGCAGTAGCTTAGGAGGACGCGACCAGATATGGCCGTTAAGATCAAAGAAGAAGTGCAGAAACAGCTTGATGTTGGCTTCTTAGCGGTCACCACTTACCCTCCGTGGGTCGCCAACATAGTGCCTGTACCGAAGAAGGACGGTAAGGTACGAATGTGCGTCGATTATCGGGATTTGAATAGGGCGAGCCCTAAAGATGATTTCCCGTTGCCTCACATTGATGTGTTGGTCGACAACACAGCCCAGTTTTCCGTGTTTTCATTCATGGATGGCTTCTCCGGTTACAATCAGATCAAGATGGCGCCGGAGGACATGGAGAAAACGACGTTTATCACTCCCTGGGGAATGTTTTGCTACAAGGTAATGCCCTTCGGTCTGAAGAACGCAGGGGCCACTTACCAACGAGCAATGGTAACTTTGTTTCATGACATGATTCATCATGAGATTGAGGTCTATGTTGATGACATGATTGCGAAGTCCCAAATGGAGGAAGAGCATCTGGCCAACTTATTGAAGCTTTTTGAGAGGCTTAGGAAGTTCAGGTTGAGGCTGAATCCTAACAAATGTACTTTCGGAGTAAGGTCCGGAAAGTTACTGGGGTTTATCGTGAGTGAACGAGGCATCGAGGTTGATCCTGCGAAAATAAAAGCCATTCAAGAAATGCCAGCGCCGAAAACAGAAAAAGAAGTTCGTGGTTTCTTGGGCAGAATAAACTACATTGCAAGGTTTATCTCTCAGCTCAAGGCCACTTGTGAACCGATGTTCAAGCTTTTAAAGAAAGATCAGGCAATTACTTGGAATGAGGATTGCCAGAAGGCGTTTGACAAGATAAAGCAGTATCTTCAAGAACCTCCAATCTTGATACCCCCAGTGGTTGGACGACCATTAATCATGTACTTGACAGTTCTTGAGAATAGTATGGGGTGTGCTCTCGGTCAGCACGACGAGACGGGCAGAAAGAAGCATACCATTTATTACTTGAGTAAAAAGTTCACGGACTGTGAATCTCGATACTCGACGCTGGAGAAGACATGTTGTGCACTAGCCTGGGCTGCCAAACGTCTATGACAGTACATGCTCAATCACACCACCATGCTAATTTCGAAGATGGATCCGATCAAGTACGTCTTCGAGAAGCAGGCTCTTTCGGGCAGGATTGCCAGAGGGCAAATGGTGTTGACGGAATATGATATTCAGTACGTGTCCCAGAAGGCCATCAAGGGAAGCGTATTGTCTGATTACCTTGCTGAACAGCCGATCGAGGATTACCAGCCGATGAAATTCGAATTCCCTAATGAGGATATCATGTTTCTCAAAGCAAAGGATTGTGATGAACCGTTGCCCGACGAGGGGCCAGATAGGAAATCCCAGTGGAAATTGATATTCGACGGGGCGGTTAACTCTTATGGAAGTGGTATTGGGGCTATCATCACGACTCCCCACGGATCGCACATCCCGTTTACTGCGAGACTGACGTTTCCAGTCACCAATAATAAGGCGGAGTACAAAGCATGCATCATGGGTCTAGAAGAGGCAATTGATTTGAGAATCAAGAACCTAGACGTATATGGCGACTCAGCGCTTGTGATCAACCAAATTAAAGGGGAGTGGGAGACTCGTCAATCGAATTTGGTGTCGTACATGACCTATGCCAGAAGGTTACTTCCATTCTTTGATCGAGTGGAACTCCATCATGTGCCCAGAGCAGAAAATCAGATGGCTGATGCCTTAGCCACGTTGGCTTCAATGTATAAAGTCAATTTTTGGAATGAGGCTCCAAGAATTGTCCTTTCCCATCTTGATAGACCGGCATTCGTCTTTGCAATCGAGGAAGCCGCCGACGGCAAGCCATGGTTCCATGACATCCAGACCTTCCTTATGACTAAGGAGTATCCTGCGGGTGCATCAACCCAGGATAAGAAGACTCTGAGGAGGCTGTCTGGAAACTTTTATCTCAATCCTGATGGAGTGTTGTATAAGAGAAATCACAATCTCGTGCTACTCAGATGTATAGATGAGAAAGAGGCGAGTATGCTCATGGAAGAAGTCCATGAAGGCACATTTGGTACGCACGCCGACGGGCATGCCATGACGAGGAAGATCCTGAGAGCAGGGTATTACTGGATGACGATGGAGTCTGATTGCTTTAGGTTCGCGAAGAGATGTCATAAGTGCCAGATTTATGCTGATAAAGTTCATGTGCCGCCGTGCCCGTTGAATGTCATGTCCTCCCCGTGGCCGTTCTCCATGTGGGGCATCGACATGATAGGCAAGATCGATCCCACTGCATCTAACGGTCATCGCTTCATTCTAGTAGCTATTGACTACTTCACCAAGTGGGTGGAGGCAGCCTCAAATGCTAATGTGACCAAGCAGGTGGTGGCTAAATTCATAAAGAGGGACATCATCTGTCATTACGGAATTCCCGAGCGGATCATTACTGACAATGGTTCGAATCTGAATAACAAGATGATGAAGGAGTTGTGCCAGAGTTTCAAGATTGAACACCACAACTCATCTCCTTACCGACCGAAGATGAATGGCGCCGTTGAAGCGGCCAACAAGAACATAAAGAAGATTGTTCAGAAGATGGTTGTGACCTACAAAGATTGGCACGAGATATTGCCGTTTGCATTGCACGGTTATCGTACGATGGTACGTACTTCGACCGGGGAAACTCCTTTCTCCTTGGTGTACGGTATGGAAGTTGTCCTACCGTTAGAAGTGGAGATCCCTTCTTTGCGAGTTTTGGTTGATGTGAAACTCGACGAGGCAGAATGGATTATGAACCGACTGAACCAACTCAGCCTGATGGACGAGAAGAGTTTAGCATCGATTACGTTTGGTCGTCTGTACCAAAGCCGAATGAAGAAAGCTTATGACAAGAAGGTGCGTCCTAGAAGCTTTCAGAAGGGTGATCTCGTCCTGAAGAAGATTCTTCCTCCACACTCCGATCACCGGGGAAAGTGGACTCCGAATTACGAAGGTCCGTACATCGTCAACAAGGTGTTCTCGGGAGGAGCTTTGTTGTTATCCACGATGGATGGTGAAGATTTTGCATCCCCGGTGAACGCGGACGCAGTTAAAAAATACTTTGCTTGAAAGCGACCCGCTGGACAGTAAAAAGATAGTCCAGGCAGAAATGGGGCATCCCGGCGAACCATAAAACAGAATAAAAGGTTCGGGCAAAAATTAGGGATATAAATTGAAAAAATGTACACCCGCGAAGTCGAAAACCTACATTGGGTGGCTTCGGCAAAAAAGGGTATCCCGGTGAACTGAAAACCCGCAAAGGGCGGTTCACGCAAAAGTTAGGGATTTGAAAAAGCAAATGGTTGCATTCCGCGTGTGGACTTTCTTTGTTTAGTGGTTTTGAGGACCTGAGGGCCGTTTATCTGAATCAATCTCTTCCGTAGCTGAAGCGTCGGAGAAGTATCGAAGTCGAGTGGGTCATAGAAGGATCAACTCATGGTGTTCGTCTACGCCTCGTTGCCGACATTTGTATATACTGATGTATATTTATGTTTTATTTTTGCGCGGCTTCCTCATTCCAGGAGCTTGCACCTATTGTAAAACATTTTTACCCATTCAGGGGTTCGTTATCAATAAAATTTATACTATTCAGCCATTCTGTTTATCTGTTTAGCATTTATCTATTTTGTTTGCGAAAAAGAACGTCGATGTTTTTGATAAAATGCGCATACATAAACTTACTGGCCTAGGCCACTGATTGTTGAAACAATGAATTACTTGAATATTGTCACGAGATAATAACCTTGATAGGTCCCTTTGAGAAGGGTACCTTGTCTGTTTGGTTGTGTTGTTACAGGTGTAGCTTATTCCATGTAGTGCGCCGCGCGCATCCCTGAAGCAGGATGATTCCTCCTTCCCTGCGGAGTCGGAACGCGAGATCGTGAGCATTGATATGTCTCCCCAGGCAGAGATGATTCTCTCCTCAATCAGATACGTCCTGAAGGAACGTCACCTTCTCAGCTGAGTCAGGCGCCGAAGCACGTGTTCATCCCCCAGCACCGGGTCACAAGTGCAGGTTTCGTAAGAAACTATTCGTACGCCGAAGTATGCAGCAACTGATGGTGCCAGACTGAAGTCTCCAGCGGAATTGAAATTCCCCACCAGAGTCGTACTCTCCCCCCGAAGTCGGATGATTCCTTCTTCCCCCAGCGGAATTGAGATTCCCCCGCAGAGTCGTACTCTCTCCAGCGAAGCAGAATGATTTCTCCTTCCTCAGCCGAGTTTGTGGATCCCCAAGAGAGCCGAATCCTTGGAAGCTGCTCAAGCCAGGATTGGTTTTCCCCAGTGGAGTGTTGAACAGCCGAAGTTGTTTCCCCACAGAGTCGTTATCTCCAGAGAAGTAGCCGAGAAAGCCATGCAGTTTATTCACGCGACTGATCTCGCTTCCCCTCAGCAGGTCCAAGTTCTCGTAGAGCTTCATTCCCCCGCAGCAGTCAACTGAAGTTGTGTCCCCTGCGGAGTCCAATTGATATTGGCGTGACCTTGTTCTCCTCAGCAGGATGATTCCTCTATCTGAGTAGTTCTTTCTCCTTGACAGGAGGATTCTCCCATCAGCATTTATTTTGCTGACGGGATCGCATCATATTGCATGATTACATAGCATTTACCATAAACGCATAGCATTTCCACCGTGTGGTGCATTGCGCCATTGCCGAAGCATATGCATAATAGACATGATCTAGGCTGTTACCGTTCTTGTTTTGCAGGTGTTCCGCCGCATAATCGATTGCTCAGGATGATTCCTGACATTCCCCCCAACGAAGCCGCTTGCTCAAGATGATTCTTGAAGTCTCCAGCGGAGTCTTCGGTTCAAGATGATTCTTGAATTCCCCAGCAGGGCCGTTTGCTTAAGATGATTCTTAAGACCCCAGTGCAGTCACCAGAATTGGTTGCTCAAGTTGATACTTAGAGCCCCCAGTGAAGGTTGCCCAGGATGACTCCTGAAATCCCCAACAGAGTGTTCGCTCAGGATGATTCCTGAAATCTCCAGAATGGTCGTCGGTTCAAGATGATTCTTGAAGTCCCCGGCGGGGTTATTTGTCCAAGATGATTCTTGAAGTCCTCAGCAGAGTTGATCCATCCAGAATGATTTCTGGATCCCCGAAGCGGAGTTACTTGATAGTTCTCCAGAATCCCCAGCGGCGAAGCGTCATCCCCAGCAGGTTTCTAACGGCAAAGTTGAAACCTCCCTTGAAGACTCCATGATTGAAGTCCGACCATGTTAATGAAGCAGTTCTCCCAGCTGATGCGGAGTGCCTGATGGCAGAGGTTTAGATATTCCCCGTTGGCTCATGATTGACCAAGAATTCTATTCCCGACTTGCCGACGAAGTCCGGCGGATGCCCGACTGTAATGCGGAGTGCCTGATGGCACGATCAACCTGATGGTTGAAGTCCGGCTGATGCCCGACAGTTTCTTTGAATGCCTGATGGCATGATCGACCTGATGGTTGAAGTCCGGCTGACGCCCGACAAGTTTCTTTGAGTGCCTGATGGCATGATCAACCTGATGGTTGAAGTCCGGCTGACGCCCGACAAGTTTCTTTGAATGCCTGATGGCATGATCAACCTGATGGTTGACCTGAAGAGTCCCGAGGAATCGTGATGCCTGATGGCATGATCGACTATGTATTACCAGTTACCGTGTGACCAATTCTCCAGCTAGTTGCCATACGACTATTATTTCAGTTTTCGAAGATCTGTCCCCGCCAGGGTACCGTGTACTTGTGCAGTTGGCAAATTTCCGGGTTTATCGGTATTCAACCGTCTCGCACCTTGATTGGCTGAGAGTCGTTCGCTCTTCACCCAGTCAGGTTCAAGCCGTTTGAATAGGGGCAGCTGTTGCACCCCAAAATTTGGCCAACATTTATTTACCCATCAAGAGTTGTATGAGACTTTGAAGCTAGATAATAAAGTTATTCAAGTGTTCAAAGGTTGATTTCTTTGTCATAAAACTCAAGAAATCCTCAGAGAGATGGTTTGAAACCAAGGTTGTGTGTGTCTCATAACTTGAGAGTTCTGAGAGCTCCTCAGATGATTCTGAGACTATGAGGATGGACTTGAAGCTTTTAGAGAGCTTATGAGATGTCTTGAAAGCCTTCATGAAGCCTAGAGAGGTCATTGTACAAGGATTCAGAAGATTCAGCCATGAGTGGTGGAATTAGGGTTTGACTGGCTCAACCCTAGGTCAACTGATGATTTGGAGAGGGTTGAGACCTAATCCAAGAGCCATGTGATCATGGAATGATGCATTGAGATGCTATAAGGATGATTCCTAAACCAACTCATCATGATTGAGGAGTTTGAGAAATTTTAAGCTAGGGTTTCTAAGACTTGACAGTGTAAAATCCCCTAGTTCGATCCCTATCTTCAAGGCAGTTTAGCTCAAGATGTGATTGTCATCTCATCTTACCCACAACATGAATGTTGTAGAGTTTTTTCTTAGCTTTAATTTGAGTACTATAAGTCCTTGATAGGATTTGTAGAGCTCAAGTTATGACTTTGACAAATTACAGGTCATCTGAGGTATGTGAATCTGGGCCCTTGAAAGTCACCCAACTTGCATCAAACTTTTTCCCTAGTAGGATAATTCCTATTAACTCTTGGTCAACATGAATGTTATAGAGAATCTTCTTAGATTTCTAGAGAGTACTAGAAGTCCTTGATAGGATTTGTAGAACTCAAGTTATGGCTTTGACAAGTCAAGGGCATTTTGGTCATTTGGAGGTTATAGGTCATTTCAAGCATAAGGCCATATCTCCTATTTCCAGGCTTCAAATGGAAAAATCTTCAACATCAAACTTGCTTAGAATGATGTTTTAAGGCTAGTAAGGAGGTCATGAGATGTTGAAAAGGCTTGTATCAAAAAGTGATAAAAATGGCCTAAAATGGAGGCATAAGTTAAATAAATTGAAATTGAAAATTGGAAATCACAAGTTACACATCCAAACCATGTCATATAATAGGTAATTTTTACTCTAAAAGACATTCTAAGAACAATGGTTCAGCCACAATTTTGATTTGAGGCCTAGATCATTGGGCTGCTTTGGAAATGGCTTACTTGCATCTTAAGGCACCAAAGCAAAACATGAAGAAACTCAATATACAAGTTAGTTATGCATTGTAACACACCATACATCTCATGTGGGGAGAATTTCAAGTCTGAATTGGTGGTTACAAGGACTATGGCATGAGATAGCATATGGTGAGAAGTGAAATCAAAATATCATGAGATGAGAAGTTCAAATACTCATTGGATTGTTCCAGAAAGTTCTGGACAATTCTAACAAGTTCTATATAATGGTTAGAGCTTGCTCAGATGCAAGGTTGGTGAGGAAAGTGAGAAAAGAGAGAGAGTGCCATCTTGTTGCTTCCATTGCAAGTCAAGTTTCAATTCTACATTCTTCTTCAATTCCATTCATTATTTCTATACAAACACACTCCATTGATGATTCTGAAGCTGTGCAGATTGATTTGAGAGCAAATCCATGGTGAATTGAAGAGTTGGTGATTGAACTTTCAAGGTAGCAAGTCAGAATCGAATTCTGAGATTGAAGCTTCCTCCATCAAATTTGTTGCAAACAGTAGCAAGATTAGCATCTAAGGAAACTTTCTGAAGAGTTTCAAGGCTTGAAGTGAAGGATTTCACCATTTGTTGATCAAGAATAACCAGGTTTGCAAATTCTCCACTACATCATAATTTATGCATTGCTAGGTATAATTGTTAGTGTAGAAAGGTTAGAGACACATAGGTGATGGATTTTGGAGAGTTAGAGAGCAATTGGTGAAGGTTGGATATTGGACACCATTTCTTTGATGATCAAGAACTCGTGGTATATTGAGATATAATTCATGTTATATAGCTAATTTCATTCAGTGTGAGTGGGTGAGTATTCTGATGCAAGAAATTTCAAGAACCATGATAGTTGATGATTGAGCATATTTTTGATCTTGGATCGGGTTCAGTGATCTAGGATGTTTCAATTGATTTTAAAATCATGGTGGGATTCAGCATAAAATTCTAGGCAAGATAGGGTCTTGAATTTCTATTTTCCATGAAGAATTGATGGAGTTCGTGTTTGAGGAAGATGAAGCTTAATTCTCTGCATTTTCATGGCTTCCCTTGCAAACCCTAGCTGGAGGTTAGTGATGAGTTCATGGCCGTTGGATTGTGAGAGGACCATTGACTGAGACCAAGATCTGAGAGCCACGATTCAATTTCAATTTGAGAGGGAATCTGAAACTAGGACGAAATGCACCGTTTCATTAAACGGTGGCTTCATGGGCTTAAGTCTGCTGAACACTATCCACACCCCCAATCCTGGCCCATTGCAAAAATACATTGTATTTGGTTTCTATTCGCACGGTTCATTTTTATTTTTCTTTTCATTTTTTAATTGATTTTCTGATGATGATTGCGCTTAGCGCATTACTACCTGCACCCCTCATTTTTAGCCCATTGATGAAATGAGCTGCATCTGGTTACTATCTGCACCCCAGTTTCATATTTTAATTTCATTTTCTTCCATTTTTTGTTAAACTTTGAAAATTCATATCAATTTGAAAATTAAATATTTTTTAATGGGAATTTTTGCTCCCATTTCATAATAATGTCTATAAAATTATCAAATAAAAATATTTACATTTCATGCATTTTTATTATTTTTTGTGTATTTTTCATTTTAATAGCTTTTTTAATTCTTTTATGTTGATACATGAATTTGTAGAATTTTGTTTAGGTAGTTCCCTTAACATTTTTAGGCCATTCTTTTTAGGATAGTTAGATTAGGACTTTAGCTTCTCCATGGATTTATTCCATAATTTTGTGATAAATTTTAGGTTAGTTTTTGTTAGATGGAATTAGGTTGTGTAGAATTAGGTTAATCCTTAACATAGGTCCACAATAACACTAGAATTTTGGGTTTCTAAGTCAAGTTAGATACTGGGGCATATAAGGGTATTAAGGGTAGGTATGTAGGATCCCTTATAAATTATATTAGGTTTTAATATAGTACTATACTATTTTTAGATAATTTGTGTAGTTGATGATTGTTTGTGTTGCCCTTGTGGGCTTGTATTTTTGTTTGCTTTGCTTTGTGGGCTTGGAGAGCTTGGTTTTGTTCTAAGGAGCATTGAGGAGCATAGTAGGAGCATTGAGGAGCATTGAGGAGCTTGAGAGCTTGAGTTTTGTTTGTTTTGTTGTTGTTTTAGGGTTAGGGATTAGGAAGAGCTTAGACCTAGTTAACTTCTTTCTTAAACATGGATGGTATCTTTCACCTCCATTCCTCACTATGATTCAAAGTCCTTCCATGGTATACACCTCTCTCCTTTGGAGGGATAAGTGATCATACCTAGGGAGTAGAACTTTTGAGGGAACCATTCCTTTGATGTTGAACCCTTATAGGTCACCTTTGGTGGTCAGTAAGCAGTTCAATATCCCCAGCTTATCCAGTTAAGTGATTTCCTCTGGTTTGATTATCTTGAGAGATGCTGAGCCTGAGTGTGAAGATGAAGACTTCAATGAAGAGTGTGGAAGAGGATGAATCCTTGAGTATTGTCATTCTAGCTGAAGCTTGAAGAGCAACAAGAGCAAGTTGACACTTGAAGACCCCTGAAGATGAAGTAAAGACTGAAGGATGAAGTTGACACTTCTAAGTGATTGAAGATTATTCTGGAGAGCTCAAGCTTGAAGAACAAAGGAAGTTGATACTTACTTTGATACCTGGAGATCCTGAAGGAGATCAAGTTGATACTTGTGATTAATAGTGAAGCTTGAAGGTGGAGCTGATCAAGAAGCTGAAGCTTAAAGGAGAAGATAAGTTGAAACTTATGTTGAAGGGTTGAAACCTGGAAAAGCAAATTGATACTTGTCAAGAGTGATTGAAGTCTGAAGACTGGGTTGCTGTTGGAAAAGCTGAAGCTTGAAGTGGAGAGAGGAGTTGATCTGCTTTCTTGTCTTTTTCTTTGTTGTATTGACATGTTTTGTTTGACTTGCTTGATGCATTAGAATAAGTCCATGACTAGAATAAGTAGAATCTAGGAGCATGATTGCACTAGAGGTTGAGTTGCTCCCTCTGCTTGTATTTTTACTGTGTGGCTTTGCTTGCGGGTATTCGGTAGAGCCCAGCTCCCTTGCCCATGTGGTTTGTTTGTCTGATGGCATTTTATTTTCTTTTTCATCTGTATGATTGCAGTTTACTGTTATTTCTTGATGGCATGTTGTTTATATTTCAGTATGATTACTGTTATCCATTCTGGCATGAGGTTGAGATGAGCTTGTGGAGGATGAAGCCCCACACACATTTCCTCCCTCACTTGCATTGCATGCATTTTACTGTTTAAGCTGAGGCTTTGTCTGTTTTGGTGTATCATTGACATGATCCCTTAGGACTCTCATTTCCTTTGATAAGGAATTGATGATAGAACTTTAGGTTGAAACCTATGCATGACAACTTCTAGGAGTTCCCTGTTCAAACCTCAACCATAGGATGAATCCTTGGCATGACAACAATAGGACTTGATAGTCTCCCTCCTAGTTGGGCAAGTTCTCTTCCCATCTCAAAACAGTTTAAGATACAGTAATCATGAATGATTTCTTTCGTACGTTACGAGCCTTAAGCTATCTGAGAAAGGATTGTTTCGTATGGTACCCTTTGGGTGACATGCGACGCATTCACTCTTAGGTAATAGTCTCTAGTGCGATTGAAATCGCAAACACAATAAAAAAAACACTTCTTTCGTAAAAGACAGGAAATAAAGCATAGTGTCCCGAACTACGTAAGCTCTGATCTCTCATACCTGTTGAGAGTACGTAGGCACAATACTGATGTATTGGTGAGCTACCTTCCCCACAACCCGCCGTAGGCCGAACTACGTTGATTCTGATTTCTCGTTCTCTGATAAGAATACGTAGGCATAAAGTGCGACGCTTTGCCGAGTCATTTTCTTTTCTGTTTAAGTCAGCCTTGATAGGTAGATAGATAAAACCAACCCGTCCAGTAAACACAACAAGCGTGGATCCTGTCAAGTACGACGGACGTGAGGGGTGCTAATACCTTCCCCTTATGTAACCGACTCCCGAACCCAGACAATGGTTGCGACGACCTTGTCTTATACCTTTTCGTCAGGTTTTTCCGATCGTTTCCTTTCCCGTTCCGAGGGATAAATAACGAAAGATGGCGACTCTTCTGTTGTGCCGGCACCTTATTTTCGCGCAAGCGACAGTCCTATCAAGGACT
The DNA here is from genome assembly GCA_963859935.3 of Lathyrus sativus. Lineage (NCBI taxonomy): Eukaryota > Viridiplantae > Streptophyta > Magnoliopsida > Fabales > Fabaceae > Lathyrus > Lathyrus sativus. Next base: position 88,238,543 of record OZ012736.1, read on the forward strand.
TCTAGTACTCTCTAGAAAGCTAAGAAGATAAGGAACAACATTCATATTGACCAAAAGTTCATAGGAATCATCCTTCTTGGGCAAAAGTTGGATGCAAGTTGGGTGACTTTCAAGGCCCCAGATTCACATACCTCAGATGACCTGTAACTTGTCAAAGTCATAACTTGAGCTCTACAAATCCTATCAAGGACTTCTAGTACTCAAATTAAAGCTAAGAACAAGCTCTACAACATTCATGTTGGGGGTAAGATGAGATGACAATCACATATTGAGCTAAACTGCCTTGAAGATAGGGGTCAAACTAGGGGATTTTACACTGTCAAGCCTTAGAAACCCTAGCTTGAAACTTCTCAAACTCTTCAATCATGATGAGTTGATCTTGGAATCATCCTTATAGAATCTCAATGCATCAATACATGATCACATGGCTCTTGAATTAGGTCTCAACCCTCTCCAAATCATCAGTTGACCTAGGATTGACCCAGTCAAACCCTAATTGCACCACTCATGGCTGGGTCTCTTTAAACTTGCACAATGACCTCTCTAGGCTTCATGATGGCTTTCAAGACATCTCCTAAGCTTTCTCAAAGCTTCAAGTCCATCCTCATAGCTTCAGAATCATCTGGGGAGCTCCCACAACTCTCAAGTTAGGAGGCACACAACCTTGGTTTCAACCAATCTCTCTGAGGATCTCTCAACTTCTCTGACAAAGATATCAACCCTTGAACACTTGAATAACCTTCTTGGATAGCTTCAAACTCTTGATTGGTACTCATACCTCTTGATCTCCTGCACACATGTCAATGAACTGCAAGTGATAATGCTAATGTGAATGAGATGAACCACAAGCTAGGAAAAGAAATGTTGGTCAAATTTTGGGGTGCAACACAAGGCACCAAAGATACTGAAGTGGTAGACCTAGACAACTATTCTGACAATGATCTCATAGCCAAACTCAATCCAGGCGTAGTCAAAAGGCTGATGACACGAAAAGGGAAAAAGGTAGCTGATCAAATTTCCCCCAAGAAGAAAGATGGTGAGAAGACTGATGAGCAAGAAACTTCTGAAGGTGAGAAAAACACTTAGAAGGGGGGTTGAATAAGAGTTTTAAGAAATACGGCAATAAAAACAACTCAAGATTTTTATCCTGGTTCGTTGAACTCAACTACTCCAGTCCACCTTATCAAAGATGATTTGCCTTTCTCAACAAGGACTTAATCCACTATTAATCAACTGATTACAATAGTAAGCACTAAGAACAACTGTCTTAGTTTTCTCAAGAACTACTGACCACACCTTGGTCTTCTTAAGTAACTCCTTACAAATTAATGTAAACTAACAAGTGTTTGATTGCTTCTAATAAGCTGTATCACAACTATGATATTTACACTTAAGATTAAGTACAACAAAAACTATACAGTTTTATGAAAGATCAAATGAATAAGATCTTTGTGAGATTTTCACTTTGATGAATTAAGCTTGTAAGAATATTTCTCTCTGAGTGAACTAGCAATGAGTAAGTGATGAGCAGGAAATTAGCAGCTTCAAAATGTTGTAGAAGTTCTCCTTTTATAGCTTTACCAAATGCTTTGAGTGATCTACAGCTCAATATTATATTAGAATATAAGACTTTTCATTACCAAAAAGTATGGGCAGAGATATGATTTCTGCAGGAAAAGTATGGTTGTAGAAGCTTTGGGATTTGCACCACGTCACTTCTTTGGACAAAGTAGCCATTGGTTACTTTGGAAGTAGCACCACGTCCAATCAAGTTTACAGCTTCTTCAACAAGCTTCCTTCAGGATGAAGTCTTCATAATCTGCACTTCAGAACTTGTAGCAAGCCTAAAGGTATGAAATACTTTAAGATGATCAGAGCTAAGATGATTGAGATGTTCAGAGCCTTGATAGATGATCAGATCTTAATATATCAGAGTCTCAATCTTGATCAGAGTCTTCGTCAGAGTATGCAGCAGTATGTGCTTAAGCGTGAATATTAATGGTAAGAGTCTGATAATCAAAGCCTTTGTTCTTGCAGTGAAAAGAACTTCAGAGTCTGATTAGATCAAAGCTTTTAACTTTTATACACTTCTTTCATTAACGCTTCAGATCATTCTGTAGCTTCTGCTTCAGATCCTTCTGGCAACGCTTCAGAATCTTCTGATAGTCTTGCATCTGATGCTTCAGAGCCTTGCATAGTTTCTTGTACTTATGTATTTTTGCTTCTTTAAGAGTTTTCAATTTTATACCTGAAACAATAATACTTGAACAAATTTTAGAGTGTATATTTTCTTAATACAAAATTTCCATAAAAGTTATCATCAAAACATAGAGATATAAGAAACACCAATCTGTGTTCTAACAATCTTCCCCTTTTTGATGATGACAAAACATAGGGAATATTGTTCAATAAAGAGAAATAAAATATATAACTCCCCCTGAGATTAAGAATCTCCCCCTGAAATGAATACTCTAATAGAAGAGAACACTTCCCTTTTTGCTTGAGAATATTTCAGAGTCTGGTAGAAATCCTTGTTGAGAGAAAGAATTAGAGCTTGGATGCTTTCCAGAATTAGAGTCTAATGATTTCTTTCAAAATGAAGAGTCTAGTGTATCTTCCAGAATCAGAGTCAAATATGCTTTCAAGGATCAGAGCCTGGTTGGGTAATTCTCAGGGTAACTTCAGATAATTTTTGTCAGATGAAATACTAAGATCTGAAAGTCTTGAGATACAAAGTTAGATTAATACTATGTCTGAATTTCATTTTAGTATTGCTTATGGATTGAACAATCAAATTCTCTTTCTCCCCCTTTTTGTCATAATCAAAAAGAATTGTAAGGACAGAAATGATAATAGAAGAAGAGAAAACACACAGCACATAAATGAAAAACATAACATCCAGATTCATTCAGATCAAAATAGCACAAAAAGAGGAGATGTTCATACAACAGATGACAGAAAATAGAACAACAGAAAACAAGTGCAAAACAAGAATACAAACAACATGGAAAAGAAAACTAGGGCTGGCGAGAAGCAATCAAGGTCCGAAGATCAGTAATCTTAGCAGTGGACTCTTCTTGCTTGGCCATCCAAGTCTTGATTTCTTCAGTAGTCTGTTCCTGTTTTATCATCCATGATCTGATTTGCTTGACTTCTTGGACAACATCTAGAGTTTCAGTCTTCATCTCAGATGCAGAGGGTTCAGAAGCAGATACAGTTGCCATAGGATGATCAATCTCCATGTCAGATGCAGGAGTATCTTCTGTCATTGCAGTATCTTCAGCAGGAGTAGCTTCCAGAAGAAGCACTAGGGTTGTGAGAATGCTCAGCAGAGTCTGTCTGACCTTTTCAGCAAACTTTGCCTTTGCATCATCAGCACAAAGTGTTTTGAGATCAGATGCAGCAGAGTTGAACTTTGAGATGAATCTGTTCCAAGAAGCTTCAGATTCAGCAGGTGCCATACTAGTCATGCACTCTTTCTCCACAGAAGCAATCCCCATACGTATTTCCTTCTTGAAATTCTTGACCAGAGTAGAAACATCTGATCTGGGTTTGGGGTTCAGAAAGTCTTCTATGGTGACTTTGTGTGATGGTTCAGGAGGTGTTTGGTTTTATTCAGGAGGTGGGTGATCAGATGATGGTTGTTCAGATGGCGGTTGTTCAGATGGTTGGGGTATAGATGTTTGTGGTTCAGATGGTTGTGGTATGGATGTTTGTGGTATGGTGATTTGAAGAGTAGAGGTGTCAGCATTAGATGTTGTTGATGTAACAACATCAGATGAGGATGGAATAAAATCTGTGAAGTTAAATTTGTAGCGAAGAGGGTGGTCAGAAGCAGGTAGGTCAGATGGTAGTGGTTTATAAGGATCAGAAATTTGTAAGCTAGTTGGTGAGGGGACTTCAGATTTATCAGAATCAGATGATTCAGTTGAATGACATGAAGTGGAAGAGAGGACATACATGGTTGCAATAGGTTGCACATCCAGAATGTCTTCAGATGATTTTGGAACAGATGGTTCAGGATTTTGTATGGTTGGTTCTTCTGGTGGTTGAGTAGAAGAGAGTGGTTCAGATTGTTTTTGTGGTTCAAAAGATGGTTGTTGTTGTGGTTCAGATTGTGTTTGTTGAGGGGGTTGTTGTTCATAGGATTTTTGTTGAGGGGGTTCAGATTGTTGTTGAACACAAGATGGTTGAGAATGTGTATGAGGAGATGAAATGGGTTCAGATGAATGAGGTTCAGATGGTTGAGGAGGAGATGGTGGAGGTGAAGGTGAGGGTGAAGGGACTGAAGGTTTGGAATCAGATGTTAATACCTGTTGAATAGTTTCTCTTATTTCTTCCAAGCTAGCTTCTGGAGGATTTTCCTTCTGCTTCTTGTCTTTCTCAGGTTTGTCAGCAGCATCAGAGGCTTTCCTCTTAGGCTGTGCAACAGATCCTTCCTCAGGTTTTCTCTTCCTGCACCTTTCTCTCAGAAGATTTGGCAATACTTCTCCTTCCCTCTGTACTATGTTAGCAGGCAGAGGAATACCATCTCTTAAACATTCAGCAATGTATGTCAGAATGATTTTCCTAGGTTCATCTGCACTGAACATGGGAAAATCTGCTAAAGGAATTCTCCTTCTGCTGACGTCTTCAGAGTTAAATTTCTTGGGTTTTCCAGCAAGCTCTGAAATGACCTTCATTCTTTTAAGAGTGTTCCCATTGATGACAGATCCTACAATATAAGACAGATCATCTTGTCACTCCAGCATCAGTCTGATGCTTCACAAGACCATTCTCTGTTAGAATGTCTGATATCAGTCTTCCCATAGGGATCCAATTTCTGATCTTTCCAGCTTTAACCCTTACTTCTTCTCTTGTTTCCTTTATATGGTTCAAAAGATGACTGAACAGAAGATAAGGCAGATCCACCTTCTTGCCTTTACTCATACAGAACATGAAGTACATTTGTTCTGAGTTGACGTAATCTGGTGAGTTTGAAGATTTTCTATGAAAGATAGAACTCATGAAAATCTTAGCCCAGATTATGCAAACAGGCTTCAGATCTCTGACCTTGTTGGATGGTTCCCCAGAAACACAAACTTCTTGAAAAATGTCAGTCACGTCTGTCACTACTGCGAAAATCAGGTGCCGGCAATGACAGAAGAGTCGCCACCTTTCGTTATTTATCCCTCAGAACGGGAAAGGAAACGATCAGAAAAACCTGACGAAAAGGTATAAGACAAGGTCATCGCAACCATTGTCTGGATTCGAGAGTCGGTTACGCAAGGGGAAGGTATTAGCACCCCTCACGTCCATCGTACTCGATGGAATCCATGCTTGTTGTGTTTATCTGACGGGTTTGTTAAATCTATCTACGCTAAAGGTCTGGTCTAAAAAGAGAAGAAAATGACTCGACAAAGTATCGCACTTTATGCCTACGTATTCCCGTCTGGAACGAGAAATCAGAGTCAACGTAGTTCGCCTAACTACGGGTAAAAGGGGGGAATGGTTGCTCGCCGAGATATCGCATCTCGTGCCTACGTACTTTCACACAGTGTGAAAGATCAGAGCAAACGTAGTTCGGGCTACGAAGGACACAGGTTTGTTCAGTTGTTTTTTATCCAAGTAAAGTTAACAATCAGTTCCAGCAGTTGGTGTTTGCTGCTTGATCCTTGGAGACTTAGGCGTTACCGTTTGCGATAGAACTGAAAGTTAACAGAACTCTCTTTACGCAAAGAGTTTTCCTGATTAAGGGTCCAAGAGGACAAAAAAGGATTTGAATGTTTGTTTTCTTTTTTTTTACGGAAAGAAGTGTTTTTTAGCTGTCTGTAGTTTGTACAGCACTAGAGACTATGACTTAGGACCGAATGCATCGCATATCATCCAAAGGACATATACTAAACACTCTAGACAATTGAGAGGAACCGCTCAAACATCATTTCCCAAGTAGCTTAAGGCTCGTAACACACTTGTACTAACTTGCCTTTATTATGTTTTTTACTGTTGTTTGAGATAAGAAGAGAAACAGACTCTCTACAGGGAAACTGACTCGATCCTACAGTTATCATGCAATATTCGTCCTACGGTTGAGGTTAGAGGGGAAACTAACTAATGTTATCATGCATGGTTAGAATCCTAATGTCTGTCATAACTTCTCCTGAAGAAGAGAAGTCAGAGTTCCTAGGGGAACATGGTAATGGAAATCAAACAGTAAAAGAATTAACTGTACAGAAATTACTGTAAAGATGCATGCAATGCAAGTGAGGGAGGAAATATGTGTGGGGCATAAGCCTCCACAAGCTCATCTCAACCTCAAGCCAGATATGAATAACTGCAAAGATAATAGAAGAAAGTAAATGCAACCAAATAGACCACAAACCACACAGGCAAGGGAGCGAAGCTCTACCAAATACCAGCAAGCAAAGCCATACAATAAAAATACAAGCAGAGGGAGAAACTCAGCCTCTAATGCAATACAAGCAAGGGGAGAAACTCAACCCTTAGGATGCTCTTAGGCCTATTCAACTACATGACCTAATCTAAATGCAACACACCAATCAAGTCACATCAATACACATCAATACAGTTAAACAGACAGGGAAAACAAGCCAGCAATCTTCACAGCAGAGCAATCTTCTGACAGCAATCCAATCCAAAGTGTGTATCTGTTCTTCAAATCCATCATCTTCAAGAGAAGGAAAGGAATCCATGACAAGCAATCAATCAAGCTTCTATCTTATGGAAAGAAATTGGGTGTTGGGAGGCTAGGGTAAGGTCCACAGGAGCTTATCTCAGGCACTGAACCAACAAAAAGATCTTTGGGGAAACCTAGGGGTTTGGCTCCTTCAAGAGGTGTGCCATATTCCCCCCACAGGAGGGACTGTGCTACCTCAAGAAGGTTCCTAAATAGGAAATAATGAGGGAATTTTAGGAGAATGGAAATGAGAAGCAAGGTAAGTTCCACAGGAACCTGCCACAGACACTCAACCAAATCCATTTCCTTTAGAGAGCTTGCTTAGGCTCAACTCCAATGTGAAAGGAAGGTAATTCCTTCACAGGAGGAATTATACCCATAATGAAGGATCCTAGTTAAGCAAAGGAGTGTTTGAAAGGGAACTAATCCTAAGGAAGGATCATCACCTACTTGAATCTCTAAAGAAACATCACATGTTATCTCCTAATGATTACCTATTCTAAGGTCAATTTGCAAAATAGGGACACTAAGGGAAAATCAATCCTAAAAAATCTAAAGAAAATACTATATCATCTTATATGTGTCAACATTCTATGGTAGAAAAATCAGAGGTTAAATCTAAACCAAAATGCCCAAATTAAATCCAAAGCTCCAAGGGTGCACCAAAGGAATCACTAAAGAATACTCCTAAACAACTACCCTAAAGTCCTATTTAAAATCATCTAAAAAATCTAAAAAAAATCATATAGCAACATTAACATGTATACAAACAGCACACAAAATTCCAAGATCAAACTCCACAATATGAGAGAGAAAGAAAATGAACAAATTCATAACCACATTATTTCATTATTAAAAATGCACTAAAAAGAAAATATGGAATAAAATGGAAAATGCATGGAAAATTAAAATGCAAAACATGATAAAATCATGAACATCTAAATCTATAACGATCATTTTTTTTCAAAATTTATTTCCAACTTTTACTATTATTAATGAATTAATTTCAACAAGCAATTAAACTAAAAAAAATGAAGAAAAGAAATTAATACAAGAAACTGGGAGGGGTGTAGCTAGTAAGAAACCAAGGCACATCTCGCCTGGGCCCAGAAAATGGGGTGCAAAAAGCATATGGGCGCTGGGCCCAATTGAGAGTGGAATTCAGCAAATTCATTCTCACAAAAATACGCCTGGGGGTGTAAAAGTAGGAAAATATACTTGTTAATCACGCTTGGGCCTTTCAGGAGAGGGTGCGCATAGCACCAGAACAGCCAAGGCCCAGAACTAAGTAATTCCATTCAGCATCACAATTAATAGAAAAAAGGCACTGCCAGGGAATCGAACTCGCGCGCATTGGGCTCACGTAGCGGAATGAAACGAGCTTGGCCTAACTAATACAAAACAGCGTCGTTTCGGCCTGGGGTGAGGTGGCGCAATATCAGCCGTGAGATCGTGAGACTTGGTCTTCCTTTCCATTCAATCGGACGGCGCTGGAGTCTTCTTCTCCAATTCAAACTTCATGCACATGAACAGTGCTCGCGCGCAGCTTCCATGTCCGACGGGAATAGAGTTTTTTCCGGCAAACTTCAAACCATCATATCTCTCTCAATAATCCACCAAATGCAACGATTCTTGAATGAAAATTGCACGAAATTTAACGAGGATTCCAAATATCCTAATTAATTGACCTAAAAATCCAAAAATTCAAACTTCTTCATCCTAACCGAAAATGGATCCCATCCTAAATTGTCACTAATCCTCCAATTCTTTTCCCAGAAATCATCTATGACCTAAGGTAAACCTAACCACATGATTCTAATGCACTGAAAACGCAACAATTAAGTGCAATTTCAAGAAAAAAAAACCTGGTTTCAAGCTTCGATGTGAGGCGTTTCTGGCTTGATTCTTGCTCCAAAACGTTCCAGATCCAATCAGTGATGATGTTAGAAGAAGATTGAAGCTTCAATTGCACTTGAAATGGCCTCAAACATAAATTTGATCTTTCACTTTTCTTCTTCAAGCTTCAATGGCAATCTATGCTCTCAGCCCCAATCAATCACCAACCTTGTTTCTGATGAGTTCCTAGACCTTTATAGAATGATTTGGAAGCTTCTAGAGGTGAGGCCCAAACCCAAAATCAAAAATCCAATTCCAACTTTCTTCAAAAAGTTTGATATGGAAATGCATGAAATTCCTACTAAAACTTGCTTGGGAAGCTTTGGTCAGCTTGCTGAACAATCCTTGAGTGAATTCAGATCACAAGTAGCCTTCAATTTGCCTTGGTGAATGATTTGTGCGATGTAACTTATAAATGAAGAAACCTTATGAAAAGCCATGAAGCATACTTCAAATGAAAAATCCACAATTGCCAATGTCTTTAAAACATGATTTCTAATTAAAATGAGTGGTTATTTGACTTGTTTTGGACCCATAATCAATTATTTCAATTTCCCACCAAAAATGCCTTTGAATTTCTTCTTTATTCAAACCACTTCACACCAATCTTTGATATGAGACAAATCAATTCTTCATGAGCCTTTATTCAACCTAAAAACAACATTTTGAACAAGTTCCATGTTGAACAAAAATCCATTTGATAAGTGCAAGTTGGAGATTTTGACCTATGACTGAAAATGGCCTATAATCTCACTTTCCCAAAATACCCCTAACTTGTAAACCTCATACCTTGAGTTCTACAAATCCGATGGAAGATTTCTAATACAATTTGGAAATCTAAGATCATGAGGAACAACGTTCATGTTCACCAAAAGTTTAGGTGTAACCTCCTTCTTGGTCAAAAATAGTTGGGAAGTCAAATGATTTTCACAGACAAATTTCAGAGGCATCTGAGGACCTGTAACTTGTCTGGCTCATAACTTGAGTTCTATAAATCCAATGGAGGACTTCTAGTACTCAAATTAAAGATAAGAGAATACTCTACAACATTAATATGGAGGCCAAATTCATATGAAACTTGTATATTGACTTACATGGCTTGGAAGTTTGGCACTAAACAGGGGATTTTACCCTAGGAACCCTGACTTAGCAACTCCAACCACTCTTGATTCTTCTCAACTTTATCTTGAAAAAACCTCTCATATGCCTCAACATATCATTTCATGACCTTAATGACCTAGAAGTAGGCTTTGATCTTCTTCAATTGCTCATTTTGGCCTAGGATTAACCAGATGAAACCCTAGTTGCATCCACTTCAACTGTGGCTCTTACACTTGATAAAATGACTTGATTGAACTCCAACATGACCTTCAAGGCACTTCAATGAGATCTACTCACACATCCTCTCCCTGATCAAGGCCTTAAAATTCACTGCTGATATTCAGCTGGCTCCAAGTGAGGAGATGAGCCCCATGTAGGCATTCAAACTTCTCAAGAACTCAACCCTCTGTCTGATGACCCTGATAACTTCTTAAGCTTGAATAATACCTCTGGTTAGGCTTCTCTTGTCATGTATCACACTTGATCCCCTGTTAAATGAAGGATGTTATGCTATGCGAATGCTAGAACTATGCTATGCTAATGCAATGAAACATAAACCAAGTGATAAAAAGGTTGGGCAAATTTTGGGGTGCAACGGCTGCCCCTATTCAAGCGGCTTGGACCCGACTGGATGAGAAGCGAACGGCTTTCAAACAATCGAGGTAGAAGACGGTTGAATACCAAATAACCCGGCAATTTGCCAACCGCAGAAATAAACTACACAAAAACTGTTTGGGCAGCAATATCCAAAAACTGAATCTGATTGTCACGGCGACAATTGATCAATCATCTGATAGAAACATGATTTCAATATCAAACACCTGCGTGACGCCACAGGTGTCGAGTCAACAAACTGGATTACCACCATCAATCCTCCCGAGCTATGTCACAATAAGCGAGCATCGTCAAAAGACCGTATCTAAATATTGTCCTCGACCTTCTTTTTCCGAAGAAGCGGGATAAAAGCACTGAATCAAAGTGCTAGCTGTTGAACCATCACGTCAATCTTTTATTTCCGAAGAAGCGGGAAAAACACTACTCAAAGCACGAACCGTTGAACCATCACGTCAACCGAATCACGGGCTCAAAGTGCGAACTGTCAAACCATCACGTCGACTGTTGCACGATCACGTCAACTGTTAAACCATCACGTCAACTGCTGAACGAAACTCAAAGAGCAAACTGTCGAACCATCACGTCGACCAAAGCATGAACTCAAAGTGCGAACGGTTGAACCATCACATCAACCAAAGCACGAGCTCAAGCGTGAACGATTGAACCATCACGTCAACCAAAGCATGAACTCAAAGGGCGAACGGTTGAACCATCACGTCAACCAAAGCACGAGCTCAAGGGCGAACGGTTGAACCATCACGTCAACCAAAGCATGAACTCAAAGGGCGAACGGTTGAACCATCACGTCAACCAAAGCACGAGCTCAAGGGCGAATGGTCGAACCATCATGTCAACCAAAGCATGAACTCAAAGGGCGAACGGTTGAACCATCACATCAACCTTCCATTTCCGTAGAAACGAGCATACGCTAAATAAAAGCGAGTACTGTCGAACCATTACGTCGACCGTTGAACCATCACGTCAACCTTCCATTCCCGAAGAAACGAGCATACGCTAAATAAAAGCAAGTGTTGTCGAACAATCACATCGACTGTTGAACCATCACGTCAACCTTTCGTTTACAAGGAAACGAGCATACGCTAAATAAAAGCGAGTACTGTCGTCGAACCATCACGTCAACTGTTGAACCATCACGTCAACCTTTCGTTTACAAGGAAACGAGCATACGCTAAATATAAGCGAGTGTTGTCGAACCATCACGTCGACTGTTGAACCATCACGTTAACCTTCCATTTCCGAAGAAACGAGCATACGCTAAATAAAAGCGAGTGTCGTCGAACCATCACGTCGACCGTTGAACCATCACGTCAACCTTCCATTTCCGAAGAAACGAGCATACGCTAAATAAAAGCGAGTACTTTCGTCGAACCATCACGTCGACTGTTGAACCATCACGTCAACCTTTCATTTACAAGGAAACGAGCATACGCTAAATAAAAGCGAGTACTGTCATCGAACCATCACGTCGACTGTTGAACCATCACGTCAACCTTTCGTTTACAAGGAAACGAGCATACGCTAAATATAAGTGAGTGTTGTCGAACCATCACGTCGACCGTTGAAACATCACATCAACCTTCCAATTCCTAATAAGTGGGGAAAAGCACTAAATAAAAGCGCGAACCCGAAGACTTGAACAAACAACTCTGCGGGGAAATTCTGACGACGGCCGTCAAACACCTATTTCGACAACAGGTAACAACTTCAAGACTCTCAAAACTGTTGTACGGCAGTCTGAAGAATACTCTGCTGGGGAATAAGAGAAACTTAACCAAGCAACTCTGATGCAGAAAAACTCTATTGGGGAAATCACGGGCGATAACTCCAGAGGTTTAAACCATGAAATCTTTTAACGTTGACGCATCAGCAGTCTGAGAAGAACTCCGCTGGGAGAGAAGAGAAACTTAACCAAGCAACTCTGCTAGGGGAGCATATGACAGGGCGAACACTGTCATCGCATATCTCGCGCCACAAATCTGAATATCTGGATACCTTCCTGAGCAATAATTTCAATTACCTGCAGGGAAGAATAACCTGAAACAAGGAGGTAACCGACCTGGCTTATGTTTCAAAATGCATATGTTTGACAATGGCGTAATGTTCCATACAGCATGGAAATGCTACACGTTTGGGTAGATGCAAATATGATGATATATGCAAATGCAAGGGTGCCCCAGCAAAATAAATGTTAAAGGCAAACCGAATCCGCAGGGGATAACCGGGTATCACAGACATATTCCAGCAAAATAAATGCTGGAAAGGTGAAACCAACTCTACAGGGGATAACCCTCCTGGTGGGGAATGGCTCACAAGCTCGAGATTACAAACTCTGTTGATGATGTTCATTCTGTTGGAGGAAAAACAACCTGCTGGAGAACAGAAAAGAAGGTCTTGCGTGGGGATACTCCTTTTAAACCACTGACAACCTGATTGTGCTCTGTGGGGATTAACCCTGCTGGGGATACTCAGCTGGGAACTGATCTGCATACTCTGATTGTACTCTGTGAGGACTCTCTTTGGGGAGTAAATGTGCTCATAACCAACCTCCGGGAATGCACTCCCCGCTGGGTATATCAATCTCGCCTACTGGGGACGACTTTTATCCTACCGAATAAGTCAATCTTGAATTGTTGAGGATAATATGATCCTGCTCCGATGCAATCCCAACTCTCTGGGGATAAAACTTCGGCTTCCATCTGCCGGGGATGAAAAGCAAATTCCGTCTGCTAGGGAGGAATAAGTTTCGCATAAAGCCTGATCTGGCTGGGGAACACCCTCCCTTAGATATCTGCTGCAAAGGTAACGAGAATGCCCCAGCCCAAATATTTCAACTTGAAATGGCAAACTTGCAACAAACCGACTTCGAGATGGCTTGCCCCTGAACCTGCAACTTCTCATAAACTCTGATGAAACAGAGAGGAACATTTCCTTCGCTTCCACTTTTGCTCCCAGCTCATGGGATCTTCGTAAAATCTTCCCCTAAAAGGGCATCGCAATCTCCGTACCCTAATGGTTAGATATGAACTACTTTCGCGCTTCGAACCTTGAAGAGGTGTTTCAGACTAATCGCCTTCTGATCAACAATAGCCTTTGTGCTCTCAGGGCGGCCTGCCCTAGTCTTGCAACGACTTTGCCCTTGATTAGCTGATTCGCGGAGCAATACCTCTAGCTGCGAGAGATTTGCTGAATCTTGACCTGATTGCCCCAGATTAACCATCCTTGGACGGCTGCTCTTACTGGGGATCATTTGATATAGCTGGCCACAACTTGACGGAGCATCCGGGCGTTCTACATTCTATCCCCCTGCTGTCAAGCGCTTACTCGCAAGTAAAACAAACTGTTCTGCATAAAAGATATATTAAATGCAATGCATATGACAGTTTTTTTGAAATCCAAGTCTGTTCATTGGAGAAAAATTTTATGACATATAATAAACGAATCTACTATCAAAATGTCAAAATTAATACAAGGCTACAAGAGGAATCCTTTTAGGAGTCAGTTTCGATGCGGTCTTTACCGAAGTACGCTCTCGAAATAAACCTGTTTCAATTAGGACTTTTTCAGGTTGTAACACAGTCGGGTTCACGGTTAACAAGGAAGGATATAAGGCTCAAAATTCTTTTTAACCCACTCATTCTCCTTGATGTTCTCCGCTCCTATGTTCAGCTAATTCGACCTTAGCGCTCACCTTTCAACGGTTGTATAGGAGTGATAGTTCAGGACATCACACGTTTTCGGAGTGACAGTCATTCGCTTTACATCTTTGGACGTCTGAGTCACACGACTTCGTTCTTGTTTGAGGATTTCCCTTTGGTAATCCTTTTTGCTTTTCGGTTCTTCTCGTTTTTCCCTAACTTTTGCCTGGAATAATTCTTTTGAATTTAAAGTCCAACGGGATACCCTCATTTTTGCCTAAGTCGTTTTCAAGATTCGACTTAACGGGTTTTTTCTTTCTTTTCTCTTTCTCTTTTTCGGACAAGTCGTGTGACACTGGTTGTCTGACTCGTTGAGGAATAATGCGACTGTCTCACTCTTGACGTTTAACCATTGTGTTTTTTTTTAGGCACGACCTCTAGAGGTGTGATTGATCCTCGAACGGATACTCCCTTTTTTGCAATTTAGACGCTCGGTCAAATTAGCTAACACCTACCCTGCCCCGGGTTAAGATTGAGGGTTTTTCGTTTTCAGAAAGAACTCCTACTACTAGGCTCAAAGGGGTTGACAAGGGATTATCTTCCTTATAACTCCGGTGTTTAGGGATTTGAAACAATGCCTGTACATCGTCAACAGGTTTTATTTCAAAAGCATACATTCAGAAGCTCTGCGTCTTTCGATTTTCGTCATCCTCCCTGGATTCCACTTAAACAAGCGTCAGAAATAAATGAAAGCAATAGAGTGAACACGAATGGATTAGTTCAAAACATGCATATTTATTTCATTATCAATATCGATTGACAAAACAACAAGTTTTACAAGCGAAAATTTGCAATTCTAACAGGAAAGAAACTACAAATGCAAAGCAATGACATGATAAAATGCAGATTGCCAGCTTTTGAGAACCGGGCTTTCACATCTGTCTTGTTGCTTAACCAGCCATCCTCAAAATTTCTTATTGAAACCACTCTGCTTAAAACGGCAACCAGGTGAACTGTCTCTCTGACTTCATTGGGTTTTTCCTAGCACGCAAGCTTGACCGATAATGATAAGGTTGCTGACCCTGGAGAGGAGCTGAAGTCTGTTGCAAAGACTGGACAAATTGCTGACTTTGAACAGATTGCTGATTCTGAACAGTTGAACCACATGGAGGTTGAGTCTGAATTATCAGGGACTCCTTTTGTTCAGGCGCTTTCATCCTCAAGCTTGATCTAGGAACATGCAGCAACTGAGGATAAGGGGATTCTGACACCATTGAGTCCAGGATATTCTCCTGACCCACTACAGCTTCGGAAACATCCATCATTTTGGCAGCAGCTGGAATAGGACCGTTAAGTACAGTTACGCTGCTCGGCGTGAATTCAATAGCTTTTGAGTCAATAAGGTCCTGAACTTTGTGCTTAAAAGCATGACAGTTCTCAATGTTATGCCCCGGTGCCCCAGAGTGGAAGTCACAACGGGAATTCATATCAAAGTTTGGTGGTAAGCTACCCTTAGGTGGATCCGTAGTCTGAAGTTTGACCAATTGAAGTTGAAGCAAAACTTGCAGCACCTGAGCGTATGTCATATGAATCGGGTCGTAAACTCTGCCCCTCTTAGGCACATGATTTTCCCGAGCAGCAATGCGTTGGAGAGCAAAATTCACAGCTCTTTGTCGACTATGAGACATCTGAGGCTTATCAACCTTCGGCACAGGTTTAACGGGCACAGGTTCCACAGGCATAAGCGAAACCAGCATCTTTGTTGCGGCTTCAAGTAGTTGATCACCTTCTTTCCTGAGCACATTCTTCATCACTTCCATGATCAAGCCCACCTGGGTCTTCAGCTGATTGTTTTCCTCTTTGAGCGTCTTCTGCTTCATACGCAACTCTTGCATGTCTCTCGTCATTTGCCCTAGCTGGCTTCGGACCTCAATCAACTATGCTCGTACCTGTTCCATAGTCTTGTGGGGACTTATGTAATCTTCCCGGTCGGGTCCTGAGATAACCTGCATCATCATAGGGTTAGGAAACACAGTACAAAGTCCCTGTCATGCAAATTATTTATGCAGATGCAAACACGTATCCATGCATTAGGAGGAAGTCCCCCTCGATTCTAGTTCTCCGACAAATAAAGTCTACTGTCCAATCATGGAAAAGAAATCCTCATATATATATATATATATATATATATATATATATATATATATATATATATATATATATATATATATATATATATATATATATATATATATATATATATATATATATATATATATATATATATATATATATATATATATATATATATATATATATATATATATATATATATATATATATATATATATATATATATATATATATATATATATATATATATATATATATATATATATATATATATATATATATATATATATATATATATATATATATATATATATATATATATATATATATATATATATATATATATATATATATATATATATGAAAAGCCCGCGTGGGTAGCGTACCACAAAAGCAGAGTACAGCAGCAGCATGACCCCAACCAACAAGCCTGGTGGTGATCAGCATATAAAAGGTACAAAGAAATACAAAGAAAATCAAGTGCGGCCACGGGCACGGAAATCCTCTAGTAACTTCTTCGTATCAGGATGGTCAGGCTGGGTGAGCAGGCCCTGGATCAACAGATCCCTTTGCCTGATGGCATCCGGGAGGTTCTCAGTAATGCTCCCACGCACACCTTCTTTAGAATGGTTCTCCACCCTACTCCTCTTAGCGTCAGCCCGGAGTTGATAATCCAGTAAGTTAGCTTTGAGCTCAACTACCTTAAATTGGGCATCTCGTCGAAGTGAGGCTTCAGCCTCTATCTTCTGGTTTTTGGCCTCAACCTGTGCTTCCAACTGGACTATCTGCTGCTTCAGCTTTTCTTCCTTTTCTTTGTGGCTAGTCAAGGTACTATTCCACAGCTTCTCGTACTGGGTCAACTTCCGATATACCCTATCTAGATCCTGCTTCTTGGTAGTCAATACCCCGTGTACTGCCTTTAGGTCCAACCCAAGACGCTCTCTAGAATCGGTCTCTTTGGTCAAGTTGGCGCCCAGGTGATTGATCATCTCTGTCTTCCTCTTGCAGGTGTAGACGGCTTCACTCTTTTCTCTTCGAAGTTGAGCGATCTCATTTTCCAATTCTTCATTGGCTTTTACTAGCTCTGCATTCTTGGCCTGAAGCAGCTCGTACTTCTGGATCTCGATCATGGTAGGCTCTGAAGGTTCGTCCTGTTTGACAGGAGGAAAAGGCATTAACACTTTCGCTGCTCTGTTACGAATCTAGTCCACATAAGGAGGATAAGCCTGATTATTGCTTTTTCCTAATAAGGTCTTTCCCTTTTGATGAACATTGTTCCAAGCGTGTTCAAACCTAACCAGATCATCCCCTTCTAATACGCCAGTGAGGTACAGAGATTCTTGTACCTCTTCGTCTTTAGGAGGTCCTCTCAAAGCATACCTGAATTGTCTGATAGCAACGGATGGATTGTAGTTGATACAGCCCTTCCTACCCACAAGAGGGACATTAGGAAAAACTCCCACAGCTGTAAATAATTTTGCTCCCCAGACGTTCTCTATCAAACCAGTCAATGTCTTCGGTAGACAAGCTCATCAGTCACTCTGACCATTCTTTCGTCACTGCCGTCTTTATAAAAGGACCATCCTTCGGTAGATGAGTGACAAACCACCTGTAGAACAATGACGCACAACAGGACACACCTTTGCCTCTTCTATTTTCGTTTTTGTAGTGCATCGAATGGTACACGTCTCCGAGCAAGGTTGGGATTGGATTCTTTGAGATGAAGATGCGAAGAGCATCCACATCCACAAAATCTGGAATATTGGGGAATAGCATGATACCATATATACACAGGGCCAATATAGCTTTGAACGCTACCCAGCGTCCCTTCTTGGCGAAGTGTCGGGCTTTCTCAGCTAGAAAAGGTAGTGGGAACCCCCAGGCTCCATTTCTCTTGACAGCTTTTCCCTCTAACTCAGAAACATCAATGTGTAGAGTTGGAGCAATCTTAGCCAGATCTGGCTCCTGATCAATAGGCCAAAAGGGTACCTACGCAAGAATGGGTATCTCCAATAGGACGGAGAACTCTTCCAAAGTGGGGGCCAGCACATAGCTCGGAAATGTGAAGCAACGCAGCGGGGGGTCATAAAACTGAAGTAGAGTCTGGAGTCCGTTCAGTTCATACACCGACGATTTGCACACAACACTGAGCAGCTTCTCATAGGTTCTTCGGAAATCTCCCATCACTTCTTTACCGGGAAAGGAAATCAAACCCCTTAGAATAGCAATATCCGGAGTAGGAAATTTGTAGGCCAAAGTTATTCTCACACTGGGCTCCATGATGGACATAGAAAGGACAAGATTTCTAGAATCGAAGGGGAACTGCACACCTGCAACACAGATACGTGTTAGATGAAATGCAATATGAAAATGTAAATGCAGATGCAAAATGCAGCAGGGGATCAAGTGTTATGCGGTGTCGTGCTGTGCTGTGAAGTAGCTGTGGCAGATCATAATTTAGCTTCAGCAAGAAAATACCACACTCTGATAATACAGGACTACTGAAACCCACAAAACTGATTCTCTGACAAGAAAACCAGGTTGTCTGAAGGTTACGGTTTCCTGCAATAAACCCGACCCCGCTCACTGGTATGGACCTAATCACTGACAAAGGTACGACATCCTATGCGTTCGTCAGCGTCATAGACTTTCAAGAAATAATGATACGATACCCAGAAGGTGTGCCATCATCATCTCTTGAAGTGGCCTCACTTAGCTGAATCACAAATGATCGGTCCCCAGAGTCGACAATCCTAAGATCTGAAATCCTTTCAACGGCCCACTGTCGCTTCCGCAAAAATAAGGTGCCGACAAAACAGAAGAGTCGCCACCTTTCGTTATTTATCCCTTTGAACGGGAAAGGAAACGATCGGAAAAACCTGACGAAAAGGTATAAGACAAGGTCATCGCAACCATTGTCTGGGTTCGGGAGTCGGTTACGCAAGGGGAAGGTGTTAGCACCCCTCACGTCCATCGTACTCGATGGGATCCATGCTTGTTGTGTTTAACTGACGGGTTTATTTACTATCTACCTATCAAGGCTGGTCTGAAAAGAAAAGAAAATGACTCGGCAAAGCGTCGCACTTTATGCCTACATATTCTCATCAGAGAATGAGAAATCAGAGTCAACGTAGTTCGCCTAACTACGGGTTACGGGGAAGGTGGCTCGTCAATACATCAGTATTGTGCCTACGTACTCTCAACAGGTATGAGAGATCAGAGCTTACGTAGTTCGGGATAACACGGATTACGGGAATTCAGATTTATCTGTTTTTCCGAGTAGGGTTAACAAAAAGTTCCAGCAATTTGGTGTATGCAACTCGACCCTTGCAGACTTAGGCGTTACCGTTTGCGGTAGAACTAGGAGTTAACGACACTCTTTGCTTCAGAAAAGCTTCCTTTGAATTACGGGCCCACGGGGCGAAAAAGGTTTGAAGTTTGTTTTCTGTCTTTTATGGAAGAACTGTTTTTTATGGTTGTTTGCAACTAATATCGCAATAGAGACTATGACCTGAGAGTGAATGCGTCGCATGTCACCCAAAGGGTGCCATACTAAACATCCAGACTGTTGAAAATAAACTCTCCAACAATCCTTTCTCAGATAGCTTAAGGCTCGTAACGTACGACGTCAGTTAACCTTTATTACTGTATTTTGATTTTTTTAAAGATAAGAAGAGAGATCAGGCTCAACTAAGGGGAAGACTATCAAGTCCTAATGTTGTCATGCCAAGGATTCATCCTATGGTTGAAGTTTGAAACAGGGAACTCCTAGAAGTTATCATGCATAGGTTTCAACCTAAAATTCTAATCATCACTTCCTTATCAAAGGAAGTGAGATTCCTAGGGGATCATGTCAATGGTAAACAGAAACAGATAAAGCATCAGCTTAAACAGTAAACAGCGGTAAAATGCATGCAATGCAAGTGAGGGAGGAAATGTGTGTGGGGCATCAGCCTCCACAAGCTCATCTCAACCTCAAGCCAGATATGGATAACTGTAATCATACAGAAGAAAGGAAATAAAATGCCATCAAGCAAATCAATAACTGTAATCATACCAAGGAAGTAAACTGCCATCAAGCAAACAACAAACCACATAGGCAAGGGAGCATGGCTCTACCAAATACCAGCAAGCAAAGCCATACAGTAACAATACAAGCAGAGGGAGCAACTCAACCTCTAGTGCAATCATGCTCCTAGCTTACATCAGTCTAGATATGGACTTATTATAATGCATCAAGCAAATCAAACAAGTCACAGCAATACAGATGCACAGCAAGCAAACAGACAGGAAAGAAAGCAGGTCAACAACTTCCACAGCTTCACAGCAAAGCTCTTCTGACATCAGTTCAGTCCTCAGTCTGTAACTGTTCTTCAAGGCTCTCATCTTCAAAAGCAAATATCAACTTGCTTCTTCAAGCTTTCAATGCATCAAACACAAGTATCAACTTGTTCTCCATCTTCTTCAAGCTTCAGCTCTTTCTTCATTCTCAATTTAATCTTCAAGTGTCAACTTGTTCTTCTTGATCTTCAAGCTTCAGCTCCAATGGCAGTCTTCAAACACAGGGGAAATGCAACCTCTAGCATCTTCAATCTTCTAGCAAGGAACTCCATCCTCTAGCAAGGGAGAAAGATTCATCTAACAAGAGCAAGGTGAGGATAGGGAGAAGCAAAGTGAAGACTAAAGGTCCCCTCTAAGCACTCCACCATCAAGGAAAGGAACCCTCAAAGGTTCTACCAACTTGTGAAGAGCCACACATCCTACCAAAGGAGGGATGGGGCCTTCACAATGGGACATTACATCATAGGTAAGAATGGAAGTGATTAACATCTTCCATGTTTATGAAAGAAGAGAATCTATCTAGAAGCTCTGCCTACAAACCCTAATCTTAACACCTGAACAAAACTACACCAAAGGAAGGGGAATCTTCACATCCAAGCTTCTTCAAGCATTCCTCAGCAACCCAAGCTTGTCTTCAACATCATCCAAGATCAAGCAAAGCAAGACCCTAATCTAAGGGAACTAAAGAAATCAATATAGTTAAATTGGCAAGTTAGGATCACCTAAAACCTAGTACTAAAGTTAGTCCTAACTAAAATACTAAACCCAAATGTAAAATCCAACAAAAATAACTATGGGACCCTAATTCAATCATGAATCTACCATACAAAGTCCAGGGGTTGAATCATCCACCAAGTCCTAGAAATAAAACTTAGATCACAAGGTACTAAGCATAAACCCTAAAAATAGAGCACCTAAAGTTTCAACTTAAAAATACCACCTAACTTCCTCACAAAAATGTGAGAAAAATCTAAGGGGAACATGCATATCTATGCTAGCTACACACAAAAAATCAAGGCAAGAATCATCACCAAATACTCAAACAAAATTCACCAAAACAAAGTATCAACCATGGCCATTTTAATATCAATTAATATTCAAAAAATGCAAATAAAATCACAAATGCATGATGTCGCTACTGCGAAAATCGGCGCCGGCTGACAGAAGAGTCGCCACCGTGCGTTATTTATCCCATGGGAGGGAAAGGAAACGCTCAGAGTAAACCTCGCACAACACGGGAAAGGTATGGTCATCGCAACCAAAACCTGGATTCGGGAGTCGGTTACGCAAGGGGAAGGTATTAGCACCCCTCACGTTCGTCGTACTCGACGGGATCCACGCTTGTTTTCGGGTATGGATTGTTATTCTATCTACGCTAAAGGTCTGGGGTTAAAAGGAAAGAAAATGAAAACAAAATGACTCGGCAAAGTATCGCACTTCATGCCTACGTATTCCCGTCTGGAACGAGAAATTAGAGTCAACGTAGTTCGCCTACCTACGGGAAAGGAGGGGAAGGTTGCTCGCTAGGATATCGCATCCTATGCCTACGTACTTTCATACGGCATGAAAGATCAGAGCAAACGTAGTTCGGGCTACGGAAGACACAAGTCTGTTTTGATTGTTTTTTTTATTCCTTCTGAAAAAGGGTTTCCTGATTAACAGTCCCAGCGGACAAAAATGACGTTTTGATGAGTTCACATTCTTTTACGGAAGAAGTGTCTTTTATTGTGTTTGAAATCTTTATGTATTTTTCTGTTTGTTTTTAGAAAGAAGAGACAGAACTCTAACCTACGGTTGCGAAGGGAATCAAACTAACCTAATGTTATCATGCATGGGTTAAGACCTAGTGTCTATCATGATCCTCTCTTGCACAGAGAGAAACAGAGATCCTACGGGATAGGCAGAAACAGAAACAATAACAGATATAATAAAGCGGTAAAATGCATGGATGCAACAGTACAAGCAAGGCAAGGGAGTCCCACTCAACCTCGAACCTAGAAAACAATAGGCGAAAGTGAACAGGCTTCACTTTCAACCCAACAGGGTAACCAGCAAACAATACAACCAGGAAATCCAAACAATACATCAGCAATGAAATACAACAGCAAAAGAAACAGCATTAGCAGCTCTGACTCAACATCTAGCTTCAAGTAATCTCCAATCAGCTACAGGCTTCAACAAGCATCAATCTCCATCCTCATGGCCTTCAGGCAAGGGCTTTGATCATCAGTCTTCTATAAGCAATGGCTTTTCTTCAAGTTCAAACCTCCAGGATGAGGAATCAGTCACAAGAGTGAAGTGAATGAATGTTAGACAGTTAATTACCTACCAAGGGTGGTTCATCAACTGTTAACATTAAACAGAAAGTTTCCTCTCAAAAGTTCTATCTTTCAAATATATTCACTGATCCTTCCAAAGGAAGGAGGTGGATATTTGAAAGAGACTTTGAATCATAGATAAAGGATGGATGCAGACAAGGCATTCCATGTTTGAGAAACAAGCTTTCTAATCTAGAGCTCTGCCTAGCTCCTAAACCCTAGTCTCCTCAGCAGCTGCTAGCAAGAACCTCCTATTCAACTCTGGCAGTTGACCTTTCATCTCTGAATCTCCAATGGTCTTCATCTCCTCAAGTCTTCAGCTCTCCCAAGTTCCCAGACAATCCCAATACCCAAGCAAGCAAGCAATAATCCCCAGAGGGCACACCACACCAGTCAATCAGACATACACAGAGTATTAATAGCAGTAGGGGAGTCCTGACTTTTCTCTAAGGGATCTAATAACTACCCATAGCCCCTATAGTCCCATAACTAATCTAGTTAAATCCTAAGTCCTAAGGGAAAGAATCAAACTTCCTAAGTCAACACCTAAAAACCCTAATTTGTTCATGTTTGTTCAAACCTACACTAAGCACCTAAAATTAATTTCTAAAAATGGGAACTAAATTGAATCTATAAGTTCAATGTCTAACCTAAACAACCTAAAAAGAATGGATGAAAAATATTAAAGCATCTAATAGAACAAAAATTAATAAAATCATGCATGAAATGAAACTATTTAAAATGCTATTTATTTGGAAAATATGGGAAAAATATCAAATAAAAAATAAAATGCAATTTTTATTTTTTATAATTTTCTAGACATTTTAATGAAAATGTTAAAAAAAGAATGAGTTAGAAATAATATTTTTTCATTTAGTTATGATTTTTAGAAGATTAATGAAATATGAAGAAAATTAAAAAATAAAAATACAAGAGAAGGAGGGAGGGGGTGAGAATAGAAATGGATTCACGTGCAATTCACAATGGGCTCAGTACTGGGGGGTGGGGATATCATTAAAACACCTAGGCCCGCCCGTTTCATTAAATGAAACGGTGCGTTTAGGGCACCTCTCTCAACTCCCTCCAAAACTCAGAATTGAACTCCAGCCACACGATTGGCTCTTTGGTCCATGGTCCAACAAGCAATGGACGATCATGATTATATCTCCTACCTTGGCTCGTGAGAACTTAGGGTTTCCGCCATGAAAACACATGCACGTACCAACCTTCCATCAATCTGTTCTCTCTCCATAGTGCACGAAACATCACGATCCAAACATGAAAATCACTCCAAATCTTTCCCTCTACAAGTCTATGATCATAGTTGCACTGAAACTCAGTAAATCACTCAACCCGAGCGCATGACGTTCTTGGTTCATTAAAATACTCTGCAACTCATCCTCAAGATTCTTAACCAAACCTATACTACTTTAAACTACACTTCACGTAGATCATTCTGCACTAACAACCTAAGATTATTATGGCCTATCCTAAGAGTTCGAAGTCAAACCAGTTCTAACAACCTGCTATGAATTATCACTAAACTACTCCTAATTAACCAGAAATGCTCTACTAACATCCTACATCATTATTATACTAACAAACTAATGTAAATCTATCTATATCAAGCAAGTGGAAGTAATTTGCACCTGGAGCAAAATCTTGTGGATGATGATGAAATTCGTGGATCTGAGAGCCTTGATGCTTGGATCTGGATCTACTCTTGCTATATTTGATTCTGTATGCAGCACCTTGATGAATTTGGCCTTGGATCTTGAGTTCCAATGGAAATTGCAATTTGAATGTTGTTGATGAAAGTGCACGAAATTGAGTAATAACTACCAAGAACTTGATTGATTCCTACTCCATGATGATGATTGAGTATGATGAAAACAAAAATTGGTGATGATTGATGAAGAATTCGTGGAATTGAAAGGAATTTGCAAATTGGAGGATGAGAGAAAAATGAGAAAATTTGGTGGAGTTTTTTCACAAATGAGGATTCAACCCTTGCTCAATTCTGATTTCATGAATATATAGTGCTCAAATGAATCTTCTAGAACCATCTTGCAACTTCCCTTGCATTCCAAATTGAATCCATTTTGGTTATGTTTCTTCAAATGCAAGTAACCATAAATAACTTTTCTTTTTCCTTCTAAACTCAAAAAAGTGCTTGAACCATTGTCTTTGAAATGTCTTTTCCATTCAAAATGACCTATAATTTTGCATCATTTGACCAAGATATGAAAAATCTCATTTTTTAAGCCATTTTCTTCATTAAATTCACCAATTTTGAAACCTTGTGCTATGAACTTTTCCAATCTCTCATGGTCACTTTTCTAGACTCAAAATGCCATTTGGAGCAAGTTTGATGTTGTAAGTTTTTCCATTTGAGGCATCCTTGTATGAGTTTTGGACATAGGTTAAAATGACCTGTAATTCACAAATGACCAAAATACCCTTTGCTTGCCAAGACCATAAGTTGAGCTCCACACATCATATGAGGGCATGCTATACCATTCTAGAAAGCTAAGACAATGAGGAGCAATTCTTATGTTGACCAGAAATTCACTTGAAATCTCCTTGAGGGGTAAAAATTGCTTGGAAGTTGAGCCACTTTCACAGACAAAATTTCAGATACCTCAGATGACCTGTAACTTGCAAGGACCATAACTTGAGTTCTATAAATCTCCTTGATGTCTTCCACCACTCAAATTAAAGGTCTTGAGATCCTCTACAAGTTTCATGTTGGCCAAGGATCCATTTGAAGCTTGTATTTTGACTTATCTTGCTTGGAAATTTGACCTAAACTAGGGGATTTTACATAGAAACCCTAATTTAGAAACTCCTCTTCTCCTTGATTTCTCTTGAATTCTTCTTGGCATATCTCCATATCCTTCTTTATATGTCCAATGATGAACCCCACATCTCTCCACTAGACTTGAATGCCCCTTAAATCAGTCAATTGACCTAGGGTTGACCTAGGGTTGACCCAGATGAAACCCTAGTTGACTGCCTTCAGCTATAGCTCTTGTGCTCTCATCAATGACTTGTCTCCTTCTTTAAATGACTTTCTAAGTCTCTCATAATGTCTAGATACTCTCCATGCCTTCAACTCACAGCTCACAACCCTCTTGTTGACCCTCAGATACCCTCAGCTAGGAGATGGACTCAAGGCTTGATCTGCTGAACTCTTTGCTTTCAAATTCTTTCCTGATGACTTGAATGAGATTGAATTGGGATAATAACCTCTTGATAGGCTTCTAGAGATAAGAATAATGATTGGTCCCCCTGTTGTATGACTTGCTATGCTTATGCTATGCAGATGATTAGACTATGCACATGACTCTATATGCAAATGCTAATGATATTGAAACATAAACCAAGTGAATAAGGTTGAGCAAATTTTAGGGTGCAACAGCTGCCCCTATTCAAGCGACTGGGACCCGATTGGGCGAAGAGCGAACGGCCTTCGAACATTCGAGGTACGAGACGATTGAATACTAAGAACCCGGAAATTTGCCAACCGCAGAAATGAACTACACCACTGCTTGGGGAACGACATTCATCCACTGAATCTGACTGTTACAGTAACCCACTGATCTCGTGCGACCGTGCTGGGGATTGTCTTCACCGTTCTGAAAAGGATTCTGTCATAACGGATTGCTTGCTTGTCCACGTTAGGACTCTGTCTGTCATCGATGCGAAGAAATCTCAACTAAGACATGTCCACGTTAGGATTCCACTTGTCGTTAACCCAGAAAAATCTCGGCGACTCCGCTAGGGATAATTCGTCTGCATTTCCATAAACTGAATCGTCCACGTTAGGAATAAAACTCTTCCACGTTAGGAGTAACACCTGTCCACGTTAGGAATCATTTCTTCTGTATCTGCCCACGTCAGGACTAACCCTTTCATCTTTCCACGTCAGGAAGCAATCTTCTTTCCACATAAGGAGAACTATAGCAATCTGTCCACGTAAGGACTCCAATACCACTTGACATGTCCGCGTCAGGACTCCAATCTTTCCACGTAAGGAATTCAACTTTGGTTCTGAACCTGTCCACGTCAGGACTCAACTTTCCACGTAAGGAGTACATCATTCTTCCACGTCAGGAATCAACTTTTCTTGAATCTGTCCACGTAAGGACCCCAATTTTTCCACGTAAGGAATAAATCTTCTTTTGAGTCTGTCCACATCAGAACTAAACCCCTTCCATGTCAGGAATACACTCTTTCTTTCCACGTCAGGAATACAAGCCTCTTTCCACGTAAGGAATGCTATCCGTTTTCCACGCAAGGAAACATAACTTTTCCACATAAGGCAACCAATTCCTTCCGATTTGTCCGCGTCAGGACTACATTTTTCCACGTAAGGAATGCCATCTTAATCTGTCCACGTAAGGACTCCACTCTTTCCACGTTAGGAATCACCTCTTTCCACGTAAGGAATCCTCTTCTGATATGTCCGCGTAAGGACTACATCGTCCACGTTAGGACCCACTTCTCCACGTTAGGAATAATAATTTCTTTGATTTGTCCACGTCAGGACACTGATCTCGTCTTGATTTGTCCACGTTAGGACTCAGGTGTCTTCGACCCGCTGAGGAAATAAGACTTGTCCACGTAAGGACTCACACGCTTGTCTGATCTGTCCACGTCAGGGCACCAACACAAAGAGTAATCACTTTTGTCAACGTCATGACCTCCCATTCCACTAATTTCGAGAACCCGAATCTGCCCACGTTAGGACTAACACACCTCACCAATCCGGGGAAATAAACCTGTCCACGTTAGGACGCCCACTTCTGAAGAAATCCCGTCAATATAGGAATAAATTGTCCACGTCAGGACTTAGTTCTCCAATGATCCTCACCCACAAACTCCTCAGCACCAACGTGACAACGACTTTGAGGCGGACTCTATTGGGGATGTCTGGAAACCAAACTATCGGACGCCTGCTCTGATAACCGGCGGTGGCCTCTGAAATTCTGATTCATGGAACCCCTGATGACAACTAATTCTGCCTGGGAATAAAGAGAAACTTATCCTGGTAACTCTGTGGGGAATACTGCCGAAACTGACATTATCATTGGATGTCTCATGCCGAGATCTTGAACATTTGGTTGTTCATTTAAGCAAGAGTTCTCTCCACCTGAACTGCTAGAGTACAGAAATTGCTTCAGCAAAATAAACGCTGAAGATAATGCCGACTCCGCCGGGGATAGCCAGATGCTACAGAATTATTCCAGCAAAATAAATGCTGGGAGGATGAAGTCAACCATACTGGGAAGTTGAGAACTCAAACCAAACACCCTGTTGAGGTAACATCCTGCTGGGGAATATAACTTTGCTGGGGAGTAGCGGATGTGCCTGGTATGATTGAACTTTCTGCTGGAACGTGAACTGATATTACACAGTATCCTTGACAAAATAAATGACAGGACCCACCGCCAACTCTACTGGGGAGAGTCTTGATCTCCGGGTTCCACTGGGAGGAAAGAACGTTTGCTGAAAGGAGAGGACTCCGCTGGAGGTGGGACTATTCTCTCGGGGAAAATCCACTGACTCCGCTGGGGGAGAGTGCATGACCCTGCGGGGATCAAGTCTTTCGTTATCGCGATCTTTCGATCATCTTTCTCGTACGGTTAGGAAACCTGCAACAACACAAACAAAACAAGACAAGCCTATGCAACCAAATCAACTCAGGTTAGCGACGTTATTTTCAGTTAATTCAAAGCTTTAGCAATTGTCGGCAAGGGCCAGTGATGTTATACACGTGCTAGTTTCAGTAAACTTAGGCGATTTATCATGCACAAAACAGTAAAGAATCGGTATCAAGTACTGAATAACATATTTTCATTGATTGGGCCCCTGAATGGGCGGAGTTTTTGTACACGGGATGTAACTCCTGAAAAGAGGAAGCTACGCAAAGCAAGTATGCAAGTATGCACAAGAAGCATGAATATTGACAACTTAAATTTGTACACATGTCGGCAACGGGATGCAGATGAACACTACGAACTGATCCTCCCATGACTCGCCCGACTCTAATGCTTTCCCGGTATCCCCACTTCTGAATAGATTGTATCCGATAACTGGCTCCTCAAATATATTCTCCCGCATTGATGCTCATTGAATTCGGACCGCAGTCATTTGCTTTTCAAATCCCTAACTTTTGCGTGAACCGCCCTTTACGGGTTTTCAGTTCACCGGGATACCCTTTTTTGCCGAAGCCGCCCAGTGTAGGTTTTCAACTTCGCGGGTGTACATTTTTTCAATTTTATCCCTAACTTTTGCCCGAACCTTTCATTCTGTTTTTGGTTCGCCAGGATGCCCCATTTTTGCCTGGACTCTCTTTTTCTGTCCAGCGGGTCTATTTTAAGCAAAGTATTTTTTAACTGCGTCCGAATTCACAGGTGACGTGAAGTCTTCTCCGTCCATGGTGGACAACAACAACGCTCCTCCTGAAAAGACCTTACTGACAACGTATGGCCCTTCGTAGTTGGGGGTCCACTTGCCCCTGTGATCTGCTTGCGGCGGGAGAATTCTTTTCAGCACAAGGTCGCCCGTCTGAAAGCTTCGCGGATGTATCTTCTTGTCGTACGCTTTCTTCATTCGGCTCTGGTACAAACGACCGTATGCTAGGGAAGCTAGCCTCTTCTCGTCCATTAAGCTCAGTTGGTTCAATCTATTCGTTACCCATTCTGCCTCGTCCAGCTGAACGTCTCGCAATACCCTCAGAGAAGGGATCTCAACTTCCAATGGTAATACCGCTTCCATTCCGTATACCAACGAGAACGGAGTTGCCCCGGTTGATGTGCGTACCGTCGTACGATAACCGTGCAAAGCAAAAGGTAGCATTTCATGCCAATCCTTATAGGTCACCACCATTTTCTGAACAATTTTCTTGATATTCTTATTGGCCGCCTCAACAGCGCCATTCATCTTGGGTCGGTAAGGAGAGGAGTTGTGATGTTCGATCTTGAAATTCTGACAGAGCTCCTTCATCATTTTGTTGTTCAGATTTGAACCATTATCCGTGATTATCCGCTCGGGGATCCCATATCGGCAAATGATATCTCTTTTGATGAATCTGGCCACCACTTGCTTCGTTACATTCGCGTAAGACGCCGCTTCCACCCACTTGGTGAAATAATCGATTGCTACTAGGATGAACCGGTGCCCATTAGAAGCCGTCGGCTCGATCTTTCCAATCATATCGATTCCCCACATCGAGAATGGCCATGGAGATGACATCACATTTAGAGGACTCGGAGGCACGTGTATCTTGTCAGCATAGATTTGGCACTTGTGGCACTTCCTCGCGAACTTGAAACAATCAGTTTCCATCGTCAGCCAAAAGTAACCTGCCCTCAGCAGCTTTCTCGTCATAGCATGCCCACCAGCATGCGAACCAAAGGTACCTTCGTGAATTTCCTCCATGAGAAGCTTTGCCTCTTTCTCGTCTACACAACGCAACAACACCAAATCGTGGTTTCTTCTGTACAAGACGCCATCCGGATTCAAGTAGAAATTACCCGCTAATCTCCTGAGAGTCTTCTGATCTTGACTGGATGCCCCAGCCGGATACTCTTTATTCTTCAGGAAATTAAGGATATCAAAATACCACGGTTTGTCATCAGATGCTTCATCGATAGCAAATACATAAGCTGGCCTGTCTAGCCGAGAGATAATGATTCGGGGAGCTTCGTTCCAGAAGTTGACCTTGTACATGGAAGACAAAGTGGCAAGGGCGTCAGCCATTTGATTTTCTGCCCGCGGTACGTGATGCAATTCAACTTTGTCAAAGAAAGGCAACAATCTCCTTGCATAATTCATGTAATGTATCAAATTAGGCTGCCGTGTCTCCCATTCCCCTTTTATCTGATTCACTACCAGAGCTGAGTCTCCGTATACATCTAGATGCTTGATTCGCAAATCAATGGCTTCTTCAAGCCCCATTATACAAGCTTCGTATTCGGCCTCAATGTTGGTGACAGCAAAGGTCAATCGGGCAGTAAACGGGATGTGCGACCCGTGTGGCGTGGTGATGATTGCCCCTATTCCGCTACCGTAAGCATTCACGGCTCCGTCAAATATCATCTTCCATTTGGACCCCAACTCTGGTCCCTCGTCTGGCAACGGTTCTTCACAATCTTTCATCTTTAGGTACATGATATCCTCGTCAGGAAAATCAAACCTCATCGATTGGTACTCTTCAATAGGCTGCTCCGCCAGATACTCAGACAGCACACTCCCTTTTATAGCCTTTTGCGAGACGTATTGGATATCATATTCAGTCAAGACCATCTGCCAACGGGCAATTCTACCCGACAACGCTTGCTTTTCGAATACATATTTGATAGGATCCATCTTCGAGATGAGCATGGTTGTATGATTCAGCATGTACTGCCTCAAACGCTTGGCGGCCCAGGCTAGCGCGCAACAAGTTTTCTCCAGCATTGAGTATCGAGATTCACAGTCTGTAAATTTCTTACTCAGGTAATAGATCGCATGCTCTTTCCTCCCCGTCTCGTCGTGTTGACCGAGAACACAACCCATGCTTCCCTCAAGAACCGTCAAATACATTATCAAGGGTCTACCTGCCACTGGGGGTATCAGAACAGGAGGCTCCTGCAAATACTGCTTTATTTTATCGAACGCCTTTTGACAATTTTCGTTCCACGTTACAGCTTGATCTTTCTTCAACAGCTTGAATAATGGTTCACACGTGGCCGTTAGGTGAGATATGAACCGGGCAATGTAGTTCAACCTCCCTAGAAACCCGCGCACCTCTTTCTCTGTTTTAGGCGTCGGCATTTCTTGAATTGCTTTTATTTTAGCAGGATCGACCTCTATTCCTCTTTCGCTTACGATAAACCCCAGCAGCTTACCCGATCTCACCCCGAAGGTGCATTTATTAGGGTTCAGCCTTAGCCTGAACTTCCTAAGCCTTTTAAATAACTTCAGCAGATTCACCAGATGCTCTTCCTCTGTCTGGGATTTGGCAATCATATCGTCAACATAAACTTCGATCTCTTTATGCATCATGTCATGGAAAAGAGTCTTCATCGCACGCTGATATGTTGCCCCAGCATTCTTCAAACCAAAGGGCATCACTTTGTAGCAAAATGTTCCCCAAGGTGTTATAAAAGTAGTCTTCTCCATATCCTCTGGCGCCATTTTAATTTGATTATAGCCTGAAAAGCCATCCATGAAGGAGAATACGGAGTATTGAGCAGTATTATCAACTAACACGTCAATGTGAGGAAGTGGAAAATCGTCTTTTGGGCTTGCTTTATTCAAATCTCTATAATCCACGCACATCCGAACCTTGCCATCTTTCTTTGGCACTGGTACGATGTTGGCAACCCATGAAGGATACTTCGTCACAGCCAGGAACCCAGCGTCCCACTGTTTCTGAACCTCCTCTTTGATCTTCATTGCCATATCTGGTCGAGTTCTGCGAAGCTTTTGTTTGACCGGCGGGCAATCTTCTTTCAGTGGCAGGCGATGCACGACCATATCTGTATCGAGCCCGGGCATATCCTCATACGACCAAGCGAATACATCAATATACTCTTGGAGCATTTCAACCAGTCTCCGCTTGATATCTTCCTGCAGCGCGGCTCCGATACGAATGTTTTTCTCAACCCCTTCCGACCCCAAATTGATAATTTCGATGACCTCGTCGTGAGGCAGAATGGCTCTTTCCTCTTGCTTTACTAACCAAGACAGTTCTTCAGGAACGTCGCTATCTTCGACAACCTCTTCTTCAGCCTGAAACACCGGGTGCTCAAAGTCGGGACGAGTCATAGGTGGTTCAAGGATGTCATCTGAAAATGTTATCCTGCAAAAGGAATGGTTAAGTGCTTCAAAATGCGTATAAAGCGAATAACCCTGTTGCCATTTTATTGAAAAAATATAAAACAAGAAAGACAGGGATTACGGTATTTGCACATGAAAAAACGCCATTTATTTAATGATTAACACGCAATGTTTATAACAACACAGCCCTAAGCAAATCCTGATGCCCCGGGCAAGACATCAGATCATTCAACAATTAATAAAGCAAAGCATTACTGTTTAAAAGTCACAGGAACAAGCTCCTGAATAGACCAGTTGCACAGTCCTTGTCCTGGCGTGCTTGGCTGAATCCAGGCATCCATATCACAGTCGCTGTCTCCTTCATCAGACTCCGAAGCAGCATTGACAGTTTCATGACATACTCCACTGGCAGAGATGGTAATTGGCTTTCTGAAACGGGGGGCCCCCACGGAAGGAGTTGATGACGACGGTTGGTACCCCAGTCCGAACCGGTCCATCTTCACAGGAATGTCCAGCACTTTGCCCCAGCCCTTGGCTTCTCCTGCTTTCACTAGAGCTTGAGCTTCCTTATACGATGAGACAGCTATCTCTGGCACTTTGCTCGGCCCGGGACCTTTGTCCTTGATGTGCAAACCTTCGAATGCCTGGCATGGTGTCTCGTGGATCTCCCCGTCGACTTCCACATATTTAAACGACGATAGATGGCTGACCAGGATGTCTTCTTCTCCGCACACGGTGACTACGCTGTCTCCGACCATATATTTTAACTTCTGATGCAGGGTAGACGTGACGGCCCCTGCCCCATGAATCCAGGGTCTTCCAAGCACGCAGCTGTACGCAGGCTGTATATCCATGATATAAAACTCAGTTGCAAACACTTCCGGCCCCACTTGCAGGGGCAAAGCGATTGATCCAAAGACTGTTCTCCGCGTGCCGTCAAATGCTCTGACTACCAAATCACTGGGTGTACACAAAATCCCTCGAACATCCAGCTTCATCATCGCCTTCTTGGGCAACACATTCAAAGATGATCCGGTGTCAACCAATACGTGCGACATTACTGATCCTCTACACTCAACAGATACGTGTAATGCCATATTATGATCTCTCCCTTTCGGAGTCAAGTCAAAATCGGTAAAGCCCAAGCTGTGGCCTGCATTCACATGTGCCAATACTCCTTCTAGCTGATTTACGGAGACGTCTTGGGGTACAAAAGAAGTGTCCAGGACTTTCAGCAAAGCATTTCTGTGAGCTTCCGAACACAACAGCAATGATAGGATAGATATTTTGGACGGTGTCTGCTGCAGATGCTCCACAATCTTATAATCACTTTTTCGAATTAAGCGCATGAACTCTTCTACATCCTTCGATGCTGCTTCTCTTTCACTTGCTTGTACCGGAACATTTTCAACCACTTTCCCTTTTCCTTTCGCTAGTCTTTCAGCCTCCACTTCAGGAGATATAAAGATCCTGCCACTCCTCGTCATGCCTCCTGAACCAACAACATTATCCACAAGCTCCGCTGGCCGCTTGTTAACATCAATTTTTATCCCGTCACAATATACTTCCAACCCATATGACCATGGGACTGCTTTCGTGTTCTCGTACGGGATTGGCCCGGCCTTAGTTATGGTGATCGGTGGTCGCTGAGCTGGTGCTGCAATAGTGATCGTCTTCCGAGGAATCGTTACCGTGGCCACATCACTCCGATTATCCACTACTGCCCCTGCAGGCTCGTCAGTTGCCGCTCGATCAAACTGCAATATGCCCTCATCAATTAAAGCCTGAATGCCTTTCTTCAAATCCTCACACCCCCAGCTAGGGTCCAACAGTCTAAGCAATACTCGTTACATCCTGGGTAGACACCTCCTTGTAACAGTCGGCTCTTTATCTCGCTCAGCGGCGTCTTTAAATCTTCAACATTCATAATAAGATTCAGACCTTCCTCAGTCAGAACGGCGTTTGCCCCATGATTAGGCATGGGTTTCTGGACTATATTCGGACCTGCCGTTCCGAAATTGATAGTCTTGTTGTCTAAGAGATCCTGCACAACGTGCTTAAAAGCATGGCAACCTTCTATATCGTGACCCGGGGCTCCAGAATGAAACTCGCAGTGTCTGTTTGCATCGTAGCCGAACGGGGGAGCTCCCGTTATTGGTGCCAGAGTTCTTTTCTCTACCAGATTCAATCCCAACAATGTCTGCAACAAATCGGCATATGTTGAGGGAGGCTTCTCAAACACTCTTCTCGGTTTACTACACTGGAATCTTCGTTGAGCCTGCTGTGCCCCCTGCTGAGGCTGCTGCTGCTGTGGCATTGGCTGTTGCTGAACCGGTTGTTGTTGCTGGAGTGGTTGTTGCTGATAGGGAATAGTAACACTCGCCACCTGCTGCGGCTGACGATATTGACCTCGTCCCCTGCCTCGTCCCCGGCCTCGGCCTCCAAATACTGCGCTTGCCTCGCCCTGACGGCGTCCACCATAAGCTTTCCTATTACTGCCAGATGCAGTTGATTCCTCGACTTGGAACTTTCCTTGCTTAATGTTACGTTCAATCTTTTCTCCCATTAGAATCAGGTCTGAAAAACTGGCCAGAGACGTATGAAACAGCATATCATGAAACAGCCCTGTGAATGTGCCGACAAACATGTCATTCATTTCCTTATCTTCTACAGGAGGACGGACCCTGGCAGCCATATCGCGCCACCTTTGCGCGTACTCTTTAAATCTCTCCCCCTTCTTCTGCGACAGTCCCGCCAATTGGACCCGATTGGGCGCCAAGTCGCTGTTATACTTGTAGTGAGCTACGAACGCCTCCGCCAATTGCTTCCATGTCTTGATATCAGTTGGCTCCAACCCCATGTACCACTCTAGGGAAGGGCCCGATAGACTATCCTGAAAGAAATGCATTAGCATTCTTTCATCAGTTGAGTATGCAGACATCTTTCTGTAATAAGCTCGTACATGCACTTTTGGACATGTGTCTCCTTTGTACTTGTCAAACGTAGGAGCTTTGAATTTAATTGGCACCCTCAAGCCAGGTACCAAGCCCATTGTTGCCATGTCCAAGCCCACAGCACTTTGGTTTAGGACTCCCTTCATCTGCTCTTCCAGCATCCTAATCTTTTGGGAATCATCCATCGGCCCTTCAAAACCTCCTCCGGAGAAGGCGTCTTCCTGCTGATCTTCTTGCCACATACCATTTCCAGCCCCGTACCCATCGTATCCATTATTACGTCCAGCTCTGATCTGATTCATCCCCGGACCTCGGCCTCTGTTGCCGTACCCTTGAACACCTCCAGCAGGACCAAAAGCCATAAATCCAGTACCGTTCCCGTTCCCAAAGCCTCCGTAACCCTGATTGACCATACCATAACCATCTTGCCCAAAGCCTTGAGCATTAAAGCCATACTTCCCAGTGTTATCGAATCCCTGATCGTTGAATCCGAATCCAGTATTGGCAAAGCCATTGCCTCCTAGATTATCTCCCAAATTGACATCACCCAGCCCAGCATTATGGACAGCGGTCTCATTCCCCACTCCGACGTTACCATTCACAGCAGCGGTAGCGTTGTTGATATTAGCAGCAGGTGTATTGACTACAGGCGGAGCCACTGGCGTGGGAGTACCGTCTCCATGAGCAGTATCGACCCGTACAGACTGATGATCTTCATTACCATGACCAGCGCTTCGGGCCAACAGAGGCTGGACCATGGCCTGCAAATTCTCCTGCCCTTTCGCTATAGCTTCCATGGTCTGCATGAAGAGGGCGAGCTTCTCGCGCACATCTTGCATCTCGTTCTGCATTTGGTCCATGATTTTTCGACAATTGGAGCGGGTAGAATATCGGTGCGGATGTTGATCTGTAATCCTGTTAAGTACCTGTTAAAAGCAGGAAATAAGACACTATTCAAAGATTACCTGTAATGCAATGTGAATGCAATGCAATGTGTCTGTGCATTAGGGAAGTTCATTCCCCCAGTTCTAGTGTGAAAGTGTCGGTGCAGTGATAGTGTTGACAATAGGAATATCGGAGCTGAATCATAGAAAGCCTCATATATTGCAGGGAGAATCAATAAGCCCAGGGTACAATATCACTGAGAGTACAAAGAAGGCATGACCTCAACCAACAATCCTGGTGATGGTCAGCACTATGCAAATAAAGCATACAAGTTACTACATGAAATGATCAAATCCTCCCAAAAGTCTGGTACTCCTCTATCAACTTCTTGGTCTCCAGATGGCTTGGTCGATCAAGCAGCCCTTCAACAAGCTGGTTTCTCCTCTTAAGGACACGGCGTACGTCTTCAGCAGTTTCTTCCCATGTTGCTTCTCCGAAGCAATCTTCTAACTTTCGCTTCTGAGACGCTGCTTCATCTCTGGATTTGATTGCCTTGTTCAGTGCATGCTGGACACTATACCGGGTCATCACTTCTTCCTCACACTTCTTAATGCTAGACCTCAACTTCTCCTCGAGGTCGGAAATTTGCTGCTTTAGCTTATCTTCCCTCTTCTTGTTGTTAGTGAGTGTAGCATTCCAAGTCTTATTGCAAGAAGATATCTCTCGGTGTGCTGCGTCGAGCGCCTTCTTTTTGGCTTCCAGCATGTCATGGGAGCTTCTGAACTCTTGCCCCAGACGTTCACGCTTTTTCTTTTCCTCAGTCAACTCAGCCCCTAACCTGTTTAGCAGCTCGATTTGTTGTTGGAAAGCATATACGGCCTTGTTTTTCTCGCTGCGTGCCTGGGCTAACTCTTGCTCTAACCCTTCATTAATCTTCATCAAGGCTTCTTTTTCCTTCACAACTTGTTCATAGACTTCCCTAGAAACAGTAGTTGGCTCTGCTACCGGAACGGGAACAAGAATTGGTGCATCTGGAAACGGCATCCTCAACTGACTAGCCCTCTCCTGAATCCAAACTCTATAAGGTGCATAGGCCTGACAATCGTTCTTACCTAACAGTGGTTTCCCTTTGCGGTTAATACGCATCCAGGCATGTTGCAGCTTGGCTAGTAACTCCCCTTTCACGTCTCCGGTGAAGTACAGAGATTCATGTACTTCCTCCTCCTTTGGCGGGTTCTTCAGGGCGTATCCGAACTGACGGACGAACAGAGATGGGTTGTAGTTAATACACCCTTTTCTTCCTATCAGCGGCACATTAGGGTACCCAGAACAACTAAAGATGAGCTCAGACCCCAACAGGTCTCGATCAAACCACACAACGTCTTCGGAGTATAGCCTCATCAGGCGCTCTGACCAACTGGCTGAGGTTACACTGTCTGCAAAGGGTCCCTTCATGGGGAGATGACTTTTGAACCACATATTTAATAGAGGAGCACAACAGTAAACAACTTTTCCCCTTCGGTTTTCGTTCTTGTAGTGCAATGAGTGGTAGAAGTCTCCGATCAGCGTTGGCACTGGGTTGCCTGCAGCAAACAGATAGAAAGCGTCCAGGTCCACAAAGTTGGGCAAGTTAGGAAACAGCACAATTCCATAGATGCATAAAGCCAAAATAGCATTGAAAACCACCCAACAACCGTTCTTGGCGTACTCTTGAGCTTTGCCAACTAAGAAATCAAGAGAGAAACCTGAAACCCCAAGCCAAGAAGTCAATAACAGTTCTGCAGCGTCCATATGTAAGGCTTTGGCTAAGTCCTCCAACTTGGGCTCAGCAGCAGAGTGAATAAAGGGAACCTTGTTCTGCACGGGAAGCTCGGTAAACTCCACATACTCCTCAATGGTAGGCCCTAGAATAAAGTCAGCAAACGTAAAACATCTCAATGCGGGATCATAGAACTGCATCAAGGTGTATAGCCCATTCATCTCATCAGCAGTGGGCTTGCAGACTAATCTCAGTAATCTCCCATGGCTCATTCTGAAGCTTCTCCTAACCTCCTCATCGGCAAGAGATATCAGACCAAGCAAAGAAGTAATATCAGGTGAAGGCAACTTATACGCAACTGTCTTCCTCAAACTAGCCATAGTCAATACTCAGAAGTCTGGGCACTAGAACTAGGGAAATGCAAATGCACCTGCAGCACAGACACACGTTAGTGAAATGCAAATGGTAATGGATATGCAGGCAATGCAATGCAAGTAACATGCAACAGGGACCAAAGTTGTAGCTGAATAGCCTGAACCCAATCAAGAAAGGTCTCAGATAGACCATCCAGAAGTCATCAAACCCTGGTCTCAGATAGACCTAAAACAAAGCTCCATTACTGGTCTCTGATGGACCTCAAACCATAACTCCCACTGGTCTCTGGTAGACCTCAAATCACATCTCTAATTGGTCTCTGACAGACCTCAGAACACATCTCCAAATGGTCTCTGACAGACCTCATAACTCTCCATAAATACCCAGGATCTCTGATCGAGAACAAACCGGTATCTGAAGGTCTGGTTACCTGCATAACCCCAAATCCCCTCACAGGTGGGTGGCCCTATAACTGGCACAAGGTACGGCATCCTATGCGGTCGTCGGCGTCACAGACTTTCAGGGTTGATGATACGATTCCCAGAAGGAGTGGCATCATCAATTCCTGAAGAGGCCTCACTTAGCCAACTTCCAAGTGATCGGTCCCCGGAGTCGACAATTCAGCTGACCAACAACCCCTTCGACCCAAAGGGTAGAAAAAGAAGCCAACCAGAAGAACCTCGTCCGAGTGTAGATTTCATGAGACACTAATGCAAGCAAAGCCGGCACGCGCCCACTACTTTCTACGCTAATTCTAGGTGCACTCAAGCCCAGGTCCGGCTTATCTCTCAATATCAGAACACCCGTCACACCCCAAATACAGCAATAATAATCAATATACAAAGCTGAAAATACAAGGTTAGAAATATACAATAACTCCATACAAAATCCTCGACGGGAAAACAAGCGCTAGGATTGACTCGCTCAAAGGGACGTTGGATCCCAAATGCATAAGAACCATCGCAGTTCTTAGCAGCCAGGGGACGTTGGATCCCCAGCAGAGTCGCCAGCTGTCGCTACTGCGAAAATCGGCGCCGGCTGACAGAAGAGTCGCCACCGTGCGTTATTTATCCCATGGGAGGGAAAGGAAACGCTCAGAGTAAACCTCGCACAACACGGGAAAGGTATGGTCATCGCAACCAAAACCTGGATTCGGGAGTCGGTTACGCAAGGGGAAGGTATTAGCACCCCTCACGTCCGTCGTACTCGACGGGATCCATGCTTGTTTTCGGGTATGGATTGTTATTCTATCTACGCTAAAGGTCTGGGGTTAAAAGGAAAGAAAATGAAAACAAAATGACTCGGCAAAGTATCGCACTTCATGCCTACGTATTCCCGTCTGGAACGAGAAATCAGAGTCAACGTAGTTCGCCTACCTACGGGAAAGGAGGGGAAGGTTGCTCGCTAGGATATCGCATCCTATGCCTACGTACTTTCATACGGCATGAAAGATCAGAGCAAACGTAGTTCGGGCTACGGAAGACACAAGTCTGTTTTGATTGTTTTTTTTATTCCTTCTGAAAAAGGGTTTCCTGATTAACAGTCCCAGCGGACAAAAATGACGTTTTGATGAGTTCACATTCTTTTACGGAAGAAGTGTCTTTTATTGTGTTTGAAATCTTTATGTATTTTTCTGTTTGTTTTTAGAAAGAAGAGACAGAACTCTAACCTACGGTTGCGAAGGGAATCAAACTAACCTAATGTTATCATGCATGGGTTAAGACCTAGTGTCTATCATGATCCTCTCTTGCACAGAGAGAAACAGAGATCCTACGGGATAGGCAGAAACAGAAACAATAACAGATATAATAAAGCGGTAAAATGCATGGATGCAACAGTACAAGCGAGGCAAGGGAGTCCCACTCAACCTCGAACCTAGAAAACAATAGGCGAAAGTGAACAGGCTTCACTTTCAACCCAACAGGGTAACCAGCAAACAATACAACCAGGAAATCCAAACAATACATCAGCAATGAAATACAACAGCAAAAGAAACAGCATTAGCAGCTCTGACTCAACATCTAGCTTCAAGTAATCTCCAATCAGCTACAGGCTTCAACAAGCATCAATCTCCATCCTCATGGCCTTCAGGCAAGGGCTTTGATCATCAGTCTTCTATAAGCAATGGCTTTTCTTCAAGTTCAAACCTCCAGGATGAGGAATCAGTCACAAGAGTGAAGTGAATGAATGTTAGACAGTTAATTACCTACCAAGGGTGGTTCATCAACTGTTAACATTAAACAGAAAGTTTCCTCTCAAAAGTTCTATCTTTCAAATATATTCACTGATCCTTCCAAAGGAAGGAGGTGGATATTTGAAAGAGACTTTGAATCATAGAGAAAGGATGGATGCAGACAAGGCATTCCATGTTTGAGAAACAAGCTTTCTAATCTAGAGCTCTGCCTAGCTCCTAAACCCTAGTCTCCTCAGCAGCTGCTAGCAAGAACCTCCTATTCAACTCTGGCAGTTGACCTTTCATCTCTGAATCTCCAATGGTCTTCATCTCCTCAAGTCTTCAGCTCTCCCAAGTTCCCAGACAATCCCAATACCCAAGCATTAAGCAAGCAAGCAATAATCCCCAGAGGGCACACCACACCAGTCAATCAGACATACACAGAGTATTAATAGCAGTAGGGGAGTCCTGACTTTTCTCTAAGGGATCTAATAACTACCCATAGCCCCTATAGTCCCATAACTAATCTAGTTAAATCCTAAGTCCTAAGGGAAAGAATCAAACTTCCTAAGTCAACACCTAAAAACCCTAATTTGTTCATGTTTGTTCAAACCTACACTAAGCACCTAAAATTAATTTCTAAAAATGGGAACTAAATTGAATCTATAAGTTCAATGTCTAACCTAAACAACCTAAAAAGAATGGATGAAAAATATTAAAGCATCTAATAGAACAAAAATTAATAAAATCATGCATGAAATGAAACTATTTAAAATGCTATTTATTTGGAAAATATGGGAAAAATATCAAATAAAAAATAAAATGCAATTTTTATTTTTTATAATTTTCTAGACATTTTAATGAAAATGTTAAAAAAAGAATGAGTTAAAAATAATATTTTTTCATTTAGTTATGATTTTTAGAAGATTAATGAAATATGAAGAAAATTAAAAAATAAAAATACAAGAGAAGGAGGGAGGGGGTGAGAATAGAAATGGATTCACGTGCAATTCACAATGGGCTCAGTACTGGGGGGTGGGGATATCATTAAAACACTTAGGCCCGCCCGTTTCATTAAATGAAACGGTGCGTTTAGGGCACCTCTCTCAACTCCCTCCAAAACTCAGAATTGAACTCCAGCCACACGATTGGCTCTTTGGTCCATGGTCCAACAAGCAATGGACGATCATGATTATATCTCCTACCTTGGCTCGTGAGAACTTAGGGTTTCCGCCATGAAAACACATGCACGTACCAACCTTCCATCAATCTGTTCTCTCTCCATAGTGCACGAAACATCACGATCCAAACATGAAAATCACTCCAAATCTTTCCCTCTACAAGTCTATGATCATAGTTGCACTGAAACTCAGTAAATCACTCAACCCGAGCGCATGACGTTCTTGGTTCCATTAAAATACTCTGCAACTCATCCTCAAGATTCTTAACCAAACCTATACTACTTTAAACTACACTTCACGTAGATCATTCTGCACTAACAACCTAAGATTATTATGGCCTATCCTAAGAGTTCGAAGTCAAACCAGTTCTAACAACCTGCTATGAATTATCACTAAACTACTCCTAATTAACCAGAAATGCTCTACTAACATCCTACATCATTATTATACTAACAAACTAATGTAAATCTATCTATATCAAGCAAGTGGAAGTAATTTGCACCTGGAGCAAAATCTTGTGGATGATGATGAAATTCGTGGATCTGAGAGCCTTGATGCTTGGATCTGGATCTACTCTTGCTATATTTGATTCTGTATGCAGCACCTTGATGAATTTGGCCTTGGATCTTGAGTTCCAATGGAAATTGCAATTTGAATGTTGTTGATGAAAGTGCACGAAATTGAGTAATAACTACCAAGAACTTGATTGATTCCTACTCCATGATGATGATTGAGTATGATGAAAACAAAAATTGGTGATGATTGATGAAGAATTCGTGGAATTGAAAGGAATTTGCAAATTGG
Organism: Lathyrus sativus; assembly: GCA_963859935.3. Classification (NCBI taxonomy): domain Eukaryota; kingdom Viridiplantae; phylum Streptophyta; class Magnoliopsida; order Fabales; family Fabaceae; genus Lathyrus; species Lathyrus sativus. Next base: position 88,281,241 of record OZ012736.1, read on the forward strand.
AGGATGAGAGAAAAATGAGAAAATTTGGTGGAGTTTTTTCACAAATGAGGATTCAACCCTTGCTCAATTCTGATTTCATGAATATATAGTGCTCAAATGAATCTTCTAGAACCATCTTGCAACTTCCCTTGCATTCCAAATTGAATCCATTTTGGTTATGTTTCTTCAAATGCAAGTAACCATAAATAACTTTTCTTTTTCCTTCTAAACTCAAAAAAGTGCTTGAACCATTGTCTTTGAAATGTCTTTTCCATTCAAAATGACCTATAATTTTGCATCATTTGACCAAGATATGAAAAATCTCATTTTTTAAGCCATTTTCTTCATTAAATTCACCAATTTTGAAACCTTGTGCTATGAACTTTTCCAATCTCTCATGGTCACTTTTCTAGACTCAAAATGTCATTTGGAGCAAGTTTGATGTTGTAAGTTTTTCCATTTGAGGCCTCCTTGTATGAGTTTTGGACATAGGTTAAAATGACCTGTAATTCACAAATGACCAAAATACCCTTTGCTTGCCAAGACCATAAGTTGAGCTCCACACATCATATGAGGGCATGCTATACCATTCTAGAAAGCTAAGACAATGAGGAGCAATTCTTATGTTGACCAGAAATTCACTTGAAATCTCCTTGAGGGGTAAAAATTGCTTGGAAGTTGAGCCACTTTCACAGACAAAATTTCAGATACCTCAGATGACCTGTAACTTGCAAGGACCATAACTTGAGTTCTATAAATCTCCTTGATGTCTTCCACCACTCAAATTAAAGGTCTTGAGATCCTCTACAAGTTTCATGTTGGCCAAGGATCCATTTGAAGCTTGTATTTTGACTTATCTTGCTTGGAAATTTGACCTAAACTAGGGGATTTTACATAGAAACCCTAATTTAGAAACTCCTCTTCTCCTTGATTTCTCTTGAATTCTTCTTGGCATATCTCCATATCCTTCTTTATATGTCCAATGATGAACCCCACATCTCTCCACTAGACTTGAATGCCCCTTAAATCAGTCAATTGACCTAGGGTTGACCTAGGGTTGACCCAGATGAAACCCTAGTTGACTGCCTTCAGCTATAGCTCTTGTGCTCTCATCAATGACTTGTCTCCTTCTTTAAATGACTTTCTAAGTCTCTCATAATGTCTAGATACTCTCCATGCCTTCAACTCACAGCTCACAACCCTCTTGTTGACCCTCAGATACCCTCAGCTAGGAGATGGACTCAAGGCTTGATCTGCTGAACTCTTTGCTTTCAAATTCTTTCCTGATGACTTGAATGAGATTGAATTGGGATAATAACCTCTTGATAGGCTTCTAGAGATAAGAATAATGATTGGTCCCCCTGTTGTATGACTTGCTATGCTTATGCTATGCAGATGATTAGACTATGCACATGACTCTATATGCAAATGCTAATGATATTGAAACATAAACTAAGTGAATAAGGTTGAGCAAATTTTAGGGTGCAACACATGAATTCTTAATATTTTTAATCTATAAAATTCTAGATTCAATCATGAATCAGGGGAAAAAAGTTTGGAATTAATTGATTTAATTTCCTATTTTTTATGAATTAATCTCTAAGTCACATGAAATGAAGAAAATTAAAAGAAAATAAATGAAATTAATAAGCATGCGTGTCAAATAGCAAATATAATCAGTTTATTTCAAGAATTGGGCCCTGAGGGGGGTGTGGATATCAACCCAATCATTAAGCCCAGAACAAATCAATTAATGAAACGATGCGTTTCATTTAGGAACTTCTCTTCAGAATTGAAATCAAATCGTGGCCGTGGAAACGTTGGGCAAGTCAATGGTCCAACCATGATCTGATGGTCACCACTCATCTTCTTCATTCAAACACTCAGGCGTGGGGGGAAACCGGACGGTGGCCTGAGTTGCAGCACCACCGTCTTCTCCGGTGAAGCACTTTTCTCACGTCATCAAAACTCACAAACCAAATCATCATTTCACTCCAAATTTGATGTTGATCACGAATATCACCTCCAAATCATCTAATTCCCTCTGGATTTTCAAACCCGATAGCATTTTCAAAATCTATCCAAATCTTGATTTTCACCATTCTTCAAATTAAAGGTCTCAAGTTAATCCTCACTCTTCACTGATCAATTTCCACTATCCCATCGTGATTATTCCTTCAAGAATCTTGAGATATCAACCTCAACAGAAAATGATCACACCCCTATTTTGTCTCTAATTCCCCAATTTCTGATCCTAAATCCAACTACAAGTTGCAAGGATCCTAACCACATATGAATTGCTAAGCATCTCCTCCTAAATCATGCATAAGAATGAAATGTACAAACCTGGTTTCAGAGAGGTAACAGAGATGGTTTTTGGTCACTTCAACTGCCAAGATGATGCAGACACACTCCAAATTCCCTCCCAAAGCCTTTGCACACCTTGATTTGGCTTGATTCTCCCTTGAATTGAAAACCCGATTTCAACTTGCACCTCCAAAATTTCAATGGCTCTTTCTGCAACCAGCTTCAATTCCTTCCAAAAAAATGGCTGAGTTCACTCAATGACTTATATAGAAATGATTAGGATTGTCTAGAAACTTCTGGATTCATCCAAATGAGATTTTGGATTTTCAAAATCTCTTCAAAATCACATCCATGGCAATCACCATTCTGACTTCCTTTGGGCATGGCTATGCTTGTAATCAAATTCTCATGAGATTTTGAGTGAGTTTGATAAGTTATCTTCCTTTGTTGCAAGCCAAAGGTATGAATTGGATATGTTGCTTCTTCATGAAGAAATGAAATGGAATGTTATGCAAATGACCTCAAATAAAAATTATAACATTGCCATTGTTTCTAAAATCATTTTTCCAATCAATTTGACCTATAATTTTGTTTCATTTGGTCACAAAATGAATTATTTGAATTTTTGTCCATTAAATCCTTTTAATTCTTTCTTTTTCAAAATTTCTTGAACCAAGTCTCTCCTTGAGCCATTTCAATGTCTCCTTGATGCATGGTCAAGGTTAAAACCCCATTTTGAGCAACTTTCTAGTTGGACAAAATTTCATATGAGAGCTCTAAGTTGGTGAAAATGGCCTATGATCACAAATGACCTATAATCACCAAATGTCCAAAATACCCTTGACTTGTCCAAGCCATAACTTGAGTTCTACAAATCCTATAAAGGACTTCTAGTATTCTCTAGAAAGCTAAGAGGATAAGGAACAACATTCATGTTGACAAAAAGTTCATAGAAATCATCCTTCTAGTGAAAACGTGTCATGCAAGTTGGGTAACTTTCAAGCTCCAAATTCACATTCCTCAGATGACTTGTAACTTGTCAAAGCCATAACTTGAGCTCTACAAATCCGATCAAGGACTTATAGCACTCAAATTAAAGCTAAGATCATGCTCTACAACAATCATGTTGGGGGCAAGATGAGATAACAATCACATCTTGAGCTAAATTGCCTTGAAGATAGGGGTCAAACTAGGGGATTTTACACTGTCAAGTCTTCGAAACCCTAACTTCTCAAACTCTTCAATCATGATGAGTTAACCTTGGAATCATCCTTATAACATCTCAATATATCAATCCATGATCACATGGCTCTTGAATTAAGTCTCAACCTTCTTCAAATCATCAGTTGACTTAGGGTTGACCCAGTCAAGCCCTAGCTGCACCACTCATGGCTGAGCCTTCTTAATCTTCCACAATGACCTGTAGGCCTCAAAGTGATCTTCAACACTTCTCATAAGCTCTCTCAAGACCTCAATTCTAACGTCATGGCTTCAGAATCATCTGATGACTTCCCACAACTCTCAAGTTAGGAGACACACCCTCTTGGCTTCAATCACTCTCTCTTAGGATCTTTTAACTTCTCTGACAAGGATATCAACCCTTGAACACCTGAATAAGCCTCCCAGTTAGCTTCAAAGTCTTGTGTAGCCCTTGATTGGTAATCATACCTCTTGATCTCCTGCATACATGTCAACGAAATGCAAATGATAATGCTAATGTGCATGAAATGAAACACAAGCTAGGTAAAGAAAAGTTGGGCAAATTTTGGGGTGCAACAGCTGCCCCTATTCAAACGGCTTGGATCTGACTGGGTGAGAAGCGAACGGCTCTCAAACAATCAAGGTAAAAGATGGTTGAATACCAACAAACTCGGAAATTTGCCAACTGCACAAGTACACGGTACTCTGATGGGGACAAATCTTCGGAAACTGCAATAATAGTTGCACGGCAACTAGCTGGAGAATTGGTCACACGGTAACCGGTGAAAGGTCTAATCTCAAATCTCCGTCAAGATGACCATCTGATTTTGCTGTAGATCTTCGTCCTCAAGTCATTAAGGGGTCACGGGCCATTCGGCAACCGGCGATACACAGCTGATATTGCCGTCAGGCATTCTGCGGCACTGCTGCAGAAGACTTCCTCGGGACTCATCAGGTCATTAGGAACTTTTTAACAATCAAGTTAATCATACCGTCGGGCATCCAAAGGAATTTTCGGGCGTCAGCCGGACTTCGTCAGTAAGTCGGGAATAGAATCTTCGGTCAATCATGAACCAATAAGGATATACAATCTTTTACCGTTTGGCACTCCGCATCAGTTGAGGGAACTGCTTTGACCCCGTGGTTAGACTTCATCAGTAGGTCAGAGGTTTTGGCACCGCTGCCGGACTTCAATCATCAAGTCTTCAAGGGAAATCTCAACTTCTCTGTTAATACCTGCTGGGGATGACACATCTCCGATGGGGATTCTGGAGAACTATCAAGTAACTCTGCTTCGGGGATCCAGAAATCATTCTGGATGAATCAACTCTGCTGAGGACTTCAAGAATCATCTTGGAAAAATAAACCCATCGGGAACTTCAAGAATCATTTGAACCAATAACTCTGCTGGAGATTTCAGGAATCGTCCTGAGCAAACACTCTGTCGGGGACTCTAAGCATCAACTTGAGCAACCCTCTCTGGTGACCTCACCGGGGATTTTAAGAATCATATTAAGCAAACCACTTCGCTGGAGAATTCAAGAATCATCTTGGGCAAAACAACTCTTCTGAGATTTCAGGAATCATCCTGAGCAAACACCCTGCAAAACAAGAACAGTAACGACCTAGCTCATGCTTCATATGCATATGTTTGACAATGGCGCAATGCTCCACACGGTGGAAATGCTACGCATATTTAGGGAGAATGTTATGCAATCATACAAAATGCTACGACCCCATCAGCAAAATAAATGCTGAAGGGAAGATCCTCCTTGACAGGAGGAGGAACCACTCTGGTGGGGGGAGGAATCATCCTGCCGAGGAGAAGAAGTAACACCAATCTCAATTGGATTCCGCCTGGAGAACTAACTTCAGTCGAATGCTGCAGGGGAGCAAAGTTCTCTGAGAACTTGGACTCGCTCAACCAGGTATTCAAACCACAAACTTTCGAGGAAACGATATCAATCGCCGAAATAAACTGCACGACATTCGCAGCAAAACTTTCCTGGAGATAACGACTCCGATGGGGAAAACCAGCATCAGCTATTCAACACTCTACCGGGGAAAACCAATCATGGCCTGAACGCTTCCAAGGACTCGGCTCTCTTGGGGATTTGCCAGCTCGGGTGGGGAAGAAGGAATCATCCTGCTTGCTGGGGAGAGTACGACTTTGTGGGGAGTTTCAATTCTCCAGGAGACTTCCGTCTGAATTGTCGAAAGCTGCACACTTCAGTATATGACTCAGCTGGGGAGACGACGATCCTTCAGGGTACATCTGGTTGGAGAGGGAATCTTCTCTGCTTGGGGAAACGTACGGCGTACTGCCTGGAATATGCTATACCTGCAACAATACAAACAAACAGACAAGATACCCTTCTCAAAGGGACCTATCAAGGTTATCATCTTGCGACAATGTTCAAGTAATTCATTGTTTCAACAATCAATGGCCTAGGCCAGTAAGTTTATGTATGCGCATTTTATCAAAAACATCGGCGTTCTTTTTCGCAAACAAAACAATTAAATGCTAAACAAGCAAACAGAATTGCTGAATAGTATACATTTTATTGATAACGAACCCCTGAATGGGCAAAAATGTTTTACAACAGATGTAAGCTCCTGGAATGAGGAAGCTGCGCAAATATAAAAACATAAATATACATCAGTATATACAAATATCGGCAATGAGGCGTAGACGAACACCATGAGTTGATCCCTCTATGACTCACTCGACTTCGATACTTCTCCGACGCTTCAGCTTCAGAAGAGATTGACTCAAATAAACGGCCCTCAGGTCTTCCAAACCACTAAACAATGAAAGTCCATACGCGGAACGCAGTCATTTGCTTTTTCAAATCCCTAACTTTTGCCTGAATCTCCCTTTCAGGTTTTCGATTCACCGGGATACCCTTTTTTGCCAAAGTCGCATTTCCAGGTTTTCGACTTTGCGGGTGTACATTCTTTTCTTTATATTTCTAATTTTTGCCCGAACCTTTTTTCCTTTTTTATGGTTCGCCGGGATGCCCCATTTTTGCCTGGATATTCTTTTTCTTTCCAGCGGGTCATTCTTTAAGCAAAGTATTTTTTAACTGCGTCCGCGTTCACCGGGGATGCAAAATCTTCGCCATCCATCGTGGATAACAACAAGGCTCCTCCCGAGAAGACCTTGCTGACGACGTACGGACCTTCGTAATTGGGAGTCCACTTGCCCCGGTGATCAGAGTGTGGAGGAATAATCTTCTTCAGGACGAGATCACCCGTCTGAAATCTTCTAGGACGCACCTTCTTGTCATAAGCTTTCTTCATTCGGCTTTGGTACAGACGACCATATGCAATCGATGTTAATCTCTTCTCGTCCATCAGGCTGAGTTGGTTTAATCGGTTCTTAATCCATTCTGCCTCATCGAGTTTCACGTCAACCAAAACTCGTAAAGAAGGAATCTCAACTTCTAACGGTAGGACAACTTCCATACCGTGCACCAGTGAGAAAGGAGTTGCCCCGGTTGATGTACGTACTGTTGTACGATAACCGTGTAGTGCAAACGGCAACATCTCGTGCCAGTCCTTATAGGTCACAACCATCTTCTGTACAATCTTCTTAATGTTCTTATTGGCCGCTTCAACGACGCCATTCATCTTCGGCCAGTAAGGAGATGAGTTGTGGTGTTCAATCTTGAAACTCTGGCACAGCTCCTTCATCATCTTGTTATTCAGATTCGAACCATTATCAGTAATGATCCGTTCGGGAACTCCGTATCGACAGATGATGTCCCTCTTTATGAATTTAGCCACCACCTGCTTGGTCACATTAGCATATGAGGCTGCCTCCACCCACTTGGTGAAGTAGTCGATAGCTACTAGAATGAAGCGATGACCGTTAGATGCAGTGGGCTCGATCTTGCCTATCATGTCGATGCCCCACATGGAGAACGGCCACGGGGAGGACATGACATTCAACGGGCACGGCGGCACATGGATCTTATCAGCATAAATCTGGCATTTATGACATCTTTTCGCGAATTTAAAGCAATCCGATTCCATCGTCAGCCAGTAATACCCTGCTCTCAGGATCTTTCTCGTCATAGCATTCCCGCCGGCATGCGTACCAAATGTGCCTTCATGGACTTCTTCCACGAGCATACTCGCTTCTTTCTCGTCTACACATCTGAGTAGCACGAGATCGTGGTTTCTTTTATACAAAACTCCATCAGGATTGAGATAAAAAATTTCCAGACAGCCTCCTCAGAGTCTTCTTATCCTGGGTTGACGCTCCTGCAGGATACTCCTTAGTCATAAGGAAGGTCTGGATGTCATGGAACCATGGCTTGCCGTCGGTGGCTTCCTCGATCGCAAAGACGAATGCAGGTCTATCAAGACGAGAAAGGACAATCCTTGGAGCTTCATTCCAAAAATTGACTTTATACATCGAAGCCAACGTGGCTAAGGCATCAGCCATCTGATTTTCCGCCATGGGCACATGATGGAGTTCCACTCGATCAAAGAACGGAAGCAGCCTTCTGGCATAGTTCATGTACGACACCAGATTCGATTGACGAGTCTCCCACTCCCCTTTAATCTGGTTAATCACAAGTGTCGAGTCACCATATACATCTAGGTTCTTGATTCTCAAATCAATTGCTTCTTCTAGACCCATGATGCATGCTTCGTACTCTACTTCGTTATTGGTGACCGGAAACGTCAGTCTTGCAGTGAACGGGATGTGGGATCCATGGGGAGTCGTGATGATCGCCCCAATGCCACTTCCATAAGAATTAACCGCCCCGTCAAATATCAATTTCCATTGGGATTTCCTGTCTGGACCCTCGTCGGGCAACGGTTCATCGCAATCTTTCGCTTTAAGAAACATGATATCCTCATCAGGGAATTCAAATTTCATCGGCTGGTAATCTTCAATCGGCTGTTCGACAAGGTACTCAGACAATACGCTCCCCTTGATGGCATTCTGGGAAACGTACTGGATGTCATATTCCGTCAACACCATTTGCCATCTGGCAATCCAGCCCGAAAGCGCTTGCTTCTCGAAGACGTACTTGATCGGATCCATCTTCGAAATTAGCATGGTGGTGTGATTGAGCATGTACTTTCGTAAACGTTTGGCAGCCCAGGCTAGTGCACAACACGTCTTCTCCAGCATCGAGTAACGAGATTCACAGTCTATGAACTTTTTACTCAAATAGTAAATGGCATGCTCCTTTCTGCCTGTCTCGTCGTGCTAAACGAGAACACACCCCATACTATTCTCAAGAACTGTCAAGTACATGATTAAGGGTCTTCCGGCCACTAGGGGTATCAAGATCGGAGGTTCCTGTAGATACTGTTTTATCTTATCAAATGCCTTCTGGCAATCCTCATTCCAGATAATCGCCTGATCTTTCTTTAGCAGTTTGAACATCGGTTCACACGTGGCCGTGAGCTGAGAAATAAACCTTGCAATGTAGTTTATTCTGCCCAGGAAACCACGAACTTCTTTTTCCGTTTTTGGCGCTGGCATTTCTTGTATTTCTTTAATCTTCGCAGGATCAACCTCAATGCCTCTTTCAATCACGATAAACCCCAGTAGTTTTCCAGACCGTACTCCGAAAGTACACTTGTTAGGATTCAGCCTCAACCTGAACTTCCTAAGCCTCTCAAAAAGCTTCAGCAAATTGACCAGATGTCCCTCCTCCGTTTGGGACTTCGCAATCATGTCATCAACATAGACTTCAATCTCATGATGAATCATATCATGAAAAAAGTAACCATTGCTCGTTGGTAAGTGGCCCCTGCGTTCTTCAGATCGAAAGGCATTACCTTGTAGCAAAATGTTCCCCAAGGTGTAATAAACGTAGTTTTCTCCATGCCCTCCGGTGCCATCTTGATCTGATTGTAACCGGAGAAGCCATCCATGAACAAAAATACGGAGAACTGAGCTGTATTGTCGACCAACACATCAATATGGGGGAGCGGGAAATCATCTTTAGGGCTCGCCCTATTCAAATCCCTGTAATCGACGCACATTCGCACCTTACCGTCCTTCTTCGGTACAGGCACTATGTTGGCGACCCACGGAGGGTAAGTAGTGACCACTAAGAAGCCAGCATCAAGCTGCTTTTGCACTTCTTCTTTGATCTTAACGGCCATATCTGGTCGCGTCCTCCTAAGCTTCTGCTTAACGGGAGGACAATCGTCTCGCAGCGGCAAGTGATGAACCACGATGTCAGTATCAAGTCCGGGCATATCTTCGTATGACCAAGCAAAGATGTCACTGTACTCTCTCAGCATCTCGACCAATCTCTGCTTGACATCACCCTGCAATGCGGCCCCTATCCTGACGTTCCTGACAAGTTCTTCAGAACCCAGATTCACAATCTCAATCTCTTCCTCGTGAGGCAGAACAACTTTCTCTTCTTATTTCAACAAGCGGGCCAACTCTTCGGGAAGGTCTTCGTCTTCATCAATCTCTTCCTTGGCTTGATAGATCGGGCAATCAAAGTCGAAGTGAGTCGTAGAAGGTCCAGAGTCGATGTCATCTGCTATGTGGATCCTGCAATAACAAGGGTTAAGCTTAAAACAAGGATATGCAGGTTAGCACAAACCCCATTGTCATTTTATTGTTTTTCAAAACAAATATAAAACAGGAATAATAGAGATCACAACATTTGAATGCGAAAGAACGCCTTTTGATTTATTGGTAAAATGCATGTACATAATCAAACAAGGCCCTGGCAATAAAACCACTATACCCCGGGTAGGACATAGGGTTTTACAATAATTGGAGAAAGTAAATCATTACTCTTTGCCTGTCACTTGGATGATATCCCTGATGGACCAGTTGTTGAGGCTCTCGCCTGGCTTGCTTGGTTGGATCCAAGAGTCTAGGTCGCAATCACTGTCTTCGCCGTCTTCAGACACCGCGTTGACACTTTCAAATATCACCCCGCCGCTGGTAAACTGGATCGGCCCTTTACCTCGTGACGCACTGCGAGAAGAGGAGGCTTCAGCTGCAGGAGAGTATCCTAACCCAAACTTGTCTTGTTTGTTAGGTATTTCTAGAATTCTCCCCCAACCTGGGGTAGATCCGGCTTGAACAACGGCCCGGGCTTCCTTGAAGGAAGAGAGAGTCATCTCTGGTTTCTCGGTCATTACTGGAGCCACGTTCTTGACTTTAACAGCTTCGAACGCTTGACATAGGGTTTCATGGATTTCCCCATCCATCTCAACATATTTGAAGGACGACAAGTGGCTCACCATTATGTCTTCCTCGCCACAAACAGTCACGATGCTGCCTCCGACAGCATACTTGAGCTTCTGGTGCAACGTGGAGGTCACGGCGCCAGCAGAATGGATCCATGGTCGGCCTAAGAGACAGCTGTAGGTTGGCATGATGTCCATGATATAAAAGACTGCGTCGAACGTTTCCGGCTCGACTTGGATTGGCAATGTTACCTCTCCAAAAACATGACGTTTGGTTCCATCGAACGCTTTCACAACCAGATCACTGGGTGTGCAAATCAATCCTCGAGTATCTAACTTCATCAACGCTTTCTTCGGAAGAACATTGAGTGACGACCCTGTATCCACCAACACATGAGACATAATCGTTCCCCTACACTCTATCGAGATGTGCAGGGCGCTGTTGTGGTTTCTTCCCTTCGGCGTCAGCTCCAGGTCAGTGAACCCTAACCCGTTTCCAGCATTCACGTGGGCTACGACCCCTTCCCACTGGTTTACCGATATTTCCTGCGGTACATACGTGGCATCCAAAACCTTTAACAGCGCGTTGCGATGTGACTCCGAACACAGCAACAAATTCAGGATGGAGATTTTCGAGGGTGTTTGATGGAGGTGATCCACGATCTTGTAGTCACTCTTCTTGATCAACCTCATGAACTCTTCAGCGTCCTTGACAAGTAAGTCCTTCTCTACCCCACTAGTGGTTTCCTCAATGACTTTACTCTTTCCCTTATCAGTTACATCGGCTTTGTCCGCTTTGTCCGCCACAATCTCAGGTGGAGCAAATACTCTTCCGCTGCGCGTGATTCCGCCGACTCCCATTAGGTTATCCACAGACTTCCCGGATGGTTCTAGGTCTAACTTCTGTCCGTTACAGTAGACGTCTGCCCCATAATGCCATGGGACCGCATTGGTGCTTCCGAAAGGGATCGGCCTAGCCTTGGTGATGGTAATTGTGGGCGGTTTGGGTGCAGAAATAGTGATCGTCTGGCGAGGGATGGTGATGGTGGCAACCTCGTCCTCTTGCTTCAGCATTACCTCTCCAGATCCACATTCGGCCCTTCGGCTAAACTGCAAGATTCCTTCAGTCATCAGACTCTGGATCCCCTCTATCAACTGATTGCATCCATCAGGACGAGTCGCAAAGCCCATACACAGTTCTCCACAGCCTGGAAAGAAGCCTCTCTTCATCAGCTTGGCTTTAACGAAACTAAGCGGTGTCTTCAAATCTCTGACGTCAGTCAACACATCCAAATTCTCGTCCTTAATAATGGCATTCACCCCACCTCCCCGATGATTCGGCATAGGGTTCTTCGTGACATTTGGCACATTATCTGAGAAGTTGATGATCTTAGCATCCACCATATCTTGCACCTTGTGCTTGAAGGCTTTGCAGTTTTCTATCGTGTGGCCAGGTGCCCCCGAGTGGAACTCACATGTTGCATTCGCGTCATAACCTGGCGGAGGTGCCCCTGTCAAGGGAGCCAGGGTTCTCTTCTGGATTAGCTGTAACTAAAGCAGAGTCTGTAACAGCTGAGCATAAGACATGGGAGGTGTTTCAAGGTGGCGACTCGATAGAGGTTCCCTGTTCTGATACTTTCTGTACCCTTGCTGATTTGGCTGCTGCTGTGGCTGGGGTTGTTGGACTGCAGGGATGGTTATGCTAGCCACCTGCTGGCGAGGGCCTTTACCCTTCCTTCGAGCGTTGGACACGGCGCTCGTCTCTCCTTCCCGCCTTTTGTTACCATACGGTTTCTTTCCTCCTCCAGCTTAGGATAGATCACCCTGAATCTTCCCCAGTTTGATCCCATTTTCAACGTGCTCGCCCGTGATGATGAGATCTGAGAAGCTTCTAGACATACCGCTGACCAATTTCTCGTAATAAACCCCTGGGAGGGTGGCTACAAACATTTCAACAAGCTCTCGTTCAACCATCGGCGGCTGAACTCTAGCTGCCAATTCACGCCACCGTTGGGCGTATTCCTTGAACCCTTCGTTGTTCCTCTGTGACAAATTCTGCAGTTGGACTCGGTTCGGAGCCAAGTCACTGTTATATTAGTAATGGTGCACGAACGCCTCAGCAAGTTCCTTCCACGTGCGCGCGCTGGTAGGTTCCAAACTCATGTACCATTCCAAGGATGGCCCAGACAAGCTATCCTGAGAGAAGTGCATCAGCAACTTCTCGTCTTCAGAGTGAGCGGACATTTTCTGGTAGTATGACCTTAGGTGGACGCGAGGGAAGGTGGTGCCCTTGTACTTTTCAAAGTCGGGTACTTTGAACTTAGGAGGCACCTTGAAATCAGCAATCAATCCTAATTTGGACATGTCGACACCCATAGTGTTCAGGTTCTCGAAATTCCTCATCTTGTCCTCGAGTGCCTTAAACCTCAGACGTGCTTCAACAGTCAGCTCTCCTTCAGCACCCTTCTGTGAGAACAAATCTTCTTGGCGGTCTTCTAACCATGGTTGAGGCCCATACAGATTTCCAACACCTGCGTTGTCGTTGCCCATCCCAACATTGACATTAGCTTCAAAATTCCCATTACCGACGCCAGTCGTATTACCATTGAGCCCCATGTTAGTGATCACATTGTTGTTGCCACTACCGTTCCCCCCGGTCACGGGGATGCCATTCTGAGGAGTTTCAACAGGTGGAGGGGTTGGAACATTCCCACCATTGAGTACACCATTGCTGTCAACCCTTGAGATCAGATGTTGGACCAATGTTCTGAGCTGGTCTTGGCCGTTGGCAACCACTTGCATGAGCTCCATGAAGCGGTCCATCCTCTCTCGGAGCTCCTGAACATCAGTCTGCACTTGTTCCATTGCTCTAGCTTGATTTGCTCTGGTCGGATAGCGGTGGATTAGTCTTTGATCAATCCTGGAACAACCTGAAACAACCTGCATACACAAAAGGGTTAGGAAAACGACAGAATGCTTGCTATGCAAATGCTTCATGCAAATGCAAACGTGTGTCTGCGTGTTAGGGAGATTTCCCCCCGATCCTAGTGCCTGAGTGCCAGTGCTGATAATAAGAAGTTCGAGTCCAGTCATGGAAATAACATCTCATATATATAAAGAAAGCCCATCAAGGCAGTACACAACGTCACTGAGTATAAGCAGAATCAATAGCATGACCTCGACCAACAAGCCTGGTGATGGTCAGCATACAACAATGATCAAAAGGATTATAAATATAGTCAAGCTCGGCCACGGGCGCGGAACTCTTCTAACAGATCCCTCGTTTCTGGATGATCAGGTCGAGTGAGCAACCCTTCGACGAGTAACTCCCTCGGCGTAATAGTGTATTGAAGACCTTCAACTGAGTCTTCCCATGCTCCTTCGCCGAAACAATCTTCTAATTTCCGCTTCTTGGATTCAAACGTCAGTTTGTGCTCCTTCAGGTTAGCCAGAGCCTTGTTGAGCAGGCCTTCAGCGGCATATCTGCAAGCGGTTTCTTCATCAAACCTCTTCTCACTAGCCTTCACCTGGGTTTTCAATTTGGAGATTTGCTGCTTCAGTTTATCCTCCCGTTCCTTGCCGTTGGCTAGGGTGGCCTTCCAATGCTGATTAAACTTGGATATTCTCCGGTACGCTTCATCCAAGTGCTGCTTCTTAGTGGCCAGTACGTCATTGAAAGCTTTGAAATCTCGACCCAAGCGCTCACGCTCAGCTATCTGCTTAGTCAAATCCGTCCCTAACTGGTTCACCAACTCTGTCTGCCTCTTGAAGGAATGGACGGCTTGCTTCTCTCGCTTTTGAGTTGAGCCAATTCTTTCTCCAATTCTTCATTTGCCTTCTTCAGCTCATCTCTCTCAGCTAACACCTGATTATGCTGCTGAATAGACACGGTGGTAGGCTCTTCAATCACTGAAGGGCTTTCTGGCAGGGCAGGTGGAAACGACATCCCTATAATATCTACCCTGGCTCCGATCCAGGTCACATATGGAGCGTAGGCTTGGCTATTACTTTTTCCCAGCAACGGTTTTCCCCGCCTACTAATACCATTCCAAGCGTGCTGAAGCTTATGTAATACCCCAAATTTTGCCCTAAGATTTGTCGTCACATTTCATTGCATTTTTATTGCATTTAATCAATTACTAACAAATTTGTGTAGTCGTTTGACTTTTTGCAGGTAAATATCATATGGCATGCATTTTTTTTCTAAAAAGTAAAAATGGTACAATTGGCAAGAGGACATGTGTAAGGAGTTGTGAGTGTGAGAGGATGAGAGTTCGAATCTCACCTTTGTCACTTTTTGTTTTTTATTATTTTTACTCTAAATTTTTCTATCTTTCATTAAAAAATAACAAAAATAGTTTTTTATTATTATTTAATTATTATTTTCGTATTTTAATTAAATAATTATTTAAAATATTATTTTTTTCACTTTTTTCTAAATTATTCATAAAAATATCCAAAAAATCATAAAATAAAAAATATTGGAAAAAATTTTGTTCTTTTTATAATATTTTTGATTTTAGGAATCAATAGGATTATTAGTTTTTATTTTAAGTTTATTTTAATTATTTTAAATTATTTAAATTTTATTTTTTCTTAACTAATTATTTATTTTGGGCTTTAAAATGGGCTTTAGGGACATTATTGACAATTTGGTGTTAACCCTAATTTGTTCCCTATATATACATGTGTTGCCTTGTTGAAAAGGGGGTCAGAAGGTTTTCTTCAGAAAAGAGGAGAGAGAAAGGGAGAAACAAAGGAGATCCCCAGGGAAAAAAAAGGCGGTCGTTCCCACAACTCGTCAGAAGGATTGGAGCTCTCCAGTGTTCCCTTATTCAAACCTTTTTCACATTTACCGAAGCAAACCTCCGCTTCGTAGGTTAAATTACTAAACCTTTTGCCTTTTCATGTTTATGTGCATATTTTGCCATGTTAATGTGTTTAGGTCCGTTAAATTACTAAACATTTTGCTTTTTCATGTTTATGTGCATATTTTGCCATGTTAATCTCCATGTGTGTGTAGATTTTAATATCAAAACCCTTTTTTATCAAAACCTTTTTTAAAATCAAAACCCTTTTTTTATTTATTATTAAAACCTTTTTTTTAGTAAGACCTTTTTTAAAAACTGAAAAGCCTTTTTGTTCTCAAAAACCTTTTCCCAAAAAAAACTGAAAAGTCTTTTCCCAAAAAACTGAAAAGCCTTTTTTTGGGATGAAAAGCCTTTTTTGTTCTAAAAAAAACTGAAAAGACTTTTCCCCCAAAAACTTTTTTTTTATAATTTAAACTTAATTTTTTTTTATAATTTTAACTTAAATATTTTTTATTAAAAAATTAAAACCTTTTTTTTTATAATTAAAATATTAAAAAATTAAAACCTTTTTTTTTATAATTAAAATATTAAAAAATTAAAACCTTTTTTTTATAATTAAAATATTAAAAAATTAAAACCTTTTCGTAAGGAACTCCTGATGTTTGATGTTTGTCGTGTCATTTTATGTACCTTTTATTACTTTTCTTTCTTTGGGCATTTCATGTGCATGCTCGAGGTTGAGATGTGCTTGTGGTGGCCACAGCCCCACACTATTTTCCTCCCTCACTTCATTCTAAGTGTCATTACATATTTTCATATTCTTCATGTTTTCAGAAATGTTTCTTTGTTTCTTTATACCCTCTGCCTTTATTCCTTTTCTTATTTCTGTACCTTAATTATTCCTCCATATAATGATTTGTCATATTTTCACATTTTTTTACAGTTTTATCCTTCCGAAGGATTAGGTCCAGCCTTTTGGCCGCCGAGTCAATAGCCTTACCCCTTTAATGGATCAAACCCTGTTTAGCCTAGGTGTCCCGCCGTGGGCAAAATTGTTTTTATCCTAGTGTTAGGTCAAAGAGTCGCCACACTCATTTTAGGGTTTCCCGCCGCGGAATCCCTAACCTAACCCTAATTCACTTAACAATTTACAACGTAGATATTGGAGTTTCTACACTCCGCGTAAGCGTGTCCCTAAGATACGTTTATTCCCCATTGAAACCTTAGCCACAGTCAAGACGTTTCTAACCTCCCTTTTGAGGGGAACTACAGTTACTCTGATTCCATTCCCGTAAGGATATGTAGGCACAAGATGCGATGTCTTGCCGAGTAAACTTAGAATTAACCCCTAGGTCTTTTTTTAATTTTCAATCCTTTGTATATACCCTAAAGCAAAATAATTAATGAAATAAAAAAAAAATAAACAAAACGTTCCCGTAGAGTACTACGGAAGTTTAGGGTGCTAATACCTTCCCTAAATTTAACCAACCCCCGAACCTTAGATCTCTCCCTTTTAGGTTTTTCCTTTCTTTAACCTTTCCTTCGGATAAATCAAAGACCGGTTGTAAATGAATTAAGATTCAAGTTAATCAATAGCTTGACATCCAAATTTCACCGCAACAGAAAATGGCGACTTCACTGGGGACCGAACTATTGAGGGTTATCCCTATTTTGTTTATTTTTCTTTATATATTTGCTTTATTATATATTTTGCTCACTTGTATGTATATATTGGGGTACCTTACTTGGAGTTACTGTGTTGTGAGATAAGTCCTACACCCGGACTTGAGCGACCTTATGATAGGATGGCTGATATATTCGACGAGGCTTATAGGGAGTGAGTCTCGACTAAGTTAAATCGAGAATCACCGCTCAGTTGAGACACTTTCGAAAATGGTTCGGTTGATCGAGTGTAGTCGTGAAAACTTTTACCGTTATCGATTGGAGTCTGTGATACTGGGAACCGTAGTACCTTTACACCATCTTGACCTTATATAGGACGTAGTGCGGGAACTATGTGGGAGTAGTCCTACAATGGTTGCTACGCAATACTACACTCGAACGAGGTTCTCTTGAGAATATTATCGACCCTTGAGTCAGTCGAGAAGTTGATAATATCCAAAAGATGGGCTGATGACTTTGGGCACTTTTTAGAACCCTTGTTCTGCAGGTACAATTAATCTATAGTACACACCACTTTGGGAAGGGTAGACCTTGACTCCATTCATTGTTCCTCTAAAATTAGGACCTTTGTTTGCTTATGTGCGTTTGTGCTTTGCATCCATAAAGCATCATATCATTTCTAGTTTCAAGGAATTCAAAAGTCCTTTGCAAATTCAAGAAGTCCTACATTTTAAAGTCTAACAACTTTTCTCGCTTTCCTAAAAGGGAATGTTTGCAATCGACCGTTGAAATTCTTGAGACCATTGCATGGCATTAGCATCACATTTTTGCATTGCATTTATCCCCCAGTTTCTCCTTCTTGGTCCTATCGTCTTCTAGTGTACCTTTGAGTCGTCAAGCTGATTCCTCGACACAGATATCAGACCAGAAACGGAACAGGAGTCACTTTGATCCTATTCTCATGACTTACACAAAGCTATATCCTGACTTAGTCCGACAAGGACTGATTACTACAAAGGCTTTACCACCTCCTCTTAATCCTCCGGCTGGATTTAGGGCTGATCTCCATTGTACTTCCCATGAGGGTGCCCCAGGCCATGACTTGGAGCATTGTTTTGCATTGAAGGCTAGAGTATGTGAATTGGTTAGAACTGGAATACTTGATTTTACAGACAGTCATCCAGATGTTCAAAAAAATCCCTTGCCAGTACATCAGAAATGAAGTTTTGTCACTAGGCCTTTTGTTTCTCGTTGTTTGCACTTTCCTTATTTTGTTTAAGTTGTTTGCTTTTAATTATGTTTGTACTTTCATTAATGAAATAAGCATTGCGACTTTTGATTCAATTCATTTCCGTCCATTTATTTGCATCTTTATGCTTTATTTTTCAAATGTTTACTTCTTGTCCAAAATTTTGATATGCTAAGATTGGAGGGAGGATGACGAAAATGTTATACCCATAACTGCTGTCAGTATGCTTTCAATTAAACCTTGTTGACGATGTAAGGCATTGTTTCAATTCCCAAACACTGGAGAAATAAGGAAGTTAATCCCTCGTCACCCCCTTCGGGCCTAGAAGTTGGAGTTTCTTTCGTTACAAAAAACCCACAATTTTAACCTTGGGATGGGTAGTTCTCAGTTAACTTGGTTGTGTGTTCATACGATACACCTTTCATTAACAAATTTTCCTTCGCACACGTCAAATAAGTGTCGAAGATGTTTTCTAATCAAAAGGTCGATGATGGTTCACCGTAATCATTAAAATCAAACAGTCACTTTCCTTCACACAAAAAAATAATATAAAAAAATCAAAAGAAGCCCGCTAAGTCAAAACCTATGAAGGAGACTTAGGCAAAACTGGGGCATCCCGCTGACTGTAAACTCTAAAATAAACAGTTCAGGCAAAATTTAGGGATAATACAAAGAGATTTTTAAATCCTTATCTTGAAAATCCTCAATGTCAAAACAATCAAATGTTATAGGGGAGTAGTGGCTGCCTTTTTATAGGTCCCTTTGACTTCTGAATCATCACTGCGACGATCAATGAAATCCCTAACTTATGGGAACCTGAATGCATAGTATGAGTTAACTGAGCATAGGATTGAAGATCATCACGTAGATTGGGTGGGTACAAATAACTTTTGAGCCTTTATCTTTTGTTTCATAAACCGTGAACCAGGCCACGTTACAACCCTCAAAAGACCTAATTGAAGCAAGGTTATTTTGAAAGTATACTACAGCAAGGTTGCGTAACCTGACTCCTAAAGATCTTTGTTGAATCATTTATTTTGGCAGTACACCTTTGTTTTAAACTTTGAGCGTCTTGAACCGTTGTGTTCTGACTAACGACTCATGTATTTTCCATCTTTCAAAAATAATTTTGATTTCAAAAGTCGCATGAACTTTGCATTACCATGTTTGTATGAATATTTTTGTTTGCAAACTGGCTTTCCTCTAAGGAATTTTCAAACAATGAGAAACTTGGTCAAGTGATCTTATCGGGGGCAAGCCCTCCGAGGATACAGCAAAACAGTCGATTCCACGAATCAGACAGCTGAAGCAACTATCAGTTCATTTGACCTGGGGCAGTTTACTCGCATAATCCCTAAGCAGTTATTCATCATTCCTACAATGACTATCAACTTGATACAGTTTAACAGAATGACAGTGATCTCCGTGTTGAGGAATCAGTCCTCCAGTTTTGTCATCTCACAGAAAGAGTCGAGTCTTGTCGTCGACGTCTGCATTTGCATTTGATCATATGCCATAGCATAATTCCTATACATGTGCACATCTTGGGTGCTTTATTCCCCATTTACATTTCTATCTTGGGTGCTTTACTCCCCATTTACATTTCTATCTTGGGTTCTTTATTCCCCATTTACCTCTCTATCTTGGGTGCTTTACTCCCCATTTACATTTCTAGCTTGGGTGCTTTACTCCCCATTTACATTTTTATCTTGGGTGCTTTACTCCCCATTTACATTTTTATCTTGGGTGCTTTACTCCCCATTTACATTTCTATCCTGGGTGCTTTACTCCCCATTTACATGTCTATCTTGGGTGCTTTACTCCCCACTTACCTTCTATCCTTGGGTGTTTTATCCCCCATGTACCTTTATCCCGGGTGTTTTATTCCCCGTTTACCAGATATTCCTGGGTTTACCTAACATCATGGTGTTTTACCCCATTTGCTTTTTTTTCTCCCTGAGGTCGTGTTTTACTCGTGTCTTACCTTGTGGGCAAAATTTATTTACTTGGCATCATGGGTGTTTTATCCCCATTTGCGTTTTTCTCCTGAGCTCGTGTTTTACCCGCGTCTTACCTTGCGGACAATTTCTAATTTACTTGGCACCTATCAACAATTCTGTGTCGTGTCTACCCGACGTTCTTCCAGATATGACATGTCTTCTTCCCTAGTGCAATTCCTCGGTGGGTCGTCCCCTGTGACGTTGTTTCGTCTGTATCCGTGCATTTGTCATTTTCATCATACGCATCATATCAGATTCATATTATATTTAGCATTATAGTTCGTTTTGTTTTGTCATATCATTGCATAGCACTGCGTCTAAAGGCAAAATTTTCGGTTATCTGTATTTAAATCCCTCCACCACGATTTCTCGAGTCTCCGTTGCTCGAATCACCCGGTGAAGTTATTTAAATAGGGGCAACTGTAATACCCCAAATTTTGCCCTAAGATTTGTCGTCGCATTTCATTGCATTTTTATTGCATTTAATCAATTACTAACAAATTTGTGTAGTCGTTTGACTTTTTGCAGGTAAATATCATATGGCATGCATTTTTTTTCTAAAAAGTAAAAATGGTACAATTGGCAAGAGGACATGTGTAAGGAGTTGTGAGTGTGAGAGGATGAGAGTTCGAATCTCACCTTTGTCACTTTTTGTTTTTTATTATTTTTACTCTAAATTTTTCTATCTTTCATTAAAAAATAACAAAAATAGTTTTTTATTATTATTTAATTATTATTTTCGTATTATAATTAAATCATTATTTAAAATATTATTTTTTTCACTTTTTTCTAAATTATTCATAAAAATATCCAAAAAATCATAAAATAAAAAATATTGGAAAAAATTTTGTTCTTTTTATAATATTTTTGATTTTAGGAATCAATAGGATTATTAGTTTTTATTTTAAGTTTATTTTAATTATTTTAAATTATTTAAATTTTATTTTTTCTTAACTAATTATTTAGTTTGGGCTTTAAAATGGGCTTTAGGGACATTATTGACAATTTGGTGTTAACCTTAATTTGTTCCCTATATATACATGTGTTGCCTTGTTGAAAAGGGGGTCAGAAGGTTTTCTTCAGAAAAGAGGAGAGAAAAAGGGAGAAACAAAGGAGATCCCCAGGAAAAAAAAAGGTGGTCGTTCCCACAACTCGTCAGAAGGATTGGAGCTCTCCAGTGTTCCCTTATTCAAACCTTTTTCACATTTACCGAAGCAAACCTCCGCTTCGTAGGTTAAATTACTAAACCTTTTGCCTTTTCATGTTTATGTGCATATTTTGCCATGTTAATGTGTTTAGGTCCGTTAAATTACTAAACCTTTTGCTTTTTCATGTTTATGTGCATATTTTGCCATGTTAATCTCCATGTGTGTGTAGATTTTAATATCAAAACCTTTTTTATCAAAACCTTTTTTAAAATCAAAACCCTTTTTTTATTTATTATTAAAACCTTTTTTTTAGTAAGACCTTTTTTAAAAACTGAAAAGCCTTTTTGTTCTCAAAAACCTTTTCCCAAAAAAAACTGAAAAGCCTTTTCCCAAAAAAATGAAAAGCCTTTTTTTGGGATGAAAAGCCGTTTTTGTTCTAAAAAAAAACTGAAAAGACTTTTTCCCCAAAAACTTTTTTTTTATAATTTAAACTTAATTTTTTTTTTATAATTTTAACTTAAATATTTTTTATTAAAAAATTAAAACCTTTTTTTTATAATTAAAATATTAAAAAATTAAAACCTTTTTTTTTATAATTAAAATATTAAAAAATTAAAACCTTTTCGTAAGGAACTCCTGATGTTTGATGTTTGTCGTGTCATTTTATGTACCTTTTATTACTTTTCTTTCTTTGGGCATTTCATGTGCATGCTCGAGGTTGAGATGTGCTTGTGGTGGCCACAGCCCCACACTATTTTCCTCCCTCACTTCATTCTAAGTGTCATTACATATTTTCATATTCTTCATGTTTTCAGAAATGTTTCTTTGTTTCTTTATACCCTCTGCCTTTATTCCTTTTCTTATTTCTGTACCTTAATTATTCCTCCATATAATGATTTGTCATATTTTCACATTTTTTTACAGTTTTATCCTTCCGAAGGATTAGGTCCAGCCTTTTGGCCGCCGAGTCAATAGCCTTACCCCTTTAATGGATCAAACCCTGTTTAGCCTAGGTGTCCCGCCGTGGGCAAAATTGCTTTTATCCTAGTGTTAGGTCAAAGAGTCGCCATACTCATTTTAGGGTTTCCCGCCGCGGAATCCCTAACCTAACCCTAATTCACTTAACAATTTACAACGTAGATATTGGAGTTTCTACACTCCGCGTAAGCGTGTCCCTAAGATACGTTTATTCCCCATTGAAACCTTGGCCACAGTCAAGACGTTTCTAACCTCCCTTTTGAGGGGAACTACAGTTACTCTGATTCCATTCCCGTAAGGATATGTAGGCACAAGATGCAATGTCTTGCCGAGTAAACTTAGAATTAACCCCTAGGTCTTTTTTTAATTTTAAATCCTTTGTATATACCCTAAAGCAAAATAATTAATGAAATAAATAAAAAAAATAAACAAAAGGTTCCCGTAGAGTACTACGGAAGTTTAGGGTGCTAATACCTTCCCTAAATTTAACCAACCCCCGAACCTTAGATCTCTCCCTTTTAGGTTTTTCCTTTCTTTAACATTTCCTTCGGATAAATCAAAGACCGGTTGTAAATGAATTAAGATTCAAGTTAATCAATAGCTTGACATCCAAATTTCACTGCAACAGCTTAGATAACATATCTCCCTCTAGAAGTCCAGTGAGGTACAAAGATTCCTGCACCTCTTCATCCTTCGGCGGAGCTCTCAGAGCATAAGCAAACTGTCGGACCAACAGGGATGGATTATAGTTGATACAACCCTTCCTGCCTATCAAAGGCACATTCGAAAACCCACTGCAGCTGAAGATGATCTCAGTACCCAACCTCTCTCTATCAAACCAGGCAATATCCTCCGCTGACAGACTCATCAAACGCTCAGACCACTCAGCTGTGGCTACAGACGAAGCAAGGGCACATAAACATGAGACGTTCTATAGAGCAAGGGCACACAGCACGAGACGTTCTTACCCCTTCTGTTCTCGTTTTTGTAGTGGACGGAATGGTAAACATCTCCAATCAAGGTAGGGACTGGATTCCCTGCTGGAAAGATGTGAAAGGCGTCGAAGTCTACAAAGTCTGGCATATTGGGGAACAGAATGATGCTATATATGCATAGAGCAAGGATGGCGTTGAACACGATCCAACATTCGTCTTTGGCGCACTGTTGGGCCTTTCCCACTAAGAACTGCATGGAGAAACCGGGAACCCTGTTCCAACTAGACAAGACCAACTCGGAGGCATCCAGATGAAGTGAAGGAGCTAGACTAGCCAGATTAGGCTCAGCGTCCATATGAACAAAGGGCATCTGAATCTTGATAGGCACACCTAACAAATCAGCATACTCCTCTAGTGTAGGTGCGAGAATAAAGTCTGGGAAAGTAAAGCATCTCAAAGGAGGATCGTAGAACTGCAGCAAGGCGTGCAACCCATTCAACTCAAACACAAAAGGTTTACGAACCAGGCTGAGCAATTTCCCATAAGACTTTATGAACTCACCTCTCATAGAATCATATGTCAAAGCAATCAAACCAGTCAGCTGAACAACATCAGGAGTGGGGAGCTTGTAGGCCACGGTCTTCCTCATAGAACCCATAACAGCACAAGAGAAGGCAAGAAAACCTGAACCGGGGGAGACGGTACCTGCAACACAGACACACGTTAATGAAATGCAAATGAGTATGCAAAACAATGCAAAATGCAATCATGCAACAGGAGATCAAGACGACTGTGCTGTTGAGGAGATGCAGGTTTAGTATCAACAAAACCACAATACTGCTCTGTCAAGAACAACCATATCTCTGATGAGAAGAAGACCCATATATCGGACCATAAATCTGCTCTGTCAAGAACAAATACACATCTGATGATAGGAAGCTCTGATTCACTATCAAGAAAACCAGGCAGTCTGAAGGTTAAGGTTTCCTGCAACAAACCCAACCCTGCTCACAGGTATGGACCTAAATTGACACAAGTTCGGCATCCTATGCGGTCATCAACGTCATAGACATTCAAGAGAGATGATACGATACCCAGAAGGTGTGGCATCACCGTCTCCCGAAGCGGCCTCACTCAACTGAATTCCAAATGATCGGTCCCCAGAGTCGACAATCTTCCAAACCAACAACCCCTCAGGCCCAAAGGGCCGGAAAAGAAGTCAACCGGGAGAACCTCGTCTGAGCGTGGATTTCATGAGACACTAGTGCCTGCAAAGCAAGCACGCGCCCACTAATTTCCACAACTAATGCTAAGTACACTCAAGCCTGGGTTTGGCTTCTCACTCATCAGAATGCCCCTCCCACAACAGCACAGATAATCATATCATACTGAAAATAAAGTGCGGGAAATAAAATGCGATAAATAAACACAACCCAACAAGTAATCATACAAGCGCTAGGATTGACTCTCGCAGGGGACGATGGATCCCCAAACTGACTCGCATAAGGGACGTTGGATCCCAGGAAACTATCAAGTCCCCAGCAGAGTCGCCAGCTGTCGCTACCGCGAAAATAAGGTGCCGGCAAAACAGAAGAGTCGCCACCTTTCGTTATTTATCCCTTTGAACGGGAAAGGAAACGATCGAAAAAACCTGACGAAAAGGTATAAGACAAGGTCATCGTAACCATTGCTTGGGTTCGGGAGTCGGTTACGCAAGGGGAAGGTGTTAGCACCCCTCACGTCCATCGTACTCGATGGGATCCACGCTTGTTGTGTTTATCTGACGGGTTTATTTACTATCTACCTATCAAGGCTGATCTGAAAAGAAAAGAAAATGACTCGACAAAGCGTCGCACTTTATGCCTACGTATTCTCATCAGAGAATGAGAAATCAGAGTCAACGTAGTTCTCCTAACTATGGGTTACGGGGAAGGTGGCTCGTCAATACATCAGTATCGTGCCTACGTACTCTCAACAGGTGTGAGAGATCAGAGCTTACGTAGTTCGGGATAACACGGATTACGGGAATTCAGATTCATCTGTTTTTCCGAGTAGGGTTAACAAACAGTTCCAGCAGTTTGGTGTACGCAGCTTGACCCTTGGAGACTTAGGCGTTACCGTTTGCGGTAGAACTAGGAGTTAACGACACTCTTTTCTTCAGAAAAGCTTCCTTTGAATTACGGGCCCACGGGGCGAAAAGGTTTGAAGTTTGTTTTCTGTCTTTTATGGAAGAACTGTTTTTTTATGGTTGTTTGCAACTAATATCGCACTAGAGACTATGACCTGAGAGTGAATGCGTCGCATGTCACCCAAAGGGTGCCATACTAAACATCCAGACTGTTGAAAAGAAACTCTCCAACAATCCTTTCTCAGATAGCTTAAGGCTCGTAACGTACGACGTCAGTTAACCTTTATTACTGTATTTTGATTTGTTTGAAGATAAGAAGAGAGAGCAGGCTCAACTAAGGGGAAGACTATCGAGTCCTAATGTTGTCATGCCAAGGATTCATCCTATGGTTGAAGTTTGAAACAGGGAACTCCTAGAAGTTATCATGCATAGGTTTCAACCTAAAATTCTAATCATCACTTCCTTATCAAAGGAAGTGAGATTCCTAGGGGATCATGTCAATGGTAAACAGAAACAGATAAAGCATCAGCTTAAACAGTAAACAGCGGTAAAATGCATGCAATGCAAGTGAGGGAGGAAATGTGTGTACGGCATCAGCCTTCACAAGCTCATCTCAACCTCAAGCCAGATATGGATAATTGTAATCATACAGAAGAAAGGAAATAAAATGCCATCAAGCAAATCAATAACTGCAATCATACAGAGGAAGTAAACTGCCATCAAGCAAACAACAAACCACATAGGCAAGGGAGCAGGGCTCTACCAAATACCAGCAAGCAAAGCCATACAGTAACAATATGTCGCTACCGCGAAAATAAGGTGCCGGCAAAAATAGAAGAGTCGCCACCTTTCGTTATTTATCCCTCAGAACGGGAAAGGAAACGATCGGAAAAACCTGACGAAAAAGGCATAAGACAAGGTCGTCGCAACCGTTGTCTGGGTTCGGGAGTCGGTTACGCAAGGGGAAGGTATTAGCACCCCTCACGTCCGTCGTACTCGACGGGATCCACGCTTGTTGTGTTTACTGGACGGGTTGGTTTTATCTATCTACCTATCAAGGCTGGTTTAAACAGAAAAGAAAATGACTCGGCAAAGCGTCGCACTTCATGCCTACATATTCTCATCAGAGAACGAGAAATCAGAGTCAACGTAGTTCGGCCTACGACGGGTTATGGGGAAGGTAGCTCGCCAATACATCAGTATTGTGCCTACTTACTCTCAACAGGTATGAGAGATTAGAGCTTACGTAGTTTGGGACACTACGCATTATGGGGGTTCAGATTCATCTGTTTTATCGAGTAGGGTTAAACAGCAGTTCCGGCAGTTAGGGACAAAGCCTGTTTGCGGTGGCGCTGAAGTTTAACGACACTCTTTTCTTCAGAAAAGCTTTCCTTTGAATTACGGGCCCACGGGGCAAAAAGGTTTGAAGTTTGTTTTCTGTCTTTTACGGAAGAAGTGTTTTTTATTGTGTTTTCAATTTCAATCGCACTAGAGACTATGACCTGAGAGTGAATGCGTCGCATGTCACCCAAAGGGTACCATACTAAACATCCAGACTGTGGAAAAAAGACTCTCCCACAATCCTTTCTCAGATAGCTTAAGGCTCGTAACGTACAAAAGAAATCATTCATGATTACTGTATCTTAAGCTGTTTTGAGATGAGAAGAGAACAAGCTCAACTACGGGGAAGACTATCAAGTCCTAATGTTGTCATGCCAAGGATTCATCCTATGGTTGAGGTTTGAACAGGGAACTCCTAGAAGTTATCATGCATAGGCTTCAACCTAAAGTTCTATCATCACTTCCTTATCAAAGGAAATGAGATTCCTAAGGGATCATGTCAATGATACACCGAAACAGACAAAGCATCAGCTTAAACAGTAAACAGTAATACAGTAAAATGCATGCAATGCAAGTGAGGGAGGAAATGTGTGTGGGGCATCAGCCTCCACAAGCTCATCTCAACCTCAAGCCAGATATGAATAACAGTAATCATACTGAAATAAAAACATGATATCAAGCAAAATACAGTAAACTGCAATCATACAGAAGAAATAAAGTCATGCTATCAAGCAAAACAAACCACATGGGCAAGGGAGCTGGGCTCTACCGAATACCCGCAAGCAAAGTCATACAGTAACAATACAAGTAGAGGGAGCAACTCAACCTCTAGTGCAATCATGCTCCTAGATTCTACCTAGTCTAGATATGGACTTCTTCTAATGCATCAAGCAAGTCAAACAAGGCACCTCAATACAGAAAAACAGACAAGAAAGCAGATCAACTCCTCTCTCAACTCCAAGCTTCATCTCTTCCAACAGCAACTCAGTCTTCAGACTTCCATCACTCTTGACAAATATCAATTTGCTTCTCCAGGTTTCAACCCTTCAACATAAGTTTCAACTTATTCTCTCTTCTCTAAGCTTCAGCTCCTTAATCAGTTCCACCTTCAGGCTTCACTCTTAACCACAAGTATCAACTTGATTCCTTCAGGATCTCCAAGCTTCAAAGTAAGTATCTGCTTCCTTTGTTCTTCAAGCTTCAGCTCTTCAATCAATCTCAATTGAATCCTCTTCCTAAGTATCAACTTAGTCTTCAAGATCTCAGGCTCTCTTTGCTTTACCAGTCTCAACTTGGTCTTCTCTTCCTGCAAGCTTCAGCTTCTCAGAGTAATCTTCAATCACTTAGAAGTATCAACTTCATCTTTCAGTCTTTAAGCCTCAGCTCTTCATTCAGTCTTTCTTCTCAAGACTCAGCTCTTTATTCAGTCTTTACTGGATCTTCAAGTATCAACTTGTCTCTTCTTGCTCTTCAAGCTTCAGCTGAAAGGGCAATGCTCAAGGAATCATCCTTTTCCATACTCTTCAATGAAGTCTTCATCTTCACACCCAAGCTCAACATCTCTCAAGATACTCAAACCAGAGGAAATCACTTAACTGGATAAGCTAGGGTATTAAACTGCTTATTGACCACCAAAGGTGACCTATAAGGGTTCAACATCAAAGGAAGGGTTCCCTCAAAGGTTCTACTTCCTAGGTACCATCACTTATCCCTCCTAAGGAGAGAGGTGAATACCATGGAAGGACTTTGAATCATAGGGAGGAATGGAGGTGAAAGATACCATCCATGTTTAAGAAATAACTTAACTAGGTCTAAACTCTTCCTAATTCCTAACCCTAAAACAACAACAAAACAAACAATATTCTCAAGCTCTCAAGCTCCTCAATCAATCTCCAAGTCTTCTACTATGCTCCTCAATGCTCCTCAAAGCAAGACCAAGCTCCCCAAGCCCACAAATCAAAGCAAAACAGAATACAAGCCCACAAGGGCAACACAAACAACAATCAACTACAAAAATCACTTAAAAATAGTATACTATTGCATTAAAATCTAATATAATTCCTAAGGGATCCTATATACCTACCCTTAATACCCTATATGTCCCAATGTCCAACTTTACCTAGAAACCCAAAATTCTAAGGTTATTGTGGACCTATGTTAAGGATTGACCTAATTCTACACAACCTAAAGTCATCTAAGCAAAACTAATCAAACATTCATCACAAAATTATGGAATAAATCCAGAGGTGATCTAAACTCCTAATCTAACTATCCTAAAAAGAATGGTCTAAAAACTCAAAGGGAACTAGCTAAACAAAATTCTACAAATCTATGCATCAACATAAAAGAATTAAAATGCTATTAAAAGAGAAAATACACAAAAAATATAAAAAATGCATGAAATGCAAATATTTTGATTTTATAATTTTCTAGACATTAACATGAGATGGGAGAAAAAATACCCATGCAAAAATCATTAATTTCCTATTTATTATGATTTTTCAAAGATTAATGAAAAATGGAGAAAAAGAAATTAAAATATGAAAACATTTGGTGCAGATAGCAACTATATTCAGTTCAAATTCCAGATGGGCTTAAAATGGGGATGCAATTAGTAAGGCACGCTAGGCCCAGTTTCCATCAGAAATCATTTCAGAAAACATAAAGAAAATGGAAAACGCGCGGTGCAATAAGTAACAAAATATAGTTCATTATCCAATGGGCCATGACTTGGGGGTGCGGTTATCAATTGAGCCCAATATCTCAATTAAATGAAACGCTTCGTTTTGGTCATCCTCAGAATTCCCTCTTCCAGCGAAATTAAATCTCAGCCGTGGGATCTCCCCTCAGTCAATGGGTCTTCGCCTCATCCAACGGCCATCTCATCATCTTCTTCCTCCAGCTAGGGTTCCAAGTGAGGAAGCCATGGAAACAGAGCTCTATAGTGATTCTTCACCCAACTCGTATCATCTCAATTCTCCATGAAAAACTAAAGTTCAAAACCCTAATCCATCCAGAATTTCATGCTGATCACAGCCATGGCCTTGAAATCAATTGAATCATCCTAAATCTCCAAACCTGTCAAATCTTGAACACCAGATAGGGTAATCCTCCACTTCAAGCTCTCAAACTCTTCAGAATCGATCCTTGAATGATGATAAAGCTTCTGTTTGCAAAAGATTGAACCAAGAAAGCTTGAATCTCCAAACCCAATGGTGACTTGCAACCTTCAAAATCCAAAAGCTATCTCCTCAATTCTCCATGGTTTTGCCTTCAATTTGGTCTGCACAGCTTCAGTGTGATCAATGGAATGTGTTTGGATTGAAAGAAGGAATGGAAATGAATCAGAATGTAGAATTTGGTTTCAACTTGCAATGGAAGCAAGTGAAATGGCTATCTATATCTTCTCTCAAATCTCTCACCAACCTTGCATCTGAGCAAGTTCTAAACCTTATATAGAATGCATTGGACCTCTCTATAACCATCTGGAATCATCCAATGAGAAATTGGGATTCTCATGCCATGAGTTTTTGAATTCATCCATCTCATGTATCATCTCATGCCATAGCCCTTTCAACAACTTGCCTTGACCTGAAATTCTCCTTAGATGAGATATGGGATGTGTTAAAACACTTTACTAGTTTGTACATTGCCTTTCCTTGAGTTTTGCATTTGTACCTTATTATGCAAGCAAGCATTTTCCAAAGCAACCCCATGATCTAGGCTTCAATTCAAAAAAGTGGTTGAACCATTGTTTCTAAAATGTTATTTAGAGTCAAAATGACCTATTATATGTCATGGTTTGGATGTGTAACTTGGAAATTTCAATTTCCAACTTGAACTTATTTAACTTATGCCTCCATTTTAGGTCATTTTTATCACTTTTTGCTACAAGCCTTTTCAACATCTCATGACCTCCCTACTAGCCTTAAAACATCACTTTAAGCAAGTTTGATGTTGAAGATTTTTCTATTTGAGGCATGGAAATAGGAGTTATGGCCTTATGCTTGAAATGACCTATAATCTCCAAATGACCAAAATGCCCTTGACTTGTCAAAGCCATAAGTTGAGTTTTACAAATCCTATCAATGACTTCTAGTACTCTATAGAAAGCTAAGAATATGAGGAACAACATTCATGTTGACCAAAAGTTCATAGGAATCATCCTTCTTGGGCAAAAGTTGGATGCAAGTTGGGTGACTTTCAAGGCCCCAGATTCACATACCTCAGATGACCTGTAACTTGTCAAAGTCATAACTTGAGCTCTACAAATACTATCAAGTACTTCTAGTACTCAAATTAAAGTTAAGAACAAGATCTACAACATTCATGTTGGGGGTAAGATGAGATGACAATCACATCTTGAGCTAAACTGCCTTGAAGATAGGGGTAAAACTAGGGGATTTTACACTGTCAAGCCTTAGAAACCCTAGCTTAAAACTTCTCAAACTCCTCAATCATGATGAGTTGGTCTAGGAATCATCCTTATAGAATCTCAATGCATCAATCCATGATCACATGGCTCTTGGATTAGGTCTCAACCCTCTCCAAATCATCAGTTGACCTAGGGTTGACCCAATCAAACCCTAATTATACCACTCATGGCTGAGTCTTCTTATTCTTGTACAATGACCTCTCTAGGCCTCATGATGGCTTTCAAGACATCTCATAAGCTCTCTCAAAGCTTCAAGTCCATCCTCATAGCCTCAGAATCATCTGAGGGGCTCCCACAACTCTCAAGTTATGAGGCACACAACCTTGATTTCAACCAATCTCTCTGAGGATCTCTTAACTTCTCTGACAAAGATATCAACCTTTGAACATTTGAACAACCTTCTTGGCTAGCTTCAAAGTCTTGCATAGCTCTTGATTGGTAATCATACCTCTTGATCTACTGCACACATATCAATGAAATGCAGATGATAATGCTAATGAACACAACTAGGTAAATAAATGCTGGTCAAATTTTGGGGTGCAACAGCCGCCCCTATTCAAACGGCTTGAACTTGACTGGGTGAGGAGCGAATGGCTCTCAGCCAATCAAGGTAAAAGGCGGTTGAATACCAACAAGCCCGAAAATTTTCCAGCTGCACAAGTACACGGTACTCTGACGGGAACAAATCTTCGAGAACTGAAATAATAGCTGCACGGCAACTAGCTGGAGAATTGGTCACACGGTAACCGGTAATACATGGTCGATCATGCCATCAGGCATCAAGATTCCTCGGGACTCATCAGGTTAACAATCATGTTGATCATGCCATCGGGCATTCAAAGAAAACTTTTGGGCATCAGCCGGACTTCATCAGTAAGTCGGGAATAGAATTCCTGGTCAATCATGATCCAATTGGGGATACCCAAACTTCTGCCATCAGGCACTCTGCATCAGCTGAGAGAACTGCTTCGTTAACACGATCGGACTTCAATCATGAAGTCTTCAGGGGAAATTTCAACTTTCCTGGTCAGAAACCTGCTGGGGATGGCGCACCTCCATTGGGAATTCTGGAGAACTATCAAGTAACTCTGCTTCGGGGATCCAGAAATCATTCTGGATGAATCAACTCTGTTGAGGATTTCAAGAATCATCTTGGACAAATAACTCCGCCGGGGGCCTTCAAGAATCATCTTGAACCGATGACCCTGCTGGAGACTTCGGGAATCATCCTGAGCAAACACTCTGCTGGGGACTCTAAGTATCAACTTGAGAAACCACTCTGGCGACTGTAATAGGGATCTTAAGAATCATCTTAAGCAAACGATCTCGCTGGGGAATTCAAGAATCATCTTGAGCAGGAATACTTCGCTGGGGACTTCAAGAATCATCTTGAGCAAGCGGCTCCGTTGGGGAGAATTCAAGAATCATTTTGAGTAATCAATTATGTGGCAGAACACATGCAAAACAAGAACGGTAACAACCTGTATCATGTTTATTATGCATATGCTTCGGCAATGGCGCAATGCTCCACACGGTGGAAATGCTACGCGTGTATGATAAATGCTATGCAGTCATGCAAAATGATGCGATCCCGTTAGCAAAATAAATGCCGAAGGGAGAATCCTCCTGTCAAGGAGAAAGAACTACTCAGATAAAGGAATCATCCTGCTGAGGGGAACAAGGTCACGCCAATCTCAATTGGACTCCGCAGGGGAAACAAACTTCAGTTGACTGCTGCGGGGGAACGAAGCTCTACGAGAACCTGGACCTGCTGAGGGACAGCGATGTCAATCGCGGGAATAAATTGCACGGCCTTCACGGCTACTTCCCTGGAGATAACGACTCTGGCGGGGAAACACAGCATCAGCTATTCAACACTCTACTGGGGAAAACCAATCATGGCCTGAGCAGCTCCCAAGGATTCGGCTCTCTTGGGGGTCTGCAAACTCGCTGAGGAAGGAGAAATCATTCTGCTTGCTGGGGAGAGTACGAATCTGTGGGGGAATCTCAATTCCGCTAGGGAAGAAGGAATCATCCGGCTTCGGGGGAGAGTACGACTCTGTGGGGAAATCTCAATTCCGCTGGGGAAGAAGGAATCCTCCGGCTTCGGGGGAGAGTACGACTCTGTGGGGGAATCTCAATTCCGCTGGGGAAAAAGGAATCCTCCGGCTTCGGGGGAGAGTACGACTCTGTGGGGGAATCTCAATTACGCTGGGGAAGAAGGAATCATCCGGCTTGGAGATACGCACGGCGCCCTGTCTGGAATATGCTACACCTGTAACAACACAAACAAACAACAACAATACCCTTCTCAAAGGGACCTATCAAGGTTATCATCTTGTGACAATGTTCAAGTAATTCATTGTTTCAACAATTAGTGGCCTAGGCCAGTAAGTTTATGTATGCGCATTTTATCAAAAACATCGGCGTTCTTTTTTCGCAAGCAAAACAGATAAATGCTAAACAGGCAAACAGAATTGCTGAATAGTATACATTTTATTTATAACGAGCCCCTGAATGGGTAAAAATGTTTTACAACAGATGCAAGCTCCTGGAATGAGGAAGCCGCGCAAAAATAAAACATAAATATACATCAGTATATACAAATGTCGGCAACGAGGCGTAGACGAACACCATGAGTTGATCCCTCTATGACCCACTCGACTTCGATACTTCTCCGACGCTTCAGCTTCAGAAGAGATTGATTCAGATAAACGGCCCTCGGGTCTTCCAAACCACTAAACAAAGAAAGTCCACACGCGGAACGCAGTCATTTGCTTTTTCAAATCCCTAACTTTTGCGTGAACCGCCCTTTGCGGGTTTTCAGTTCACCGGGATACCCTTTTTTGCCAAAGTCGCCCATCCGGGTTTTCAAATTTGAGGGTGTACATTTTTTCAATTTATATCCCTAATTTTTGCCTGAACCTTTTTCATTTTTTATGGTTCGCCGGGATGCCCCATTTTTGCCTGGACTCTCTTTTTACTGTCCAGCGGGTCGCTTTCAAGCAAAGTATTTTTTAACTGCGTCCGCGTTCATCGGGGATGCAAAATCTTCACCATCCATCGCGGATAACAACAAAGCTCCTCCCGAGAAGACCTTGCTGACGACGTACGGACCTTCGTAATTGGGAGTCCACTTGCCCCGGTGATCGGAGTGTGGAGGAAGAATCTTCTTCAGGACGAGATCACCCGTCTGAAAGCTTCTAGGTCGCACCTTCTTATCATAAGCTTTCTTCATTCGGCTTTGGTACAGACGACCATACGCAATCGATGCTAACCTCTTCTCGTCCATCAGGTTGAGTTGGTTCAGTCGGTTCGTAATCCATTCTGCCTCGTCGAGTTTCACATCAATCAAAACTCGTAAAGAAGGGATCTCCACTTCTAACGGTAAGACAGCTTCCATACCGTACACTAAGGAGAAAGGAGTTGCCCCGATCGACGTACATACCATCGTACGATAACCGTGCAGTGCAAATGGCAGCATCTCGTGCCAATCTTTGTAGGTCACAACCATCTTCTGAACAATCTTCTTTATGTTCTTATTGGCCGCTTCAACGACGCCATTCATCTTCGGCCGATAAGGAGATGAGTTGTGGTGTTCAGTCTTGAAACTCTGGCACAGCTCCTTCATCATCTTGTTATTCTGATTCGAACCATTATCAGTAATGATCCGCTCGGGAATTCCGTAACGACAGATGATGTCCCTCTTTATGAATTTAGCCACCACCTGCTTGGTCACATTAGCATATGAGGCTGCCTCCACCCACTTGGTGAAGTAGTCGATAGCTACTAGAATGAAGCGATGACCGTTAGATGTAGTGGGCTCGATCTTGCCTATCATGTCGATGCCCCACATGGAGAACGGCCACGGGGAGGACATGACATTTAACAGGCACGACGGCACATGAACGTTATCAGCATAAATCTGGCATTTATGACATCTCTTCGCGAATTTAAAGCAGTCTGATTCCATCGTCAGCAGTAGTATCCTGCTCTCAAGATCTTCCTCGTCATAGCATGCTCGCCGGCGTGCGTACCAAATGTGCCTTCGTGGACTTCTTCCATGAGCATACTCGCCTCTTTCTCATCTACGCATCTGAGTAGCACGAGATCATGGTTTCTCTTATACAAAACTCCATCAGGATTGAGATAAAAATTTCCAGACAGCCTCCTCAGAGTCTTATTATCCTGGGTTGACGCACCCGCAGGATATTCCTTAGTCATAAGGAAAGTCTGGATGTCATGGAACCATGGCTTGCCGTCGGCGGCTTCATCGATTGCAAAGACGAATGCAGGTCTATCAAGACGAGAAAGGACAATTCTTGGAGCCTCATTCCAAAAATTGACCTTATACATTGAAGCCAACGTGGCTAAGGCATCAACCTGATTTTCCGCCCTGGGCACATGATGGAGTTCCACTCGATCAAAGAACGGAAGTAGCCTTCTGGCATAGTTCATGTATGGCACCAAATTCGATTGACGAGTCTCCCACTCCCCTTTAATTTGGTTGATCACAAGCGCCGAGTCACCATATACGTCTAGGTTCTTGATTCTCAAATCAATTGCCTCTTCTAGACCCATAATGCATGCTTCGTACTCCGCCTCATTATTGGTGTCTGGAAACGTCAGTCTCGCAGTAAACGGGATGTGGGATCCGTGGAGAGTCGTGATGATCGCCCCTATGCCACTTCCATAGGAATTAACCGCCCCGTCGAATATCAATTTCCACTGGGATTTCCTATCTGGCCCCTCATCGGGCAGCGGCTCATCGCAATCCTTCGCTTTGAGAAACATGATATCCTCATTAGGGAATTCAAATTTCATCGGCTGGTAATCCTCGATCGGCTGTTCGGCCAGGTAATCAGACAATACGCTGCCCTTAATGGCCTTCTAGGAAACGTACTGAATGTCATATTCCGTCAACACCATTTGCCATCGGGCAATCCTGCCCGAAAGCGCTTGCTTCTCGAAGACGTACTTGATCGGATCCATCTTCGAAATTAACATGGTGGTGTGATTGAGCATGTACTGTCGTAAACGTTTGGCAGCCCAGGCTAGTGCACAACACGTCTTCTCCGGCATCGAGTAACGAGATTCACAGTCAGTGAACTTTTTACTCAAGTAGTAAATGGCATGCTCCTTTCTGCCCGTCTCGTCGTGCTGACCGAGAACACACCCCATACTATTCTCAAGAACTGTCAAGTACATGATTAGAGGCCGTCCAGCCGCTGGGGGTATCAAGATTGGAGGTTCCTGCAGATACTGCTTTATCTTATCGAATGCCTTCTGGCAATCCTCATTCCAGGTAATCGCCTGATCTTTCTTTAAAAGCTTGAACATCGGTTCACACGTGGCTGTGAGCTGAGAGATAAACCTTGCAATGTAGTTTATTCGGCCCAAGAAACCACGAACTTCTTTTTCTGTTTTTGGCACTGGCATTTCTTGTATTGCTTTTATTTTCGCAGGATCAACCTCGATGCCTCTTTCGCTCACGATAAACCCCAGTAACTTTCCGGACCGTACTCCGTAAGTACACTTGTTAGGATTCAGCCTCAGCCTGAACTTCCTAAGCCTCTCAAAAAGCTTCAGCAAATTGACCAGATGTCCCTCCTCCTTTTGGGACTTCGCAATCATGTCATCAACATAGACTTCAATCTCATGATGAATCATGTCATGAAACAAAGTCACCATTGCTCGTTGGTAAATGGCCCCTGCGTTCTTCAGACCAAAAGGCATTACCTTATAGCAAAATGTTCCCCAAGGAGTGATAAACGTCGTTTTCTCCATGTCCTCCGGCGCCATCTTGATCTGGTTGTAACCGGAGAAGCCATCCATGAACGAAAACACGGAGAACTGGGTTGTGTTGTCGACCAACACATTAATATGAGACAGCGAGAAATCATCTTTAGGGCTCGCCCTATTCAAATCCCGATAATCGACGCACATTCGTACCTTACCATCCTTCTTCGGTACAGGTACTATGTTGGCGACCCACGGAGGGTAAGTAGTGACCGCTAAGAAGCCAGCATCAAGCTGTTTCTGCACTTCTTCTTTGATCTTAACGGCCATATCTGGTCTCGTCCTCCTAAGCTTCTGCTTAACGGGAGGGCAATCTTCTCGCAAGGGCAAGTGGTGGACCACGATGTCCGTGTCAAGTCCGGGCATATCCTCGTATGACCAAGCAAAGACGTCACTATACTCTCTCAGCATCTCGACCAATCTCTGCTTGACATCACTCTGCAGTGCAGCCCCTATCCTGACGTTTCTGACGAGTTCTTCAGAACCCAGATTTACGATCTCGATCTCCTCTTCATGAGGCAAAATAACTTTCTCCTCTTGTTTCAACAAGCGAGCCAACTCTTCAGGAAGGTCTTCGTCTTCATCAATCTCTTCTTCGGCTTGATAGATCGGGTAATCGAAGTCGAAGTGAGCCGTAGAAGGTCCAGAGTCGATGTCATCTGTTATGTGGATCCTGCAATAACAAGGGTTAAGTTTAAAACAAGGATGTACAGGTTAGCACAAACCCCATTGCCATTTTACTGTTTTTCAAAACAAATATAAAACAGGAATAACAGAGATCACAATATTCGAATACGAAGAAAACGCCTTTGATTTATTAACAAAATGCATGTACATAATCCAACAAGGCCCTGACAATAAAACCACTATGCCCCGGGTAGGACATAGGGTTGTACAATGATTGGAAAAAGTAAATCATTACTCTTCGCTTGTCATTTGGATGATATCCTTGACGGACCAATTGTTGAGGCTCCTGCCTGGCTTGCTTGGCAGGATCCAAGAGTCGAGGTCACAGTCGCTATCCCCGCTGTCTTCAGACACCGTGTTGATGCTTTCAAATATCACCCCGCCACTGGTAAACTGGATCGGCCCTTTACCTCGCGACGCACTGCTAGAAGAAGAAGAAGCTTCAGCTCCAGGAGAATATCCCAACCCAAACTTGTCTTGCTTGTTAGGTATCTCCAAAATTCTCCCCCAGCCTGGGGTAGATCCGGCTTGGACAACGGCCCGAGCTTCCTTGAACGAGGAGAGAGTCATCTCTGGCTTTTCTGTGACTACAGGAGCTACGTCCTTCACTTTGACAGCTTCGAATGCTTGGCATAGAGTCTCATGGATTTCGCCATCCATCTCCACGTACTTGAAGGACGACAAATGGCTCACCATTATGTCTTCCTCGCCACACACGGTTACGATGCTTCCTCCGACAGCATATTTGAGCTTTTGGTGCAACGTGGAGGTCACAGCACCAGCAGCATGGATCCATGGCCGGCCCAAGAGACAACTGTAGGCAGGCATGATGTCCATAATATAAAAGACCGCATCGAACGTTTCCGGACCGACTTGGATCGGCAGGGTCACCTCCCCGAAAACGTGGCGTTTAGTCCCATCGAACGCCTTCACAACCAGATCACTGGGTGTGCAGATCACTCCACGAGTATCCAACTTCATTAATGCCTTCTTCGGAAGAACATTAAGTGACGAACCTGTGTCCACCAACACGTGCGACATAATCGTGCCCCTACACTCTATCGAGATGTGCAGGGCGCTATTGTGATTCCTCCCCTTCGGCGTCAGCTCCAGGTCAGTGAAAACTAGCCCATTTCCAGCATTAACGTGGGCTACAACCTCTTCTAGCTGATTTACCGATATTTCTTGCGGTACATATGTGGTGTTCAACACCTTCAGCAGCGCGTTGCGGTGTGCTTCAGAACACAGCAACAGGTTTAGAATGGAAATCTTCGAGGGCGTCTGATGGAGATGATCTACAATCTTGTAGTCACTCTTTTTAATCAACCGCATAAACTCCTCGGCATCTTTAACAAGCAAGTCTTTTTCTACCCCACACGGGACCTCTTCAACGACTTTACTTTTGCCTTTATCGGCCGCATCAGCTCTGACCGCTTTATCTGCCACGACCTCTGGTGGTGCAAACACTCTTTCGCTGCGAGTAATACCACTGATTCCCGCAAGATTCTCCACAGTCGACCCAAACAGTTCCAGCTCCAACTTCTGTCCGTTGCAGTAGACTTCAGCCCCATAATGCCACGGGACAGCGTTAGTGCTTTCGAAGGGTATCGGCCCAGCTTTGGTAATAGTAATTGTGGGCGGTCTGGGCGCAGAAATGGTTATCGGCCGGCGAGGGATGGTGATGGTAGCAACTTCATCGGCCTGCTTCAACACTACCTCTCCTGATCCACTTTCATCCCTCCGGCTAAACTGCAGAATCCATTCAGTCATCAGACTTTGAATTCCTTCTACCAACTGCTCACATCCATCGGAATGTGTGGCACAGTCCATACATAGCTCTCCACAACCTGGAAAGAACCCTCTTTTCAGCAACTTAGCTTTAACGAAGCTAAGCGGCGTCTTCAGATCTCTGACATCAGTCAACAAATCCGAACTCTCGTCCTCAATAATGGCGTTCACACCACCTCCCCTATGATTCGGCATAGGATTCTTCGTGACATTAGGCACATTATCGGAGAAGTTGATGATCTTGGCATCCACCATGTCCTGCACCTTATGCTTGAAGGCTTTGCAGTTCTCTATTGTGTGGCCTGGTGCCCTTGAGTGGAACTCACAAGTGGCATTCGCGTCGTACCTTGGCGGAGGTGCCCCTGTCAAGGGAGCCATCGTCCTCTTCTGGATCAACTGTAGCTGAAGCAAAGTCTGCAAGAGTTGCGCGTACGACATGGGCGGTGTCTCGAAGTGACGGTTCGCCAAAGGTGCCCGATTCTGATACTTCCTGTATCCCTGTTGATTCGGTTGCTGCTACTGCTGCTGCTGCGGAGCTGCCGGGATATTTATACTGGCCACCTGCTGATGAGGACCTTTACCCTTTCTTCAAGCGTTGGTCACAGCGTTCGCTTCTCCTTCCCGTCTTTTGCCACTATAAGGTTTCTTTCCGCCTCCCCCAGATGAGGATGACTCAACTTGAATTTTCCCGATCTTGATCCCATTTTCGACGTGCTCCCCCGTGATAATGAGATCTGAGAACGTCCCAGACATACCGCTGACTAACTTTTCATAGTAAACCCCTGGGAGGGTGGCTACAAACATCTGCACGAGCTCACGTTCAACCATCGGCGGCTGAACCCTGGCTGCCAACTCACGCCACCGCTGGGCGTACTCCTTAAATCCTTCATTATTCCTCTGCGACAGGTTCTGCAGCTGGACTCGGTTCGGGGCCAAGTCACTATTGTATTGGTAGTGGTGCACAAATGCTTCAGCAAGATCCTTCCATTTGCGCACACTAGTGGGCTCCAGACTCATG
The DNA here is from genome assembly GCA_963859935.3 of Lathyrus sativus. Taxonomy (NCBI): domain Eukaryota; kingdom Viridiplantae; phylum Streptophyta; class Magnoliopsida; order Fabales; family Fabaceae; genus Lathyrus; species Lathyrus sativus. Next base: position 88,321,858 of record OZ012736.1, read on the forward strand.
TACCACTCAAGGGATGGCCCGGAAAGACTGTCTTGGAAGAAGTGCATCAGCAACTTCTCGTCTTTGGAATGAGCAGACATCTTCCTGTAGTACGACCTCAGGTGGACACGAGGGAAAGTGGTGCCCTTATACTTTTCAAAGTCAGGTACCTTGAACTTGGGAGGCACCTTGAAATCAGCAATTAATCCCAGCTTGGACATATCAACACCCAAAGTATTCTGATTCTCGATATCTCTCATTTTATCTTCAAGCGCCTTGAATCTAAGCCGTGCTTCAGCATTCAGCTCCCCTTCAGCACCTTTCTGAGAGAACACATCGTATTGACGATCCTCTAGCCATGGCTGAGGCACAAACAGATTCCCGACGCCTGCACTGCCATTGCCCGGCCCGACATTGACATTAGCTCCCAGACTCCCATTACCGACGCCCATCGTATTGAGTCCTATGTTGGCCATTACATTGCCGTTAGCACTGCCGTTGCCCCCGGTCACGGGAACACCATTCTGTGGAGTTTCAACTGGTGGAGGAGTAGGCACAGTCCCACCATGGAGTATGTCGTTGCTATCAACCCTCGAAATCAAAGGCTGAACCAAAGTTCTGAGCTGATCCTGGCCATTGGCGACCGCTTGCATGAGCTCCATGAAGCGATCCATCCTTTCGCGGAGTTCCTGAACATCAGTTTGCACTTGCTCCATGATTTTGGTCTGATTAGCTCTAGTCGGATAACGGTGAATAGGTCTCTAATCAATCCTGGAACCACCTGGATCAACCTGAAACAACCTGAAAAACCTGGAAACACAAAAGGGTTAGGAAAAACAAAAAAATTCTTGTCATGCAATTGCATGCGTGTGTCTGTATGTTAGGGAGATCTCCCCTGATCCTAGTGCCTGAGTGCCAGTGCTGATAATAATAAGAAGTCTGAGTCCAATCATGGAAATAACAGTCTCATATATAAAGAAAACCCATCAAGGTGGTACACAACATCAGCGAGTACAAGAGGAATCAATAGCGTGACCTCAGCCAACAAGCCTGGTGATGGTCAGCATACAACAATGATCAAAACAAAAGGAATGCAAATAGTCAAGTACGGCCACGGGCGCGATACTCTTCTAACAACTCCTTTGTTTTTGGATGATCCGGCAGCGTGAGTAACCCCTCGACGAGTAACTCCCTTTGCACAATGGTGTACTGAAGTCCTTCGAGCGAACCTTCCCATGCTCCTTCGCCGAAGCAATCTTCTAACTTCCGTTTCTTGGACTCAAACGTCAGTTTGCACTCCTTCAGGTTAGCGAGAGCTTTGTTGAGCTGGCCTTCGGCGGCGTACCTGCGAGCGGTTTCTTCATCAAATCTCTTCTCACTGTCCTTCACCTGGGCTTCCAGCTTGGAGATCTGTAGCATCAGCTTATCCTCCTGCTCTTTTCTGGTGGCCAGGGAAGCCTTCCAGTGCTGGTTGAACTTGGATATCCTCCGATACGCTTCGTCCAAGTGCTGCTTCTTCGTAGCCAGTACGTCGTTGACAGCTTTGAAGTCCTGACCCATGCGCTCACGCTCGGCTATCTGCTTAGTCAGGTCTGTCCCCAGCCGGTTCACCAGCTCTGTTTGCCTTTTGAAAGAATGAACGGCCTCGTTCCTCTCGCTGCGGAGCTGAGCCAATTCTTTCTCTCGTTCCTCATTTGCCCGCTTCAATTCATCTCGCTCAGCTAACACCTGATTATGCTGCTGAATGGGCACAGTAGTAAGCTCTTCAATCATTGGAGGGCTTTCTGGCTTGGCAGGAGGAAACGGCATCCCTATAGCATCGGCCCTGGCTCTGATCCAAGTCGCATACGGAGGGTAGGCTTGATTGTTGCTTCTTCCCAGCAATGGTTTTCCTCGCTTACTGATACCATTCCACGCGCGCTGAAGCTTGGATAACAGATCCCCCTCTAGAAGACCAGTGAGGTACAGAGATTCCTGCACCTCTTCATCCTTCGGCGGAGCTCTCAAAGCATACGCGAACTGTCAGACCAACAACGACGGATTGTAGTTTATACAGCCTTTCCTGCCTATCAAAGGCACGTTTGGAAACCCGCTGCAGCTGAAGATCACCTCAGTACCCAACCTATCTTTGTCAAACCATTCAATATCCTCTGCAGATAAACTCATCAGACGCTCGGACCACTCAGCTGTGGCTGCAGACGAGACAACAGGACCCCTCTTGGGCAAATGACTATCAAGCCATTTATAAAGCAAGGGTACACAGCATGAGACATTCTTGCCCCTCCTGTTCTTGTTTTTGTAGTGGATAGAATGGTAGACATCTCCTATCAAGGTAGGGACTGGATTCCCTGAAGCAAAGATGTGAAATGCATCAAAGTCTACAAAATCGGGCATGTTGGGGAACAGGATGATGCCATATATGCACATAGCGAGGATGGCATTGAACGCGACCCAACATCCGTCTTTGGCGCACTGCTGAGCCTTTCCCACTAAAAACTGCAAGGAGAACCCGGGAACCTTGTTCCAACTAGTCAATACCAACTCGGAGGCATCCAGATGAAGTGACGGAGCTAGACTAGCCAGATTAGGCTCAGCATCCATGTGAACAAAAGGCATCTGCCTCTTGATAGGCACACCTAGCAAATCAGCATACTCTTCCAGCGTGGGTGCGAGAACAAAATCCTGGAAAGTGAAACATCTCAACGGAGGGTCGTAGAACTGCAGCAGAGCGTGCAACCCATTCACCTCGAACGCAGAAGGTTTATGAACCAAACTGAGCAACCTGCCGTAAGATTTTCTGAACTCATCCCTCACAGAATCATCTGCTAAAGCTATCAAACCAGTCAGCTTAACCACATCAGGGGCAGGGAACTTATAAGCCACGGTCTTCCTCAGAGAACCCATAACAATACAATAGGAGGCCAGAAATCTTGGATCGGGGAAAATGGTACCTGCAACACAGACACACGTTAATGAAATGCAAATGTATGCATAATAATGTAAAATGCAATCATGCAGCAGGAGATCAAGGCAACTGTGCTGTGGAGATTCTGTATCAACAAAACCATGATGCTGCTCTATCAAGAACAACCACTATATCTAATAAGAAGAAAACCCTGGTATCGGACCACGGATCCGCTCTGTCAAGAACAACCATCTGATAGGGCCATATACACAAGATCATAATTCTGCTCTGTCAAGAACAAACGTCTGATAATAAGGACCTCTGATACAGGACCAAGAAAACTGCTCTATCAAGAACACACATATATCTGCTGATGAGATCTTCAGACCCCGATCATAAATCTGCTCTGTCAAGAACAAACAACTGATGACCAAAACTCTGCTCTATCAAGAACAAACACCTGGTGACAAAATTTTGTTCTATCAAGAACAAACATACATCTGCTGATGAGATCTTCAGACCCCAATCATAAATCTGCTCTGTCAAGAACAAACATCTGATAATAACTCTGTCCTATCAAGAACAAACATACATCTGCTGATGAGATCTTCAGACCCCAATCATAAATCTGCTCTGTCAAGAACAAACATTTGATAATAACTTTGTGTTGCGGTTAGAATATGATATCAAATTATTAATTAATTTGAATCGCATCTTTAGTTCACAACCGCTCTTTGATTTATCCGAAGGAAAAGGTCAAAAGAGGAAAACCTAATTTTGCATCGTAAAGACAATGCGGGGAGAGATCTAGGTAAGGGGTTGGTTAAGCTTAGGGAAGGTACTAGCACCCTAAACTTCTGTAGTACTCTACAGGAACCTTTTGTTTATTGTATGCTTTTTTTTATATTTTATTATCTGTTTTAATATATATTGAGGTAAGGGATAGAGTGACCTAAAGACCTAAGGATTAGTCCTAAGTTTACTCGGCAAGACGTCGCATCTTGTGCCTACATATCCTGACGGGAATGGAATCAGAGTAATTGTAGTTCCCCTCGAAAGGGAGGTTAGAAACGTCTTGACTGTGGTCAAGGTTTCAATGGGGAATAAACGTATCTTAAGGACACGCTTATGTGGAGTCTTTGAAACTCCTATTTCTACGTTGAATTTGTTAATTAAAAATTTAGGGTTGAAATTAGGGATTCCACTGCGGGAAACCCTAAAACAAAGTACGGCGACTCTTTGACCTAAAACTGGGGTAAAGGGTATTTTTGTCCACGGCGGGACGCCTAGGTTAATTAGGGTTTGAGACGGCTAAAACTAGGGTTATTGACTCGGCGGTCAAACAGCTAGACCTAATTCCTTCGGAGGGATTCTAACGGTAAAAACATGCAAAATACGACAAATTACTATTCAGCAGAATTAAAGTGCGGAAAAATAAAGAAAGCGGTAAAAAAAACATCGCGACGATCACTCGCGTAAATTACAAATTCCCCAAAAATGCAAAATAAAATAATTGCGACCATGGCCTCGCATAAATTACATCCATGGAACAAAAACGAACAAATGAAATAATAACGAGTTGAAACAAACAAATTAACGAGGGTTAGACAAAAATGAAACGGCTAAATCACAACTTATTTCTTTTTGAGTTTTTATTGAGAAGAGGGGAGGAGAATTAATTTCATGCTTAAATGGAGAAACTATTCTAATTATTTACTAAAAATTTTAATAAAGAAACTGGTTTTAATTTTAATGAAAAAATGTCTTGAAAAAAATGTTTTAATGTTATCGAAAATAAATGTTTTAAATTTTAATTAAAAAAAAATTTTAATGAAAAAATTTGATTTAAATTCAACGAAAAAGGTTTTAATTTTTGTTTTAGTGAAAGAAAGGTCATTTTTTAATTTTTGTGTTAACTTAATGAAAAATGGTTTTAATTGGAAAAAAACTTTAATTAAGAAAAACTGTTTTATTTAGAAATATGTTTTTAAATAAAAAATGATTTAATTTTTGAAAAAACTTTTTAGAAAGATCTTAATTTTTAAAAAACTAATTACGTTATGTTTTTTTTTGTTGTTGAAATAGCTTACCTAAACTTAATTGCATTATTAATTACAAACTACATAGTTAATATAAATGAAAAAATAAACAATTGAATAATAAAATAAAAAAATGAAACGTAAATAAAAAGGCTTCTGCCGTTTTCTCCCTGGATGACTATCGAAGCTTTTCCTCTCCTTCAATCCTTGCATGTCATCTTCTATTTATTCTTCCCATTAATCTACAATCAATGAACAAAACAACACACAAAAATCATAAAATGCCGTAAATCAAAGGAAAGAGAAAGCTTACGGTAACGACGATGATGTTGAACGAACTGAGCCTCCGCCGTTGGGACTTTTTGCTCGCCGGTAGCGCTTGGCCGATGATGAATTCAAACTTGTTAGGGTTCTTCCAAAAAAATTCCTTCTTCTGATAAATCGTGAGAACGGCCGCCGTTTTTCTCTTTTGTCTCCTTCTCCTTTTATCAAATGCAACTCATGTTTATATAGGTAACAAATTAGGGTTAACTCTAACCTAATGCCTATTTTAAAGCCCAACTTAAATAATTAGTCAAAACTAAAAAAACAAACTAAAACAAACTTAAAAGAATAAAATCTTTTCTAATATTTTTAATTTTATGATTTTTTGATGTTTTTATGAGTAATATGGAAAAAAGTGAAAAAATAATATTTTTTAAAAAATAATTTAAATAAAATACGAAAATAATAATTAAATAATAAAAAACTATTTTGTTATTTTTTTTTATAAAAATAGAAAAGTTAGAATAAAAATAAAAGAAAAACAAAAAGTGAAGAAGGTGGGATTTGAACTCTCGACCTCTCACACTCACAACTCCTTACACACGGTCTCTTGCCAATTGTGCCATTTTATTCATTCAAAATAAAGTGGCACTAGAAACTATGTAAAGGTAGGACAAATTTGGGGTGCAACAGATGCCCCTATTTAAATAGCTTCACCGGATGATTTGAGCAGCGGAGACTCGAGAAATCGCGGTGAAAGGGATTTAAATACAGATAACCGGAAATTTGGCCCCTAGATGCAGTGATATGCAATGATATGGACAAAATAACACGAACTATAATGCTGACAATGCCATGAATCTAATATGATGCGTATGATGAAAATGAAAAAAATGCACGGATGCAGACGAAACAACGTCACAGGGGACGGCGCAATGAGGAAATGCATTGGGGAAGAAGACACGCAGTGGTGACAAGGTAACATAGGATCCACACGGCAGCAGGACTAGGTAAACGACATGCGCTAGAGTTTTCGGGACATTCCTTTAAACGAAGAGATCGAGCGGGATCTTCAGGACTCACCGGAAAACATATAGGGAGAGATAAACATCAGAACATTTCGGAAGAACGTCAAAAAGGAGACACGTCGTATCTAGAAGAACGTCAGATAGACATGACACGAAATAGTCGATGAGTGCCAAGTAAACTGGACTTTGTCCACAAGGTAAGACGCGGATAAAACACGACCTCGGGGAGAAAAATGCAAATGGGGATAAAACACCCATGTTGCCAAGTAACTAAATTCGTCCACAAGGTAAGACGCGGATAAAACACGACCTCGGGGAGAAAAATGCAAATGGGGATAAAGCACCCATGCTGCCAAGTAACTAAATTCGTCCACAAGGTAAGACGCGGATAAAACACGACCTCGGGGAGAAAAATGCAAATGGGGATAAAGCACCCATGATGCCAAGTAAATAAATTCGTCCACAAGGTAAGACGCGGGTAAAACACGACCTCGGGAGAAAAAGCAAATGGGGATAAAACACCCATGATGCCAGGTAAATTGGACTTCGTCCACGAGGTAATACGCGGGTAAAACACGACCTCGGGAGAAGAAGCAAATGGGGATAAAACACCCATGATGCCAGGTAAATTGGACTTCGTCCACGAGGTAAGACGCGGGTAAAACACGACCTCGGGAGAAAAAGAAAATGGGGATAAAACACCCATGATATGCACATGTGTATAAATCATGCTATGATAGATGATCAAATGACAATGCAGATGTCGACGACAAGGCTCAAATCTGTTGGTAAGATGACAAGACTAGAAAACTGATTCCTCAACCCGGAGATCACTGCCACTTGCTAAATTGTAATCAGGTTGATGGTCCTCGTAGGAAGGATGGAAAGCCGCTTGGAGATCTTTCAAGTAAACTACCCCAGATTAAATTGTCCATTACAGATGAACTGATAATTGCTTCAGCTTGTCTGATTCTGAAAATGACTGTTTTACTGTACCCTCGGAAGGTTTGCCCCAGTGTGAGTCTTGGAAAAAAAAACCTTTGGATAAACCAAATTTGAGAAGATCTTGTCTTGAACAAATCTTGAACTGATTCTTTGACAATATGTAAAAGGAACTTGCCCCTGATAAGATCACTTGACCAAGTTTCTCATTGTTTAAAAATTCCTTAGAGGAAAGCCAGTTTGCAAACAAAAATATTCATACAAACATGGTAATGCAAAGTTCATGCAACTTTTGAAATCAAAATTATTTTTGAAAGATGAAAAATAAATGAGTCATCGATTAGAACGCGGCGGTCCAGGACGCTCAAAGTTTAATACAGGTATACGGCCAAAATAAATGATTCACAAATATCTTTAGGAGTCAGCTTACGCAACCTTGATGTAGCATGCTTTCAAAATATCCTTGTTTCAATTAGGTCTTTTGAGGATTGTAACGTGGCCTGGTTCACGGTTTATGAAACAAAGGATAAAGGCTCAAAATTTGTTTGTTCCCACCCAATCTACGTGATAATCTTCAATCCTACGCTCAGTTAACTCATATTATGCATTCAGGTTCCTATAGGTTAGGAATTGCACTGATGGTAGTAATGATGGTTCGAAAGTCAAGGGACTCTTGAGATGGTCGTCACTACTTTCCTATAACATTTGGTTGTTTTGACATTTAGGATTTTTAGGGTAAGGATTTAAAACTCCTCTCTGCATTATCCCTAAATTTTGCCTGAGCTGTTTCTTGTGAAGATTACAATCAGCGGGATGCCCCAGTTTTGCCTAAGTCTCCTTTATAGGTTTTGACTTAGCGGGCTTTTCTTTTGATTTTTTTTTTTGAAAGGAAGTGACTGCCTAGCTTAATGATCACGGTGAACCATCATCGACTTCTGATTGAAAAACATCTTCAACACTTACTTGTTGTGTGCGAAAGAAAATTGTGAGTGCGACCTTTATATGAAAGGTATATTGCATGAACACATAACCGAGTTAACTGAGAACTACCCATCCCCAGGTTAAAATTGCGGGTTTTTTTTTGTTGTAAAGAAAGGAACTCCAACTTCTAGGCTCGAAGGGGTTGAAAAGGGGATAACTTCCTTATTTCTCCAGTGTTTGGGAGTTGAAACAATGCCTCACATCGTCAACAAGGATTGATTGAAAGCATACTGACAGCAGTTATGGGTATAACGTTTTCGTCATCCTCCCTCCAATCTTTGCATACCAAAAATTCGGACAAAGGTAAATATCTGAAAGATAAAGCATAAAGATAAAAATAATAGATAAAATGAATTAAATCAAAAGTTGCAATGCTCAGTTCATCGATATAAAAGTACAAACATAGTTCGAAAGAAAACAGCTAATAAAATAAGGAAAATACAAACAATGAGAAACAAAGGTCTGTGATTAAAACAATACAAAGATAAATTGTCATGTCTAAAACAAATAAATAGCCTACTGAGGTCAGCCTGAAGCTTCACTTCTGATGCCCTGGCAAAGGATTCTTCTGGATGTTTGGAGGATTGTCTGGAAAATCAAGTATCCCTGCTCTCATCAGCTCACGCACTCTGGCTTTCAGTGCAAAACAATGCTCCAAGTCATGGCCTAAGGCACCCTCATGAAAAGCGCACTGGAAATCAGCCCTAAATCCAGCTGGAGGAGGATTAGGAGGAGGTGGTAAAGCCCTTGTAGTGATCAGCCCTCATTGAACCAGGTAAGGATAAAGTTCTGTGTAAGTCATGGAAATAGGATCAAATTGATTCCTATTTCGATACTGGTCTTGTCTAATAACTGGACGTTGAGGATTCTGAGCTGGCTGCGGAGCAACAACAGGTTGAGATCCCTGGCGAGGCTTTCTTGATTCAGTCATGACAGCATTGGTCTGCTCGTCCTTCCTCTTATGGAAATTCCCATAGAATTTCTTTGCACCATTAGAAGATTCGGCAGCTTTGGATACCTTCCCATTTTTCAAACCTTCTTCTAACCTTTGGCCAATAGTCACCAGATCTGTAAAGCTTGAAGAGATGCTCCCAATCATCTTTTCCCAATAGAAAGGAGACAAAGTATCCATGAATATTCCTGTCAGTTCCTTCTCTGCTATAGGGGGTTCGACTTGAGAAGCTAACTCCCTCCAACGCTGAGCATACTCCTTGAACGACTCTTTTTTCCTTCTGAGACATACTTTGAAGCTGACGACGATCGGGAGCCATATCCAAATTGTATTTGTATTGCTTCATAAAAGCGTTGACGAGATCTTGGAAGCAGTGGACACTGTTATGCTGTAAGTTCATATACCATTTAAGAGAAGCACCACTCAAACTATCCTGAAAGCAATGAATGAGCAACTTCTGATTGTTGGTGTAAGCTGCCATCTTTCGGAAGTACATGACTAGATGGGCTCTTGGACATGAATGACCTTGATACTTCATGAACTCAGGAGTCTTGAACTTGGCAGGCAAAACAAGACCAGAAACTAGGCACATATTATCGGCATCAACATTGAAGAAATCAGTACCCTCGACAGCTTGGAGTCTCTTGTTTATGATCTGAAACTGTTCCCGGGTGATCTCAGGCTCAACAAAATCTTCTTGAACATCGGCAACATTGTACTCATAGGGAGGATTCTCAACGGGAGCTTGGATAGTTTGATTAACCGTGTGGACCACAGGTTGGGCCTCGGTAAGGATAGGAGCTTGAAAAACCGGTCTGACAGCCTGACCAATCATAGCAGCAGATGCAATAGGTGGAGAGTAGTTAGGAGGTAAACCAAACTCAGGCCAACTAGAGGGCGGCACTGAAACAAGAGGTGGATCAACACTTGAAACTTCCTGAATGACAGTCCTCTGAGGTGGCTCTCCTCTAGCAATCAACACTTGAAGCATCTCGGTAAGCCTGGTCATGCCTGCTTTCAACTCATCAATCTCCATTCGGACCTCCGCATTATGTTCTCTTGTTCTGACATTTGGCGTCTATAGTTAGCTCTAGTCTGATATCTGTGTCGAGGAATCAGCTTGACGACTCAAAGGTACACTAGAAGACAAGAGAACCGAGAATGAGAAACCGGGGGAAAAATGCAATGCAAAAATGTGATGCTAATGCCATGTAATGGTTCCAAGAATTTCAACGGTCGATTGCAAATATTCCCTTTTAGGACAGTTGGAAAAAAAAAATTTTTTTGACTCTAAAATGTAGGACCTTTTTGAGTTTGCAAAAGACTGTTGAATTCCTTGAAACTGGAAATGATATGATGCTTTATGGATGCAAAGCACAAATACACACACAAAGGTCCTAGGTTAGAGGACAGCGAATGGAGTTAAGGTCTACCCTTCCCAAAAGGTAAGTACTATAGGTTAATTGTACCTGTAGAACAAGGTTCTAAAGCGGTGCCCAAAGTCATCAATCCATCTTTCGGATATTATCAACTTTCCAACTAACTTGGAGGTCGATAATATCCTCAAGAGAACCTCATTTGAGTGTAGTATCGCGTAACAACTATTGTAGGACTACTCCCACATAGTTCCCGCACTACGTCCTATATAAGACCAAGGTGGTGTTAAGGTACTACGGTCCCCAGTATCACAGACTCCAATTGAAAATAGTAAAAGTTTTCACGACTGCACTCGATCAACCGAACCATTTTCGAAAGGGTCTCAACTGAGCGGTGATTCTCGAGTTGACTTGGTCGGGACTCACTCCCGGCAAGCCTCGTCGAATATCTCACCTTCCTATAATAAGGTCACTCAAGTCCGGGTTAGGACTTATCTCACAATAACAGGTATCCCCACAAGGTACAATGATATATAAAAATAATTAATAAAATAACATACAATAAACAAAATAGGGGTAACCCTTAAAAATTAGGAGGGTCCCCAGTGAAGTCGCCATCTTCTGTTGCGGTTAGAATATGATATCAAATTATTAATTAATTTGAATCGCATCTTTAGTTCACAACCGCTCTTTGATTTATCCGAAGGAAAAGGTCAAAAGAGGAAAACCTAATTTTGCATCGTAAAGACAATGCGGGGAGAGATCTAGGTAAGGGGTTGGTTAAGCTTAGGGAAGGTACTAGCACCCTAAACTTCTGTAGTACTCTACAGGAACCTTTTGTTTATTGTATGCTTTTTTTTATATTTTATTATCTGTTTTAATATATATTGAGGTAAGGGATAGAGTGACCTAAAGACCTAAGGATTAGTCCTAAGTTTACTCAGCAAGACGTCGCATCTTGTGCCTACATATCCTGACGGGAATGGAATCAGAGTAATTGTAGTTCCCCTCGAAAGGGAGGTTAGAAACGTCTTGACTGTGGTCAAGGTTTCAATGGGGAATAAACGTATCTTAAGGACACGCTTATGTGGAGTCTTTGAAACTCCTATTTCTACGTTGAATTTGTTAATTAAAAATTTAGGGTTGAAATTAGGGATTCCACAGCGGGAAACCCTAAAACATAGTACGGCGACTCTTTGACCTAAAACTGGGGTAAAGGGTATTTTTGTCCACGGCGGGACGCCTAGGTTAATTAGGGTTTGAGACGGCTAAAACTAGGGTTATTGACTCGGCGGTCAAACAGCTAGACCTAATTCCTTCGGAGGGATTCTAACGGTAAAAACATGCAAAATACGACAAATTACTATTCAGCAGAATTAAAGTGCGGAAAAATAAAGAAAGCGGTAAAAAAAACATCGCGACGATCACTCGCGTAAATTACAAATTCCCCAAAAATGCAAAATAAAATAACTGCGACCATGGCCTCGCGTAAATTACATCCATGGAACAAAAACGAACAAATGAAATAATAACGAGTTGAAACAAACAAATTAACGAGGGTTAGACAAAAATGAAACGGCTAAATCACAACTTATTTCTTTTTGAGTTTTTATTGAGAAGAGGGGAGGAGAATTAATTTCATGCTTAAATGGAGAAACTATTCTAATTATTTACTAAAAATTTTAATAAAGAAACTGGTTTTAATTTTAATGAAAAAATGTCTTGAAAAAAATGTTTTAATGTTATCGAAAATAAATGTTTTAAATTTTAATTAAAAAAAAAATTTTAATGAAAAAATTTGATTTAAATTCAACGAAAAAGGTTTTAATTTTTGTTTTAGTGAAAGAAAGGTCATTTTTTAATTTTTGTGTTAACTTAATGAAAAATGGTTTTAATTGGAAAAAAACTTTAATTAAGAAAAACTATTTTATTTAGAAATATGTTTTTAAATAAAAAATGATTTAATTTTTGAAAAAACTTTTTAGAAAGATCTTAATTTTTAAAAAACTAATTACGTTATGTTTTTTTTTGTTGTTGAAATAGCTTACCTAAACTTAATTGCATTATTAATTACAAACTACATAGTTAATATAAATGAAAAAATAAACAATTGAATAATAAAATAAAAAAATGAAACGTAAATAAAAAGGCTTCTGCCGTTTTCTCCCTGGATGACTATCGAAGCTTTTCCTCTCCTTCAATCCTTGCATGTCATCTTCTATTTATTCTTCCCATTAATCTACAATCAATGAACAAAACAACACACAAAAATCATAAAATGTCGTAAATCAAAGGAAAGAGAAAGCTTACGGTAACGACGATGATGTTGAACGAACTGAGCCTCCGCTGTTGGGACTTTTTGCTCGCCGGTAGCGCTTGGCCGATGATGAATTCAAACTTGTTAGGGTTCTTCCAAAAAAATTCCTTCTTCTGATAAATCGTGAGAACGGCCGCCGTTTTTCTCTTTTGTCTCCTTCTCCTTTTATCAAATGCAACTCATGTTTATATAGGTAACAAATTAGGGTTAACTCTAACCTAATGCCTATTTTAAAGCCCAACTTAAATAATTAGTCAAAACTAAAAAAACAAACTTAAAAGAATAAAATCTTTTCTAATATTTTTAATTTTATGATTTTTTGATGTTTTTATGAGTAATATGGAAAAAAGTGAAAAAATAATATTTTTTAAAAAATAATTTAAATAAAATACGAAAATAATAATTAAATAATAAAAAACTATTTTGTTATTTTTTTTTATAAAAATAGAAAAGTTAGAATAAAAATAAAAGAAAAACAAAAAGTGAAGAAGGTGGGATTTGAACTTTCGACCTCTCACACTCACAACTCCTTACACACGGTCTCTTGCCAATTGTGCCATTTTATTCATTCAAAATAAAGTGGCACTAGAAACTATGTAAAGGTAGGACAAATTTGGGGTGCAACACTTTGTCCTATCAAGAACAAACATACATCTGCTGATGAGATCTTCAGACCCCAATCATAAATCTGCTCTGTCAAGAACAAATACACATCTGATGATAAGATCCTCTGATCAACACCTGTTTTGTCAAGAACAAATACACATCTGATGATAAGATCCTCTGATCCCAACAAAATTGATTCGCTGTCAAGAAAAACCAGGTAATCTGAAGGTCAAAGTTTCCTGCAATGAACCCAGCCGTGCTCACAGGTATGGACCTAAACTGACTCAAGTTCGGCATCCTATGTGTTCATCAGCGTCACAGACATTCAAGAAGGGTGATACGATACCCAGAAGGTGTGGCATCACCAGCTCATGAAGTGGCCTCACTCGGCTGAATCACAAATGATCGGTCCCCAGAGTCGACAATCCACCAAACCAGCAACTGTCTCAACCCAAAGGGTTGAAAGAGAAGCCAACCGGGAGAACCTCGTCTGAGCGTGGATTTCATGAGACACTAGTGCCTGCAAAGTAAGCACGCGCCCACTAATTTCCACAACTAATGCTATGTTCACTCAAGCCTGGGTCTGGCTTCTCACTCATCAGAATGCCCCTCTCACAACAACACAGATAAACATATCATACTGAAAATAAAGTGCGGGAAATAAAAATGCGATAAATAAACGCAACCCAACAAGTAATCATACAAGCGCTAGGATTGACTCTCGTAGGGAACCGAAGAACCAGAGATTCTGGGTTCGTTCCCCAGCAGAGTCGCCAGCTGTCGCTACCGCGAAAATAAGGTGCCGGCAAAAACAGAAGAGTTGCCACCTTTCGTTATTTATCCCTCAGAACGGGAAAGGAAACGATCAGAAAAACCTGACGAAAAAGGTATAAGACAAGGTCGTCGCAACCGTTGTCTGGGTTCGGGAGTCGGTTACGCAAGGGGAAGGTATTAGCACCCCTCACGTCCGTCGTACTCGACGGGATCCATGCTTGTTGTGTTTACTAGACGGGTTGGTTTTATCTATCTACCTATCAAGGATGGTTTAAACAGAAAAGAAAATGACTCGGCAAAGCGTCGCACTTCATGCCTACGTATTCTCATCAGAGAACGAGAAATCAGAGTCAACGTAGTTCGGCCTACGACGGGTTATGGGGAAGGTAGCTCGCCAATACATCAGTATTGTGCCTACGTACTCTCAACAGGTATGAGAGATCAGAGCTTACGTAGTTCGGGACACTATGCATTATGGGGGTTCAGATTCTTCTATTTTATCGAGTAGGGTTAAATAGCAGTTCCGGCAGTTAGGGACAAAGCCTGTTTGCGGTGGCGCTGAAGTTTAACGACACTCTTTTCTTCAGAAAAGCTTTCCTTTGAATTACGGGCCCACGGGGCAAAAAGGTTTGAAGTTTGTTTTCTGTATTTTACGAAAGAAGTGTTTTTTATTGTGTTTGCAATTTCAATCGCACTAGAGACTATGACCTGAGAGTGAATGCATCGCATGTCACCCAAAGGGTACCATACTAAACATCCAGACTGTGGAAAAGAGACTCTCCCACAATCCTTTCTCAGATAGCTTAAGGCTCGTAACGTACGAAAGAAATCATTCATGATTACTGTATCTTAAGCTTTTTTGAGATGAGAAGAGAACATGCTCAACTACGGGGAAGACTATCAAGTCCTAATGTTGTCATGCCAAGGATTCATCCTATGGTTGAGGTTTGAACAGGGAACTCCTAGAAGTTATCATGCATAGGCTTCAACCTAAAGTTCTATCATCACTTCCTTATCAAAGGAAATGAGATTCCTAAGGGATCATGTCAATGATACACCGAAACAGACAAAGCATCAGCTTAAACAGTAAACAGTAATACAGTAAAATGCATGCAATGCAAGTGAGGGAGGAAATGTGTGTGGGGCATCAGCCTCCACAAGCTCATCTCAACCTCAAGCCAGATATGAATAACAGTAATCATACTGAAATAAAAACATGCTATCAAGCAAAATACAGTAAACTGCAATCATACAGAAGAAATAAAGTCATGCTATCAAGCAAAACAAACCACATGGGCAAGGGAGCTGGGCTCTACCGAATACCCGCAAGCAAAGTCATACAGTAACAATACAAGCAGAGGGAGCAACTCAACCTCTAGTGCAATCATGCTCCTAGATTCTACCTAGTCTAGATATGGACTTCTTCTAATGCATCAATCAAGTCAAACAAGGCACCTCAATACAGAAAAATAGACAAGAAAGCAGATCAACTCCTCCCTCAACTCCAAGCTTCAGCTCTTCCAACAGCAACTCAGTCTTCAGACTTCCATCACTCTTGACAAATATCAATTTGCTTCTCCAGGTTTCAACCCTTCAACATAAGTTTCAACTTATTCTCTCTTCTCTAAGCTTCAGCTTCTTAATCAGTTCCACCTTCAGGCTTCACTCTTAACCACAAGTATCAACTTGATTCCTTCAGGATCTCCAAGCTTCAAAGTAAGTATCTTCTTCCTTTGTTCTTCAAGCTTCAGCTCTTCAGTCAATCTCAATTGAATCCTCTTCCTAAGTATCAACTTAGTCTTCAAGATCTCAGGCTCTCTTTGCTTTACCAGTCTCAAATTGGCCTTCTCTTCCTGCAAGCTTCAGCTTCTCAGAGTAATCTTCAATCACTTATAAGTATCAACTTCATCTTTCAGTCTTTAAGCCTCAGCTCTTCATTCAGTCTTTCTTCTCAAGACTCAGCTCTTTATTCAGTCTTTACTGGATCTTCAAGTATCAACTTGTCTCTTCTTGCTCTTCAAGCTTCAGCTGAAAGGGAAATGCTCAATGAATCATCCTTTTCCATACTCTTCAATGAAGTCTTCATCTTCACACTCAAGCTCAACATCTCTCAAGATACTCAAACCAGAGGAAATCACTTAACTGGATAAGCTAGGGTATTAAACTGCTTATTGACCACCAAAGGTGACCTATAAGGGTTCAACATCAAAGGAAGGGTTCCCTCAAAGGTTCTACTTCCTAGGTACCATCACTTATCCCTCCTAAGGAGAGAGGTGAATACCATGGAAGGACTTTGAATCATAGGGAGGAATGGAGGTGAAAGATACCATCCATGTTTAAGAAAGAACTTAACTAGGTCTAAACTCTTCCTAATTCCTAACCCTAAAACAACAACAAAACAAACAAGATTCTCAAGCTCTCAAGCTCCTAAATCAATCTCCAAGTCTTCTACTATGCTCCTCAATGCTCCTCAAAGCAAGACCAAGCTCCCCAAGCCCACAATGCAAAGCAAAACAGAATACAAGCCCACAAGGGCAACACAAACAACAATCAACTACAAAAATCACTTAAAAATAGTATACTATTGCATTAAAATCTAATATAATTCCTAAGGGATCCTATATACCTACCCTTAATACTCTATATGTCCCAATGTCTAACTTGACCTAGAAACCCAAAGTTCTAAGGTTATTGTGGACCTATGTTAAGGATTGACCTAATTCTACACAACCTAAAGTCATATAAGCAAAACTAATCAAAAATTCATCACAAAATTATGGAATAAATCCAGAGGGGAGCTAAAGTCCTAATCTAACTATCCTGAAAAGAATGGCCTAAAAACTCAAAGGGAACTAGCTAAAAAAAATTCTACAAATTTATGCATCAACATAAAAGAATTAAAATTCTATTAAAAGAGAAAATACACAAAAAATATTAAAAATGCATGAAATGCAAATATTTTGATTTTATAATTTTCTAGACATTAACATGAGATGGGAGAAAAAATCCCCATGCAAAAATCATTAATTTCCTATTTATTATCATTTTTCAAAGATTAATGAAAAATGGAGAAAAAGAAATTAAAATATGAAAACATTTGGTGCAGATAGCAACTATATTCAGTTCAAATTCCAGATGGGCTTAAAATGGGGGTGCAATTAGTAAGGCGCGCTAGGCCCAGTTTCCATCAGAAATCATTTCATAAAACATAAAGAAAATGGAAAACGCGCGGTGCAATAAGTAACAAAATATAGTTCATTATCCAATGGGCCATGACTTGGGGGTGCGGTTATCAATTGAGCCCAATATCTCAATTAAATGAAACGCTTCGTTTTGGTCATCCTCAGAATTCCCTCTTCCAGCGAAATTAAATCTCAGCCGTGGGATCTCCCCTCAGTCAATGGGTCTTCGCCTCATCCAACGGCCATCTCATCATCTTCTTCCTCCAGCTAGGGTTCCAAGTGAGGAAGCCATGGAAACAGAGCTCTATAGTGAATCTTCACCCAACTCGTATCATCTCAATTCTCCATGAAAAACTAAAGTTCAAAACCCTAATCCATCCAGAATTTCATGCTGATCACAGCCATGGCCTTGAAATCAATTGAATCATCCTAAATCTCCAAACCTGTCAAATCTTGAACACCAGATAGGGTAATCCTCCACTTCAAGCTCTCAAACTCTTCAGAATCGATCCTTGAATGATGATAAAGCTTCTGTTTGCAAAAGATTGAACCAAGAAAGCTTGAATCTCCAAACCCGATGGTGACTTGCAACCTTCAAAATCCAAAAGCTATCTCCTCAATTCTCCATGGTTTTGCCTTCAATTTGGTCTGCACAGCTTCAGTGTGATCAATGGAATGTGTTTGGATTGAAAGAAGGAATGGAAATGAATCAGAATGTAGAATTTGGTTTCAACTTGCAATGGAAGCAAGTGAAATGGCTATCTCTCTCTTATCTCAAATCTCTCACCAACCTTGCATCTGAGCAAGTTCTAAACCTTATATAGAATGCATTGGACCTCTCTAGAACCATCTGGAATCATCCAATGAGAAATTGGGATTCTCATGCCATGAGTTTTTGAATTCATCCATCTCATGTATCATCTAATGCCATAGCCCTTGCAACAACTTTCCTTGACCTGAAATTCTCCTTAGATGAGATATGGGATGTGTTAAAACACTTTACTAGTTTGTACATTGCCTTTCCTTGAGTTTTGCATTTGTACCTTATTATGCAAGCAAGCATTTTACAAAGCAACCCCATGATCTAGGCCTCAATTCAAAAAAGTGGCTGAACCATTGTTTCTAAAATGTTCTTTAGAGTCAAAATGACCTATTATATGTCATGGTTTGGATGTGTAACTTGGAAATTTCAATTTCCAACTTGAACTTATTTAACTTATGCCTCCATTTTAGGTCATTTTTATCACTTTTTGCTACAAGCCTTTTCAACATCTCATGACCTCCATACTAGCCTTAAAACATCATTTTAAGAAAGTTTTATGTTGAAGATTTTTCCATTTGAGGCTTGGAAATAGGAGTTATGGCCTTATGCTTGAAATGACCTATAATCTCCAAATGACCAAAATGCCCTTGACTTGTCAAAGCCATAAGTTGAGTTTTACAAATCCTATCAAGGACTTCTAGTACTCTATAGAAATCTACGAAGATGAGGAACAACATTCATTTTGACCAAAAGTTCATAGGAATCATCCTTCTTGGGCAAAAGTTGGATGCAAGTTGGGTGACTTTCAAGGCCCTAGATTCACATACCTCAGATGACCTGTAACTTGTCAAAGTCATAACTTGAGCTCTACAAATCCTATCAAGGTCTTCTAGTACTCAAATTAAATATAAGAACAAGCTCTACAACATTCATGTTGGGGGTAAGATGAGATTACAATCACATCTTGAGCTAAACTGCCTTGAAGATATGGGTCAAACTAGGGGATTTTACACTGTCAAGCCTTAGAAACCCTAGCTTAAAACTTCTCAAACTCCTCAATCATGATGAGTTGGTCTAGGAATCATCCTTATAGCATCTCAATGCATCAATCCATGATCACATGGCTCTTGGATTAGGTCTCAACCCTCTCCAAATCATCAGTTGACCTAGGGTTGACCCAGTCAAACCCTAATTATACCATTCATGGCTGAGTCTTCTTATTCTTGTACAATGACCTCTCTAGGCCTCATGATGGCTTTCAAGACATCTCATAAGCTCTCTAAAAGCTTCAGGTCCATCCTCATAGCCTCAGAATCATCTGAGGGGCTCCCACAACTCTCAAGTTATGAGGCACACAACCTTGATTTCAACCAATCTCTCTGAGGATCTCTTAACTTCTCTGACAAAGATATCAACCTTTGAACATTTGAACAACCTTCTTGGCTAGCTTCAAAGTCTTGCATAGCTCTTGATTGGTAATCATACCTCTTGATCTACTGCACACATATCAATGAAATGCAGATGATAATGCTAATGAACACAAGCTAGGTAAATAAATGCTGGTCAAATTTTGGGGTGCAACACAATACAAGCAGAGGGAGCAACTCAACCTCTAGTGCAATCATGCTCCTAGCTTACATCAGTCTAGATATGGACTTATTCTAATGCATCAAGCAAATCAAACAAGTCACAACAATAGAGTTGCACAGTGTAACACCCCACTTCCCAAATTAAATAAAATATAAACATTAAAAATAAACATCAGAGTTTTCACCAAAATAGTGGGATATCACATCACCAAATTTTTATAAAAATACTTTATTAATTATTCTCAAAAATAATACAGCGGAAAATATTATTCCAACATTCTCGGCCATCCGCCAAATTTCATAAAATCTTTATTATTATAATTCACAAAAAGAGTGATACATCACAGGATTACAACAAGTTTGACATAAAACAATTAAAACACCCATATCCCGTGTTACGTATCAGAGCATCCTAGACTCGACTGGCACACCACCATCCAAGCTATCTAAGTACCTGGATTATCTGTACTTCCGGAGAAGCACAGACACAACAACAACCAAGGGGTGAGAAAACATGATCAAAAATATATTGGTAATGCAATACATGTAAACAAGGTAGTAAAACACACCAACACACCAATATTCACCCCAACAACTCCATATAACGAACCTACTGTTCAAATTACAATATAACATATTATAATGCAAATATGCAACTCAACACCATGCATGCGGTACCGACTCATTGGTTCATTCAATTGAACCTGGATAGATCACTTACGCTCCTCCTGAGACATGATCTATCCCCCACCATTCTCCACAAAGGAGTACGGATGAATCACTTACGCTCCTCCTGAGACATGATTCATCCCACCAAAACACCATGATATGCACACACCAATGCATACTATCATATTTAGGCACACTAAGTGCACACGATCCTCCTGATCATATCATCATACATCAATGCATATATGTGTAGATATATTACACCAACACCATATAAATCAATCAGATAGTAAACAAATTCATACTATAACACCATATATAACCACATCCCAACACCCGGGATTACACGATCCTACTGATCACTACATACATATACGTTAACTAATTGTCCACCAACAATATTAAGGGAAATGAGTACTATCACCCAGTACACAGGTTAGATCCCACACTCATCATTCTTACCATGCATCAAGGCCAGAAAGATCACCCCAGACCAATGCTCAAGGCCAAACATCACCAAAGTCACATTCTGGTTCTGCTACGCTCGCTGGCATTCGCTAGGCGAAGCTTCGCCAACACTCGCCAGGCGAAGCCCAGCGAATGTTGCGATTCACCAACTTCCCCACAGTTCTGCAGTACTATTCTAGGCCAAATCAAACTTATCATCTCAACTCAAATTCTCAGCCTACTCTAGTACCAACCTTGTACATTACCGTAACTAAATCGGTTCCTAAATCTTATTCCCAAAGTCATCGCTTAAACATTCTACCGATGTCTTAAAAGGTCACACGGAATCTCCCTAAAAACCTTAAACCAGCCTATACGCCAAATTAACCAAAAACAACAATTCATCAACATTGACCTATACTCCATCGCTATCAATTACTAGTTATCATCAAACACAAACACACCATTATACTTACCAATTATCATATACTTCCTACTCTAGAACCAACATTATGGTACATTACCTACACTTCAGAGTTACTCTGAATCTCACCAAGGTCCTAACCAGAGTCACTAACAACATCACAGGGAACAACACATAATTTTCCCAAATTTATAATCATGGTCATTACCAATGCTACAATAACAACACAAAATCTCACCAAAACTGTATTCATAGTTACTATCAACACTGCAGTAACAACATATAATCTCACTAATATCACCATAATATATATATATACCAAATTTACCAATACCAATCAACAATTCATCAATATCAAGCATCAATTTATCATTAGCAATAACAATAACAAGCATGCCAATATAAAACTTCATAGATCGACATTTTCCTACGGGGTTAAGGAATCCCCTCTACCCTATAGATGTATATATACCATCCCAATCAAGTTTCTCCCCCCTTACCTGGATAATTATTCTGATCGGTGATAAATTCCTCCAAGATTCTTCATCCCTAGCCTTTTCCCTTTCTCTTTGTTCTTCGCTTTTCTCTATTCTCCCAATTTCCCTTCTCACGGTTTCTATCGTGCCTTTTCATATTTCCATTCTAACTTCCCCATAACCCTTCCACTTCCTATTTTACTTATTCCAACCACTAATATTCCCAATAATAATTCTAATAATAATAATTATAATAATCATTATAATAATAATAATAATAATAATAATAATAATAATAATAATAATACTATTGTAATATTATAGTAATATTCAACATAATAATAATAATAGTAATACACCCAACAATAATTATAATTATAATAATAATAATACTAATGATAATAATAACAATTATATTAACACTAATAATAAAATAATATTAATAATAATAATCTTAATATTAATAATACTAATATAATATTACTAATATTAATAATACTAATCATAATAATACTATTAATAATAATAATAATAATATTATCTCACCAAAATAATAATAATAATAATAGTAATAATATTATTATCTCACCAAAATAATAATAATATTAATAATACTAATAAATATAATAATAATATATAATAATAATAATACCCTCACCAATATTACTATTATTTATTATATTATCATATTCACACCAAAAATCATAATAATATAATAACTATATTAATAATAATATTATATTCTCCATATTAATAATATTACTACAAATATTAATAATAATCATAAATATAATAATAATAATAATAATAATAATAATAATAATAATAATAATAATAATAATAATAATAATAATAATAATAATAATAATAATAATACCACCAATATTACTATTATTTCTTATATTATTATAAACTCACCAAATTACCACCAATGATCCTCCCATCTCAGGGACACCCACCAAACATCATCAAATACACCCTACCAAAGGGCACATCAACATATAATATTTAAAATAACAATAAAATGACTAAATAATTAAAATGGGTGTTACAACTCTCCCCCACTTTAATTATTTTCGTCCTCGAAAATTACCTGATGGAAATAATTCCGGATACGCTCCCCGCATCCTTTATTCCAATTCTCAGGTCACACTGCCTTCTGCAGCACCTCCCCATACTACTTTCACCAAAGATATCTCCTCCCTTCGGAGTTGTTCCTCGCTCGCAAAAACGAACTAGCAATGCCTCAACAATCGGAATATTTTTCAATTGTAAATCATCCACCTGGTTCAATGTACTTTCTCGACTAAGACACATGAAACATATCATGCCAATTCACAGCGACAACAGAAAAACAGTCTAACATGTTACTCCTCCCATGCCTCCGCTGCGCCACTCTGATACAACTACAGAACACGGTGCGAACTTCTGAGATTTCGAAGCTCGACCAACACCAGTCACCGGCGTGACTCTCAAAACACATATTGCCTCGGATCCTCTCGATCTTTTCAGCCATCTCAAGCATAATTTTCAAGTCTGAGTACAACACTCTCACTCTATTTATTTCAACACAGGAGAGTCCTACACTCCCTATCTCACCAAGCCACATATAGTGCCATTCCAACACTAGGATGGTAACCGTTATTATAGGTAACTCAATCAACGATAATTAATCATCCCACGCTCCACCTTGATCCGACACCCAAGCTCTCACCAATTCTCTACAGACTCAATAGTCCTCTCTGACTGACCATCAGTTTGCGGATGGTAGGTCGAACTCAGCTTCAACTCAGTACCCGAAGCTTCTTGTAAGCCCCTTCAAAATCTCAATATAAACCTCAAATTTCCATCTGACACAATATTCGTCAGTATCTCATCCAACTTCACCACTTTCTCAATATGCATCTCGTATATCCTCAACACGGAATAGTTAATCCACTCCTAACAATTCAAATTAAAATTATGTCTTTACAAATTCTTTGGAAATCTCAACACCAATTTCGTGAAAATACTACCTGATTTCCACTCTGGAATATTTAACGACTGCATCAGACTCAACAGTCTCTGATGTTCACTCTTCGAATTCCTACAATTCTAACCAGCATATTCCACCTCAACTACTCCTCCCCTTATCCATGGTCTCCAAAACAATCTACTCAAATTCGGTTACTTCTTCATAGCACCGGGATGGATACTCCATCTACCTCAATGTATTTCTTCACGAGTACTCCTACTCCCCTCAACAACATCTGGTACACATACCCTATCATAACACATCATGGTACTATTTCCACAAACCCGACAATCCACTCTTCGACTCTAATTTATCAATTTCAACTAATTCACTACTCAACCCAGGTTTCTGACTTTCTTGATTCTGCTCAAGGATATCACTAGTCAGATCTTAATAATAAAAGCTTAACTCCATAAGAAGTCTCCTTACTCACAAAACTCATATTATGAAATTGCTCAATTAGTTCTAACTCTTTTCACCATCATCTTCGGTATATGCAAATATTTCTAACTCACTGCATCATCTACCATGTCCGCTTTACCCGAATGGTAATTCAACTCGAAGTCGTACTCTTTTCGAAGTCCCAATTATTTCCTATGCCTCATATTCGTCTTATTCAAATTAAACAAACACCTTAAACTCTTAAGATCACCAAACATCTCCGATCTCAGTCTGAACTTTTGAAGACTCCGACTCCGGTACAATCACAATAGTAACCAACTCTAAATCACTGGTCGGATGATTTCTCTTATACACTTCAAGTTGCCTTTTGCATAATTGAAACTCGCTGAAGTTGTCTTTAGCAAATCCTCTAATTATATCAACAAGCATCACAAACACCACAATTAGTTCTATCGGATTCGGCAGAACTTTCCTTACGGAAGTATATCACCGCTCTTTTTCCAACACTGATAACTCCAGTTCCTTATGCTCAACATAATCCTCTATACTCTTCGAATACCTTAAAATATCATTTATTAACATAACCTTTGCCTTATATAAATAATTAAAGAAGATCCCATGCCAAGTGGACAAACAAGTTGTGGGTTATAGCGGGAACACATACCGTACCGCCCGCCTTACCACAACATTCAAACACACTTCATCAATAAATAGCTTAAATCTATGTCAATACTTCACCATCTCATAGATAATTTGAATAGTTTTCCAACGCTTCGAACCGCGCGTCATTCCGAGTTACGGTTCTCCCGTTACGGCAAAAACACCAGAATAACATTTTCTGCCCAGGACCCCTTCGCCAGGCGAACACCACAGCGAATATGGACATTCGCCAGTATGCTCGCCAGGCGAACATGACAGTCCCAAAATCCTCTTTTCGACCGTTACCCGACTTTCGAGTGTCCGATTTCGATTCCGTAAAAAGCTGCGATCTCGGAATTTAACGTACAACAACAATTTTATACTTAGGAAGCCATCCAACACATTTTAAATCTATGGATAATTTAAAACTCAATTACTTCCAATCTCAACAGCAGATCTTTGAGCCTCCTAATATGATAGAACTTTTGACCTTCGTCCCATCCACCACAAGAACTCTACTCGAGATCACATGACCAAGGGACTCACATCCCTCGATCAATTGTTCCATCAAATCATTACTCTTGGAAGCGAACACCTATCCTTGATAGTCACCCTGTTCACTTATCTATAGTTCACCCAAAGCTTCACAAAACCTTCTATCTGTCTAACCAACAAAATTGGTGCACATTACGGTAGCACACTCAAACAAAAGAACCTCTCTCCTATAAGGTCTTCAAGTTGACTCTTCAACTTCTCCAATCCCAACGAAAACACACCATATGGAGTCACTAATATCGGACTCGTTCCAACAACAAAGTCAACGTGTGAGCTTTACTTCACACTCCGATAGTAAATCACCTACCTCATCCGGAAACCTCCGGCAATCGCAAATAATTGACAAATCCCAATTTTTCTCACTTTCCTTCTCATTCCAAGTTTCAGTCAAAATAGACACTTCAACACCGTCTTACGCCAAATTCCTCAAAATAATCCCTTAAGCACTTAGCTTAACTCAAGACTATTCATTGCTCACGCCACCCAAGCTTGCAAGACGCGTCTATCCCATCCAACACAATCTCGTCCAGTATTAACAAGAGATTAAGGGTGATCAGTTCCTCAATTTGTTAATAGACAGCCGAAATCATGATGGGGTACAAACCATCTTTACCAAATATTATATCATTCCTCAGCACCATAAGCCACCAAATTGTAGCTTTCCGGAGAAATACAACTTCTCCCCCACTGGAATCATTCCACTTCTACCGACAAACTTAACCAACAACATGTATCGACAGTGTTTTTACGCACATGTCGCATACCAGGGAACAACAACACTAGACAACATTGGCCGGACGGACCGACCTGCTCTGATATCAATTGTAACACCCCACTTCCCAAATTAAATAAAATATAAACATTAAAAATAAACATCAGAGTTTTCACCAAAATAGTGGGATATCACATCACCAAATTTTTATAAAAATACTTTATTAATTATTCTCAAAAATAATACAGCGGAAAACATTATTCCAACATTCTCGGCCATCCGCCAAATTTCATAAAATCTTTATTATTATAATTCACAAAAAGAGTGATACATCACAGGATTAACAAGTTTGACATAAAACAATTAAAACACCCATATCCCGTGTTACGTATCAGAGCATCCTAGACTCGACTGGCACACCACCATCCAAGCTATCTAAGTACCTGGATTATCTGTACTTCCGGAGAAGCACAGACACAACAACAACCAAGGGGTGAGAAAACATGATCAAAAATATATTGGTAATGCAATACATGTAAACAAGGTAGTAAAACACACCAACACACCAATATTCACCCCAACAACTCCATTACAATATAACATATTATAATGCAAATATGCAACTCAACACCATGCATGCGGTACCGACTCATTGGTTCATTCAATCGAACCTGGATAGATCACTTACGCTCCTCCTGAGACATGATCTATCCCCCACCATTCTCCACAAAGGAGTACGGATGAATTACTTACGCTCCTCCTGAGACATGATTCATCCCACCAAAACACCATGATATGCACACACCAATGCATACTATCATATTTAGGCACACTAAGTGCACACGATCCTCCTGATCATATCATCATACATCAATGCATATATGTGTAGATATATTACACCAACACCATATAAATCAATCAGATAGTAAACAAATCCATACTATAACACCATATATAACCACATCCCAACACCCGGGAACACACGATCCTACTGATCACTACATACATATATGTTAACTAATTGTCCACCAACAATATTAAGGGAAATGAGTACTATCACCCAGTACACAGGTTAGATCCCACACTCATCATCCTTACCATGCATCAAGGCCAGAAAGATCACCCCAGACCAATGCTCAAGGCCAAACATCACCAAAGTCACATTCTGGTTCTGCTACGCTCGCTGGCATTCGCTAGGCGAAGCTTCGCCAACACTCGCCAGGCGAAGCCCAGCGAATGTTGCGATTCACCAACTTCCCCACAGTTCTGCAGTACTATTCTAGGCCAAATCAAACTTATCATCTCAACTCAAATTCTCAGCCTACTCTAGTACCAACCTTGTACATTACCGTAACTAAATCGGTTCCTAAATCTTATTCCCAAAGTCATCGCTTAAACATTCTACCGATGTCTTAAAAGGTCACACGGAATCTCCCTAAAAACCTTAAACCAGCCTATACGCCAAATTAACCAAAAACAACAATTCATCAACATTGACCTATACTCCATCGCTATCAATTACTAGTTATCATCAAACACAAACACACCATTATACTTACCAATTATCATATACTTCCTACTCTAGAACCAACATTACGGTACATTACCTACACTTCAGAGTTACTCTGAATCTCACCAAGGTCCTAACCAGAGTCACTAACAACATCACAGGGAACAACACATAATTTTCCCAAATTTATAATCATGGTCATTACCAATGCTACAATAACAACACAAAATCTCACCAAAACTCTATTCATAGTTACTATCAACACTGCAGTAACAACATATAATCTCACTAATATCACCATAATATATATATATATATATATATATATACCAAATTTACCAATACCAATCAACAATTCATCAATATCAAGCATCAATTTATCATTAGCAACAACAATAACAAGCATGCCAATATAAAACTTCATAGATCGACATTTTCCTACGGGGTTAAGGAATCCCCTCTACCCTATAGATGTATATATACTATCCCAATCAAGTTTCTCCCCCCTTACCTGGATAATTATTCTGATTGGTGATAAATTCCTCCAAGATTCTTCATCCCTAGCCTTTTCCCTTTCTCTTTGTTCTTTGCTTTTCTCTATTCTCCCAATTTCCCTTCTCACGGTTTCTATCGTGCCTTTTCATATTTACATTCTAACTTCCCCATAACCCTTCCACTTCCTATTTTACTTATTCCAACCACTAATATTCCCAATAATAATTCTAATAATAATAATTATAATAATCATTATAATAATAATAATAATAATAATAATAATAATAATAATAATACTATTGTAATATTATAGTAATATTCAACATAATAATAATAATAGTAATACACCCAACAATAATTATAATTATAATAATAATAATACTAATGATAATAATAACAATTATATTAATACTAATAATAAAATAATATTAATAATAATAATGTTAATATTAATAATACTAATATAATATTACTAATATTAATAATACTAATCATAATAATACTATTAATAATAATAATAATATTATCTCACCAAAATAATAATAATAATAATAATAGTAATAATATTATTATCTCACCAAAATAATAATAATATTAATAATACTAATAAATATAATAATAATATATAATAATAATAATAATACCGCCACCAATATTACTATTATTAATTATATTATCATATTCACACCAAAAATCATAATAATATAATAACTATATTAATAATAATATTATATTCTCCATATTAATAATAGTACTACAAATATTAATAATAATCATAAATATAATAATAATAATAATATTAATAATAATAATAATAATAATAATAATAATAATAATAATAATAATAATAATAATAATAATACCACCACCAATATTACTATTATTTCTTATATTATTATAAACTCACCAAATTACCACCAATGATCCTCCCATCTCAGGGACACCCACCAAACATCATCAAATACACCCTACCAAAGGGCACATCAACATATAATATTTAAAATAACAATAAAATGACTAAATAATTAAAATGGGTGTTACACACAGCAAGCAAACAGACAGGAAAGAAAGCAGGTCAACAACTTCCACAGCTTCACAACAAAGCTCTTCTGACATCAGTTCAGTCCTCAGTCTGTAACTGTTCTTCAAGGCTCTCATCTTCAATAGCAAATATCAACTTGCTTCTTCAAGCTTTCAATGCATCAAAAACAAGTATCAACTTGTTCTCCATCTTCTTCAAGCTTCAGCTCTTTCTTCATTCTCAATTTAATCTTCAAGTTTCAACTTGTTCTTCTTGATCTTCAAGCTTCAGCTCCAATGGCAGTCTTCAAACACAGGGGAAATGAAACCTCTAGCATCTTCAATCTTCTAGCAAGGAACTCCATCCTCTAGCAAGGGAGAAAGATTCATCTAACAAGAGCAAGGTGGGGATAGGGAGAAGCAAAGTGAAGACCAAAGGTCCCCTCTAAGCACTCCACCATCAAGGAAAGGAACCCTCAAAGGTTCTACCAACTTGTGAAGAGCCACACATCCTACCAAAGGAGGGATGGGGCCTTCACAATGGGACCTTACATCATAGGGAATAATGGAAGTGATTAACATCTTCCATGTTTATGAAAGAAGAGAATCTATCTAGAAGCTCTGCCTACAAACCCTAATCTTAACACCTGAACAAAACTAAACCAAAGGAAGGGGAATCTTCACATCCAAGCTTCTTCAAGCATTCCTCAGTAACCCAAGCTTGTCTTCAACATCATACAAGAGCAAGCAAAGCAAAACCCTAATCTAAGGGAACTAAAGAAATCAATATAGTTAAATTGGCAAGTTAGGATCACCTAAAACCTAGTACTAAAGTTAGTCCTAACTAAAATACTAAACCCAAATGTAAAATCCTACAAAAATAACTATGGGACCCTAATTCAATCATGAATCTACCATACAAAGTCCAGGGGTTGAATCATCCACCATGTCCTAGAAATAAAACTTAGATCACAAGGTACTAAGCATAAACCCTAAAAATAGAGCACCTAAAGTTTCAACTTAAAACTACCACCTAACTTCCTCACAAAAATGTGAGAAAAATCTAAGGGGAACTAGCACATCTATGCTAGCTACACACAAAAAATCAAGGCAAGAATCATCACCAAATGCTCAAACAAAATTCACCAAAACAAAGTATCAACCATGGCCATTTTAATATCAATTAATATTCAAAAAATGCAAATAAAATTACAAATGCATGAATTCTTAATATTTTTAATCTATAAAATTCTAGATTCAATCATGAATCAGGGGAAAAAGTCTTGGAATTAATTGATTTAATTTCCTATTTTTTATGAATTAATCTCTAAGTCACATGAAATGAAGAAAATTAAAAGAAAATAAATGAAATTAATAAGCATGCGTGTCAAATAGCAAATATAATCAGTCTATTTCAAGAATTGGGCCCTGAGGGGGGTGTGGATGTCAACCCAGTCATTAAGCCCAGAACAAATCAATTAATGAAACGATGCATTTCATTTAGGAACTTCTCTTCAGAATTGAAATCTAATCGTGGTCGTGGAAACGTTGGGCAATTCAATGGTCCAACCATGATCTGATGGTCACCACTCATCTTCTTCATTCAAACACTCAGGCATGGGGGGAACCGAACGGTGGCCTGAGTTGCAGCGCCACCGTCTTCTCCGGTGAAGCACTCTTCTCAGGTCATCAAAACTCACAAACCAAATCATCATTTCACTCCAAATTTGATGTTGATCACGAATATCACCTCCAAATCATCTAATTCCCTCTGGATTTTCAAACCCGATAGCATTTTCAGAATCTATCCAAATCTTGATTTTCACCATTCTTCAAATTAAAGGTCTCAAGTTAATCCTCACTCTTCACTGATCAATTTCCACTATCCCATCGTGATTATTCCTTCAAGAATATTGAGATATCAACCTCAACAGAAAATGATCACACCCCTATTTTGTCTCTAATTCCCCAATTTCTGATCCTAAATCCAACTACAAGTTGCAAGGATCCTAACCACATATGAATTGCTAAGCATCTCCTCCTAAATCATGCATAAGAATGAAATGTACAAACCTGGTTTCAGAGAGGTAACAGAGATTGTTTTTGGTCACTTCAACTGCCAAGATGATGCAGACACACTCCAAATTCCCTCCCAAAGCCTTTGCACACCTTGATTTGGCTTGATTCTCCCTTGAATTGAAAACCCGATTTCAACTTGCACCTCCAAAATTTCAATGGCTCTTTCTGCAACCAGCTTCAATTCCTTCCAAAAAAATGGCTGTGTTCACTCAATGACTTATATAGAAATGATTAGGATTGTCTAGAAACTTCTGGATTCATCCAAATGAGATTTTGGATTTTCAAAATCTCTTCAAAATCTCATCCATGGCAATCATCATTCTGACTTCCTTTGGGCATGGCTATGCTTGTAATCAAATTCTCATGAGATTTTGAGTGAGTTTGATAAGTTATCTTCCTTGTTTGCAAGCCAAAGGTATGAATTGGATATGTTGCTTCATCATGAAGAAATGAAATGGAATGTTATGCAAATGACCTCAAATCAAAATTCTAACATTGCCATTGTTTCTAAAATCATTTTTCCAATCAATTTGACCTATAATTTTGTTTCATTTGGTCACAAAATGAATTATTTGAATTTTTGGCCATTAAATCCTTTTAATTCTTTCTTTTTCAAAATTTCTTGAACCAAGTCTCTCTTTGAGCCATTTCAATGCCTCCTTGATGCATGGTCAAGGTTAAAACCCCAATTTGAGCAACTTTCTAGTTGGAAAAAATTTCATTTGAGACCTTTAAGTTGGTGAAAATGGCCTATGATCACAAATGACCTATAATCACCAAATGTCCAAAATACCCTTGACTTGTCCAAGCCATAACTTGAGTTATACAAATCCTATCAAGGACTTATAGTACTCTATAGAAAGCCAAGAGGATAAGGAACAACATTCATGTTGACCAAAAGTTCATAGGAATCATCCTTCTAGGGAAAAAGTGTCATGCAAGTTGGGTAACTTTCAAGCTCCAAATTCACATTCCTCAGATGACTTGTAACTTGTCAAAGCCATAACTTGAGCTCTACAAATCCTATCAAGGACTTATAGCACTCAAATTAAATCTAAGATCATTCTCTACAACAATCATGTTGGGGGAAAGATGAGATAACAATCACATCTTGAGCTAAATTGCCTTGAAGATATGGGTCAAACTAGGGGATTTTACACTGTCAAGTCTTAGAAACCCTAGCCTGAAACTTCTCAAACTCTTCAATCATGATGAGTTAACCTTGGAATCATCCTTATAACATCTCAATGTATCAATCCATGATCACATGGCTCTTGAATTAAGTCTCAACCTTCTTCAAATCATCAGTTGACTTAGGGTGGACCCAGTCAAGCCCTAGCTGCACCACTCATGGTTGAGCCTTCTTAATCTTCCATAATGACCTGTCTAGGCCTCAAAGTGATCTTCAAAACTTCTCATAAGCTCTCTCAAGACCTCAAGTCTAACTTCATGGCTTCAGAATCATCTGATGACTTCCCACAACTCTCAAGTTAGGAGACACACCCTCTTGGCTTCAATCACTCTCTCTGAGGATCTTTTAACTTCTCTGACAAGGATATCAACCCTTGAACACCTGAATAAGCCTCCCAGCTAGCTTCAAAGTCTTGTGTAGCCCTTGATTGGTAATCATACCTCTTGATCTCCTGCATACATGTCAATGAAATGCAAATGATAATGCTAATGTGCATGAAATGAAACACAAGCTAGGTAAAGAAAAGTTGGGCAAATTTTGGGGTGCAACACCCACTGGGATGGAAATGGCAATCATCGCAAAGAACCTCGTCTGAGTGCAGATTTCGTGGGAACTAGTGCATGCCTAACATACAGGTTCACCACAAATTTGCGTCTAAATCTATGTAGCTCTCAAGCCTGGGTCTGGCTTATCACTCGTCAGAGCCCCTTCCCACAACAACACAATAATAATAATATCATACTGAAAATAAAGTGCGGAAAGTAAAAAAGCAATAAACAAACATAACCCAACAGGTAAACATACAAGCACTAGGAATGACTCGCACAGGGAACCGTTGGATCCCCCAATTGACTCGCATAGGGGACATTGGATCCCAAGGAAGCTATCGCAGTCCCCAGCAGAGTCGCCAGCTGTCACTACTGCGAAAATCAGGTGCCGGCAATGATAGAAGAGTCGCCACCTTTAGTTATTTGTCTCTCAGAACGGGAAAGGAAACGATCGGAAAAACCTGACGAAAATGTATAAGACAAGGTCATCACAACCATTGTCTGGATTCGGGAGTCGGTTACGCAAGGGGAAGGTATTAGCACCCCTCACGTCCATCGTACTCGATGGGATCCATGCTTGTTGTGTTTATCTGACGGGTTTGTTAAATCTATCTACGCTAAAGGTCTGGTCTAAAAAGAGAAGAAAATGACTCGGCAAAGTATCGCACTTTATGCCTACGTATTCCCGTCTGGAACGAGAAATCAGAGTCAACGTAGTTCGCCTAACTACGGGTAAAAGGGGGGAAAGGTTGCTCGCCGAGATATCGCATCTCGTGCCTACGTACTTTCACACAGCGCGAAAGATCAGAGCAAACGTAGTTCGGGCTACGGAGAACACAGGTTTGTTCAGTTGTTTTTTATCCAAGTAAAGTTAACAATCAGTTCCAGCAGTTGGTGTTTGTTGCTCGATCCTTGGAGACTTAGGCGTTACCGTTTGTGATAGAACTGAAATTTAACAGAACTCTCTTTACGCAAAGAGTTTTCCTGATTAAGGGTCCAAGAAGACAAAAAAGGGTTTGAATGTTTGTTTTCTGTTTTTTTACGGAAAGAAGTGTTTTTTAGTTGTCTGTAGTTTCTACAACACTAGAGACTATGACTTAGGAGCGAATGTGTCGCATATCGTCCAAAGGACATATACTAAACACTCTAGACGATTGAGAGGAGACCGCTCAAACATCATTTCCCAAGTCGCTTAAGGCTCGTAACGCACTTGTACTAACTTGCCTTTATTATGTTTTTTTACTGTTGTTTGAGATAAGAAGAGAAACAGACTCTCTACAGGGAAACTGACTCGATCCTACAATTATCATGCAATATTCGTCCTACGGTTGAGGTTAGAGGGGAAACTAACTAATGTTATCATGTATGGTTAGATTCCTAATGTCTGTCATAACTTCTCCTGAAGAAGAGAAGTCAGAGTTCCTAGGGGAACATGGTAATGGAAATCAAACAGTAAAAGAATTAACTGTATAGAAATTACTGTAAAGATGCATGCAATGCAAGTGAGGGAGGAAATATGTCTGGGGCATAAGCCTCCACAAGCTCATCTCAACCTCAAGCCAGATATGAATAACTGCAAAGATAATAGAAGAAAGTAAATGCAACCAAACAAACCACAAACCACACAGGCAAGGGAGCGGAGCTCTACCAAATACCAGCAAGCAAAGCCATACAGTAAAAATACAAGCAGAGGGAGAAACTCAACCTCTAACGCAATACAAGCAATGGAAGAAGCTCAACCCTTAGGATGCTCTTAGGCCTATTCAACTACATGACCTAATCTAAATGCAACACACCAATCAAGTCACATTAATACACATCAATACAGTTAAACAGACAAGGAAAACAAGCCAGCAATCTTCACAACAGAGAAATCTTCTGACAGTAATCCAATCCAAAGTCTGTATCTGTTCTTCAAGTCCATCATCTTCAAGAGAAGGAAAGGAATCCATGACAAGCAATCAATCAAGCTTCTATCCTATGGAAAGAAATTGGGTGTTGGGAGGCTAGGGTAAGGTCCACAGGAGCTTATCCCAGGCACTCAACCAACAAAAAGATCTTTGGGGAAACCTAGGGGTTTGGCTCCTTCAAGATGTGTGCCATATTCCCCCCACAGGAGGGACTGTGCTACCTCAAGAAGGTTCCTAAAGAGGAAAGAATGAGGGAATTTTAGGAGAGTGGAAATGAGAAGCAAGGTAAGTTCCACAGGAACCTGCCACAGACACTCAACCAAATCCATTTCTTTTAGAGAGCTTGCTTAGGCTCAACTCCAATGTGAAAGGCAGGGAATTCCTCCACGGGAGGAATTATACCCACAATGAAGGATACTAATTAAGCAAAGGAGTGTTTGAAAGGGAAATAATCCTAAGGAAGTATCATCACCTACTTGAATCTCTAAAGAAACATCACATGTTATCTCCTAATGATTACCTATTCTAAGCTCAATTTGCAAAATAGGGACATTAACATGTATACAAACAACACACAAAATTCCAAGATCAAACTCCACAATATGAGAGAGAAAGAAAATGAACAAATTCATAACCACATTATTTCATTATTAAAAATGCACTAAAAAGAAAATATGGAATAAAATGGAAAATGCATGGAAAATTAAAATGCAAAACATGATAAAATCATGAACATCTAGATCTATAACCACCATTTTTTTCAGAATTTATTTCCAACTTTTACTATTTTTTATGAATTAATTTCAACAAGCAATTAAACTAAAAAAATGAAGAAAAGAAATTAATACAAGAAACTGGGAGGGGTGTAGCTAGTAAGAAACCAAGGCACATCTCGCCTGGGCCCAAAAAATGGGGTGCAAAAAGCATATGGGCGCTGGGCCCAATTGAGAGTGGAATTCAGCAAATCCATTCTCACAAAAATACGCCTGGGGGTGTAAAAGTAGGAAAATATACTTGTTAATCACGCTTGGGCCTTTCAGGAGAGGGTGCGCATAACACAAGAACAGCCAAGGCCCAGAACTAAGTAATTCCATTCAGCTTCACAATTAATAGAAAAAAGGCACTGCCAGGGAATCGAACTCGCGCGCATTGGGCTCACGTAGCGGAATGAAACGAGCTTGGCCTAACTAATGCAAAACGGCGCCGTTTCGGCCTGGGGTGAGGTGGCGCAATATCAGTCGTGCGATCGTGAGACTTGGTCTTCCTTTCCATTCAATCGGACGGTGCTGGAGTCTTATTCTCCAATTCAAACTTCCTGCACATGAACAGTGCTCGCGCGCAGCTTCCATGTCCGACGGGAATAGAGTTTTTTCCGGCAAACTTCAAACCATCATATCTCTCTCAATAATCCACCAAATGCAACGATTCTTGAATGAAAATTGCACGAAATTTAACGAGGATTCCAAATATCCTAATTAATTGACCTAAAAATCCAAGAATTACAACTTCTTCATCCTAACCGAAAATTGATCCCATCCTAAATTGTCACTAATCCTCCAATTCTTTGCCCATAAATCATCTATGACCTAAGGTAAACCTAACCACATGATTCTAATGCATTGAAAATGCAAGAATTGAGTTCAATTTCAAGAAGAAAAAACATGGTTTCAAGCTTCGATGTGAGGCGTTTCTGGCTTGATTCTTGCTCCAAAACGTTCCAGATCCAATCAGTGATGATGTTAGAAGAAGATTGAAGCTTCAATTGCACTTGAAATGGCCTCAAACAGAAAATTGATCTTTCACTTTTATTCTTCAAGCTTTAATGGCAATCTATGCTTTCAGCCCCAATCAATCACAAACCTTGTTTCTGATGAGTTCTTAGACCTTTATAGAATGATTTGGAAGCTTCTAGAGGTGAGGCCCAAGCCCAAAATCAAAAATCCAATTCCAACTTTATTCAAAAAGTTTGATATGGAAATGCATGAAATTCCCACTAAA
Source organism: Lathyrus sativus (assembly GCA_963859935.3). NCBI lineage: Eukaryota > Viridiplantae > Streptophyta > Magnoliopsida > Fabales > Fabaceae > Lathyrus > Lathyrus sativus. The sequence goes on from OZ012736.1 coordinate 88,358,645, forward strand.
ACTTGCTTGGGAAGCTTTGGTCAGCTTGCTGAACAATCCTTGAGTGAATTCAGATCACAAGTAGCCTTCAATTTGCCTTGGTGAATGATTTGTGTGATGTAACTTATAAATGAAGAAACCTTATGAAAATCCATGAAGCATACTTCAAATGAAAAATCCACAATTGCCAATGTCTTTAAAACATGATTTCTAATTAAAATGAGTGGTTATTTGACTTGTTTTGGACCCATAATCAATTATTTCAATTTCCCACCAAAAATGCCTTTGAATTTCTTCTTTATTCAAACCACTTCACACCAATCTTTGATATGAGCCAAATAAATTCATCATAAGCCTTTAGTCAACCTAAAAACAACATTTTGAACAAGTTCCATGTTGAACAAAAATCCATTTGACAAGTGCAAGTTGGAGATTTTGACCTATGACTGAAAATGGCCTATAATCTCACTTTCCCAAAATACCCCTAACTTGTAAACCTCATAACTTGAATTATATGAATCCGATGGAAGATTTATAATACAATTTGGAAAGCTAAGATCATAAGGAACAACTTTCATGTTCACCAAAAGTTCAGGTGAAACCTCCTTCTAGGTCAAACATAGCTGGGAAGTCAAATGATTTTCACAGACAAATTTCAGAGGCATCTGAGGACCTGTAACTTGTCTGGCTCATAACATGAGTTCTATAAATCCAATGGAGGACTTCTAGTACTCAAATTAAATCTAATAGAATCCTCTACAACATTAATATGGAGGCAAAAGTCATATGATACTTGTATCTTGACTTACATGGCTTGGAAGTTTGGCACTAAACAGGGGATTTTACCCTAGGAACCCTGACTTAGCAACTCCAACCACTCTTGATTCTTCTCAACTTTATCTTGAAACAACCTCTCATATGCCTCAACATATCATTTTATGACCTCAATGACCTAGAAGTAGGCTTTGATCTTCTTCAATTGCTCATTTTGGCCTAGGATTAACCAGATGAAACCCTAGTTGCATCCACTTCAACTGTGGCTCTTACACTTGATAAAAAATGACTTGATTGAACTCCAACATGACCTTCAAGGCACTTCAATGAGCTCTACTCACACATCCTCTCTCTGATCAAGGCCTTACAATTTACTGCTGATCTTCAGCTGGCTCCAAGTGAGGAGATGAGCCCCATACAGGCATTCAAACTTCTTAAGAACTCAACCCTCTGTCTGATGACCCTGATAACTTCTTAAGCTTGAATAATACCTCTGGTTAGGCTTCTCTTGTCATGTATCACACTTGATCCCCCGTTAAATGAAGGATGATATGCTATGTAAATGCTAGAACTATGCTATGCTAATGCAATGAAACATAAACCAAGTGATAAAAAGGTTGGGCAAATTTTGGGGTGCAACAACGTCCACACGAGCAGTAGCCATACTTGTGATTCCATCAGTTTCCTTATACTCAAGCAGTTGTCTGATTAGCTTCTTAGTGATAACAATTTCCTTCCCAAGAACAGAAGAATGAATGAACTTAGGGCAAACTTGAGCGTGTATCCAGAATTCCTTCACCAATGTTGGATAAACAGGACTCATCATCCTGTCAAAATACTTTTCCCAGTTCTGAGTTTTGATGGTTGGGTAGAGATCAAAACCATTTTCTTTAATGGATTCAAAATCCATAAAGTTTTCACACAGAACCTCAAGATCTTTGATTGGATTGAGAAGAGTTCTCACAGGTGCCTTGTACACACCAGCAGTTTGAGATGAAGCAGCAGCATTTGGAGATGATGCAGCAGAAGTTGAGGTTTGCATCTGAGCAGATGTTGAAGAAGGTGATGACATTGATGTTCTTGAGATGCGTATGGGTTTATGAGAGGTTTTGGGTTTTGAAATGAGATGGAAGCAATAGAGAAGACAGAAATGCATATGAGAAGTGAAAAGAGTGTAAAGTGTGATTTGTGAAGTGTTGTGAGAATTTATAGAGCAATTTAGGGCATGCAAAGGTCACAAATAATCTAACGCGTGCACAAGCATTGAATGAAGTGAAACATAATCATATCAAGCAATTAATGCAAGGAATAAAATCATATCAAGCATTTAAGATTCTGACAGAAGGGGGAAAATCAAGAGATTTTGGATTTTCAAAGCAATACCTCAAACGTCAATTCAGTATGGTGCACTCTACCTTTCCAGATTCTGAGCTACACGTGTTTGCTTGCATGTGCCTCTGAAACTTCTTGAGAAATGAAACGTTAGGCAATGTTCAGATCCTCTGAGCCTTGTTAGTTCAGATTTACACACAAATAAATAAACACAGAATTGAAAAGAAGACATACTTCAGAGTTTAGACATTTATCATCTGGAAAGAATTTCATCTGATGAATATTTTATTCTGGACAGAAGTCCATACTAATATTTTTCAGAATAAATTTAAATCTATCTTCAGCAAGGGGTTTTGTAAAGATATCAGCCCACTGATGATCTGTATCCACAAAGTTTAAATTGATAATTCCCTTATGAACATAGTCTCTGATGAAATGATGTTTAATCTCTATATGCTTAGCTTTAGAGTGTAAAATGGGGTTTTTAGATAAGCATATAGCAGAAGTATTATCACAGAATATAGAAATGTTACTCTCAAAAATCTGATAATCTTCCAGTTGACTTTTCATCCAGAGCATCTGGGTGCTACAACTAGCAGCAGCAATATATTCTGCCTCTGTTGTTGAAAGTTAAATTGTGGGTTGCTTCTTGCTGAACCAGGAGATCAGATGACTTCCAAGAAATTGATAGCTTCCAGAAGTACTTTTACATTCTACTCTATCTCCAGCATAATCAGCATCACAGAATCCAACTAATTTATACTCATCAGATCTTCTGTAACACAGACCCACATTAGTAGTACCTTTCAGATACCTTAGACTCCTCTTAATAGCTGTTAAGTGAGATTCTCTAGGATCTGATTAGAATCTAGCACACAGACAAATGCTGAATAAAATATCAGGTCTTAAAGCAGTCAAATATAAGAGAGATCCAATCATACCTCTGTAAAGTTTTTGATCAACTTTCTTACTTACCTCTTCCTTACCAAGTGTGCTTGTAGGATGCATTAGAGTCTTTGCCAATTTGCTTTCATTCAGATTGAATTTCTTCAGAAGCTCTTTGACATATTTAGTCTAGTGAGTATATGTGCATTCTGGAGTCTGATTTACTTGGATTCCCAGAAAGAATCTAAGTTCTCCCATCATGCTCATTTCAAATTCAGCTTGCATAGACAAAGCAAACTTCTTTCCCAGCATAATATTGGTAGATCCAAAAATAATATCATCCACATAAATTTGACAAACTAGTAAATCTTTCTTAAAGGTTTTACAAAAAAGAGTTGTGTCCACTTTGCCTCTGATAAAGTTCTTTTCAAGAAGAAAATTACTTAATCTTTCATACCAAGCTCTGGGAGCTTGTTTCAAACCATAAAGAGATTTTTTGAGTTTGAAAACATGATCTGGAAATTTATCACTTTCAAAACCAGGAGGTTGATGGACATAAACTTCTTCTTCTATAATACCATTTAAGAAGGCACTTTTAGCATCCATCTGATATAGAGTGATGTTATGTTGTGCAACAAATGAAATAAGAAGGCGTATAGATTCTAACCTTTCTACTGGAGCATAAGTTTCAGTGTAATCAATTCCTTCTTGTTGACTGTAACCTTGAGCTACTAACGTTGCTTTGTTCCTTACAACTTCTCCTTGCTCATTTAGTTTATTTCTGAATACTCACTTTGTTCTAATAATGTTGAAACCTTTTGGTCTTGGAACCAGATCCCACACATCATTTCTTGTAAATTGATTTAGCTCATCTTGCATTGCAAGTATCCAATCATTATCACTCAGAGCCTCATCCACATATGTTGGTTCAATAATAGACACCAACCCAAGAAGTGATGTTCCAGATGATCTGATAAACGACCTTGTTCTTATAGGGTCATCTTTCTGTTAGAACACAGATTGGTTCTTAATAATATCTCTATGTTTTGATGATAACTATTATGAAATTTTGTAATTAAGAATTATATACTCTAAAATTTGCTTGAGAGTTTTTACTGCAGATAGTAAAGGAATTAACACTCCAGAAGCAAATCAGAATTGAACATAAGAAATTTGCTAGACTCTGAAGCGCCAGATGCATCCTTTAGAAGATTCTGATTGCTGCCAACAGAAGATCCTGAGCATAGCCTCCAGAAGATTCTAAAGCAGAAGCTCCAGAAGGATCTGAAGCAGAAGCTCCAGAAGGATCTGAAGCAGAAGTTCCAGAAGAATCTGAAGCAAGTCAGAAGCATCTGAACCAAAGAAGAATTATGTATGAAGAGTTTTCAAAGCATAGTTACTATAGAAGATTCTGAAAGTACTAAAGCTGTCAGTACTGAAGATCTGACTCAAATATGCTCTGAACTTGAACACGCTAAAAGCACACCTGCTGCAGAAGACTCTGACTCAGCAAAACTCTGATCAACATCAGAAGGCTCTGATTAATTTAGACTCTGATGGAACTTGCTGAAAATTGAAGAAGAATTATTCAAAGATTATATCCGTTGGAATAATCCAAACGACTCTTTCCTTATTTATGCTAGACACAAGAACACAGACAAAAAGGATTTATCTGTGCTTTCTTCTTCTAGGAAAGGTCACTTGATGTGAAGACAAAAAGGCTCAGACCTTTTGGACACTCTTCTCAACGTGAAGCTCACCTTGGATCAGCTGCCTATAAAAGCAAGTCTTCACCCATCTTCTTCACTTGACGTTTTATCTGAAAGAAATCAACATTCAAAGCTCTCACACTATTCATATTCTTTCTAAGAATTAATTTCTTTATTCTTAATATTTAAGTGAAAAATCACAGTTGTGATAAAGCTTTCTAAAAGCAATTTAAACACTTGTATTTGAATTACATTTGATAGTAAACCTTAAGAAGATCCAGTTAGGATCAGTAGTTCTTGAGAAGACTTTGAACAGTTGTTCTAAGTGTTAACTATTGTAATCAGTTGATTAAATAGTGGATTAAGTCCTTGATTGAGAAAGGCAAATCACTCTAGGAAGGGTGGACTGGAGTAGTTGAGTTCAACGAACCAGGATAAAAATACTTGTGTTTTTATTTCTAAGTTTTAATCTTCATACTTATTCAACCCCCCCTTCTAAGTATTTTCTCACCTTCAGTTGGCATCAGAGCTCCGGTTCTGTGTGTGCTACCACTTCACAGTGACAGTAAAGATCCAGTGAGAAAAACTTTGATATATATTTGGTTGTTACTATGGCTGATAATACAATGTCTAACACTAACAACAAATATGAAGAAAGGGACAGAATCAGCACCAAACCCCCTATGTTTGATGGGGAGAAATTTGATTATTGGAAAGACAGGATTGAAAGTTTTTTCCTTGGATATGATGCTGATTTATGGGATCTAGTCATAGATGGATATGTTCATCCCACTGATGGGAATGGCAAGAAAATAGACAGAAAATCTATGACAGATGCTCAGAAGAAGGAATTTAGAAATCACCACAAGGCCAGAACAATATTGTTGAATGCAATATCTCACACTGAGTATGAAAAAATTACAAACAGGGAAACTGCATTTGACATGTTTGAATCCTTAAAGATGACTCATGAGGGAAACTCTCAAGTCAAGGAAACAAAGGCTCTGGCTCTGATCCAGAAGTATGAAGCCTTCAAGATGGAAGACTCTGGATCTGTTGAAGCTATGTTCTCCAAATTTCAAATACTTACAGCTGGACTAAAGGTTCTGGATAAAGGATACTCTACTGCTGATCATGTGAAAAAGATCATCAGAAGCTTACCTACCAGATGGAGACCTATGGTGACTGCGCTGAAGATGGCTAAAGATCTGAACAAGATCTCCTTGGAGGAACTAATCAATTCACTAAGAAGTCATGAAATTGAACTTGAGGAAGATGAACCTCAAAAGAAAGGTAAATTTGTTGCTTTAAAATCTAATAAATCTGCTAAAGCATTGCAGGTAATCGAGGAAAGCTCTGAAGAATCCTCATCTGAAGATGAAGATGAACTATCCATGTTGTCTAGAAGAATAAACAAACTCTGGAAGCATAAAGGAAAGAAGTTCAGAAACTTCAGGAAGCCTGACCAAAGAAAAGAATCTTCTGGACACAGAAGATCTGGAAAAAAGGAGGTTGTCTGTTATGAATGTAAAGAACCTGGACATTACAAAAATGAATGTCCAAAGGTGCTAAAAGAAAAGCCTAAAAGAAAATTTGATAAGAAGAAAAAGGTTCTAATGGCCACCTGGGATAATTCAGATACATCTGAATCTGAATCTGAGTCAGAAGAAGAATGTGCCAATGTAGCTTTGATGGCAGACATAGAAGATCAGGAGGAAGGAACTTTAGGATCTGAATCTGACTCTGACGCTGAAGAGGTAATGGCTAAACTCACTAAAGAAGAACTTATCAAAGTGTTATCAGAAGTTCTGAAAAGCTATAACAATATTAAGCTCAAATACAAGAAGCGTCAAAGCAATCTTGTATCTGAGAATAATATTCTCAAATCAGAAGTAGCTGAGCTAAATGAAAAGAACTTAAAATTGAAAAATGATTCTGAATTAGCTCAACAAAACTCTGATTCTGAAACTGAATCTGAATGCAAAAATATTTTGGAAAAATATGATTATAGCTCTCAGAAGTTTCTTGCTAAAAGCATAGACAGAAGCAAAATGGCTTCTATGATCTATGGGGTTAGCAGAAATAACAGAAAAGGAATTGGATATGAATCCTCCTCTGGAAAGGATTTAAATTCAAAACCTGTTGATAAAATTATCATCAAGAAAACTCATTTATATTCCCACTTTAAATTTGGTCACTTGAATGATATTGAACAAACACGCTCTGAAAAGAATATTCATGTGTTTAAATCTAAGGCTAGTCAGAATAAACCTTATGTTGAAAAACAGAATTTTAGACAAACCTTTAGAACAACTAACCCTAAAGGACCCAAGAAGATCTGGGTACCTAAAAGTAAAATAATTCCTGTTGCAGATGTTCTTAGCATCAAGGTCAGGACGCCAATCATGGTACCTGGACTCTGGATTCTCACGACACATGACAGGAGAAAGGTCTATGTTCCAAATCCTAGAGCTTAGATCTGGAGGTGATGTGAAATTTGGAGGGAACCAAAAGGGCAAGATCATTGGATCTGGCACCATTGGAAAAGGTAAACTTCCCTCTATTACTAATGTTTTACTTGTTGAAGGGTTAAAGCATAACTTATTGTCCATAAGTCAATTAAGTGACAATGGTTATGATATTACCTTTAATCAAAAATATTGTAAAGCTATTAGTCAAAAGGATGGCTCTATCCTATTTAGTGGTAAGAGGAAAAACAACATTTATAAAATAAATCTTTCAGAACTTAAGGTTCAGAATGTTAAATGCCTCTTGTTTGTTAATGAAGAGCAATGGGTCTGGCACAGAAGATTGGGGCATATTAATATGAGACGTATATCTCAGATTAATAAACTTAATCTTGTCAGAGGACTTCCTAATCTGAAGTTCACCTCAGATGCTCTTTGTGAAGCATGCCAAAAAGGGAAGTTTTCAAAATCATCTTTTAAATCAAAAAATGTTGTTTCTACTTCCAGACCACTAGAATTACTTCATATTGATTTGTTTGGACCAGTGAAAACTACATCCATCAGAGGCAAGAAGTATGGATTAGTCATTGTTGATGACTATAGTAGATGGACATGGGTAAAGTTCTTAAAACACAAGGATGAGTCACATTCTGTGTTCTTTGACTTCTGCAAGCAAGTCCAGAATGAAAAAGATTTCAAAATTATAAAAGTCAGAAGTGATCATGGTGGTGAATTTGAAAATAAATATTTTGAAAAATATTTTAATGAAAATGGCATTGCTCATGATTTTTCCTGTCCTAGAACTCCACAACAAAATGGGGTTGTAGAGAGGAAAAACAGAACTCTGCAAGAAATGGCCAGAACCATGATCAATGAGACTAATCTGGCAAAACACTTTTGGGCAGAAGCAATCAACACAGCCTGTTACATTCAGAACAGAGTGTCTGTAAGACCTCTTCTGGAGAAGACTCCATATGAACTGTGGAAGAACAGAAAGCCCAACATTTCATATTTTCATCCTTTTGGATGTATTTGCTATATGTTAAATACTAAAGAAAATCTGAACAAGTTTGATTCCAAAGCACAGAAGTGTTTCATGCTTGGATATTCTGAATGCTCTAAAGGCTACAGAGTATACAACACTGAGACACAGATTGTGGAAGAATCTATTCATGTTAGATTTGATGATAAGCTTGGCAATAAAAAGCCAAAGCAGTCTGAAAACTCTGCAGATAGAGAAGTAGTCTTCACAGACTCTGAAGTCCCAGAGGCAGACAAAGCTCAAGTGAAGGAACCAGAAGCAACGCCAGATGCTATTCCTTTAACTTCTCAGATGAACAATCTAAACATTTCTGAAGAATCAACTGTTAGAGGATCATCTTCCAGAATCAAAGCTTCTCATCCAGAGAATGTTATTATTGGAAAGAAGGGTGATCCCATCAGAACAAGATCCTTTCTAAGATCATCTGAAGCATCATTATTTGGACTGGTGTCAGTAATTGAACCAACTTCTGTAGATGAAGCTCTGCAAGACAATGATTGGATTATTGCCATGCAAGAAGAGTTAAATCAATTCACTAGAAATGATGTGTGGGATTTAGTTCAAAAACCAAAAGGATTCAATATAATTGGAACAAAATAGGTCTTCAAAAATAAGCTAAATGAGAAAGGAGAAGTTGAAAGAAATAAGGCAAGGCTTGTTGCTCAAGGGTACAGTCAACAAGAAGGTATTGATTACATTGAAACTTATGCTCCAGTGGCAAGGTTAGAATCTATACGCCTTCTTATTTCTTTTGCTGCACAAAATAACATCACTCTGTATCAGATGGATGTTAAAAGTGCCTTTCTAAATGGTATTATAGAAGAAGAAGTTTATGTCCACCAACCTCCTGGTTTTGAGAGTGAAAAATTTCCGGATCATGTTTTCAAACTAAAGAAATCTCTGTATGGTTTAAAACAAGCTCCCAGAGCTTGGTATGAGAGATTGAGAAATTTTCTTCTGGAGAAAATTTTCATCAGAGGCAAAGTGGACACAACACTCTTTTGTAAATCATTTAAGAAAGATCTTCTAATTTGTCAAATTTATGTGGATGATATAATATTTGGATCTACCAATACTATGCTGGGAAAGCAGTTTGCTCAATGTATGCAGGCAGAATTTGAAATGAGCATGATGGGAGAGCTGAGATTCTTTCTAGGAATTCAAGTCAATCAAACTCCAGAGTGCACTTACATACATCAGACCAAATATGTTAAAGAACTTCTGAAGAAATTTAACATGAGTGATAGTAAGGTGGCAAAGACTCCCATGCATCCAACTAGCTCACTTGGCAAGGAAGAGGTAAGTAAGAAAGTAGATCAGAAACTCTACAGAGGTATGATAGGATCACTTCTTTACTTAACTGCTTCTAGACCTGACATATTGTTCAGTGTATGCGTGTGTGCTAGATTCCAATCAGATCCTAGAGAATCACACTTGACAGCTGTCAAGAGGATTCTAAGGTATCTGAAAGGTACTTCTAATGTGGGTTTGTGTTACAGAAAATCTGATGATTTCAAATTAGTTGGATTTTGTGATGCTGACTACGCTGGAGACAGAGTGGAAAGGAAAAGTACTTCTGGAAGTTGTCAATTTCTAGGAAGAAATCTAATCTCTTGGTACAGCAAGAAGCAACCCACAATTGCACTTTCAACCACAGAGGCAGAATATATTGCTGCTGCTGGATGTAGCACGCAGATGCTCTGGATGAAAAGTCAGCTGGAAGATTATCAGATATTTGAAAGTAACATTTCTATCTTATGTGATAATACTTCTGCTATATGTTTGTCTAAAAATCCCATTTTACACTCTAAGGCAAAACATATAGAAATTAAGCATCATTTCATCAGAGAGTATGTTCAGAAGGGAATCATAAATTTAGCCTTTGTTGATACTGATCATCAATGGGCAGACATTTTTACAAAACCCCTTGTTGAAGATAGATTCAAATTTATTCTGAAAAATATAGGTATGGATTTTTGTCCAGAATGATATTTGTCAGAAGCAAATTTTACAGATGCAAAAATACCTAATGCTCTGAAGTATTTCTTCTGATTGCTTATTCATTCTCTTTAATTATTTTCTTGTGAAACTCTGAACTAACAATCCTTAAAGGATCTGAACATTGGTTAACGTTTCATTTCTCAAGAGAATTCAGAAGCACATGCAAGCAAACACGTGTCACTCCTAATCTGCAAAGGTGGCGTGTACACTACTGAAGAGACGTTTGAGGTGAAGTTTGAATAGTGAAAATCTTGATTTTCCCCCCAAATTGTCAGAATCAATAAATGCTTGAAATGATTTTATTCTTTTTCATTAAATGCTTGCTGAGAACGTGCTTTCTTCTGACTGTTTGTATGCCTAAGTGTTTAGTATAAATACATCATTTGTCTTTATTTTCACACTTTTCACATCTCAAACCTTTATGTATTTCTGTCTTCTCTTCTCTCTTCACAAAAACCCTAAGCGTGTGACAAACTCATCTTCAATGGCAACTTCATCATCAACTGCTGCACAATTTCAATCAACCATGGCAGCAGTTACTTCTGCAAATATGGGTGTAACTCCTTATACACCACCAAAGAGAACATTGCTAAAACCTGTTGAAAAATTAGAGGTTCTCTGTGAATCAATGGTGGAATTTGATTCACTTGCTAAGAATGGGTTTGAGTTTCGCTCCATTATAGATGCTCAAGGATGGGTGAAGTATTTTGATAGACTTTTTGGACCAGTTCACCCTCTTCTTGTAAAAGAATTCTGGATACATGCTTCTGTATACCCTAAGTTCATTTTATCTTCTGTTCTGGGAAAAGAGATAATCATCACAGAAGATCTGATTAGAAAACTCATTGGATATGAGGAAACAGATGGAGTATCACACTTGCCAGCTGGGCGTGTAGATATGGATGAAGTTTATGAGGAAGTGATGACTGTTGGACAAGCTTCTAATAAGTTCAAAGATCTGAAGCCTGACTACAAGATCTGGGCTAAGATTTTCATGGGATGCATTCATCACAGAAAGTCTACAAACTCTCCAGACTATGTCAACAATGAACAGCTCTACTTTATGTATTGCTTAAGTCAGAGCACCAAGGTAGATCTTCCATATATTCTGTTTATGCACTTATGGAATCATATAAATGCCTCTAGAGAATATGTGAAGGAAAAAGGTCAGAAGATCAGAACCTGGATTCCTTTTGGAAGGTTAATCTTAGATCTTCTAACAGAAAATGGACTTGTAACTGCTCTGTATGCTGCTGGAGTGACAGATGAACTGGAATTCATTCTTGGAAAGCCTCTGAACCTCAAAAACCATCTGAACCTCAAACACAACAACAAGAGAAACAACCTCAATCAGAAAATCCACCATCCAAAACATCTGAACCCACTGCATCTGTACCAGTTACTTCTGAACCAATCACATCAGAACCACCTACTTTTGAACCCTCATCAAAACCTTCTGAAAATCCTTCAGAATCAACCAACCCATCTGGAACCAACATCCCTGAGACAGAAGTTCTTGATGTTACACCACTCAAAACTGTGTTTCAAGTGTCTTCTACCTCTTGCACACCAACCACATCATCCAATTCCTCAGAATCTGACATTCACCCAGATTTTCTGATATCCCCCTCTCACAGATATTCTGAGGTAAACCAACCAGAACCCCCTATATTCTCTAAAGTTCTTATTCCAAATCCTACTCCCACACCTAAAACATCATCTGAAATCCTCATTCCAAATCCTATCCCAACATCTACAATAAGACCATCTGTAACTTCTCCCTCTTGTGAACAATTCTCATCTTATTTTCACAACCTTTTCTATGGTTTCAAACTCAAAGGTTTCTATGACAGAGTTGAACCATCTGACCCTATCACTCCCTTCAAACCCAAACTTACAATCACCCTACCATCTGTGCTTCTCACCTATATTCAATCAATGTCAGAAGTATGTTCATTAGATACAATATCATACTCTGCTAAATCTGCAAAAGCTGTTACTTCAGCTATATCTGTTTCATCTGATAAACCTACTGCTTCTGATAAACCTGCAAAATCTGCTTTCCAACCTTACTCTAATAAACCCTTTGATGTGGTTTCCTATCACACCAAAGCAAAGCCAAATCTGTTGAATGCTTTAAACAGATCTAAACCTGACAAATCCCCTGAAATTCCTTTCATACCATACTACCCTCCTCCTCTGATCTCCATTCACAAATCCATATTTCCACCTACTCCCTAACCAAAACTAATAACATTGGAGACTCTGTTACACCCCAAACCTAGACTAAATGTTGATTATTTATTTACATGCTTTTTGCAAGAAATACAGATGTATTTAGGTACTGTACAGAGGAAATGTTTAGCAACAATGGCTGCAACAGAATCTGATGTCATCTGGAATAGATTCATCAACAGATTCAACACTGTAGCATCAAATCTGAAGAACATATTTTCTGATGATGTGAAGCTCAGATTTGCTGAAGCTGCAAGAAGTCTGTTCTGGACTGTCAAGAGATCTGGACCATTACTTCTTACAGATGCTCCTCCATCCTCAGAAGAAGCTGCTGAATCTACATCTGAAGACAACCCTTTGGCCATGACTCTGATAGAACATCCTTCTGGCTCTACTGCTCCATGCTATAAAGATCCTATGGAAATTGACTCTATTCAAGCTTCAGAAAATGTTCAACCTTCCTCATCTGAGATTAAGAAAGAACATCCAGATCTTGAGGATAAGATTGCTGTTCTGGAAGCTGGTCAATCAGAAATCAAGTCATGGATGGCAAAACAGGATAAGAAGTCTGAAGACATGACTCAGTGGATGTCTCAACAGGATCAGAAGAATGAAACAATGGCTAAGTGGATGTCAAAGCAAGAACAATCCTCTTCTGAGATCACGGATCTGTTGAAGATGCTTTTGTCAAAACACTCTTAGTTTTTCATTTTTTTTCATTCTGATGTTTGCTTATGTATTTTGAATATCTTCTGATGCATATACTCTTGCTCTGAACTGAATTGAATGAATGTTTCAAAGTTTTCTCCAAATGATTTATCTCATTTACTGTTGCCTTTTATTTGTCTTTTCAAAGTTTTTACTTTTTGCTTATGACAAAAAAGGGGGAGAAAATATAGATCTGAACTGTTTAATTAAACTTCACCAGAATGAAACTTCCGACATATCTATTTTATCTAACATTAAATCTGAGTATTTCAGAACATTTGATAAGTACATTCTGTAAAAGAAACTCTGAGACTCTCAGATCATTTGACAATTATCAAACTCTGACTCTGAAATTTGCAAGACACTCTGACTCTCAAATGTTAAAGAACAATCAAGCTCTAACTCTGAAAAATACTCAAGACAAACGGGAAGTTTCTATTCCTTATTTGTATTTAATTCAGGGGGAGATTCATCATCTCAGGGGGATTTTTAATTATTATATTTTCAATTCAACAAAATTTATGATGTTTTTGCCATCATCAAAAAGGGGGGGATTGTTAGAACACAGATTGGTTCTTAATAATATCTCTATGTTTTGATGATAATTATTATGAAATTTTGTAATTAAGAATTATATACTCTAAAATTTGCTTGAGAGTTTTTACTGCAGATAGTAAAGGAATTAACACTCCAGAAGCAAATCAAAATTGAACATAAGAAATTTGCTAGACTCTGAAGCGCCAGATGCATCCTTTAGAAGATTCTGATTGCTGCCAACAGAAGATCCTGAGCGTAGCCTCCAGAAGATTCTGAAGCAGAAGCTCCAGAAGGATCTGAAGGAGAAGTTCCAGAAGAATCTGAAGCAAGTCAGAAGCATCTGAACCAAAGAAGAATTATGTATGAAGAGTTTTCAAAGCATAGTTACTACAGAAGATTCTGAAAGTACTAAAGCTGCCAGTACTGAAGATCTGATTCAAATATGCTCTGAACTTGAACACGCTAAAAGCACACCTGCTGCAGAAGACTCTGACTCAGCAAAACTCTAATCAACATCAGAAGGCTCTGATTAATTTAGACTCTGATGGAACTTGCTGAAAATTGAAGAAGAATTATTCAAAGATTATATTCGTTGGAATAATCCAAACGACTCTTTCCTTATTTATGCTAGACACAAGAACACAGACAAAAAGGATTTATCTGTGCTTTCTTCTTCTAGGAAAGGTCACTTGATGTGAAGACAAAAAGGCTCAGACCTTTTGGACACTCTTCTCAACGTGAAGCTCACCTTGGATCAGCTGCCTATAAAAGCAAGTCTTCACCCATCTTCTTCACTTGACGTTTTATCTGAAAGAAATCAACATCCAAAGCTCTCACACTATTCATATTCTTTCTAAGAATTAATTTCTTTGTTCTTAATATTTAAGTGAAAAATCACAGTTGTGATAAAGCTTTCTAGAAGCAATTTAAACACTTGTATTTGAATTACATTTGATTGTAAACCTTAAGAAGATCTAGTTAGGATCAGTAGTTCTTGAGAAGACTTTGAACAGTTGTTCTAAGTGTTAACTATTGTAATTAGTTGATTAAATAGTGGATTAAGTCCTTGATTGAGAAAGGCAAATAACTCTAGGAAGGGTGGACTGGAGTAGTTGAGTTCAACGAACCAGGATAAAAATACTTGTGTTTTTATTTCTAAGTTTTAATCTTCATACTTATTCAACCCCCCCCCCCCCTTCTAAGTATTTTCTCACCTTCACTTTCTTCCCAATAATCATTTCTTCTAGATGAGAAGCTTTGATTCTAGATGATCCTTTAACTGTTGGTTCTTCAGAAATATTCATGTTATTCATCTGAGCAACCAATGGAGTTGCATCTGGCGTAGCTTCTTCTTGAGCTTTCTCTACTTCTGGTTTCTCAGATTCTGTGAGAATGACTTCTCCATCTGCAGAGTTTTCAAGCTGCTTTGGCTTTTGATTGCCAAGCTTATCATCAAACCTAACATGTATAGATTCCTCCACAATCTGTGTCTCAGTATTGTATACTCTATAGCCTTTAGAGCGTTCAGAATATCCAAGCATGAAACACTTTATGCTTTAGAATCAAACTTGTTAAGATTCTCTTTACTGTTCAGCATAAAACAAATACATCCAAAAAGATGGAAATAAGAAATGTTTGGCTTTCTATTCCTCCACAATTCATAAGGAGTCTTTTCCAGAAGAGGTCTAATAGACACTCTGTTCTGAATGTAACATGCTGTGTTAATTGCTTCTGCCCAAAAATGTTTTGCCATGTTAGTCTCATTGATCATGGTTCTGGCCATCTCTTGCAAAGTTCTATTTTTCCTCTCTACAACTCCATTCTGTTGTGAAGTTCTAGGACAGGAGAAATCATGAGAAATGTCATTTTCATTAAAATATTTTTCAAAATGTTTGTTTTCAAATTCACCACCATGATCCCTTCTGACTTTAACAATTTTGAAATCTTTTTCAGTTTGGACTTGTTTGCAGAAGTCAAAGAACACAGAATGTGACTCATCCTTGTGTTTTAGGAATTTTACCCATGTCCATCTGCTGTAGTCATCAACAATGACTAATCCATACTTCTTGCTTCTGATGGATGCAGTTTTCACTGGTCCAAACAGATCAATGTGAAGTAACTCTAATGGTTTTGAGGTTGAAACAACATTTTTGGATTTGAAAGATGATTTTGAAAATTTTCCTTTCTGACATGCTTCACAAAGAGCATCTGAGTTGAACTTCAGATTAGGAAGTCCTCTGACCAGATTAAGCTTATTAATCTGAGATATACGTCTCATATTAATATGACCCAATCTTATGTGCCAGACCCATTGCTCCTCATTAATAGACATAAGTCATTTAACATTCTGAACCTTAAGTTCTAAAAGACTAATTTTATAAATGTTGTTTTTCCTTTTACCATTAAAGAGGATTGAGCCATCCTTTTGACTAACAGCTTTGCAACACTTTGGATAAAGATTATGTCATAACCATTGTCAATTAATTGACTTATGGAGAATAGATTATGAGCTAATCCTTCAACAAGCAAGACATTAGTTATGGAAGGAAGTTTACCATTGCCTATGGTTCCAGAGCCAATTATCTTGCCCTTCTGATTCCCTCCAAACTTGACATCTCCTCCAGATTTAAGCTCCAGACTTTGGAATATAGACCTTTTTCCCGTCATATGTCGTGAGCATCCAGAGTCCAGGTACCATGACTGGAGTCTTGACTTTGCTGCTAAGGATGTCTGTAACATAGATTATCTTATCCTTAGGTACCCAGATTTTCTTGGGTCCTTTTTGGTTAGTTGCCTTAAAGCTTTTTCTGAACTTCTGTCTTTCAACATAAGACTTGTTCTGATTAGCTTTAGATTTATTAAACACAGGTTTGTTCTGATTAGAACTTGTGTGTTTAATATCATTTAAGTGACCAAATGTAAACTGAGAATATAAAGGAGGATACTTGATATCCAGTTTATATATAGCTTTTGGATTTGAATCTTCATAAGAGAAAGATTTATATCCAACACCTTTTCTATAGTTTCTGCTAATACCATAGATCATTGAAGCCATTTTGCTTCTATCTAGGCTTTTAGTTAGAAACTTCCTGAAACTATAGTCATACTCTTGTAAAATATTTTTAGAGCATGGTTCAGACTTTGAATCAGAGTTTAGTTGAGCAGATTCTAAATTATTTTTCAATTGAAGATTTTCAGCTTTTAGCTCAGCTATTTCTGATTCAAACTTGTTACTCTCAAATTCAATATGCTTTAGAAGCGTTTTGTATTTGAGTTTAACTTTGCTATAGTTTTCAAGAATATCAGATAGACTTTCAACAAGTTCTTGTCTAGAAAGTTCAGCAAATACCTCCTCAGAATCAGATTCTGATTCTGATCCAGATGATTCAGCAATGTCTTCAATGTCAGCCATGAATGCTACATTTGCACATTCCTCTTCTGACTCTGATGACGAATCAGATGCATCTGAGTCATCCCAGGTAGCCATCAGAACTTTCTTTTTGTGATCTGACTTTCTTTTTGGGTTCTCCTTCTGAAGCTTTGGACATTCACTCTTGTAGTGCCCAGGTTCTTTGCATTCATAGCAAACAACTTCTCTTTTTCCAGATCGTCTGTGTCTAGAGGATTCTCCAGATCTTCTGTATCCAGAGTGTTCTTTGTGTTGATCTGGTTTTCTGAAGTTCTTGAACTTCCTTTGCTTATTCTTCCAGAGTTTGTTGATTCTTCTGGACAGCAAGGATAGTTCTTCTTCATCTTCAGAAGCAGACTCTTCCGAGATTTCTTCTATTACCTACAATGCTTTAACATATTTATTAGATTTTAAAGCAATTGACTTACCTTTCTTTAGAGGCTCATCTTCCTCTAGTTCAATCTCATGACTCCTTAGAGAACTGATTAGTTCCTCCAGCGTAATCTTGTTCAGATCCTTTTCCAGCTTCAAAGCAGTGACCATGGGTCTCCATCTGGTTGGCAAGCTTCTGATTATTTTCTTGACATGATCTGCTGTAGAGTAACCCTTGTCCAGAACCTTTAGGCCAGCTGTGAGAATCTGGAATCTGGAAAACGTGGCTTCAATAGATTCAGATTCTTCCATCTTGAAAGCTTTATACTTCTGGATCAGCGCCAGAGCCTTGGTTTCTTTAACTTGAGAGTTCCCTTCATGAGTCATCTTCAGGGATTCAAATATATCAAAGGCAGTTTCTCTATTGGTTATTTACTCATACTCAGTATGAGATATAGCATTCAGCAAGATAGTTCTAGCCTTGTGGTGATTTCTAAATTCATTCTTTTGCGCCTCAATCATTGATTTTCTGTCAACTTTCTTGCCATTCCCATCAGTGGGATGAACATATCCATCAATAACTAAGTCCCAAAGATCAGCATCAAATCCTAGAAAGAAACTTTCTAGTTTATCTTTCCAATAGTCAAATTTTTCTCCATCAAACATGGGAGGTTTTGTGCTGACTCTTTCTTCATATTTGTTGTTGTTGGGTGTTGAAGTTTCACCAGCCATAATGTATATCAACCAATAATATCAAGAGTTTTTCCCATTGGATCTTTTCTGGTCACGGTTAAGTGATAGCACAAGCAGAACCGGAGCTCTGATGCCAACTGAAGGTGAGAAAAACACTTAGAAGGGGGGGGGGGGGGGGGGGGGTTGAATAAGAGTTTTAAGAAATATGGCAATAAAAACAACTCAAGATTTTTATCCTGGTTCGTTGAACTCAACTACTCCAGTCCACCTTATCAAAGATGATTTGCCTTTCTCAACAAGGACTTAATCCACTATTAATCAACTGATTACAATAGTAAGTACTAAGAACAACTGTCTTAGTCTTCTCAAGAACTACTGACCACACCTTGGTCTTCTTAAGGAACTTCTTACAAATTAATGTAAACTAACAAGTGTTTGATTGCTTCTAATAAGCTGTATCACAACTGTGATATTTACACTTAAGATTAAGTACAACAAAAACTATACAGTTTTATGAAAGATCAAATGAATAAGATCTTTGTGAGATTTTCACTTTGATGAATTAAGCGTGTAAGAATATTTCTCTCTGAGTGAACTAGCAATGAGTAAGTGATGAGCAGGAAATTAGCAGCTTCAAAATGTTGTAGAAGTTCTCCTTTTATAGCTTTTCCAAATGCTTTGACTGATGTGCAGCTCAATATTATATTAGAATATAATACTTTTCATTACCAAAAAGTATGGGCAGAGATATGCTTTCTGCAGGAAAAGTATGGTTGTAGAAGCCTTGGGATTTTCACCACGTCACTTCTTTGGACAAAGTAGTCGTTGGTTACTTTGGAAGTAGCACCACGTCCAATCAAGTTTACAGCTTCTTCAACAAGCTTCCTTTAGGATGAAGTCTTCATAATCTGCACTTCAGAACTTGTAGCAAGCTTAAATGTATGAAATACTTTAAGATGATCAGAGCTAAGATGATTGAGATGTTCAGAGCCTTGATAGATGATCAGATCTTAATATATCAGAGTCTCAATCTTGATCAGAGTCTTCATCAGAGTATGCAGCAGTATGTGCTTGAGCGTGAATATTAATGGTAAGAGTCTGATAATCAAAGCCTCTATTCTTGCAGTGAAAAGAACTTCAGAGTCTTATTAGATCAAAGCTTTCAAATTTTGTACACTTCTTTCATTAACGCTTCAGATCATTCTGTAGCTTCTGCTTCAGATCCTTCTGACAGCGCTTCAGAATCTTCTGATAGTCTTGCATCTGATGCTTCAGAGCCTTGCATAGTTTCTTGTACTTATGTATTTTTGCTTCTTTAAGAGTTTTCAATTTTATACCTGAAACAATAATACTTGAACAAATTTTAGAGTGTATATTTTCTTAATACAAAATTTCCATAAAAGTTATCATCAAAACATAGAGATATAAGAAACATCAATCGGTGTTCTAACAACTTCCACAAAGAAGGTTGGAACAAAGAGGGCTCAGGTTGGACCCCCTAAAGGCTGGAGCTGAGTTGTCACAAAGAAGAAGAGGGTTGAATCCAGTTCAGAATCAGAGACAGACTCCGATGTTGTTGTTGATGTCACTGACATCCAAACCAAGAAAACGGCTTCTACAAGCAAACTGGCTGAAAGTATTTCTGAAGTACCAATTGATAACATTTCATTTCATTATCCATCAAGTGTTAACAGATGGAAATACGTGTATCACAAGAGGTTGGCCCTAGAGAGAGCTTGCTCAGAATGCTCTTGAAAACAAATAAATCATGGCCCTCATCAATGGTGCTGGCTTGGTGAAAACTGTGACTCAGTTCTCCCAATGCTATGAAACGTTGGTGAAAGAGTTCATAGTCAATCTATCAGGTAAATGTGCCGATAGTAAATCAAGTGAGTTTGGAAAAGTATTTGTGAGAGGTGAATGTATCATCTTTACAACAACTATCATCAACAAGTACTTGGGGAGACCTAATGAAGGCCTGGCTAAACTAAGAGTCTCGAACCATCAAGTATGTCAGGAAATAACTGCTAAACAGGTCAAGAAGTGGCCTTCCAAAGGGAAGCTTGTAGCAAGCAAACTAAGTGTTAAATATGCTATGCTTCACAAAATTGGTGTTGCAAATTGGGTGCCCACCAATCATAAGACAACAATGGCAACCATTCTTGGAAGGTTCATATATGTTGTAGGAACTAAGGCTAAGCTCAATTATAGAACATACATTCATGAACAAACCATGAAGTATGTTGGTAGCTACAGTATTAAGGGCCCTATTGCTTTTCCCTCTCTCATCTGTGATCAACATCCCAACATCCTAAAGAAGAATGATGTTGCAAGCAAGAGAGAAACCGCATTGTCATTTCATCATAAGCTGTTTCAGGGGACTCATGTTCCTGATATTGTTATGACATCAGCTGAGACATCAAAAGGATCATCAAAATCAAGAAAAGCTGAAGTAATTTCAATGTGGAAGGAAACTTGCAAGGAACTGGATACTAGAAAGAAAAATCTTGAAGAATTAATCAGAACCCTTGAGCAAGATGAGGAGTCTGAATTCATTGATGAAGAGAGAGAGAGATGGTAATGGTTCAGGTGATAATAACCAGGAAGCAGCTGATGATAGTTCTGAGAAAGCCAGTGGTGAAGATAAGGAAACAGGTAAGGACATGTTTGAGGAAACCAGTATAGAAGACACTTCAGAGGAGAGGTCCATCTCTGCTGAAGAGGAAGAAAATTGATTGTTGGGGATGCCTGGCTCAGGTTGCTGTTCTGCTGAGCTGATGAGGCTGTGTGCTGCTGGTCTGATATTGCCTTAAGATCTTTTGTAAAGACTTGTGTGACATTATATATGCGATGCTCTTTATGAGAAGTTTGTTTACAGTATCCCTAACTAATGTTATGTTACACTGTATAATCTATACTAAGTTTTAGTTGGATCCTAATTTGTGGCTTGTTAGGGACCAATTGGTATTAATTTTTATATATTTTATCGGTCCCTTTTTACCAATTTCTTATTAAATTCACACAAGTTTTTATCACAATTTAGTAAAACATTCAATTTTAGTTATTTTGTTTTGTTCGAATAGATATTTCACTTTTTCTTTAAGTCTTGTAGAAATTTTGTCAAGAAAAGAATGATTGCATAAAAAGATCTCCGGAGCAATACTTGAAGAACAAAGTCGGCAAAAGCAATACGAAGCAACAAAGTAAGCAATTTAGTTTTTTGACAGTTCGCGCCGCGACCACCCTTCGCGCCGCGAACTGAGTGCATTTCAGCCACATGCAAAGTAATGACACATGTCCTGTCTTGGAAGTAAAACCACTTTTTGTAGGGTGGCGTCCCATAGGCTATTTATGGCACTTTTCCCTTGCATGCTGGACATAATCATTACACTTGAGAGTCTTAGTATCTCTTAGGTTTGTAAGAAGATTTTAGAGAGATTTTAGAGAGATTTTCTTGTTTTCTTTGAGGAAGCTTCATGCAAGAAGAAATTCTTGAAGAATTTTCCATGGAATCAATGAAGATGATGAGTAGCTAAATTCCTTCTTGGCAAGGTTGAGGTAGTAGTTACCTTTTGTTGTTTATGTAACATTTGTATCCTTGCATGTAACAAACTTCACCTTTGATAAGGAATAATATTTTTTCTTTTTACATTACAAAATTAGAATTGAATTATTGTTGAGAAAGGTAGTTTGATTCTTGAACTAAAATATTTTTCCAAGTAGAGAATAAATTGTAGAGATAGATTTATTCACTACTTTTTCTATTGTGTTAAGCATTCAAGATTATTATATCAATAGTTAGATGGAGAGATCGTCTAAGGATTTATATAGTAACTATCACAATTTTATTTAGACATAAATATTATTGAGAGAACACTTGAATATTATCAATGGAGTTTGAATGCATGCATGTGATATTAAGAATACATAAACAACAAAGATAGTGAAACTCAATCTTGACAAGATTTCTAAACTCTATTCTAAAATCAATTTTTATTTGTCTTAACTTTCTTATAAGTAAAAAGAATACTTTAGTCATAAACAAACAATTCGAACACCTTTTGAACTTACAACAATCGAAATTATAGAACGGCGGTAGTAACACCAATCTCTGTGGATACGATATTAAAAATATTTGCCGGAAATATACTTTTCAACAAATTGGCGCCGTTGTCGGGGATTGGTGTCGATATTACATGCATTGCAATAATTCATTGTTCTAAGTTCTTGTTTTTATTTTTGTTTCTATCACTCTTGTGTTTCACTTGGTTTGTTAGTTTTGTAGATTCTAGTGCATGCGAGAAAAAGCCACCGATGAGCAATTTCAATTCGACCCCGAAATTGAAAGAACAATCAGAAGGCTTAATAGCAAGACAAGAAGGAGAAAGAAACTAGCCGACGAAAGGAACCGAAGAGAAGAAGCAACAAATTCTGCACTTGCTCAAATTGAAGAGGAAGTTGTAGAAACCGTTGAAGGAAGCATGGGTGACGACGCTCGTACAGAAATGTCCGCTAATAGTCCAAGGCGGACAACTCAATTTGCTCGAGGCGGAAGGAATACGGAGATGAAGACTGGAATCCTTCAACTTCTTTATGCAAATCCGTTCACCGGAATGGATCATGAAGATCCGTAAAACCATCTCATCAAATTTTATGAGATTGCGGGTTCTACGGGAGTAGATGAAGCAGGTGAAGAAAACTTATTCAAGAGAATGTTCCCATATTCATTGGTGGGAAAAGCAAAAGAATGGTACCTTGATCAACCAACAAGAGTGATGACGGATTGGAATTTGTTAGAAGAAAGATTTCTAGAGAGGTACTATCCTCAATCCCGATTCATGGAAGCCAAAACGGCTATTTCGGTGTTCACACAAGGAAGCAATGAGTCTCTAAACGAGGCTTGGGAAAGATTCAAATCCATGTTGAGGAAATGCAAAGGTCACGGGTTTGA
The DNA here is from genome assembly GCA_963859935.3 of Lathyrus sativus. NCBI lineage: Eukaryota > Viridiplantae > Streptophyta > Magnoliopsida > Fabales > Fabaceae > Lathyrus > Lathyrus sativus. The sequence goes on from OZ012736.1 coordinate 88,381,740, forward strand.
TGATCTCACACAAATTCATATTTTTCTCAACGGACTTCAAACATCACAAAAGACACTCTTGGATGCTACCGCGGGTGGTTCTCTTATGTCAAAGAATGCGGAGGAAGCAAAAACCATTATTGATCAAATGGCACTCAACGATCGACAAATTCAACACGACCGTAGTCCTTCACAAAGGAAAGCGGGAGTTCTTGAGTTGAATACCAATGATGCCATACTTGCACAAAACAAGCTACTTTCTCAACAAGTGGAGCTGCTCACTCAAAAAATGTCCAAACTCCCACAATAATTGAAGGAGATTCATGGGACACAAGTTAGACATCAAGTGGCAAGTTGTGAACTTTGTCAAGGAGATCATCCAACCAGATTTTGTCCCCCGTTTCAAGAGGAAGTAAGCTATGTCAACAATCAAGGTCAAGGTTACCAAAGATATCCCCCACAACATAACAACACTTTTCAAAGGAACAACCAAGGCTACCAACAATCAAGATTCAACAACCAGAATTTTCAGCAAGAAAATCCATATCAAAGTCCAAACACACAAGTCCAACAATCACAAGGCAGAAGTTGCAAGTTAGAAGATACGCTTGCACAATTCATACAAGCTTCCATGGCAAGTCAAAAAAGCAATGAAGCAGCAATCAAAAACTTGGAGACTCAAGTAGGCCAACTTGCAAAACAATTGGCAGAACAACAAGCAAGTCCATCGTTCTCCGCCAACACTCAAACTAATCCAAGGGAGCATTGTAAAGCAATATTTACAAGAAGCAGTACAGTGGAGGATGATACAAATATCATAGCTGGAAACCAAGGAGAAAGTGTTGGAAGCTCAAAATGATGAGGAGAAAAATTTATCTCAGGTCGCACCGCGAACTGTACAAAAACAGAATCATGAGGGTAATGTTCAGAAAGAGTCAAAGTTGAAGAACAAAAGAGGGGAAAAAGGTGTGAGTCATGTTCCAGCCCAAGACTTACCTTACCCGCACGCACCATCAAGGAAGGACAATGCAAGGCACTATGCGTGGTTTAGGGATATACTCAAGCAACTTCAAATTAGTATTCCATTCACCGAAGCGTTATAACAAATGTCAAAATACGCAAAGTTCTTGAAAAATATTCTCACAAAAAAGAAGAAGTATATCGAAGATGAAACATTTTTAATTGATGCACGATGCAGCGCTATAATTCATAAAAAAACATCCCATGGAAGGAGTTCGATCCGGGCCGAGTAGTTTTATCGGTGACCATTGGAGACACATACATCAGCAATGTTTTGATTGATCTAGGGTCCATCATCAATCTAATTCCTTTATCTATTATCAAAAGGTTGGGAAACATTGAGATAAAGTCGACAAGAATGACTCTCCAACTAGCCGATAAGTCTACCACTTCACCATATGGAGTTGCACAAGATATGATAGTCAAGGTGGACAAGTTCTTCTTTCCGGTAGATTTTGTGGTAGTAGACATGGATGAGGATCGCGATGTTCCTTTAATTCTTGGAAGACCATTCATGAAGACAGCCCAGATGATGATTGAAATTGATGATGGTCTCATGAAAGTGAGAGTGCAAGATGAAGAGGTAACTTTCAATCTTTTTGAAGCCATGAAGCATCCTAAAGACAAGCACGATTCCTTCCGAATCGATGTAACCGAGGAGGAAATCGCTGAAGTTGCAAATCAAGTCCATCTTTCTAGTCCCTTAGAGAGATCTCTTATAGGAGCTTACAACGTATCAACCGAAAAGGAGGAAGAACAAATTGAGGAATTGGATGAGAAAAGAAAAGCGGAACTTCATGAGTCGGAAGAGTTGCGAAACAATGCTTATCACTCGAACAAAATGTACAAGGACAAAGTGAAAGCATATCATGACGAGAAGGTTCATCCCAAAGTATTTAGGGTCGGACAATTGGTGCTCTTGTTTAACTCAAGGCTTAAGTTTTTCCTGGGTAAGCTGAAATCTAAGTGGTCTGGACCGTTTGTGGTGAAAGAAGTGAAAGAGTACGGAGTCATCGTGATTGAAGATCCCAAGTCCCAAGAAAGTTGGACTGTAAATGGGCAGCGATTAAAAGTCTATCACGGTGGAGAAATAAATCAAGAGGTTAATGTTATTTCACTCACCGAACCATGAAGAAATCACTTGATCGTCGAGCTTGAACGACGTTAAATAAAACGCTCGTTGGGAGGCAACCCAACCTCTGTAAGTTTCTTTCATTCTTATGATTAAACAGTAGTGTAGCAAGTTGCGGGATACAAGGGATAACAACCCATTCTCTATTTCAAAAATTGTTAAAATCCTAGTTAGTTCGCGCCGCGAAATGAGGAATAATGAACATTCTGATTTTGACTGTTCGCGCCGCGAACAATGGTTGCGCCGCGACCTGAAGCGAAAAAGGTGAAAATCCCCAATTTATTTACTTTGCTTTATTGTCTTTTATTCTTTTTCTGTTCCCTCTTTTGCCCACTATCACTCTCACACACTCCTTCACCCACACACTCAAAACTCCAAGGCTTCCATCACTTTCAAGGTTCTACTCCTCACTTTTTGCAAATTATCTCTCTCTTTCCAATCTCAAGCAAGGTATGTACATTCTTTCCCCAATTTCTTATCTCTTGCTCTCTCAATCTAGGGTTAGTAAAAAAATTCAAAAATTCATGAAATTACCTATTTGCATGTTGATGAATCAATTAGGCTTGGTTAGATTTAGGGTTGAAATAATGATTCTGCTGAAAGTTACCATGAATCCACACTTATGGATGCATATTTTTCTGGATTTCGCAAAGTTCGCGCCGCGACCGGGGCTTCACGCCGCGAACCTTTCAAAACCTGCATCCCCAAATTTCTCAATTGGCTTGACTAATTTACATGAATGTTTGTGTTGTTGTTTTGATTGTGATGCAGATGTCCAAACGTGCTAAGACCACAACCCCTAGCTCCTCAAGGACCCAACCAACTTTTCTTGGTCCAGAACAAGAGGCAAGGTTCGAGGTACTTCTCAAGAAAAACATTCAAAATGAAAGAATCATCCGGCTGTCAAGAGAAGGTAGATATATGGAGGTTGTGGCCAATCTGGAAGGAAGGAAATGACAAAAGATCTTTGAGCCCGTCACGGAACTTAACTATGACATTGTGCGAGAATTCTATGCCAATGCTCTTCACACGGAACCCGGGACGGCATACGCTTATAAGACAGTGGTGTGAGGTAAGACTGTCCTCTTTAACAAGCAAGCACTTAACAAGTTCTTTGGTAATCCTCTCACCTTGACGGGGGATAGGCGATGTGAATTCCAGATCAAGGCATTGGCAAATGATTGGGATATTCTGGAAGTTAGTAATTATATATGTCTAGAGGGAAAGACATACGAGCTGAATGACCAAGGACTACCCAAGTGTTGGAAGAGGGAGAATCTGAAATTACAGGCACAAATCTACTTAGTCATTTTGTTTAATAACATTCGCCCCCAAAGCCACAACACCACCATCCTACTCGATGTAGGCTACTTGCTGTATTATATTATGTTGGGGAAGACCGTGGACTTAGCCTTCATTGTTGCAGAAGAACTGCGGAAGATTGCACTAAGCGGAACACCATTTGGAGGAAAAATGGGGTTGCTGACGTATCTTGGGTTAATCATGGGGTTGTGTCTGAATGAAAAAGTGCAGGTTCCGGGAGAGGTACATTCCTCCATCACTTCAATCATGGATGATGCATACCTAAACAGGTTTTGTCAGAGCCGGATGGAAAGGAATGCAAATGTATAAGCTGCTGCCCCGGCCCCTAGACCCCACCGTGCATCGGCGTTTGACCAAATGGCATTTGCCACTTACTGCTGTGATAACTTTGAGGCCTCTAAAAGGTCTCAATCATTTTTATTTGATTGTATGCAGCAACAGTTTCAGAACACCTTTCTGGCACCAGAGGCCCGCACATTCCCATCTCAGACGGACTACTTCGCTTATGCTAATTGGCCTGAGGGCAGGCCATCTTTTATGGGAGGGGCAGGAAGCAGTAGCCAAGCTCCAAGCACGGGCCAAGATGCTTAGATGGAAGATATTTTAGGAACTGTGGGCGGTGGAGAAGATGAGGACGAAGAGTGATGATCTCATGTTGGTAGTTTTAGTAATTTTTTTTCTTGTTATTTTAGTTTAGTTTTATTTCTTTTGGCATTATGTATCTTGGTGGCTCTAGTTTCACCATTAGACTTGTTGGATGCATTTCTACTTTGTGATTTTTAAATTGTGTGTTTTCAAAACTTTGTTGGTATACCCTATTTTTTAAAATTGTTGTTTAATTGTCCTTGTGCTTGAGTAAGTTTAAGGAACCAAGATGATTGCGACGAGCAAGTTGGGAAAATTTGAGTGGTGATGATAAGAACCGGCTGCCGACACTTCAAGGTACACCTTATTTTTATTTTTAGACTTTAGATGAATAGTTTAATGGTGTGTTACAAATTTTTTATCATAAAATTCCTTGAGTTACATGTTACTTTGAATCAAATTAGGACCTAACCAATTGTGAGGTAACCTTTCATTGTACACTAAAGTGCGGGAGACCGACAATTTCTTTTCAACTCATTCTTATCATGCTAAATCATACATTAATCTAATTTTTGAGAAAACATTTTTGAAAAGGATAGAGGCAATCTTTGTTTTTGAGAAAAACCACTAGGCCAAAGAAAGTAAAAACCTTGTGAGGAGTGATCCGTAGTAAAACCCCTTTTGAACCTATAGTAGGATCCATCCAAATTATAAATTTAAATACCATTGATAATATGGTAAATGGATCCTAAATTCTTTCATTTCAAGTGAACCTAAACCAAAGTTGGTCACATGTTGATTTTTGCCTATGTCTAAGTAGAGAGTTTGATTGCATCAACTATGGTCAAAATGATGAAGTTGGGGAGAAAACATAATACATCCCCTTGAAAATATTTGAGCTAACAAAAAGAAAAATGAAAAGAAAAGCTCATGGTGGTGTGTTATCAAAAAAATAAAAAAATAATAATAAAAAAAATAAAGATTGTTGAATAAAAAGAAATGCTCTCTTGGAATAGGCAATCTTTAATTGAGTCTTGTGATCATGTCCTTTCTCTTTAACCTGAACCATATTACAACCCTTAAAAGACCTCTTGATTCTCAAAATTTTCATGATTTAGTGTATGTTGTGATGAACGCATGATTCGAGTTGATGTTGATTTAATTGTTCGGATTAGTGTAAGAAAACCCTTATGATTATTCATCATCACTATGATGTGTGTGTAGTTTTGATTCAATTTTGACATGTATTACTTGGAATTTCTTGGTATAATTTTTGTAGCCAACAATTATTTTTATTCATGATTTGTCTAATATTGAAAATAGGTGTATCATAAGAGTGTTGTATGCTTTTGAACCATTTGAATATCATCCTCTAGCACTTGTTCATTCCTTGCTTTCATAAATTGGTTTGCTTTAAGAATAACTTTTGTTTAGGGACAAACAAAATGATAAGTTGGGGAGAGTTGTTAGGGACCAATTGGTATTAATTTTTATATATTTTATCGGTCCCTTTTTACCAATTTCTTATTAAATTCACACAAGTTTTTATCACAATTTAGTAAAACATTCAATTTTAGTTATTTTGTTTTGTTCGAATAGATATTTCACTTTTTCTTTAAGTCTTGTAGAAATTTTGTCAAGAAAAGAATGATTGCATAAAAAGATCTCCGGAGCAATACTTGAAGAACAAAGTCGGCAAAAGCAATACGAAGCAACAAAGCAAGCAATTCAGTCTTTTGATAGTTCGCGCCGCGACCACCCTTCGCGCCGCGAACTGAGTGCATTTCAGCCACATGCAAAGTAATGACACATGTCCTGTCTTGGAAGTAAAACCACTTTTTGTAGGGTGGCGTCCCATAGGCTATTTATGGCACTTTTCCCTTGCATGTTGGACATAATCATTACACTTGAGAGTCTTAGTATCTCTTAGGTTTGTAAGAAGATTTTAGAGAGATTTTCTTGTTTTCTTTGAGGAAGCTTCATGCAAGAAGAAATTCTTGAAGAATTTTCCATGGAATCAATGAAGATGATGAGTAGCTAAATTCCTTCTTGGCAAGGTTGAGGTAGTAGTTACCTTTTGTTGTTTATGTAACATTTGTATCCTTGCATGTAACAAACTTCACCTTTGATAAGGAATAATATTTTTTTCTTTTTACATTACAAAATTAGAATTGAATTATTGTTGAGAAAGGTAGTTTGATTCTTGAACTAAAATATTTTTCCAAGTAGAGAATAAATTGTAGAGATAGATTTATTCACTACTTTTTCTATTGTGTTAAGCATTCAAGATTATTATATCAATAGTTAGATGGAGAGATCGTCTAAGGATTTATATAGTAACTATCACAATTTTATTTAGACATAAATATTATTGAGAGAACACTTGAATATTATCAATGAAGTTTGAATGCATGCATGTGATATTAAGAATACATAAACAACAAAGATAGTGAAACTCAATCTTGACAAGATTTCTAAACTCTATTCTAAAATCAATTTTTATTTGTCTTAACTTTCTTATAAGTAAAAAGAATACTTTAGTCATAAACAAACAATTCGAACACCTTTTGAACTTACAACAATCGAAATTATAGAACGGCGGTAGTAACACCAATCTTTGTGGATACGATATTAAAAATATTTGCCGGAAATATACTTTTCAACATGGCTAAAAAGGGGGGAGAGAATAATAGAGAACGGCAGGTACAGTAGGAAATAGAGGACAGTAGGTGGAAGACTGCTATAAGTTGCGAACGTGCATAAGCATATGTGCCATTGTACATATGAGATTATCATGCTTGCAGGTGTAACTACAGGTGCAGCTGATGAAATGTGTGATAAAAGTTGATAGTGCTGTTAGAAATGATGTGATATGTTTTTCTAGCTTGGATAGGAATGCATGTATGTTAGAACTAGGAGCTTTATGCTGAAGAAGCTAGGAGCTAACCTTGTGTGTGACTTCAAAATTCCATTCTGAAGGTCTGAACATCCACAGGATGGATGTTAGTATGAGTGACTGCTGTGTGTATGTAGGTGAAGTGTTCAACTGATAAAGTGCATTAGTTGAGGGGGAGTAACTCTGTGTGTTACTCACTCAGCAAAGAGTGACATTTGTAGTGGTAACTAATAGATGGTTAACAGGGTGAGTTATAACAGTGAGAGCTAACTGTGAGGACTCAGAGAGACTTGAGCTAGTAACTATCCTGTATGACAGGACACATCATAAGTCTTCTGCTGTGTAAATCTCTGATTTGATGACAGAGTGTTTTAGCCAAAAAAGTTTTAAAGGGGGAGTTTGTAAGTGCTCTTGATTGGCTGCATTTTGTGGCAAAACACTAGAACATGTATGTATGTCATGACTGATGTTAGTGCATACATAATATGGTCTGTGCAGGGTAAGTTGACTTAGCTAAAAGCAAGTTAAGCTAGATGTCATACCCAATGTTATGACTTGGGCCGTATGACATCAAGCGCAGGTTTGTTTTTCTGGTAGCTATAAACCAGGAAACAGAATAGGAACTCAAGCTGGATATCAGGAGACTTTCTAGAAGCCCTAGGCGAACTAAAAGATCCCTGAATTAAATGGCAAGCGTGTAGATCATTGAAAATAGGTTTGCTATGAATAAAACCTAATTTATGCACCAAGGCCCAAAAGGACTGATAGCTACTATAAATATTAGAAGAAGCAATCCTGAACAGCAGCTCTCGACAGAAGAATAGAGAGTGCAGATTGCAGAGTCCTTGTGAGTGAAGAAGGCTAGTCTTCACGTGTGAATTGAGTCTTAGGAATACTTGTACTCCAAGCAATTGTATGTTGGATGATTGCATTAGTTAGGTAGATTCTAAGTTGTGTCTCACTCAAATTTGTGAAGCAAGAGTGTGTGTACCTTGATCAAAGTTGTGAAGCAAGATCAAGGTGTGTATGAAGTGTCTCTTCATATTGTTTTTGTAATTGTGAGGTATATATCACTGTGGTGTGATTGAGGGGGAGTGAGTGGGTATACTCAGGTCTAGAGTGTCTCTAGGCTGAATTGTCATTGGGTAGGTTTTAAGTGAGGAGTGCAAACTGTGTTGTTTGGCTCTGAATTAATTCTGCTAATAGTGAGGTTCCTCCCTGGCTTGGTAGCCCCCAGATGTAGGTGTTGTTGATACTGAACTGGGTAAACAATGGATGTGTTTTTACTGTTTTACTTTACAGTTAAATTAGTTAGTACATCAGTCAATGTCACAATGGATGTTATAACTTTGGGAATAACATCCATCGTGTGCTTGCCAAAATTTTCACCATGTGATTATTACATGATTGTATGATGATTCCTATGAGTAATGATGATGAGTTATGATGTTGATTCCATGAGTTTTGATGATTATGATGATTTTGATTAATGATGATGCACCTAATGAGTTTATTATGAGGATGATATTGACGTGTGCATCATGCATTCATATACATCCGGACTTCAGTTCAGAACCTTGATTTTTGTGCCTTCAGTTCCATTGTGCAAATGTGAGGTATTTTGTTGTGCTCCGGTTCTCGTGTAGAATTGATCCTACTGTTATGGATCTACGGAGGGTTGATGACCCAGTGTCCATCGATTTTTGTTGATTGGTACCACATGCATGAGTCTTGTTGCATTTGCACTTATGTGATATTTTGATGTAATTTATAATGTTGTGACCTTTGATGTTCCTTGATGCTTATGATGATGTTGAATATGAAAATGACGCCATTTTATTTGATTCCTATATTGATTATTATGAATCGTTTTACTCACCCTGTGTGTTTGAATGTTGCCTCCACGTGGGTAACATGCAGATGACCAGGTTTAGTCGTGGATGTCGTCGAGGACTTTTGAAATTTTTGGGTCGTTGGCCATTGTGGTTGACTTAGAGGGTCTTGCTCTGATAGTGTAACATCAGGTTGGGGTCTTTGAGTCAAACTATATCTTATTGAATTTTGTTATGTTGATTGCCTTGCGGTGCAAGGAAAACTTTGGATTATTACCTTTTTGAATTCCGCTGCCTTTTGAGTAGTTTTGGGGAAAACCCGTTATTTACGGAGCATTGACTATATTTAAATTTTTTAGGAATGTGCGCCCTTTTGAGATGATTTTATAGCGTTCAATATTTTACTTTGATAAATATGATTGATTTGCCATTATATTTGTGGGGTAGAAAAGGGTGTTACAGGGGTAGAATTTGATTAGAACCATGTAGAATCGAGTGAACCCATACGATAGGGGAACTCACCGAGATTATCATCTCACCATATTATTGTTGTTGTTTTCAAGTATTGTTGTAGGTTTAGTTTACAAGTGGAACTATGCATGAATGTCTCAAGAGAAGTTTATATTATGCTTTCCATTGTATATTATGTATCTTATACAATGATAGATATTGTACTCAGATCTTATATTTTATTGTTTGACACTTTTCATATCTTGTACCATTGTTATTCTTTTATGTTTTGTAAAATGGTCAAGTATGTAAATTATACCAATAGACACGTGTTGCACCCCAAATTTGTCCTACCTTTACATGGTTTCTAGTGCCACTTTATTTCGAATGAACAAAATGACACAATTGGCAAGAGACCGTGTGTGAGGAGTTGTGAGTGTGAGAGGTCGAGAGTTCGAATCCCACCTTCTTCATTTTTTGTTTTTCTTTTATTTTTATTCTAACTTTTCTATTTTCATAAAAAAAACATGAGTTGCATTTGAGAAAAGGGGGAGAAGGAGACAAAAAGAAAAACGGTGACCGTCAAGATCTGGAGGTTCAGAAGAGCTTTGAAGCTCATCATCATCACCTCCATTTGAGAAAGAGGAAAAGAGATCCAAAGAAGTTCGTCGAGAACCGTTGCCGCCGGCGAAGAACAAGCGAAAGCATCCCCAACCGGCAATTGAAATGTAAGCTTTTCTGTTATCCCAATTAAAACCTCTTCCAAATAATTAAACCTCCATTTCATTTTTTAAACCATTTTTTTATTCTAACTAAAAAAACCCTTTTTGTGAATTATAACTAAAACCAGTTTTTGGTTATAATTACAGTAAGTAAAAACTTAAAACTTTTTCTTAATTAAAACACTAACCACTAGCAATTTTTTTAAAATAAATAAACAGTGTTTAAAACACTTTTATAGTTATGAAAACATTTTTACTAACTTAAAATTAACCTACTCCTAAAATTAAAACCTTTTTTTTTTTAAGTATTAAAATTAATATTTTTTTTATGTTAAAATTAAGTTTTAAAGATTAAAAATTAAAACATGTTAGAAAGGGTTAAAACTTTTTTTTAAACTAGAACTTTCTTTAAAATTTTAAAATTAACATTCTTTTAAAGTAAAACTAATGAGTTTTTTTAAATGTAAACTTCTTCTTTTAAACAAAACTTATGATTAGAGTTTCTTATTTATTTAAGACTTTCTCTTTTAAAAATTAAAATTAAAACTTTTCTTTTTAAATTACGATTAAAACTTTCTAAAGATAAAAAGTTAAAACTAAAGTTTTGTTTATTTAAAAATTAAAACCTTTTAAAATTAAGACTAAAATTTTAATAAAAACAAAATATAAAAATTAACAAAACAATAATAAAAATTCCAAATTGCATTTTCGTGTTTCTTTTAATATAAACTGTGTTTGCCATATTTCTGTCTAACTTTTCACTAATGTTCTCTGTTTCTCTCCTCAGGTTATACATAGATTCCGATTCATATTTATTTCAATTTATTTTGTTCCATGGATGTAATTTACGCGAGGCCATGTTCCGATTCATATTTATTGCATGTTTTACCGTTATTTTCCCTCCGAAGGAATTAGGTTTAGCTGTTTGACCGCCGAGTCAATAACCCTAGTTTCAACAGCTTTTAAACCCTAATAGCCTAAGTGTCCCGCCGTGGACGAAAATACCCTTTACCCTAACTTTAGGTCAAAGAGTCGCCGTATTTTGTTTTAGGGTTTCCCGCCGGGGAATCCCTAATTTCAACCCTAATTTTAATTCAACATTTCAACGTAGAAATAGGAGTTTAAGACTCCACGTAAGCGTTTCCTTAAGAAATGCTTACTCCCCTTGAAACCTTGACCACAGTCAAGACGTTTCTAACCTCCCTTTCGAGGGGAACTACAATTACTTTGATTCCATTCCCGTCAGGATATGTAGGCACAAGATGTGACGTCTTGCCGAGTAAACTTAGGTCTAACCTTTAGGTCTCTTTTAGGTCACTCTATCCTTTAGCTCAATATATACATCAAGCAGATAATAAAATAAAAAAAGCATACAATAAACAAAAGGTTCTTGTAGAGTACTACAGAAGTTTAGGGTGCTAATACCTTCCCTAAGCTTAATCAACCCCTTACCTAGATCTCTCCCCGCATTGTCTTTACGATGCAAAATTAAATTTTCCTCTTTTGACCTTTTCCTTCGAATAAATCAAAGAGCGGTTGTGAACTAAAGATGCGATTCAAATTAATTAATAATTTGATATCATATTCTAACCGCAACAGAAGATGGCGACTTCACTGGGGATCCTCCTAATTTTTAAGGGTTACCCCTATTTTGTTTATTATATGATATTTTATTAATTATTTTTATACATCATTGTACCTTGTGGGATACCTGTTATTGTGAGATAAGTCCTAACCCAGACTTGAGTGACCTTATTATAGGAAGGTGAGATATTCGACGAGGCTTGCCGGGAGTGAGTCCCGACCAAGTCGACTCGAGAATCACCGCTCAGTTGAGACCCTTTCGAAAATGGTTCGGTTGATCGAGTGCAGTCGTGAAAACTTTTACTATTTTCAATTGGAGTCTGTGATACTGGGGACCGTAGTACCTTAACACCATCTTGGCCTTATATAGGACGTAGTGCGGGAACTGTGTGGGAGTAGTCCTACAATGGTTGTTACGCGATACTACACTCAAATGAGGTTCTCTTGAGAATATTATCGACCCCCGAGTCAGTCGGAAAGTTGATAATATTCGAAAGATGGATTGATGACTTTGGGCACCGCTTTAGAACCTTGTTCTGCAGGTACAACTACCCCATAGTACATACCTTTTGGGAAGGGTAGACCTTAACTCCATTCATTGTTCCTCTAACCTAGGACTTTGTTGTTTGTGTGTATTTGTGCATGACATTCATAAAACATCATTCCTAGTTTCAAGGAATTCAACCGTCCTTTGCGAATTCAAAAGTCCTACATTTCAAAGTTTAAAACCGTTTCCAACTTTCCTAAAAAAGAAATGTTTGCAATCGACTGTTGAAGTTCTTTGAACTATTGCATTGCATTAGCATCATATCTTGCATGGCATCTGTCCCCGGGTTTCTCATGTCCAGTTGTCCTTATCTTCCAGTGTTTCGTTGAGTCGTCAAGCTGATTCCTCGACACAGATATCAGACTAGAGCTAACTATAGACGCCAAATGTCAGAACAAGAGGAACATAATGCGGAGGTCCGAATGGAGATTGATGAGTTGAAAGTAGGCATGACCAGGCTTACCGAGATGCTTCAAGTGTTGATTGCCAGAGGAGAGCCACCTCAGAGGACTGTCATTCAGGAAGTTTCAAGTGTTAATCCACCTCTTGTTTCATTGCCGCCCTCTACTTGGCCTGAGTTTGGTTTACCTCCTAACTACTCTCCCCCTGTTGCATTTGCTGCTATGATTGGTCAGGCTGTCAGACCGGTTTTTCAAGCTCCTGTCCTTACTGAGGCCCAACCTGTGGTCCACACGATTAGCCAGACTATCCAAGCTCCCGTTGAGAATCCTCCCTATGAGTATAATGTTGCCGGTGTTCAAGAAGATTTTGTTGAGCCTGAGATCACCCGTGAACAGTTTCAGATCATAAACAAGAGACTCTAAGCTGTCGAGGGTACTGATTTCTTCAACGTTGATGCCGATAATATGTGCCTAGTTTCTGGTCTTGTTTTGCCTGCCAAGTTCAAGACTCCTGAGTTCGTGAAGTATCAAGGTCATTCATGTCCAAGAGCCCATCTAGTCGTGTACTTCCGAAAGATTGCAGCTTACACCACCAATCAGAAGTTGCTCATCCATTACTTTCAGGATAGTTTGAGTGGCGCTTCTCTTAAATGGTATATAAACTTAGAGAATATCAGTGTCCACTGCTTCCAAGATCTCGCCAACGCTTTTATGAAGCAATACAAATACAATTTGGATATGGCTCCCGATCGTCGTCAACTTCAAAGTATGTCTCAGAAGGAAAAAGAGTCGTTCAAGAAGTATGCTCAGTGTTGGAGGGAGTTAGCTTCCCAAGTTGAACCCCCTATAGCAGAGAAGGAACTGACAGGAATGTTCATGGATACTTTGTGTTGCACCCCAAAATTTGACCAACTACTTGTCGCAATTTGGCTCGTGTTTCGTCTCATTTCATTTTCGCATTTGCATACCGCGCACATTGCATTTTTTCCAGTCACATTGGTTTATCGGGATCACAGCCCTCTGATAGCATTTCAGGCCAATACGAGGACGTATTTTGAGAATCGGTACTCGTCCCAGTGTTTTCAACTCTCGCTGTTGTTTTTGAGGACCTCTCGGTGTCTGGGATTTTTACCGTTTATTTCGATATAGTTCGCTAATCGATTTAATCGGCTTCCTCGGTAATTTTTAGATTTTCCCCTTATTTTCTAGAATTTTTTAGGGATTTAATTCATTTTTCTAGGTATTAGATAGTTTTTTAAATAGCTTTTAGATATTAATTGTTTTTTTAATAGTTTAGGAATTTCTTTAATGATTTTTAAATAGATTTTTAGAATAAATCATATATTTTTAGGCATTAAGTAGTTTTTAAAATGATTTTTAATGGGGTAATTCTTTTAATAGAATTTTTAATAGAATTTTTAATAGATAATAGAGTTTTTCTATTTTTTTTTGTTGTTTAGGAATTTATAAGAAATTAATAAAGGTTTTTCATTAATTTAGAATTAATAGAGCTTTTTTTAGGTTAATTCTCTTTTTTAGGTTTAATTAGATTTTAATCATTTAGTTAGATTTTAATTAGAGTTTATTAGGTCTAATTAGGATAGATTAGTTTTAATTTTCAGATTAGTCTTAATTGTAGTCTTAAGTTTTAGTTTTAATTCAGTATTAATTAGGTTTAATCATTAGAGTTAATTAGGTGGTCATTAGTTAATTAGTTCAATTAGGTGTTAATCATGTGTTTAATTGTGTCATTAGTTCAGTCTTAATTTCGTGGGCCCAGTTTTTGGAGGCCCAATCCCCAGGTTCGGCCATGTGTCATCCGCATAAAAGGCCACGTGCATGCTGAATTTCTCTCTCAGGGGTTCCACGTTTCACTCTCAGCTTCCACGTTTTCATTCCACTTCTTTCCACGTTTTTCACTTCAGGTCCCACACTCACTCCACGTTTCACTCACCACAGTTTTCCACGTTTCCTCTCTCTCACTGCCACCTCGCCTAATACCTGTCCTCACCTCACGCTCACCTCACGCCACGTGTAACGCATGCCGTCTCTCTCCCTCTGCACTACAACGCGTGTCCCACCACTCACCCTTCACCGGAGACCCCGCCGCCGGCCATGCAGCCGCCGCGCTAACCGCCTCCGATCACTCTAACGGTCACCGGAGAGCTGCGAAGTCGCCGGAAACTTCATCCCTCATTCATCTTCCCCAAAACTCCTCCACCAATCTCCAGTAATCGTCCAAAATCCTCACCATTTCTTCAGCCCAATTCGCCGGAAACATCATCCTATCTTCAAACATCTCCAGAAAACCACCGTGTTCTTCATCCAATCCTCATGAGTTTCCAGAAATCACCATCAACCTCCAACCGTTTTCCAGAAGATCTTCAAGATCTTCGTCCAGGTTCATCAAGGTGCATGCGTTTTTCCAGAATTGAGTCAACCTTCACCTTGATCTTCATAGAATTTTCCAGAATCTGCAAGACCTTCATCCGTTCTCCAACTTTTCCCCAGAAGTCCATACTGATCTTCATCAAGATCGTTGAAACTTCATCATCGGTTTACCATTTCCTTCCAGAAATTCATCCTAAGATCTTCAAGATTCGTCACAACCTCAACATCTCCGTTCACGAACAAGATCCATAAATCTTCAACTCTCTTTTTCAGATCGCTTCAAGAATACCAACCGTGTTCTTCGTCCAGATTTCAAGAACGTCCAAGAATAATCAGATAACGAATTTTCCAGATTTATCGTCGAGAATCTTCATCGCGTCTTCAAACCACGAACAAGATTCTCAGATCTCTCACGATCTACAGCATGCAACCACGAATCTCCAGAGCAATCATCATCCATCAAGATCCGCACATGCGAAGATCTCAGAGGTTCGTCCAGGTCTTCATCGAGGGATTCAATGTCTTCAACAACACGAGCCGGGGATCATACGAACTGGGGGTATTGGAGAAGAAAAGATTGAGAAAGGAAATGAGAGAGTGAAGCTGAGGAGAAGGACGGCGCCGTGAACAGTGATTAGGGGAGGAGAAGAGGATCTAGGGTTTTTTTCCTGAGAAGTTGGAACGAGGAAGAGGGAAAGCTGTATGGATTGGGCCCTGGGCCCATTGGTTTCATCCGTACACCCCCTGTTCTCACATCCACCCTCCGTTTCCATTCTTTTTCTTTTTTTGTTTGTTCTTTGATGAACATGAGCCAAGCCCAACGAACCTTTCTGGGCACACCCTCCGTTTTCTCCCAACACCCCCTCCCAGTTTTTTTTATTTGTTTTTCTGAATTACTTATTGGGCTGGGCCCAGTGCTGCAATGTTGTTCTGTTTTTTGCTGCTGTACCTCCTGCTGCAGTTTTGCACCCCCCTTCTGCTTTTCTCTTTTTTTCTTTATTTTCTTTTATTTTCTTTTGTTTAGAATTTTTTAAAAAGAAAAAGAATATGTAATAGAAAGAAAAGTATAAAAATATAAACAAATATTATATTAGCTAATAGTTTTTTAATATTTTCTTTTAGGATATATTTTCTTTTTAGGATCTATTTTTCTTCTTTAGGATATATTTCCTCATAGAGTTTACTTTTTACACTTTTTAGAAGTAGATTTAAATGTCCACTTGTTAGGGGACTATTTTCCATTCGATTTTCCATATTAGATGGATAGGATTTTTAGGAGTTTATTTTCCTGTACCCAATCATTGTAATTTCTTCAGAATATTAATAAAATGAGATTTGTGTTGTGGTCTCCGTTCTACCCGTAGTTAGGCCGAACTACAGCTGCTCTGACTTTCTCTGATGAGAATATGTAGGCATAGGATGCGATATCCTAGCGAGCACACTAACAACTAACCTTTTGTTCTCTCGCTGCTGCGCGATCGAGACTTTCCCGCTGACGACTGATGTTATCCTTTTCTCTTGCCCGAGTGCATTTGAGACCAGACCGTAGTTCTACCTTTAAACTCGATATACTACGTCCGTTCTACCGCAAACAGGTACGCCTAAGTCTCCAATGGTCGAGCAGCGTCCACCTAACTGCTAGAATGCGTACGCTAGTATCGTCAACATAATCTCTCACCCCCGTGTGACCGAGAACACCCTGTCTAGCCGTAGTTAGCCTGAACTACGTCATGCTCTGATTTCTCTGGTGAGAATACGTAGGCCCAAGACGCGACGTCTTGCCGAACAACTAACCCGTAGTTTCCCGAACTACGCAGACTCTGATTTCTCGTTCTCTGATGAGAATACGTAGGCATAGAGTGCGACGCTCTATCGAGTCAATTTCTTTCTGTTTAGATTTAGCAGCCATAGATAGATTGTTTTTCACCCGTAGTAAACCAAACAAGCGTGGATCCCGTCTAGTACGACGGACGTGAGGGGTGCTAATACCTTCCCCTTGCGTAACCGACTCCCGAACCCAGACAATGGTTGCGACGACCTTGTCTTACCCTTTTTCGTTAGGTTTTTCCGATCGTTTCCTTTCCCGCTCCGAGGGATAAATAACGAAAGGTGGCGACTCTTCTGTTGTGCCGGCACCTTATTTTCGCGCAAGCGACACTTTGTCTCCTTTCTATTGGGAAAAGATGATTGGGAGTGTCTCTTTAAGCTTTACAGATCTGGTGACTATTGGCCAAAGGTTAAAAGAAGGTTTGAAAAATGGGAAGGTATCCAAAGCTGCCGAATCTTCTAATGGTGCAAAGAAATCCTATGGGAATTTCCGTAAGAGGAAGGACGAGCAGACTAATGCTGTCATGACCGAATCAAGAAAGCCTCGCCAGGGATCTCAACCTGTTGTTTCTCCACAGCCAGCTCAGAGCGCTCAACGTCCAGTTATTAGACAAGACCAGTCTCGAAATAAGAACCAATTTGATCCTATTCCCATGACTTACACAAAGCTATATCCGTACTTGGTTCAACGAGGGCTGATTACTACCAGGGCTTTACCACCTCCTCCTAATCCTCTTCCAGCTGGATTCAGGGCTGATCTCCAGTGCGCTTTTCATGAGGGTGCTTTAGGCCACGACTTGGAACATTGTTTTGCACTTAAAGCTAGAGTGCGTGAGTCAATGAGGGATGGAATACTTGATTTTAAAGATAATCCTCCAAATATCCAGAAAAATCTGTTGACAGCACATCAAAAGTGAAGCTTCGGGCTGACCCCAGAGGATGGCTCACTGATTTAATCATTAGGCTTTTGTTTCTCATTGTTTGTATTTTCCTTATTTTATTAGTTGTTTGCTTTCGAACTATGTTTGTACTTTTATATTAATGAATTAAGCATTGCAACTTTTGATTTAATTCATTTTATCTATTATTTTCATCTCTATGCTTTATCTTTCAAATATTTACTTTTGTCCGAATTTTTGGTATGCAAAGATTGGAGGGAGGATGACGAAAATGTTATACCCATAACTGCTGTCAGTATGCTTTCAATCAAACTTTGTTGATGATGTAAGGCATTGTTTCGATCCCCAAACACTGGAGAAATAAGGAAGCTATCCCCTTGTCACCCCTTTCGAGCTTAGAAGTTGGAGTTTCGTTCTCTACAAAAAAAACGCAATTTTAACCTTGGGGCATGGGTAGCTCTCAGTTAACTTGGTTGTGTTTTCCTACAACACGCCTTTCATATAAAGGTCGCACTCACAATTTTCCTTCGTACACAGGAAGTGTCGAAGATGCCTTTTTAAAGCCAAAACGCCAATGATGGTTCACCGTAATCATTTAAGATAGGCAGTCACTTTATTTCGAAAAAAACAAAATAAAATATAAAAAGCCCGCTAACTCAAAACCTATGAAGGAGACTTAGGCAAAACTGGGGCATCCTGCTGACTGTAATCTTCACAACAACAAAAAACAGTTCAAGCAAAAGTTAGGGATAATAAAAAGAGGAGATCTTTAAATCCTTACCCTGAAAATCCTCAAAGTCAAAAGAACCATATGTTGTAAAGAAGCAATGGCTGCCTTTTTGTAGGTCCCTTGACTTTTGAACCATCAGTGCAATTCCTAACCTATAGGAACCTGAATGCATAATATGAGTTAACTGAGCGTAAGACTGAAGATTATCACGTAGATTGGGTGGGAACAAACAAATTTTGAGCCTTTATCCCTTGTTTCATAAACCGTGAACCAGGCCATGTTACAACCCTCAAAAGACCTAATTGAAACAAGGATATTTTGAAAGCATGCTACAGCAAGGTTGCGTAAGCTGACTCCTAAAGATCTTTGTGAATCATTTATTTTGGCCGTATACTTGTATTAAACTTTGAGTGTCCTGGACCGCCATGTTCTAACCGATGACTCATTTATTTTTCATCTTTCAAAAACAATTTTGATTTCAAAAGTTGCATGAACTTTGCATTACCATGTTTGTATGAATATTTTTGTTTGCAAACTGGCTTTCCTCTAAGGAATTTTTAAACAATCGAGAAACTTGGTCAAGTGATCCTATCAGGGGAAAAGTCTTCTCAGATCTGGTTTATCCATGAGATTTTCAAGACTCGAACTAGGGCAAACCTTCCGAGGATACAGTAAAACAGTCAGTTTCAGAATCAGACAAGCTGAATCAATTATCAGTTCATCTGTAATGGACAATTTAATCTGGGGCAGTTTACTTGAAAGATCTCAAGCGGCTTTCCATCCTTCCTACGAGGACCATCAACCTGATTATAATTTAGCAAGTGGCAGTGATCTTCGGGTTGAGGAATCAGTTTTCCAGTCTTGTCATCTTACCAGAAGAGTCGAGCCTTGTCGTCGACATCTGCATTTGCATTTGATCATATCTCATAACATAATTCATATACATATACATTTCATACCTATGCATATCATGAGTGTTTCATCCTCATTTGCATTTCTTCCGAGGGCGTGTTTTATTTAGGTCTTACCTTGTGGTCGAAGTCCAACTTACTTGGCACCTACCAAACAACTTGGTGTCGTGTCTATCTGATGTTCTTCCAGATATGACGTTTTTCTTATCCGATGGCTTTCCAGATATGCTTGTTCCTTTTACGTCCAATACTATCCTCATATATTGTGTTTATACCTTTCATTCAAAGCCATTATTGGATGTCTGGTACCCTGATTTTAATGTCTCTTTCTGATGGTTTTCCAGATTGAGTCTCGTTGTTCTGATGTTCTTCCAGAACTTCGTTGTTACGTATCTGATGGTTTTCCACAATCTATCCGATGGTTTTCCAGATATGTTTCTCTTTCTGATGGTTTTCCAGATTGAGTATCTTTTATTTGATGGTTTCCCAGATATTTTCCTTCGATTCTGATGGTTTTCCAGGATCTATCCGATGGTTTTCCGGATCTGTTTCTCTTTCTGACGGTTTTCCAGATGGAGTATCTCTTATCTGATGGTTTTCTAGATATTCTTTTACGATTCTGACGGTTTTCTAGAATCTTTCTGATGGTTTTCCGGATAAATTCCTCCTTCTGATGGTTTTCCAGATCGATTCTTTGTTCTGATGTTCTTCCAGAACTCTATTTGACGATTTTCCAGAAACCCCTGTGATTCTGATGGTTTTCCAGAATCTTATCTGATGGTTTTCCGGATCTGTTCTCTTTCTGAGGTTTTTCCAGACTGAGTTTTTGTTCTGATGTTCTTCCAGAACCCCTTTGTTGATTATCTGATGTTCTTCCAGATAGGTCTTCAAAACTTTCCCCGTGCATTTATTGCTTTCCTAAATGTTTCGGATTTACCTTCAGAAACTTGTCTTCATCTCATGCTCCTATAGATGTCGTCCTTTTGTTTCTAGATATAGCCCAGGGTTTATTCGATGTTTTTCCGAGTATCTCTGGTATATTTTAGAGTTCATTCGATGTTCTTCCGGATGTCCCTGGAATTTGTTTCTTTGACCCCGAGGTTATTCGATGGTTTTTCCGAGTATCTCTGGTGTTTGTTTCTCTCTGTATAATTTCCGATGATTCGTGAAGATCCCGCTCGATCTCTTCGTTTAAAGGAATGACCCGGAAATTCCAGCACTTGTCGTTTACCTGATCATACCGCCGTGTGGATCCTGTGTTACCGTTTGTTCTAAAGTGACAATTGTCGTGCTATTCCACCAGTGCATCGTATTCCCCAGTGTAGTTACTCGTCGCGTATGTCCCCTATGTCGTCTGCATCCTAGAATTCATCATTCCATTATACGCATCATATTAGATTCATGGCATTGTCAACATTATAGTTCGTGTTATTTTGTCCATATCATTGCATATCACTGCATATAGGGGACAAATTTTTGGTTATCTGTATTTAAATCCCTTTCACCGCGATTTCTCGAGTCTCCGCTACTCAAATCATCCGGTGCAGCTATTTAAATAGGGGCATCTGTTGCACTCCAAATTTGTCCTACCTTTACATGGTTTCTAGTGCCACTTTATTTCGAATGAACAAAATGGCACAATTGGCAAGAGGCCGTGTGTGAGGAGTTGTGAGTGTGAGAGGTCGAGAGTTCGAATCCCACCTTCTTCATTTCTTGTTTTTCTTTTGTTTTGTTGTAAATGTAAACTTCTTCATTTAAGACTTTCTCTTTTAAAAATTAAAATTAAAACTTTTCTTTTTAAATTACGATTAAAACTTTCTATAGATAAAAAGTTAAAACTAAAGTTTTGTTTATTTAAAAATTAAAACCTTTTAAAATTAAGACTAAAATTTTAATAAAAACAAAATATAAAAACTAACAAAACAATAATAAAAATTCCAAATTGCATTTTCGTGTTTCTTTTAATATAAACTGTGTTTGCCATATTTCCGTCTAACTTTTCACTAATGTTCTCTGTTTCTCTCCTCAGGTTATACATAGATTCCGATTCATATTTATTTCAATTTATTTTGTTCCATGGATGTAATTTACGCGAGGCCATGGTCGCGGTTTTATTTTATCTTTCTCTTTTTTGGGGATTTGTAATTTACGCGAGTGATCTTTGCGACGTTTTCTTTACTTTCTGCATTTTAATTTCTGCCATATAATATCTTGCCATGTTTGCATGTTTTACCGTTATTTTCTCTCCGAAGGAATTAGGTTTAGCTGTTTGACCGCCGAGTCAATAACCCCAGTTTCAACAGCTTTTAAACCCTAATAGCCTAGGTGTCCCGCCGTGGACGAAAATACCCTTTACCCTAACTTTAGGTCAAAGAGTCGCCGTACTCTGTTTTAGGGTTTCCCGCCGGGGAATCCCTAATTTCAACCCTAATTTTAATTCAACATTTCAACGTAGAAATAGGAGTTTAAGACTCCACGTAAGCGTTTCCTTAAGAAATACTTACTCCCCTTGAAACCTTGACCACAATCAAGACGTTTCTAACCTCCCTTTCGAGGGGAACTACAATTACTCTGGTTCCATTCCCGTCAGGATATGTAGGCACAAGATGCGACGTCTTGCCGAGTAAACTTAGGTATAACCTTTAGGTCTCTTTTAGGTCACTCTATCCGTTAGCTCAATATATACATCAAGCAGATAATAAAATAAAAAAAGCATACAATAAACAAAAGGTTCTTGTAGAGTACTACATAAGTTTATGGTGCTAATACCTTCCTTAAGCTTAATCAACCCCTTACCTAGATCTCTCCCTGCATTGTCTTTACGATGCAAAATTAGGTTTTCCTCTTTTGACATTTTCCTTCGAATAAATCAATGAGCGGTTGTGAACTAAAGATGCGATTCAAATTAATTAATAATTTGATATCATATTCTAACCGCAACAACACGGATGATGGTTTCAATACCAGATAATAACTCTTGTATGATATTATTCTAGTATATATTATACAAGGGGTTATAGAAATGGTGTCATATTTTCTAATGGATAAAAAAAGAATTTATTTGTATGTCAATGCTTGACGCGGTCTTAATAGATCGAGCTTGTAGATTTGTCTCATTTTAAAAAGTTTTTAATATTTTGAAACACACTTAAAATATTTTCTTATTTTAATAAATGTGAATTTTATTATTTAGAAGATTGAATAGCAAAATAATTTTACAGAATATAATATTTTATTAAATTAAATATTTATTATGATAAATAATTTTAATCACATATATATATATATATATATATATATATATATATATATATATATATATATATATATATATATATATATATATATATATATATATATATATATATATATATATATATATATATATGACATCTTTAAAGAAATAATTTCATTTTTTAATTTTATTAAATTTAAACTAATTAGTTTGTTTATTAAACAATACTCTATTTCGTATTAGGTTAGAGAATAAATGTAAAGTGCAAACGAGTGTCACAATGCAGTTATACTTACCCATAATTTTTCTAACGTAAATTGTAGGCGACTGCTAATTGTAGAAAAAGTGTCGTATTTTTATATGGTGTAAAAAAAAGTGAATTCAAATGTATGTTATTGTTTGACACGATTTTGATGAATTGTGCATAGAGATTTGTCTCATTTTAAAAAGTCTTTAATAATCTGAAACACAATTAAAATGTTTTCTTATTTTTATAAATGTGACTTTTTTTAGAAGACTGAATAGCAAAATAATTTTATATAATATAATATGTAGTAAATTGAATATTTATTATAAAAAGATATTTTTAATCACATTTATATAATATTTTATATATCTAAAAAACAATCTATTTTTAAAATTTATTAAATTTTAATTAATTATTTTGTTTATTAAACAATATTCTATATTTCGTATTAAATTAGAAAATAGATGTAACTGGAAACAAATATCACAACGTAGTTATAATTGTCCATAGTTTTTCTTGACGTAAAATGTAGGCAATTGTTAATTACAGCAAAAGTGTTTTTGTGTGCGAAAAAAAAATTCACGTATATGCCAATGCTTGACACGATCTTAGTGGATTGTGTCTAGAAATTTGTATTGTTTTAAAAAGTTTTTAATAATTTAGAATATAATTAAAATATATATTTTTATTTATTTTGATAAATGTTACTTCTTTTGGAAGATTGAATTGCAAAATAAGTATTTATAATATAATATTTTATTAAATTAAATATTATTTTAGAAAGATATTTTTAATTGCATATATACAATATTATGTATGTGACTTCTCAAATAAAAATATTTTTTAAATTTTTTATTAAATTTAGATGAATTAATTAATTAATTAATTAAACAATATTCAATATTTCTTATTAAATTCAAGAATAGATGTAAGGGGGAAAAAACAATCACAATGCAATTATAATTGTCCATAGTTTTTCTTAATGTAAAGTTTGTCATGTCATCAATACAAACATAATTTAATACAGAATATACGTTGTTAATTGATTAAATAATTTAAAATTATTTTACTTTAGTGGTGCATAATTTTTTTTATTTCTTTTTTATTTTGATAAATGTGATTGTCTTTTCTAGAAGACCGATAGTAAATTTATTTTATGTAATATACCATTTTATTTATTATACAGTTATTTTAACCTTATATTGTGTATTAATTTTATATCTTTAATAAAATCTTTTAAAATATTAAAAATTACCTTTCCATTTTTTCTATGTTCTGACAATACCGTTATATCCCATGATTTCCATCCCATCCGCTTGGTTTATGCTTAAATATTTACAAAATAAAAATTAAGTTATATTTGAATAATTAAATAAATTAAAAAGAATTTATTAAAACACCCTCTTAAACATTATATCTGTTATTTTTTTCAATAATACATGTTTTTCTCAAAAAAATATGATAAAAAAAAGTTTTAGATAAATACTATACTAATGGACCCTAAATAATTTATCATTAAATATTAACAAATTTTTTTCTAAAAGGATAAGATCAAAATTTTACAATTTAAATATGAATACAAACAAGTACAATTAATCTATGTGCAGAAAATATGTAATTTATTATGATAAAAAAATCATTTTTACATACTATCTATGGTTAAATATATTTAATTTAAAATATAAAACATAATTATTAGTCTACTCTTAAATAAATGATAAAATTATGAGGTCTCTCAAATTGTATTTTTAATAAAATAATTTATTAAATTTTTTTTTTTAATAATTTGATCATTTAAGATGTTTTTTACATATTTTTCTTACATTTTAAACATTTATAAACATGTGACTCTTGTATTTTTATACTACTCAAAATAATTGTATTTATAATTATCATTTTTTTTTTGTTAAAAAATGGTAATAGTGATAACTTAAAGATCAAATTATTACAACAAAAAAAACTAAAGCATTAATATGTAAAAAAATAATTTAAAGAATCTCTAGTGCAGTTTTGTCTAAATAAATTGTCATCTATAAATAATTTTAAATAATTATAATTTTGGAATAAAAATATTAAAAATATTTAAATTTATTGATATTTATTTATTTACGATAAAAAATTTTTAAAAAACTTTTGTTTATAAATAATACAGAAGGAGTATATTCTATAATATAACATTAACATAGTTATAAAATGTTCTTTAATTTTATTTTAATAAGGTTTTTAAATTACACTATTTTTAATTTTAACTTACAGATAAATATAATAATAAAAGCAATTAGTGCTTTGCATTAGAAACGTGACGGTAGCCCATTTTTTAGCATAGGCTATGGCAAGATACTCACCCCCTCGATCAACGTTACTTTTAATCATTTTAAAAACCAAGTGTTGGTTGGCAATTCGTGTGAGCCTGAAATAAAAAAACAAGAAGTCAAAGCTGAATTTCATAAAAAAAGGAAAAATATTATATAAATAATATTAAAATTATATATAAATAGAAGATGTAGAAAGTTGAATTAGCTCAGTTGTTTTATACCAGCGACAGTTTCAGAAGCTGTGTGTGTTCAGGATCCTATGGTGGGGTCTCGTCTATCTCATCTAAGATTGTCACTGATACTTTCTTCTCTTTGGTGAGTTTAAGAATCGTTTGAATTCTTCACCATCGTAGTCGAAAACAAAGTTGATTTTTTTCTGTTTATGTTTGGTTTTTTCTTCCATTTCGAGTTTTTTAAGGTTTAAGTCAAGATTTCTTCCTGTTTTCGTGTCGTGTTCATCTTATGTTCATTCTGAATCTTTGATTTACCATCGTGTTTAGTTTTTTTTTTTTTGAGTGGATGGCAGCGGTTATGGACTAATGCGGTCGTTTTTTGTGGTCGTGGGAATTTTCTCTGAAAATTCTGGGTATTGTTTACTTGATCGCAAATTGAGGAAATAATAAACAATGTATTTGGTGTCTTGCATGAGCCGCGTGACTCATGTGTATGCGTGTCGTGGATGTTTTACACGGTCACGAAATCAACATGAGTCGCGTGTCTCTTACATTTTAACATTAAACACTCACATGATATCAATATATACTAACAACATGTCTTGTATCTTACGCCTTAACATTAGACACTGACACGATATCAATATATATGTTAATAGCTTGTTTCTTATGTCTTAATGTTAGTCACAGACACAGACATCACCATGACTTTATCTTTTTGAAATTAAAATCGATGGTGACGTGTCTGTATTGGTGCTTAAGAGAAAATTAGCTTAATGTCTTTTACGTTGTCGTCTTAACGTTATTAGTCATTGAGAGTGCATCAACACATGTGAACCAGATGTCTCTTACGTTTTCGTTTTAAAACGTCACACACCGACAAAACATCAACAAATAATTACGTTTTTTACATTAGACACTTGCACAAAATCAACACATAATTCGCGTAACGTGTTAACGTTAGACACTGACAGAACATCAACACATGTCAACCACATGTCTCTTATGTTTTAAAATGTTATACACCAGTGTCTCTTACATTTACAAACGTTAGACACCGACAAAACATCAACACATAGTTAAGTTTTTAACTTAGATAGTGACACAAAATCAACACATGAGTCGTGTAACGTGACACTGACACGACATTAACATATGAAATGACTTTAATTTTGTGAAATTAAAGTCGAAGGTGACGTGTTTGTGTTAATGCTTAAGAGGAAGTTTGAGTGGTTCAATTGGTTAAAAGAGAAAAAAGGGTGGTGGGAAATGAAGGAGAGACAGAAAAGTGAAAGATACAGACACAGAAAAAGGGGGCCAAAGTAGGATATTTTGGGTATAAAATTAATTACAGAAAGAAGCAAAGGGTAAGAGTTAGAGGGTGACAATTTAATGCTGTAACATACCCTATTGGTTTTAAGGGTATTGAACGGTAGGGTAGGGGCCTGTTTGGTGCTTTGTATTTTCATTTTGTAACGCATTTATTGCAGAAAACAGAAGGTGGAGGGTGGAAGAAAGAAAGAAGAGGTGGTGGGTTTAGAGAGAGAAAAAAGGGTGTTACAGTTGACCATAATGAAGCTTATATAATTACAACAACTCATCCATTATCTCATATACTATATACTCTCTCTTCGGTTGCTTTTATTTTCAGTATTAATTTTTTTATTTAATTCCATTTATATATTCCTTTTATTTCATTCTTATAACCATTTAATTCAATTTATGTAACACAGTTACCAACTTGACCAGAAACTCCTGCTTTCTCTTCTTCTCTAGCTTTGGACTTTGGTAATTCTCTCTCTTTTTCTCTGTGTTTTCCATGCTTCATGATCAACTAGTTTCTGACATGGTTAATTCACAAGGTGAGAGATAGTGGGAATTTTTAATTAATTTTTTTTTTACTTTTTCATTTTTGGGATTAAAATTTAGAATAGTATATATGAAATTTCTTTATCAATTTTTTATGTTGTGAAGGCTTTGGGATCTGAGATAGGGATCTCTATTCATTTTCTTGACCATGTTCCCCAATTTTCCTTCATAGGGATTGAGGTGTAAGTTGCAAAAAACCAACTCAACCCAGTTGGTGTTTTCACTTTACTTTTTCTGGACTTGTAAACATGTTTATTCTGTTCAGTCAGATCTATTCTCTGCTAAAAGACAAATAATTGGTAGGGGCTTTTTTTTGTGGGTTTTGTAGGCCTTTTGATTTGTAATTTTGTAGTTGAAAACCTTCAAAAAGTTGGGTGATTTTTTAAACTTTTTTTTCTTGTCCTGATACACTTTCTTCTCTGTCTTTGGATTCTACCTGTGAGAATTCTTTTTTAATAAAAAAAAGTTACTGGTACTTCTCTTTTTTGTTTGCTTATAAGTTGTTTATTTTCATAGGCTCTTATAGGCTATTCATATTCTTAAACAAACTGAACTTGATTGGTATGTTAGATGTATTTTGGTTGCATGTTAGAAGCTTAAGATAGAATATGGTCCCCATTTTTACTGATTCTAGTGCCAATGGTAAACTTTCTATATGCTACTTTCTTAGTCCTTTGGTTTATCTTATAATTTGGGTCACCAAATTCGGTTCTTTTCAATGGCATTTTGCGGCTAAAGTCTACCAAAATCCAAAATTTGAACAATACTGTGGATGGATTCGCTTGTTTCTCTTTCTTTTTAATTTCATACTTGTTTATCTTCTTTTTTACTCTTTTAAAATTCGTTATCGTTTGGTAGCATTGAAATAGAATCATAACTTTAGTGCTTGGCTTTTGATACTATTTTAAAACATTTCCATTATTGAGTTTTTTCTTCATGAAGTGTGATTATTAATGGTTAGTTACTTGCTAATCTAGTTTTGCTTGATTGCTGATTCACAGGTTTCCGTTGAGTATTCTATGATCAGATTAGTCTCTTTGATTGAAAGTAAGCAAAATAGCGTTGGTTGTTGCAGTTTGGAAAATTCACACATGTATTCGAATATAAGTACTTCATGAAACTAGGTAACAAACTGTTTGTTTATGATCCTGCAATTGGATTTTGAATACCTTCATAATGTTACTCTGAATTAGGTTACCATTTTTTTACATAGATTCTTGCTATGATTTTTACTGAAATTCGGAATGTTTTGAATGGTATGTGCGGTGTTTATTATTTAAAATTTAAGCCTAACATATTCATTTTGCACTTGTCGGAAAATGAATGTACAGAAAGTGAACTATCTTTCCGCCATTCTAAAATGGGTGTCGAGGTGGAATCTCAATCGTTTGAATTTAATGATAGTGATCAAAACTCACCTAGCTTCAAATCACGGAATCAGAAGGCAAAGGAATATGACAACAGAGACTCGAAGAATGTGAAGAAGAACGAACAGGATTTCGATTCATACAACAGCATTGTTGATTTGAAAAAGGGTTACGAAGCACAGGTAATGGACTCACATGAGCCTGTATCTCATTCTTCAAAGGATATTGGATCATTTATGATGTTTGCAAATGATAAAGAATCAGTTAAAAAGTCCGTCGCTGCACCAATCTCCAATCCTCAGCAAGTCGATAAATTTCAGAATCCGGTAGATGTCTTTGTGGACCGAACTGTTCCCGAATGTGAACCAGAAATGGAAGTTTGTTACAAAGAGAATAGTTACCATGTTGTGAAGGATATATGCGTTGATAAAGGAGCCTTTACTAAGCATAAATTCATGTTTGACGAAAGCGTTGATGGAGCCGCTTATAATTTCTTCCCATTGGAGAATTTTGAGTATAACCGAAATCCAAAAGATAACACTGGTATGAAGGTGTTAAATCAACCAGAAACTGATGATTCTGACGAGGCATCTTCTAATCATGATCAGCACAATGATGTGATTCACAAAGATGACAGTGAGATTGAAGAACTTGTTGATAACTTCACCAAAGCGATGGAGTCACGTGAAGACACACAAGATTCTATACCTACTGGTGGCAAGGATGATCAGGTACTTTCTTTGGAAACATACTCCAATGCTTTTTTGAAATAATCAATCAATTGCTGAAGATTTCAATGCTTAAGAAACATATCTATTTGTATATAACGAATATTTTAAAACTTTCAACTAAGGAAAAAATATTGTTTGCCTAAATTGTCATGTCTTCGTTTGGAAATTTGTCATCTGTTTGTATGTGCTGTAGTGCATGCATAAATGTGATGGGAATTGGGAAATAGCAGTGATGTTTATGCATTGTTCTGCAGCTTTCCGTTGAACATAATTCACACTCCCAGTTGAAAGACTCAAGTAATATGATTGAGGAAGAAGTATTGGCAAGTCCCGCTTTAGGATTAACTGTTGATGAACCGGAAAGTGATTATCAATTTGGGCCTTCAGCTCCTGCGGTCTGTGTCAAAAAGGAACTTCACCAATTTGGTGGTTGTAACTGTGATGAAACTCAACTTCCTCTTACTACCATTGAAGGTTCGTCTGGTGATTTTTCTGAAATTCAACTTGCTGAAACAAGTCAGATTCGAAGTGACTTAGGCGAGTCAAGTTTTTCTGCCGCAGGCACAGTATCAGGTCGTATAAGTTACTCAGGGTCTATACCTTATTCTGGAAGCATCTCTATTCGATCCGACAGTAGCACTACCAGCACGCGGTCCTTTGCATTTCCCATGTAAACTTCCAGAAAACCTTTTAATTCAATATACTTATCTGAATGTAATAGTTTGTACATAAAAGGTTCTAACGGGACTTGATTTCGATCTTGTGCTTGCAGACTGCAATCTGAATGGAATAGCAGCCCAGTGAGAATGGAGAAACCTGACAAGAGCCGCTACCGGAAGCAACGCAATTGGAAGACTAGCCTTCTCTGCTGTAAATTTTAAGAGATTATTATTTTCTCATATAATAGGTTTAGCTTAAAATTTATATATACCGTTTAAATTATAGTTATTCACAGTGTGCAATAGGTTTAGTTTGCTTGCTGCACATTCAATCACAGAGTGCAATAGGTTTAGTTTGCCTACTGCACATTCAATTACAGTGTGCAATAGGTTTAGTGTGCCTACTGCATATTCAATGCTCCGTCGTCGTGATTTCGGGTCAATGATCTTATATCTCTGCTGCAAGCAAAATGTATTGAGTTTAGTTTTGCTTGTATCTGATCAACATTCTATCTTTGGTTATACATGGTTTATTGATTTTTTTATTTATTTCATTAGCAAACAATTCTTAGTAGATAATTGATCATTTTATGTATATAATTGAAATATCTAAAATTAGATTTCAGGTATTTAATTTAGCTTATGATTTTGTTTCTATAAATGATCAAAGAACAGAAAAGAAGCATTACATGGAGGTTTTAAGGCCACATTTTAAGGCAGTGTTTGGTTAGAAGTCAATTCAGGGTTTTATTGACTAACAACTTTCATGATGATAGTTCCTAATATAAAAAAGCAATAAATAAGACAATGGCATTTGATCCAAACATAATGGAAGAACTTAACTTTAATATCATTGTCATTATATTATATAGATATAGTGGATATTGTGAATGCTTTGGTAAAATCTCTGTTGACGTTTTTCTATTCACTTCTTTGTGTTTGCTTTAGTCTCTTTAGAATCTTGTGGCTTTGTTTGCCTTTGGATTCTAGCATTCAAGAGACTGATTTTAAATTTACTTTTATGAATCCTTAAATTTCTCTTTTTAAATTTTGGATTTAAAAGATACACTAAATCTATTATGCATTGATTCTACTGATATTGTTTTTTGTTCACCTTAAAATAAGATCACATGAACCTTGCATCTATTATATACTGATTCTACATACTTTTTTTAATGTTCACATTTATTAAGTATAAATCAACGGGGTCTAATAAGGTATCAATTATCTTCCCTGAATTTTAATAGAGTAATTTTTTAGGCTCCACCAAGCACACATGCAAATTGTATGAACATATATATATATATATATATATATATATATATATATATATATATATATATATATATATATATATATATATATATATATATATATATATATATATATATATATATATATATATATATATATATATATATATATATATATATATATATATATATATATATATATATATATATATATATATATATATATATATATATATATATATATATGTATATATATATATATATATATATATATATATATATATATATATATATATATATATATATATATATATATATATTATTCACATAGGGACATATCCAAGCGGGGCTCCTGGGGGATTTTGGCCCTACCTCCACTGTACACATCCATTTTGTTTGATAAGTGTTGGATTATTGAACTTCAACAACTTCATAAATACACGAGTCACTTAACTCCATCATGTGTAGAAAGGTTTTCATATCTTTAAATTAATGAAAGATATCTAAACTCTTAGAATGACTTTTAAGAATTCTCTATTTGACATGCCTAGCTTTTTTTTATTAGAAACCTCCAACCTCACTTTACGAGGATTTGGTTGAGTCGATCTCCAATCTTTTTATCATGAGTTAGTTTTATTTTTATTTGTATGGTATAAGATTTTCAAGTTGTCGGGTTGACATGCAATTCTTCCTAGAGATTATATTTGTTTTTTTTTTTTTTTTCTCTTTTATGTGGTAGGGCTAAATTTAAGGGTAGTTTTGTTATGCTAAGACACGTTTGCAATCTAGACCATTTCAAGAGCACGTAATAATATAATCCTTAAATGTGTTTAAAAAACTGTCAAAGATGTGGGGGAGAGGAGTTTTATTTTTGTTGGAAAATGGTTTTTAGGTAGGGATGAATTCATGTATTTTCTCTATGTGACTTTATAACCTTATCATTTGTCTTAACTAATAACAGATCAAGTGTTTTAATTATGAGGTAAGTATTTATTTGTAGTTTTGTTGCTCTTTTAGGGGATTATGATATTCATGTCGTTGAAGTCTGTTCGCATGCTGTAGTCGAAGTATGATAAGAGTGTTAGCATGTTGAATTGAGTATGTTTGCTATGCTCAATTGTATAAGTTAACTAGTGCAATGGGCATGTGTGTAAAAGTCCATTAGGTTAGTATGTTAGTTTTCTTATAAATAGCATGCTAGTCTCTTATTTTTTTATATGATGCAAATCCTAATTAGTGTGAGAGAAGTTATTTGCTATTCTGTAACACTTGTAATCTTGTTTCAAAGAAAAAGTAAAGAATAATATTTTATAACCAATTTCATTGTTTTCTTCTTGCTTCCCTCTTTTTCTACCCTTGTGAGTTTTTTGCCGATTAATAAACCGATTATACTTTGTTATTTCAGCATCGTTCACAAAAAATTGGTGTAGTGAACGTGGAGAAGATGTTGTCAACAAAGTATGAGATTGAAAAAGTTTACCAAAGTGAACGATTTCGGTCTGTGGCGCTTGAAGATGAAAGCCCCACTGGTTCAGCAAGGTTGTTTAGAAGCGTTGAAGGGAGCCACAACTATGGACGTTGCGTTAACAAACAAAGAAAAATGAATATGGTAGAGAAAGCCCACAACACCATCTTATTGAGCCTTGGTGATAAGGTTCTTCGACAGGTTTCGAAGGAGACGACGATGTCAGGGTTATGGGTGAAAATTGAAAGTTTGTGCGCAACCAAATCGGTGATCAACCGCCTCTACCTGAAGCAAGCTCTGTATTCATTTAAGATAGGCGAAGACAAAGTTTTGGCTGAGCAATTGGATATATTCAACAAGTTGATTATTTATCTTGAAAATATCGATGTCACGATCAAGGATGAAGATCAAACGTTGTTGTTGTTGTGTGTTTTGCCCATATCACATGCTCACTTCAAAGAAACTCTCTTGTATGGAAGAGAGTCTCTGACCTTTGAAGAAGTTAAATCAACCTTGTATTCTAAGGATTTGAACGAACGAAAGGAGCACAAGCCATCTTCGATTGGTGAAGGCATGTCGGTTAAGGTAAAATTCACAAAGAGAGATGGCAAGTTTGACAAGAAGAAGGGTAAAAGTCAACAGAAGTCTTATAGTGGTGATACATCTGATATTCGTTGTTATCACTGTAAGAAGGAGGGTCATACAAGAAAAGTGTGCCTTGAACGCCTGAAAGATAATGAAGGTAAGGATAATGGCAACGTAATTGTTCTGAACTGGACCGATGGCTAGGCATGGCCCAATCCACTTCTGCTCCCAGAATGGCCCAATTGCCTAAGTCCAACCTCTTTAGCAGAGAGTTTACCTTTTTGCCCCTTATACAGGGAAGGATGACCAATCTGCCCTTGGCCTGAGGTACTTCTCCCCGTCAGGCTCTACCAGTCACGCACGGTTCCACCATCCAGAAACAGCCAAGACGCTTGTGCCTATAACTACATCCCTGCCCGTGCCAATGGCTAGTTATGGGCATGTCTTCCCGTCCCAACGACTATTTCTGGAAGATACCTATTCTTCGAGAAAGGGTATCTTGCCTCAAAAATAGGGACCAATGGCCAAGCGCTGGAGGCATTATAAAAACCCCTCATTTGAGAGGGTCAGGTATCCAATTTCTCACCTTGAAACACACATATTTTGTACTTGCTCGCTCTCTTGATCGTTTACTTACTTTAGCATCGAAGTACCTTGCAGGTGCACCCCCTCCTTCTCTTTCACACCCAGTATCACAGACGTTTGTCATTGGCCCACTCAGATTCTGATCGTTCGGTAAGATCAGTAGCGCCGTTTGTGGGAAACTTGTTATCCTCATCTCTTCTCTCTTCATAAGAGCACAAGACCAAAACAATTCTTCAATTTTTCTAATCATGGCTGCCCGTGACAACAATATTAATGCTCATAACTCTGCTTTCCTCCCCGTCAATAAGACTGATGCTGAAGGGGCCTCCACCTCTCATGGCGGCGATGTCCTTCGACGAAGGGACGAAGCCACAACTTCTCCATCCCATGTTCGTGCAGGTCACGACGAATCCCCACTTGTCCCAGGAAATCGTCGTGATCTGCACGAACATGGGACAAGTGGGGATTTGCCGTTATCTGCCATGGCGGCCCCACCTAACGTCGACCCAGCCATGGCGGCCCTAACCGAGGTTCTCAACAAAACCAACCTCCTAATCCTCAACCAGAGCGCGAGGATTGAAGCATTGGAAGAATCTCGTCGTCCAAGATCCTCTCCACCGAGGAAAGAACGTCGGCAGTGACAGAGTCCCCCTCCCCGACGCGAGAGGAACCGTCAAATGCCTCCGGAACTCGAGATCATGACCGTCTGCAAACGCAACCAGATTTCTCCCCAAAACCAACAGTCCATGCAACCCAAGAATATCCGAAGAGGACACCAAGTAGAATCTCCATGTTCGCCACCCCGATCCAAGGGCCAAGCACAAACCATGTCTTCGGGACAAGGCCATTGTCCCACCTATAGACGTCACGCCCACTCCCCCTCTTGGACCAGCAGCAGCAGCGGCGACGAGCCTCGCGGCCCGTTGTCCCAGGAAATCATAGCCATGCGCCTCTCGAAAGGACTAGAAAAACCCTTTTCTCTAGGCACATACGACGTAACAATCGACCTTGACGAGCACATCAAAAACATCAATGCGCTGCTCGACTATCACGACGTCCGGGGCGCCATCCAGTGCAGGTTATTCCCGACCACACTCAGGAAATGGGCAATGACCTGGTACAAAGGAATCCCTGATGACTCCTTCAACTCGTGGAGGCAACTAGGAAGACTCTTCTCCAGACATTTCAAGGCTTCTCGCCAACATCTGAAGACCAAAGTCTCCCTCGAGGACATCATTCAAGGCAGGAACGAACCCATAGGAGCCTACATTGAAAGGTTCAATAAGGAGGTGTCGCTGCTCGAAAAATGCAACGACAGATAGGTGAGAATGAAAGACAGAAGAGTCGCCATCGAACTTTATTTATCCCATGAGGGGAAGGGGAAACATCGAGAAAACCCTAAGAAAGGAACGGATAAGATGGTCTCGTGACCAAAGAACGGGTTCGGAAGCCGATTATGCAAAGGGAAGGTATTAGCACCCCTCGTATCCACCGTACTCTATGGGAACCATTTGTTTGTCTATATGTGAAGATATCTGTTAAAAGATTATTGTTATAAGAGTGTTCCAAGGGATAAAGAGGAAGGTTATAAATAGGGAAAAGAGAGATAAAGGGGAAGAAGAGACTCAGTAGGACTTCGCGGTCCTAGGCCTACGTATTCTCAACAGATATGAGAAAGTCAAAGTCAACGTAGTTCGGGAAACTACGAGTGAAAGGTGGAAAAGGGTGCTCACTAAGACATCACCGTCTTGTGCCTACATATTCTCATCTGGTATGAGAAATCAGAGCAAACATAGTTCAAGTAACTACGGTTAACCGGTGTTTTTATGGATGATGTTATCGTGCGCATTCTAGCAGTTAGGTGCATTGTTGCTCACTCGTTGAGACTTAGGCGTTACCTGTTTGCGGTAGAACGTACGTAACATATCCTTTTTGAAATGAGAGTTTTCTCCTATCGAGGCAAGATGTCACGTTTTATTTGTGAAAGTGGTTTTTAGGGGTGAAATAGGTCCTCAGATAGTAACCCCTTGCGGGTAGTACCCAATTCTTTATCTCAAATGAGTTATTGTAAAAAGAGTGTGGCGAATACAGTCACATCTTCGTATTGAAAGACGAGTATCGAGACCACACACTCTACAGTGAGTATCTTGACACTCGGAGAGGAAGAAGTCTACACCAAATCCTCTCTGTTTAGTTCAATACAAAGAGAACTTCATTCTTTTATTAAAGATGTTTTGATCTCGAATAATAAGTGCTTTACGACAGTGAACCCTAAAGGTAATGTCAAGCACTCGGGATTGGAGAAGGCCTACGCCTAACCACTCCACAATCGTTCAAGTTTTATTGTGAAAAGAATTTGAAAAGCACTTGGTATGAGACCAAGGTTTTAGGAGAAAAGTGGTAAAAGAATAAATGGTGAATTAGTTTGATAGTTGGTTGAGAAAATATGCTTGACGTTGGATCAAGGGTTTGACTTGTATTTGCGTGCAAAAACGTGGTGGAATAAAAATGGGTCTGAAAATACCTCGCCTATGAGTCGAGGGTTTAAGCTTGGGAAATGATACTAGTCCCTTTGGGTGCTCCTAATATCGAGTTCACAATAAAGTGCAACAGTGTGTGCGATAGGTTGATGGCGAATGCGGACGAGCACTCGACTTACAGAGGGGTGTTTGAAAAGTGGCTCGATGACGAATCGAGAGTTAGTTTGAAAACGGTTATACTAGTCCCTGGGGGTGCTCCTAGAAGATAACCACAGTCAAAGAAATATGAAATAGGTACATCACAAATGGGAGAGGGGTACATGTAAATTACACGGGATTGTACGAAATAAAAAGTCTCATTGTCAGGTAGCCCAAGAGAAAGTCGTGTGTGTGCAATGTGTCCTAAGCTACGCCTTGAGTGAAAGTCGGGCACGACTCCATGCTAGGGTTCCTGAAAATGTCCAAAGATACGTCACTCGGACAAACAAACAACAGTCCACCAATTTAGGGTTTTATGGTTTCGATAATTTATTAGGTGTTTTGAAAGAATGTGGATAAGAGGAGAAATGGATATGAATATATACAGGATATAGATAATATACAAGAATATTCACAATAATATTTGACTGAATTTAAAGCAGTTGATATTTGACTGAAATTAAAGCAATTGTATATTTGACAGAAAGTAAAGTTACTGGTTAGTTTGTTAGTGAATTGAATCGGATAAAATGTAACACTAAACCATCGTAGCTCGACTTATGATGAAATTTGAACTATAGGAGGTCGTGTAAATTGATATCCGTACTATTGACAAGATAAAGAAATTATATTGAGGATCATTCTCCGATTAAATCGTGTCGCACGGACAAAAGAAAGGTGGGATCTCGTCTTAATCGCAAACATCATGTCGATTAATCGAAGGTAGCCTATCATGATCCCAAAGTGAAGAAAATGACCCAAATGGTCATTTTCCATAGATTTGAAATTACGAAGGTTATCGACTTCGATAAATCGACGCTTACGAATCAAAAGACTTCATAGATCAAGAAAATTAAAATAAAATAAAAAATGAAGAAGAAATTGAAAGAGAAAAGAAGGTGGTCTCGGACAAGCCGTCATCTATCAATAATTTGACCGATGATGATTTTAGGGGTCTCGTCATCGACCCAAATGAAATAATACGAAAATAAAACCTCAAAGATAAATAGAAAACACTAAAATCTAACTTTAGAAAATATATTAAAAACTCTAAAAACTAAAATTAGAAAAAAAATAAAACTCTAAAAATTAATTTTATTTAGAAAAAATGAATTGTAATAAATTCTAAGAAAACTTAATTTACAAAAAATTAAAAATCAAAAAAATCTAAAAAAATATTAGGACAAACGGGGTTTGTGAGCCCAAAAGGGGGGGGGGGGGTGTAAGAAGACATGAGAATCATATGGGCCAAAAGGCCCATCACCTCCTTTACCAAAGAAATGATACGGTTTTAAAAGAAATGAAAACCAAAATGAGCCATGAGCCCGTTAACCCAATCAACAAGGTACCAAAGCATGTTAACCTTATTCCTCTTCTCTTTTGGGAAATGAAATACCGTAAAAAAATAAAAGAATAATTCAAAGAGGGAAATGCAACGTTTAGAAGAAAAACAGGGCCACATAGAAGGATGGATTCTCGGAAGAAAGTTGAGACAGATGAAAATAGAAGGTGAGTTCGAAGGTTGTAACGGGTTGAAGATGGGTTGAGGTGAGTGAAGAAGAAGGTTCTGTTGTGGTGGTTTTGGGTTTGGATGGAAAAAAAGGGTTAATATTGAAGATGATTAAGCTTTTTTAATTGGAAGTGAGGTAGAGATTTGGTAAAATGAAGAATGATGAATGATTCATGTCTGTTGTTGTTGAAGGAAGTTGAAGGGAGGAGGTGGTCTTAACGCGGGGGAGGAAAGCAGCACCGTGTTGAAGGTCGAGTATCTCGCCGCGGAGCTTGTCGGGTTTGTTATCGACAATGACGAGCTCGTCGATGAGGTCTTGAGTGAGGATGGTCTGAGCGATGGACATTCTGACATTTCCGGTGCCGATGACAGAGATCTTGTTGTGGCGTTTGGTGAGAGAGGGAGGGGATGCGTTGACTTTCTTGAAATCTCATGGCAGTTATGATGGAAAAAAGGGTCGCTGCCTGGTTTTTTGTGTAGGGCTATGTTGGTTTGAAATGGAGAAGAGGAGGGTTTTACGGTGGAAATGAAGGGATTTCGACGGCGGCTCAGAGAGAAGAGGGACCTGTGGGGGCGGCTAGGTTTTCAGTGGAGAAAATCATGAACAGTTCCCCTTTTTATTCTGAAGAAGAAAAAACGTGTCCTTTTTTCTTTTTTTAATTACTTTTTCTATTTTATAATTTTGTTTTCTTTTCTATTTAAAAAATTATTATTCTAATTCTATATTAATTAATTAATTAATTCTATTCTAACTAATATTCTAATTTTATTTCTAAATTCTAATTAATTCCTAAATTAAATTCTAATTATGTTCCTAATTAAATTTTATTTTTATAAAATTAATTAAATCTAATTAACTAATAATTCTAATTCTAATCTATTTCTAATAAAAATTCTAATTAAAATTCTAAATCTAATTCTAATTCTATTCCTAATTAAATTCTATTTTTCTAAATTTTATTCTAGCTTAATTCTATTTTCTAATCCTAATTAATTAAATTAAAATTCAAACATAATTTCTAATTAATTAATATTACAACCTTACTATTATTAACATAACTAAATCTTAAACTAAATATTAACTATTAAAAATAATATTAAAAATGCTAAATAAAATCCTAACTAATATAAACAAACCAAAATTAAACCTAAATTAACAAACGATTGTCAAAAATAAATCACAAGAATGCAACGAAATAAAAAACGAATGAAAGGGTCGAGTACCGAAATGCTTGAAAGCGAGAAACTAACGCACCAAAATTATCAGTACGGACTAAACCACCAGGAAGAATACGACCTTCGTTCGATTTCGAAATAAATCTTATCATATGAACTGGTTTAAACTTTCTAAAATGCGAACAAAGCGAGTGTAATTCCGATAAACCCATTACGGATGATAACATGGA
The DNA here is from genome assembly GCA_963859935.3 of Lathyrus sativus. Taxonomy (NCBI): domain Eukaryota; kingdom Viridiplantae; phylum Streptophyta; class Magnoliopsida; order Fabales; family Fabaceae; genus Lathyrus; species Lathyrus sativus. The sequence goes on from OZ012736.1 coordinate 88,421,047, forward strand.
CAGTATGCGAGAAATGATCGACCTAGATGATATGGAGATAAATGCGAAACAAAAGCTAGTTAAAGTTAGAAAACGCGAGGGCAAAGTTTGGGGTGCAACAGGAGGCCATCCAAGTCTCCACCACTGATGACATGAAGAGGTTTCTGCTAGAGCGCGGGCTCCGTCCCTACACAGACTTCGCCAAAGCTATAGGCCTTCGGCCCCCGACACATTGGATGCTTTTCTCCTCAAAGCTCAGGCATACATTCTGTATGAGAAGAAAGAGGCTGCCAGCTCTGCTAGTGAGTCCAGACACAGTGATAATGCCCGTCCGAACAGGACCAACGAGCCCTCGACATCCCATCGAGGAGATAAAAAACGAGAAGACCGTCCCCGCGAGACCCGGGACAACAAGGGACCCTCCTACAGGTTCCACGAATACACTCCCCTGACAGTCTCGAGGGAGAAGATCCTCACTGAGTGTGCCAACTCAAAACTTCGCCAGGCAGGGGTCCGGTTCCCAAAGAAGATACCGACCAAACCCAACATCAATAAGTCCAAACACTGTCGGTTCCACAAAAGCCATGGCCATACGACGAAAGACTGCATCCACCTGAACGATGCCATTGAAATACTTATCAGAGACAAGCATCTGAAGTAGTTACTCAAGTGAAAGGAAGCTCCTTTACCAGACGCCCAAGAAGCCCAGAAGGTCGAGGAAAAAGCACCTTCCTCTGGAGAAGCTAGCCTACAGGTCGCCATGAGCATCTCACGGCCTGAAGATTTCTGCGTCCTTGTGGGACTCATCGCCTCTCCATATTTTTCTGCACACAACCCATGGGAGACATTCCCCTCCTCCATGGTCATCCCCGGAGGAGGTTTCAACAGAGTGACGGTGGGATCCGTCAAGAGGAAATTTGAGCACCTCATCAGCAACAGCTAAAACCGGAACTCCGCCCTCGACAAGATCAGGGAGAATCTGTCCAAATTTGCTTCTACCGTGAGGAGCTCCCAACATCAGGGCTCAGATGGCAAACTTTGACGTCCGAAGAATCCTCCTCGATCAAGGCATGTCCGTCGACATCATGTACTCCCAACTATTCTCCACTCTCTAGCTGGACGAGTCATATTTAACTCCTTACGCGGGCTCTGAACTACAAGGTTTCAATGGATCAGTGACAAAGTCTTGGGGTTATGTTGAGCTGATTGTGACCTTCGGATCCATAGAGACGGCCAGATTAATAAAAGTACAATTCCTGGTGATAGATTTCCTGTCACTATACTAATGCACCTTCGGGCGACCAACTCTGGCTGAGCTGGTGGTTGTGCCTTCAATTGTACACCTGAAGATGAAATATTACACCTTCAAAGGCCTCATCGTAACTCTACATGGGGACATAGAAGCCGTGGGGATATGTTTTGAAGCAACATCAAAAGGACTAAATGCAATCGCCGCCAGACCGAAGACTCCTGCCCAATCACCTCTGCCCAGCAGCTCCGACGAAACAAATTTGCTCCGTCGCGTTGATTCCATCGACGTCGACAGTCGCTTCTATGAAGATGACCAGAAGACTCAGAGGGCAAAGGGAAAGAAGGTCCAGTCACCTTCGGGCACCCCCTCCGGTAGCAGCGAAGCTACCCATCCAATGTGCCCTATCCCAGATGGAGAGTTCGAGCTTGTCCCACTCGGCGATGACCCCCTGCAAAGAGTGAAGATTGGAGCCAGCCTCCTGAGCTGGCAAGGAAACAACTGAGAGCATGCCTCCAAGAGAATGCAGACCTGTTTGCGTGGATCGCTGTAGAGATTCCGGGACTAGACCCTGAGGTGGCCTGTCACCATCGACCCCGCCGTCAGAGCAGTTGCCCAACAAAGACGATGATAGTCCCCGAAGAAAACGGTGGCTGCCGAGCAAGATGTAAAAGACCTCTTAGAGGAAAACTTTATATCAGAAGCCAAGTATACCACTTGGTTGTCAAATGTTGTACTCGTTAAAAAGAATAATGGAAAATGGCGCATGTGTGTTGATTATACTGATCTCAATAGGCCATGCCCTAAAGACGCGTACCCCCTCCCCAACATAGATAAACTAGTTGATAATTACGCTGATTTTAAATTGCTATCTTTCATGGACGCTTATTCGGGCTACAACCAAATACCCATGGAAAAAGCGACAAGAAGTACACAACCTTCATGACCGAATCAGGCAACTATTACTACAACGTAATGCCCTTTGACCTGAAGAATACCGACACTACCCACCAAAGGATGATGAACAAGATCTTCCAAGGAGAAATCAGGGACATGCTCGAAGTCTATATGAACGACATGATTGTGAAGTCCCATGAAGAATTCGATCACAAGGCCCACTTGAGAAAGGTTTTCGAGCAGACCAGGAAATACAGGATGCGCTTTAACCCAGAGAAGTGCAGGTTCGGGGTTCGAGCGGGCAAGTTCCTCGATTTCTATCTAACCGAATGAGGAATTAAAGCTAACCCCGAAAAGTTCAGGGCCTTCTCCGAGTTCCCCACACCGGATTCAGAAAAGTTCATCCAGTCCCTCAACGGGATGCTCGCATCGCTTTCCCGCTTCGTAGCCAAATCTGTCTAGCATGCCCTTCCCTTTTTCAAACTTCTCTGTAGGGAAGCCGCATTCGAATGGAAAGAAGAATGTGACAAAGCTTTCCTCCACTTAAAGCAAGCCATATCTGCACCTCTAGTCCTCTCCCGACCAGAAAATGGGGAAACCCTCTTTCTCTATCTCGCCATTGCAACCCAGGTTGTAAGTGAAACCCTCATCCGTGAAACCCATGAGGGGCAGAAGCCCATCTATTTCACAAGTAAGGCACTGCAAGGGTCAGAGTTACAGTATCAGCAGATAGAGAAGATGGTTCTCGCCCTTATCAATGCTGCAAGTAGACTATGGCATTATTTTCTGGCCCACACTATTGTGGTATGCACGGAACAACCCATAAAGCAACTACTGGGCCGCCCAGACATGGCTGGAAGGATGCTTAGATGGTCATTAGAGTTATCTGAGTTTGACATCCAGTACGAGAGAAGAAAGGCCCTGAAGGCTCAAGCACTCGCTGATTTCGTAGCAGAAATGACCTCGCCCAGCCTACCTAATGAGGGTTCTCGCAGGTGGGTTATATTTGTTGACGGGGACTCCAGCTCGACGGGTAGCGGAGCAGGCGTCATCCTAGCAACCAAGCTGAGTATGAAGCCTTCTTGGTCGGTATGCGCCTCACCGATGATTTGGGAGCAGATGAAGTCGTCATCTGCATCGACTCTCAGCTAGTGGCCCTCCAAGTCTAGGGAGAATACCAGGTCAAGAACGATGACTTGTCCGACTACCTGACCTTAGTCAAGGAAAAGATGGCAAATTTCTCCTCCATGGAAGTAAAACATGTCCCCCACAAACACAATGACTGAGCTAACATCTTGTCAAAACTAGCCAGCACGACGAAGAAAAGGGGAAACAAATCCGTCATCCAGGAGATACTCCCACGATCCAGCATCGAGATAGCATCCCCGACACTCGACGTGCATGTCGGTGACGACGACCATTGTTGGATGACCCCAGTATACAACTACCTCACTAGAAACAAGCTACCATCTGATCTAAAGGAGGCCAGCGTAGTAAGGCAGAGGTCGTGCTCCTACGTTTTAGTCGAGAACAAAATGTATAGACGAGGATTTTCCATACCTCTCCTCATGTGCATCGATGAGGAGATGGTCGCCCACGCCCTACATGAGATCCACGAAGGGATCAATACCCAACACCTAGGTGGGAGGTCCCTCACGAAGAAAGTTCTGTGGGCAGATTACTACTGGCTAACCATGCAAAATGACGCGAAATAACATGTGAAGAAATGCGACAAATGCTAACGGCACGGGGACATGCTCCTGGCACCACCCAACGAGCTCAAGGAAATGTCCTCCCCGCGACCCTTTGCTTGGTGGGGCTTGAACATCCTGAGACCCTTCGTCATAGGCTCCAACCAAAACAAGTACCTAATAGTGGGCGTGGATTACTTCACCAAGTGGATAGAAGATGAAGCCCTGGCCAAGATAACAACCCATAACATACTTCGTTTCTATAATAGAAACATCCTTGCCCGTTTTGGCGTTCCTCAGCGATCGTCACAGATAACGGGACACAGTTCACGGACAAAACTTTCAAGGAGTTCGTCGCTCAACTAGGCACTAAATAAAAATTTGCATCCGTCAAGCACCCTCAGACTAACGGGCAATCCGAAGCGGCAAACAGAGTAATCCTGCGGGGTCCCAAATGAAGGCTAGACGAAACAAAGAGGCAGTGGGTCGAAGAGCTGCACAGTGCGCTCTAGGCCTATCGCACTACACCTTATTCGTCAACTGGGGAATCCCCCTTTCGCCTAGCATACGGGATAAAGGCGGTGATACCCATTGAAACCCACGTACTGATCAGACAAACCGAGGCACCTTTGGACGAAGAAACAAATAGCGAGGCCCTGAGGGAAGAACTCGACCTCGTCGAAGAGGTTCGGACATGGGGCGGCCCTCTGCGAAGCCTCACTCAAATAGAAAATAATGATTAGGCACAACGCCAAGGTCATCCGACAAGATTTCCAAGTGGGCGGTCTCGTTCTGAGAAGGAATCACAAAGATTCCCAAGAGGGAAAGCTCGCTGCAAACTGGGAAGGACCCTACTGCGTTAGAGCAAAGACGGGGAACGTGGCCTACTACCTAGAATACCTAACCGGGGAAGAATTAGCTCGACCATGGAACGCCAAAAATATGAAACAATATTATAGCTAAGGCCCCCATTGTCGACGTGTCTTGCCTAGACGACGGGCACGACGACCGACTAAGGTTGCACGCCCAGGTACAAGTGATGCACCACCAAAAGAATCTAAGCAAGGGTTTGGTGAGGATACCTACTCATGCTCGACGGTGGTTCCTCGACCGAGCCCGCCGTCACCGCAGTACCATGAATAGTAGAACCTCCAGCTCGCGGTTAGAAGTTCACGCCGCGGACTCAGGCCACGAGTGTGTGTTGTACCCTAAAATTTGACCAACCAATTATTGTATTTGGCTTATGTTTTGACTCATTTTGCACTCTGCATTTTCATACCGCATCCATTGCATTTTTGCAGTCAGATTGACTTTATCGGGATTACAGCCTCCCCTAGCGTTTCAGGCATTTTCGGCCAGTTCGAATAAGTTGTTTTGAGAATTTGTGCTCGTCCCAGTGTTTTCAGCTCTCGCTGTTGTTTTTGAGGATATTTCGGTGTCCGGTTTTTACCGCTTATTTCGCTATAGTTGCGCATTTGTTTTCTAATCGATTTAATTGGCTTCCCTGCATTTTTAGAATTTTTTTCCTTTTATTTTCTAGATTTTTTAATAGATTTTAATAGTTTTTAATAGATTTATTTGATTTTTTCTAGATATTAAATAGGTTTTTTTAAATATTTTCTTATGGGTTTTTCTAGAACTTTAAATAGATAATTCTTTTTAATTGGTTAAATAGATTTTTGTTTCTTTCATTAAATAGATTTTTAATAGGTTTTTTTAGAATCTTTTATTTTAAAAATTGATAAATAGTAGTTTAGATATTAATTGAGTTGTTTAGTTTTAATAGATTCTCTTTTATTAGAGTTTACTAGTTTAGACTAGTTTAATCAACAGTTTAATTAGGGTCAGCTTTGATTAATTAGTAGTATTAATTTTCGTATTAATTGAAGCCATTAGTCCTTTATTTTTAATATTAATCTGCATTAGTCATTAATTCATTTTAATTAATTAAGTCTTAGTTCTGTTAATTAGTCTTTAGTGATAGTGGGCCAGATGTCCAGTCTTTGGAGGCCCAATTCGTGACACTTGTCATGTACATAAGCTTCCACGCGTGTCATTTCTTTCTCCACCACCTCATTCAGAGCATGACACATCACCCTTCCACTCACCAGCACTTGCCACCTCCCTGCACATTTGTCACTCTCTCTTTCTCTCTCTGCATCACCACACGTGGCTTCACCTCCACACTCCCTTGCATGCAAAGTGCCATGCGTCCTCCCCCTTCCTCCTTCCACCACCGGCCATGCATCGGCCGCAACGGTCGCCGGAGACTCGCCGGAAGCTGCATTTCACACCGGAAGATTCATCGTCTTCACCACATCCTTCATCCTGCTTCATCAATTGTTCATCATGGAACCTTCATCTTCATGTTCAGATGCCGCTTTCCAGATCTATGAAGATCTTCACCAGCGATCTTCATCTTCATCCAGAAATCCTCCACAACTTCATAGAACTTCTTCCTCTGTTCGTCAACGATCTAGATCTGGATCTTCATCGCGTTTTTCAAACCTTCAAGTTTTTCTTCAGAAACTCAACAGATCTTCATCAATATTTGCATCCAGTCTTTGTCACCAGTTCATCAATCGCCATCTGGATATTCATCAACCTCAAATCATGAACAACTTCATTATTGTTCGTCCAAATCTCCAGAAACTCGAAGATCTTCATCGATCTTCATAGAACATTCAACATCGTCCATCAAAGCGTTTCCAGAATGTTCATCTTCCTCGAACGATTTTCATCAGATCTTCATCGAGCAGGGAGATCTTCGCGAACCTCTCTGAATCAAAACGTCCTGGACCTTCATCATCTACATGTGACTTCAAGATCTTCTTCAAGATCCATAGTTCTTCATCATTTTCAAGCTTCTCCAGAAATCCAGTAAGGAACCTTCACTGAGTTCTTCATCAGTTCAACCAATGTTCATCAGGAATTGAAACAGAGAGGGGTTTGAGGTGTTGAAAAGAGAGAGTTTGATTTGAGAGGTTTGGAGATGAGGGGGAGGTTTACGATGGAGGAAGTTTGAACAAAAAGGTGGGGAAGAAGTTACAGGCGGCGGCGGGTGAAGAAGGTAGGAGGACGTTAGGGTTTCAGAAGTTGGAGAAGTGAGGGAAGAGTGGGAGAAGGGAATTGGATTTGGGAATCGGGCCTCAGGCCCAACGAGTTGTTTGGAGCTACACCCTCCGTTTCCCGTTGGACCTCCCAGTCCACACGTTTTTTGGTGGTTTTTTTGTGATCGTAGTTGGGCTGAGCCCAACTCACATTTTTCTGCTCGTGCCCCCCAGTCTCTAGCGCACCCCCTCCCCTTTGCAATTTATTTTTTCCCTTGTATTGGATGATATGCTTGTAATAGTTTAGACTTATTTTCCTATTTTCTTTTAGGAGATTATTTTTTTAGGGATTATAGTATCATGCATATTTTTTTATATAGATTTAATATAGATTTTTTTCTATTTTCTTTATAGAATATTATAGTATTTTAGATAGAAATTTTCTATGCTATTTTCATATGAATTTTCTTTTATTTTCTTTAGAATATTTTTCTAGTAGAATTTAATTGTTAATTTTAAGAGTAGACTTTTATTTCCATTTGTTAGTGGATTTTTCTCCTATTTTCTCTCCTATTTTCTTTTCTATCCGATTTTATTCTCGATTTCATTGTTTGGATGGCCGTGTGACACGATTCAATTGGAGAATGATTGCCGATATCATTTCTCTATCTTGTCTTTGACACGAACATCAATGCGCTACCTCTGAGAGTTCGGTTTCTCGTATAAATCGAACCATGACGGTCTAAGCGTCACATTGTTCCTGATTCGAGCGTCATCATCAAGGATCCAGAGAAGAGAAGATTGGAATGGAGCTTGCACGCATGTCAGGAGCCAACAGAGCCGCTTCGTTCAACATCATCTTATTCAAGTCTTCAGGCAACCGTCGAGTGTTGTGAGTTGTATCGTTAGATACGCAGGAAATGATAGTTGAGGAGTTTCTTCTCAATCATCTAGGATGTCTAGTATGGTACCCTTTGGGTGACATGCGACGCATTCGCTCCTACGTATTAGGTTTGGGCGTGTGTGTCCTGAGTTTCTTCCCATTTAGGCGTAAGCCTGCTTCCTCGTTGTTCTCGCCCTTGGCGATCGAAACCCTTTTCTCTTGCGTTCAGGAGATTGAGACCCCTTCTCTTGCCCCTGTGTAATTGAGATTCGTTTTCCCGTCGAACTACGTTTGCTCTGATCTCTCGTGTCAGACGAGAGTACGTAGGCATAGGAAGCGATATCCTAGCGAGCTTCCCTTTTCCCTGTTTTGCTGTAGTTGGCTGAACTACAGTTGCTCTGATTTCTCGTATCCAGATGAGAATATGTAGGCATAGGATGCGATATCCTAGCGAGCATACTAACAACTAACTTCTCTGTTCTCTCGCTGCCGTGCGATCGAGACTTTCCCGCTGACGACTGATGTTTCCCTTTCTCTTGCCCGAGTGCAATCGAGACCAGACCGTAGTTCTAGAACCCGTAGGTTCCCATACCTTTCAAACCCCATATACTATGTCCGTTCTATCGCAAACAGGTAACACCTAAGTCTCCGTCGAGCGAGCAACATACACCTAACTGCTAGAATGCGTACGCTAGTATCGTCAATCCCTTCTCTCACTCCTGTGTGATGGAGAACACCCTGTCTAGCCGTAGTTAGCCTGAACTACGTAAGCTCTGATCTTTCACGCCGTGTGGAAGTACGTAGGCACGAGATGCGATATCTCGGTGAGCCCATTCCCCATAGTTTCCCGAACTACGATGACTCTGACTTTCCCATTGCACGAGGGAATACGTAGGCATAGAGTGCGACGCTCTATCAAGTCAGTTTCTTTCCGTTTAGCTTTAGCAGCCGTAGATAGATTGTTTTTCACCCGTAGACAAACGAGCAAGCGTGGATCCCGTAGAGTACGACAGACGTGAGGGGTGCTAATACCTTCCCCTTACGTAACCGACTCCCGAACCAAAACAATGGTTGCGATGACCTTGTCTTATACCCTTTCGTCAGGTTTCTCTCGATCGTTTCCTTTCCCGCTCTGAGTGATAAATAACGAAAGGTGGCGACTCTTCTGTCATAGCCGGCGCCGATTTTCGCATTAGCGACAGCTGGCGACTCTGCTGGGGACAGGAATGTCCCTGATGCGAGTCAATCCTAGCGCTTGTTTGCTTGTCTTCGGGTGTTTATTTTTTTGGTGCGTTGTATTACTGCTGTATTTACTTTTCCCGCACTTATTATTATCTGTTGCTATTGTGCTGTTGTGGGAAGGGAGCTCTGATGAGAGATAAGCCGGACCTGGGCTTGAGTGCACCTAGCATTAGAGTGGAGATTAGTGACGGACCTGCTTGCTTTGCTCACACCAGTCCCCTTGAAATCCACACTCCGACGAGATTCTCTTTGATGGCATCTTGCCTGGCCCTTTGGGCTCGACAGGTTGTTGGATTTGAGGGTTGTCGACTCTGGGGACCGATCATTTGGGATTCAGCTAAGTGAGGCCGCTTCAAGAGATGATGATGCCACACCTTCTGGGTATCGTATCGCCCTCTTGAAATTCTGTGACGCTGATGACCGCATAGGATGCCGAACCTGTGTCAGTTTAGGTCCATACCCGTGAGAGGGAGGGTTTTTGCAGGAAACTTGACTCCCAGCCTACCCGGTATTTTGGTTTTCTTTCGTCAGAGCAAACTTCTCCCGTCAGCAGCGCAGCAGTATCCAAAGCTTTGTGGGGGCTGTGATCCCGTGTTTGTTGCATTTTGCATTGCATTTCATGTGCATCTCATGCTTGCATGTCCGTACTCAGCCGGAACAGAGAGCTTACCAGTCTTTTGTCCAACTCGCAGTTGACTTCCCGGCATTCGCGTTGAACTTGAGTTAATTTCTAGAAGGATCATGGACTCAGCAGGGCAGAATCAGTTTGTTACCAGGGCCGAGTTTGAACTGTTGAAGAACCAGGTGAGTCAGGTCATGGAAGTCATATCAGCTATGACTAGAGGAGAGAACAACATTCAGAGGACTTCGGTGGACAATGTAACCCAGAATGTGCAGATTCCTGTCGGAGACAGAGATGCATCTTCTCTCCGTGACACAGACTATCAGCGTTTCATTTTCCCTGTGCCAGATCGTCAAAGGGCCGCTTTGAGGGTCAACGCTGAGAACACTAGGGCTGTTGAGGATACGAGAAGACTTCAGCTGTTGGAAGATCAGGTGGCTGCCTTGATAAACAAGAATACTCTTGACCTGAATGCTGCGAGCATGTGTTTGGTGCCAGGCCTTGTGTTGCCTCCGAAGCTACATTTGGTTATGTTCTGCAGAAGGATGACTTCACATGTCACCAATGACAAGCTCATGATTCACTGTTTCCAAGATAGTTTGATCGGAGCATCTTTGGATTGGTACATGCAGTTGAAGAGTGACAACATCAAGTCATGGTCGGATTTAGCCAATGCCTTCGTGAAGCAGTACAACTACAACCTAGATATGGCTCCTAGTCGCGTGCATTTGCAAGAATTATCTCAGGCGGAGAACAAATCCTTTAGGGGGTATGCGCAGAGATGGAGAGAATTGGCTGCCAGTGTTCAACCACCACTTGTGGATAGAGAAATGGTTGACCTTTTCGTGGACACTTTGAAGGGCCGTTACTATGACGCATTGTTCAGCTGTGGAAATGCAAGCTTTGCGGATTTGATAAGAGTAGGAGAATGTGTTGAGAGTGGAATCAAGAGCGGAAAGATTCAAGACATTCCTTATACTACAGTTTATGAAGATGAATCAATTGTCAATTCTCAAGAAGAATGGGAGAAAGGAAGTGATGTTGTCTCAGAATCTCCCGTACCTCAGATTCAGTATCCTGACACTTCGAGTGCTCAGAGTCAGCAACTTGTTGGGTCTGTATGCCAGATATCTGTTACCCGCCAGAGTCAACAGCCGTATCATCGTCAGCTGCGTCAGCACGTCTGACGAAGACCAAGGAAACCTGAAAGGCAGTTTACTCAGCTACCAATGTCGTATAGTTAATTGTTGCCGAATTTGGTCAAAAGGGGGCTGATAGTGCCGAAGGAGACCGATCCAATGATCCCGCCTTATCCCCCAGGTTTTGATGCCAACGCTTGCTGTGTGTACCATGTTGGGGCGCAGGGGCATTCAACAGATGACTGTAAGGTGCTTCGAAGCCAGATTCAAGCCTTGATAGATTCTAACAGGATATCCGTTACGCCTCATGGTGTCGACCTTCCTTTATCCAGCCAAGTGGGTGAATCAGTTCAGGTTATGGGAGAGTTCACTGATAGCAGATGTTCACAGGAGTATCAGGATGACTTCGACGAGTAATTCTGAAGAGGGCTGGCTCAGCAGCAAATCAAGATCGAACAGCTCGGTTCCCAACAACTGGCAATCTGTGTTTTATCATGTCATTTCTTTGCATTTGTAGTTTCTTTTCTGTTAAAAGCGCAAATTGCATTCGTAAAACTTGTATTGTTTTCAATTGATGATAATGAAATGAGTATGCATGTTTTGATTCAGTCCATTCATGTTCACTAATAATGTTTTACAGATGTCCAACGCTTGGTTAAGCGGAATCCAGGGAGGATGACGAAAATGAACGACATGCGAGCTTCCGATTGTATGCTTTTGAAAATAAAACCTGCTGATGATGTACAGGCATTGTTTCAAATCCCTAAACACCGGAGATATAAGGAAGATAATCCCTTGTTAACCCCTTTGAGCATAGTAGTAGGAGTTTCTTTTGGAAAACGAAAAAACCCTCAATCTTAACCCGGGGCAGGGTAGGTGTTAGCTAATTTGACCGAGCGTCCAAATTGAAGAAGGGAGTGTCCGTTCGAGGATCAATCACACCTCTAGAGGTCGTGCCTAAAAAACCACAAGGGTTAAATTTCAAAAGTGAATAGTCACATTATTCCCCAAAGAGTCAGACAACCAGTGTCACACGACTTGTTCAAAAAAAGGGGGAAGGAAAAAGAATCAAAAGCCCGCTAAGTCAAAACTTGAAAACAAACGACTTAGGCAAAAATAAGGGCATCCCGCTGGACTTGAAAATCAAAAGAAACTCAAAAGAGTCAGTCCAGGCAAAAGTTAGGGAAAGAAGAAGAAAAATGAAAAGGATTACAAAAGAAAAATCCTCAAATGAAATATGAGTCGTGTGACCCCAAGTGTCAAAGACAAAGACTGAGTGGCTGTCACTCCAAAAACTCATAGTTTCTCGAACTATCACTCCTATCTTTCAATCTTTAAGAGGTAAGCGCTAAGGTCGAATTAGCTAAACGTAGGATTGGAGAACATCAAGTTGAACAGGTGGGTGAAAATAAATTTTGAGCCTTTATCCTTTCCTTCAAAACCATGAACCTGACCACGTTACAACCTTCAAAAGTCCTAATTGAAGCACGTTTGTTTCGAAGGCATACATCGGTAAAGATCGCGTCGAAACTGACTCCTAAAAACGGTTCTTCTTACCATGTTGGTACTGATGTTGATATTCTGATAGATGATTTGTGCATTATATGCCATAAGCTGTTTTTTTTTCCTTTTCCAGTGAACAGATTGGATGTCAAAACTGTCATGTGCATTGCATTAATATATCTTTTGTGCAGAACAATTGGTTTTACTTGCGAGTAAGCGCTTAACAGCAGGAAAGTTTCCTACAGTGGAAAGTCTGATCACAATAGAATGCAGAACGCCCGAATAATCTGTGAACTGGGGCAAGCTATAATCCCTAGTGATGTCAGCCATCCGAAGTCGGTTATTTTGAAGCAGTCAGGTCAAGATTTGATGAATCTCTCGAGGACAACCAGTGTATCTCCCCGCAGATCAGCCTATCAGGGGCAGAGTCGTCGCAAACAGGGGCAGGCCACTCTAAGAAAAGCGCCAAAGTTGTTTCTCGTCCGAAGAGCATTTGATCCGAAGCATCTCTTCGAAGTGCAGGGTGCTGGGGCAGTTTATATCAGACTATCAAGGTACAGATTTTTAGATTTCCATTCGAGGAATATCCCCACAGAGATCCCACAGGCTGGGGCAATATTAGAAGCGAAGGAATTGTTCCTCTCCGTGTCATCAGAGCTAATCAGAGCTACTCGAGCAGGTTCAGCCGGTCTTCAAGTGTGAGACGAATGTCGGGAAGTCGTGTTACCGTCCTTGACCCTTCAATCAGAAACTGTAAATTCAGACAGGATGATTTCCAGAGTCAGTCGTACCTGACCCATCATGGATAGCCCAAGAGCCCAATCCTTATTGGCAATTTTCAGGAAGGCCAATTCTCATTGGCAAGCCATTCCTAAAGCCCAATCCATATTGGCAATCACTGTGAGGCCCATCCGTGTTGGCGCATCAGTTTCAAAATCCCAGCTTCATTGGTATGTAGGAAGACTCCGTCTGTTTTCCCCAGAAAAAGTCCAATCTTCATTGGCGCGTGTGAGCTATCCCTAGGGAAGTCCGATCATGCTTAGCACAGTTGGTTACCCCAGCGGAGTCGGGTCGCCTTTCCAGCATTTATTTTGCTGGAATAATTCTGTGGTATCCGGTTACCCCCAACAGAGTTGGCGGTGGAGGAGTTATTACCCGTAGCGATGGCGGAGTTATGTCATGCAGTAATGATAAAGTAGTACCCGTAGCAATGGCGGTGTTGTTGTTTTTCCAAATTATCTTCCCGCAGTGGTGGCGGAGTGATGACGGTGTTATTTTTCTGTAATGGTGACAGAGTGATTTTCCTGTATCGTTGGCAGGATCACGTTTTGTTGACAGAAGTACTTCTCCCAGTGAAGTCAATGAGTTTATTCGAGTATTGACAAGATAATGTTGAAATCAAATTTGTTCCCCGAACAGTCGTGCAGTTTATTTCTGCGGTTGGCAAATTTCCGGGTTCTTAGTATTCAACCGTCTCGTACCTCGAATGTTTGAAGGCCGTTCGCGCTTCACACAGTCGGGTCCAAGTCGCTTGAATAGGGGCAGCTGTTGCACCCTAAAATTTTCCCAACCTACTTCACTTGGTTTATGTTTCAATTGCATTAGCATTTGCATATTAGGTCATGTACATAATTCATTCATCTGCATAGCATAGCATAGCAAATCATCCAACAAGGGACCAAGTACTATTCTTATCTCTATGAGCCTATCAAGAGGTTCTTATTCAAATTCAAGCCTATCCAAGTCATCAGAAAGAAATTGAAACCTAGAGAAGTCAGTGGACCAAGCAGTGGATCTATCTCCTATGTTGAGTGTATTTGAAGATCATCAAAGAAGTTGTGAGCTGTGGATTGAGCATGGGGGGTATATAGACATCATGGAGGACCTATTTGGCCATTTTGAAAGTGAGACAAGTCATTGATGTGATCACAAGAGTTGCAGTTGAAGACAGTCAACTTGGGCTTTATCTGGGTCAACCCTGGGTCAACCCTAGGTCAAATGCTTGATTGAAGGGCATCAAGGCCTGTTTGAAAGATGTGGGGTTCATCATTTGACATGTAGATATGGATGTGGTGTTGTGCCAAGGAGAAATCAAGAGAAATCAAGAAGAAGAGGAGTTTCTAAATTAGGGTTTTCTGTGTAAAATCCCCTGATTTAGGTCAAACTTCCAAGCAAGATAATTCAAAATGCAAGTAGTGGTGACGGAGTTATTTTCCGGTAGTGGTGGCGGAGTCATTTTCCCGTAGTGGTGACAGAGTTATTTCCCGTAGTGGTGACAGAGTTATTTTCCCGTAGTGGTGGCGGAGTCATTTTCCCGTAGTGATGACAGGGTTATTTCCCGCAGTGGTGGCAGAGTTATTTCCCGTAGTGGTGACGGAGTTATTTTCCCGTAGTGGTGGCAGAGTCATTTTCCCGTAGTGGTGACGGAGTTATTTCCCGCAGTGGTGGCGGAGTTATTTCCCGTAGTGGTGACGGAGTTATTTTCCCGTAGTGGTGGCGGAGTCATTTTCCCGTAGTGGTGACGGAGTTATTTCCCGCAGTGGTGGCAGAGTTATTTCCCGTATTGGTGACGGTGTTATTTTCCCGTAGTGGTGACGGAGTTAGTACCCGTAGCGATGGCGGTGTTGTTATTTCTTCAGATTATCTTCCCGCAGTGGTGGCAGAGTTATGTTCCCGTATTGGTGACGGTGTTATTTTCCCGCAGTGGTGGCGGAGTTATCTTCCCGCAGTGGTGGCGGTGTTATCTTCCCGTAGCGATGGCGGTGTTATTTTGTCTGTAACAGTAATAGAGTCAGTACCCGTAACGGTGGAGGAGTTATTACCCGTAGCGATGACGGAGTTATGTCCTGCAGTAATGATAAAGTAGTACCCGTAGCAATGGCGGTGTTGTTGTTTTTCCAGATTATCTTCCCGCAGTGGTGGCAGAGTGATGACGGTGTTATTTTTCTGTAATGGTGACAGAGTGATTTTCCTGTATCGTTGGCAGGATCACGTTTTGTTGACAGAAGTACTTCTCCCAGTGAAGTCAATGAGTTTATTCGAGTATTGACAAGATAATGTTGAAATCAGATTTGTTCCCCGAACAGTCGTGCAGTTTATTTCTGCGATTGGCAAATTTCCGGGTTCTTAGTATTCAACCGTCTCGTACCTCGAATGTTTGAAGGCCGTTCGCGCTTCACACAGTCGGGTCCAAGTCGCTTGAATAGGGGCAGCTGTTGCA
Organism: Lathyrus sativus; assembly: GCA_963859935.3. Classification (NCBI taxonomy): domain Eukaryota; kingdom Viridiplantae; phylum Streptophyta; class Magnoliopsida; order Fabales; family Fabaceae; genus Lathyrus; species Lathyrus sativus. Next base: position 88,436,522 of record OZ012736.1, read on the forward strand.
CCCTAAAAGTTTCCCAACCTACTTCACTTGGTTTATGTTTCAATTGCATTAGCATTTGCATATTAGGTCATGTACATAATTCATTCATCTGCATAACATAGCATAGCAAATCATCCAACAAGGGACCAAGTACTATTCTTATCTCTATGAGCCTATCAAGAGGTTCTTATTCAAATTCAAGCCTATCCAAGTCATCAGAAAGAAATTGAAACCTAGAGAAGTCAGTGGACCAAGCAGTGGATCTATCTCCTATGTTGAGTGTATTTGAAGATCATCAAAGAAGTTGTGAGCTGTGGATTGAGCATGGGGGGTATATAGACATCATAGAGGACCTATAGGGCCATTTTGAAAGTGAGACATGTCATTGATGTGATCACAAGAGTTGCAGTTGAAGACAGTCAACTAGGGCTTTATCTAGGTCAACCCTGGGTCAACCCTAGGTCAAATGCTTGATTGAAGGGCATCAAGGCCTGTTTGAAAGATGTGGCGTTCATAATTTGACATGTAGATATGGATGTGGTGTTGTGCCAAGGAGAAATCAAGAGAAATCAAGAAGAAGAGGAGTTTCTAAATTAGGGTTTTCTGTGTAAAATCCCCTGATTTAGGTCAAACTTCCAAGCAAGATAATTCAAAATGCAAGTCTCAAATGGATCCTTGGCCAACATGAAACTTGTAGAGGATCTCAAGACCTTTAATTTTAGTGGTGGAAGACATCAAGGAGATTTATAGAACTCAAGTTATGGTCCTTGCAAGTTACAGGTCATCAGAGGCATCTGAAATTTTGTCTGTGAAAGTTGCTTGCCTTCCAAGCAACCTTTACCCCTCAAGGAGCTTTCAAATGGATTTCTGGTAAACATGAGAGTTGTTCCTCATGATCTTAGCTTTCTATAAAGGTATGGTATGCCTTCATCTGATTTGTGAAACTCTACTTATGTCTTTGGCAAGCAAAGGGTATTTTGGTCATTTGGAAATTATGGGTCATTTCAAGCATATGCCTAAAACTCATACAAGGAAGCTTCAAATGAAAAACTTCACAACATCAAAGTTGTTCCAAATGATGTTTTGAGTCTAGAGAAGTGGTCATGGAGGTTTGAAAATGGGGGTAGCTCATATTTGCAAAAATGACTAATTAAGGCATGATTTAAGTCATTAAATAGCCATTTTTTGGGAATTTTTCATAACATGTCCAAATGGGATGAAATTATAGGTCATTTTGATTGGAAATAATGTTTTGAGAACATTGGCAATAGTGGATTTTTGAGTTTAGTTCAAAGTTTGAGAGTTATTATGGCTTGCTTATGATTAAAGTAACATATGCCAAATCACAAGGGATTTGTGTACAAGAAGCTTCCAGCAATTTCTAGATATTTCCATGGGCATCTATATAAACCCTAGAGCTCCTTCAATGCAGGGTTGCACTTCATTTTGATCCAAAACACATAGTTTCATTCTCTCTTGCATTTTTGCAAATTCATCCAAATTCTCTCAATTCCTCATCATTCTTCAAAGTTCTTGATCCAATCATACTCCATATTCATCATAGATCACATTGCAAGCAAGATCCAAGTGTACTGGTGCAAGATTCGTGTGTTGCAAGTTCATCATCCAAAGTGCAAGAAGAGTTGGTTATGGCAATCCAAAGCATTTGAGCAAGAGTTGCTGCATACAGTATCAAGATCCACCTCCATTGATCAATCCTAGAGCATTGCTAGTTGTGAATCCAAGGTTTCATCCATCTGTTTTCAGATTTCTACCAGGTTGGTATTCCTTTCGAATTGACTTAGAATAGATAGCATGATGTAGAATCATTAGGTTAGAACTGTTAGGAATAAGTAGATGATCAATTCCAGTGAGTTTGAGAGCATTTCATGGAGGTTGACATTTGAGCACACCAACTGTTTGGATCTAGAACTCGAAGAATAGGAAGTTTTAATTCATGTGGTTTAGCTTGGGATAATCAGTGATACAAGGTGAGTATTTTGATGACAAGAAATTGGGAAAAGAAGAAGTTGGAAGTTTGAGTATCCATGGAAGTGTACCATCGGGTTTCTTGATTCAGTTGGTTTCAGTGAGAATTATTAGCATGGTTGTATTCTGCTCGAGAAATAGAGCATCTTTGCTTTTTACGGATTTGAATTTCATGGAGAAACGAAGCTGTATGAGTGTGTTGAAGTCTGGTTCATGCAAGCTCGTTCATGCTGGTTCATGGTGAAACCCTAGCTCATTGGGGAAGACGACTTGGCAGGCGTTGGATCCTTCAGAGACTTTTGACCAATGGCTTCATCTGACGGCTAACATTTAATTGAAAATAGGAGGGAACTCAGAACGTGAAATGCACCGTTTCACTTAAGTTCTCAGATTGGGCTTAATGATCATTCATATTCGCACCCCCACTTGCCAGGCCCATTCCCAATTGAACTGCATTTATTACTTTCTGCACCGTTTTTGTTTTTATTTTCTTTTGCATTTTCTGAATATGCACTGGGCCCAGGCGCGCCTTGCTACACGCACCCCCAGTCTAGGCCCATCATCCATTTTCCAATGCATTCTCTTACTAACTGCACCCCTAGCCCATTTTACTTCATTTTAATTTCCTTTATTTTTCTTAATTGTTTGAAAATTCATAATAAATTGAAATTCCATATTTTTGATTGGTTGTTTTTTTACCATTTTCATATTTCTGTGTAGAAAAATATCATGTAATAAAATTTCCATTTTATTTTCTTTTAATATTTTTTGCATATTTTTTCTTTTAATGCCTTTTTAATAGAGTTAATTTGTATATAGTTTTTGTAGAATTTCTTTTAGGTGGTTCTCATAATCTTTTTAGGCCAATTTTTTTAGTATAACTAGATACATATATTAGGTGCCCCCTTTGATTTTTATATCAATTTTTTAGGATTTATTTTAGGTAGTTTTAGTTAGAAAACATTAGGCTAATCATTTAGGGTTGTGAATGTTGTATAGGTCTAACAAAACAAATTTCTTTTGGGTTTTCTTTAGGACAAATTAAATGATGGGACTATAGGGGTATTGAGGGTAAGTAATAGATCCCTTAGAAAATGCTAGGAGTTCCCCTATTATATAAATACTACTAGTATATTTCCTGTATTTGATTGATTGTGTGGTGTGCCCTCTCTAGGGTTATTATTTGACTGTGTGGGGGTATTGGGCATGCTTGGGGCTTGGGTTTGAGTTGAAGACTTTGTTGATGAAGCCCATTGAAGACAAAAGGAATGAAGACCCAATTCAAGAGTAGATGAAGAGTTTATCTTGCTGGCAGCTGTTGAAGGTTATAGGATTTAGGAGTTAGGTAGAGCTCTAGAATAGCAACTTGATTCACAAACATGGAAGGTCTTGTTTGCCTCCATCCCTCTCTATGATGCAGAGTCTCTCTAAGACACTCATCCCCTTCCTTTGGAAGGATTGGTGATAGTGTCTAAGAGATAGAACTCTTGAGAGAAACTTTCCACATATTGTTAACAGTCTGTTTGCCACCTATGGTGGTCAACTAACTGTTTAACATCCCAATTCATTCTTTTGATGGTTCCTCAGCTTGGGGGAGTGAGACTTGAAGAAAAGCCCTGAAAGATTGAAGATAGAGACCTTGCTTGAAGGCTGTGAAGATGAAGACTGATGCTTGCTTGAAGCCTGTAGATGGTTGAAGATGACTTGAAGACAGATGTTGATGAAGCTTGCTGTGCAGAGCTGCTGTTGGCTGTTTATTTTTGCTGTTTAGAAGCTTTTGATGTATTGTTTGAGTTTCCCGGACTGTATTGTTTGCCAATTAATCTGTTAGGTTGAAAGTGAATTTTGTTCGCTTTCGCCTGTTGTTTTCTACGTTCGAGGTTGAGTGGGACTCCCTTGCCTCGCTTGTACTGCTGCATTCATGCATTTTACTGTTTTATTGTATATATGCTGTTGTTTTTCCGTCTATCCCCTTAGGATCTCTGTTTCTCTCTACGCAAGAGAGGAACATGATAGACATTAGGTCTTAACCCATGCATGATAACATTAGGTTAGTATGATCCCCTTTTCAACTATAGGTTAGAGTTCTGTCTCTTCTTTCTCAAAACAAACAGAAAAACACAATAAATCTTTCAAACACAATAAAAGACACTTCTTCCGTAAAAGAATGTGAACTCATCAAAACGTCATTTTTGTCCGCTTGGACTGTTAAGCAGAAAAACCCTTTTTTAGAAGGAGATAAAAGCAATCAAAACAGACTTGTGTCGTGCGTGGCCCGAACTACGTTTGCTCTGATCTTTCATGCTGTATGAAAGTACGTAGGCATAGGATGCAATATCCTAGCGAGCAACCTTCCCCTCCTTTCCCGTAGCTAGGCGAACTACGAAGACTCTGACTTTCTCTCTTGAGAATACGTAGGCATAGAGCAGCGAGGCTCTACCGAGTCCCTTTCTTTCTTTTTAACCCCAGACCTGTAGAATAGATAGAATAACAATCCGTACTAGAAAACAAGCGTGGATCCCGTCGAGTACGACGGACGTGAGGGGTGCTAATACCTTCCCCTTGCGTAACCGACTCCCGAATCCAGGATTTGGTTGCGATGACCATTCCTTTCCCGTCTTTGCGTTAGGTTTACTTCGAGCGTTTCCTTTCCCTCCTTTGGGATAAATAAAGCACGGTGGCGACTCTTCTGTTCAGCCGGCGCCGATTTTCACAGTAGCGACAACTGGCGACTCTGTTGGGGATCCAACATCCCCTAAGCGAGTCAATCCTAGCGCTTGTTTTCCCGTCGAGGATTTTGTATGGATTTACATTTCTGTCATTTACTTTCGGCATTATATTATTGTTATTATTGCTGTATTGGGGTGTGACGGGTGTTCCATGATTGAGAGATAAGCCGGACCTGGGCTTGAGTGCACCTAGAATTAGAGTGGAAATTAGTGGGCGCGCACGTGCTTTGCATGTCCTAGTGTCCCGTGAAATCCACACTCAGACGAGGTTCTTCTGGTTGGCCTCCTGTCCTACCCTTTGGGTGGCTCGGGTTGCTGGTTAGTTGGATTGTCGACTCTGGGAACCGATCATTTGGAAGTTGGCTAAGTGAGGCCTCTTCAGGATTTGATGATGCCACTCCTTCTGGGAATCGTATCATCAACCCTGAAAGTCTGTGACGCCGACGACCGCATAGGATGCCATACCATTGTCAGTTATTAGGACACCTACCTATGAGAGGGTTTGGGGCTATGCAGGTAACTAGACCTTCAGATACCGGTTTGTTTCTTGATTTGAGATTCTGGGTATTTATGGACAGTTGAGGGGTCTGTCAGAGACCAGTCAGAGTTATGTATGGGGTCTGTCAGAGATCAGAGTTGAAGCTTTATTTTGGGTCTGTCCAAGACCAGGGTTTGAGGAATTCTGGATGGTCTATCTGAGACTTATGATGTGGTTCAGGCTTCTCAGCCATGGCATTTGGTCCCTGTTGCATTTTATTTGCATTGCATTGTTTGCATAACCATTATCATTGCATCCCATTAACGTGTGTCTGTGCTGCAGGTGCATTTGCATATTCCCTAGTTCTAGTGTCCGGACTTCTGAGTATTAATCATGGCTAGTTTGAGGATGACAGTTGCCTACAAGTTACCTATCCCTGATATTACTCCCCTCTTGGGTCTGATTTCTCTTGCTGATGAGGATGTCCGTAGAAGCTTCAGGCAGAGTTACGGAAGGCTGTTGAGATTGGTTCGCAAACCAACTAATGATGAACTGAATGGGCTGTATACACTGATGCAATTCTATGACCCTGCTTTGAGATGTTTCACATTCGTTGACTTTATTTTGGGGCCTACCATTGAAGAGTATGCAGAGTTTCTTGAGCTGCCAGTACAGAATAAGGTTCCTTTTATCCACCCTGCCGCTGAGCCCAAGCTGGAGGACTTAGCTAAGGCCTTGCACATGAATGCTTCTGAGCTGTTGATGACTTCTTGGCGCGGGGTTCCAGGTTTCTCCCTCCAGTTTCTGATTGGTAAGGCTCAGGAATACGCCAAGAATGGATGTTGGGTAGTCTTTAACGCTGTTTTGGCTCTGAGCATTTATGGGATAGTGCTGTTTCCCAATTTCCCGAACTTCGTGGACATGGATGCATTTCATTTGTTTGCTGCTGGCAACCCTGTACCCACATTGATCGGGGACTTCTACCATTCGATGCACTACAGAAATGAGAATAGGAGAGGCAAGAACGTCTCTTGTTGTGTGCCTTTGCTGTACATGTGGTTTAAGAGCCATCTCCCCCTGAAGGGACCTTTTGTAGATAGTGCAACTACAACTGACTGGCCAGAGCGCTTGATGAGACTATCTTCTGAAGACATTGAGTGGTTCGACCAAGACTTGCTGGGGTCTGAGCTTATTTTCAGTTGTTCTGGGTATCCTAATGTTCCGTTGATAGGAAGAAAAGGGTGCATCAATTATAACCCATCTCTGTTCGTTCGCCAGTTTGGATACGCGTTGAGGAACCCACCTAAGGAGGAAGAAGTACAGGAATCTCTGTACTTCACCGGTGATTTGAATGGAGAGTTACTAGCCAAGCTTCAGCACGCTTGGATGCGTATCAACAGAAGAGGGAAACCACTGTTGGGGAAGAATGATTGTCAGGCTTATGTACCATACAAAGTTTGGATCCAAGAGAGAGCAAAACGGTTGCTGATGCCATTTCCAGCTGCACCAGTCCCTGTTCATATTCCGGTGGAGGAACCAACCACAGTTACTATGGAGGCCTACGAGCGAGTTGTAAAAGAAAAGGAAGCCTTGATGAAGATCAATGAAGAGTTAGAAAAGGAACTGGCTCAGATGCGTAGTGAGAAGAACAAGGCTGTGCATGCTTTCCAACAGCAGATTGAATTAGTAAACAGGCTAGGTGTTGAATTGACTGAGGAGAAAAAGAAGCGTGAACGTCTGGGGAAAGAATTCAGAAGCTCCCATGACATGTTGGAGTCCAAAAAGAAAGCACTCGATGCCACCCACCGGGAAATCTCTTCTTGTAACAAGACGTGGAATGCTACGCTAACCAACAACAAAAAGAGGGAAGACAAATTGAAGCAGCAAATTTCTGAACTTGAAGAATAGTTGAAGGCTAGCACTAAGAAGTATGAAGAGGAGGTAATGGCCAGATATAGTCTCCAGAATGCATTGAACAAGGCCATCGAAGGCAAGAAAGAAGCTGTGTCTCAGAAGCGGAAGCTAGAGGATTGCTTCGGAGTAGGGGCATGGGAGGAATCCGCTGATGATTTGCGACGTGTTCTCAAGCGAAGAGATCTACTTGTTGAGGGTCTGCTTACCCGACCAAGTCATCCAGAGACTAAGAAGTTATTAGAGGAATACCAGGCCTAGGGGAGTACTTGACCATTTCATGTATTAATGTGTATGCTTTATTTGCATTTTGTGCTGACCATCACCAGGATTGTTGGTTGAGGTCATGCCTTCTTATTGCACGCTCATTGATATTGTATTCTTGGCTTAATGGATTTCTCTGCAATATATGAGGTGTTTTCTATGGTTCGGCTCCGATCTTCGTATTGCTGTCACTGTCACCACACTGACACATTCGCACTAGAATCGGGGAATGATACGCCCTAATGCACAGACACATATTGCATTGCATTCACATTCATATTGCATTACAGGTGATTATTGAACTGTATCTCATTTCCTGCATTTTCCCAGGTCTTTTCAGGATTGAAAGTCAGCGCCCGCACCGATACTCCACTCGCACCAACTGTAGAAGAGTTATGGATCAGATGCAGAATGAAATGCAGGACATGCGTGAGAAGCTGGCGCTATTCATGCAAACAATGGAGACCATTGCGAAAGGCCAGGAGAATTTGCAAGCTTTGGTGCAGCCTTTGTTGGTAAGAAATGCTGGGCACGGAAATGAAGACCATAACTTTGTGCGAGTTGACACTATTCACGGGGATGGTACCCCCACACCGGTAGCTCCACCTGTGGTAAACATACCTGCTGTCAATGTGAACAACGGCGCTGCCGCCGGGAACGGTAACGTTGGAATCGGTAACGAGACTGTCGTCAACAACGTTGGGCTCGGAGATGTCAACCTGGGTGATAATATGGGAGGTAATGGCTTCGGTAATAACGGATTTGGCTTCAATGACCAGGGGTTTGATCATGCTGGGAAGTACGGCTTCAACGCTCAAGGTTTCGGACAGGACGGATTCGGTATGACTAATCAAGGTTATGGCGGATTCGGAAATGGAAATAGCGCTGGGTTAATGGCTTTTGGACCTGCAGGAGTCGCTCCGGAGTATGGTAACAGGGGGCGAGGCCCTGTAATGAATCAGACTAGAGTTGGTCGTAACAACGGGTACGATGGATACGGAACTGGGAACGGTAATTGGCTAGAGGATCAGCAAGAGGATGCTTTCTCCGGTGGAGGTTTCGAAGGTCCTATGGATGACTCTCAGAGAATCAAGATGCTCGAGGAACAGATGAAGGGGGTCGTGAATCAAAGCGCTGTTGGCTTAGATATGACTACCATGGGTCTGGTGCCTGGCCTGAGGGTACCAATAAAATTCAAAGCTCCCACATTCGACAAATATAAGGGGGACACCTGTCCAAAGGTGCACGTGCGGTCATACTACAGAAGGATGTCAGCGTATTCAAACGATGAGAGGATGCTGATGCATTTCTTTCAAGATAGCTTGTTTGGTCCTTCCCTTGAGTGGTATATGGGATTGGAGCCAACACAGATAAAGACATGGAAGCAGCTGGCTGAAGCGTTTGTGGCTCACTATAAGTACAACAGTGACTTGGCACCCAACCGGGTCCAATTGCAGGGGTTGTCCCAGAAGAAGGGCGAGAGCTTCAAAGAGTATGCGCAGAGATGGCGCGACATGGCTGCTCGAGTTCATCCTCCTTTAGAGGACAAAGAAATGAATGATATGTTCATAGGAACATTTACTGGCATGTTTTATGACAAGTTGTTTCATACTTCTTTGGGCAGTTTCTCAGACTTAATCCTGATGGAGAGAAGATTGAAAGCAACATTAAACAGGGAAGATTCCAAGCTGAGGAATCCACTTCAGCTGGCAGTAACAGAAGGGATTTCGGTGGGCGCCTTCAAGGTGATGCAAGTGCAGTGTTTGGGGGCCGAGGCCGAGGCCGAGGCAGAGGCCGAAACCAGTACAATCAGCCGCAGCAGGTGGCAAGTGTTACTATTCCATTTCAGCAACAACAAATGCAACAACAGCAACGGCAGCCACAACAGGGGGTACATCCTGCTCAGCGCATAATCCTGGGGGGCAAACCAAGGAGGGTGTTTGAAACGCCTCCTTCAACGTATGCAGAATTGCTACAGACGTTACTGGGTTTGAACTTGGTGGAAAAGAGAACTATGGCGCCAGTAACGGGCACTCCTCCATACGGCTTTGACGCAAGCAAGCACTGTGAATTCCACTCCGGGGCTCCTGGCCACGATATAGAGGGTTGCCACGCGTTCAAGCATGTGGTGCAGGATCTATTGGATAGTAAGGCTATCAATTTTGGACAGGCAGGTCCGAACATAGTACAAAAGCCCATGCGCAACCATGGGGCAAACGCTATTTTAACCGAGGAGGGTTTGAATTTGATTATGAATGTTGATGACCTAAAGACACCATTGTGTGAGATAAAGAGAAGGTTATTGCAAGGAGGCGTGTATCCAGGGTGCGACGAGTATTGTTTAGAGTGTTGGACCCAAGCCGGGGGGTGTGCTGAATTGAAGAAGGGTATTCAAACCTTAATAGATGGAGGCACATTACAATTCGACCGAACGGCAGTTGAAGAACCTGCAGAGTTATTAGCAGACAGGCGAAGTGATGTAGCTACTGTGACGATTCCCCGAAAAACAATAACTATAACGGCGCCAGCCAGGCGACCGCCAATCACTATCACCAAGGCAGGACCAATCCCTTATGAGAGCACTAAGGCAGTACCTTGGACTTATGGGTTGGAAGTGTACTGTGATGGGGTGAAAATTGATGTTAGTAAGCCGCCAGTTAAGGTTGTAGACAATGTCGTCGGTACCGGAGGGATGACAAGAAGTGGGAGAATCTTCATATCGCCTGAGGTAGAGGCCGAACGACTGGCGAAGGGAAAAGGAAAGATGAATGAGAATGTCCCGGTGTAGAGGAACGAAAAAGAAACGTCATTGAAGGATGTGGAAGAGTTTATGCGCCTTATTCGTAAGAGTGATTATAAGATTGTTGAGCACCTTCAACAGACGCCGTCAAAGATATCCATATTGTCGTTGCTATTGTGTTCCGAAGCTCACAAAAATGCATTGTTGAAAGTCCTGGATACGTCCTTCGTACCCTAAGATGTCTCCGTGAATCAGCTGGAGGAGGTGTTCGCGCATGTGAACGCAGGCCATAGCTTGGGATTTACAGACTTTGATTTGACCCCGAAGGGGAGAGAGCATAACATGGCGTTGCACGTCTCAGTCGAGTGTAGGGGCTCAGTCATGTCTCATGTACTGGTAGATACCGGGTCTTCCTTGAACGTGCTGCCCAAGAAAGCAATGATGAAACTGGATGTCAGAGGAATCCTTTGTACGCCTAGTGACTTGGTGGTCAAGGCATTTGATGGTACACGAAGAACAGTCTTTGGATCCATAACATTACCTCTACAGGTGGGGCCAGAGGTTTTCGCAACCGAATTTTATATTATGGACATCCAGCCAGCATACAGCTGCCTTCTCGGACGACCCTGGATCCATGGTGCAGGGGCAGTCACGTCTACCTTGCACCAAAAGCTGAAATACATGGTAGGAGACAGTGTGGTCACAGTCTGTGGAGAAGAAGATATATTGGTTAGCCATCTGTCATCATTCAAGTATGTAGAAGTCGACGGAGAGATTCATGAAACACCCTGTCAAGCCTTTGAAGGGTTGCGCATCAAAGACAAAGGTCCCGGGCCGAGTAAAGCATCATAGGTAGCCGTCTCGTCATACAAGGAAGCTCAAGCTCTAGTGAAGACTGGTGAGACCAAGGGCTGGGGCAAGGTGCTGGATATTCCCGTGAAGATGGACCGATTTGGGCTGGGATATCAACCGTCGTCATCAACGCCTGCTGCAGGGGCACCCCGTTTCAAAGGACCAATAACAATCACCGCTAGTGGAGTGTGTCACGAGGCCATCAACGCTGTTTCAGATTCCGAAGAAGGGGACAGTGATTGCGACATGGACGTCTGGATTCAGCCAAGCGTGCCAGGACAAGGATTATGCAATTGGTCTATTCAGGAGATTGTTCCTGTGACTCACAAACAGTAATACTTTGTTTTCTTAATTGTTGAACAATCTGGTGTCTTACCCGGGGCATCGTGATTTTGCTTAGGGCTGTGCTGTTATGTACATTGCGTTGTTTAATCGTTAAATAAAAGGCGTTTTTTCATGTACAAATATTGCGATCTCTGTTTTTCCTGTTTTGTGTTTTACAATAAAATGGCAACGTGGTTATTCGCTTTATACGTATTTTGAAGCATTTAACCATTCCTTTTGCAGGATAACATTTACAGATGACATCATTGAACCGCCTATGACTCGTCTCGACTTTGAGCACCCGATATTTCAGGCCGAAGAATAGATTGTTGAAGATGGCGACGTTCCCGAAGAATTGTCTTGGTTGGTAAAGCAAGAAGAACGTGTCATTCTGCCTCATGAGGAGGTCATCGAAATTATTAACCTGGGGTCGGAAGGGGTTGAAAAGAACATCCGTATAGGAGCCGCGCTGCAGAGCGACGTCAAGCGAAGACTGGTTGAAATGCTCAGAGAGTATAGTGATGTGTTCGCTTGGTCGTATGAGGACATGCCTGGGCTTGATACAGATATGGTTGTGCACCGCCTGCCGTTAAAAGAAGAATGCCCGCCGGTCAAGCAGAAGCTTCGCAGAACTAGACCTGATATGGCAGTGAAAATTAAGGAGGAGGTTCAAAAGCAGTGGGATGCTGGTTTCCTAGCTGTTACAAAATATCCCTCATGGGTCGCTAATATTGTACCAGTGCCAAAGAAAGACGGTAAAGTGAGAATGTGCGTAGATTACCGTGATTTGAACAAAGCGAGCCCGAAAGATGATTTTCCGCTTCCTCACATCGATGTGCTGGTTGACAACACTGCTCAATTCTCCGTATTCTCCTTCATGGATGGCTTCTCGGGCTATAATCAGATTAAGATGGCACCATAAGACATGGAGAAGACTACTTTCATAACACCTTGGGGAACATTTTGTTACAAAGTGATGCCCTTCGGACTAAAGAATGTTGGGGCAACGTATCAGCGTGCAATGACGACTCTTTTCCATGATATGATGCATAAGGAGATCGAGGTTTATGTCGATGATATGATTTCCAAATCCCAGACGGAGGAAGAGCATTTGGTGAATCTGCTGAAGTTATTCAAAAGGCTTAGGAAGTTCAGGTTGAGACTGAACCCTAACAAGTGCACCTTCAGGGTGAGATCGGGTAAACTGCTGGGGTTTATCGTGAGCGAAAAAGGAATAGAGGTTGATCCTGCAAAAATAAAAGCAATACAAGAGATGCCGACGCCTAGAACAGAGAAAGAGGTGCGCGGGTTTTTAGGGAGGTTGAACTACATCGCTCGGTTCATGTCTCACCTAACGGCTACGTGTGAGCCGTTATTCAAGCTGTTGAAAAAAGACCAAGCTGTAACGTGGAATGAAAATTGTCAAAAGGCGTTCGATAAAATAAATCAGTATTTGCAGGAGCCTCCTATTTTGGTACCCCCAGTGGCAGGGAGACCCTTGATTATGTATTTGACAGTTCTTGAGGGAAGTATGAGTTGTGTTCTCGGTCAACACGACGAGACAGGAAGAAAAGAGCATGCAATATACTACTTGAGTAAGAAGTTTACTGAACGTGAATCTCGATATTCAATGCTCGAAAAAACTTGTTGTGCGCTAGCCTGGGCCGCCAAGCGTTTGAGGCAATACATGCTGAATCATACAACCATGCTCATCTCGAAGATGGATCCTATCAAATATGTATTCGAAAGCAGGCATTATCGGGGAGAATTGCCCGTTGGCAGATGGTTTTGACTGAATACGACATCCAGTATGTCTCACAGAAGGCTATAAAGGGGAGTGTATTGTCTGAGTACTTGGCAGAGCAGCCTATTGAGGACTACCAATCGATGAGGCTTGATTTTCCTGACGAGGATATCATGTACCTAAAGATGAAAGATTGTGAAGAGCCGTTGCCAGACGAAGGACCAGAATTGGGCTCCAAATGGAAGTTGATCTTTGACGGAGATGTAAACGCCTACGGTAGCGGAATAGGGGCAATTATCACTACTCCACACGGGTCGCACATCTCGTTTACTGCTCGATTAACCTTTCTAGTTACTAATAATGAAGCCGAATACGAAGCCTGCATCATGGGGCTTGAAGAAGCCATTGATTTGCGAATCAAAAATCTGGATGTATACGGAGACTCAGCTCTGGTGGTGAATCAAATAAAAGGAGAATGGGAGACACGTCAGCCTAATTTGATACAGTACATGAATTACGCGAGGAGATTGTTGCCTTTCTTTAACAAGGTTGAATTGCACCATGTACCGCGAGCAGAGAATCAGATGGCTGACGCCCTGGCCACTTTGTCTTCTATGTATAAAGTCAACTTCTGGAATGAGGCTCCCAGAATTGTTATCTCTCGGCTTGACAGACCCGCCTTCGTGTTTGCCATTGATGAAGCATCTGATGATAAACCGTGGTATTTTGATATCCTTAATTTCCTGAAAAATAAAGAGTATCCGGCTGGGGCATCTAGTCATGATCAGAAGACTCTCAGGAGATTGGCGGGTAATTTCTACCTGAATCCGGACGGTGTCCTGTACAGACGAAATCACGACTTGGTGCTACTACGTTGTGTAGATGAGAAAGAGGCGAAGCTGCTCATGGAGGAAATACATGAGGGTACATTTGGTACGCATGCTGGTGGGCATGCTATGACGAGGAAGCTGCTGCGGGCAGGTTATTATTGGCTGACTATGGAAACTGATTGTTTCAAGTTTGCGAAGAGGTGTCACAAGTGCCAAATCTATGCAGATAAGATCCATGTGCCTCCGAGTCCTCTGAACGTGATGTCATCGCCATGGCCATTCTCGATGTGGGGAATCGATATGATTGGAAAGATCGAGCCGACGACTTCTAACGGACACCGGTTCATTCTAGTAGCAATCGATTATTTTACCAAATGGGTGGAAGCGGCATCTTACGCAAATGTGACTAAGCAGGTGGTAGCCAGATTCATCAAGAGAGATATCATTTGCAGATATGGGATCCCCGAGCGGATAATCACCGACAACGGTTCAAACCTGAATAACAAAATGATGAAGGAGCTGTGTCAGAATTTTAAGATCGAGCATCATAACTCCTCCCCTTATCGACCCAAGATGAATGGCGCTGTTGAAGCGGCCAATAAGAATATAAAGAAGATTGTCCAGAAGATGGTGGTGACCTATAAGGATTGGCATGAGATGCTACCTTTTGCTTTGCACGGTTATCGTACGACGGTACGCACATCAACCGGGGCAACCCCGTTCTCGTTGGTATATGGAATGGAAGCAGTGTTACCATTGGAGGTTGAGATTCCTTCGCTGAGGGTATTACGAGATGTCCAACTAGACGAGGCAGAATGGGTGAAAGACAGGTTGAACCAGCTGAGTTTAATGGATGAGAAGAGGCTAGCTTCTCTAGCATACGGTCGTTTGTACCAGAGCCGAATGAAGAAAGCATATGACAAGAAGATACATCCTCGGAGCTTTCAGACGGGCGACCTTGTGCTGAAAAGGATTCTCCCGCCACAGGCAGATCACAGGGGCAAGTGGACCCCCAACTACGAAGGGCCATACGTTGTCAGAAAAGTCTTTTCAGGAGGGGCTTTATTATTGTCCACCATGGACGGTGAAGACTTTACGTCGCCTGTGAATTCGGACGCAGTTAAAAAATACTTTGCTTGAAATTGACCCGCTGGACAGAAAAAAGAGAGTCCAGGCAAAAATGGGGCATCCTGGCGAACCAAAAACAGAATGAAAGGTTCGGGCAAAAGTTAGGGATAAAATTGAAAAAAAATGTACACCCGCGAAGTTGAAAACCTACACTGGGCGGCTTCGGCAAAAAAAGGGTATCCCGGTGAACTGAAAACCCGTAAGGGGCGGTTCACGCAAAAGTTAGGGATTTGAAAAGCAAATGACTGCAGTCCGAATTTGATACTGCGATGCGCATTGGTGCGGGAGAATATACCTGAGGGGTCGATTATCGGATACAATCTCTTCGGAAGGGTGAATACCGGGAAAGCACTAGAGTCAGGCGAGTCATAGGAGGATCAGTTCATGATGTTCGTCTGCATCCCGTTGCCGACATGTGTACAAATGTGATTTGTCATTATATTTATGCTTCTTGCGCATACTTGTGTATTTGTTGTGCGTAGCTTCCTCTTTTCAGGAGTTACATCCCGTGTACAAAACTCCGCCCATTTAGGGGCCCAATCAATAAAACATGTTATTCAGTATTTGATACTGGTTCTTTACTGTTTTGTACATGATAAACGCCGAGGTTTAATAAAACTAGCAAGTGTATAACGTCGCTGGCCCTTGCCAATAATTGTTAAAACTTTGAATTAACTGAAAATAATGTCTCTAACACTAACCTGAATAGATTTGGTTGCATAGACTTGTCTTGTCTTGTTTGTGGTGTTGCAGGGTTCGTGGCCGTATGAAGTGGACGATCAAAAGATTGCAGTATTGACCAGAAGTTCGTAACGAAAGACTCGATCCCCACGCAGGTCGCGCTTCTGAGATAACAATGTCCCTTACTAAAGAAGGATCAAATTCCCCAGCTAATTGCAGCTTATCCGAGGGACATTCTCCAGCAAGGTCGTTTACCCTCAGTAGAATTGATGATTCCAAGATTGAAGGTTGTATCCAGACAGTGTGGTGTCCCCCAGCAGGATTCCCCATCCCGAGCAGAGTGGTTTAGCCTCAGAAGATTAGCATTTCCAACTCGTGAGCTGTACTTAGGCAGTTTACCCTTCCCAGTAGGGTCATTTACTCTCCCCCAGCGGAGTCAGTTGATTTTCCCCAAGAGAATCGTTTCGTCACAGCAGAGTTCTCCCTTTCCAGCAAATGTTTTCTTTCCTCCCAGTGGAACTCGAAGATTAAAACTCTTCCCGGCAAAGTTGGCTGTGTGTCCTGGCATTTATTTTGCCGGAATACCGTGTGATACTCGTTCACTCCCCAGCAAAAAGTCCAATCATGATTGGCGCATTCAGTTATTCCTCAATGAAGAGGGATTCACTCTTCCAGCATTTATTTTGCTGGAATAATTCTGTGACACCTGGTTATCCCCAGCGGAGTTGGCATTATCTTCAGCATTTATTTTGCTGAAGCGGTTTCTGTATCCCAACAGTTCGAGTCTGCATTTGCATTGGCATATAGTGTCATATTTGCATCTACCAAATGAAAACGCGTAGCATTTCCATGTCGAATGGAGCATTACGCCATTGTCAAACATATGCATGTTGAAACATAAACTAAATTGGTTGACCGTTTGTGTTCAAGCATTGTTTCCCATGCAGGTGGAGAGAGCTCTTGCTCAAATTAATTACCAAACGTTCAAGGTCTCGGCGGGAGACATGTAATGATAATGTCAATCGTGGCATTATTCCCCACAGTGTTGCTTGTTTAAAGTTTCTCTTACCCCTCCAGCGGAGTATTTCTTCAAGATCGTTGTTATAACAATATCAAAAGATTTCATGAATCGACTTTTGGAGATTGTCTGGCAGTATGGATTCAGAAAATCCCCAGTAGAGTCCTTCTCAGATTTGCTGCCATGTCAGCACTGAAGTTGGAAGATTAGACTCATATTGTGATAGAGCTAGCTGCTGCAAAGATAGGCAGAAAAGCTGTATTGGAGTTATTTCCCGTAGTGGTGACGGAGTTATTTTCCCGTAGTGGTGGCGGAGTCATTTTCCCGTAGTGGTGACGGAGTTATTTCCCGTAGTGGTGACGGAGTTATTTTCCCGTAGTGGTGGCGGAGTCATTTTCCCGTAGTGGTGACAGAGTTATTTCCCGCAGTGGTGGCGGAGTTATTTCCCGTAGTGGTGACAGAGTTATTTTCCCGTAGTGGTGGCGGAGTCATTTTCCCGTAGTGGTGACGGAGTTATTTCCCGTAGTGGTGGCGGAGTTATTTCCCGTAGTGGTGAAGGAGTTATTTTCCCGTAGTGGTGGCGGAGTCATTTTCCCGTAGTGGTGACGGAGTTATTTCCCGCAGTGGTGGCGGAGTTATTTCCCGTATTGGTGACAGTGTTATTTTCCCGTAGTGGTGACGCAGTTAGTACCCGTAGCGATGGCGGTGTTGTTATTTCTTCAGATTATCTTCCCGCAGTGGTGGCAGAGTTATGTTCCCGTATTGGTGACAGTGTTATTTTCCCGCAGTGGTGGCGGAGTTATCTTCCCGCAGTGGTGGCGATGTTATCTTCCCGTAGCGATGACGATGTTATTTTGTCTGTAACGGTAATATAGTCAGTACCCGTAACGGTGGAGGAGTTATTACCCGTAGCGATGGCGGAGTTATGTCCTGCAGTAATGATAAAGTAGTACCCGTAGCAATGGCGGTGTTGTTGTTTTTCCAGATTATCTTCCCGCAGTGGTGGCGGAGTGATGACGGTGTTATTTTTCTGTAATGGTGACAGAGTGATTTTCCTGTATCGTTGGCAGGATCACGTTTTGTTGACAGAAGTACTTCTCCCAGTGAAGTCAATGAGTTTATTCGAGTATTGACAAGATAATGTTGAAATCAGATTTGTTCCCTGAACAGTCGTGCAATTTATTTCTGCGGTTGGCAAATTTCCGGGTTCTTAGTATTCAACCGTCTCGTACCTCGAATGTTTGAAGGCCGTTCGCGCTTCACACAGTCGGGTCCAAGTCGCTTGAATAGGGGCAGCTGTTGCACCCTAAAATTTGCCCAACCTACTTCACTTGGTTTATGTTTCAATTGCATTAGCATTTGCATATTAGGTCATGTACATAATTCATTCATTTGCATAGCATAGCATAGCAAATCATCCAACAAGGGACCAAGTACTATTATTATCTCTATGATCCTATCAAGAGGTTCTTATTCAAATTCAAGCCTATCCAAGTCATCAGAAAGAAATTGAAACCTAGAGAAGTCAGTGGACCAAGCAGTGGATCTATCTCCTATGTTGAGTGTATTTGAAGATCATCAAAGAAGTTGTGAGCTGTGAATTGAGCATGGGGGGTATATAGACATCATGGAGGACCTATAGGGCCATTTTGAAAGTGAGACAAGTCATTGATGTGATCACAAGAGTTGCAGTTGAAGACAGTCAACTAGGGCTTTATCTGGGTCAACCCTAGGTCAAATGCTTGATTGAAGGGCATCAAGGCCTGTTTGAAAGATGTGGGGTTCATCATTTGACATGTAGATATGGATGTGGTGTTGTGCCAAGGAGAAATCAAGAGAAATCAAGAAGAAGAGGAGTTTCTAAATTAGGGTTTTCTGTGTAAAATCCCCTGATTTAGGTCAAACTTCCAAGCAAGATAATTCAAAATGCAAGTCTCAAATGGATCCTTGGCCAACATGAAACTTGTAGAGGATCTCAAGACCTTTAATTTGAGTGGTGGAAGACATCAAGGATATTTATAGAACTCAAGTTATGGTCCTTGCAAGTTACAGGTCATCAGAGGCATCTAAAATTTTGTCTGTGAAAGTTGCTTGCCTTCCAAGCAACTTTTACCCCTCAAGGAGCTTTCAAATGGATTTCTGGTCAACATGAGAGTTGTTCCTCATGATCTTAGATTTCTAGAAAGGTATGGTATGCCTTCATCTGATTTGTGGAACTCTACTTATGTCTTTGGCAAGCAAAGGGTATTTTGGTCATTTGGAAATTATGGGTCATTTCAAGCATATGCCTAAAACTCATACAAGGAAGCTTCAAATGAAAAACTTCACAACATCAAAGTTGTTCCAAATGATGTTTTGAGTCTAGTAAAGTGGTCATGGAGGTTTGAAAATGGGGGTAGCTCATATTTGCAAAAATGACCTAATTAAGGCATGATTTAAGTCATTAAATAGCCATTTTTTGGGAATTTTTCATAACATGTCCAAATGAGATGAAATTATAGGTCATTTTGATTGGAAATAATGTTTTGAGAATATTGGCAATAGTGGATTTTTGAGTTTAGTTCAAAGTTTGAGAGTTATTATGGCTTGCTTATGATTAAAGTAACATATGCCAAATCACAAGGGATTTGTGTACAAGAAGCTTCCAGCAATTTCTAGATGTTTCCATGGGCATCTATATAAACCCTAGAGCTCCTTCAATGCAGGGTTGCACTTCATTTTGATCCAAAACACATAGTTTCATTCTCTCTTGCATTTTTGCAAATTCATCCAAATTCTCTCAATTCCTCATCATTCTTCAAAGTTCTTGATCCAATCATACTCCATATTCATCATAGATCACATTGCAAGCAAGATACAAGTGTATTGGTGCAAGATTCGTGTGTTGCAAGTTCATCATCCAAAGTGCAAGAAGAGTTGGTTATGGCAATCCAAAGCATTTGAGCAAGAGTTGCTGCATACAATATCAAGATCCACCTCCATTGATCAATCCTAGAGCATTGCTAGCTGTGAATCCAAGGTTTCATCCATCTGTTTTCAGATTTCTACCAGGTTGGTATTCCTTTTGAATTGACTTAGAATAGATAGCATGATGTAGAATCATTAGGTTAGAACTGTTAGGAATAAGTAGATGATCAATTCCAGTGAGTTTGAGAGCATTTCATGGAGGTTGACATTTGAGCACACCAACTGTTTGGATCTAGAACTCGAAGAATAGGAAGTTTTAATTCATGTGGTTTAGCTTGGGATAATCAGTGATACAAGGTGAGTATTTTGATGACAATAAATTGGGAAAAGAAGAAGTTGGAAGTTTGAGTATCCATGGAAGTGTACCATCGGGTTTCTTGATTCAGTTGGTTTCAGTGAGAATTATTAGCATGGTTGTATTCTGCTCGAGAAATAGAGCATCTTTGCTTTTTACGAATTTGAATTTCATGGAGAAACGAAGCTGTATGAGTGTGTTGAAGTCTGGTTCATGCAAGCTCGTTCATGCTGGTTCATGGTGAAACCCTAGCTCATTGGGGAAGACGACTTGGCGGGCGTTGGATCCTTCAGAGACTTTTGACCAATGGCTTCATCTGACGGCTCACATTTAATTGAAAATAGGAGGGAACTCAGAACGTGAAACGCACCGTTTCACTTAAGTTCTCAGATTGGGCTTAATGATCATTCATATTCGCACCCCCACTTGCCAGGCCCATTCCCAATTGAACTGCATTTATTACTTTCTGCACCGTTTTTGTTTTTATTTTCTTTTGCATTTTCTGAATATGCACTGGGCCCAGGCGCGCCTTGCTACGCGCACCCCCAGTCTGGGCCCATCATCCATTTTCCAATGCATTCTCTTACTAACTGCACCCCTAGCCCATTTTACTTCATTTTAATTTCCTTTATTTTTCTTAATTGTTTGAAAATTCATAATAAATTGAAATTCCATATTTTTGATTGGTTGTTTTTTTACCATTTTCATATTTCTGTGTAGAAAAATATCATGTAATAAAATTTCCATTTTATTTTCTTTTAATATTTTTTGCATTTTTTTCTTTTAATGCCTTTTTAATAGAGTTAATTTGTATATAGTTTTTGTAGAATTTCTTTTAGGTGGTTCTCATAATCTTTTTAGGCCAATTTTTTTAGTATAACTAGATACATATATTAGGTGCCCCCTTTGATTTTTATATCAATTTTTTAGGATTTATTTTAGGTAGTTTTAGTTAGAAAACATTAGGCTAATCATTTAGGGTTGTGAATGTAGTATAGGTCTAACAAAACAAATTTCTTTTGGGTTTTCTTTAGGACAAATTAAATGATGGGACTATAGGGGTATTGAGGGTAAGTAATAGATCCCTTAGAAAATGCTAGGAGTTCCCCTATTATATAAATACTACTAGTATATTTCCTGTATTTGATTGATTGTGTGGTGTGCCCTCTCTAGGGTTATTATTTGACTGTGTGGGGTATTGGGCATGCTTGGGGCTTGGGTTTGAGTTGAAGACTTTGTTGATGAAGCCCATTGAAGACAAAAGGAATGAAGACCCAGTTCAAGAGTAGATGAAGAGTTTATCTTGCTGGCAACTGTTGAAGGTTATAGGATTTAGGAGTTAGGTAGAGCTCTAGAATAGCAACTTGATTCACAAACATGGAAGGTCTTGTTTGCCTCCATCCCTCTCTATGATGCAGAGTCTCTCTAAGACACTCACCCCCTTCCTTTGGAAGGCTTGGTGATAGTGTCTAAGAGATAGAACTCTTGAGAGAAACTTTCCACATATTGTTAACAGTCTGTTTGCCACCTTTGGTGGTCAACTAACTGTTTAACATCCCAATTCATTCTTTTGATGGTTCCTCAGCTTGGGGGAGTGAGACTTGAAGAAAAGACCTGAAAGATTGAAGATAGAGACCTTGCTTGAAGGCTGTGAAGATGAAGACTGATGCTTGCTTGAAGCCTGTAGATGGTTGAAGATGACTTGAAGACAGATGTTGATGAAGCTTGTTGTGCAGAGCTGCTGTTGGCTGTTTATTTTTGCTGTTTAGAAGCTTTTGATGTATTGTTTGAGTTTCCCGGACTGTATTGTTTGCCAATTAATCTGTTAGGTTGAAAGTGAATTTTGTTCGCTTTCGCCTGTTGTTTTCTAGGTTCGAGGTTGAGTGGGACTCCCTTGCCTCGCTTGTACTGCTGCATTCATGCATTTTACTGTTTTATTGTATATATGCTGTTGTTTTTCCGTCTATCCCCTTAGGATCTCTGTTTCTCTCTGCGCAAGAGAGGAACATGATAGACATTAGGTCTTAACCCATGCATGATAACATTAGGTTAGTATGATCCCCTTTTCAACTATAGGTTAGAGTTCTGTCTCTTCTTTCTCAAAACAAACAGAAAAACACAATAAATCTTTCAAACACAATAAAAGACACTTCTTCCGTAAAAGAATGTGAACTCATCAAAACGTCATTTTTGCCCGCTTGGACTGTTAAGCAGAAAAACCCTTTTTTAGAAGGAGATAAAAGCAATCAAAACAGACTTGTGTCGTGCGTGGCCCGAACTACGTTTGCTCTGATCTTTCATGCTGTATGAAAGTACGTAGGCATAGGATGCGATATCCTAGCGAGCAACCTTCCCCTCCTTTCCCGTAGGTAGGCGAACTACGAAGACTCTGACTTTCTCTCTTGAGAATACGTAGGCATAGAGCAGCGAGGCTCTACCGAGTCCCTTTCTTTCTTTTTAACCCCAGACCTGTAGAATAGATAGAATAACAATCCGTACTAGAAAACAAGCGTGGATCCCATCGAGTACGACGGACGTGAGGGGTGCTAATACCTTCCCCTTGCGTAACCGACTCCCGAATCCAGGATTTGGTTGCGATGACCATTCCTTTCCCGTCTTTGCGTTAGGTTTACTTCGAGCATTTCCTTTCCCTCCTTTGGGATAAATAACGCACGGTGGCGACTCTTCTGTTCAGCCGGCGCCGATTTTCGCAGTAGCGACACATATATCATCATATTTGCATCATATTTGCATTTCATCGTCAAAGGCGTAGCATTCCATCTTATATGGAGCATTTACGCCATAGAAAAATTCAAACATACGCATATTCATACGAAGCATAAGCCAATCTTTCTATCAGCCTTACGTGGCAACATGAAGTACTCTATAATCAGTTCAGGGGCATTTATTCAGCAGCTTTGATCAAACAACACTTTGGTATTTGATTCTCAGATCATACGACGGTTATGCTTTGTCTATCGATCATCTGATAAAGACAGACTGTTATTCCCGTCAATTCCTATTGACGATGTATTTCCCCAGCAGGAATTTTCTCCGTCTATCTTTAGACGTCATGAGTTTGGATATGGTTTCTCCGTCTATCTTTAGACGTCATGAGTTTGGATATGGTTTTCTCCGTCTATCTTTAGACGTCATGAGTTTGTATATGGTTTCTCCGTCTATCTTTAGACGTCATGAGTTTGGATATGGTTTTCTCCGTCTATCTTTAGACGTCATGAGTTTGGATATGGTTTCTCAGTCTATCTTTAGACGTCATGAGTTTGAGTATGGATTTCTCCGTCTATCATTAGACGTCGCGAGTTTGGATATGGTTTTCTCCGTCTATCTCTAGACGACGTGAAGTTTCAGGTGATTTTTCAGCAGGTTTCTTACCGTCAGTTCATATTGACAATGGGTCTCCCCAGCGAGTTTTCTCCGTCTATCATTAGACGTCGTGAGTTTTGGGTATGGTGTTCTCTCCGTCTATCTTTAGACGTTGAGAGGTTTCAAGGCGATCTTTCAGATATTGGCTTTCTTTCTATTTATCGGATGAGATGAAATTTCAAGAGAGGTTTTTCTGACTGTTGATCCTTATTGACGTCGAGGCTCTTTGAAGAATGTTTGGCTTTCCTAGTTATTGATCCTTATCAATGACATGGCTATTCAACGGGTTTCTTCCTGTCAATCCTTATTGATAATGTGGCCCCTTTGAAGATATTGTTCTTTCCATCAATTCCTATAGACGAAAGGATTCTAAAATTTGATGGGTAGTGTTGAAGTTTATATGGCTTTCCTTCCGCTAGTTCTCACTGACGATGTGGCTCTTCGGACAAGGTATTTTCCTCTCGTCTATCATTAGACGATGCGAGATTTGAATAAGTTTTTCCTCTCGTCTATCATTAGACGAAGCGAGATTCAGACATTTTCCTCTTGTCTATCATTAGACGATACGAGATCAAGATTGTTTCTCTTCCTGTATATCATTAGACAGTGTGAGCCTTTGGGATAATGCCTTTCCGTCTATCAGTAGACGATGTGAGTACGGATATTGTTCCCCTTCGGGATGGTGTCTTTCCGTCTTTCTTTAGACGATGTGAGTATTTCTCTTCCTGTCTATCTTTAGACGACGTGAGAAGATCAAGTGCATGTTGATCCAACCTTCGGGTTTGTTACCTGTGGCGTCACACAGGTAACTATTGCTAAAATTAGTTTCCTTGTCAGATGATTGATCAGTTTGTTGCTGTGACAACTGGATTCGGTGTTCTGGATATTTGTTCCCCAAGCAGTTGTGCAGTTTATTTCTGCAGGTTGGCAAATTTCTGGGTTTCTTTTGTATTCAACCGTCTTCTACCTTTGAATGTTTGAGAGCCGTTCACTTCTCAACCCTTCAGGTCCAAGCCGTTTGAATAGGGGCAGCTGTTGCACCCCAAAATTTGACCAACCAATTATTGTATTTGGCTTATGTTTTGACTCATTTTGCACTCTGCATTTTCATACCGCATCCATTGCATTTTTGCAGTCAGATTGACTTTATCGGGATTACAGCCTCCCCTAGCGTTTCAGGCATTTCCGGCCAGTTCGAATAAGTTGTTTTGAGAATTTGTGCTCGTCCCAGTGTTTTCAGCTCTCGCTGTTGTTTTTGAGGACATTTCGGTGTCCGGTTTTTACCGCTTATTTCGCTATAGTTGCGCATTTGTTTTCTAATCGATTTAATTGGCTTCCCTGCATTTTTAGAATTTTTTTCCTTTTATTTTCTAGATTTTTTAATAGATTTTAATAGTTTTTAATAGATTTATTTGAGTTATTCTAGATATTAAATAAGTTTTTTTAAATATTTTCTTATGGGTTTTTCTAGAACTTTAAATAGATAATTCTTTTTAATTAGTTAAATAGATTTTTGTTTCTTTCATTAAATAGATTTTTAATAGGTTTTTTAAAATCTTTTATTTTAAAAACTGATAAATAGTAGTTTAGATATTAATTGAGTTGTTTAGTTTTAATAGATTCTCTTTTATTAGAGTTTACTAGTTTAGACTAGTTTAATCAACAGTTTAATTAGGGTCAGCTTTTATTAATTAGTAGTATTAATTTTCGTATTAATTGAAGCCATTAGTCCTTTATTTTTAATATTAATCTGCATTAGTCATTAATTCATTTTAATTAATTAAGTCTTAGTTCAGTTAATTAGTCTTTAGTGATAGTGGGCCAGATGTCCAGTCTTTGGAGGCACAGTTCGTGACACTTGTCATGTACATAAGCTTCCACGCGTGTCATTTCTCTCTCCACCACCTCATTCAGAGCATGACACATCACCCTTCCACTCACCAGCACTTGCCACCTCCCTGCACATTTGTCACTCTCTCTCTCTCTCTCTCTCTCTGCATCACCACACGTGGCTTCACCTCCACACTCCCTTGCATGCGAAGTGCCACGCGTCCTCCCCCTTCCTCCTTCCACCACCGGCCATGCATCGGCCGCAACGGTCGCCGGAGACTCGCCGGAATCTGCATTTCACACCGGAAGATTCATCGTCTTCACCACATCCTTCATCCTGCTTCATCAATTGTTCATCATGGAACCTTCATCTTCATGTTCAGATGCCGTTTTTCAGATCTATGAAGATCTTCACCAGCGTTCTTCATCTTCATCCAGAAATCCTCCACAACTTCATAGAACTTCTTCCTCTGTTCGTCAACGATCTAGATCTGGATCTTCATCGCGTTCTTCAAACCTTCAAGTTTTTCTTCAGAAACTCAACAGATCTTCATCAATATTTGCATCCAGTCTTTGTCACCAGTTCATCAATCGCCATCTGGATATTCATCAACCTCAAATCATGAACAACTTCATTATTGTTCGTCCAAATCTCCAGAAACTCGAAGATCTTCATCGATCTTCATAGAACATTCAACATCGTCCATCAAAGCGTTTCCAGAATGTTCATCTTCCTCGAACGATTTTCATCAGATCTTCATCGAGCAGGTAGATCTTCGTGAACCTCTCTGAATTAAAACGTCCTGGACCTTCATCATCTACATGTGACTTCAAGATCTTCTTCAAGATCCATAGTTCTTCATCATTTTCAAGCTTCGCCAGAAATCCAGTAAAGAACCTTCACTGAGTTCTTCATCAGTTCAACCAATGTTCATCAGGAATTGAAACAGAGAGAGGTTTGAGGTGTTGAAAAGAGAGAGTTTGATTTGAGAGGTTTGGAGATGAGGGAGAGGTTTGCGATGGAGGAAATTTGAACGGAAAGGTGGGGAATAAGTTACAGGCGGCGGCGGGTGAAGAAGGTAGGAGGACGTTAGGGTTTCAGAAGTTGGAGAAGTGAGGGAAGAGTGGGAGAAGGGAATTGGATTTGGGCATTGGGCCTCAGGCCCAACGAGTTGTTTGGAGCTACACCCTCCGTTTCCCATTGGACCTCCCAGTCCACACGTTTTTTGGTGGTTTTTTTGTGATCGTAGTTGGGCTGAGCCCAACTCACATTTTTCTGCTCGTGCCCCCCAGTCTCCAGCGCACCCCGTCCCCTTTGCAATTTATTTTTTCCCTTGTATTGGATGATATGCTTGTAATAGTTTAGACTTATTTTCCTATTTTCTTTTAGGAGATTATTATTTTAGGGATTATAGTATCATGCATATTTTTTTATATAGATTTAATATAGATTTTTTTCTATTTTCTTTATAGAATATTATAGTATTTTAGATATAAATTTTCTATGCTATTTTCATATGCATTTTCTTTTATTTTCTTTAGAATATTTTTCTAGTAGAATTTAATTGTTAATTTTAGGAGTAGACTTTTATTTCCATTTGTTAGTGGATTTTTCTCCTATTTTCTCTCCTATTTTCTTTTCTATCCGATTTTATTCTCGATTTCATTGTTTGGATGACCGTGTGACACGATTCAATTGGAGAATGATTGCCGATATCATTTCTCTATCTTGTCTTTGACACAGACATTAATGTGCTACCTCTGAGAGTTCGGTTTCTCGTATAAATCGAACCATGACGGTCTAAGTGTCACATTGTTCCTGATTCGAGCGTCATCATCAAGGATCCAGATAAGAGAAGATTGGAATGGAGCTTGCGCGCATGTCAGGAGCCAACGGAGCCGCTTCGTTCAACATCATCTTATTCAAGTCTTCAGGCAACCGTCGAGTGTTGTGAGTTGTATCGTTAGATACGCAGGAAATGATAGTTGAGGAGTTTCTTCTTAATCATCTAGGATGTCTAGTATGGTACCCTTTGGGTGACATGTGACGCATTCGCTCCTACGTATTAGGTTTGGGTGTGTGTGTCCCGAGTTTCTTCCCGTTTAGGCTTAAGCCTGCTTCCTCGTTGTTCTCGCCCTTGGAGATCGAAACCCTTTTCTCTCACGTTCAGGCGATTGAGACCCCTTCTCTTGCCCCTGTGCAATTGAGATTCGTTTTCCCGTCGAACTACGTTTGCTCTGATCTCTCGTGTCAGACGAGAGCACATAGGCATAGGATGCGATATCCTAGCGAGCTCCCTTTTTCCCTTTTCCCTGTTTTGCTGTAGTTGGCTGAACTACAGCTGCTCTGATTTCTCGTATCCAGACGAGAATATGTAGGCATAGGATGCGATATACTAGCGAGCACACTAACAACTAACTTCTCTGTTCTCTCGCTGCCGTGCGATCGATACTTTCCCGCTGACGACTGATGTTTCTCTTTCTCTTGCCCGAGTGAAATCGAGACCAGACCGTAGTTCTAGAACCTGTAGGTTCCCATACCTTTCAAACCCGACATACTATGTCCGTTCTATCACAAACAGGTAACGCCTAAGTCTCCGTCGAGCGAGCAGTGTACACCTAACTGCTAGAATGCGTACGCTAGTATCGTCAATCCCTTCTCTCACTCCTGTGTGATCGAGAACACCCTGTCTAGCCGTAGTTAGCCTGAACTACGTAAGCTCTGATCTTTCACGCCGTGTGGAAGTACGTAGGCACGAGATGCGATATCTCGGCGAGCCCATTCCTCGTAGTTTCCCGAACTACAATGACTCTGACTTTCCCATTGCATGAGGGAATACGTAGGCATAGAGTGCGACGCTCTATCGAGTCAGTTTCTTTCCGTTTAGCTTTAGCAGCCGTATATAGATTGTTTTTTCACCCGTAGACAAACCAGCAAGCGTGGATCCCGTCGAGTACGACGGACGTGAGGGGTGCTAATACCTTCCCCTTGCGTAACCGACTCCCGAACCCAGACAATGGTTGCGATGACCTTGTCTTATACCCTTTCGTCAGGATTTTCAAGATCGTTTCCTTTCCCGTTTTGAGGGATAAATAACGAAAGGTGGCGACTCTTTTGTCATAGCTGGCGCTGATTTTCCCAGTAGCGACAGTGTGACCTGAGGTTTTCCCTTCCCAGAAATAACCTAGGCCTTTTGATCAATTCCCCGCACTGTCGAACATCATACATCGAGCATACCCGAAACATAACAAATAACTAAGTGCCTCTGACGACCGCGTTGGATGGTGCAGGACACTTAGATAATATTCAGCAAACATACAAACATACAAACATACAAACGTACTACGTATTTGTGCATATAATTTAACACGACCACAAAGGACCGCAATTGTGCATGATACAATGAAAAGGGGACCAAGCCCCACATAATAAAATTATAATAAAAATACACATAATCAAATGGCACGCAGTGAAAGTCTGAGTTGCACCTAAGAGGGGGGAGGGGGGAGAATTAGGTTATTTGAAATTTTCTGGTTTTAGAGACTGATTTATTACTTTCTTGAGATATGATGATGGTATGAAAGCGGTAAAGTGCAGAAAGTAAAGAACACCAAGAAATATCCTGGTTCCCTTCACACTCCGAAGGTACTCCAGTCCCCTTTCAATACGAAAGAGATTTCACTATAGTTAGGATCAGTGTACAATACTTTCTAACCTATAGGTAGATCAAAATTCTTAAACACCTTTAAGATTTAAAACACTAAATGCAAGAAGAACAATCCTCTTCAATGCACACACTTGCTTTCAACAATCTTGAACAGCAAGGGGAAATAATACAATCTGATTTTGTAATGAGTTTGTAACAATGTATACAATGTTTATCAATGCTGTAGATTGATGTTCTCTTTCAATGAGAGTTTCCCCAAATGTCTAAGACTTATTTCTCAAGAATTTTCTTTCAAAGGATATGAAACTTATGCAGAAATTTCTTTATGTAAAGTGATTTTCTTAGATGTGGAAAGATGAAATTGTGATAAAAAAATTTGAAAGAGAATTGAAAGAGATTTCTATTTTTGAATTTGAAAGATTTAGGTATTTATATTACACAAACACCTCTTGAAAAAAACATGCAAATCTTCAGAAAAATTGATGAACAATTGCCATGTTCCAAAGGAAACATTTCATGGAAGATTGGTTGAAGAAATGCAATTTTTCAGAATGATTTTTCAAAAACGTTCAGTGAGCAACCGATTGCACATATAGACCAATCATTGCACCTTAACAAAAACACTTGAAAATTCAAATTTTCAACAGAGCAATCGATTGCACCAAAATGAACAATCGATTGCACACTAAAACAGAAGCGAAAAAAGAGAGATTTTCAAGCATGCAATCGATTGCACCAAGGCACCAATCGTTTGCTTACTGAAACAGAAGCAAAAATGATTTAAATTTTTGATCATGCAATCGATTGCTCTAAGAGTGCAATCGATTGCACTTACAAAAACTTAGAAAAATTCTGTTTTAAAAGGCTTGTGGTAGTGTGAAAAGTAATGTAAAAGTTTTTTAAAGTTTTGAGCAATCAAGACTTAAACACTTGATGAACATTCTCATTATACCTTCTAAGGGAAATGTTCTTCATGTTAAGTCTTTGTCCTGATTCTGATATCTTGAAATGGTTGATCATCTTTGCCTTCTTTGTCAAGTTATTTGTCTTCATCAAAACATAGGTTGATATCTGAGAATCTTGATTTCACATTCTCCTCCTTTTTGATGATGACAAAGCATTCTTCTTTTGTTGCGATGTTCTTTCCGACAAGTTTTTCTCCCCCTCAATATATGAAGTGTTAAGAAGTTCTGAATTTGTATTGAGGTTCGAAGTAGCCTTGTATTTGTACCTTAAGGATCAAGGAAAGATAACAAGCAAGAAAAGAGTAACATCCTCCCCCCCTTTTGACATTATCAAAAAGAAGGGAAAGATTGATAAAACACACACACACACACACACACACACACACACACACAGACACACACACACACACACACACAGATATATATATATATATATATATATATATATATATATATATATATATATATATATATATATATATATATATATATATATATATATATATATATATATATATATATATATATATATATATATATATAGAGAGAGAGAGAGAGAGAGAGAGAGAGAGAGAGAGAGAGAGAGAGAGAGAGAGAGACAAGAGGCATAGATAATAATTTTGAAAATAACATACCAACTAGTCATAAATGAAAATTACAAATTTAAAGAGTACATAGCAAATAGAAAGTACAGAATTTAAACAACGTAAATAACTTTAAGAAAACATAAAGAAACATGTATAACAATTTATGACAAATCCATGTTTGGGTCAAAAGGTTGTTGGTCTGGAAATGTTTGCTGGAGAGGTGATGGACGAGTTGGAGGGACAGCCAGGTTGGAAGGATCGTAGGGTGGAATGTATAATTGAGAGTAGAGATAGGAGAATTGTTGATTGACGACCTCTTGAAAATTTTTGATCCTAGTGTTTGTCGATTCTTGAATTGCATTGTATTGGTTGTTAATGGAAGTGTTGAGGTTTCCAACTATTGAGTCATGTAATCCATCAATTGTTGGTTACTAGGGCCATGTTCATTTGGAGGAGGAGGAACATCATCAAGTTCTTCATTCTCGTGCTCATCATTCTCAGCCATACCTTCACCAAGGTACACAATGGTTTTTGTTTCTGGGTCATATTTGACGCCCATCCGAGTCCACATTCTTGATGGAGATTTTGTTGATATTTGAGTCCATGAGATACTTATCAAATCCTTCAAAATCTACTTCAAAATGTTCCAAACTATTTGTGATAAACCATGCATATGGCAGAAACTTTGATTTTTAGTTGATTCCCCGCATGTGAACCAAGATTAAATAAGCCCAACTGATTTGAATGCCATGCTTAATTGTATATAAGATCTGCATTTCTAGATCAATCACAATGCAGTGGTTTCCACCCCTTGGAAACATTATGTATACCACAAAATAATGAAACATCTAATCATCAATGTTGAAAATACCTGCCGACCATGAGATTTGAGAGGGTTCCATGCCGCATAAGGATCTGACATGTTTTGCATGGAATTATGCTTCAGTCATTCGGCCAAGACTACAATAAAATTCTCTTTTGTTGTATGCATTCCAGACTTCTTCATTTTCTTCACAGAGTCTTCCACCAGAGGTTGGAATATTCAGAATCCTTCCAAGCATCTTTGAGTGAAGTGGGATTCTCTTTCCTCTAACATATGTTACCATTTTGCCTTCTTCCATTTGTAAATTGCTATAGAACAATCATACCAAATCCGAGTAATATGGTCCGGATGAGGAAATCAAGGATTCCAAACCACATGCAATCAAGGATTCTTGAAAAGAAAAACATTCTTTATGGAATGATGAGAGAATACCATACTTTGGGGTTTGCACAACCTTCTTTTGAAAGTACTTGGTGAATCTTTCTTGTTGTTCATCATTTAAGTGTTGAAGAACAAGTGGAGTCTTTGAAGATGAAGAGGCTGTGTAACACCCCCTTCTATAGCCCCAAAATAATGCAATTAAACACTTAATCACATATACAAAATTAATCATAGTATATTTATAACATGGTATAAAGAGGCGCATCACATTATTCACGAAACGACAACATAAGTAATAATGTTCATAAAGAGATAAAACAAAAGGGGTAAATCTCAACTAAAAGTAAAGCATAACTCTTAGAGTCTACATATCCATGTTTTGATTAAAGCGGAAGACTAGAACATTGAATTACTTAAGACATGATATGATAGAAGTACACATCATCAAGTTGGTCATAGTGTCATTCATATTTTTACAAACATCATCAGCTGATACATATACAATGCATCACAAAAGAATATTCTACAAGCCTAGCTACCCGATGTTACATATCAGAGCAACCGACTCAAAAGAATGAAGCTATACTTCACCAAAAGAAAACCTCCAACAGTCCTAATCTGCAATGCCTCATAGAGCATTATAAAACAGCAGAAGGGTGAGAAATATTATCATAATAATCAATGCATATAATTATATATACATACATAACATAAAACATACATACATTACATTTCTCACCACAATCCATTTTAACTCATATACACAGTCCATACACAATCATATTTCATATAA
This sequence comes from Lathyrus sativus, assembly GCA_963859935.3. Classification (NCBI taxonomy): domain Eukaryota; kingdom Viridiplantae; phylum Streptophyta; class Magnoliopsida; order Fabales; family Fabaceae; genus Lathyrus; species Lathyrus sativus. The sequence goes on from OZ012736.1 coordinate 88,468,882, forward strand.
TAATGACATTCATGCTATGTGACTCGATATGACTCAATGCAAACTTATGCCATGTGGTACCAACACTTGTTATCTTTTTTCGATTTACATTAAATCGGGTCCACTCTTCTAGGCTTGGGACAAGTCACTAGTCTCCACGAAACTAGCAAGCATTGCCTCTTGACTAAATGATGCATATGCAACCAACAATTCAATGCACTTAAGACCAACAACTTAATCTCATGCATTCAAATAATTCATCTCTTCAAGAATTATCACAACGATTGCACACACAACATTTTCATACATATCATCAATATATTAACAAACAATGCACACATATACACAATATGTTCTCATGCATTCGCAATACATTTTTAATCACATTAAACAATGTATAACATTTGTCAAAAGACCATAATTCAATTAATTCAACAATCTAGGATTCACGCCATAAGGCTACCCACAATATGATACATCCCGGCGTAATCGACGCCTCGAGCATGGAAATAATCAAAGTTAAGTCAGAAACCCGACCTCAGATGGAAACATTAAAGAAAAATACATCCTGTCACGTTCGCTACTCTGCTCGCTTAGAGAGTTCCTAGTGAGTATTCTCTACTTGTTCGCCTAGCGAACAAGCTTGCGAAGGCAAACAAAAGCTTCTAACTTCGTTCGCTACCTCGCTCGCTCAGCGAAGGCCTAGAGAACCTTCGCTACCTCCTTCGCCACCAGCGAACACTATAATATGCATTTTGTTCAAGTCTGGGACCGTTCGCTATTGGCTCGCTACTAGCTCGCTTAGCGAACGTTCGCTACCAGCTCGCTCAGCGAACACGCTAGCGAATGTCTGCGAACTGAATTTTTCCAGTTACTGTTATCAAATCCAAAACTCACCAATCCATCCAAATCTCACCAAACCAATTCCATTAACCTTAGTCTAACATCCCTTGACTATTCTACATCATTATTTTAGTTTTTAACCGATTAAACTTGATTTCTACCGATTAAATCCAATTTTGCCCTAACATGAAAAATGGTGGAAAAACCCCAACAACCCAACCCAATCATACCTAACCACACACATTGATCAAATAATAATGTTTCTAACCCTTACCTTGATTAATCCAAAGCTTGAGAGTTGTTCTTGATGATTCCAAGTTCTTCCCTCTTCTTCTTCTTCTTCTCTTTTCTCCTCTTTCTCCTTCTTTCTCTATTCTTTCCTTTATGTTTCTATCTTTTCCTTTTCTTTCCACTCTCCTTCTTAATATGTCTTTCTCTTCTAATTCTCTCCAACATCTATTAATTCATTTAATTAATTGTCCATCAATTAAATAATTCTCATTAACCCACTTAATTAACGCAAATAATTAACTAATGAAAAATTGGGCTGTTACAACTCTCCCCCACTTTAGGAATTTTCGTCCTCGAAAATGTTACCTGATTCGAACAACTCTGGATAAGATTTCCTCATCTGGCTCTCCAGCTCCCACGTTACATTCCCACCAGCTGGTCCTCCCCAAGCGACCTTCACCAAAGCAATCTCTTTGCCTCGAAGTTGCTTCGACTTCCGATCCTCTATCCGCATAGGAGATGTCTCCACAGTCAGGTTATCTCTCACCTGTACATCATCTACTTGGACTACATGAGACGGATCCGGAATGTATTTCCTCAATTGAGATACATGGAACACATTATGAAGATTAGCAAGAGATGGCGGCAAAGCAACACGATATGCTACCTCCCCTACTCTCTGCAAAATCTGAAAAGTACCAATGAAACGCGACGTCAACTTACGCGACTTCAATGCCCTACCAACACCAGTCATCGGAGTGACTCGAAGGAACACATGATCTCCCTCTTGAAGTTCAATCAATTTCCTCCTATTGTCATGATAACTCTTCTGACGACTCTGGGAAATCCTCATTTTCTCTTGGATCATCTTAATCTTGTCGGTAGTATCTTGAACTAGCTCGGGTCCAACTACAGAACTCTCTCCCAACTCATACCAACACAATGGCGTTCTACAACGTCTACCATACAAGGCCTCAAAAGGTGCCATACCGATGCTCGAATGAAAACTATTGTTGTAGGTAAACTTAATCAAAGGCAAGTAGCTATCCCAAGCTCCTCCCTTCTCCAATACACAAGCTCTCAACAGATCTTCAAGTGATTGAATCGTCCTTTCTGTCTGACCATCTGTTTGAGGATGATAAGCTGAACTTAAACGCAACTTCGTACCCAAAGCACTCTGCAGACTCTCCCAAAATCTCGAAGTGAACCTTGGATCTCGATCTGACACAATGCTAGACGGAATACCATGCAAACTGACAATCCTCTCAATGTACAACTTTGCCAATTTCTCCAATGGATAGTCCATGCGCATAGGGTTAAAATGAGAAAATTTGGTCAATCTATCCACAATAACCCATATGGCTTCAAAATTACTCTGCGTCCTCGGTAAACCAGACACAAAATCCATTGAAATGCTATCCCATTTCCATTTAGGAATAAACAACGGTTGCATCAAACCTGACGGTTTCTGATGTTCAATCTTCAACTTCTGACAAGTCAAACAAGAATACACAAACTTCGCAATATCTTTCTTCATACGAGGCCACCAAAATATTTTCCTCAAATCTTGATACATCTTAGTAGCACCCGGATGAATACTCAATCCACTACGATGCCCTTCCTCAAGAATACTCTTCTTCAGCTCAACAATGTCAGGAATACAAACTCTATCATGATACCGCATAACACCATTCCCATCAATCTGAAAATCACCACCTTAGCCTTGATTGATCAAAGTCAACCGATCAACTAAGCTCAAATCCAATTTCTGTCCTTCTCGGATCTCGTCCAAAATACCACTAGTAAATTTCAACATACCAAGCTTCACTCCATAAGGAGTCCTTTCGCACACCAAACTCAAATCACGAAACTGCTCAATTAATTCTAACTCTTTCACCATCATCATCGACATATGCAATGATTTTCTACTCAATGCATCTGCTACCACATTTGCTTTACCGGGATGGTAATTCAAACCAAAGTCATAGTCCTTTAGAAATTCTAACCATATTCTCTATCTTGCATTCAATTCCTTCTGATCAAAGAGGTACTTCAAACTCTTATGATCACTAAACACCTCAAATCTCGAACCGAATAAATAATGCCTCCAAAGTTTCAACACAAATACCACGGCGGCCAACTCTGAGTCACGTGTCGGATAATTCTTCTCATGCATTTTGAGTTGCCTCGAAGCATAAGCTACAACTTGGTTATTCTGCATCAACACACCTCCCAGAACCATCAAAGAAGCATCACAATACACAACAAACGGTTCTTCCGGATTTGGCAAAATCAAAACAGGGGCCGTCGTCAATCTCCTCTTAAGCTCTTGGAAACTTCCTTCACACTTGGCATCCAAAACGAAAGCCTGACCTTTCAGAGTCAACTGCGTCAACGGCGATGATAGCTTAGCAAATCCTTCAATGAACTTCCGATAATAACCGGCCAACCCAAGAAAACTTCTAATCTCAAAAACTGATTTTGGAGTCTCCCATTGTGATACCGCTTCAACTTTCGACGGATCAACCGCAATACCCTTACTTGAAATTACATGCCCAAGCAAACTCACTTCCTTCAACCAAAACTCACACTTAGAAAGTTTTGCATACAACTGCTTTTCTTCTAACACAGATAACACGACCTTTAGATGCTCGACATGCTCTTCTTCATTCTTCGAATAGACTAGAATGTCGTCAATGAACACAACCACAAACTTGTCCAAATAGGGATGAAAAATTCTATTCATGTACTCCATAAACACACCTGGTGCATTAGTCACACCAAGTGGCATCACAAAATACTCATAGTGTCCATACCTCGTCCTAAAAGCAGTTTTCGGAATATCCTCAGCCTTCACGCGAATCTGATGATATCCGGATCTCAAATCTATCTTACTAAACACACTTGCACCAACCAACTGATCCATCAAGTCTTGAATTCTCAGGAGTGGATATTTATTCTTGATAGTCATCTTATTCAACTGTCTGTAGTCCACACATAGTCTCATAGAACCTTTTTTCTTCTTAACCAACAGCACTGGTGCACCCCATGGCGACACACTTGGACGAATAAACCTCTTATCAAGCAGGTCTTCAATTTGAATCTTCAATTATTTCAATTCCGATGCGGGCATACGATATGGAGTCATCGATATCAGACTAGTTCCAGGAACCAAATCGATCGTAAACTCCACTTCCTGTTCCGACGGTAAATCTCTTATCTCATCAGGGAAAACTTCCGGAAAATCACGAACAATTGGTAAAACAGCAATTTCTTCACTCTCACCATTACTCAAAGTTGCCAACAACATAAATACCTTTGCACCATCTTGCACCGACTCCTTCACTTGCTTAGCCGTCATAAACAAATCCCCTTCTTTGTCAGTTTCAGGGAAAATAACCGTTTTGTCAAAACAGTTAATATAAACACGGTTGAACCTCAACCAATTCATTCCAAGAATGAGATCAATTTGGTCTAAATGAATACACACTAAGTCAACTCCAAAATATTTACCAAAAATACTCAACGGACAATTCAAGCACACATACTGGTAGTTACCGAACCCATAGCAGGAGTGTCAATAACCATACCGCCACCCATAACAGACAACTTAAGACTTAATCTCTTAACACAATCCAAAGAAATAAAAGAATGCGTAGCTCCGATATCAATTATAGCGATCAAAGGTATACCATTAATGAAGCACGTACCTCGGATCAATCGATCATCACCAGCAGTTTCTGATCCAGATAGAGCAAACACCTTTCCGCTCCCTTGCGTCTTCTTCAGATTATCACATTTTGTACTAATGTTCCCTTGCTCACCACAATTGTAGCAAGTCACATTTGCCCCGCTTCTGCACTCTATAGCTTTGTGGCCTGGCTTGCCACACTTAAAACACTTCAACCCAACACCTTTGCATTCAGGAGCACGATGTCCCGCTTCACCATAATTATAACATCTCATCGGAGTAGGGGCTCCTCCCCCACTTGGCTTCTTACAATAATCGGCTCTTTGCTTCCCTTTATCTGTAGGAGTCACATAAGGTTTCCCTCGAAATTGGCCCTTTCCCTTCTTGTCACCCAAATTCTTATAGTGGCTAGACCGAGCCCTACTATCCTCGTCATAAATCCTACTCTTGTTTACCAACTCAGAAAATCACCTGATCTCCTGATATCCGACAGCTTGTTTGATCTTCGGCCTCAAACCATTTACAAATTTGAGACACTTAGATCTCTCAGCATTAACAGTGTTGTAGTGGGGACAAAACTTAATCAACTCCTCAAATCTTGCCGTATACTCGGCCACAGTAGAGTTACCTTGCTTCAACTCTAGGAACTCGATTTCTTTCTTCCCACGCACATCTTCTGGAAAATATTTCTCCAGAAATGTCTCTTTGAAAAGATCCCAAGTAATCACTATCTCATTCTCTTCAAACCTTTGGCGAGTATTACCCCACCAATCCTCCGCTTCCTCCTCCAGCATATGGGTGCCAAACTGCACCTTCTGAGCATCCAAACAATTCATAACTCGGAAGATCTTTTCTATAGCCTTCAACCAAACATGTGCTTTGTCAGGCTCATGGGTTCCTTTGAACACTGGTGGATTATTCCTTTGGAACCTTCCTAAAGCACGGAATTCCTCATCTGCTTGATTCCTAACATTCAAATTGGCTTGAGGGTTTTGCTCAATCGCTCCAGCCAATCTAGTCAAAGCCTCCACAATCGCCTCGTCGTTCCTACCAGCCACCATCGTTCTGTATTTCAAAACAGAACGCACAAGGTCAAACATTATCAATAGTGTCACACACAATCAGATATACAAGGGAATAACAAGTTAACAACTTGGCCAACTAGCCAACCTGCTCGGATACCACTTAATGTAACACCCCCTTCTATACCCCCAAAATAATGCAATTAAACACTTAATCACATACACAAAATTCATCAGAGTATATTTATAACATTGTATAAAGAGGCACATCACATTATTCATGAAACGACAACATAAATAATAATGTTCATAAAGAGATAAAACAAAAGGGGTAAATCTCAACTAAAAGTAAAGCATAACTCTTAGAGTCTACATATCCATGTTTTGATTAAAGCGGAAGACTAGAACATTGAATTACTTAAGACATGATATGATAGAAGTACGCATCATCAAGTTGGTCAGAGTGTCATTCATATTTTTACAAACATCATCAGCTGATACATATATAATGCATCACAAAAGAATATTCTACAAGCCTAGCTACCCGATGTTACATATCAGAGCAACCGACTCAAAAGAATGAAGCTATACTTCACCAAAAGAAAACCTCCAACAGTCCTAATCTGCAATGCCTCATAGAGCATTATAAAACAACAGAAGGGTGAGAAATATTATCATAATAATCAATGCATATAATTATATATACATACATAACATAAAACATACATACATTGCATTTCTCACCACAATCCATTTTAACTCATATACACAGTCCATACGCAATCATATTTCATATAATAATGACATTCATGCTATGTGACTCGATACGACTCAATGCAAAATTATGCCATGTGGTACCAACACTTGTTATCTTTTTTCAGTTTACATTAAATCGGGTCTACTCTTCTAGACTGATAACCACCAAAGCCCGTCCTCTAAGCTTTCAAACCCACTCTTCTAGGCTTGGGACAAGTCACTAGTCTCCACGAAACTAGCAAGCATTGCCTCTGGACTAAATGATGCATATGCAACCAACAATTCAATGCACTTAAGACCAACATCTTAATCTCATGCATTCAAATAATTCATCTCTTCAAGAATTATCACAACGATTGCACACACAACATTTTCATACATATCATCAATATATTAACAAACAATGCACACATATACACAATATATTCTCATGCATTCACAATACATTTTTAATCACATTAAAAAATGTATAACATTTTTCAAAAGACCATAATTCAATTAATTCAACAACCTAGGATTCACGCCATAAGGCTACCCACAGTATGATGCATCCCGGCGTAATCGACGCCTCGAGCATGGAAATAATCAAAGTTAAGTCGGAAATCCGACCTCGGATGGAAACATTAAAGAAAAACACATCCTGTCTCGTTCGCTACTCTGCTCGCTTAGCGAGCTCCTAACGAGTATTTGCTACTTGTTCGCCTAGCGAACAAGCTCACGAAGGCAAACAGAAGCTTCTGACTTCGTTCGCTACCTCGCTCGCTCAGCGAAGGCCTAGCGAACCTTCGCTACCAGCGAACACCATAATATGCATTCTGTCCAAGTCTGGGACCGTTCGCTACTGGCTCGCTACTAGCTCGCTTAGTGAACATTCGCTACCAGCTTGCTCAGCGAACACGCTAGCGAATGTTTGCAAACTAATTTTTTCCACTTATTGTTATCAAATCCAAAACTCACCAATCCATCCAACTCTCACCAAACCAATTCCATTAACCTTAGTCTAACATCCCTTGACTATTCTACATCACTATTTTAGTTTTTAACCGATTAAACTTGATTTCTACCGATTAAATCCAATTTTGCCCTAACATGAAAAATGGTGGAAAAACCCCAACAACCCAACCCAATCATACCTAACCACACACATTGATAAAATAATAATGTTTCTCACCCTTACCTTTATTAATCCAAAGCTTGAGAGTTGTTCTTGATGATTCCAAGTTCTTCCCTCTTCTTCTTCTCTTTTCTCCTCTTTCTCCTTCTTTCTCTATTCTTTCCTTTATGTTTCTATCTTTTCCTTTTCTTTCCACTCTCCTTCTTAATATGTCTTTCTCTTCTAATTCTCTCCAACATCTATTAATTCATTTAATTAATTACCCATCAATTAAATAATTCTCATTAACCCACTTAATTAACTAATGAAAAATAGGGCTGTTATAGGCTAGACCTTTTCCTTTGCTTTGTGCTGAAATCTTCCTTTCTGAACATGAAGCCTTGAGAAAATGATGAAAGGATGGAGTTTTAGGGTTTGTGAGGGAAGGAAGAGTTTTTTGTTGAAAGGTTATGTTTTGGAAGAGATGGTTAAGTGTGGTTATGAGAAGTTGGGTTTTAAAAAGATTAAGAAAGGAGTTATTGTGGGATATGAGTAGTTGAGGGTTATGGATGTTTATGACTTTGGAAAGGTAAGAAATTTTGGTCAAAGCCTTGAGAATAGGGCTAGGTAGTAAGAGAGAGTCATAGGTAGGTCAAAAGTTATAATGATAGGGTAATTGGAAAGGTTAAAAGCCCATGGATCCATTAAATAAATAAAAAAATATATTTATAGTAGGTGCAATCGATTGGCACAATGGTGCAATCGATTGCTCTACAAAACAGAAACGGAATAAAACAAAAGCTACAGGTTGCAATCGATTGACACTAGGGTGCAATCGATTGCAAGCTTCAAAAATTCAATATTTTTAGAAAAATTACAGTGAGAAATCGATTGACACAGAGGTGCAATCGATTGCAAGCAATGAAAATTGAGAAAAACACCACAGATGAAGATCTTTCATGATTCCACGTCAGTTTCATCCAGAATTCCAAGTTCTCTTCGAATTTTGAAGAAAGATTCCTTTGCCAAAGGATTTGTGAATATATCGGCAAGCTGATTATGAATATCCATAAATGTTATCTCAACATCTCTTTGAAGTACATGATCTCGCAAGAAATGATTTCGTATGTCGATGTGCTTGGTTCTTGAATGCATGACTGGATTCTTTGTTATGTTGATTGCACTTGTGTTGTCACAACGAAGAGGAATGCTACCAAGGTCGAGTCCATAGTCATGAAGTTGCTACTTGAGGCAAAGTATCTGTGCACAATAACTACCCGCTGCTATATATTCTGCTTCAGCTGTACTAAGTGCTACGCATGCTTGCTTTTTGCATGCCCACGAGACTAGTGCATTTCCCAAGATGTGACATGTTCCACTTGTGCTCTTTCTATCAATTTGACAACCTGCATAATCCGCGTCAGAGTATCCAATTAAATTGAAAATACTACCTTTAGGATACCATAAGCCGACATTTGTTGTTCCTTTGAGATACTTCATGATCCGCTTGACCGCCATTAAGTGAGATTCCTTTGGATTTGCTTCAAAGCGAGCACAGAGACAAACACTGAACATTATGTCAGGGCGGCTTGCTGTTAAGTATAGTAAGGAACCAATCATACCTCTGTATTTTGTGATATCAATCGACACACCGGATTCATCTTGATCTACATATGTACCGGATCCCATAGGTGTAGACAAAGTCTTGCAATTCTCCATATCAAAATTTTTCAATAATTCTTTGCAATAATTAGATTGACTAATAAAGATCCCATTATCGAGTTGCTTGATTTGAATTCCAAGAAAGTAGTTCATTTTTCCCATCATAAACATTTCAAATTCTCCTTGCATCATGGATGAGAATTCTTCACATAACTTTGTGTTTGTTGAACCGAAGATTATGTCATCAACATATACTTGTACCAAGAGAGTATCTTCTTTAATTTTCTTGATGAACAAAGTCTTGTCAACCTTTCCCTTTTCAAAGCCTTTGTTACATAAGAAATTGCTGAGGCGATCGTACTATGCTCTCGGTGCTTGTTTCAATCCATAGAGAGCTTTCTTTAATTTGAAGACATGAGAAGGATATTTTTAATCTTCAAAATCCAGGGGGTTGCTTGACATAAACTTCCTCATTTATGAATCCATTCAAGGATGCACTTTTGACGTCCATTTAGAAAAGATGAAAATTCATAGAACATGCATAAGCCAATAAAAGTCTAATTGCTTCTAACCTTGCAACCGGAGCGAATGTTTCGTCAAAATCGATTCCTTCTTCTTGGTTGTATCCTTGGGCGACCAATATTGCTTTATTCCGAACTATAATTCCATTTTCATCGAGTTTGTTCTTGAAGACCCATCTTGTTCCAATGATATGCTTGTTGTTTGGCCTAGGGACAAGATTCCAAACTTGATTTCTTTCAAACTGGTTCAGTTCTTCTTGCATAGATATTATCCATTGATCATCGCCTAAGGCTTTATCGGTTTTGGCCGGTTCAATTTGCAAAACAAATGCCATGTTCAGACAAGCATCCTTGAGATTTAATCTTGTTGTAACACCTTGACTGATATCACCAATCACTTTATCGATCGAGTGATCTCTATGAGTTCTCCATTCTTTAGGTAGATCATTGTGTTCTTCATTTTGTTGTGAATCCTTTTGTTGTTGTTTTGGTTGATCACTTGCAACACCATTGAGATTATCATTTTGATAGGTTTCTACTACATCATCATTATCAACAATAATATCTTCCTCCTTGGAGGGGTTAGATTCATCAAAAGAAACATGCATAGATTCTTCAATTGTTAAAGTTCTTTTGTTAAAAATTCTAAAAGCTTTACTAGAGAGAGAATAGCCGAGAAAAATACCTTCATCGGATATCTCGTCAAACTTACCGAGTTTATCTTTGTCATTATTCAAGACAAAGCATCTACACCTAAATATGTGAAAGAATGATATGTTCAATTTTCTCCCTTTGAAGAGTTCATAGGGGGTCTTCTTGAGAATTGGTCTGATGTTGACACGATTACTTACAAAACATGTCATGCTTACAGCATCTGCCCAAAAATATTTAGGAAGATTTTTGAATCGCTAAGCATTATTCTTGCAAGTTCTACCAACGACCGATTCTTTCTTTCTACGACACCATTTTGTTGTGGAGTTCTTGGTGTGGAAAAGTTGTGTGAGATTCCATTTTCTTCGCAAAATTCTTCAAATAAAGCATTCTGGAATTCTCCACCATGGTAACTTCTAATGGAGAGAATTGAAAGTGACTTCTCATTCTGAATTTGTTTTGCATACTTCTTGAATGCCTTTAAAGCTTTCACTAAGAAGAAAGTCCATGTATATCTAGAGAAGTCGTCAACAATTACTAATGCATAAACATTTTGTTCTTGATGGTCTGAAGATATCCATGTGTAACAATTGTAGTGGCCTTGTCGTGGACACCACATTTTTGGATATGAAAGTTGATTTGGTTTGTTTCCCTTTTTGGCATGCGCCACACAATCTATCTTTGATGAATTTGATCTTTGGAAGACCAACAACTAAGTCATGTTTGATCAATTTGTTCAAATGCTCCATATGAATGTGAGCAAATGTTTTGTGCCATAACCAAGAGTCGTTGTTGTTCGCCATAAGACACTTAACCTTCAAAGACATGTTATCAAGGTAAATCATGAAAATATTGTTAATTCTATTACCTTTTAACATTACCTCATGAGTGACTTCGTTTTCTATCAAATATTCATCTTTAGTGAAGTTGATTCTGAAACCTCTATCACAAAGTTGGCTAATGCTAAGTAGGTTATGCTTTAGGCCTTCTACATAGAGGATATCTTATATGGTTGTAAAAGGTGGTTCACCAATGCTTCCTACTCCAAGGATCTTTCCTTTGTTGTTATCACCATAGGTTACGAATTCTTTGGCCTTAAGCGTTAGATGTGAAAATTTGGTAAGGTCACCTGTCATATGCCTTGAACATCCACTATCAAGATACCACTGATATGAGGAGGTCTTCAAGCATTCCTACAAAACAAAGTTAAGTTTCATTAGGTACCCAAACTACCTTGGGTCCTTCATAGTTAGTGCCTTTCTTGATCCACACATAATGCCCTTTTGCAACACTAAAGTTTCTTACATAACAGGAATTAGGTGTATGGCCTTTGATACCACAATAAAAACAGGTGGGCTCAAAATTACTTTTGTATCTAGGAGGATAAGACCTTTTCTTACTAGATACTTTCTTCTTGGGGTATTGATGAACCACTTTAGGCTTGACCACTTTCTCTTTAAGAGTTTGTTCACTAGCTTTAACAAGATGGTTTTGTTGGAACTTGGTGTCGCTACTGCGAAAATAAGGTGCCGGCAAAGACAGAAGAGTCGCCACCTTTCGTTATTTATCCCATAGGAAGGGAAAGGAAACGATCGGAAAAAACCTAACGAAAAGGAAAAGACGAGGTCATCGCAACCAAGTCCGGGTTCGAGAGTCGGTTACGCAAGGGGAAGGTATTAGCACCCCTCACGTCCGTTGTATTCAACGGGATCCACGCTTGTTGTGTTTATCTGACGGGTTGTTTATCTATCTACCTATCAAGGCTGGCTCAAAAGAAAAGAAAAGAGAAAAAGTGACTCGACAAAGCATCGCGCTTCGTGCCTACGTATTCCCGTATGGAACGAGAAATCAGAGTCAACGTAGTTCGGCTAACTACGGGTGAAGGGGGAAGGTTACTCGCCAAGACATCGCGTCTTGTGCCTACGTACTTTCATCTGGTATGAAAGATCAGAGCGAACATAGTTCGGAATAAAATGGAACACATATCGATTCATCTATTTTTACCCGAGTAGGGTTAACAAACAGTTCCATCAATTTGGTGTATGCAGCTCGCTCGTCGGAGACTCGTGCGTTACCGTTTGCGGTAGAACTGAGAGTTAACGACACTCTTTTTTCTGAAAAGGTTTTCCTGATTAAGAGAGCCCACGGGGCAAAAGGAGGTTTGAATGTTTGTTTTTTTCTTTTATGAAAGAAGTGTTTTTTTTGAATGTTTGTAATTCATACTGCACTAGAGACTATGACTTAGGAGCGAATGCGTCGCATATCGCCCAGAGGACGTATACTAAACACTCTAGACGATTGAGAGGAGATCGCTCAATTATCATTTCCCAAGTGGCTTAAGACTCGTAACGTACGGTACTCATTAGCCTTTATTATGTGTTTCACTGGCGTCTTGAGGAGAGAAGAAAAAGGAATCCACATGGGAAACTATCAAGCCCTAATGTTATCATGCAATATGGTCCTAAGGTGACTTTGAAAGGAATCTACCCTAATATTATCATGCACGAATTCATCCTAATGTCTATCATCACTCCTTAAACAAGGAAGTGAGAACCCTAAGGGAACATGCAAAAGGAAAAACACAGCTAAAATCATTAAGCAGATGAGATAAGAATATAACCAGATGCATATGCAATGCAACAGTACAAGCAAGGGAGAAAAGCTCAACCTTCAATGCAAACATGGGATGCAAACAGAGATGCACAGAGAAAGCACACAAGCAAAGGGAAACAAACTCAACCTTTAGTTCAAACATGTTAAAAAGGAAAAGAAACAATCAAGCAAAGGGAGGCACACTCAACCTTTCATGCAAACAAGCAAAGGGAGACTAGCTCAACCTTTCAATGCAGTCATGCACCTAAAAAAAAGAATCTACTCATGCAATTCTATCCTAATGCAGCAAGCAAATCAATCAAATAGTGAGGAGAGGTGTAAACTAGATGAGCAACAAGGAAAACATCTCAGGCTACATCAGGTTTAGACGTGTGTTAACACAAGAGTCCATCTCAGGTTCAACCTCTTGAGGAATGCACATAATCCAACCAAAGGAATGATTAGGCTCTCCCAAGAGGGATCCTAAGAATGTAGGACAGATGAGAATGGTGGAACCTAGATGTCAATCTAATGTATCTGGTTCATGTGTATCAACACAGAATGTCCATCAAAGGCTCAACCTGTTGAGGAATGCACATAATCCAACCAAAGGAAGGATTAGGCTCTCCCAAGAGGGATGCTAAGAATATGACTTGGAGAAGGAAGACAATGCAAACCAAAGGAATGTACTATACCATTGAATGTCTATCCAAGGCTCAACCTCTTGAGGAATGCATATAATTCAACCAAAGGAAGGATTAGGCTCTCCCAAGAGATATCCTCATCAGGACTTGGAGAAGGAAGATAGTGCAAACCAAAGGAATGTACTATACCATTGAATGTCTATCCAAGGCTCAACCTCTTGAGGAATGCACAAAATCCAACCAAAGGGAGGATTAGGCTCTCCCAAGAGGGATCCTAAAGATAAGACTAGGAGATATTGGAATGACAAGGCATGCTCAAGCAAAGAAGTCACACAAGGGAGAGAAATCATCACAAAACTTCCAAAGAAACCTTCAATGTTTTAGCTCTAAGGAAAATTCATCCTAAGGAAGCTAATGGTATGCTAATGACTTGAAAATGAACCTATAAAGGTGTCAACCTAGATACTATGGGGTTATGAAAGGGTTAGGGGCTTAAGGTTTGCTAAAGCTTCACTTATGAGGCCAAACTATGAGAAGGTGCAATTAGGAACATGTAAACATTGGTCAGAATGCAAAATATGGGAAAACTAGGAAATCATACTTAAAAAGTCTAACAAAAATCCTAAGATCTCCTAAGGATATTATAAACCTATGGTAGAAATTTCAGAGCCAAACTCCAAATTTAAGGGAAATATCTAAATGCTAAACCTAAAGGTGTGTTATGGGATACTCAAATGGGGAAGGCTCTAAATATGTGCTTCTAACCCTAATCAAAAGGAATCTAAAAAATGCAAGAAAAATTCTACAATATGCTATAATGTATCAGCAATCACCATACAAAAAATTAGACATTTCTATGGATTATTGAAAGAGAAAGAAAATCACAAAGATAGGCATGTCATTTTGCAACCATTAAAAAGATATTAAAAGAGGAAATATGCAATTAATTGAAAAAAGAAATGGAAAATCAAAATAAAAATCATGTCAAAATTCCACACATATTCAAGTATCTCCAATATTTTTCTCATGATTTTTGGAAGCCATAAGGTATTTTTCATGAATTGATTTCAAACAGAAAATATAAAAGAAATAACATGGAAAAGAAAAAAAAAGAAATGGAAAAAGCTAGGGGTGCAATCAGTAATGGATTCAGGTTATAAGACATTGGGCCAGTGCACCAGGGGGTGGGGATAGCGAAAAAAAGCCTAGGTCCAATGCCAGACTTAAGTGAATGCACGTGATTGAGTGGGGTAAGTCAATTGTAGACCACCGTAGGTCCAATGCCAGGCAGGGAACAAACCAGACGGTGGCCGGAGCCTTAGTCAAGTCAGCCACACGATCCAACGACCACGATTGAATTTGGGGATTTCAAATGGAGAAAGGGGGGAACGAACCAGGCGGTGGCCGGAGCCACGCCGGTCGTCTTATCCGGTGGCTATGGCACTGTAGCGCGCACTCGATCTCACCAAAACATAAAATTGATTACACTAATCTCTTCTCCTTGTTGCCTAGATCAACATTCCAAGTCCTATTTTCATTTTTAACCAATAAATAAGGTGAATCGCAAGCTACAAGCTAAGGCATTCTGTCAAGAAGTTCCATGAAACTTAACCAATCTAATCCTAAAACATTCTACACACTCTAAGGATCATAATTATGTGGAAATAGCATAACAATTCACCAAGAACAAAGAGTATGGATGAAAGATAGGAACCTGTTGATAAGCTTCGACAGAGGCTTGAATTGTGGATGAAGCTTCAAGAAAATTGTCCAGAATCCATCAATGATCCTCACTGAAACTTTTTGCAATGGTAATTTGGACTGAAAATGGCTCCATCTTCAAATTCAAATTCTCAAGTTTCTCCACTTTTTCTTAACTGAATTTCTGTTATTTTCCACCAAAAGTTAGTTATGGAAGTTGGAAATCATCAAGGAGATTATATGCAATGGATATTGAGTGATTAGAAGCCCAATTGAAGCCCATGGTAACCCAATTCAAAATCCACTTTTGCCATGTTTGAAGCTTTTATGTTATGGTGAGAATAGAGCCAAACAGCTTGCAAATTGATCCAATTGCCTTGCTTGTGATGTAAGGAATATGTGTGGATAGGATTGAGGCCTTGAAATTGAATCTATGGTAGATTTGCATTGTGTTGCTGAAGGATGAAGAAATCTTGGGTTTGGCATAGCAAATGAATTCAAACTTGATTTCTGATTTTACCAATGTTCTTAAACCATCAATTGGACTCAAAACAAGCACAAATATGACATGAATTGGTTCCAAAATGAATTGATTTGAATCAGCCCTTTTCAAGCTTCCTTTCATGAATTTTTCTCTAGGCATTTTCCAATTCAAGCCATGTCAATGATCCCTTGAGGTTTGGTTGACCAAATGACCCTATCTGGAGCAACTTTGAAGCTGGAAATATTTTCATTTGAGATATGCAAAGTGGTGAACTTGACCTATAATGAAAATGACCTGTAATCTTACTTTCCCAAAATACCCTTGACTTGTAAGTCTCATATCTTGAGTTCTACAAATCCAAGTGAGGACTTCTAGTACTCTTTGGAAAGCTAAGATGATGAGGAACAACATTCATGTTTATCAAAAGTTGAGAAGAAACATCCTTCTAGCTCAAAAATGGCATGGAAGTTGGTTAACTTTCAAGTACCAAAATCACATTCATCTGGTGACTTGTAACTTGTCTGCCTCATAACTTGAGTTCTAGAAATCCAATGAATGACTTCTAATACTCAAAAGAAAGGTAAGAACACGCTCTACAAGTCTCATGTTTATGTCAAGATGAGATGTGTTGCTACCGCAAAAATAAGGTGCCGACGAAACAGAAGAGTCACCAACTTTCGTTTTTTATCCCTCAGAGCGGGAAAGGAAATGATCGGAAAATCCTGACGCAAAGGTATAAGACAAGGTCATCGCAACCATGTCTGGGCTCGAGAGTCGGTTACGCAAGGGGAAGGTATTAGCATCCCTCACGTTCATTGTACTCGATGGGATCCACGCTTGTTGTGTTTATCTGACAGGTTGGTTTAACTATCTACCTATCAAGGCTGGTCTGAAAAGAAAAGCAGAAAATGACTCGGCAAAGCGTGGCGCTTTATGCCTACGTATTCTCATCAGGGAACGAGAAATCAGAGTCAACGTAGTTCGGCTAACTACGGGTAAAAGGATGGGGGAAGGTGGCTCACCAATACGTCAGTATTGTGCCTACGTACTCTCAACGGATATGAGAGATCAGAGCTTACGTAGTTTGGGATAATACGGATTACGGGATTAAATTAATCTGTTTTTCCGAGTAGGGTTAACAAACAGTTCTAGCATTTTGGTGTATGCAGCTTGCTCGTCAGAGACTCGTGCGTTACCGTTTTCGGTAGAACTGGGAGTTAACGACACTCTTTTCTTCAGAAAAGTTTTCCTTTGAATTACGGGCCCACGGGGCAAAAAGGTTTGAAGTTTGTTTTCTGTCTTTTACGGAAGAAGTGTTTTTTATGGTTGTCTGTAGTTTGTACAACACTAGAGACTATGACTTAGGAGCGAATGCGTCGCATATCGTCCAAAGGACCTATACTAAACACTCTAGATGATTGAGATGAGACCGCTCAATTATCATTTCCCAAGTAGCTTAAGGCTCGTAACACGCTTGTACTAACTTGCCTTTATTACGTTTTTTACTGTTGTTTTGAGACGAGAAGAGAACGAACTCTAAGGGGAAACTGTCAAGTCCTAATGTTGTCATGCCAAGGATTCATCCTATGGTTGAGGCTTGAAATAGGGAACTCCTAGAAGTTATCATGCATAGGTTTCAAGCTAAAGTTTTATCATCACTTCCTTATCAAAGGAAGTGAGACTCCTAGGGGATCATGTCAGTGGGATACAGAAATAGACAAAGCATTAGCTAAACAGATAAACAGAGGAAAACAATAAATATGCACATGCAATGCAACAATACAAGCAGAGGGAGACTCACTCAACCTCTTAGCAATCAAGCAAAGAAAACAGTCAAAACAGACAAGCAGAGGGAGCTCAACTCAACCTCTATATGCAAATACGTCAATTAGAAAAATGAAAAACAACACACAAGCAAGGGGAGGATCACCTCAACCCTTAAGGAAAACAAGCAGAGGGAGACTCACTCAACCTCTTACTGCAGTCATGCAGCTACACTTAGGCTATCCTAAACATGAACTATCCTAATGCAACACACCACTCAATCATGAATGAGGAAAAGGCCTTATAACAAATAAGGAATTCATTCCACAAGTAATCACACAAGGCTTCTATCCTAAGGAAATAAATTGAAAGTTGGGAGGCAAGGGTAAGGTCCACAGGAACTTATCCCAGGCACTCAACCAACTAAAAGAGATTTGGGAGAATCCTAGAGGTTTGGCTCCTTCAGGAGATGTGCCACATTCCCCCCCACAGGAGGGACTATGCTTCCCCAAGAAGGTTCCTAAAAAAGGATTGAAGAAGATTAGAAGAATGAAGATGGGAAGCAAGGTAAGGTCCACAGGAACTTACCACAGGCACTCAACCAACTCCATTTCCTTAGAGAGTTTGCATAGACTCAACTCTTTTATGATAATGCAATGAATTCCTCCACAGGAGGAAACATGATCACAAGGAGGATTCCAATTAAGCAAGGAAAATTGTGAGGGAAACTAACCTTATAGGAAGAATCATCTGCCTACTTGAACTTCTAAAGAACCTCAATGATTACCTTCTAAGGATCACCTACACATAGGATTCAAAGCTCTAAAGAGGTATCTACCTAAACAATATTCTATCAAGAAAGGGTATGAAACTTAGAATCATCTAATGGTCACTTACAAGACTAATATGTGAAGTTAACCTAGTTAGGGTCACCTAAAATATAACCAATTTGTAAAATGGGGAGCTAGTAGAAAATCATTTCTAAAAATTCTAAGGAAAATCCTACATTATCCTACATGTGTTAAGTATCTATGGTACAAAAATCAGGGGCCAAACCTAATGTTAAAGGTTCAAATAAAATCTAAATCCAAAGAGTGTGCTAAAGGGGATCCATCATGGAAGGATCTTAAACATCTATCTCAAACTCCTATTTAGAATCATCTAAAAATCACAACAAAAATCAACCAAGCCTATCAAGGGGTCTATAATAAGCATGCAAAATCTCAGCCTCAAATTCTAAATCATGAGCTAGCAATAAAATCAGCAAGCAAGATAGTCATATTATGCATTTTTAATCATTTATTAAAAATAGAAAAATGGACATTACATTGAAAACAGCACCAAAATAAAATCCAAAGGCATGGAAAAAACAGAAATAAAACAAGGATCACCCACATATTTTTTTCACAATTTTCTGATCATTAAAACTATTTAAAATGAATTAAACATGAAAAAAACAATTAAAAGAAAATGAAAATCAATTAAAGAAATAGAAAGACTCAGAAAATATCATGACCACTATATCTATCTACTAGTCAACTCATCAGAGGGTTGCACGCGTGCCACCTAATTTAATGAAGCGCTTCATTTTTCCCAGGGATCTCATGCATTTGGTTGACTTCAGTCCATGGTACTCCCTAATCATGTGCCTCAAATTCAAAAGTAACCTAATCTTACGCTTCAGAGTATGACACCTCACCAAACCCTAGTCAGACCCATCCTCATCCATCAGATGTTAAGACTAAGTCCACAAATTCCATCAGATCCAACGGTTCCAGTTCATCGTCCCCAATTCAAACTGAACCAAGAGAGGGAAAACATCCACGGTGGCCGGAGAAGAGCTCCACCGTCTTCTCCGGCGAGAGCAATCATGCTCTGGACTCATCCTCAACCAAACTTAATGAAAACTACACCGTTCTTCTCGTCTCCTCACCAAGATCATGAAAATCCCTTCCATTTTTATTAATTCTTCATAAATCTCCTAATACGATGATGAATAGAAAAATCCTTAATTCCAAAATTATCACCAAACATCAAATTGTTTACACAGAAATCTTCCTCACCTCTCAAGGATCAAAAACCACTATCCAACTCATCTTAACTCTCAAGAATCAGCCATGTATGAATCCAAACAGAAATTGCACCACATCATGAATCATCACTAATCTTCACAATTCTAATCCTAAAACGATCTATGTTGTATCTACAACCTAACCACATGCCAAATTCAGTCTAAACATGCCTAAATCAAGAGGAATTGTGAAAGATAAAAACCTGTTCTGAAGCTTGAAATTGGAGGTCTTCTCGTGCAAATCTTGACTTCAAATGCTGCAGATTGCTTCACTGAATGATCCTGGACGATTCTTGAAGCTTAGAAGCTCTTGAATCTTCCTCAAACTCCAAAACCACTTCTTGCTCGAAAGCTCTAAAGTTCTAACTGCAATAACTATTTCTGCTCCAAATGATCTCCAAAAATTGATCTGAACACGATCCAAGACTTAAATAGAATGTTTTTGGATCCTAACATGGCCCAATTTGATGAATCCAAAATTTCCATTTTCCTTCTATGAACAACCATGGTAGTCGTGTATTTTATGTGATTTCATCTCAAATCTCACTCAAATTCATTGCATAACATCCCTTGAATGTAAATGGACCAGATTGAGGGCTTGAATTTATCCAATGGTGTTGATTGGTTATGTTACTTCCATGCTAAGTAATCCAAATAAAGTCCATCAATTATGGCTCAAACCAAAAATGTGACATTGCCAATCTCTTCAAAATGTAATTTCCAATCAGAAAATGCATAAACTTGTGAAGTTTGGCATAAAAATGAATTAAAATGGAATTTTCACTTTTCATGCCTTTCAATGATCTTTTTTTCCAAATTTCTTCATACACTTCCATATTAAATCCATATCAATGGATGTTTAGGTCATGGTTGGACTAAAAACATCATTTTGAACAACTTTCAAGTTGAATAAATCTTCATTTGAGGTGCCTAAGTAGGTGAAATTGACCTATAACCAAAAATGACCTGTAATTCCAAATTCCCAAAATACCCTTATCTTGTAAAGCTTGTAACTTGAGTTCTACAAATCCCATCATGGACTTCTAGTACTTTATAGAAAGCTAAGAAGATAAGGAACAACATTCATGTTGGCTAAAAGTTCATAGGAATCATCCTTCTAGGTCAAAAATGTCATGTAAGTGGGTTGGATTTCAACCTCCAAATTCACATGCCTCAAATGACCTGTAACTTGTCTGGTTCGTAACATGAGTTCTATAAACCCTATCAAGGACTTCTAGTACTCAAATTAAAGCTATGCGCATGCCCTACAACAATCATGTTGGGGTCAAGGTGAGATGAAAATCCCATCTTGAGTTATGTGGTCTTGAAGTTAGGCACTAAACTAGGGGATTTTACACTGTCAAGCATAGCAACCCTAGCCTAGCAACTCCTCACACTCTTGATTCATGATGAATTGACTTGGGAATCATCCCTTGGACATCTTAATACATCAATCCATGATCACATGGCTCTTGAATTAGGTCTCAACCTTCTTCAAACCATTAGTTAACCTAGGGTTGACCAGATGAAACCCTAGTTGTACCAATCTTGGTAATAACTTCATATCCTTTGCACAATGACCTGTCTAGGCTTAAAAATGAACTTCAGTGCTTCTCATGAGCTCTTTCAAGGTCTCAAGTCCAACTTTATGGCTTCAGAATCATCTGAATAGCTTCCCATAACCCTCAAGTGAGGAGATGTACACACTTGGTTTCAACCACTCTTTCTGAGGATCTTAGACTTCTCTGGTGAGGATATCAACCCTTGAGCACTTGGATAACCCTCTTAGCTAGCTTCATAGCCTTGTGTAGCCCTTGATTGGTAGTCATACCTCTTGATCTCCTGCATACATGTCAATGCAATGCAGATGATAATGCTAATATGAATGCAATGAAACACAAGCTAGGTAAAGAAATGTTAGGTAGATTTTGGGGTGCAACAGCTGCCCCTATAAAAAAGGCTTGGACCTGACTAGGTGAGAAGCGAACGACTCTCATCCAATCAAGGTAAAAGACGGTTGAATACCAACAAACCCAGAAATTTGCCAACTGCACGAGTAAACGGTGCTCTGATGGGGACAAATCTTCGAAAACTGAAATGATTAGTTACACGACAACTAGCTGGAGAATTACTGATCGATGTATCTAATATCACTGTGTCCTCAAATCATCGAGGGATCGTCGGTTACAAGGTAACTGGTGAAGGATAGCTGATACTGATAGTTGCACGGCATCCCACTGGTGGATGATTAACTCACAATCCCCTGAGGATGATCATCTATGCCCTCAAGTCATTAAGGGATCGTCGGTTACACGGTAACAAGTGATTTGCCAACCGCACAGGTAAACGATACTTTGATTGGTAGGAACATCTTCGAAATAGGAAACGACAGTTGCACGACAACTTGTTGGGGAATTGGTTACACGGTAACCGGAAATTTGCCAACTGCACAAGTAAACGATACTTTGATTGGTGGGACAATCTTTGAAGTCTGAAATGGCAGTTGCACGACAACTGGCCCAAATATCCGTCAGGATGATCATCAGATTTCACTGCAGCTTCTTCCTCAAGTCATTGAGGGATCACTGGTTGCACGGTAACTGGTGATACATAACTGATATTACCGTTAGGCACTCTGCGGCACGACGGTAGAAGAATTCCTCGGGACTCATCAGGTCATTAGGAACTTTCGACAATCTCTGCAATTATGCCGTCGGGCATTCAAAGAAATTCTCGGGCGTCAGCCGGACTCCGTCAGCAAGTCGGAAGTAGAATCCTTAATCATTCATGAACCACAGGGGATATCTAAACTTTTGCCGTCAGGCACTCCTCGTCAGCTAGGATAACTACTTCGACATCGCAGCTGGACTTCATCAGTAAGTCTTCAAGGGAAATTTCAACTTCTTTGTTTAAAACCTGCTGGGGATGCCACATCTCCGCTAGGGATTCTGGAGAACTATCAAGTAACTCTACTTTGGGGATTTCAGAAATCATTCTGAACGAATAAACTCTGCTGAGGAATTCAAGAATCATCATGAACAAACAACTTCGCTGGGGACTTCAAGAATCATCTTAAGCAACCAACTCTGGCGACCTGACTGAGGATTTTAAGAATCATCTTAAGCAAACAACTTTGCTAGGGAATTCGACAATCATCTTGCGCAAACCATTATGCGGAGGAACACCTGCAAAACAAGAACGGTAACGACCTAGCTCATGTTTCATATGCATATGTTTGACGATGGCGTAATGCTCCACATGGTGGAAATGCTACGCATTTAGTGTAAATGCTACGACCCCATCAGCAAAATAAATGCTGAAGGGAAAACCCTCCTGTCAAGGAGAAAGAACCAATCTGGTAGGGAGGAAGGAATCATCCTGTCGAGGAGAAGAAGTCACACCAATCATACTTAACCTGGGGAAACGAACCTCAGACGACCCTTCTGTAGGGGAACAAAGTTCTACGAGAACCTGTACTTGCTCAACTAGGTATACGAACCATGAAATGCTGAGGAAACGGTGTCAATCACAGAAATAAACTGCACGACCTTCGCAAATAAAATCTTCCTGGAGATACAAACTCCAATGGGGTAGTACAACATCAGCTATTCAACACTCTCCTGGGGAAAACCAATAATGGCTTGAACGGCTTCCAAGGACTCGGCTCTCTTGGGGGACTGCAAACTCGGCTGGGGATACGTAACCAGATGCTAGAACAACTCATACCTGCCGGGGAGAATACAACTCTGTGGGGAATTTCAATTTCGCTAGAGACTTCAGTCTGAACTATCAGAAACTGAACACTTGTGGATAGCCTTCTACGAGAAAACTGCTCATTGATCCACTGCCGGGAATGAGTATACACTTCGGCGTATGACTCAGCTGGGGTGATGATGCTCCTGCCTAGGATGCATCAGGTTAGGGAGAATCTATCTCCGCTTGGGGAGACATATCAATGCTCACAGTCCCATGCTCAGGCTCCGTGGGGAACCACTGCTGAACTCGCTGGGGAAGAAGGAATCATCCTGCTTGGAAAACATCTGGTGTACTTCCTAGAGGGTGACGTCCCTGCAACAACTTGACCAAACAGACGAGATACCCTTCACGAAAGGACCTATCAAGGTTATCATCCTGTGACCATGTTCAGGTAATTCAATGTTTCAACAATTATTGGCCTAGGCCAGCAAGTTTATGTATGCGCATTTTATCAAAAACATCAGTCGTTCTTTTTCGCAAACAAAACAGATAAAAGTTAAACAAACAAACAAAAATACTGAATAGTATATGTTTATTGATAACGAGCCCCTGAATCGGCAAAATGTTTTACAACAGTTGCAAGCTCCTGAAATGAGGAAGCTGCGCAAGCATAATAACATAAATATACATCAGTATACACAAATATCGGCAATGTGGCGTAGACGAACACCATGAGTTGATCCCTCTATGACCCACTCGACTTTGATATTTCTCCGACGCTTCAGCTTCAGAAGAGATTGATTCGAATAAATGGCCCTCAGGTCTTCCAAACCACTAAACAATGAAAGTCCACACGCAGAATGCAGTCATTTTCTTTTCAATCCCTAACTTTTGCCTGAATCGCCCTTTCGAGTTTTTGATTCACCGGGATACCCTTTTTTGCCAAAGCCGCCCTTTCAGGTTTATGACTTTGCGGGTGTACATTTTTTCATTTATATCCCTTATTTTTGCCCGAACCTTTTTCTTTTTTATGGTTCGCCGGGATGCCCCATTTTTGCCTGGATATTCTTTTTTCTTTCCAGCGGGTCATTTTTTAAGCAAAGTATTTTTTAACTGCGTCCGCGTTCACAGGGGATGCAAAATCTTCGCCATCCATCGTGGATAACAACAAGGCTCCTCCCGAGAAGACCTTGCTAACGACGTACAGACCTTCGTAGTTAGGAGTCCACTTGCCCCTGTGATCGGAGTGGGGTGGAAGAATCTTCTTCAGGACGAGATCACCCATCTGAAAGCTTCTAGGACGCACCTTCTTATCATAAGCTTTCTTCATTCGACTCTGGTACAGACGACCATATGCAATTGATGCTAATCTCTTCTCATCCATCAGACTGAGTTGATTTAATCGGTTCTTAATCCATTCTGCCTCATCGAGTTTCACGTCAACTAAAACTCGCAAAGAAGGAATCTCAACTTCTAACGTTAGGACAACCTCCATACCGTATACTAGTGAGAAAGGAGTTGCCCCGGTTGATTTCCGTACCGTCGTACGATAATCGTGTAATGCAAATGGCAACATCTCATGACAATCTTTGTAGGTCACAACCATCTTCTATACTATCTTTTTAATGTTCTTGTTGGCCGCTTCAACCGCGCCATTCATCTTCGGCCGGTAAGGTGATGAGTTGTGATGTTCAATCTTGAAGCTCTGGCATAACTCCTTCATCATCTTATTATTCAGATTCGAACCATTGTCAGTAATGATCCGCTCGGGAATTCTGTATCGATAGATGATGTCTTTCTTTATGAATCTGGCCACCACTTACTTGGTCACGTTGGCGTACGAGGCTGCCTCCACCCACTTGGTGAAGTAGTCGATGGCTACCAAAATGAAGCGATGACCGTTAGATGCAGTGGGCTCGATCTTGCCTATCATATCAATGCCCCACATGGAGAACGACCACGGGGATGACATGACATTCAACGGGCACGGCGACACATGAATTTTATCAGCATAAATCTGGCATTTATGACATCTCTTCGCAAATTTGAAGCAATCCGACTCCATCGTCAACCAGTAGTATCCTGCTCATAGGATTTTTCTCGTCATAGCATGTCCGCCGGCGTGCGTAGCAAATGTGCCTTCATGGACCTCCTCCATAAGCAAACTAGCTTCTTTCTCATCTACACATCTGAGTAGCACGAGATCGTGATTTCTCTTATACAGAACTCCATCAGGATTGAGATAGAAATTTCCAGACAGGCTCCTCAGAGTCTTCATATCCTGGGTTGACGCACCCGCAGGATACTCCTTAGTCATAAGGAAAGTCTGGATATCATGGAACCATGGCTTGCCATCAGAGGCTTCCTCAATTGCAAAAATGAATGCAGGTCTATCAAGACGGGAGATGACAATTCTTGGGGCTTCATTCCAAAAATTGACTTTGTACATCGAAGCCAACGTGGCTAAGGCATCAGCCATCTGATTTTCAGCTCTAGGCACATGATAGAGCTCCACTCGATCAAAGAATGGAAGCAGCCTTCTGGCGTAATTCATGTACGGGACCAAATTCAACTGACGAGTCTCCTACTCCCCTTTAATTTGGTTAACAACAAGTGCCGAGTCACCGTATACATCTAGGTTTTTGATTCTCAAATCAATGGCTTCTTCTAAACCCATGATGCATGCCTCGTATTCTGCTTCATTGTTGGTGACTAGAAAAGTCAATCTAGCAGTAAACGGGATGTGAGATCCCTGGGAATCGTGATGATTGCCCCAATACCACTTCCATACGAATTGACAGCCCCGTCAAATATCAATTTCCACTGGGACTTCCTATCTGGCCCCTCATCGGGCAACGGTTCGTCACAATTTTTCACTTTGAGAAACATGATATCCTCATCAGGGAATTCAAATTTCATCGGCTGATAATCTTCGATAGGCTGTTCGGCAAGGTATTCAGACAATACACTTCCCTTGATGGACTTCTGGGAAACGTATTGAATGTCATACTCTGTTAACACCATTTGCCACCTGGCAATCCTGCCCGAAAGCGCTTGCTTCTCGAAGACGTACTTGATCGGATCCATCTTCGAAATTAGCATGGTCGTGTGATTGAGCATATACTGTCGTAAACGTTTGGCAGCCCACACGAGTGCGCAACACGTTTTTTCCAGCATTGAGTAGCGGGACTCACAATCTGTGAACTTTTTACTCAAGTAATAAATGGCATGCTCCTTTCTGCTAGTCTCGTCGTGTTGGCCGAGAACGCAATCCATGCTATTCTCAAGAACTGTCAAGTACATGATTAAGAGTCTTCTGGCCACTGGGGGTATCAAAATCGGAGGTTCCTGCAGATACTGTTTTATCTTATCGAATGCCTTATGGCAATCCTCGTTTTAGACAATCGCCTGATCTTTTTTCAGTAGTTTGAACATCGGTTCGCACGTGGCCGTGAGCTAAGATATAAACCTTGCAATGTAGTTTATTCTACCCAGGAAACCACGAACTTCTTTTTAGTCCTTGGCGCTGGCATATCTTGTATTTCTTTTATCTTCGCAGGATCAACCTCAATGCCTTTTTCACTCACAATAAACCCCAGTAGTTTTTCGGACCGTACTCCGAAAGTACATTTATTAGGATTTAGCCTCAACCTGAACTTCCTAAACCTCTAAAAAAAGCTTCAGCAAATTGACCAGATGTCCCTCCTCCGTTTGGGACTTCGCATTCATGTCATCAACATAGACTTCAATCTCATGGTGAATCATGTCATGAAACAAAGTGACCATCGCTCGCTGGTAAGTGGCCCCTGCGTTCTTCAGACCGAAGGGCATTACCTTGTAGCATAACGTCCCCCAAGGTGTAATGAACGTGGTTTTCTCCATGTCTTCCGGCGCCATCTTGATTTGATTATAGCCGAAGAAGCCATCCATGAATGGAAACAAGGAAAATTGAGCTATATTGTCGACCAACACATCAATATAGGGAGCGGGAAATCATCTTTAGGGCTCGCCCTATTCAAATCCCAATAATCAACATACATCCGCACCTTACTGTCCTTCTTCGGTACAGGTATGTTGGCGACCCACGGAGGGTAAGTAGTGACCGCTAAAAAGCCAGCATCCAGATGCTTTTGCACTTCTTCTTTGATCTTAACGGCCATATCTGGTCGTGTCCTTCTAAGCTTCAGCTTAACGGGAGGACAATCTTCTCGCAGTGGTAGATGATGGACCACTATGTCAGTATCGAGCCCGGGCATATCTTCATACGACCAAGCAAAGATGTCACTATACTCTCGAAGCATCTCGATTAATCTCTGCTTGACATCGCTCTGTAATGCAGCCCCTATCCTGACATTTCTGAAAAGTTCCTCAGAACCCAGATTAACAATCTCAATCTCTTCCTCGTGAGGTAGAATGATCTTCTCTTCTTGTTTCAACAAACGGGCCAACTCTTCCGGAAGGTCTTCAACTTCATCAATCTCTTCTTCCGCTTGATATATCGGGTAATCAAAGTCGAAGTCAGTCGTAGAAGGTTCAGAGTCGATGTCGTCTGTGATGTGAATCCTGCAATAACAAGGGTTAAGCTTAAAACAAGGATATGTAGGTTAGCAGAAACCGTATTGCCATTTTATTGTTTTTCAAAACAAAAGTAAAACAGGAATAACCGAGATCACAAAATTTGAATGCAAAGAAAACGCCCTTTGATTTATTGATAATATGTACATGCATAAGTTATCAAGGCCTTGACAATAAAACCGTTATGCCCTGGGTAAAGCATAAGGTTGTACAATAATTGGAAAAGACAAAGAATTACTCTTTGCGCGTCACTTGGATGATATCCTGGACGGACCAGTTGTTGAGGCTCTGGCCTGATTTGCACGGCTGAATCCAGGAGTCCAGGTCGCAATCACTATCTTTGTCGTCTTCAGACACGACGTTGACATTCTCAAATATCATCCCACCTTTTGTGAATTGAATCGGCCCTTTGACGCACGACACACTGCGAGAGGAGGAAGCATCAGCAGAAGGAGAATACCCTAACCCAAACTTATCCTGCTTGTTAGGGATTTCCAGAACTTGCCCCCCAGCCTGGGGCGGAGCCAGCTTGAACAACAGCTTGAGCTTCCTTGAAGGAAGAGAGAGTCATCTCAGGTTTCTCAATCATCACCGGACTCGCATCCTTGACCTTAACAGCTTCAAATGCCTGGCACAAAGTTTCATGGATCTCGCCATCCACCTCAACATATTTAAAAGATGACAAAGGGCTCACCATTATGTCCTCTTCACCACAGACGGTCACGATGCTGCCCCCCACAACATACTTCAGCTTCTGGTGCAATGTGGAAGTCACTGCACCTGCAGAATGGATCCATGGCCGGCCCAATAGACAGCTATAGGCTAGCATGATATCCATGATATAGAAGACCGCGTCAAAGGTTTCTGGCCTAACTTGAATGGGTAGAGTTACCTCTCCAAAGATGTGGCGCTTAGTTCCGTCAAAAGCTTTCACAACTAGGTCACTGGGTGTACAAATCAGTCCTCTCGTATCCAACCTCATCAGAGCTTTCTTTGGGATAACATTCAGAGATGATCCTGTGTCCACCAACACATGGGACATAACTGTTCCTCAACATTCTATCGAGATATGCAAGGCGCTATTATGGTTTCTTCCTTTTGACGTCAGCTCTAGGTTAGTAAACCCTAATCCATTCCCCACATTCACATGAGAAACTACTCCCTCTAGCTGGTTGACAGAGATCTCTTGCGGTACATACGCTGCATTCAGAACCTTCAGCAGAACGTTGCGATGTGCCTCGGAACACAACAACAGATTTAGAATGGAGATCTTAGACGGCGTCTGATGAAGATGATCAACGATCTTATAATCACTTTTCTTGATCAGTCTCATAAACTCTTCGGCGTCTTTCACAAGTAGGTCTTTCTCTACCCCACGAGAGGTTTCCTCAACAACCTTACCCTTTCCTCTATCAGATTTCTCAGCCTTGTCAGCTTTGTCAGCCATAATCTCCGGTGGAGCGAACACTCTTCCGCTACGTGTTATTCCGCCAGTTCCCACTAGGTTGTCAACAGATTGCCCAGATGGCTCCAACTCCAATTTCTGTCCATTGCAATAGACATCTGCCCCATAGTGCTATGGAACAACATTAGTACTCTCGAATGGTATAGGTCCAGCCTTCGTGATGGTGATCGTAGGTGGCCTTGATGCAGAAATGGTAATTGTTTTACGAGGGATGGTGATAGTGGTAATCTCATCTCTCTGCTTCAGCATTACTTCCCCTAATCTGTTCTCATCCCTCCGACTAAACTGCAGAATTCCTTCGTTCATCAAACTCTAAATCCCTGCTACCAACTGATCACAGCCGTCTAAATGATTCACACAATCCATACACAACTTTCCATAACCCGGGAAAATACCTTTCTTCATCAACTTGGCTTTAACGAAACCAAGTGGTGTTTTCAGGTCCTTGACATCAGTCAATAAGTCCGAATCTTCTTCTTCAATAATGGCATTAACCCCATCTCTCCCATGGTTCGGCATAGGATTCTTTGTAACATTCAGAACATTATCAGAAAAGTTGATTATCTTGGCGTCAACCATATCTTGCACCTTGTGCTTGAATGCCTTACTGTTTTCAATCGAGTGGCCAGGTGCCCCCGAATGAAACTCACATCTTGCATTCGCATCGTAGCCTGGTGGAGGTGTCCCTGTCAAAAGAGCCAGAGTTCTCTTCTGAACTAGCTGTAGCTGAAGCAATGTCTGCAAAAGCTAACCATATGACATAGGTGGGGTCTCAAGATGACGATTTGACAGAGGAGCTTTGTTCTGATACCTCCGGTACCCTTGCTGGTTCTGCTGCTGCTGCTGAGGTTGCTGGACAGCAGGAATAGTAATGCTAGCGACCTACTGGCGTTGGCCTTTTCCTTTTCCCCGAGCATTAGACACTAAGCTCGCCTCACCTTCACGTCTCTTACCACTGTAAGGTCTCTTTCCCCCTCCAGCTGAGGATACATCTACACCCTGAATCTTTCCGAGTTTGATGCCATTCTCTACATGTTCTCCATTGATGATGAGGTCGGAGAAGCTTCCCGACATACCACTGACCAGTTTCTCATAATAAACCCCTGGAAGAGTAGCTACGAACATCTCAACAAGTTCTCGTTCAACCATCGGCGGCTGAACTCTCGCTGCCAGTTCACGCCATCTCAGGGCGTACTCTTTAAATCCCTCGTTGTTCTTCTGAGACAAGTTCTGTAACTGAACCCGATTGGGAGCCAGATCGCTGTTATATTGATAATGGCGCACGAATGCTTCAGCAAGGTCTTTCCATGTACGTACGCTGGTGGGTTCCAAACCCATATACCACTCCAACGATGGGCCGGACAAGCTGTCCTGGAAGAAGTGCATCAGCAACTTCTCATCTTCAGAATGTGCGGACATCTTTCGGTAGTACGACCTCAGATGGACACGGGGGCAAGTGGTGCCCTTATACTTCTCGAAGTCGGGTACCTTAAACTTTGGAGGCACCTTGAAGTCTGAGATCAGTCCCAGCTTAGTCATGTCAACACCCATAGTATTCAAGTTCTCGAAACTCTTCATCTTGTCCTCGAGGGCTTTGAACCTTAAACGGGCTTCAGAATTCAACTCGCCCTTAGCTCCCTTCAGTGAGAACAAGTCCTCTTGACGATCCTCTTGCCATGGTTGATGGCCATGGCCAGCAGCAAACCCAGCAGCATCAATACCATACAGATTACCAGCACCAGCGTTCCCCGCATTACCAGCTCCTCCAGTATTTCCATGGCCTACACCAGCATTGCCATTGGCCTCAAAGTTACCGTTTCCGATGCCAGTTGTGTTCCCATTAGGTCCGATGTTAGTGACAATATTGCCGTTACCACTTCCATTCCCTCCAGTCACAGGGATGCCACCTTGAGGGGTCTCAACAAGTGGAGGTGTTGCGGTGAAATTTGGATGTCAAGCTATTGATTAACTTGAATCTTAATTCATTTACAACCGGTCTTTGATTTATCCGAAGTAAAGGTTAAAGAAAGGAAAAACCTAAAAGGGAGAGATCTAAGGTTCGGGGGTTGGTTAAATTTAGGGAAGGTATTAGCACCCTAAACTTCCGTAGTACTCTACGGGAACCTTTTGTTTATTTTTTTTTATTTATTTCATTAATTATTTTGCTTTAGGGTATATACAAAGGATTGAAAATTAAAAAAGACCTAGGGGTTAATTCTAAGTTTACTCGGCAAGACATCGCATCTTGTGCCTACATATCCTTACGGGAATGGAATCAGAGTAACTGTAGTTCCCCTCAAAAAGGAGGTTAGAGACTTCTTGACTGTGGTCAAGGTCTCAAGGGGAATAAACGTATCTTAGGGACACGCTTACGCGGAGTGTAGAAACTCCAATATCTACGTTGTAAATTGTTAAGTGAATTAGGGTTAGGTTAGGGATTCCGCGGCGGGAAACCCTAAAATGAGTGCGGCGACTCTTTGACCTAAAGCTAGGGGTAGTTTTGTAATTTTTGTCCACGGCGAGACATTTGTGAAAAGTTAGGGTTTGTAAGGGTTTGAAGTTTTGAAGACTATTGGCGTGGCGGCCAAACGGCTAGACCTAATCCTTCGGAGGAATGCAATGGGACAAATTAACGATGCAAATGCGCGAATTTAAACCATACAAACAACAGAAATTAAAGTGCGGAAAGGTAAACGCGATAATTTGTTCGCGAAGTTACAAATGAGAAACAGATACAATTATAATACAACTTGAATTGAAAAACACATTAAAATAGCTAATAGCAACGTAACAAGCTGCACATTGAATACACAAGGTTAATAGACAGAGTCAGACAGTAATCAGACGAGTTATGAAACGGAAGTGCGAAAGTTATAGATATTCTTTGTTGTTTATTTGTGATATATAAAAAAGCTTTTGATTTAAGTTAAAAAAGAGGTTTTAATATTATTAAAAAAAACTTTTCAAAAATAGTCTTAATTTAATTATCTAACAAAAAGGTTTTATTTTAAAAAAAAAGGTTTAATGTCATTATTATATATTTTTTAAAAAACGGTTCTAGTTATTATTTTAAAAAAGGATTTTAGTTATTATTTTAAATTTATATAAAAAAAAGTTTTTCTTAAAAATAAAAGGTTTTCATATTAATTTGGAAAAGATGTTAATGTTATTTATTTTAAGAAACAGATTTTTATATTATAACAAGTTTTAATAAATTAATGATAACAATAATAATAATAATGGTAATAATAAAAATAATAATGATAATAATAATAAATAATGATAATAATAATACTAATAATAATAATAATAATAATAATAATAATAATAATAATAATAATAATAATAATAATAATAATAATAATAATAATAATAATAATAATAAAGCAATAATGAATTTTAAATGTGTCAAATAACCCAACAATGTTGCTAACGCAGAAATGCGCTCATCGCAACCAGATCTAAATCGGACGAAACAAAATTTATCGCAAAGAAAAAGAAATTAAGCAAAAAAACAGTATTATTGCTCACACAAAAATGCGGTCATCGCAATCAGATCGAACTAACATAAATGTCACGCGTCATGCACACAAATGTGCAAACATCGTATCGACATAATTCGATCAAAAACTAATCTTATATATATATATATATATATATATATATATATATATATATATATATATATATATATATATATATATATATATATATATATATATATATATATATATATATATATATATATATATATATATATATATATATATATATATATATATATATAAACGTAACAGTAATAGATGAAGAAAAAGAAATAACGGTAATAGATGAAGAAAAATAACAGTAATAGATGAAGGAAAAGAAATAACGGTAAACGATGAAGAAAAAGAAACAACAATAATAGATGAAGGAAAAGAAATAACGGCAAACGATGAAGAAAAAGAAACACAGTAATAGATGAAGGAAAAGAAATAACGGTAAACGCCACTCACTCCTCTTAGGTTTTTTTCATTCTCCTCTTTTTTTCAACAAGGCAACACATGTATAGGGAACAAATTAGGGTTAACACCAAATTGTCAATAATGTCCCTAAAGCCCATTTTAAAGCCCAAACTAAATAATTAGTTAAGAAAAAATAAAATTTAAATAATTTAAAATAATTAAAATAAACTTAAAATAAAAACTAATAATCCTATTGATTCCTAAAATCAAAAATATTATAAAAAGAACAAAATTTTTTTCAATATTTTTTATTTTATGATTTTTGGGATATTTTTATGAATAATTTAGAAAAAAGTGAAAAAAATAATATTTTAAAAAATGATTTAATTAAAATACGAAAATAATAATTAAATAATAATAAAAAACTATTTTTGTTATTTTTTAATGAAAGATAGAAAAATTTAGAGTAAAAATAATAAAAAAACAAAAAGTGACAAAGGTGAGATTTGAACTCTCAACCTCTCACACTCACAACCCCTTACCCATGTCCTCTTGCCAATTGTGCCATTTTTACTTTTTAGAAAAAAAATACATGCCATATGATATTTACCTGCAAAAAGTCAAACGACTACACAAATTTGTTAGTAATTGATTAAAGGCAATGAAATGCGACGACAAATCTTAGGGCAAAATTTGGGGTATTACAGTTGCCCCTATTTAAATAAATTCACCGGGTGATTTGAGCAACGGAGACTCGAGAAATCATGGTGGAGGGATTTAAATACAGATAACCGAAAATTTTGCCTTTAGACGCAGTGCTATGCAATGATATGGACAAAACAAAACCGAACTATAATGCTAAATATGATATGAATCTGATATGATGCGTATGATGAAAATGACAAATGCACGGATACAGACGAAACAACATCACAGGGGACGACCCATCGAGGAATTGCACTAGGGAAGAAGACATGTCATATCTGGAAGAACGTCGGGTAGACACGACACAGAATTGTTGATAGGTGCCAAGTAAATTAGAAATTGTCCGCAAGGTAAGACGCGGGTAAAACACGAGCTCAGGAGAAAAACGCAAATGGGGATAAAACACCCATGATGCCAAGTAAATAAATTTTGCCCACAAGGTAAGACGCGAGTAAAACACGACCTCAGGGAGAAAAAAAAGCAAATGGGGGTAAAACACCATGATGTTAGGTAAACCCAGGAATATCTGGTAAACGGGGAATAAAACACCCGGGATAAAGGTATATGGGGGATAAAACACCCAAGGATAGAAGGTAAGTGGGAAGTAAAGCACCCAAGATAGACATGTAAATGGGGAGTAAAGCACCCAGGATAGAAATGTAAATGGGGAGTAAAGCACCCAGGATAGAAATGTAAATGGGGAGTAAAGCACCCAAGATAGAAATGTAAATGGGGAGTAAAGCACCCAAGATAAAAATGTAAATGGGGAGTAAAGCACCCAAGATAAAAATGTAAATGGGGAGTAAAGCACCCAAGATAGAAATGTAAATGGGGAGTAAAGCACCCAAGATAGAAATGTAAATGGGGAATAAAGCACCCAAGATGTGCACATGTATAGGAATTATGCTATGACATATGATCAAATGCAAATGCAGACGTCGACGACAAGGCTCGACTCTTTCGGTGAGATGACAAAACTGGAGGACTGATTCCTCAACACGGAGATCACTGTCATTCTGTTAAACTGTATCAAGTTGATAGTCACTGTAGGAATGATGAATAACTGCTTAGGGATTATGCAAGTAAACTGCCCCAGGTCAAATGAACTGATAATTGCTTCAGCTGTCTAATTCGTGGAATCGACTGTTTTGCTGTATCCTCGAAGGGCTTGCCCCAGTCTGGGTCTTGAACAATTCTCTGGATAAACCAAATCTGAGAAGATATTGCCTTGAACAAATCTTGAACTAATTCTTTGACAGGATGTAAAAGGAACTTGCCCCTGATAAGATCACTTGACCAAGTTTCCCATTGTTTGAAAATTCCTTAGAGGAAAGCCAGTTTGCAAACAAAAATATTCATACAAACATGGTAATGCAAAGTTCATGCGACTTTTGAAATCAAAATTATTTTTGAAAGATGGAAAATACATGAGTCGTTAGTCAGAACACAACGGTTCAAGACGCTCAAAGTTTAAAACAAAGGTGTATTGCCAAAATAAATGATTCGCAAGGATCTTTTGGAGTCAGGTTACGCAACCTTGTTGTAGTATACTTTCAAAATAACCTTGCTTCAATTAGGTCTTTTGAGGGTTGTAATGTGGCCTGGTTCACGGTTTATGAAACAAAAGATAAAGGCTCAAAATTTATTTGTACCCACCCAATCTACGTGATGATCTTCAGTCCTATGCTCAGTTAACTCATACTATGCATTCAGGTTCCCATAAGTTAGGGATTTCATTGATCGTTGCAGTGATGATTCAGAAGTCAAAGGGACCTATGAAAAGGCAGCCACTACTCCCCTATAACATTTGATTGTTTTGACATTGAGGATTTTCAAGATAAGGATTTAAAAATCTCTTTGTATTATCCCTAAATTTTGCCTGAACTGTTTATTTTAGAGTTTACAGTCAGCGGGATGCCCCAGTTTTGCCTAAGTCTCCTTCATAGGTTTTGACTTAGCGGCCTTCTTTTTCTTTTTTTATATTATTTTTTTGTGTGAAGGAAAGTGATTGTTTGATTTTAATGATTACGGTGAACCATCATCGACCTTTTGATTAGAAAACATCTTCGACACTTGTTTGACGTGTGCGAAGGAAAATTTGTTAATGAAAGGTGTATCGTATGAACACACAACCAAGTTAACTGAGAACTACCCATCCCAAGGTTAAAATTGTGGGTTTTTTGTAACGAAAGAAACTCCAACTTCTAGGCTCGAAGGGGGTAACGAGGGATTAACTTCCTTATTTCTCCAGTGTTTGGGAATTGAAACAATGCCTTACATCGTCAATAAGGTTTGATTGAAAGCATACTGACAACAATTATGGGTATAACGTTTTCATCATCCTCCCTCTAATCTTAGCATATCAAAATTTTGGACAAGAAGTAAACATTTGAAAAATAAAGCATAAAGTCGCAATGCTTATTTCATTAATGAAAGTACAAACATAATTGAAAGCAAACAACTTAAACAAAATAAGGAAAATGCAAACAACGAGAAAAAAATGCCCAATGACAAAGCTTCAATTCTGATGTGTTGGCAAGGGATCTGTCTGGACGCTCGGACGACTATCCGTAAAATCAAGTATTCCAGTTCTAACCAATTCACATACTCTAGCCTTCAATGCAAAACAATGCTCCAAGTCATGGCCTGGGGCACCCTCATGGGAAGCACAATGGAGATCAGCCCTAAATCCAGCCGGAGGATTAAGAGGAGGTGGTAAAGCCTTTGTAGTAATCAGTCCTTGCCGGACTAAGTCAGGATATAGCTCTGTGTAAGTCATGAGAATAGGATCAAAGTGACTCCTGTTCCGTTTCAGGTCTGATATCTGTGTCGAGGAATCAGCTTGACGACTCAAAGGTACACTAGAAGACGATAGGACCAAGAAGGAGAAACTGGGGGACAAATGCAATGCAAAAATGTGATGTTGATGCCATGCAATGGTTTCAAGAATTTCAACGGTCGATTGCGAATATTGCTTTTTAAAAAAGTTGGAAAAAATTTTAGACTTTAAAATGTAAGGCTTTTCGAATTTGCAAAGGACTGCTGAATTCCTTGAAACTAGAAATGATATGATGCTTTATGGATGCGAAGCACAAATACACATAAGCAAACAAAAGGTCCTAAGTTATAGGAACAATGAATGGAGTCAAGGTCTACCTTTCCCAAAGTGGTGTGTACTATAGGTTAATTGTACCTGCAGAACAAGGGTTCTAAAAAAGTGCCCAAAGTTATCAGCCCATCTTTCGGATATTATCAACTTCTCGGCTGACTCAAGGGTCGATAATATTCTCAAGAGAACCTCGTTCGAGTGTAGTATCGCGTAGCAACCATTGTAGGACTACTCCCACATAGTTCCCGCTCTACGTCCTATATAAGGTCAAGATGGTGTAAAGGTACTACGGTTCCCAGTATCACAGACTCCAATCGATAACGGTAAAAGTTTTCACGACTACACTCGATCAAACGAACCATTTTCGAAAGTGTCTCAACTGAGCGGTGATTCTCGATTTAGCTTAGTCGGGACTCACTCCCTATAAGCCTCGTCGAATATATCAGCCATCCTATCATAAGGTCGCTCAAGTCCGGGTGTAGGACTTATCTCACAACACAGTAACTCCAAGTAAGGTACCCCAATATATACATACAAGTGAGCAAAATATATAATAAAACAAATATATAAAGAAAAATAAACAAAATAGGGATAACCCTCAATAGTTAGGACTCCCCAGTGAAGTCGCCATTTTCTGTTGTGGTGAAATTTGGATGTCAAGCTATTGATTAACTTGAATCTTAATTCATTTACATCCGGTCTTTGATTTATCCGAAGGAAAGGTTAAAGAAAGGAAAAACCTAAAAGGGAGAGATCTAAGGTTCGGGGGTTGGTTAAATTTAGGGAAGGTATTAGCACCCTAAACTTCCGTAGTACTCTACGGGAACCTTTTGTTTATTTTTTTTTTATTTCATTAATTATTTTGCTTTAGGGTATATACAAAGGATTGAAAATTAAAAAAAGACCTAGGGGTTAATTATAAGTTTACTCGGCAAGACATCGCATCTTGTGCCTACATATCCTTACGGGAATGGAATCAGAGTAACTGTAGTTCCCCTCAAAAAGGAGGTTAGAGACTTCTTGACTGTGGTCAAGGTCTCAAGGGGAATAAACGTATCTTAGGGACACGCTTACGCGGAGTGTAGAAACTCCAATATCTACGTTGTAAATTGTTAAGTGAATTAGGGTTAGGTTAGGGATTCCGCGGCGGGAAACCCTAAAATGAGTGCGGCGACTCTTTGACCTAAAGCTAGGGGTAGTTTTGTAATTTTTGTCCACGGCGAGACATTTGTGAAAAGTTAGGGTTTGTAAGGGTTTGAAGTTTTGAAGACTATTGGCGTGGCGGCCAAACGGCTAGACCTAATCCTTCGGAGGAATGCAATGGGACAAATTAACGATGCAAATGCGCGAATTTAAACCATACAAACAGCAGAAATTAAAGTGCGGAAAGGTAAACACGATAATTTGTTCGCGAAGTTACAAATGAGAAACACATACAATTATAATACAACTTGAATTGAAAAACACATTAAAATAGCTAATAGCAACGTAACAAGC
This sequence comes from Lathyrus sativus, assembly GCA_963859935.3. NCBI lineage: Eukaryota > Viridiplantae > Streptophyta > Magnoliopsida > Fabales > Fabaceae > Lathyrus > Lathyrus sativus. The sequence goes on from OZ012736.1 coordinate 88,507,578, forward strand.
TGCACATTGAATACACAAGGTTAGTAGACAGAGTCAGACAGTAATCAGACGAGTTATGAAACGGAAGTGCGAAAGTTATAGATATTCTTTGTTGTTTATTTGTGATATATAAAAAAGCTTTTGATTTAAGTTAAAAAAGAGGTTTTAATATTATTAAAAAAATTTTTCAAAAATAGTCTTAATTTTATTATCTAACAAAAAGGTTTTATTTTAAAAAAAAAGGTTTAATGTCATTATTATATATTTTTTAAAAAACGGTTCTAGTTATTATTTTAAAAAAGGATTTTAGTTATTATTTTAAATTTATCTAAAAAAAAGTTTTTCTTAAAAATAAAAGGTTTTCATATTAATTTGGAAAAGATGTTAATGTTATTTATTTTAAGAAACAGATTTTTATATTATAACAAGTTTTAATAAATTAATGATAACAATAATAATAATAATGGTAATAATAATAATAATAATGATAATAATAATAAATAATGATAATAATAATACTAATAATAATAATAATAATAATAATAATAATAATAATAATAAAGCAATAATGAATTTTAAATGTGTCAAATAACCCAACAATGTTGCTAACGCAGAAATGCGCTCATCGCAACCAGATCTAAATCGGACGAAACAAAATTTATCTCAAAGAAAAATAAATTAAGCAAAAAAATAGTATTATTGCTCACACAAAAATACGGTCATCGCAATCAGATCGAACTAACACAAATGTCACGCGTCATGCACACAAATGGGCAAACATCGTATCGACATAATTCGATCAAAAACTAATCTTATATATATATATATATATATATATATATATATATATATATATATATATATATATATATATATATATATATATATATATATATATATATATATATATATATATATATATATATATATATATATATATATATATATATATATATATATATATATATATATATATATATATATATATATATATATATATATATATATATATATATATATATATATATATAAACGTAACAGTAATAGATGAAGAAAAAGAAATAACGGTAATAGATGAAGAAAAATAACAGTAATAGATGAAGGAAAAGAAATAACGGTAAACGATGAAGAAAAAGAAACAACAGTAATAGATGAAGGAAAAGAAATAACGGCAAACGATGAAGAAAAAGAAACACAGTAATAGATGAAGGAAAAGAAATAACGGTAAACGCCACTCACTCCTCTTAGGTTTTTTTCATTCTCCTCTTTTTTTCAACAAGGCAACACATGTATAGGGAACAAATTAGGGTTAACACCAAATTGTCAATAATGTCCCTAAAGCCCATTTTAAAGCCCAAACTAAATAATTAGTTAAGAAAAAAATAAAATTTAAATAATTTAAAATAATTAAAATAAACTTAAAATAAAAACTAATAATCCTATTGATTCCTAAAATCAAAAATATTATAAAAAGAACAAAATTTTTTTCAATATTTTTTATTTTATGATTTTTTGGATATTTTTATGAATAATTTAGAAAAAAGTGAAAAAAATAATATTTTTAAAAATGATTTAATTAAAATACGAAAATAATAATAAAAAACTATTTTTGTTATTTTTTAATGAAAGATAGAAAAATTTAGAGTAAAAATAATAAAAAAACAAAAAGTGACAAAGGTGAGATTTGAACTCTCAACCTCTCACACTCACAACCCCTTACCCATGTCCTCTTGCCAATTGTGCCATTTTTACTTTTTAGAAAAAAAATACATGCCATATGATATTTACCTGCAAAAAGTCAAACGACTACACAAATTTGTTAGTAATTGATTAAAGGCAATGAAATGCGACGACAAATCTTAGGGCAAAATTTGCGGTATTACAGGAGGGTTTGGAGTATTCCAACCGTGAAGCACACCGTTGCTCTCAACCTGTGGGATCAGAGGTTGCACCAGAGTTCTGAGCTGGTCCTGGCCATTAGCGACCACTTGCATGAGATCCATGAAGCGATCCATCCTTTCTCTAAGCTCTTGAATGTCAGTCTGGACTTGTTCCATTGCTCTGGCTTGATTCGCTCTGGTAGAGTACCGATGAATCTGTCTTTGTTCAATCCTGAAATAACCTGCAAGCACAAAAGGTTAGGAAACAGCTCGAGGTACCTGTTATGCGAATGATTCATGCAAATGCAAACACGTATCCATGCATTAGGAGGAAGTCCCCCTCGATTCTAGCTTCCAAGACAAATAAAGTATACCATCCAATCATGGAAAGAAACCCTCATATATATCAGAGAAAACCCACGAGGGCAACGTACAACAGTAACTGAATACAACTGAAGCAACAATCGTGACCCCAACCAACAGGCCTATTGGTGATCAGCATATCAATGCGTAAAATGTACAAAGAAATACAAAGAAATTAAGTGCGGCTACGGGCACAGAAATCCTCTAGTAACTTCTTCATAGTGGGATGATCAGGCTGGGTGAGCAAACCCCGGATTAACAAATCCCTCTGCCTGATGGTATCTGGGAGGTCCTCGACGACGTTCCCACAAACACCTTCTTCAGAACGGTTTTCCACCCTACTCCTCTTAGCATCAGCTCGGAGTTGATAATCCATTAGGTTTGCCTTGGTCTCAACCAACCTATACTGGACGTCTCGTCGAAGTGAGGCTTCAGCCTCTATCTTCTTGTCTTTGACCTCAATCTGAGCTTCCAACTGGGCTATCTGTTGCTTCAGCTTTTCTTCCTGCTCTTTGTGGCTAGTCAAAGTGTTGTTCCACAGTTTCTCGTACTTGGACAACTTCAGGTATGCCCTATCCAGATCCTGCTTCTTGGTGGTCAACACCCCGTGCACTGCCTTCAGGTCCAACCCAAGACGTTCTATAGAATCAGTCTCCTTGGTCGAATTAGCGCCCAGGTGTTTGATCAATTCTGTCTGCTTCTTGCAGGTGTGTACGGCTTCATTCTTTTCTCTTCGGAGTTGAACGATCTCTTGTTCCAATTCCTCGTTGGCTTTAGTTAGCTCTTCATTCTTAGCTTGAAGCTGATTATACTTCTGGATTTCAATCATGGTAGGCTCTGAATGGCAGTCCTGCTTGACAGGAGGAAAGGGCATCAACACTTTTTCTGCTCTGCTATCAATCTAGTCCACATAAGGAGCATAAGCCTGATTATTGCTTTTCCCCAACGAGGTCTTTCCTTTTCGGTGAACGTTATTCCAGGCATGTTCAAATCTGGCCAAATCATCTCCTTCCAATGCGCCAGTGAGGTACAGAGATTCCTGCACCTCTTCGTCCTTAGGAGGGCCCCTCAAGGCATACCCGAACTGTCTGATAGCGATAGATAGATTGTAATTGATGCAGCCTTTCCTACCCACCAGAGGGACGCTAGGAAAGTTCCCACAACTATAAATGATTTCACTCCCCAGGCGATCTCTGTCAAACCAATCAATGTCTTCGGCAGACAAACTCATCAGGCGCTCAGACCATTCCTTCGTCTCTGCAGTCTTTATAAAAGAACCAGCCTTAGGTAAATGAGATACAAACCATCTTTAAAACAGTGAAGCATAGAAGGACACACTTTTGCCTCTTCTATTCTCGTTCTTATAGTGCACTAAATGATACACGTCTCCGAGCAAGGTAGGGATGGGATTCCTTGAAACAAAAATACGAAGAGCGTCCACATCCACAAAGTCTGGGATATTGGGGAACAACATGATACCCTATATGCACAATGCCAATATAGCTTTGAATGCCACCCAATATTCCTTCTTGGCGAAGTGTCGGGCTTTCTCAGCCATAAAAGGTAATGGGAATCCATAAGCTCCATTTCTCCTGGCTGTTTTTCCTTTCAACTCAGAAACCTCCATATGCAAAGCTGTAGCAATACTAGCCAGATCTGGCTCCTGGTCAATAGGACAAAAGGGTACCTAAGCAAGAATGGGTACTTCCAATATGGCAGAAAACTCTTCCAAAGTAGGGGCCAACACATAACTTGGGAAGGTGAAGCAACGCAACCGAGGATCATAAAACTGAAGCAGAGTCTGAAGTCTGTTCAATTCATACACAGATGGCTTGCACACAACACTTAGCAGCTTCCCATAGGTTCCCCTAAAATCCCTCATCACTTCCTTACCAGCCAAAGAAATCAAACCCCTCAGAGTAGTAATATCTGGAGTAGGAAACTTGTAAGCCAAAGTTCTTCTCAAGTTGGGTTCCATGTTGGTCAAAGAAGGAACAAGATTACTAGAATCGAGAAAGAACTGCACACCTGCAACATAGATACGTGTTAAATGTAATGCAACATGAAAATATAATGCAACATGAAAATGTAAATGCAAATGCAAAATGCAGCAGGAGATCAAGAGTGTTGTGTTGTGCTGTGAAATGGCAAGTCATAATTCTGCTTCAGCGAGAATATACCACAACCCTGATAATAAGGGCCTACTGATACCAACAATACTGATTCACTGTCAAGAAAACCAGGTTTTCTGAAGGTAAAGTTTCCTGTAATAACCCGACCCCGCTCACAGGTACGAACCAAATCACTGACAAAGGCACGACATTCTATGCGTTCATCAGCGTCACAAACTTTCAGGAAATGATGATACGTTCAGCATTTCTGGTTTGGCATCATCCTCTCCTGAAAAGGCCTCACTCAGCTGAATCACAAATGATCGGTCCCCAGAGTCGACAATCCTTAGATCTGAAATCCTTTCGACGGCCCACTGGGCTGGAAATGGAAATCATCTCAAAGAATCTCGTCCGAGCGCATATTTCGTGGGAACTAGTGCTTTCCTAACATGCAGGTTCACCACTAATCTGCTTCTAATGCTATGTACATACTCAAGCCTGGGTCTGGCTTATCACTCATCAGAGCCCCCCTCCCACAACAGCACAAATAATCATATCATACTGAAAATAAAATGCCGGAAAGTAAAATGCGATAAATAAACGCAAACCTAACAAATAAACCCGCAAGCGCTAGGATTGACTCGCACAGGGGACGTTGGATCCCCAGCAGAGTCGCCAGCTGTCGCTACCGCGAAAATAAGGTGCCGGAAAAACAGAAGAGTCGTCACCTTTCGTTATTTATCCCTCAGAGCGGGAAAGGAAACGATCAGAAAATCCTGACGCAAAGGTATAAGACAAGGTCATCGCAACCATGTCTGGGTTCGGGAGTCAGTTACGCAAGGGGAAGGTATTAGGATCCCTCACGTCCATCGTACTCGATGGGATCCATGCTTGTTGTGTTTATCTGACGGGTTGGTTTAACTATCTACCTATCAAGGCTGGTCTGAAAAGAAAAGCAGAAAATGACTCGGTAAAGCGTCGCGCTTTATGCCTACGTATTCTCATCAGGGAACGAGAAATCAGAGTCAACGTAGTTCGGCTAACTACGGGTAAAAGGATGGGGGAAGGTGGCTCGCCAATACGTCAGTATTGTGCCTATGTACTCTCAAAGGATATGAGAGATCAGAGCTTACGTAGTTCGGGATAATACGGATTACGGGATTAAATTCATCTGTTTTTCCGAGTAGGGTTAACAAACAGTTCCAACAGTTTGGTGTATGCAGCTTGCTCGTCAGAGACTCGTGCGTTACCGTTTGCGGTAGAACTGGGAGTTAATGACACTCTTTTCTTCAGAAAAGTTTTCCTTTGAATTACGGGCCCACGGGGCAAAAAGGTTTGAAGTTTGTTTTCTGTCTTTTATGGAAGAAGTGTTTTTTATGGTTGTCTGTAGTTTGTACAACACTAGAGACTATGACTTAGGAGCGAATGCGTTGCATATCGTCCAAAGGACATATACTAAACACTCTAGATGATTGAGAAGAGACCGCTCAATTATGATTTCCCAAGTAGCTTAAGGCTCGTAACGCGCTTGTACTAACTTGCCTTTATTACATTTTTTACTGTTGTTTTGAGACGAGAAGAGAACAAACTCTAAGGGGAAACTGTCAAGTCCTAATGTTGTCATGCCAAGGATTCATCCTATGGTTGAGGCTTGAAACAGGGAACTCCTAGAAGTTATCATGCATAGGTTTCAAGCTAAAGTTTTATCATCACTTCCTTATCAAAGGAAGTGAGACTCCTAGGGGATCATGTCAGTGGGTTACAGAAACAGACAAAGCATCAGCTAAACAGATAAACAGAGGAAAACAGTAAAGATGCACATGCAATGCAGCAATACAAGCAGAGGGAGACTCACTCAACCTCTTAGCAATCAAGCAAAGAAAACAGTCGAAACAGACAAGCAGAGGGAGCTCAACTCAACCTCTATATGCAAATACATCAATTAGAAAAAGAAAAAACAACACACAAGCAAGGGGAGGATCACCTCAACCCTTAAGGCAAACAAGCAGAGGGAGACTCACTCAACCTCTTACTGTAGTCATGCACCTACACTTAGGCTATCCTAAACATGAACTATCCTAATGCAACACACCACTCAATCATGAATGAGGAAAAGGCCTTATGACAAATAAGGAATTCATTCCACAAGTAATCACACAAGGCTTCTATCCTAAGGAATGAAATTGAAAGCTGGGAGGCAAGGGTAAGGTCCACAGGAACTTATCCCAGGCACTCAACCAACTAAAAGAGATTTGGGAGAATCCTAGAGGTTTGGCTCCTTCATGAGATGTGCCACATTCCCCCCACAGGAGGGACTATGCTACCCCAAGAAGGTTCCTAAAAAAGGATTGAAGAAGATTAGGAGAATGAAGATGGGAAGCAAGGTAAGGTCCACATGAACTTACCACAAGCACTCAACCAACTCCATTTCCTTAGAGAGCTTGCATAGACTCAACTCCTTTATGATAATGCAATGAATTCCTCCACAGGAGGAAACATGCTCACAAGGAGGATTCCAATTAAGCAAGGAAAATTGTGAGGGAAACTAACCCTATAGGAAGAATCATCTGCCTACTTGAACTTCTAAAGAACCTCAATGATTACCTTCTAAGGATCACCTACACTTAGGATTCAAAGCTCTAAATAGGTATCTACCTAAAAAATATTCTATCAATAAAGGGTATGAAACTTAGAATCATCTAATGGTCACTTACAAGACTAATCTGTGAAGTTAACCTAGTTAGGGTCACCTAAACTATAACCAACTTGTAAAATGGGGAACTAATAGAAAATCATTTCTAAAAATTCTAAGGAAAATCTTACATTATCCTACATGTGTTAAGTATCTATGGTACAAAATTCAGGGGCCAAACCTAATCCTAAAGGTTCAAATAAAATCTAAATCCAAAGAGTGTGCTAAAGGGGATCCATAAAGGAAGGCTCTTAAACATCTATCTCAAACTCCTATTTAGAATCATCTAAAAATCACAACAAAAATCATTCAAGCCTATCAAGGGGTCTATAACAAGCATGCAAAATCTCAGCCTCAAATTCTAAATCATGAGCTAGCAATAAAATCAGCAAGTAAGATAGTCATATTATGCATTTTTAATCATTTATTAAAAATAGAAAAATGGACATTAAATTGAAAACAACACCAAAATAAAATCCAAAGGCATGGAAAAATCAGAAATAAAACAAGGATCACCCACATATTTTTTTCACAATTTTCTGATCATTAAAACTATTTAAAATGAATTAAACATGAAAAAAACAATTAAAAGAAAATGAAAATCAATTAAAGAAATAGAAAGAATCAGAAAATATCATGACCACTAGATCTATCTACTAGTCAACTCATCAGAGGGTTGCACGCGTGCCACCTAATTTAATGAAGCGCTGCATTTTTCCCAGGGATCTCATGGATTTGGTTGACTTCAGTCCATGGTACTCCCTAATCATGTGCGTCCAATTCAAAAGTAACCTAATCTTACGCTTCAGAGTATGACACCTCACCAAACCCTAGTCAAACCCATCCTCATCCATCAGATGTTAAGACTAAGTCCACAAATTCCATCAGATCCAACGGTTCCAGTTCATCGTCCCCAATTGAAACTGAACCAAGAGAGGGAAAACATCCACGGTGGCCGGAGAAGAGCTCCACCGTCTTCTCCGGCGAGAGCAATCATGCTCTGGACTCATCCTCAACCAAACTTAATGAAAACTACACCGTTCTTCTCGTCTCCTCACCAAGATCATGAAAATCCCTTCCATTTTTATTAATTCTTCATAAATTTCCTAATACGATGATGAACAGAAAAATCCTTAATTCCAAAATTATCACCAAACCTCAAATTGTTTACACAGAAATCTTCCTCACCTCTCAAGGATCAAAAACCACTATCCAACTCATCTTAACTCTCAAGAATCAGCCATGTATGAATCCAAACAGAAATTGCACCACATCACGAATCTTCACTAATCTTCACAATTCTAATCCTAAAACGATCTATGTTGTATCTACAACCTAACCACATGCAAAATTCAGTCTAAACATGCCTAAATCAAGAGGAATTATGAAAGATAAAAACCTGTTCTGAAGCTTGAAATTGGAGGTCTTCTCGTGCAAATCTTGACTTCAAATGCTGCAAATTGCTTCACTGAATGATCCTGGACGATTCTTGAAGCTTAGAAGCTCTTGAATCTTCCTCAAACTCCAAAACCACTTCTTGCTCGAAAGCTCTAAAGTTCTAACTGCAATAACTATTTCTGCTCCAAATGATCTCCAAAAATTGATCTGAACACGATCCAAGACTTAAATAGAATGTTTTTGGATCCTAACATGGCCCAATTTGATGAATCCAAAATTTCCATTTTCCTTCTATGAACAACCATGGTAGTCGTGTATTCTATGTGATTTCATCTCAAATCTCACTCAAATTCATTGCATAACATCCCTTGAATGTAAATGGACCAGATTGAGGGCTTGAATTTATCCAATGGTGTTGATTGGTTATGTTACTTCCATTCTAAGTAATCCAAATAAAGTCCATCAATTATGGCTCAAACCAAAAATGTGACATTGCCAATCTCTTCAAAATGTAATTTCCAATCAGAAAATGCATAAACTTGTGAAGTTTGGCACAAAAATGAATTAAAATGGAATTTTCACTTTTCATGCCTTTCAATGATCTTTTTTTCCAAATTTCTTCATACACTTCCATATTAAATCCATATCAATGGATGTTTAGGTCATGGTTGGACTAAAAACATCATTTTGAACAACTTTCAAGTTGAACAAATCTTCATTTGAGGTGCCTAAGTAGGTGAAATTGACTTATAACCAAAAATGACCTGTAATTCCAAATTCCCAAAATACCCTTATCTTGTAAAGCTTGTAACTTGAGTTCTACAAATCCCATCATGGACTTCTAGTACTTTATAGAAAGCTAAGAAGATAAGGAACAACATTCATGTTGGATAAAAGTTCATAGGAATCATCCTTCTAGGTCAAAAATGTCATGTAAGTGGGTTGACTTTCAAGCTCCAAATTCACATGCCTCAAATGACCTGTAACTTGTCTGGTTCATAACATGAGTTCTATAAACCCTATCAAGGACTTCTAGTACTCAAATTAAAGCTATGCGCATGCCCTACAACAATCATGTTGGGGTCAAGGTGAGATGAAAACCCATCTTGAGTTATGTGGTCTTGAAGTTAGGCACTAAACTAGGGGATTTTACACTGTCAAGCATAGCAACCCTAGCCTAGCAACTCCTCACACTCTTGATTCATGATGAATTGACTTGGGAATCATCCCTTGGACATCTTAATACATCAATCCATGATCACATAGCTCTTGAATTAGGTCTCAACCTTCTTCAAACCATTAGTTAACCTAGGGTTGACCAGATGAAACCCTAGTTGTACCAATCTTGGTAATAGCTTCATATCCTTTGCACAATGACCTGTCTAGGTTTCAAAATGAACTTCAGTTCTTCTCATGAGCTCTCTTAAGGTCTCAAGTCCAACTTTATGGCTTCAGAATCGTCTGAATAGCTTCCCATAACCCTAAAGTTAGGAGATGCACACACTTGGTTTCAACCACTCTTTCTGAGGATCTTAGACTTCTCTGGTGAGGATATCAACCCTTGAGCACTTGGATAACCCTCTTAGCTAGCTTCATAGCCTTGTGTAGCCCTTTATTGGTAGTCATACCTCTTGATCTCCTGCATACATGTCAATGCAATGCAGATGATAATGCTAATATGAATGCAATGAAACACAAGCTAGGTAAAGAAATGTTAGGAAAGTTTTGGGGTGCAACAAGATGAAACTTGTATCTTGAGTTATGTGGTCTTGAAGTTGGGCACTGAAATAGGGGATTTGACATTGTCAAGCTTAAAAACCCTAGCTCAATAACTTCTCACACTCTTGAATATTGATGAATTGATATTGAAATTATCTCTTAAGTGTCTCAACACATCTTTCCATGATCATAGTTGCTTGGAATTTAGTATTAATCTCCTCAAGACTCACAGTTGACTGAGGGTCGACCAGGTGAAAACCCTAGTTGCACCACCTTTGGTTGTGGCTTCTTGTACTTTGTATAATGACTTAAATAAGCTCCATAATGACTCTCAAGATATCCCATGAGCTTTCTCCCAATAGATTTTATCCATAACTATGGACTCATAGCCTCCTGATGACATTGACCCCCAAGATAGGAGATACAACCACATACAACTCTTTGACTTTTCTGATGGTGATAAGCTCTTGAATAGCTTGAATGAAGCTTCTTGATTAGGCTTAGACTTTGATAACCTCTTCTTGATGAGCACACCCCCCTTGATCCCCTGCACATGGGCTAGGATATGCAAAATGCTAATGCAATGTTAGTGCTATATGAATGCAATGAAACAAAAGCCAGTAAAGAAACGATTGGGCAAATTTTGGGGTGCAACACTTGGTTTAGAAAATTTTGAGTAACCAAGTCCACTTTTATCATTTGAGAATTTTTGTTGACTAAGAACAGCCTCTAGTCCAATCTGTCCTTTTTCATACCTCTCAAGGACTCTTTTTAATTGGACAATTTGAAATGAAAGTGACTCACACTTTGTGCATGCAAAATTCTGTTTTTGATTACTAATTAATTTCTGTTTTTCATCTTTGAAATTGTTTTCCATTGTCTCAACCTTTTTCTCTAAAATTGAGATTTGGTTCTTTTGTGATGAAATGGTTTTGTACAGAATTTTGCATTCACCCAGAAGTTCATCAATTGCCCTTTGAGCATCATTATCATAAATTGAAAAATTATTACTAACCTTGTCGTCTTCATCATCAGAATGATGTGAGGCCATTAGTGCTAGATTTGCGCTTTGATCACTATCCGATTTTGATGAAGAACTTATCTCGTTATCATCCCATGCTACATATGCTTTATTTTTCTTGAACCCCTTTTGTAGGTTGCAGCGTTGAGTTCTCACAGAGTCTTCAGAATATACTGAATCTTTATACTCTGCACTCAGAGTCTTCTGTAGGTAGCGCTTCAGAGTCTTCTGCAAGTAGCGCTTTAGAGTCTTCTTCTGCTAACGCTTTAGAGTCTTCTGCAGAAAGTGCTTCAGAGTCTTCTGCAGCTGCACTTTCTACGCTCAGAGCTTTGCATTATATAATATTCAGAGGAATTCTTTTTTTTGTCTTCAGATGAATATTTATTTGATATCTGAAACAAAAAACACTTGAACAAAATTAGAGTATATATTTTCTTTATACAAAATTTCATTAATGTTATCATCAAAACATTGAGATATATTAAGAACCAATATGTGTTCTAACAATCTCCCCCTTTTTGATGATGACAAAAACTATACGAAATTTTGTTCAAAACAAGAAAAAAAAATATATCTCCCCTGAGATTATGAATCTCCCCCTGAAATGAATACTGCTAGAAAAAATAAATACTTCCCTTTTAGCACTAGTATTCTTTCCAGAGTCAGAGTTAGCTTTGTAGACTTTCTCAGACCTTGTTTAGAGTTAATTCTAAGGATATTATCAGATGAGAAGTTTTTAGCTTTGAAACACTTAATTCAACATTAGTTATATTTTATCATGTATGAGTTACCATTTTGTATCTGTTTATATGAATAATCAAAATTTCCATTTTCTCCCCCTTTTTATCATATCAAAAAGTGATTTCAGAAAAAAAAATCATTTAAGACAAAAAATATCAGAGCAAGAAAACAATTATAACAGATAAGAAGAAGAAAAACAATAAGATGTATTCATTTAAAGAACTTAGAAGATAACAAAAACAAGCAAAAACATAGATGTGCACAGACAAAAAAGACAACTAAGTTGAACGAGAAGCTATAATCTTCAGAAGCTCGGTTATCTCAGAAGTTTCTGCTTCCTGCTTTGCCATCCAAGTCTTGATCTCAGAAGTGGATTCATCTTGCTTAGCCATCCAATTCTTGATTTCTTCTGTTGTCTTCTCTTGCTTAACCATCCAGGTCTTAATTTCACTTGTTGCAGCCTCTTGCTGAGCAAGCTTTTCTTTCACATCATCAGAGACTTTCACTTCTTCAGAGTCTTTCTTCAAAACTGTTGATTCTGGAATGACCACTGAAACAGATGTTGTCTCTAAATCCATATCAGAAGGCTTATCAAATGCAGAAGTCTCTTCAAAGATAGCAGCCTCTGTGATAATTTCTTCAGGCTGAGGAATTACACTAATCTGAAGTGCAGCAGTTTCTTCAGATGCTGAACACATAACCTTTGCAGGTGTGTTTTCCAAAAACTGGGTAGGAGTTCTGCGTACACCCAGAAGAGCAAATTTGACAGCTTCAGAAAAATTCTCTTGAGCATCTGCAGAGAAAGAAACTTGAAGGTTCTAGGTCACAGAGTTGAATCTTCTTCTGAATGTAGTCCAAAATACTTCAGAATCATGAGGATTCACTCTATTCAGGCACCTTTCCCTGACAACAGACAACCACACCTGCATTTTTGTCTCGAAACCATATAATAGAGTCCCAACATCTGATCTAGGTGTAGGTTTAAGGAGATCCTCTAAGACGGATTCCTTAGGGTCAACAGAAGGTGAAGGTTTATCAGAAGATGAGGGTTGTTCTAAGGAAAGAGAAGGAAGGGGAGTAAGAATGGTAATGGAAGTAGGAATGGGAGTAGGAGTGGGAATGGGAGTAGGAATATCATCAGGATGGTTTAGGGAGTTATGTGTTGGTGAGGTAGCATCTGATAGGGCAGAGTCAGATGAATCTGACGAGTCAGATGATCCAAATGAGATAGGGTGAACGGTCATAAGAGGTTGGATATCAAGTATTTCAGGTTCAGGGTCAGATGGGTGAGGTTCAGAGGGTTGTGGTTCAGAGGGTTGAGGTTCAGACGGTTGAGGTTCAGATGTTTGTGGTTCAGATGGTTGAGGTTCAGAGGGTTGAGGTTTAGAGGGTTGTGGTTGGTGTTGAGATGTTTGTGGTTGTGGTTGAGGAGAAGGAACATAGTCATGAACATTTTTAGATGAAATGTGTTCAAAAGTGGGGTGTTGAGGAGAGGGAGTAGGAATAGGGTCATAGGGAGGAGGAGGTGGAAATGTTGGAATTTTTGTCACAATTTCTAAAGCAGGAACAACAGAAGTGTTACCTGAAAGTTTGGAACTCTTAGCCTTCATAGAAGAGTCTTCTTCAGAGGCTTTCCTTTTAGAGCGTGTAGAACCTTCTTCTGAAACCTTTCTCTTCTTCCTTCTCTTCTTCTCAATCACTTCTGGAGCAGGTTCAGATGCTCTTTTTACCAAATCAGGTGGCATGGGAGTTCCATCTGTCTGACATGATGCAATATAGAAGAGCAGAGCTTCTTTAGGTTCCTCTGCAGTAAATAGTGGAAAGTCATCCAATGAGACTCTTCTTCTGTAAACTTCAGCTGAGTTAATATTGACTGGTTCAGATTAAAGTTCTTCCACCAGCTTCATCCTTTGCAAACTTTTCCCATCCAGAGGCTTTCCCATAATTTTTTTCCAATTCTGCTGTCTGACCTTCCTCTGTCAGATGTGAAACTAATCCATTCTCTGTGAGTACATCAGAAGTTAATCTTCCCATTGGGATCCAATTTCTGATCTTCTGATGTTTTGTTCTGATCTCTTCTCTGGACATTTTGACGTGGTTCAACAGATGAGAAAATAGCAAGTGTGGCAGATCCACCTTAATATTGTTTCCCAAATAGTACAGAAAGTATAGTTGCTATGCGTTGATGTAGTCTAGAGAGTTAGATGCTTTTCTATGGTGAATACAGCCCAGAAAGATCTTTGCCCATATCTTTTAATGCAGCTTCAGATCCTTGATCTTGCTTGAAGGCAGCCCAGAAGTGAAAACTTCACTGTAGACTTCATCCATGTCTACCCGTCCTGTAGTAAGATGAGTAACGCTATCTACTTCTTCATACCCTATCAGTTTATGAATCATCTCCTTAGTGATTATGATTTCTTTTCCTAAAACATATGAATATATGAACTTGGGGTAGACCTTTGCATGTATCTAGAATTCCTTCACCAAATGTGGAAAAACTGGACCAACCAATCTATCAAAATACTTGACCCATCCTTGAAAAGACACAGTTAGACAAAGATCGAAGCAATTCTTTGTGATACATTCAAAATCCACCATGAACTCGCAAAGAACTTCTAATTTCTCAACCGGTGTTAGAAGGGTTCTTTCCGGTTCTTCGTAAGTTACGTTACCCATTTGTGATGATGATACCCCAGCCATTGTTGAAGCTAACTTTTAAGACGAAGATGATGAAGTTGCCGTAGCAGAACTTGTAAGATAAACTGATCTTCTTTTAGGTTTAGCGGAGAAGAGAAAACAATGGAGAAGGCCAAAGTGCATATAGTGTTTGAGAGAGAATGAAAGTGTGAGATCGTGGAATATATAGAGATAAAATTAGGGCACAAAAACACAAACAACACTTAGCAATTAATCACATTAAGTAAAACAAAAAGAATTATTTCAAGCATTTAATGAGATTTGACAAAAGTGGGGGGAAAACGAGAATTGCAATAATTCAAACAGTACCTCAAACGGCGCCTCACTTTGTACACTCCACCTTTTCAGATTTCATGTGACACATGTTTGATATTTAAGTGTCTCTAAAACTCTTTAGGAAATGAAACGTTAGCTAGCATTCAGATCCTCTGAAGCTTGTTAGTTCAGAGTTTCACAAAATAAATAAGGTAACAAAAGAAATTACAGATGCAACACTTTAGAGTATAAACATTAATCATTTTTCATCTGAATAAATTTGCTTATGAATAATAATTTTATTCTGGACAAAAATCCATACTAATATTCTTCAGAATAAATTTAAATCTATCTTCAGCAAGGGGTTTTGTAAAAATATCAGCCCATTGATGGTCTGTATCAACAAAATTTAAACTTAAAATTCCCTTCTGAATATAGTCCCTAATGAAATGATGTTTAATTTCTATATGCTTTGCCTTAGAATGTAAAATAGGATTTTTAGATAGGCAAATAGCATAAGTATTATCACAAAAGATAGAAATGTTACTCTCATATATCTGATAGTCTTCCAGCTGACTCTTCATCCAGAGCATCTGTGTACTACAACCAGCAGCAACAATATATTCTGCTTCTATAGTTGAGAGTGTTATTGTGGGTTGCTTCTTGCTGTACCATGAGATCAGATTGCCCCCAGAAACTGACATCTTCCAGAAGTACTTTTGCATTCAACTCTGTCTCCAGCATAATCAGCATCACAGAAGCCAACTAATTCAAATTCATCAGATCTTCTGTAACACAAACCCATGTTAGTAGTACCTTTCAGATACCTCAGAATTCTCTTAACAGCTGTTAAGTGAGATTCTCTAGGATCTGATTGGAATCTAGCACAAAGATAAACAATGAAAAGAATATCAGGCCTAGAAGCAGTCAAATACAGAAGAGAACCAATCATACCTCTGCACAGCTTCTGATCTACCTTTTTACTTACCTCTTATTTTCCTAGAGTGCTAATTGGATGCATTGGAGTCTTAGCTGACTTACTCTCTGTCATGTTGAACTTCTTCAGAGGCTCCTTCACATACTTTGTCTGATGTATGTAGGTGCCTTCTGGAGTTTGATTGACTTGAATTCCCAGAAAGAATATGAGTTCTCCCATCATGCTCATTTCAAATTTTGCCTGCATAGACTCAGCAAACTCCTTTCCAAGTGTAATATTTGTTGTTCCAAAAATAATATCATCTACATAAATTTGACAGATTAAAATGTCTTTCTTAATTGATTTACAGAAAAGAGTAGTATCAACCTTTCCTCTGATAAAATTATTTTCCAGAAGAAAATTACTCAGCCTCTCATACCAAGCTCTGGGAGCTTGTTTTAAGCCATAGAGTGATTTCTTTAATTTAAAAACATGTTCTGGAAATTTTTCATTTTCAAATCCAGGAGGTTGATGAACATAAACTTCTTCTTCTATTAAGCCATTTAAGAAAGCACTTTTAACATCCATCTGATACAGAGTGATGTTATTTTGTGCAACAAAAGAAATAAGCAAACGTATAGATTCTAACCTTGCCACAGGAGCATATGTCTCTGTGTAATCAATACCTTCTTGCTGACTATAGCCTTGAGCAACCAGTCTAGCTTTGTTTCTGATGACTTCTCCTTGCTCATTTAGCTTATTTCTGTAAACCCATTTCGTTCCAATAATATTAAATCCTTTTGGTCTTAGAACCAGATCCCAAACATCATTCCTTGTGAATTGATTTATCTCCTCTTGCATAGAAAGTATCCAATCATTGTCTTGCAGAGCTTCATCCACAGAGGTAGGTTCAATAATTGACACTAAACCAAACAGTGATGTTCCAGATGATTTGATAAAGGATCTTGTTCTGATGGGATCATCCTTCTTTCCAATAATCATTTCCTCTGGGTGAGAAGCTTTGATTCTGAAGGATCCTTTAAGAGTGGGTTCTTCAAAAATAGTTAAGCTTTGCATATGAGCATCCAAAGGAGTAGCATCTGGCGTTGCTTCTTGTTCTTTAGCTTGAACTTTGTTTGCCTCTGATTCTTCAGAGTATGTGAGAAGAACTTCTCTATCTGCAGAAATTTCAGCCTGCTTTGGCTTTTGATTGCCAAGCTTAACATCATATCTAACATGAATCAATTCTTCCACAATCTGTGTCTCAATATTGATACTCTGTAGCCATTTGAGCGTTCAGAATATCCAATCATAAAACACTTATGTGCTTTAGAGTTAAACTTGTTAAGATTATCTTTAGTATTCAAAATAAAACAAATACATCCAAAAGGATGGAAGAAATGTTAGGCTTTCTATTCCTCCACAATTCATAAGGAGTCTTCTCCAGAAGAGGTCTTACAGATACTCTATTCTGAATATAACATGTTGTATTAATTGCTTCTGCACAAAAGTGTTTAGCCATATTAGTCTCATTGATCATGGTTCTGGCCATTTCTTGCAAAGTTCTATTCTTTCGTTCTACAACTCCATTCTGTTGAGGAGTTCTAGGACAAGAGAAATCATGTGCAATGCCATTTTCTTTAAAATATTTTTCAAAATATTTATTTTCAAGTTTACCACCATGATCACTTCTGACTTTGACAATATTAAAATTCTTTTCAATTTGAATTTGATTGCAGAAGTCAATGAATACAAAGTGTGACTCATCCTTGTGTTTTAGGAATTTTACCCATGTCCATCTGTTGTAGTCATCAACAATGACTAATCCATACTTCTTGCCTCTGATGGATGCAGTTTTCACTAGTCCAAATAGATCAATATGAAGTAGCTTTAATGGTCTAGAGGTAGAAACAACATTTTTAGATTTGAAAGAAGATTTTGAAAATTTTCCTTTCTGACATGCTTCACAAAGAGCATCTGAGTTGAACTTCAACTTAGGAAGTCCTCTGACCAGATTAAGCTTGTTAATCTGAGATATACGTCTCATGCTAACATGACCCAATCTTCTATGCCAGACCCATTGCTCATCATTAACAGACATAAGGAATTTAACATTTTGATTTTTTAGTTCTGAAAGATTTATCTTATAAATGTTGTTCTTCCTTTTCCCATTAAAGAGGATTGAACCATCTTTCTGACTAACAGCTTTACAACATTTTTGATTAAAGATTATATCATAACCATTGTCACTTAATTGACTTATGGACAATAGGTTATTGTGAGGGAAAACTGTCTCACAACATACGTTCTCAAGTTTCGATGATGACAAAGTACAACCTCGGATGAATCAGAGTCGTCATGCATACTTACGATGATGACAAAGTACAACCTCGGATGAATCAGAATCGTCATGCAATACTTAACATATTACATCCTTCCTATATCCTTTTAAATCATCATATTTCATTGGCAATATATGTGACTAATGTTTGGTCGTGACAAGATGCACGAAACAACAAACATATCAACTTTTGCAGGTTTTGTAGCCATGAGCCGACCATACCGTCAGCACACAATTTCATTCAGTTCACACGGGTCAGCGCATGAAGGTCATGCGTCGACCGTTAACTTGGCGCATGCAGGTTTAAGAATCTCACGGGTCAGCGCATGAAGATCATGCGTCGACCGCTGACTCGGCACATGACAGTTTGAGTGTCACACGGCTCAGCGCACGCCGACCCTATGGTCGACCGTTCGCGCGCAGAAACAGAAATTCTGCTATGTTTCATTGATCTGTCAACTGTCTGTTTTGTATATTACTATAAATAGCTGTCTTTTCAATTTTAACAACTAACATTTTTAAGAACATTTTTGAAAGCATTGTGAGAAAGTGTTCAGGTCAAGAAACGTGAAAGAGGTGCATCAGTGTTCTTCATCTTCATCGTTCAATCAACTCACAAATCCTCAAATTACAGATAATCAATTTTTTGCTGCGGTTTGTGGTTTGCTCGACGGTGATAAGGTTCGAACGCGTGATTGAAGATCCGGTTCGAGTGGAAGCTGGTGCAGGTGTTTCTTGGGAGAAAACCTTTGAGGTTTTACCTATCAAGACTACAGGTTTTGAAGGCTTTTGTTACGGAATCGTCGGTTCAACAATCAAGCGAGTGCGAAGGTGATTGATTAGCGGAAGGTTGATCAATCTAGTAGCTAGGGCGTTGAAAGGTTGAAGACGTTCCGGGTTCAATTTGGGTGTGTCTAAGATCAGCCGTGCCGAAGGTTTGATCAACGGAAGAGTTGTCAATAAGGTGGCTGCAATCGGAGGTCATTCACATCAAATTGGAGGACTTGATTCATCTTGAATCAAGGGGCAAGAAGTGGTAGAAATTATCAGCAACATTAAGATTGTTTGTATCAATTGTCTATCGATTCTTGTGTATAACTGTTCTACCAAACAGGTGATATCTATTCAATACATATCTCAATTCTCATTGTAGAATTGAGGGCAGACGTACCCCAACGCGAGGACGACTGGGGGAACTGCCTCATCAAATCTTGTGTTCCTTTATTTTCTGCATTTTCAATTACAGCTTAAAAATTAAGTGATTCTAGAATAAGTGATTTTGTCAAATTGTAGTATTGATTGAGTGAGTTGGTGAAACACTGTTTTTTAACTACTAAGTACAATAGAAATACTGTACTAAGGCTTTTTCAATCACTCATTCAACACAAATATCATTTAAGGTATTTGTGCACACCAACTGTTCGACAAAAGTGCTGAACTAAAATTGCCTTAATTTTGCTGCTAGTTTTGTGCACACCAACTGTTCGACAAAAGTGCTGAACTAAAATTGCCTTAATTTTGCTGCTAGTTTTGTGCACACCAACTGTTCGACAAAAGTGCTGAACTAAAATTGCCTTAATTTTGCTGCTAGTTTTGGTGTAATTTTTGATCATTGGAATAAGGAAATAGTACGAGTGAATCACATCTGAGTTTTGCATAAAAGTGTGTAGTGATTTACTATCCGTTATCGTCTTAAATTCATCTGCTTGACGCATATCCGGCTCTCCAATAGTTGTTCGTTTTAGACTATATTTTCCAAGGCCGCTTCCGCATTTGAAAACAATTTTGAAAACCAATTTTATTGGTAGCGCCACTCAAATTTTTAAAAGGGATCTATTCAACCCCCCCCTTCTAGATCCGTGCCTTAGTCTAACAAGTGGTATCAAGAGCTCCGGTTCTCCGGTGCTTCAAATACAACATTGATAGAATAATGGCTAACGAACCAAAAGGGGCGTACAATAGAGCTCCCGTTTTTAACGGTGAAAATTATAGCTATTGGAAAGACTGTATGCGGGTGCACATTAATTCCATAGATAGAAAGATATGGAACGTTATTCTCAATGGTCCGATTGAAATAACCATGACAAATG
Source organism: Lathyrus sativus (assembly GCA_963859935.3). Lineage (NCBI taxonomy): Eukaryota > Viridiplantae > Streptophyta > Magnoliopsida > Fabales > Fabaceae > Lathyrus > Lathyrus sativus. Next base: position 88,527,781 of record OZ012736.1, read on the forward strand.
AGAATAACGAAGTTGTGCCAAAGCCCGAAGCACAATGGACCGACGACGATGAGCGAAAGTATAATTACGATTGGAAAGCTAAGAACATTCTAATCTCCTCATTAGGTGTAGATGAATACTACCGTGTATCCCATTGCCCTACGGCTAAGACTATGTGGGATGCACTACAAATTGCCCATGAGGGGACAAACGATGTTAAGTTGGCTCGAATCAACACTCTTATACAAGAGTTTGATCTTTTTTTCATGGAGCAAGGGGAAACCATTGCTGACATGCAAAAGAGATTTACTCATCTCATAAACAGATTACATTCACTAGGAAGACCTATTTCCAATGATCTTGCTACTAATAAAGTTTTGAGATGTCTTAGCAGGGAATGGCAGCCGAAAGTGACCGCCATCAAAGAGGCAAATGATCTTACGGTATTAGACCTGACTACATTGTTTGGCAAACTACAAGAGCATGAACAGGTACTCTTGAGTCTTGACCAACATGAAAGGAAAGAAAAGAAGGACAAAGTAAAGATGAGTGAAAAGAAGTCAATAGCTCTTAAGGCTTCTTCCTCGAAGTCTAAAGCAAAAGAGCAAAGTGATTATTCTTCAAGCGACGACGAAGAAGAAGACATAAATGAGGACATGGGGCTGTTCGTTAAACGGTATAACCGGTACGTGAGAAAGAACGGCATCCAACATTCGGAGAAGAACCTGGTAAATTTCCGAAGGCAATCAAGGTTCTCCAAAGATGACAATCAAAAAGGCAAAAAGACTAGAGGAACGTGCTATAAATGTGGAAAGCCCGGTCACTACAAACCGGACTGTCCAATGAACAACAAGGAAAAAGAAAAGGAACAATCGAAGTCACATAAGAGAGCATCAAAGCCTAGGAGGGCGTACATCGCGTGGGAAAGCGACAGTGATTCTTCCTCCTCTAATGAAAGCTCTAGTGATGAAGAAGAGTCTGTGAATCTATGTCTCTCCGCAAATCAGAAAAAGAAAAAGAAACAGGTACGTCACTCTAGATATAATATGTCATCTAATATGTCTCATTCCGAATTACAAACCGCATTCGATGTTTTACACAAGGAAGCAACTGAAGCCTTTAAGAAACTTGCTTCTAATAGAAGAATTTTTACATATTTAGAGCACAAAGTCTTAGAGTCCGAAAAGAAATTAGAGGACCTTAAGGCTTCCATTGTGAAAGATAATGAATCGGATTGTAAGGACAATAGTAATCCTTTCAACTTTGGTTGTGATACTTGTCATATTTGGCAAGGTGAGGTTAGAAACCTTAAGGCCAAATTAGACAAGGCACTTGAACCTAAAATTACATTTGCAATCGATAAAAAGGATTTTAGAAAAAGTATGATAAACCCATATCAAAAATATGCATATGTAATTAGGGATCAAGCAAGTGAAAGTGATTCTAATGTCGACTTTGTATGCTTTTACTGTTGCAAGAAAGGCCACTCCATTGGTAAATGTCGATTTAGGAGATTTCTTGTTCCTAAAGGCATCTACCAATGGTTGCCCAAACGCAACCGTCTTGTCGCTAACCCATTAGGACCCAATATGCCATTGGGTACCTCCCTTTTCTAAGTTATATTGTGACAGGTGAAATGTGTCGAGTCCACCGAGAGAAGATGGGTTCTTGATAGTGGGTGCTCAAGGCACATGTCTGGAGACATATCCTTATTCATAGACTTCGTGGCTAAGAAGAAAGGGTATGTAACATACGGTGATAACAACCGCGGAGCGATACTAGGTAAAGGTAGTATAGGTAATCCCTCCTCTACTACAATTTCCGATGTGTTGCTTGTCGAAAACCTTAAACATAATCTCCTTAGCATTAGCCAATTATGCGACAAAGGTTACAATGTTTCCTTTTCAAAAGATTGCTGCAAAATTGTGCATGAAAGTGATAAGAAGAATGTGTTTATTGGTTTTAGAGTAAACAATGTGTATATGCTTGACTTGAATGTGGTATCCCCAACAAGCGATCAATGTCTCATATCTATGAGTGAAGACTCATGGCTATGGCATAGGCGCTTAGCGCATGTCAACTTTGACTTACTCAATAAGATTGTCTCAAAAGATCTAGTACTAGGACTTCCCAAAATTAAGTTCACCAAGGATCACCTTTGTGATGCTTGTCAAAAAGGAAAACAAACGAGGATCTCCTTTAAATCCAAAAAGATTATTTCAACAACGAGACCTCTTGAACTACTTCATATGGACTTGTTTGGGCCGTCTAGGATCAAAAGTCTAGGAGGAAACTATTACGGATTCGTAATAGTGGACGACTTTTCTAGGTTCTGTTGGACCATCTTCTTAGTGAGTAAAAGTGACACGTTTGCCGCTTTTGAGAGATTTGCCAAGCTCTCCCAAAATAAGTTAAATACAAACATTGTGTCAATAAGAAGTGACCACGGAGGTGAATTTGAAAATCATTTATTTGAAGAATATTGCGGTAACCATGGCATCGATCATAACTTCTCGGCTCCACGAACTCCTCAACAAAATGGGGTTGTGGAGCGTAAAAACAGAATTTTAGAAGAATTGGGAAGAACAATGATTAATGATAGTGGTTTACCAAAATACTTTTGGGCCGACGCCATTAGTACGGCATGTTATGTTTTGAATAGGGTACTCATCCGCCCCATTCTAAACAAAACTCCGTATGAACTTTTAAAAGGGCGAAAGCCTAATGTTTCTCACCTTCATGTTTTTGGATGCAAGTGCTTTGTATTAAACAATGGAAAGGAAAACTTGGGCAAGTTTGATTCAAAAGCCGATGAAGGCATTTTTCTAGGGTACTCGCAATCAAGTAAAGCATATAGGATTTATAATAAAAGATTACTAGCTGTTGAAGAGTCTGTGCACGTTACGTTTGATGAGTCCTATCCGAGAAATGTCGGAAAGGATAGTGTTGTTCATGGTGCAGGTACATCCACAGAAGACATACTCAAAGGTGGCGAAACGGGGATTGATCAACCCGATAGAGTCAAAATTGAGGAGGATAAGGATGCACACCATGAGGTAACTGAGGAAGCTCATCCGCCTACAAACGATGATCTCCCTCAAGCTTGGAAGTCGTGTAAAGATCATCCAATTGACAATATTCTCGGAGACATCACAAAGGGAGTCACCACTCGATCTAAGCTAAGTAACTTTTGTTATCACTTCGCTTTCGTTTCACAAATAGAGCCTAAAAACCCCAAAGAGGCCCTACTCGATGAGCACTGGTTTTTATCGATGCAAGAGGAACTAAATCAGTTTAAAAGAAACGAGGTATGGGACCTTGTCCCTCCTCCGCGAGGCCATCGAGTAATCGGCACCCGATGGGTGTTTAGGAACAAGTTGGACGAAAACGGGGTAATAACCCGTAATAAAGCGAGATTGGTCGCTCAAGGGTATAACCAAGAGGAAGGCATCGACTATGAGGAAACTTATGCGCCGGTTGCCCGACTCGAGGCTATACGCCTTTTACTCGCCTTTGCATGTGCAAAGGATTTTAAGTTATTTCAAATGGATGTTAAAAGTGCGTTCCTTAACGGTCACATAAATGAAGAAGTATATGTGTCTCAACCTCCCGGTTTTGAATCTCATGAATACCCTGAACATGTTTACAAGTTAAAAAGAGCTTTATATGGTCTCAAACAAGCTCCTAGAGCTTGGTATGAGCGACTAAGTAAGTTTTTACTTAATCAGGGGTACTCACGAGGAAAGGTTGACACTACACTCTTCATTAAACGTCAAGGAAAGCACTTGATTTTGGTGCAAATCTATGTTGACGATATTATATTTGGATCCACTAACATGAATCTCGTGAGAGAGTTTTCTGACCTCATGCAGGGCGAATTCGAGATGAGTATGATGGGGGAGCTCACATACTTCCTCGGCCTGCAAATTAAACAACTCCAAGAAGGGACATTCGTGAGCCAAACAAAATATTGTTTGGACTTGATCAAGAGATTTGACATGGCAAAATCCAAGGCCATAGACACCCCAATGCCTACATGCGTAAATTTGGATAAAGATGAAAATGGCAAGGACGTAGAGGTAAAACGATATAGAGGTATGATTGGTTCACTTCTCTATCTTACTGCGTCACGTCCTGATATTATGTTTAGTGTGTGCATGTGTGCACGATACCAATCATGTCCCAAAGAATCCCACCTAAAAGCTGTTAAACGAATTCTTCGATACCTGTCAGGTACCCCGAAGTATGGATTGTGGTATTCTAAGGGTAGTGATTGCTCGTTGGTAGGTTACTCCGATTCCGACTTTGCCGGGTGCAAATCGGATAGGAAAAGCACTAGTGGTACATGTCATTTGTTTTCAAACTCCTTGGTTAGTTGGCATAGCAAGAAACAAGTTTCAGTTGCTTTATCAACGGCCGAGGCGGAATACGTTGCCGCTGGTAGTTGTTGTGCTCAAATTCTGTGGATTAAGCAACAACTACTAGATTTCAATCTTAAACTTGAACGTATTCCTATCCTATGTGACAACACTAGCGCTATTAACCTTACCAAAAATCCCGTATTACACTCTCGCACTAAACATATAGAAATTCGACACCATTTTCTTAGGGACCATGTTGAGAAAGGTGATGTTGTATTTGAACACGTTGACACTAAAAACCAACTAGCGGACATTTTCACAAAGCCGCTAGCAACGGAACCTTTCTTTCATATCCGCCGAGAACTTGGCATCCTCGACATTTCGGAACGGGAATAATATTTGCTGATGTTATCTTATTTCATTCAAATAATCATGCTGTTGTACTTCTAACAATTTGATATTCGTGTAAGTACAAGTATGTTGTTTATCAAGCTACTCCGGCATTAAGGTGATATTGTTCCATCTCTCTCTCTCTCTCTCTAATAACTCTCATGATCAACAATTGTATCGTTTGACCTATGTTGCATATGTATGACACTTTTTTTGTATGATAAATTGTTTGGATGCAAATTTTTTTTGTGGCATTTTAGGTAGGCATCAAATATGGCTTGATATGTGACATTAAGTGCAAATCTGCATTTGTGCATCCGAATTGAGCTACACACCAAATCTGAACAGTTCAACTCTTTTTCAACAAGAATGAATGAAAGATTTGCAGCTTTCACAACTGCCCATGGATACCAAGAAACAGCCGTCTCTCGCAGCATCAATCGCCTGAATCAAGCAGTGGATTACCTCACTGATATGGCTGATCCATATCGTTATCCGTCTTCCTTTGATATGGGCAAGGGACAAGGATATTAGTCATTTGTTTTTGCATTTGCTCATTCTCCATGTTGTTTTTGTTATCATGTTCTGTTTTATCTCTCCTAAGTGCACACTAATGTTTGTTTTACAGTCTTGATTCCTATAAAATGTTATGACTTATGTGTCCTTAATTTGGTTTAATCTATTTTTAATATTTTGCTCATTGTCAATATTTTGTGTGGATATTGGTATATGATTACTTATAGCCTGTTGAGTATTTTGTTAATTGTTAATATGCCAAAACTTTACCTTTCTCCATCTCTTTTTGATGTTGTCAAAGGGGGAGAAAAGACAAGTAGATTGTAGATCACAACAGCTATGACTGTAAAAGAAAGGGGGAGCTTACTACTATGTTAAAGATATCGCATGTTGTGTTCACCAAGCTTCGCATAGGTTTGTCATCATCAAAAAGGGGGAGAATGTGAGGGAAAACTGTCTCACAACATACGTTCTCAAGTTTCGATGATGACAAAGTACAACCTCGGATGAATCAGAGTCGTCATGCATACTTACGATGATGACAAAGTACAACCTCGGATGAATCAGAATCGTCATGCAATACTTAACATATTACATCCTTCCTATATCCTTTTAAATCATCATATTTCATTGGCAATATATGTGACTAATGTTTGGTCGTGACAAGATGCACGAAACAACAAACATATCAACTTTTGCAGGTTTTGTAGCCATGAGCCGACCATACCGTCAGCACACAATTTCATTCAGTTCACACGGGTCAGCGCATGAAGGTCATGCGTCGACCGTTAACTTGGCGCATGCAGGTTTAAGAATCTCACGGGTCAGCGCATGAAGATCATGCGTCGACCGCTGACTCGGCACATGACAGTTTGAGTGTCACACGGCTCAGCGCACGCCGACCCTATGGTCGACCGTTCGCGCGCAGAAACAGAAATTCTGCTATGTTTCATTGATCTGTCAACTGTCTGTTTTGTATATTACTATAAATAGCTGTCTTTTCAATTTTAACAACTAACATTTTTAAGAACATTTTTGAAAGCATTGTGAGAAAGTGTTCAGGTCAAGAAACGTGAAAGAGGTGCATCAGTGTTCTTCATCTTCATCGTTCAATCAACTCACAAATCCTCAAATTACAGATAATCAATTTTTTGCTGCGGTTTGTGGTTTGCTCGACGGTGATAAGGTTCGAACGCGTGATTGAAGATCCGGTTCGAGTGGAAGCTGGTGCAGGTGTTTCTTGGGAGAAAACCTTTGAGGTTTTACCTATCAAGACTACAGGTTTTGAAGGCTTTTGTTACGGAATCGTCGGTTCAACAATCAAGCGAGTGCGAAGGTGATTGATTAGCGGAAGGTTGATCAATCTAGTAGCTAGGGCGTTGAAAGGTTGAAGACGTTCCGGGTTCAATTTGGGTGTGTCTAAGATCAGCCGTGCCGAAGGTTTGATCAACGGAAGAGTTGTCAATAAGGTGGCTGCAATCGGAGGTCATTCACATCAAATTGGAGGACTTGATTCATCTTGAATCAAGGGGCAAGAAGTGGTAGAAATTATCAGCAACATTAAGATTGTTTGTATCAATTGTCTATCGATTCTTGTGTATAACTGTTCTACCAAACAGGTGATATCTATTCAATACATATCTCAATTCTCATTGTAGAATTGAGGGCAGACGTACCCCAACGCGAGGACGACTGGGGGAACTGCCTCATCAAATCTTGTGTTCCTTTATTTTCTGCATTTTCAATTACAGCTTAAAAATTAAGTGATTCTAGAATAAGTGATTTTGTCAAATTGTAGTATTGATTGAGTGAGTTGGTGAAACACTGTTTTTTAACTACTAAGTACAATAGAAATACTGTACTAAGGCTTTTTCAATCACTCATTCAACACAAATATCATTTAAGGTATTTGTGCACACCAACTGTTCGACAAAAGTGCTGAACTAAAATTGCCTTAATTTTGCTGCTAGTTTTGTGCACACCAACTGTTCGACAAAAGTGCTGAACTAAAATTGCCTTAATTTTGCTGCTAGTTTTGTGCACACCAACTGTTCGACAAAAGTGCTGAACTAAAATTGCCTTAATTTTGCTGCTAGTTTTGGTGTAATTTTTGATCATTGGAATAAGGAAATAGTACGAGTGAATCACATCTGAGTTTTGCATAAAAGTGTGTAGTGATTTACTATCCGTTATCGTCTTAAATTCATCTGCTTGACGCATATCCGGCTCTCCAATAGTTGTTCGTTTTAGACTATATTTTCCAAGGCCGCTTCCGCATTTGAAAACAATTTTGAAAACCAATTTTATTGGTAGCGCCACTCAAATTTTTAAAAGGGATCTATTCAACCCCCCCCTTCTAGATCCGTGCCTTAGTCTAACAGTTATGTGTTAATCCTTCAACAAGCAGAACATTAGAGATAGAAGGGAGGTTACCATTACCAATTGTTCCAGAGCCAATGATTTTGCCCTTTTGGTTTCCTTCAAACTTCACGTCTCCTCCAGATCTAAGTTCTAGGCTTTGGAACATAGACCTTCTTCCTGTCATATGTCGTGAGCAGCCAGAGTCCAGGTACCATGACTGGTGTCTTAACTTTGCTGCTAAGGACATCTGCAACAAAGATTATTTTATCCTTAGGTACCCATATCTTTTTGGGTTCTCTGGGGTTAGTTGGTCTGAAGTTCTGCCTGAACTTCTGTTCCTTAAAAACTTTTATGCTCTGACGAGGTTTTGGTTTAATAAAGCTTTTTGTGATCTGATCTGTACGTGTGTGCTTTATGTCATTTAGGTGACCATATTTAAAATGAGTGTACAGAGGAGTATAATTGATGATCAGCTTATCAACAGGTTTTGGATTTAAATCCTTCCCAGAGGGTGATTCATATCCAACTCCTTTTCTGTTATTCCTGCTAACACCATAGATCATGGAAGCCATTTTGCTTCTATCTAGGCCTCTGGACAGGAACCTTTGAAAACTATAGTCGTACTCTTCTAAAATATTTTTGGAGCAAGACATAGTATCTGAATCAGACTTTTGTTGAGCTTTTTCTAAATCAGTTTTTATTTGAAAATTATTTGCTTTTAGCTCAGCAATTTCTGATTTCATCTGATCAGTCTCAGATGCAAGATAGTTCCGAAGCTTCTTGTATTTGAGTCTAATATTACTATAGTTTTCAAGCATCTCAGATAAGCTTTTAATTAGCTCAGCTCTAGTAAGATCAGAAAATACCTCTTCTGAATCTAATTCTGATCCAGATTCAGATATTTCCTCGTGCTCCTCCATGTCAGCCATTAGTGCCATATTTGCACATTCGTCCTCTGACTCTGATGAGGCTTCAGAATCATCTGAGTCATCCCACGTGGCCATCAGGACTTTCTTCTTTTTCTCAAACTTCTTTCTGTGTTTCTTCTTCTGAAGTTTGGGACATTCATTTTTGTAGTGTCCTGGCTCCTTGCACTCAAAGCACACAACTTCTTTCTTGCTAGATCTTTTGTGTCCAGAAGATTCTCCGTGTTGTTCTGGTCTTTTGAAGTCTATGAACTTCTTTTGTTTATGCTTCCAGAGTTGATTTATCCTTCTGGAAAGTAAAGACAGTTCATCTTCATCTGAGGAAGATTCTCCAGAGCTTTCCTCAAGTACCTGAAAAGCTTTATTGTCAGATTTTTTATTTGATTTCAAAGCAATAGACTTACCTTTCTTTTGAGGCTCATCTTCTTCCAGCTCTATCTCATGACTTCTTAAGGAACTGATGAGTTCCTCCAGAGTGATCTTGTTAAGATCCTTTGATAGCTTCAGCGCTGTGACCATGGGTCTCCACTTCTTTGGTAGACTTCTGATGATCTTCTTCACATGATCAGAAGTGGAGTATCCTTTGTCAAGGACCTTCAAACCAGCTTTCAGAATCTGGAATCTTGAAAACATGGTTTCCACAGATTCTTCATCCTCCATCTTGAAGGCTTCATACTTCTAAATAAGCGCAAGAGCCTTTGTCTCCTTCACCTGAGAGTTCCCTTCATGTGTCATCTTTAATGACTCAAACATGTCAAACGTTGTTTCTCTATTTGTGATTTTCTCATACTTAGTATGAGATATAGCATTTAACAGAATAGTTCTAGCTTTGTGATGATTTTTGAAATCTCTCTTCTATTGGTCAGTCATTGACTTTCTGTCAATCTTTTTGCCCTCACCATCAGTGGGGTGAATGTATCCATCAAAGACCAAATCCCATAGATCAACATCATAGCCTAGAAAGAAACTTTCTATTCTATCCTTCCAGTAATCAAATTTCTCTAAATCAAACATGGGAGGTTTGGTGCTGATTCTATCTTTATCATCATATTTGTTGTTTGAAGTTGAAGTTTCAGCCATAATAAATCAAGGATAATAGATCAAAGAGTTTTCCAACTGGATCTTTTCTCTGTCACGGTTAAGTGATAGCACTATAGAGCCGGAGCTCTGATACCAACTGAAGGTAGGAAAACACTTAGAGGGGGGGTTGAATAATGGGTTTTCAAAAACAATTATGACAATAGAAAATAACAAGTTATTTTTATCCTGGTTCGTTTGAACTCAAACTACTCCAGTCCACCCGACCAAGGTGATTTCACCTCTCTCAAACGAGGACTTAATCCACTAAATCAAAACCTGATTACAGTGATATCACTACGACAAACTGTCTTAGTCTTCTCAAGAATCCTGAGCACAACTTGGTCTCTCAAGGAACTTTTACAAAGATAAAATACAATGTGTTTAAGTGCTTCTAAAAAGCTATTATCGCAACTGTAATTTTTACACAAAATGAAGAACAAATAAAACTTATGTGTTTGATGTAGAAACTTAAGTGCTTCTACGTTGTTTGTTTTTCAAATGTTCCTTGGATTGTTTTTGGAATTCTTAACCTTGAAGTGCTGATGGAGACTTCTTTATATACTCCACTTTCTCAAATAGTGTGTAGATCAAAGTACTGTAGGATGTAGAAAAAAAGGACAAATAATTTTCGTCTTGATTTGACATTCCCTTTTTGCCTGAATTCCTGTGCCATACACGAATGAGAAATAGTTCAGTTGGTAGACATTGGGTTTAGCAACCTATCTTTCTTGAACAATATCTTTTCAAATGAACAGATATGAAAAATAATCTTGCATCAGATCCTCTGATGATGTTCCTTGTTCTTTTTTATTAGAGTCACTCTATCCAGAGTTTTGCAGCAAAGTGCTTAGCGTGAATGAATGATTAGAGTTGACTTGATTCTCAGAGTCTTTGTAGGTTGTAGCGTTGAGTTCTCACAGAGTCTTCTGAATATACTGAATCTTTATACTCTGCACTCAGAGTCTTCTGTAGGTAGCGCTTCAGAGTCTTCTGCAGGTAGTGCTTCAGAGTCTTCTACAACTAGTGCTTCAGAGTCTTCTGCAGCTAGCGCTTCAGAGTCTTCTGCAGCTGCACTTTCTACGCTCAGAGCTTTGCGTTATATAATGTTCAGAGGAATTATTTTTTTTTGTGTTCAGATGAATATTTATTTGATATCTGAAACAAAAAACACTTGAACAAAATTAGAGTATATATTTTCTTTATACAAAATTTCATTAATGTTATCATCAAAACATTGAGATATATTAAGAACCAATCTGTGTTCTAACAACCACATGTGATCTAAGACATCAAAACATCAAAACAAGGAATAAACAGAGAGTTGATGCACTTACGTGGTCGAGGAAGAAGTCCTAGAACAAAAACGACTCTGGTCAAACGTCGTACGATGGTCGGAATATACTTGAAGGCAGCGAATGACGGTTAAAGAAACGGGGGCAATAGGAGAGAGAAGCAAAAGTTCTGAATGAACAGACTCTCTCACTATTTATAGGAAAACTCCAGGCACGTGCACGAGTACGCACGAGTAGGGCATCATCATGACCCTAACCTAGCCATCATCACACATTTAATGTAGCACACGGCTCGACGCACACGTGGCATCCCCACTCTTCATATCACATCAATCGTTGGGCTCCCCGAATCCCAAGATCCCCGACACCAACGTTCATGGTGCTCGGGAAAGTGTTCATCCAAACACATGGGAGCTCACGACGACTATGCCCGGAAAGCAGACCATCCTTAAAGTCATCACTACCGTGCCCGATAGCAATAACTTGGAGGGCTACTGTTACGGACTAGACTAGTGGCTAGGCATGGTTCCATCTACTTCTGCTCCCAGAACGGCCTAATTGCCTAAGTCCAACCTCTTTGGCGGAGAGTTTTACTTTCTTCCCCTCATACAGGGGAGGCCGATCAATTTGCCCTTGGCCTGAGGTACTTCTCCCCGCCAGGCTCTTCCCGTCACGCACGGTTTCACCATCTAGAAACAGCTAAGACGCTAGTGCCCGTAACTACATCCCTGCTCATGCCAACGACTAGTTATGGGCACATCTGCCCGTCCCAATGGCTATTTCTGGAAGTTATCTATTCTTTGGGAAACGATTATCTCGCCTCGAAAATAGGGACCAATGGCCAAGCGCCGAGGGCATTATAAAAACCCTCTCATTTGAGAGGGTCAGGTATCCAATTTCTCACCTTGAAACACACATATTCTATACTTGCTCGCTCTCTTTCTTGTTTTCTTACTTTAGCATCGGAGTGCCTTGTAGGTACACCTTCCTCCTCTTTCACACCTAGCATCACAAACGTTTGTCATTTGCCCATCTCAGATTCTGATCGTTCGGTAAGATCAACAACCATTGTTCAAGATGATTTCGACTCATTTGATGTTCTTGTGGTCTCTAGAGGTGACTCAAGTAAAGAGTGGATTATGGACTCAGGTTGCACTTGGCACATGCCTCCAAAAAAATACTTGTTCGAGGAACTATGTGATCAAGATGGTGGATCTGTATTGCTTGGAAATAATAAAGCCTGCAAGATTATAGGTGTTAGATCTATGAGATTCAAGCTCCATGATAAGTCAATAAGGTTATTGACTGAAGTCAGGTATGTACCTGATTTGAAGAGAAATTTGATTTTTCTTGGTGAACTCGACAAGAAAGGATATGTTTTCCAAGGAGAGAAAAGTATTCTAAAATTCACGAAAGGGTCGAAGGAAGTCTTTAGAGGCGTGAAGAAATAAGGCTTGTATACCCTTGAGGTTGAAGTTTCCAATGGTTCTACAGATTTGCAGCCATGAAACCTCTCTCGAAGACAGAAATTTGGCACATGTGATTGGGCCATGTTAATGAAAGCGGTATGTCCAAATTAAGGAAAAAAAATCTACTTATTGGAGACAAAGTCAAAAACCTGAAGTTTTGTGAACCTTCTGTACTTGAAAAATCTTGCAGAATGAAGTTCAATAAAGGAAAACAAAAAACACATGGATTCCTTGATTACATCCATGGTGATCTTTGGGATCCTGTAAGGTGTCCATCACATTCAAGAGCAAAGTATTTTCTATCCATAGTTGATGATTATTCTAGAAAGTTATGGGAACTCATCCAGAAGATTAAGAATGAAACTTTTGATAATTTTAAAAGTTTGAAGATACTTGTTGAAAATTAGACTAACAGAAAGGTTAAGAGGTTGAGAATCGACAATGTTCTTGAATTTTGCAATGAGGTGATCGACAATTTTTGTGCAGCCTCTGGTATTGCAAGACACAGAAGTACTGCACGTACTCTCTGTCAAAATGGTTTGGCTGAAAGGTTTAATTGAACCATTTTGGAAAGAGGTAGATGCATGTTGACTAATGTTGGGTTAAAGAATGTGTTTTGGGCTGAGGCTATTTCAACAATAACATGTTTGATAAACAAATGTATTTTGATTGTGTTAGATATGAAGAAACATGAAGAAGTTTGGTCGGGACATCCACTAGATTTTGAAAAACTTAAAGTATTTGGCTGTATTGCCTATGCTCACATTAGGAAAGACAAGGTCATACCTAGAGCTCTGAAGTGTATGTTCCTTGGATACCATGAAAGAGTCAAAGCATATAGGTTGTGGTGCCTAGAGCTAGGTCACAGAAGGTGTATCACAAGTCGATATGTAGTTTTCAATGAAGCTGAGATGACTTTTAAGAAAACTGGTGACATTGGTCGAAGTTCGAAGATCTTTGAAGAAGAGATGGAACAAGAATAAATTCATGTTGAGGTGGAGCATAATGATGCTAAATTGCATGACCCAGATGAAGTCAAAGAAGAAACACACGACTCTGAAGATATTGAGGAAATTGAGGAAATTGTTGATGACTACCTGTTGGCAAGAGATAGGCTGAAAAGGGTCATCAAGCCACCTTAAAGACTTGGGTATATAGATCTTATAGCTTATTCCTTAATCCCTGCAAGTGAGGTTCTAGATGAAGAACCTAGAGACTATAAGGAAGTTATGAGGAGTCAAAATAAGACTGAATGGATGAAGGCCATGGATGATGATATGAAGTCTCTTCATGATAACCACACTTGGGAACTGATCAAGAAGTCTACTAGAGCCAGGTTAGTCAGTTGTAAGTGGATTTTCAAAGTTAAGGAAGAAATCGAAGGAGTGACATCAAAGAGATACAAGGTAAGATTGGTCGCAAGGGGTTTCACTTAGAAAGAAGGTGTTAACTTCAATGATGTTTTCTCTCCTGTTGTGAAGCATGAGTCCAATCGAATGTTACTTGCCATGGTGGCATAGTTCGACCTAGAGCTAGATCAAATGGATGTGAAGACTGCTTTCTTGTATGGAGATCCAAATGAAATAATCCTAATAAGGCAACTTGAAGGGCATGCAGAAAAGAGAAAGGAAGATTATGTGTGTAAGCTGAATAGATCTTTATATGGACTGAAGAAATCTCCTCAACAATGGAATAATAGATTTGAAGTTCATGGCACACACAAGTTTCATTATAAGTCAGTTCAACCATTGTGTTTACTTCAAATTTCGACCTAAAAATTCATTTGTTCTTTTGTTGCTTTGTGTGGATGATATTCTCATAGAAAGCAACAATATTGAAGATGTAATGAAGGTGAAGGATGAACTCAATAAGGAGTTCGATATGAAGGATCTGGGAGCTGCATCGATGATTCTTGGGATTGACATCCGAAGAGACAGAAAGTAGTAAAAACTAAGCTTATCTCAAGAGATATACCTATGGAGGATTCTCAACAAATTTAGCATGTCAAATTCAAAGCCTATTGTGACTCTAACAAACCCTCAATTCAAGCTAAGTATAGATCAGTGTCCCAGTACTGAGGTTGAAAGAGCTTATATGAATAACATCCCATATTCTAACATAATAGGTTCTTTGATGTATGATATGGTATGTACTAGACCCTACATAGAATATATAGTAATTCTTGTAAGCATGTACATGGAAAATCCTAGAAAGGCTCACTGGAAAGCACGGGGTCTTTGAACAGAGTCCTGATTTATGGTGGAGCATTTGGTGAAAATAGTAAAATAGAAATCGAAGGGTATGTCGACTGTGATTATGCAGGTCGTATGGATTCCAGAAAATCTATTTTTGGATATGTGTTCACTATGTTTGGCACAACAATCAGTTGGAAAGCAAAACTTAAGAAGGTTGTTGCCTTATCAACCACTAAAGCGAAATATATCGCCCTCACTGAAGTTGTGAAAGAAGCATTGTGGCTTGAAGGTTTTGATAAGGAGCTGGAACTTCAAGGTAGAGTTATCATTGTTAGATGTGATAGTCAAAGTTTTATACACTTGTCGAAGAATTCAATCTATCATGAGTGAACCAAGCACATCGATGTGAGGTTGCATTTCACTATAGGGGTGTCGCAACTGCGAAAAACAACCGAAGGAAAAAATAGAAGAGTCACCACCGAATGTTATTTATCATGACGGGGGAAAGGAAACGATTGAAGAAACCTCTAAAGGGAAAGGAACATGGTCTCGCAACCAAATCTTGAGTTCGGGAGTCGATTACGTGAGAGGAAGCTACTAACAACCCCTCGCGTTCGTTGTACTCAACGGGATCCACACTTGTTGTTCTAATCAAATGATGTGTTTATCTAAAGCCTATTGCTAACGATAAAAGAAAGGAAAAGTAAAAAAAAGGAGACAAAAAGGAGACTCGATAGGACTTCTTCGTCCTAGGCCTATGCATTCCCTCGCACAATGGGAAAGTCATAGTCAACGTAGTTTGGAGGACTACAGGTGAAAAGGGGGAAAGTTTCTCCCCAAGACTTCGCCTTCTTGTGCCTACGTATCTTCATTCAGACGAGAATGAAGAAATTAGAGCGTCTGTAGCTCGTGGGACCCATTATTAAGTGTTTATAAGCGATGCTAAGTTTGCGTTCCAGCAGTTAGGGTCGATGGTTGTTTGCGGTAGAATGGAAATAACATGCTTTTTCTAAAAAAAGGTTTGACAAACAATTTCGAAGGAAAAAAATATTTGAAATTTGTTTAAGGATTTTAGAGAAGTGGATTGACTTTATTCAAGATGGACATTGCACTAAAGTCTATGACATAGGATCGAATAATTCGCATTAACGATCCAAGCATCTCGCATATAAAGTATTCTAAGATGAGGTTAGAAATTCACCCGCTCATCATTTCCCATGTGCTTAAGGCTCGTGGCGCACAATGCACATCATATTTATTAAGTGTTTTAATGTTCGTTTAAGAGAGAGAAGAGAAAGACGCATGAAAGGTCTAAGGAGAACTCGACCCTACATGTTATTATGCAATGTGGCCCTAAGGTCAGGACGAGAAAGGGAGCTCTACCCTAAAGTGATAATGCTTGGATTGAGAGCCTAATGTCTATCCTACTCCAAACTTAATCAAAAATTAAGTAGGAATAGGAGCCTTAAGGGAGCATGTGATTACAAAGTAGCCAACAAGTAAACACAAGATAACTCAATCACAAAGAGAAACCAAATATAAAATGAGGCTTAAGTACACGCAACTTAATCATGTCAAAGTATCGGGCTCGAGGTATGCATCAAGTTCAAGTATCATCGAGGAAAGAGTTCACAAGTATCCTTAAGAATTAATCAATGACAAAGTAAAAGAAACTCCTAAAATATACAACCAAAACAATTAGATGTCTAAAACAAATATCAAAAACTAGCATCGAAATTAAAATCAAAGTTTGGTCAAAATTAGATCAAAACTAATCAAAATTATCAAGATTAATTCCTAATCTAGGCTAGGATTAAAATTTAAGACAAAATCAATTCAAGCTAAGATTAAAATTCAATCAAAATTAAAATCAAAGTCTAATTAATCCAAGATTAATTTCTAATCAAAAGTTAACCTAAATTAGTTCAAAATTAACTTCTAAGAATGTAGAATCAAAATCTAATTAAATCAAATTCTACTTACCAAATTCAAATTAAAAATACAATACAATATAATTAAAATACAAGGGTGTAGTAGGGATATAGGTGGTGTGAAAAACAACCTATGGGGCCAGGCACATGGCTCCTCTTAGGCCCAAGGATTTTTCAATATGAACTAGGGGTGCCCGAGGAAAAAAACGGATGCAAAATAGATTTTCAAGGAGGCTCGATCCAATAGGGTATTGTCTTAACACCAAACCTAGAGAAACCTCACATAACTCACCTTCTTCTTTCTCATCTCCTTCACTCTCTATGTCGTGACCTTCTTCTTCTTCTCAACCATCTGAGTCGTTCTTCAACACCACCTTCGTCACTCTCCTTGCTTAAAATCGCACCTCTAATCCCAACATTATTCTTCTTCCATCCATTTGATCCCACCAGAGACGAACCGCTCCTCCACGCCGTGGCATCGTGCTGGCGACAACGGAGACTTCTACGCCCTTACCATGACTTCATCTCAATGACTCGTATTTCCACTCAGCAAAACCTCGCTCTCGCTCATCTCCTTTCGCATGATTCTGACATGGTTCCCCATAAAAATGTTGGATAAATTAAAAGACTATCTCGGGAAATGAATAGTTTATTTCTCCTAGAGCAGATAAAAGGTTTATTCTCTAGGAAATAACAGTGCATTAATTATTCATGTCTTCTTGTCTGTAACTTAGGGCTATATAAAGACCTCATACCTCATTTGTAAAATTATTGCAAACAACTTACTTTTGCAAGTCAATATAATAGAAGGAGTAGTTCATATAAATCCTGTTACCTTCAAATTGGTATCAGAGCACATGGAAAATATGATGAATCAAATGCCACTGTTGCGACTATCAAAGTCCAATTATGAGAATTGGAGTATTCAGATGAAGGCGCTGCTTGGATCATTAGATGTGTGGGAAGTTGTAGAAGAT
The DNA here is from genome assembly GCA_963859935.3 of Lathyrus sativus. Lineage (NCBI taxonomy): Eukaryota > Viridiplantae > Streptophyta > Magnoliopsida > Fabales > Fabaceae > Lathyrus > Lathyrus sativus. The sequence goes on from OZ012736.1 coordinate 88,545,258, forward strand.
GGGTTTGAAGAACCAGAAACCACGACGGGAAACACAGCAGCCCATAACAAGGCGTTGAAAGAGACGCGGTCGAAAGACAAAACAACATTATATATGTTGTTTAGAGCAGTAAACGAATCTGGTTTTGAGAAGATTGCTGGTTCGACTACCTCGAAACAGGCGTGGGATACATTAGAAACGGAGTTCACAGGAGCGAATAGAGTAAAGCAAGTTCGTTTGCAAACTCTTCGAGGAGAATTAAAAAGAATGAAGATGAAGGAGACGGAGTTCGTGTCGGACTACGTCACACGTGTACAAACAGTTGTAAACCAACTGAAACGAAATGGAGAAGCAATGACTGATGCTCGTGTCGTCGAAAAGATTTTAAGATCTTTGACAGATAAATTCGAAAATATAGTATGCGCAATAGAAGAGTCAAAGGATCTTGAGACAATCACAGTCAAAGAAATCGCTGGTTCACTCGAGGCACATGAACAACGCAAAATACAGAAGAAAAAGGAGACACTTGAGAATGCAGAACGAACTAAGGAATCCACTAGAGATGAGAGGGCACTCTTCTCTCAAAACTGGCGTGGGAGAGGACGTGGCCATAGAGGCAGAGATGGTGGTCGAAGCTACCGGAACAACAACATCGAGAGAGAACAGGCAAGTCAACAAAATTGGCATGGTCGAGGACGTGGTCAGAGAAGTGGCGGGTCAAACTATTCCGGCATCGAATGCTATAAATGCAACAAACAAGGACACCATGCGAAGGATTGCAACTCATACAGTTGCTATAACTATGGTAAAGGGGACATCTTGCAAAAGACTGTCGATTCAGGAGGAGAGTCGAAGAGACAACAAATTTCGCCCTAGAATCAGAATCAAACGAAGGATTCTTGTTAATGACTCAGAAGGAGGCAAGCACAGAGAATGACACTATATGGTATCTTGACTCAGGGGCAAGCAATCATATGTGTGGTCACAAACACTTATTCAAAGAAACTAGGAAGATTGAAGATGGTCATGTATCTTTTGGAGATGCTTCGAAAGTAAAGGTCAAAGGCAAAGGAACAATTTGTTACTTACAGAAGGATAACGTGCTTGGGGAAATTCAAGATGTTTATTATGTACCAAACCTAAATGCGAACATTTTGAGTTTGGGACAACTCATGGAGAAGGGTTATTCAATATTCATGAAGGATCGAATACTACATCTGAAGGATAAATCAGGGCACCTGATTGCTCAAGTCAAAATGGGCGGAAATCGAATGTACAAGCTAAATCTGAGAAGTATTGGTCACTTACATCATGTTGGGTTAAAGAGATTAGTAGAAAGGAATATGGTACATGGATTGCCCAACATGGAGTTTGAAGGAAAATTTTGTGAAGATCGTGTATTTGGCAAGCAGACGAGAACTTCATTTCAAAAGAAGGCAGGATATCAGGCTAAACACATCCTCGAATTAATTCACACTTATATCTGTGGACCAATCACTCCAGAATCCTTCAGTGGAAAGAAGTATTTCATTTCTTTCATTGATGATTTCTCGAGAAAGACTTGGGTCTACTTCCTGAAAGAGAAATCTGAAGCATTCGAAGCATTCAAGAAGTTTAAAGCAATGGTGGAAAAGTCAACTAATCGACACATCAAAGCTCTTCGTTCTGACAGAGGAGGAGAGTATACTTCGACAACTTTCATGGAGTGTTGTGAGGAACAGGGGATAAGGAGATTTCTAACTGCAGCATACTCACCTCAACAAAATGGTGTTGCTGAGAGAAAGAATCGAACAGTCCTTGACATGGTTCGTTCAATGCTTAAGAGCAAGAACATGTCAAAGGAATTCTGGGCAGAAGCTATGCAATGCTCAATCTATGTTCAAAACAGATGTCCACATTCGAAGTTGGGAGATCAAACACCAGAAGAAGCATGGAGTGGACAGAAGCCGACTGTATCTCACTTTAAAGTATTTGGCAGTGTTGCTTATGCACATGTACCAGATCAACGAAGAACGAAGCTTAAAGAAAAGAGTCAGAAGTACATACTGATTGGGTATGATGAGAAGACGAAGGGATACAGGCTATTTGACCCCATAAACAAAAAGGTGATTGTGAGTAGAGATGTTTGAGTAAACGAAGCAAGCAGATAGGACTGGAACAATTCGACAGAAGTTGTAGTCGAAACTGACGAACCATCAGCTGTTGTACCAACAGACACTTCGACAATACCTGAAGACTCTGATAATGAAGATGAACCCTCACAACCCAGAATGAGAAGTTTGCAAGAGTTGTATGATAACACAGAAGAAGTACATCTTGTATGTCTGCTGGCAGATTCTGAAAACATTAGTTTTGAAGAAGTGTGGAGAGATGAGAAGTGGAAGAATGCCATGAATGAAGAGATTAAGGCTACTGAACACAACAACACGTGGGAATTAGCATAATTACCAAAAGGAAGTCGAACTATTAGTGTGAAGTGGGTGTTCAAGAAAAAGATGAATGCACAAAGCGAAGTCGAAAGGTACAAGGCACGACTTGTGGCGAAAGGATACAAGCAGAAAGAAGGAATTGACTATGACAAAGTATTTGCACCTGTTATAAGAATGGAAACAATTTGACTACTCATTTCGCAAGCTGCTCAATTCAAATGGCCAATATTCCAAATGGATGTCAAATCAGCATTTCTGAATGGTGTGCTCAAAGAAGAAGTCTATGTCAAACAACCACTAGGATTCATGAAAGTCGAAAGCGAAGGAAAAATGCTAAAACTCAAGAAATCACTTTATGGGTTAAAGCAGGCACCTCGAGCATGGAATACGCGCATTGATACTTACTTCAAGAAGAATGGTTTCTTGCAATGTCCATACGAACATGCTCTGAATGTGAAGAAGGAAAATGAAAATATGCTGCTTGTTGCTCTCTATGTCGACGATCTGATTTTATTGGGCAACAATAATCAAATGATTGAAGAGTTCAAAGGCAAAATGACAAGCGAATTCGAGATGACAGACTTAGGTCTGATGAGTTTCTTTCTTGGTCTAGAGGTTCGACAAGAAGAAACTGGAATATTTGTCTCACAAGAAAAATATGCAAAGGACATCCTAAAAAGGTTCAAAATGGAAGGATACAATCCAATTTCGACACCGATGGAGCCAGGAGCCAAGCTTTCAAAATTTGATGGGGGAGAGCGTGTCGAAGCAAACAAATTTCGAAGCTTGGTTGGAAGTCTTCGATATCTCACATGCACGAGACCAGATCTCTCACTAAGTGTCGGAATCTTGAGTCGATTTATGGAAGAACCAGTTCACACACACTAGAAAGCTTTGAAGAGAATTCTGCGTTATGTCCAAGGAACTTTGTCACATGGAATGTTTTACTCAAGCCCAGAAGACTACAAGCTGACTGGCTACTCCGACAACGATTGGTGTGGAGATATAAATGATCTAAGAGCACCTCTGGATATGTATTTTTCATGGGAAATATTGCTTTCACTTGGCTTTCGAGGAAGCAACCCATTGTAACATTATCGACATGTGAAGCTGAGTACGTAGCAGCTTCATGGTGTGTATGCCATGCAATATGGCTTAGACGATTGTTAAGCAAACTGGAGCAGAAACAAGAAAATGCAACAATAGTGCAAGTCGACAACAAGTCTACAATCGAGCTGGCGAAGAATCCAGTAAGTCACGAAAGAAGCAAACACATTGATGTGCACTATCATTTCATTCGAGAACATGTGAAGGATGGAAGTGTCGAACTGAAGCATGTGGCGAGCAAGGATCAAGTTGTGGACATCTTTACAAAACCATTGTCAAAGGAACTATTTGACAGAGGAAAGAAGATGCTAGGAATAATAGATCGACGAAGCCTTTAATTTATGGGGGAGTGTTGTTGGATAAATTAAAAGGCTGTCTCGGGAAGCGAATAATTTATTTCTCCTAGGGCAGATAAAAGGTTTATTCTCTAGGAAATAGCAGTGCATTAATTATTCATGTCTTCTTATCTGTAAATTAGGTCTATATAAAGACCTCATACCTCATTTGTAAAATTACTGCAAACAACTTACTTTTGCAAGTCAATATAATAGAAGGAGTAGTTCATATAAATCCTGTTACCTTCAAAACCTCATTCAAGCCATGGATCACAAATACAAGAAACAGATAAAACATTGCAAGCTCATTGCAAATACATAAACAAATTGATCAAAAATCACATCGCAAAATCAAGGTTTGGAGCAAGATTAACATACCTACTAGAGAGAGTCCGATGCACCTTCAAATCTGTGAAGATAAATAGAAAACCAGAGGTAACATCACTTTCACTCATTGTTATTCTTCTTGTGCTGCTATTGTGTAATTTGATTGTGCTAAATCGTATTTACATTATGTGAACTTCCTTGTTTCCACCATGTGATTCTTGCATCTTCTCCTTCTTCCTGCTTGCTTAAGTTCTGCGATTAAGGTGATGAGTTTTTGAATTATGGTTGAACGTTGATATTATTGTGAAGTTGTTGTGTTGTTGTGAATTTGCAGGTTATGAATTTGATGGAGATTGAAGGTGAAGGTTGGAGCAGAGGGTATGGGAAGAACGAAGAAAATGAAGAAGCTGCCCCTCCAATTCTATTGCATTTCCGATTTTATAGATGATTTAGGGAGGGGTATGATGGTATTTCAATTGAAATTCTGTTAGAGTTTAGTTTAGGAATTTGGATTGAAATTGGTTGAAGGAATTGGAGTTGTAATGTTTCTGTTATGATTTGTTTTGTAATTTCTGCTATGTACTTTTCCTTTTGTGCCTCTTTGCTGCACATTTATTCTGCTATTATGTACCTCTCTTTTTTTCATGTTGCATATAAAACATGGCTCTTATTTTGACCACTTGGTGATGGGCTTTGAATATTGGTTTTGACTCTAGTTGTAACATGGATATTAGAATGGATTTTTTGGACATGGATGTGGTTTAAGATGTGAGTAAAAAAAAGAAGAGGGTTTTGAATTAAAATGGAATTAGAATGGATATGGATTTGGTTTGGTTATTAGTTAGTTTTTTTGAAAAAAATGGAGAATTTAATTGAAGATGGACATAAAAATTAAATGGGATAATTAGATTTGAGAATAGGAATGAGTTTGAATATAGAAAAAATGATATGGCAAGGCAATTTGAACCTTTGAAATGAATTAGAACCAACTTGAATATTTGGATTAATATGGAATAGATTTGAAAAATGGGATTTAGATAATGAATATAATAAAGTGGATAAATGGTTAATTGGATTTTCAAATGGATATTGAAATGGGCAATGGTTATTTTGAATGATTTGTATATGGATAATGACATAGGAAGGGATATGGTTTTAATGGACTTCTATCTCGAATTCCATGTAATCCACATGGATCCTTTTCACACTCTATATGCCTAAAGCATTGATGAATCCAAATCCAAATTCACTTCTTCAAGGATCCTATCTTCAATGCAATCTTCTAATCCATATCCAATTTTCATAAAAATCAACAAATATCCTCAATGGCTTTGACCGCAACATGAATCCACAACAACATCTTTATATCCTGTCTTGACTTTAATGATCAACAAAAATATCAATGCTTTGAATCCTTGAACCTAAATGATAAAGCTGGAAATATAGTACACTTTGATATCCAATGATCCTCAATTGATGAAATATCCCCAAACTCAAGCATGAATGAGAAACCCTTAGTCACCTTGAATGCACACTGATGAAGAAATAACTTGAGTTGTTCAAAGGAATCAAAACCTTAATCTGCATCCCTTCTCAATTATACCAATGAAGGAAGCTTGAGCACTTGACACTCTTGAGAGATATTTGGACAAAATGATAATGTATCTTGATAAACCTTGACAAAGGAAAGCCTTGTGTCTAGATGATATAAATGTAGAACCTCAAACCAAATAGGAAACCCTTATTCAAAGAAATCGTTGTAATCCCATGTCTTAGAAGACAAATGCAATGTATGACTTATGAGTTATGATCTAATGGGAGATGCAAATGAATGTAAAACACAAGCTAGTTAAGGTTAGAAAAAGGGAGGGCAAATTTTAGGGTGCAACAAGGGGTAATCGAGCGTGGAGAAGTCCAAGTGCTGAAGGTTTCGACAAATCATAATATTGTTGATATGATCACCAAGACATTACCAAGTTGCAAGTTTTTCCACTGCATGTAGTTGATAAAGTTGCATGAAGAAAGCTAGTTTGTTCTCTTGATGGTATAGAGTTTGTTCTAAGATGGTGATTTGTGAGATATTGAATCGAACTCTAGTATGGTCGAAGGGTAGCTTCTTGGTTTTGACAATTCGACAGGATCTTAGCATGTCATCGAAGTCTGTTCACATGCTGTAGTCAAAGTATGCTAGGAGTGTTAGCATGTTGAATTGAGTATGCTTGTTACACCCAATTGTTTAAGTTATCATGTTCTCTAAGTTAGCTTGTGTAATGGGCCTATGTGTAAAATCCCATTCGGTTAGTATGTTAGTTTTCTTATAAATAGCTTGATAGTCTCTTATCTTTGATATGATGCAAATTCTAATTAGGGTGAGAGAGGTTATTTTCTATTCTATAACACTTGTAATTTTCTTTCAAAGAGAAAATAAGGAATAATAGTTTATAACCAATTTCATTATGTTTTTCTTGTTTCCCTCTTTTTCTACCCTTGTGGATTTCTTGCTGATCAAGAAACTGATTATACTTTGTTATCTCGGAACCGTTTTTCACAACAGATATGTTGGTGGTAATTATGGAGGTATGAGCTCTAACATTAATCTTATGGGGATTGGTATTTAGGTAATTTGGCGCTTTCGTAGTCTGCTTTGTTTGTGTTGTTGATTTGTTGATTATTATTTTTCTTATTGGATTTTTATTTGTATTCTTTGAAGGTGAGAAAAACACTTAGAAGGGGGGTTGAATAAGGGTTTTGAAATAAATATGGCAATAAAAACAACACAATAGTTTTATCCTGGTTCGTTGAACTCAACTAATCCATTCCACCCTACCAAGGTGATTTTCCTTTCTCAACAAGGACTTAATCCACTATATTCAAATAGATTACAATGTCAACCACTAAGAACAATTGTCTTAGTCTTCTTAAGAAATCCTGACCATAACTTGGTCTTCCTAAGGAACCTTTTACAAATAAATGTAAACTAACAAGTGTTTAAGATGCTTCTAAAAAGCTATATCACAAACTGTGATTTTTACACTTAGATTAAGAACGAATAAAAACTATTCAGCTTATGAAATAAATTATATGAGAGCTTGAGAGTAGTTTTCAATTTGATTTCTCAATAATTCGTCAATATCATCAACTTTGAAATGTTGTTGAAGACATCCTTTTATAGGGCAGAAAGTCCAATGCTTGAAAATTGTGTGTAGCAGAATAGCTGTAGCCTTTTTGTCTTCTATTGACTTTAGCTTTCCCAGAAGAGGAATGTTCAGACAAATCCCTTTTGTCTATTTTCCTGTTCCATACATGAATAAGGAAAGAGTCATTTGGAATATGCCAACAGATATATCTTTCAATAATATCTTCTTCAACAAGCTTCTGTCTCAAAGTTATCAACATCAGAGTCTTGAAGTGATTAGAGTTTGATGCTATCAGAGTCTTGATGTTATCAGAGTTTTGCAGCCAGTGTGCTTCAGCGTGAATATCAATCAGAGCAGATTTTGAATATCAGAGCCTCTATACTTGCAGCGAACAGTACATTCAGAGTCTTCTGAAAATAATGCTTCAAACTCTTCATACAAATTCTTCAACTACGCTTCAGTGTCTTCTGCAGCTTCTGCTTCAGAGTCTCTTCTGGCAGCGCTCAGAGTCTTCTGGTGACTTGCTTCTAATGCTTCAGAGCTTGCGTAGAGTAATGTTCAGATGCATTTTTGCTTCCATAAGAATATTTAAAATAATATCTGAAATAAAAACACTTGAACAAAATTAGACTATATATTTTCTTAATATTAAATTTCATTAGTGTTATCATCAAAACATAGAGATAATATTAAACACCAATCTGTGTTCTAACAATCTCCCCATTTTTGATTGAGACAAAACATAGGAAATTTTGTTTAATAAAAGGATAAATATATAACTCCCCCTGAGATAAAGAATCTCCCCCTGAAAAGAATACTCTAATAGAAGAAAATACTTCCCTTTTTGCATGAGTATACTTTTCAGATTAAGAGCCTGGTTAGAATCATGGTTAGAATATACTTTCCAGAATCAGAGTTTGATTTACTTTCCAGAATCAGAGCCTAGTTTACTTTTTCAAAATCAGAGCCTGGTAATCAGAACCTGGTTTGAATTAAGATCTGGTTTGGGGATTCTCAGGGTAACTTCAATGAATTTTGTCAGATGATACGATATAGTTCTGACAGACTAAAATTCAATGTTAGTTATAATTTATTATGTCTGAATTCCATTTTAGTAACTGTTTACTTTTGAACAATCAGAATTTCTTTTTCTCCCCCTTTTTGTCATAATCAAAAAGAAAAACTTTTTAAGACAGAAAAGAAAAACAGAGAAAATAAAAAATAGATAAGGAAACATCCAACTTCATTGATAAACAGATATTCAGAAAACATTCAGATAAACAACAAAAACAACAAACATGTGCACAAACATAACAGAAACTGAACTAAGTTTGGCGAGAGGCTATCATCTTCAGAAGGTCTGTGATCTGAGAAGTAGATTCCTCTTGTCTATACATCCAAGGTTTAGTCTCATATGTGGTTTGTTCTTGCTTGATCATCCATGTTCTGACCTCTTTGTTGCTGGCTTCTAGTTGAGCAAACTTTTCTTCTAAATCTGGATTCTCTTTCTTGATTTCAGAAGAAGTAGGATCAGATTTTGATGCAGGAGCAGGAGCACTATCAGTGACCATAGAAAATGCAAATGCATTATCTTGAATCACAGAAGTAGATGCTTGTTCCAGAATCATCAGAGCTGACTGATTAGACACCAGAGTTTCTGCAGCAACAACCGCTTTCTGGAGGAGTATCTTCAGACTTAGGATCTTCAATAGGGGCATTGTCCAGAAGAAGAACTAGAGATCTACTCATATTCAGAAAAGTATGTCTGATAACTTCAGTAAATTTCACCTTTGCATCGTCAGAGCAAATGGTGCAAAGATATGAAGCAACAGAGTTGAATCTTGAGATGAATATGTTCCAAGTGGCTTCAGAAGCATCTGGATTCACACTAGACAAGCACTCCTTCTTTACATAAGATATCCACATGTTCAGTTCCTTTTTGAAGCCATCAAATAACGTATTAACATCCATTCTAGGTTTTGGTTTAAGAAAGTTTTCTAGAGATGGTGTTTTGGTAGTTTCAGATGAGGATGGTATGGAAAAGGAAGGAATGATGAAAAGTGGATAAGGATAAGATGAAGAAGATGTTTGGCCAGATGATTCAGGGATAGTATGACGTTCTGGATAAAAGCTTTTAAGTTTGAGTCCAGAGGGAAGGGCATCAGATGGAAAAAGTTTTAATGAAGCAAAGGACACAAAAGCAGATGATCTTGGTTTTGGTTTTGGAGTGGGTTGAGAAAGGATAGGTTCAGATGACATGAATACATCTAGTTTTTCTTGGTTCATAGCCACGAATTGAGGGGGGTGAGTTTATTTCTGGGGGTAAATCAGATTCAGAAGAATCAGATGATTCAGAAGAATGACAAGATGTGGAAGAGATATCGAACAGAGTTGTCAAAGGTTGTACATCAAGAACATCAGAATCAGGTATAAATGATTCATAAGTTTGATGTTGTTCTGGTTGAGGTTCAGAAATTTATGTTATTGATGGGGGAATTTTAGAGGGTTATTTTACAGATGGAGTTGGTTGTTGTTGGGGTACAGAAGGAGCTGTTTCAGAAGTTTTCTTTGGTTTAGGTATAGAAGGAGATGGTTGAGATTGTGTTGGTTCAGATGGAATTGGTTCATGAAGAGGAGAAGGTGAAGGTGAAGGTATGAGTTCATGGATAGGGGGATCAGATGTTAGTACCTCTTTAACAGTTTGCAAAATTGAATCTAAACTGGCCTCAGGAGGATTACCTTTTTGCTTCTTAACCCTCTTTGGTTTAATAGAAGTTGCTTCTCTAGAAGCTTTCCTCTTTAGTTTTGAAGATCCTTCTTTAGAAACTTTCCTCTTCTTCTTGTGTCTATCTCCATAAAAATCTGGTGCAGGTTCGCCTGCTTTCTGAATCAGATTTGCTGGTAGAGGAGTTCCATCTGCCAGACACGTTGCTATATACTTCAGAACAATTTCCCTTGGTTCTTTAGCATAGAACAAAGGAAAATTATCCACTGGTATCCTTCTTTTACTGACCTCTTTAGAGTTTATCTGTCTTAGTGCAGAAGTGAGTTCTTCTACAACCTTCATCATCTGAAGACTTTTTCCATTTAAAGGTTTGCCTACCACAAAAGCTAATTCTTCCTGCAATCCAGCTTCCATCAGATGTCCAACCAAACCATTCTCAGTCAGAATGTCTGAAATGAGTCTTCCCATTGGAATCCAATTCCTCATCTTCTGATGTTTAGTTCTGACTTCTTCCCTTGACTGTTTTGCATGATTCCATAGATGACTGAAAAGTAGATAAGGCAGATCCACTTTTGTGCTCTGACTCAGACAGTACATGAAGTACATCTGATCAGTATTTACATAATCAAGAGAGTTTGAGGACTTCCTGTGATGTATGCACCCCATAAAGATCTTAGCCCAGATCCTGCAGTTTGGCTTCAGATCTTTCACTTTGTTAGAAGCTTCTCCAGATGAGCAAACTTCACTATAAACCTCTGTCATGTCAACACGCCTAGCTGGCAGATTTGTAACACCATCAGTTTCTTCATAACCTATGAGCTTCCTGATCAAATCCTCAGTTATGATGATTTCCTTACCCAGAACATATGAAACAATGAACTTAGGGCATGTAGTAGCATGAATCCAAAATTCTTTCACTAAGCATGGATTAACTGGTCCCATCAACCTATCAAAGAACTTTGTCCAACATTGAGCATCAACAATAGGACGAAGATCAAACCCATTTTCAGCAATTGATTCAAAGTTCACAATAGATTCACACAATACTTCAAGTTTATCAACTGGTGTGAGTAGGGTTCTAACTGGTTCCTTAAAAGAAACAACACCCATATTAGAAGATGAAACAGCAGCCATCGTTGATTGAAATTGAGCAGAAGTTGATGAAGAAGTAGCCATTGTTGTTCTTGAGAGAGATTTAGGGTTACAAAAGGTTTTGGGTTTGGGAGAGAGATGAAAGCAATGAAATAAACAGAAATGCATACAAGAGTGTGAGAGAGTGAAAAGTGTGAGAAGTGGAGTGTTGTGGTATTTATAGAATAAATTAGGGCACAAAAAGGTTCACACGTTCAACATGTTTACACTTAGCATTTAATTGCATTTAATAAAAAGAATATAATCATTTAAAGCAATTAATGATTCTGACAATTTGGGGGGAAAACGAAAAACTCAATATTCAAAAACAGTACCTCAAACATCATTTCAGTAATATGCACTCCACCTTTTCAGATTTAGAGTTACACGTGTTTGCTTGCATGTGCTTCTGAAACTTCTTTGAGAAATGAAACGTTAGCCAACGTTCAGATCCTATGAGGCTTGTTAGTTCAGATACACATAAATGAATAAACAAAGAAATGAGCAAAAGTAATACTTCAGAGTTTAAGCATTTTGCATCTGAGTAAATTTGCTTCTGATAAACATTTTATTCTGGACAGAAATCCATACTTATATTTTTCAGAATAAATTTAAACCTATCTTCAGCAAGGGGTTTAGTAAAGATATCAGCCCATTGATGGTCTGTATCAACAAAGTTTAAACTTAAAATTCCCTTCTTAATATAGTCTCTGATGAAGTGATGTTTAATTTCTATATGCTTAACTTTAGAGTATAAAATTGGATTTTTGAATAAGCATATAGCAGAAGTATTATCACAGAAGATAGAAATGTTACTCTCATAAATCTGATAATCTTCTAGTTGACTCTTCATCCAAAGCATCTGAGTGCTACAACTAGCTGCAGCTATATATTCTGCTTCTGTGGTTGAAAGAGCTATTGTAGGTTGCTTTTTGCTGTACTAAGAGATTAGGTTACTCCCCAGAAACTGACAGCTTCCAGAAGTACTTTTTCTTTCAACTCTGTCTCCAGCGTAATCAGCATCACAGAATCCAACTAACTTAAATTCATCAGATTTTCTGTAGCACAAACCCACATTAGCAGTACCTTTCAGATACCTTAGAATCCTCTTAACAACTGTTAAGTGAGATTCTCTAGGATCTAATTGGAATCTAGCACACAGACAAACACTGAAGAGGATATCAGGTCTAGAAGCAGTCAAATACAGAAGAGAACCAATCATACCTCTGTAGAGCTTACGGTTTACCTTTTTACTTACCTCTTCCTTACACAGAGTGCTTGTAGGATGCAATTGAGTCTTTGCTGATTTGATTTCAGTCATGTTAAACTTCTTCAGAAGCTCATTCACATACTTAGTCTGATGTATGTAGGTGCATTCTAGAGTTTGGTTAACTTGAATTCCCATAAAGAATCTGAGTTCTCCCATCATGCTCATCTCAAATTCAGCCTGCATAGAAAGAGCAAACTCCTTTCCCAGGGTAATATTGGTAGACCCAAATATAATATCATCTACGTAAATTTGACAAATTAACAAGTCTTTCTTAAATGATTTACAGAAGAGAGTTGTATCCACTTTGCCTCTAATAAAATTATTTTCTAGAAGAAAATTACTTAATCTCTCATACCAAGCTCTGGGAGCTTGTTTTAAACCATAGAGTGATTTTTTAAGTTTGAAAACATGTTCTAGAAACTTATCATTTTCAAAGCCAGGAGGTTGATGAACATAAACTTCCTCTTCTATAATATCATTTAAGAAGGCACTCTTAACATCCATCTGATATAGAGTGATGTTATTATGTGCAACAAAAGAAATGAGAAGACGTATAGACTCTAACTTGGCCACAGGAGCATAAGTCTATGTGTAGTCAATTCCTTCTTGCTGACTATATCCTTGAGCAACTAGCCTTGCTTTGTTTCTTACAACTTCTCCTTGCTCATTCAGTTTGTTTCTGAAGACCCATTTAGTTCCAATAATATTGAATCTTTTTGGTCTTGGAACCAGATCCCATACATCATTTATGGTGAATTGATTTAGCTATTCTTGCATAGCAAGTATCCACTCATTATCATTCAGAGCCTCATCCACAGAAGTTGGTTCAATGATAGACACCAACCCAAAAAGTGACGTTCCAGATGATCTGAGGAAAGACCTTGTTCTGATAGGGTCATCCTTCTTTCCAATTATCATATCCTCTGGGTGAGAAGCTTTGATTCTGGATTATGATCCTTTAACATTTGGTTCTTCAAAAATATTCAAATTGTTCATCTGAGCAGCCAATGGAGTTGCGTCTGGTGTTGCTTCTGGTTCTTTTACTTGAGCCTTTTTTGCCTCTGAGTCTTCAGAGTCTGTGAGAATGACTTCTCTATCTGCAGAATTATCAAGCTGCTTTGGCTTTTGATTGCCAAGCTTATCATCCAATCTAACATGAATTGATTCCTCCATAATCTGTGTCTCAGTATTGTATACTCTGTAGCCTTTAGAGCGTTCAGAATACCCAAGCATGAAACAGTTATGTGCTTTAGAAGCAAACTTATTCAGATTCTCTTTAGTATTCAACATAAAACATGCACATCCAAAAGGATGGAAATAAGAAATGTTGGGCTTTCTATTCCTCCACAATTCATAGGGAGTCTTCTCCAGAAGAGGTCTTACAGACACTCTATTCGGAATATAGCAAGCTGTGTTAATTTCTTCTGCCCAAAAATGTTTTGCCAGATTAGTCTCGTTGATCATGGTTCTGGCCATTTCTTGCAATGTTCTATTTTTCCTCTCTATAACTCCATTCTGTTGAGGAGTTCTAGGGCAGGAGAAATCATGTGCAATGCCATTTTCTTTAAAATATTTTTCAAAATATTTGTTATCAAATTCACCACCATGATCACTTCTGACTTTAACAATTTTAAAATCTTTTTCATTCTGGACTTGTTTGCAGAAGTCAAAGAACACAGAATGTGACTCATCCTTGTGTTTTAGGAATTTTACCCATATCCATCTGCTGTAGTCATCAACAATGACTAATCCATACTTCTTGCCTCTGATGGATGCAGTTTTCACTGGTCCAAACAGATCAATATGAAGTAGCTCTAATGGTCTTGAGGTTGAAACAACATTTTTAGTTTTAAAGGAAGATTTTGAAAATTTTCCTTTCTGACATGCTTCACAAAAACATCTGAGTTGAACTTCAGCTGAGGAAGTCTTCTGACCATATTCAGTTTATTAATCTGAGATGTACGTCTCATACTAATATGCCCCAATCTTCTGTGCCAGACCCATTGCTCATCATTAACAGACATAAGGCATTTTACATTTTGAACCTTAAGTTCTGAAAGATTGACTTTATAAATGTTGTTCTTCCTTTTTCCATTAAAGAGGATTGAGCCATCCTTTTGACTGACAGCCTTGCAACATTTTTGATTGAAGATTATGTCATAACCATTGTCACTTAATTGACTTATAGATAATAATGGAAGGAAGATTACCATTACCAATGGTTCCAGAGCCAACTATCTTGCCCCTCTGGTTCCCTCCAAACTTGATGTCTCCTCCAGATCTAAGTTCCAGGCTTTGGAACATAAACCTTCTTCCCGTCATGTGACGTGAGCAACCAGAGTCCCGGTACCAAGATTGGTGTTTTGACTTTGCTGCTAAAGATATTTGCAACATATATTATTTTGTCTTTAGATACACCTCAGGGCTTATTTCAAGAAGATGTTTGCCTATTCAGATGATGAGAAATTATTGATGGATTTCTTTTAGAGCAGTCTGTCAGGTCCTTCTCTTGAGTGGTATATGGGTCTGGAAAGGACACACATAAAAAGTTGGGTAGAATTAGGGGAAGATTTTGTGCGTCACTATCAGTATAACAATGACTTGGCGCTGAATATGGTGCAATTACAAAATCCGTCACAGAAAAACAACAGAGGGTTCAAAAAGTATGCCCAGAGGTGGGGAGAGTTAGCAGTTAGAGTGAAACCTCCAATGGTGGAGCGTGAGATGATTCACATGTTCATGGCGACCTTGCCAGGAACATATTATAAAAAATTATTGGATGTATGTCGGGAAGCTTTTCAGATTTGGTAATGGTAGGAGAGAGGGTAGAGAATGATATTAAGACAGGAAAAATACCAAGTGGAGCAGGATCTTCATCAGGATGGATGAAGAAGCCATACAATGGAAACTCTAAGAAGAGAGAGGGAGATGCGAATGCAATATCATCCTATAGAGGTAAAGGATAAGCACAAACTCATTAGAATCAATAGGTTGCTAGTTTAGCCATTCCGGCTGTACTGCAGCAACAGACTAATGCGCCTTGTCGGTACCAAGACAGGGGAAGGATGTCCAATAGGCAATTTGAGACACCGCCAATGCCATATTATCAGCTTTTGCAGCATTTAATATAGTTACAGCTTATCCAGAAGAGAACCTTGGCGCCATTCACTGGTGCGCCTCCGCCAGGTTATGATGCAAACGCTAGGTGTGAGTTCCACTCCGAAGCTCCAGGCCACAATATTGACAATTGCAAAGCGTCTAAACATAAGTTTCAAGTTTTACTTATCTCAGAAGCAATCAATTTCACCAATGAAACCCCCAACGTAAATCAGAACCCAATGCCAAACCATGGGGTGGCCAAGGCCAATGCTGTCATTGAAGGAGAAAGGTTAAACTTGGTAACTGATATTGCAGAGTTGAAGACCCCTTTGAGCTTTACGAAAGACAAGTTGTTAAAGGGAGGTGTATATTTAGGGTGTTTAGAAGATTGTTCACAATGTGTTCCCGGCCAGAGGGTTGCAGTTCTTTGAGAAATCATATTCAGAGTTTGATTAACGAAGGCAGTCTACAGTTTGATAGGGTTGTAGGAGAAAAGTTTATTGATGAGGTCAATATTGAACGGGATGAAGTCGCAACGATTTTGATTCCGTACCAGACAATATCTCAGCACCACCAAGGCCAGCTCCGGTTATTCTTACCACTCCAGGACCTGTACCTTATGAAAGCACCAAGGCCATTCCCTGGAATTTTGGGGCATAGGTGTTTTGCAATGGACAAAAACAGGAGTAGACGAGGTCATCATATGGAGGTATTTCAGTTGAAAACATAGTTGGAGTAAGAGGAGTTACTAGGAGTGGAAGGATTTTCTCTCCACCTGGAACTAGTGTTGATAAAGGTGATAAGGTTAAAGGAAAGGTTGTGGTAGAAGAATATGTTCAGCAGCAAGTTGATAAAGATGCTTTTGTGAAGGATAATGAAGAGTTCATGAGGCTTATCCGTAAAAGCGATTACAAGATTATATATCATTTGCACCAGACGCAATTAAAGATTTCTATTCTATCGTTGTTATTGTGCTATAAGGCACACCGAAATGCGCTATTGAAAATTCTGAATTTGACATTTGTGCTGCAAGAGATTTCGGTGAACCAGCTAGAATGAGTGGTAGCTCATGTGAATGTTGGTAATGGTCTGGGTTTTATAGATTTGGATTTGAATCCTGCCCGGAGGAACCATAATCATGCTCTACATATATCTATGGAGTGTAGAGGGTCTTTTTTGTCTCATGTTCTGGTAGACACAGGATCATCCCTTAATGTACTACCAAAGAAAGCTTTGATGAAATTGGATACTCAAGGACTGATATGCACGCCAAGTGACTTAGTTATGAGAGTTTTTGATAGTTCTAAGAGGTTAGTGTTTGGTGAGATCACTATGCCCATACAGGTGAGGCTGAAAACTTTTGATGTAACATTTTATATCAAGGATATCCAGCCAGCTTACAGTTGTTTGCTCGACCGACCTTGGATACACTCTGCTGGGGCAGTTACTTCAACGTTGCATCAGAAATTGAAATATATGATGGAGGGAAAAGTGGTTACTGCCTGTGGAGAGGAAGACATCATGGTGAGTCAACTATCATCTTTTAAGTATGTCAAAGTGGATGGTGAAACCCACGAGACACTTTGCCAAGCTTTCAAAACTGTGCAAATTTAGGAGAAGCCTCTTGTAGAAGCTAAATGGCTAGAGGTCTCAATGTCTTCATTTAAGGAAGCCCGTGCTATAGTGGAATTTGGATCTTCCCAGAAATGTGGCCAAGTACTTGATGTTCCTGCTAAGCATGACAAGTTCAGTTTGGGGTATAGTCCCTCTTCTTCTTCAAAATACCCTCCAAAGTACAAAGGACCTGTTTGGTTTACCAGTGGTGGGGTTATATTCGACAGGGTAAATGTTGTTGGCGAAGAAGAATGAGATAACGATTGTGATATGGATGCTTGGATTCGTCCGTGTGTCCCTGGACAAAAGCTTTGCAACTGGACTGTGGAGAAAATCATTCACGTCGCATCAGAAGAGTAATTTCCACTTTTGTTTTTGATTATGACTGGTCCTACGTTCTATCTAAGGTGTAGTGACTTATTTTGTAGGGCCTGCTTTAACATCTTAAAGTTATCATGAATAAAAGACGTCCCTTTGTGCATTCAAATATTTTGATCCCTATTTTTCCTTCTTGCTTTTACATTAAAAAATAAAAATGGCAATATGTTTTATGTTTGTTTGCATATTATAATCAGCATAAAATATCAATCATGCAGGTTTTACATCTCAGATACCATCGATCTTGATTCGGCTATGGCTCGGTATGATTTTGATAATCTCATTTACCAAGCTGAAGAAGAGGCTGATGAAGATTGTGACCTACCTGAGGAACTGACCAGGCTTCTGAAGCAAGAGGAAAGGGTTATTTTTCTTCATCAAGAGGATACTAAAGTCATCAATCTGGGTACTGAAGATGAGAAAAAAGAAGTCAGAATATGGGTTGCATTGGAAGGTGATGTCAAGAGAAGACTGGTTGAAATGCTCCGTGAGTATAAAGATGTCTTTGCTTGGTCGCATCAGGATATGCTAGGGTTGGATACCGGTATAGTGGTGCATCGTCTACCTCTTCGAGAAGAGTTTCCGCCCGTGAAGCAGAAGTTGAGAAGGACCAGACTTGATATGGCAGTCAAAATCAAAGAGGAAGTCCAAAAGCAGTTGGATGCTGGTTTTCTTGCTGTTACTAATTACCCTCGATGGGTCGCTAATATTTTTCCTGTACCTAAGAAAGATGGAAAGGTTAGGATGTGTGTTGATTATCGATATTTGAATAGAGCGAGCCCAAAAGAAGATTTCTCGCTCCCCCACATTGATGTGTTGGTTGATAACACTGCTGAGTATTCTGTATTTTCCTTCATGGATGGCTTCGCTGGGTATAACCAAATCAAAATGGCCCTAGAGGACAAGGAGAAAACAACTTTTATCACACCGTGAGGTACCTTTTGCTACAAAGTTATGCCTTTTGGATTGAAAAATAAAGGGGCAACTTATCAGCGGGCGATGGTGAATCTCTTTCATGATATGATTCATCATGAGATCGAAGTATATGTTGATGATATGATTGCAAAGTTACAAACGAAGGAAGAGCATCTGGTCAATCTTCTAAAATTGTTTTAAAGGTTAAGGACGTTCAAGTCGAGGTTGAATCCTAAAAAATGCACCTTCGGGGTAAGATTATGGAAGCTGTTGGGTTTCATTGTCAGTGAAAGAGGTATTGAGGTGGATCCTACCAAAATAAAATTTATATAAGAAATGCCTGAGCCGAGAACAGAGAAAGAGGTTCGTAGTTTTCTGCAGAGATTGACCTACATTGCAAGGTTCGTTTCCCACCTTACAACTGTTGCTACTCGATGAGAACCATAGAAATTTATTTATCATAAAAGGGGAAAGGAAAACATAGAGAAAACCTTAAGAAAGAAATGGATAAGATGGTCTCGCAACAAAGAAAAAGGGTTTGGAAGCCGGTTATGCAAAGGGAAGGTATTAGCACCCCTCACATCCATCGTACTCGATGAGAACCATTTGTTTGCCTATGTGTAAGGATATTGCTTTCTAAGAGTGCTCTAAGAGGATACGGAAGGACATGAAACAAAAATAGAGATGAAAAAGAAGGTGGAAAAGGGAAGGAGACTCGGTAGGAATTCGCGGTCTTATGCCTATGTATTCTCAACAGATATGAGAAAGTCAAAATCAACGTAGTTCGAAGGACTACGAATGAAAAGATGGAAGTGTGCTCGCCAAGGATTGAGGCCCTTGTGCCTACGTATCTTCACTTAAAAGAAGTGAGGAATCAGAGCGTCCGTAGTTCGAATTACGGTTTGTTGGTGTTTTTTATAGACGATGCCAACTTGCGCATTCTAGCAGTTAAGTGTATTGCAGCTCACTTGTGGAGTCTTAGGTGTTACCTGTTTGCGAAAGAACGAACGTAACATGTCCTTTTTTAAAAGGTTAGTTTTCGCCTGTCAAGGAAAAATGTCACATTTGATATGTGCAAGTTACTTTTAAGAGTGAAATAAGTCCTCAGATAGTAACCCCTTGCGGGTAGTACCCAATTCTTTATCTCAAAAGATTTATTGTGAAAATGGTGTGGCGAATATATTCACGTCTTCATATTGAAAGACGAGTATCGAAACCACACACTCTAAAGTGAGTATCCTAATACTCGAAGAGGAATAAGTCTTCACTCAATCATCTCTCTTTAGTTCAATACAAAGAGAACTTTATTCTCTTATTAAAGATGTTTTGATTTTGAATGGTAAGTACTTTATGACAGTGAACCCTAAAGGTAATGTCAAGCACTCGGGATAGGAGAAGGCCTTCGCCTAACCATTCCATAACCATCCTAGTTTATTAAGAAAATATTTTGAAAATTCACTTGGTACAAGACCAAGGTTTTAGACTCAAGGAGACAAAAGAAATAGAAAAAGTTTGAAAAGAAATGGGTGGTGAATAGATCAAGGTAGGTTGATGGCGATGTGCGAAGCATTCGACTTACAAGGGTTGAATACATGTAAGGTTGATGTGAGGTTAATAGAAAAGATAAGAAAAAAGAAAGAGAAGAGAGAAGAAACCCTAAGGTAAACCAAGTTAATGAGTTTTGAAAAATGACTTGACGTTGGATCAAGCCTTATTTGCTCTTTATTTTGAGAATGGTGTACTAACCTAGTTAAATATTATCTTTCTTATCAAGCAAGCAAGCACAAAAAGAAACTAAGCTATTACATTGTAATGGGGAGAGGGAAGCATAATAAAGTCACCAAAGGGGGTGACATGAGAAGTAAAGCATGAAAAGTAAATAGGGTGGATCAAAGTATGCTCAACGAGATGAGCGAAAGTTAGCATAACGTCTAAATGGTGAATTATCCTCAAAGATACCTCACAAAATAAAGTAACATGGTTAGCACATGATATATAATAAGATGTAATGGCCATATGATAAATTGATCATGAAAGGACGAAGAAGAAAGGTAGCACCAATAAAAGATAACCACATCAATCAAAATTAATTCAAAAGATCATTCAAAGTAAGTAGCATGAAATAAATCACAAACCACTCATCTAGCATTTAATACAAATTTAAAATCAAGTTCAATCAAGAGTAAAATAAATAATTCAATCAATTAAAAGCATCAAACCGATTGAATCAATTTTTAAGCAAAAACCCAATTCATTTTCATGAATAAAACAAAAAGAAAATAAAAATGCAAAAATATTCATATAAATAAAAAATATTTTAAAATAAACTCTAAATAGAAAACAAATCAAATAAAATGATAGGAAATTAAATTTCAAACAATTTTAACAAAAAAAAAATCTAAAAAAAGCCTTTAAAAATAAAAAATTATGATTAAAATAAAAAAAAAAGGGTGAGAATAGAAAAAACAGGGGTGTGAAAATTAAAATAAAAGAGATAAAATAATAAAATTAAAAAAATTAAAAAAGACAAACCCAACACCAGGCTCAAAGTTTCTAAAATAAATAAAAAAGAAGGCTTGATCAGATTCGTTGGATCTGATCAGCAGCCTACAATGCGAGGGACCAAGGTGGTCCAAAAGCCATGTGCCATATGAGAACAAACTCCCATTTCACATACACGTGAAAAACCTATGCATGTGGGCACATGATTGCATGGAAAAATAAAAACTCTCCCTTCCCTAACAAGCGACACGTGGCACAGGAAAGAAAAACAATAATACATGAAAACATAGCATGCTGGCCACATGTTGTTTATTATTTTACCATTAATACAAATTTTGAAGCTCCAAAACATGTCATAAAAATGCAAAACAAGAGATCAATCTTAACCAAAAATTTGCAAGGAACATGAATACACGATCGGTTTTTGTTAATACAACGCGGTTTACGAGAAAATCGAGCAAACTCGAAACAAACCAAAACATAAACTATCTTTAAAAAGATGATAATGAAGTGTAAATGTACAAATTATTAAAGACATTATTCAAGACATCAATACTCAGGATTTAGTAACAAAAATCGTAAAAAATAGTCAAGAAATGGACCTGCTCAAGAGTGTGTAAGGAGGCTTGGAAGATGAAGCTCATTCTCCTTCCTCAGGACTCCATTTGACCTGGTTCTTTTTGCTATGGTTTCCTCACACTTCTTACTTGAGATCTGGGCAAAGAAATCTTGCGAAAGATGCTTGTATCTTGTACATAAGTGCCAAAACCAGAGGTTTTCGTGAAATAATTTTGACAGAATTTTTTTGGTTATTCAAGCTTTAGAAAAGCAATGAGGGAAGTCTCTATTTATAGAGTGGTTCCTTCTAGGGTAAGAATAAGGAGTGGAAACGAAGCAAGAGGTTTGGAGTTTGTTATTTTAGGTTTGGAAATAAAAAGAACAAAAGTACACATAAATGGTGGTGGTTTGGATGGAGGTTTGAAACCAAGGCCATGTGCATTTGTTTAGGGTTGGAAAAGTGTGAAAAATTCATGTGAAATGAGCTGGCCAAGAGAATAAACTTGCTGAGTAAGTTGTGTCACAACAACACACTTTGTAATCTTCCATTTTTGGCCAAAAATTCAAAAGTCACCTCCCATGTGCAAGCCAAGGATTTGGTCGTTTTGGGTAAGGTTTGGGTAATTTTAAAGTGGGGACCAACATAAAAACAAAATAGTACACCATCAAGAAGAATACACAAAGTTTAGAAAATTCTTGACATAAATTTTAAGTGTGAAAAAAAGTTGTATTAAGGCCACCTTGTGAGGGCATAACTTGAGGTAGGATGGTCCGAACGAAGCAAACTTGGTAGCGAAAGAAAGCTCGGAGGATGCTTAGAAACTTTCATGTTGTGGAAATTTTGAAAAAAAGCCTAGAACATGTAAAAAAAATGGCCATGAAGCTGATTAATTTTATGCTAGAACTTTCCAAAAATGGAAATCCTCTAAAAATATAATTTTTCCATAAATGGCAAATTTCCAAATTCTTGATTTTTGATGGATATCTTAACAATCCTTAATCGTAATCTCTTTTAATCATATTTGACATGATGAAGAGGGACTTGACCTCAAAAAGTCCTGAGTTGACTTTCCATTGCGCAGTTGACTTTTGTTGATCGGATGAAACCCTAAGACCATTTTCACTGACTGAGGCTCTTGTGATAGCTTATGATAACACATAAATCATGTAGATGGCCCTTAAGGTGTATGTTGAGCTTTAGTATCACATCTTGCCCAAGGAACTAGCCACAAGCCTCCTTTGAACCAAAAGCTTGACTTGTTATCCATGAGATAGGAGCAGAATAATCACTGTTTGCATTCTTGATTCAAGTGGTGGAGTGACATGCCTCGATGATGATGATCTTGTAACTTGAGAATGCCACAAAGTTGAGCTTGAGCTCTTGATTGAGCTTTGAAGATAAATCTCTCCTCTTGATTGTTGGATAAGAAACCTTGATCCTTATCTAAGACCAATGCTATGTGCAAATGTCAATGCAAATGATAACGATATGGAGGGTAAAGGTTAGGGTGAAAAAGAAGGTGCGACAGATGCCCATATTTAATCTCCTTGGACTTGAAGGTGAGTATGAGAAATTCCCTCTCAGAGTCAAAGTAAAAGGAAATTAAATACAAGAGTACCCAAAGTTTTCACCTAACCGGGGTGGAATGTATCATGATGGCTTTGAAAAGGGTATCTGCCAAAAGATAAATGGTAATCTATTGGATTGGTTGATTATGTGGGAATATGATGATATGCTCGAGATGAAATGCAAAAGAACACAAGTGTTTTGCCAGTCCTAAAAGGGGGAAGCATATTGCAGTAACAGATGATAATTAGGGTTTAAGAAAAATTCCTCCTACAAAAGGTAGGGGGAGTTCAAGCCGTATACAGTAAAATATTCCATTCGTAAAAGGTAGCAAGGACTCAGGAGATGTAATGAAATAACTCTCACCAAAGGTAGAGATATCATCAACTCAAAGAGTGAAATATTCCTCCTACAAAAGGTAGAGAGGACCCCAAAATGAAAGGTTTAGAGGAAGGTTCCTTACGCGAAAGACGAAAAAGACTCCAAAGCAAAAGGCTTGGAGAAAAGATAGATTCCTTCTATATCATATAGAGGAACCCCTTTCTGGATAAAACAGTCGAATAAATTTATATAAAAATATAAAAGACTTCTAAACAAAAGGTTAGGATATAATTCCTCCTACGAAAGGTAGCGAGGACTCCAAAACAAAAGGCTTGGAGATAACTTCCTCACTATAATAAGCAAAGGATATTCCGATGGGGAAGAAATGACCGTGAAAATTTATACAATGAGTAGAAAAGATTCCTAAGTGAAGGCTAGGAAAAACTCCTCTTACGAAAGGTAGTGAGGACTCTAGAACAAAAGGTTCAGTGAAACAAATATCTTCTACGAAAGGTAGAGGAAGACGCCATAATAAAAGGTTCGGGGAAACAAATTTCTTCTATGAAAGGTAGAGAGAGACACAGAAAAAAAAAGGTTCAAAGGCAAAAGTCTACAAAAGGTAGAGTATTTTGTGGGGAGAGAAATGTAATACGCAAAGGCGAACCGCCGAGGGTGATTTGCGAAAGGCATAGCCGGATACGGAAAAGTGCAAAATGAACAAACCAAAAATCTCATGATGACGACATGGCCATGACTCACAAAAGGTAAGTTAAAGGTGATAACTACCCATGTATAAGGCATCAGAATATCATTAACCTCTCAAGCACAACAACGGAGATAACCCTCTTTGTGTAGTGACCATTCAGTTCTTGGTCACATAGGTATCAAACATCCAAATTAATTGATGATATCTTACAAAAGGTAAGGTAACTCCTATGCAAAAGGGAACGGAAGGAGTTATAAAAGTAATCGTCGAAAGAGATAATATCCTCAAGAGTGCTCCCTCCTCTATAGGAACTGGCTAAACAAGCGCGCAAATGATGAAAAATGTACGCAAAATGTTAGGGATATGAGTGTCTAGAGTGATAGTTGTTCCAAGCGTGGTTGGGCTTGCTGGGGAAAAGAGATATGTAAGGTGAAAGATACCAGTTAGAGGTGGTTTTACAAAGAGGTATTAGCCGAAAGCGGCTTTACATTAAAAAGGTGCCAAATATGATTGGGCTTTGGACTGGGTGGGGAACAAGTTCGACTTCTCGACATCATTTCTTCATCATGCAATCATGTTTTGGAGCCAGTTTGGCGCCAGTTTCCTCTGGGCTAGATGATTCTTGTCTCAGCCAAGTCACTTCGTGGTTTCAAATGGTGTTCCTGCATGTTTCTCGGAGTCGTGGTCACCCTATAGTTACCCTAAGAGAAGAAGTAATCCCATAATTTCTTTCCACCATAATATTATCATGTGCAATACTTATCGCCAATAAAACAAATCTTGCAAACATATGGTAAGAAATAAAAGAGAAACTTTTTGATGAAAGTAATCTTTATTGATGAAGACCCATAAACAGGAAAATTACAAAAGGAGGCAATTCCCAAAAGAGGTAATTGCTTTGAAAGAGAAATAAAAACAACAACGACAATGTTGAAATCAGTTTCTGTCGAGTTTCAATTCTGCTATGACCCATATATCTCTAAAGACCCTTTATGCGTTGCTTTTGAATGCAACGATTGAATTGATCTCTCCCAGTAAGAGCTCAGTGATTATGGAGGAAAGTGCTCACGTCTTTTCAGGATGCAGTTTTTCCTTTTGAATCACTAACTTTTTCCTAGGCCGCCCTTTTCGGGTTTTCAGCCTATCGGGATATTTCTTTTATTTTAGTCCCTAATTTTTGCCTGGACCTTTTCTTTTTACACGGTCCACTAGGACGCCCATTTTTGCTTGGATTTTCTTTTTGGTCCACCGACTCTATCTTTTAGGCATAATATATTTTAACTGCATCTGAATTCACAGGGGATAGAAGATTATCACCGTCCATGGTCGAGAGAATCAAGGCTCCACCGGAGAAAACCTTTATGACTACATATGGACCCTCATAGTTTGGTGTCCATTTGCCCCTTCGGTCAATGTGAGTTGGCTGAATTTTCCTCAAGACTAAATCTCCTACTTCAATGTGTCGTGGGAAAACTTTCTTGTCAAAGGCTCTCTTCAACCGCTTTTGGTATAGTTGACCATGGCAGATGGCCGTCATGCGTTTCTTGTCGATGAGATTAAGTTGGTCAAGCCTTGCTTGTACCCATTCGGCTTCGTCTAGCTTGACGTCAACTAGAATCCTCAAGGAAGGAATCTCTACTTCAATAGGCAGCACTGCTTCCATTTTGTACACGAGAGAAAACGGGGTTGCCCTAGTGGAAGTGTGCACTGAAGTGCGTAGCCATGCAGGGTAAATAACAACGTCTCGTGCCAGTCTTTATAAGTTTTCACCATCTTCTGTACGATCTTCTTGATGTTTTTATTCGCAGCCTCAATAGCTCCATTCATTTTTGGGCAATATGGAGTCGAGTTATGGTGCTCGATCTTGAAGCTTTCACATAACTCCTTCATCATTTTATTGTTGAGGTTCGAACCATTATTAGTAATGATTTTATTCGAAACCCCATATCGGCAGATGATTTCTTTCTTAATGAAGCGAGTCACCACATGTTTAGTTACATTGGCATAAGATATAGCTTCCACCCATTTGGTAAAGTAATCAATGGCCACTAAGATGAAATGGTGTCCGTTGGAGGCGGTTGGCTCGATGTGTCCAATTAAATTTATGCCCCACATGGAAAAAGGCCAAGGCGAAGTCAATACATTCAAAGGAAGTGGTGAAGCATAAACTTTGTCTGCGTAGATCTGGCATTTGTAATATGTCTGGACATGATGATAACAGTCTATTTCCATTGTCATCAAGTAGTATCCTGCCCTCAAGATCTTCTTAACCATTGTGTGGCCACTAGCATGTGTCCCAAAAAACCCTTCATGCACTTCGTTTATGATACACTCTGCATTGTGTCTATCCAGGCATCTTAGTAGAACCAAATCATAATTCCTTTTGTATAACACATCACCGCTAAGGAAGAACTTTGACGAGTTCTTCCTAAGATATTTCTTGTCGGTGATGGTAATGCCCTCAGGATATTCTTGTGTTTCTAAATACCGTTTGATATCGTAGAACCAAGGATGACCATCAACATTAAGCCCTATGGCGTCAGTTGCCAGGAAATAAGCAGGTTCGTCAAGGTACTCTAAACGGATGGTCGGTGCCTCATTCTTCCACTTGACTTGGAACATGGATGCTAATGTTTCTATAGCATCTTCCAATTAGTTTTTTGCTCTAGGAATGTGATGAAAAGTGATCTCATCAAAGTACGAGATTAGCTTCAAGATATGACCTCTATAAGGAATCAACTTGACATCAAGTGTTTCGTTTTGCCCTTTAATTTGGCATATGACAAGCGCAGAATCTCCGTAGACTTCTAGAATCTTGATCCTATTATCAATGGCAGCTTAAATTCTGAAGATACAAGATTCATACTTGGCCATATTATTAGTACACTTGAAGCACAATCTGGCAGTGAATGGTAGATGAAATCCAGTTGGGGAAGTAATGATTTCCCCAATTCCACAGCCTTTAGCATATGCGGCACCATCGAACACGAGTGTTCATCACGATCCTGGTTCGGGTCCATCGTTTGAGCCTAGTGTTGTATAGTCTTTGACAAACATGACATCTTCGTCAGGAAAATCGAAGCGCATATATTGGTAGTCGTTCACAGGTTGGTAGGAAAGATAGTCAGTGAGCACACTCTTTTTGATAGCCTTTTGTGTGACATACTGGATGTCGTACTCTGTCAGTACCATTTGCCAACGAGCCACTCGTCCGGTTAGAGCAGGCTTTGAAAATATGTATTTGACAGGATCCATCTTGGAAATCAGCAGAGTTGTATGGGTGTGCATATATTGCCTTAGGCGCTTTGCTGCCCAAGCTAATGCACAACATGTCTTCTCGAGCATTGAGTATCTCGTTTCATAGTCGTTGAATTTCTTGTTGAGGTAGTAGATTACATGTTCTTTTCTACCGGTTTCATCATGCTGACCCAACACACATCCCATGGATCCTTCTAACACAGTTAGGTACATGATCAGAGGTCGTCCTAGTACTGGAGGCATCAAGATCGGTGGTTCTTGCAGATAGTCTTTTATTTTCTCATAGGCTTTCTGATAATTACCGCTCCACATAACAACTTGATCTTTTCTGAGTAGTTTGAAAATGGGTTTACAAGTGGCCGTTAGATGAGATATGAATCATGAAATGTAATTCAATCTCCCAAGGAAACCTCGAACTTCGTTTTCAGTTTTAAGCGCCGACATGTCTTGTATAGCTTTGACTTTATCTTGGTCGACTTTAATCCCCTTTTGGCTTACAATAAAACCTAGCAGCTTACCAGATCTTACACCAAAAGTGCATTTGTTGGATTTTATCTCAATTTAAATTTTCTCAGTATTGTAAAAAGCTTTTCCAAATGAATGAGGTGTTCTTCCTCATTTTGGGACTTTGTGATCATATCATTTACATAGCACTCGATCTCTTTATGTATCATGTCATGAAAGAGAGTAACCATAACCCGTTGATATGTCGCGCCAGCATTCTTAAGTCCGAGCGGCATGACCTTTTAGCAGAAGGTTCCCCATGGGGTGATGAAAGTTGTCTTTTCCATATCTTATGGCACCATTTTGATCTGATTATAGCTAGAAAACCCATCCATGAATGAGAAGATAGAGAACTGGGTTGTATTATCTACTAATACGTTAATATGCGGCCGAGGAAAATCGTCTTTTGGACTTGCTCTATTAAGATCTCTATAATCAACGCACATTCGTACTTTCCCATATTTCTTCGGCACTGGAACAATATTTGCTAACCATTATGGATAGATGGATACTGTCAGGAAACCAGCGCCTAGCTGCTTTTGGACTTCCTCTTTTATCTTGAAGAACATCTCTGGTTTCGTCCTTCTCAACTTTTGCTTTACCGGCGGGCAATCTTCTTTGTGGGGTAACTTGTGCACTACAATGTCTTCATCTAGACTAGGCATATCTTTGTAGGACCAAGAAAATATGTCAACATACTCTCGTAGCAACGTGACCAACTTTGTCTTCACCTCTGCTTCCAAGATGGCACCTATCTTGATCTCTTTGGCATCCACTTCAAATCCAACATTGAAGACTTCAATCTCTTCTTGATACAATTGAATGACCTTTGACTCTTGCTTTAATAGTATAGCCAACTCTTCTGGGATATCATAATCTTCCTCACAGTCTTCGTCAACATGGTAAATTGGGTTATCAAAGTCATATCGGACCATAGCAGAATCGTTATCAACAGGAACAGGGGAAGATCTGCGCGATGAATGATTTTATGCTTTTATTTTTAAAAAAATGAAGAAGAAGAAAAAAAAACATTGCCTTTTTTTATATAATTATATTTATGTGCAAAAAGTAAAAAATGAAAGAAAGGGAGCGTAATTGGATGCAAACGTGATTTATTGATGATAAGTCTATGCTTTTAAAAGCAAAAAGGTCCCTACAACATGATCCATATGCCTTGGGCAAAACATAGGATTTTAGGAAAAAACAGAAAAATAGGGAATTACTCGTCTACTAGAATAAATTCAAGAAATTCCACAATACTTTAGTTGTTCCGTGTTTGATTGGCTATTTGAGGTACACCATATACAACTCTTCATGCCTGCCATCTTCAGTTTCCAGAAATGTGACTTGACCATCATTGAGATGACCTCCACTAGTAAAAACTAATGGAGTTGCATGTCCTTTACCTCTATCAGAGGTGTTCTTCTCTTGCGTTTTCTGCTTATAACCCAAACCGGCTCCATTCTTGTTAACAGGCAGCTCCAACACTTTTAATTTGATCCGCGGTCGCTCGCGGATCAAAAACGAGTGGTTTTGATAAAAATGTAATATAGCGACAAATGACTCGAAATATCGTTCTCACAAGGATTCTTGTATTATTTCAACCAACTAAAGAAAATGTTTATGGGGGTTTTAAGTTTTGATTTATAAAATAAGAAAAAAAAGTGATTAAAAAAAGTGATTATCAGATAAACTAAAACGGTTAATCCTACTGATTCGGGTTCCGACTTATCATCGGTTATTATAACATCAATCCCTAAGCGGTACCAATCCTATTCGATTATGATATTAATCAGACAAGCGCTTATCAACATCAAATGAATTATGTTCCTGTTTACCGAATTAAGCAAACGGTTAAGAATATGACGAATTAACGGATTAAGCAAACGATAATACGCAATTAAATTTAGGAACATGCATACAATCGAATTTAACCAATTCTATCCTATGAACAACAATTGAATTAAGCAAACAATTGTAATCAAATTAAGCAGATGACTTCATAGAAAAGGATTGAAAGGAATCAGAGTAAATTGACATAATAATAACCTCAAAGTGTTGAAACCGTACACAGCAGGATTTGCCCGGAGGTATTAGTTCTCCATGAAAACTATAAAACAAAGGAAAATTTGAAAAATAAACTAGGTCCCTGTTTTGCATCACAACAACAACTTTAAATAGAAAATAACTGGGCCAGAAACCTAAACTAGGCCCGCAAGGAAAACTACATTGTCACAAGTCAGAAACTTCAACGAATTATTCGAGACTCAAGAAATCCGAATCCGCTCTTTTGTGCAACATGAAAGTTGTAGATCTCTTTCTTAGCTTTCCAACGACTGGTAGAATGCCTCAATCCGATTCCTGTAGCTCCAGTTATGAATTTTTCACTAAAAGCTATTAATGCTGAAAAATAACAAACGAAAATTAAATAAAGCTTAAAATAAAATAAATTGTAAAAACATTATAAAATAGGAAATTAAATAAACTAAATGGTAGAAATGCCTAAGTCTAAACATAGAGGAAGGTACATTAAAATGCACTGATCAAATTCTCCCACACTTGAACTTTTGCACTCCGAGCAAAGTATTGTCAAAACTCATGAAACACAAAAACATTCAGCTATTCAATCTAGGCTGTGAACTCCTCTTTGGTCAAGATTGCATTGATAGGTACTACTTTTGCATACTAAGGATATCGTAAGAACACAAATCCGCAATTTTGCGATCATAAGACTCCCTCCTATACAAACCAATCCAAATCATGTCGTTATGCCTAAGTCTAACTTACTCATCCTCCTTTTTGCTCTCTTTCATTCTAGTGCAATCACATTAAGCCCTTTATCTATTCACACGCATGGTAACTAAGCTTGTTAGTGACTGTGATCCATATTTTTTTCAACAATTCATAATTAGACATTTTTCTTTGTCTTTTCTTTTCTTTTCTTTTTTCACTTTTTGTCTTTTTCTTTTTCTCTTTTTTTTTTCTTATTAAGCACGGGATCATTCACTTATTTGCATCAGCTCAATTACTTAGCATGTGATTTTTAGATGGTGCTGACTGCTAGATAAACTACTTAAGAGCTATTAAAGAACGAGAACTCAAGACTAAGCCATAACAAGTATCTAAATCGATTTCCATATTTTGGAGACTCAAGGTGTTAAAACGATACCGATCTTATGAATTTTTCTCAAGTCTCTACAATCTGACCTCCAATCGATCTACAACCCAAAAATTTCAAAAAATGCATTGTGTTTTTCTGAGTAAACAATTTTTTTATTAAATGAAAACAAAACAAAGAAAATTGAAAGAAATAAAACAAAGTAAATGGTTCCCTCCCCCACACTTAAAGCATACATTGTCCTCAACGAAAGAACATAAATATAAAATAAGAGTGAGAGAAAGGAAGGAACACACCCGAGGAGTCAAGGTGGATAAGTGATCACATATGCATCCTTTCCCAAAGAGAGATTTCCTGCCGTCTCCTCTTCCAAAGTGGGGAGTAACTTTGGATAGCATCCATCGCCCTTGAAATTTGTATTAGTGTCTTCGCCTTTTATTCCAGGATCAAAGAAGAATCTTCGATAAATAAAAGTGTCGAATAGACATGTGAATTTGATATCCTTTTCCACAACATCAGAGATCAATGGATTAAGGGGTTGCTTCATTGCTTTTCTTCCCACTTCCATCGAGGTCCATCCAATTCTCTTCTTATGTTTCTTCAAAACCTGTAAAAGTTTATTATCTTCATCAAAATCAAGGTTAGAAGAAATTATAACTGGAAGCTTTTTATCCATATCTGAATAAGCATAATTCAGATTGGTATGAAGTGGTTTAAGCTCCAAGGGGGAAGGTTGTTCAATGGATGGTGAGGTTGGGGCAGCCGTGATGTTAAGAGTTTTAGCTACATAAACAACTTCATCTGCATGAAAAACATCACCCTGTACGGCAGCATTAATCTCAGCACAAACAGAACAAATGTTAGTGTCGGTACATGAATCACAAGAGTAAGTATCATCATAATCTAATAAAGATGGAAAATCAGATAACAACTCAGGATGAATATCATCAACTAAATCAGATGGTAACTCTTTTGGATTCACTACTGTTTGGGCAGATAGTTGGTTTGATTCTTGAGCTTGTTGCATGGCATTCAGTATAGTGGCAAACTGTTCAATCTGTGTCTGCAGAGCCTGAAGACTTGAATCTGTTTGTTGCTGAAACTGAAGATCATTTATAGCCATTTGCTTGACAAGGTCCTCTAATGAAGGTTCAGAAGGTGTAGAGCATACAATTTGGAATTCATTCATATGCTTATTCGGATCCTCACCTGCAAGTCCATTAAGCCTTGGCAACAAGTGTATTAAATCAGATTCCAATTCGAAAGGTACACTAACAACAGGATATTCCATACATAAAGCATTATAGTTCGTATCATAGGCAACAAGTTCTCTAAGAGTTATTTGATTTGTCATATTAAATTTAATAGGAAAATCAACAAAGAAAATAAAACAAAGAACAAATTCGGCAATGCAGCAACAATTAGAAAAATACCAACAATGTTCCCGTTAAGAAAAAGAATGGAAAAATAGAAAACCGAATAAAATTAAATCTAAAAATTATAAAAATATAACTAAAAATCAAATAAAATCAAAATGAGTCAATAAAAAAAATTTCGGATTTTTTTGAAAATATGAAAATAGAAAAAAAATAAAATAAAATAGAAAAATAACTAATTTGCGATTTTCAGGGTCAAAATCTTTTAGAATTCTATTCTAAATGAGTATTGTTAAACGATTTATTTCTGATTTTCTGGAAAAAATTCGGAGCAAATCGGAACAATAGCTTACAAACTCACCTGATAGGCTGAAACGCTTACCACTGTACTGCAACCCTGAAAATTTACACACAAAAAACAAAAAACAAAAAACAAAAAAAACAAAAACTCTAAAATTAAAATTTTACATTTGGCTAAAATTAATAAGAGTCCCCGGCAACGGCGCCAATTTGATCCGCGGTCGCTCGCGGATCAAAAACGAGTGGTTTTGATAAAAATGTAATATAGCGACAAATGACTCGAAATATCGTTCTCACAAGGATTCTTGTATTATTTCAACCAACTAAAGAAAATGTTTATGGGGGTTTTAAGTTTTGATTTATAAAATAAGAAAAAAAAGTGATTAAAAAAAGTGATTATCAGATAAACTAAAACGGTTAATCCTACTGATTCGGGTTCCGACTTATCATCGGTTATTATAACATCAATCCTTAAGCGGTACCAATCCTATTCGATTATGATATTAATCAGACAAGCGCTTATCAACATCAAATGAATTATGTTCCTGTTTACCGAATTAAGCAAACGGTTAAGAATATGACGAATTAACGGATTAAGCAAACGATAATACGCAATTAAATTTAGGAACATGCATACAATCGAATTTAACCAATTCTATCCTATGAACAACAATTGAATTAAGCAAACAATTGTAATCAAATTAAGCAGATGACTTCATAGAAAAGGATTGAAAGGAATCAGAGTAAATTGACATAATAATAACCTCAAAGTGTTGAAACCGTACACAGCAGGATTTGCCCGGAGGTATTAGTTCTCCATGAAAACTATAAAACAAAGGAAAATTTGAAAAATAAACTAGGTCCCTGTTTTGCATCACAACAACAACTTTAAATAGAAAATAACTGGGCCAGAAACCTAAACTAGGCCCGCAAGGAAAACTACATTGTCACAAGTCAGAAACTTCAACGAATTATTCGAGACTTAAGAAATCCGAATCAGCTCTTTTGTGCAACATGAAAGTTGTAGATCTCTTTCTTAGCTTTCCAACGACTGGTAGAATGCCTCAATCCGATTCCTGTAGCTCCAGTTATGAATTTTTCACTAAAAGTTATTAATGCTGAAAAATAACAAACGAAAATTAAATAAAGCTTAAAATAAAATAAATTGTAAAAACATTATAAAATAGGAAATTAAATAAACTAAATGGTAGAAATGCCTAAGTCTAAACATAGAGGAAGGTACATTAAAATGCACTGATCACCCTATCCTCGAGGGTGTCCTTCTTCTATAATTGTCTTCGCATCCTTCCAGGTTATAATTGAAGACACAGACTTCTCATGAATCATCTCAACGTTAATCAGTTCAAAGGCTTGGAACGGAGTCTCATGTACTTCACCTCCTACCTCAACATACCAAAAAGAAGCAAGATGGATCACGAGTGTCGCTACTCGAAAAAATACAATGAAGGAGAGGCAAGAATGAAAAGACAGAAGAGTCGCCATCGAACTTTATTTATCCCATAAGGGGAAGGGAAAACATCGAGAAAACCCTAAGAAAGAAACGGATAAGATGGTCTTGCAACCAAAGAACGGGTTCGGAAGCCAGTTATGCAAAGGGAAGGTATTAGCACCCCTCGCATCCATTGTACTCGATGGGAACCATTTGTTTGTCTATGTGTGAAGATATTTTCTAAAGGTTATTGCTATAAAGAGTTTCCAAAGGGAGAGAGAAAGGTTAGAAATAGGGAAAAGAGAGATCAAAGGGGAGAAGAGACTCGGTAGGACTTCGTGGTCCTATGCCTACGTATTCTCAACAGGTATGAGAAAGTCAGAGTTCACATAGTTCGGAAAACTACGAGTAAAAGATGGGAAAGTGTGGAAAATAAAGAAGATTTCTCGCTATGATTATCACAATCCTATGCCTACGTATTCTCAACAGGCATGAGAAATCAGAGCAACCGTAGTTCGGCCTACGGTTAGCTGGTGTTTTTGTGGATGATGTTAGCGTGTGCATTCTAGCAGTTAGGTGTATTGCAACTCGCTTGTGGAGTCTTAGGCGTTACCTGTTTGCGATAAAACGGACGTAACATATCCTTTTTGAAAAGATTAATTTTTGCCATCAAGGCAAGATGTCACATTTGATTTGTGGAAGTTGTGTTTAGGGATGAAATAGGTCCTCAGATAGTAACCCCTTGCGGGTAGTACCCAATTCTTTATCTCAAAAGTCCTTTGTGAAAATGGTGTGGCGAATATAGTCATGTCTTCGTATTGAAAGACGAGTATCGAGACCACACACTCTATGTCATACCCCAAATTTTTACCCCTTAGATCTTCATCATTTTAGGATCATACTCATTTGATTATCTAACCTTAACCCATTTCAAGTTTGTCTTTGTTAAGATACAGGAATCAGGGTTCCGTACAGCCGAAAATCGAGGTTTCGAGGGTTAATCAGTCAATGTCTTGGATTGATTCTCCATGAAACAAGATCAGACAAATCCATTGGATCAAGCATGAATCCAATTTAAGGTTGTCACCCGAGGATCAAGAACAGTGCAGTTGGGATACCCGATTAGGGTTTTCGATAAGGAAAAGTCAACTGTGGTTTGACTTTTGATTTAAAAGGTTTTAAAATGGTGGGATCATGGTCCATAAGGTTCATATGGCTTGGTAAAGTCTACTCAATAAGTTTCAAGGACTCAAAAGACCCGGAGCATCAACAGTCGACTCGGTAGTCATCGATCGATCGCTCGGTTGACCGAAAAGTCAACTCTTCACTCATAAGCTATTTGACCTCAAGATATGCATCAAAAATGTTCCTAATGGCTTATTGCACCTACCCATAAAATTTCATGACCATTGGATCAAGGATTGAGGAGTAATCGCAAAAGTCGGGAATTAGGATTTTGAAAGGGGCAAGACCATAACTCCTTAACCACACATCCAATTGAGTTGGTTCAAAGCTCATTAGAAAGATCTTGACAAGTCCAACAAAAGTCCCAAAGTTGTCCATGATCAGAAAATGCACAGATTTGGAGTTATGACCAAATTCATTACAAGAGGGAAAAGTAACTTAGAAAAATTCTAAGTTATTTCACTTTTAGGCTTGTTTTTCAGCAACTTTGAGAGGTTTTTTGGCCAAGTTCATTTGGTAATTTGAAACTCATGACAACATGAAAGTTGTAGAGCTACATGAGGGCTTTCTAAAATGTGGTAGAACTCCTCCATAGCCCTTATGAGCTGAGAGTTATGAATTTAACAAGATGATGTTTCAACACTTGAGTCCCACACTTTCAATTTTTCACAAACTCATCCTTTGACCACTTGAGTTATTCTAAGCCCTTGGATCTTATTTCTATCTAATATTTAGAGGATTTGAAGAGAAGAAATGAAGAAAATGAGAAGGTTTAGCAAGTCTTGCAACTTGGAGGCAAGTGGGAATTTTAATCATATAATGGAAGAAAGAGAAACTTTATTGCACACTTGCAGCAAACAGCCTCCTACTGGCTAGCCACTCCAATCACCATTATGTCATCCATACCACTTGAAGCAATGCATCAGCTGAGCCAAAGATCTGATTTTGCAGCTGCATCAAAATATCAAACAAGTCACTTTTTCAAAATCCCTCCAAAAGTGTCAAGTTACAAATATGTCCTCACCCTTCATCTTTCCTATAAATAGAGGCTCCCTCTATGTTACACAACACACTAGAGCACTCTTAGAACCAAGAGAAACCACAGCTCTCATTCCTTTCTTGCTTGCCTCATTTTCAAAATTCCAAGTTTTCTTCAAAAATCTGCCTTGGGCAAGTGGCTTCCCAAATCCATTTCCACACATTCCAAACCACTACAAACCCTCCACACAATCCACAAATGATGTGTGGGAGGTGTTCAAGCCTTTAAACCATAAAAAACCTTCATTTTCACAAAAGTTAACTTTCAACCAAGGAATGTTTGACCTTATACTCAAAATCTGCCAAACCTCTGTCCATACCTGTTTTGATCATTCTAACCCTACACACACCTTTAATATATGATGCCTCAACTGTCCATAACATAAAACAACCTCATCCTCATTTATTTTGAGATTTGTCACAAGTTCTTCACATTTCCTTCAAGTGCAAGAAAAGTTGTTTTCGTCAAAGTATTGGTTGGACAACAGTTGGAGTGTTTTCAAGGTATTCTTTACTGCAATAAGCTTGCTTGGAGGTCTACAAGAGGTTAGTGGTCACTATCCCCTCCAATTCTGTCATGCACATGATTGGTATGATTGGTGTTTAAATGCAAAATGTAGTCCATATGTAAATCTGCCAGATTGTGTTGTGCCAACTGTTTTGAGCATGTAACTGCCTTGGATATATGCCTTTGCCTTGGTATATGTCTTGTGAATGTTGAGATAGTTTCTGTCATAAGTTATTGTTGGATGTTATCATAAGTCATGTTTGTTTCACTTTGGTTTTGCTGCAAACAGCTTGGGAGGTATCATTTCAGCACCTCACAACTTTGATCTTTTGTTGAAACTTTTTTGATTAGGGTCCCTATATGTTCTATTCATGTCATGTTTGAACCCTAGGAGATTTTCTTTCACAACTGTTGTGCTAAAATCCATTGTCTTGATATTGTATCTTTGTGAAGAACTTGCATATACCATGAACACAATGTGTGCCATTCTGTTTTTGAACTAGACTGCCATGTTTTAATTTCTCTGTGTATCAACTGTTTTGAAAGGAGAGTGTTTGTTTGTTGTAGCATTGTCATGTTTGTTTTAGTTTGCATTTAAGTTGTAACTTTGATTGAAACATTGAACATTGAAATGATCCATGAAACCTGTTACTTTTGAATCATGGCATTATCCCTTGCATCACCACTGTCACTTAGGCACTAGTTAAGGTTTTGGTTGTAACCATGTTCTGTTCACATTTTGTTTACCTTACCAATTGTGATAACTTGTATGTTTTGTTCTGGTACATTTCAAATCCTTTGTCATGAAACTACTCCGAACCTGCTGATCAGCCCCTTTGTTGGAATTCATGAGTACTTGTGTTAAACAACTGTCATAATGCTTTGTTAATCTTGCAAATGGTGTATGCATTAGGCATTAGGACTAACTTGAATGATTTGTACCAGACATAACTTTTTTCATGCTTGCTACTAGCTGCCTGAATTCTTGACAATACCATGATGCTTCATGTTTTGATCCCTTTTTTCAACTTTGCCTTGTTTGTGCTACCTGTTGTACCCCAAAATTTGCTCAACCTTGTCTTACCTGGTTTATGTTTTATTGCATTAACATTTGCATAGTTATATCAGTTTCATATCATGATATCAGTCATATAACAGGGGATCAAGTGTGATTTCTTATCAAGAGAAGCCTAGCAAGAGGTTTTATTCAAAGATTGAGAAGTTATCAAAGTCATCAGGAGGTGATTTGATTGCCTAAGAGTTTAGATTCTTGCAGATGGATTTGCTCCTAACTTGAGGATCAATTGAGGACCATCAGAGGGGTGAGAAGGGTTGAATATGAGATGAGTATATGTATGGAGCTCATAGAATGCCTATAGGGCCATGGGAGAGCTCTATCAAGTCATTGTGCTAAATGCAAGAGCCACAATTGAAGTGCAAGCAATTAAGGTTTCATCTGGGTCAATCCTAGGTCAACTGTGCAATTGAAGAGTATCAAAGCCTAATTTTAGGTCATGGAGTTCATTAAATGATATGTCAAGACATTTGTAGTGTTGTGCCAAGATCAAGTCAAGAAGAGTCAAGAGTGTGAGAAGTTGCTAAATTAGGGTTTCAGTGTAAAATCCCCTATTTAGTGCCTAACTTCAAGACCACATAAGTCAAGATGCAAGTTTCAAATGGATCTTTGGACAACATGAAACTTGTAGAGAATCTCAATACCTTTAATTTGAGTACTAGAAGTCCTCAAGGGGATTTATAGAACTCAAGTTATGGTCCAGACAAGTTACAAGTCCTCAGATGCCTCTGAAATTTGTCTGTGAAAATCATCTGACTTCAAAGCTATTTTTGACTTAGAAGAAAGTTTCACATTAACTTTTGTCCAACATGAAAGTTGTTCCTCATGATCTTAGCTTTCTAAACTGTACTAGAAGTCTTCCATCTGATTTATAGAACTCAAGTTATGAGGTTTACAAGTCAGGGGTATTTTGGGAAAGTGAGATTATAGGCCATTTTCAATCATAGGTCAACATCTCCAACTTGCACTTGTCAAATGGATTTTTGTTCAACATGAAAGTTGTTCAAAATGGGGTTTTTAGGCTAACCAAGAAGTCATAAAGGATTGATTGGGCTCATAGCAAGACTTGGTTTGAAATGGTTTGAATAAGGAAGATTTTCAAAGGATTAAAAGGGGGAAAATTCAAATAATTGGTTAAGTGACCAAAACATGTCAAATAAGTGCTCATTTTGATTGTAAATTTCATTTTAGACACATTGACATTGGTAGATTTTTGGGCATAGGTCAAGTTTTACAAGTTTCCATATGGTTGCTTCAAATGCAAGTTACATAACCAAACACTTCAACAATGCAATTCAGGCCATTCTATTGTTTCAATTTCGCTCACAAGGTAATTTGCAGTTGATTGGGACCTTCTAGAGCAAGTTATACAGCCTGAACTCATGACTTCTACATGGCATTTTAAGAGAAAACCAGAAAATGCAATTGGCTGGATTGGGCCTCAAATTGAGTTCAAAAGCCCGTGGAAAGGTTCTATATATTCATTGGAGTGATTCCAGAGCAAGGTTGGAGTCATTTTCGTGCCAGAAGCTGAAGTTGTAGTTGAACATTCAAGAGGAGCAAGTGAAATCGAATTTTCAGTTTGGAGCAAGATCAAAGCAAATTGAAGGTTGAAGCATCATCCTCTTGCATCATTGAACGTATCTGGAGAGTTTTGAAGGGAGAATCAAGCTCCAAGTGCATCTGTTACTAGATCTACAACAGGTTAGTAACTTTCAAATTTCCTCATGATTTAGCATAAGATAGTTAGATTTGAACCTGTGGTTAGGATCTAGGCAAGATGTAGATCGTTTTAGGATCAGTTTGGAAGCATTTGGTGATGGTTGATCATGACATAGCATTTCTGTTTTGATTCGAATCCCTTGATTCATGAGGAGTTAGAGCAAGTTGATTAGATCAGGATGATCAGTGTAGCATAAGGATGATTTCTATGGTCTTAATGTTGCAATTGGTGATGATTGATCTGGATGCTATTTCTGAACATTGCTTCGTGTTTTAAAATCCATTGAGAGTTGGATAATTTGAGTTGGAGATTTGAAATCCTCGTGAAAAATTGAGTGGAATTGGTATAGACTTTGTGATTTTTGGTTGACTGTAACTTGACCTTCACCGGAGAAGACAACCGGAGTCTTCTCCAGCCACCATGAGTGCTCTCTATCCGTCTAGGCCGAATTGTGGAGAAGATGAACTTTGGACCGTTAGATCTCACTTTGACCTTGACTGACCACCAGATCCAATGGATGTGTTATAATCTGAGAGTAGGAATTTTGAATCCAAAACGCAGCCGTTCTACTAATTGACGTGGCTTCATCTCATGCGCTCAGATCCTTGACTTGTCAACCAATCCCACGGCCATGGATTTATTTCAGAGTTTGATTTATTTTATTTCATTTTTGATTATTTTGAATGCTTTATTGGTTCTAAAAATCACAATAAATTCAATTTTGATCCAAAAAATATTTTAAAAATACCTCCATGTTCTTGTGAGAATTTGTGATTTTTTGAAATCAATAAAATGCATTTTCATGCATTTTTCAATTTAATTTGATTTTTCTTATTTTGTTTAATTCTTTAATTTTTGCATATTTGATCATCTACCTTGTTGAATTTTGTTCTCTCAATTGGTGTTGAATCTGGCTTTGATTTTTTAGTATGTTTTAGTGTAGATATTCATGTTCCCTTAGAATTTTTGTTAGAATTTTAGAACAACTTGTGGATCACCTAGATACCTTTCAACTTAGGAATTGTTTAGAGGACTTAGAAGTTGAATTAGGCTTTAATATTTTAACCCTAGATTGTTCAAACATGTATGTTCCCCTAGGAAATTTATTAGAATTTTACAACTTTATTTTCTATTTTAGTTGTACTTTGCAAGTTGCTTGTGCTTGTGGTGTTCTATCTTTAGTGCTCTTGTTTGTTTGGTCTTGTTGGTGACTTTGGAGCTGGATTTGCTTGGATTCCTTTTTGAGAGGTCTTCTGGACTTGGTGTAGCTGTTGTGGCTTGAAGAGTGGAGCTTGGAGTTGAAGCTTTCTTCTCTTTTAGGAGCTTTTTTAGGAGCTTAGGAAATTAGGGTTTTAGGAAGAGCCATTAGAATTGGTTTTGATCCTTTCATCAAAAATAGAATGCATTGTTTGCTTCTATCCCATCCAATGATTTGAAGTCCTCCTAGGGAAGCTCCATCTCTCCTTTGGAGGGATGAGTGGCATGCCCATAGTTGAGTAGAACTTTGAGGATGCTTTTTCTATTTCAATGTTAGTTCTTAATGATTTCCTTTGGTTTTCATTAAGTATATTAACATTGCAACTTGATATTGTTGATTCCTCTTCTTGGAGTGTGCTTGCTAAGCTTGAAGATAGGAGCTAGCTTGAAGATGAAGACTCTTTGCTGTCATTTTGCTGTCAATTCAACTTTGCTGATCAGAACTGCTGTTGCAGATTGAAGTTGTTGTCTGTGGAAGACTGTTGCTGCTTGGGCTGCTTCCTCTGCTTTTCTTTTGTTGTATTGTCTGTTTGTTTGTGTTGCCTACCTTTAGGTTTGAGGTGGAGCTTGTCTCCCCTTGCCTGTTGTTTTCTTAGGTTTGAGGTTGAGCCGGACTCCCTTGCCTCGCTTGTACTGTTGCATAGCATGCATTTTACTATTTACTGTTTACTGCTTGTTTTCTTTTGCTGTTTTCCCCTAGGATCTCTGATTTCCTCTGTGCAAGAGGGAATTATGATAGATATTAGGTTTCTAAACCATGCATGATAACTGTAGGTAGATTCCCTTTCAACCATAGTTTTAGGGCGTCTTTTACTTCTCATCTCAAAACAATTCAAAAATACAGTAATAAGGTTAATTGAAGTCGTACGTTACGAGCCTTAAGCTATATGGGAAAAGTTTGGTGGAGTCTCTCCAGTAATTTGGATGTTTAGTGTGGTACCCTTTGGGTGACATGCGAAGCATTCACTCCTAGGTCATAGTCTCTAGCGCGACGGAGATTGCGAACATCCTAAAAAACAGTTCTTTCGTAAAAGACTCAAACAAACATTCAAACTCTGTTTTTGTCCTCTTGGACCTTTAATCAGAAAAACCCTTTCTTAAGGAGATAAAAAACTGTCAGACAAACTTGTGTCTTCCGTAGCCCGAACTACGTTTGCTCTGATCTTTCATGTTGTATGAAAGTACGTAGGCACGAGATGCGACATCTCGGCGAGCAACCTTCCCCCCATAACCCGTAGTTAGGCGAACTACGTTGACTCTGATTTCTCGTTCCAGACGGGAATACATAGGCATAAAGTGCGATACTTTGTCGAGTCATTTTCTTTTCTTTTTAGACCAGACCTTTAGAGTAGATAGATAAACATACCCTTATATAGAAAACAAGCGTGGATCCCGTCGAGTACGATGGACGTGAGGGGTGCTAATACCTTCCCCTTGCGTAACCGACTCCCGAATCCAGGATTTGGTTGCAATGACCATTACTTTCCCTCTTTGCGTTAGGTTTACTCTGAGCGTTTCCTTTCCCTCTTGTGGGATAAATAACGCACGGTGGCGACTCTTCTATCATAGCCGGCGCCGATTTTCGCAGTAGCGACACTACCATGATGCCTTGATTCCTTTTTCAACTTTGTCAAAATAATGCTGCTTTGTGTACTTTCAATCTCTGTCAAATTTGCATTTGTGAATTGTTGATGACATGCCTTGTTTGTAATAGCTGTCATACTATTTCCTTGTTGCTTGCATGTGGTTCTTGTAGAAAAATGTCTAGGTTCTATTCCTATGGGTGTAAACATTCAATTTTCAAAGCTTGATATGATTTTGGTATGCTTGGCATGTTTTTACTTTGAAAGACCAAGTGTTGCTGTTGTTGTATGAGTTTTACATGATTGGATCAATTTGTCTATTTTGCTAGTCCATGAACCATAATTGCTAAAACTATCAAGAGACCATGTGTTTGAACTAATACAATTGCTTAGAGGTTTTACTTTTATAAATGCCTTGCAAAGTTTCATATATGTGGCTGGCTTGAATTTAATCTTGACTGTCATAATACTTGCTGTCAGTTTCTGCTTCATATTCCAATTCATGTGTCACCAATTATGTTATGTTCTTGCATCATGTTTGAAACTTTGATTTTATATGCATGAATCATGTGGTGTATGATAAGTATTTAGGCTGCATTATGATTGTTTCCATTTGCCAACAACATTTTAAGCATTCTTGTATAAACCATGACAGTCCATAGGTCAATTTCTGTTTGGAGTCATCTTTGCATGTTTTTTTCATCCAAATTCCATAAACATTGTATTTATGTCTTGTGCATACCATTACACATCATTAATTCCTTTTGTCATGAGCTGAAGCTGGCATTTTGCATACCAAGCATTTTTGTCTATAATTGCAACTTACATGCCAATTCTGGTTTGGAACTGATTCTGTTTGATCTAGGCATCTAGGATCATTGGATAACATGTTTATAAGATGTGCACACTTTCATTTAATCATGATCCATTTTATTTTGAGCTATGGCTATCATAATGCATTTTCAAGGCAATTTTTGCAACTTGCATATCAATTTTTGATT
Source organism: Lathyrus sativus (assembly GCA_963859935.3). NCBI lineage: Eukaryota > Viridiplantae > Streptophyta > Magnoliopsida > Fabales > Fabaceae > Lathyrus > Lathyrus sativus. The sequence continues at coordinate 88,588,734 of OZ012736.1, forward strand.
GGACCTGTTTTGGTATGACTTATGCATCAAGAATCATTGGTTTATGTATTTTGAAGTTGTGCATACCCTCACCTGTTCATTTTTCTTTCTGTTTTATGTTGTGACATTCAAATTGAAATTTGAAGCTTCACCTTACCACTTGCACAGCTTTTCCTTGTTTGAAGTTGTTTCTGTTTGGCCTTGGCATCTAGAATCATTAATTAATATATTTGAAAGTCGCTTGGACCATTACATAAGTTTAAAGGCATCTGGTTTGATCCTTGGTTTTCAAAATGCATTTCTAAGCCTCAACTTGCATTTACATTCGAATTTTGAAATGCGTGCATCATCTTGAAAAACTGAGATTACCACTGAAATCCTTATGAAATTTCACTTGAGATAGGCTAAAACTTTGTCCAATTTGGTGGAGAATTGATTAAGTTATGGTGTTGTCGTTTTCTTGTTTTTGCTTGCATTCCCACATTTTTGCCTTGCCCAGATTTCTTGGTTTTGTTAAGTATTTAAGTTTTAGGGGTGGCTTAATACACGGATGTATTGCCACGCCAGTGGTTGTTACCTGCACGCGTTATACCTTTTCTCGTGCTTGTCCTGGGTTCGATCCACAGTGGAGATCAACCCTTTTTGATTTTTCATGTTTTGCCTTGTTTCCATTATTTTGTGTTTCTTTCTTATCACATAACATGCGCGCGCTGCTAGCTCAGTTGGCATAATTTTGAGTTGGTATTCCAAAGGTGGTGGGTTCAACACCCACCAGGTGCCTCTCCCTCTTTTTTATCATTAAATTCTTTGTTTTTATTTTAATTATCATAACTTCTTCATTTTTTTATTATTTTTGATCGGTTCTTTTTGCAACTATCTCGTATTTGTATATATTTTCATGTGGGGCATTCATATTCTAGAATTTTTATTTGTGAAAACAACTTTGCATTGAAAACGTTCATGTTTCTTTTAGGGTTTTTACCCTCCTAATCTTTTCGAGTTTCTGATTTATTTTGTTGTGATGTGAGTTCTATGTTTGTCAACCCTTGATGTAATTGTAAATACTTGTTGCTAGTGAGCATTTGATTCATTATTGATTTCCATGTAATATCCCCTTGTTTAACTTATTTGCATTGGTCGTTACCTTCATCTTTGTCAAGATATGCTTAAGTTGTTATCTTTCATTGAGTCTTGTAAGAACTCATCTTTGCTTGCCTATTGTCATACACTTGCATGCTTTGGTTGTAACCATTCCTCCTATTTGACGTACTTGCTTTGTTATAACATGCTTGTATATGCTTGGTTGTAACCATGTTTCTTGTACTCATCATGTTTGTTTGAATGTTCATGCTTTGTTAAGTTTAGTTTCCCCAAGTGATGGAACTCCTTAGTTCTCATCCAAGTTGCCTCCTCTTTTTCTCCTTCCAAAGGAAAGGTCTCTCTATTAACCTTTGGGTCATAGATAGCTCATCACCCTCTCTTGACTTTGTTAAGTCATCTACCCACTTAGTTAAGTTAGAACCTATCCTTTAGACTTTGCTTAAGTCTAAAAATCCTACCCCTTGCTAGGAGTGCTCTTTCAATTAAAACTTAGGATAGAGTTTGTTAACTCTATGTAAGAATTATTGTCATGATTACTTACTTCCCTTTCTTGAGTGTTCAACTTAGATTTAGAGAGTTTCCTTAAACTCTACACAAGCATTGTAATGTTTGTTCCCCTTTGAACCTTGATCATAATCAAGTGTTCTTTAACCCTTGTAAGGTGAACTACGATTGCTCTGATTCTATCCTAGTTAGGATACGTAGGCAGAAGATGCGATGTATTTGCAAGAAAACTTAGAAACTATCCTTAGGTCTTTACCTACACCTTTTTACCCAATCCCAGTCCATAGCAAACATTTAGCAAACTTAGCATACAAACAAACAAAAGGTTCCTGTAGAGTACTACAGATGTTTAGGATGTGAAATACCTACCCTATGCATAACCAACCTCGGATCCCCGAATCGCTTAGCATTGTTGTTACATCGCGCAAAAGGTTCTTTCTTTCTTTAGACGTTTCCTTTGGATAAATTAAAAGTCCGATTGTGAATTCAATGAATTAAATATTCAAGTTAATTAATAGCTTGATATCACGATTCTCACCGCAACAGAAATGACGACTTCACTGGGGATGCTTAAACTTGAGGGTTTAGCCTATTTAGTTTGATTGTGTGCTATATTTGTGAATATTTGCTTTACATGTATATTTGTATATATTTGTTGATTGTTGGATATTGGGACCTTTGAGTGGTGAGACGGTCCTATACCCGGACTCGAGTGCAATTATGATAGGATGGTGGTATATTCAAGGAGGCTTATAGGGAGTTGATTCCCGACCAAGCTAACTTGAGAAACCGCCGCTTAGTGTAGGCCCTCTTGAGAGTTTAGTATTGTTAAATGAGTATTCGTGAAAATAATGCTACTTTCGACGAAGGAGACCGTGACACTGTGGACTTTTAGATTACATTCTACCCCACTTTGGCCTTACTAGGACGTAGTGCGATGGCTATAAGGAAGTATTTCCAAAATAGTTGATACGCGATACTACACTTGGATGAGACTCTCTTGAGAATATTATCGATTACCAAGTAATTTGGGAAGTTGATAATATCCGAAAGATGGGTTGTTGACTCTGAGAACCGTTTAGAACCCTTCTCTACAGGTTTGAAAATCCATACTGCACACCTTTTAGGGATGGGTAGACCTTGGATCCATGCTCGTCCTTTACACCTAGGCTTGTGTTTGTATGCATATTTGCATTACCTGTGTTTGTACATTCTGGCGTTCATAAACATCATATCATAAAGTTTCATGGAACTCAGACTTTTTTTTGTTTGTAAACATCAAGGTCATTATGGAGGGTGAAAGGAAGAAAACATTGAAGTACACTTACAAAGGTTTTAAACTAGATGACCTAATAAGGTTGGGCACCTTGGTGACAGATCCAGAGGGATTCCAGAGTAGGTATGGGAAGTTTTTGTTACTATTAAAGATAAAGATGGATGGTGGACTTCTTTCTATGCTTCTCCAGTTTTATGATCCAATCTACCATTGTTTCACCTTTCTCGATTATCAGCTAGTGCCCATGCTAGAAGAATACTCTCACTTGGTTTGGTTGCCCATTCTCGAAGAGTCTCCTTTTCCGATCATGGAGAAGGACCCTAAGGAGCAAGATATTGCCAAAGCTACACGTTTAGGATTGGTTGATATTCAAAAGAACATGACTACTAAAGGAGGAGTTTTTGGGTTGAGTGCAGAATTTTTGGTTGAAAAAGCTCAATACTATACGGATCATTTGAGCATGGATGCATTCGATGCTATCCTTGCCTTGCTCATTTATGGTATCTTCCTGTTTCCTAGCATCGAGAACTTTGTAGACCTCAACGCCATTAAGATCTTTTTGAAGAAAAACCGTGTACCTACTCTGCTAGCAGATGCGTATCATTCTGTTCATCTTAGAAATTTCCACAAAGGAGGGATGATCACTTGCTGTGCTCATTTACTGTACAAGTGGTTTATTTCACACTTGCCTAAGGCTAACGCCTTTTGGGATCCGAAGAAAGGGTGGTGGTCACAGAAGGTTATGGCTATCACGCACTATGATATAGATTGGTACAATCGATACTATGCAGGAATAATGATCATTAACAGCTGTGGAGAATTTGGTAATGTACCTCTTCTTGGTACTAATGGAGGAATCGGTTACAGCCCGGTCCTTGCTCGTCGACAGTTGGGATATCCCTTGAAGGACAAGCCCAACAGTGTTCATGTAGAAAATATTTTCTTCAAGGAAGAAAGTAATAGTCAGGAGCAGAAAGAGAAGATTCTAAAAGCCTGGAGTCATTTGCACAAAAAGGGAAAGAAAGACCTGGGAAAACCCAATTGTGTCTCTTTGGAACCCTATCTCCAATGGGTTCGAAAGAGAGCCATTGAGTTGAAGATGCCCTATTATTGATAAGAACCCATAACTTTAAAGGAGGAACGTACCTTGATCTTCATGTCTGAGGAGGAGAAGCTAAGGATTGCCTTGATCAAGGCACGACAAACCGAAGACGTGTGGAAGCACAAGTATCAAGTGGTTGTTGAAGAAAATGCAGAGGTCCAGAAGCAATTAGAGTTGAAGAATGAAGAAGTGCTCTCTTGCAAGAAGAGAAAGGCGCAAGAAGATTTATTTTCTTCTAGTCCTCAGTCGACCCCGCGGAAGTTGATCATGGATAAGCTCATTCTTGAGAAGGCCCGGATGGAAAAGGACATTGAGAAGCTCAACTTGAGGCTGTTAGGAGAACCTTCTGTTGCACCCCAAAATTTGCCCAACTTTTCTTTACCTAGCTTGTGTTTCATTTCATTCACATTAGCATTATCATTTGCATTTCATTGACATGTATGCAGGAGATCAAGAGGTATGATTACCAATTAAGGGCTATGCAAGACCTTGAAGCTAGCTAAGGAGCTTATTCAAGTGTTCAAGGGTTGATATCTTTGTCAGAGAAGTTAGAAGATCCTCAGAGAGAGTGGTTGAGACCAAGAGTGTGTGCCTCCTAACTTGAGAGTTGTGGGAGCTCCTCAGATGATTCTGAAGCCATGAAGTTGGACTTGAAGCCTTGAGAGAGCTTATGAGATATCTTGAAAGCCATCATGAAGCCTAGACAGGTCATGGTGCAAGATTAAGAAGCCTCAGCCATGAGTGGTGCAATTAGGGTTTGACTGGGTCAACCCTAGGTCAACTGATGATTTAAACAAGGTTGAGACCTAGTCCAAAGGCCATGTGATCATGGATTGATGCATTGAGGTGTTATAAGGATGATTCCAATGTTTACTCATCATGATTGAAGAGTTTGAGAAGTTTCAAGCTAGGGTTTCTAAGGCTTGACAGTGTAAAACCCCCTAGTTTGACCCCTATCTTCAAGGCATTTTAGCTCAATATGTGATTGTCATCTCATCTTACCCCCAACATGAATGTTTTAGAGCTTGCTCTTAGATTTAATTTGAGTGCTAGAAGTCCTTGATAGGACTTGTAGAACTCAAGTTATGACTTTGACAAGTTACAGGTCACCTGAGGTCTGTGGATTTGGGAACTTGAAAGTTACCCAACTTGCATCAAACTTTTGCCCTAGAAGGATGATTCCTATGGACTTTTGGTAAACATGAATGTTGTTCCTTATTCTCTTAGCTTTCTAGAGAGTACTAGAAGTCCATGATTGGATGTGTAGAACTCAACTTATGGCTTTGACAAGTCAAGGGCATTTTGGTCATTTGGAGATTACAGGTCATTTCAAGCATAAGGCCATAACTCCTATTTCCAAGCTTCAAATGGGAAAATGTTCAACATCAAAGTTGTTCAAAATGATGTTTTTAGCTTGTCTAAACATCAAGTGTCAATTGATATGGATTACATCAAGCATTGGTTGAAGAAAATTCACATGAAAGCCATTTTAATGAATTAAAATGAGAAAATTCAAAAGAAATGGGATCAACATGTTTCCAAGTCAAATTTGTGGTCATTTTGAATGGAATTAATGTTTTAGAAATATTGGCATTGCCACATTTTGGATTTGAGGTCCATAGCATGGTCATTTGGATGGTTACTTCACATTTAAGAAACATATCATATACACTCCATATGTTAAAACCAAAGAAAAAAAACCATTACATCACACTCCTTAATGATTAAGTGAATGACTTGGAGTGAGTTAAAGGCATGAGTAAGGCTTGAAGGCACATTTTCATGTTGAAATTTGGAAGGAAAGGTGAACATCCAAAATCAATAATTGGGCCTAGTTTGGGCTTGATATCCATCTGAACACACTACAAATAAGAAGTAGAACGAATTTGGAAGTTTCTGGAGCAGAATTCTGTTGAGAATCCATTGATGTGAAGAGAAGAAAAAGCTTGAAAATTGGAAATGCGTTTTGGAGAATCAAGAGGTTTCAGCAAGAACTAAGCATCAAGAATTGTCCACCATTACTCCTTGAAGGATTTGAGAGAGAATTGAGGCGCATAACCACTACAATCCAAGCTTCAAGGTTGGTTCTAAGTTCTTGAGATATCTCTTTAATTATGCACTTTTAATCCATTAGAAGCATGCGGTTAGGTTCCCCTTAACATGTAGATGAATTCTGGTTAGTTAATTTGATGGTTAGAGACAAGTTAGGGTTCCTTCCATTTTCGGTTGAGATCTGGTTTTGGAGAATCGTGCGTTTTCAGTATAAACTAGTGACATGGTTAGATTCCTGAGAAAATTCTGATCAAGATTCATGTAGACATCGTGACCAATGGTTGAGTATAGAAGGATCTAGGGTTGCACAGGGGTGGCCGGAAAAGCCACCGGCGACTTGAGCTTGCGCGCGTGAGTTGCAAGTTTGAAACGAAGAAGATACAATCCTCACCATTCGTTCGCGTGGAGAAATTGACTGAGTCAAGCAATCCAAGGCTCAGCGTTGTGCCACGTTCCCCTCCCTTCAAAACACTGCGTTTTGATTAGTGAGATACCCCAGCCTTGTTCACTTTGCTGCATGGACCAAGAATGAGTGAGTTTGAACCTTGGCATGTATTTTTTCTGATTTTGTGAATTGAGAACTCAGGCGTGTGGGCTTGGAGTTCGTTTGTTATCCCCACCTCCCTGTCCAGGCCCAACAGGGGATTTACAAGGAAAATCTGTACTTAGCACACCCCCTAGTCCCTTTGCTTGGAACTGAGTTGAGAATTGGAACGTGGGCTTAATGCAAAGATTGATATCAACACCCCCAGCGAGCCCAATCCATGAAATGAACTGATGGTCATTGCTATCTGCACCACGCGTTTGGTGATTTTATTTCAATTTTCTTTATTTTTTTCATTTTATTCATGGTTATTGATTAAGTCATATAAAATTGAAAAATGATCCAATTAATCCCATTCTTTTTGCATTATACTCATGATTGAGTCTAGTATTTTTTAGAAAATAAATATTTTTAGTTCATGCATTTTCTGATTTTATGGGAATTTTACATTTTGATTGATATTAGAATGGTTATGTTTGATACTTAATTTTGTGGAATTTTGTGTGATCATGTGGTGATGATTTTGATCCTGATTTTTTGTGTGTGATTAGTTTAGACATGTATGCTCCCATAGCATTTTTCTCACATTTTTGTGATCAAAATAGGTGTGTTTTCTAGATTGAGCTTTAGGTGCTTCCTTTTAGGGTTTAGGTTTAGTACCTTGTAGTGTAGAATTTGTTTCTAGGTCTTATTTGATGATTTGATCTATGGAATTAATATGGTAGAGTCATGATTGACCTAGGTTCCCATAGTTATTTTTGTAGGATTTTACAATTGGTTTTAGTATTTTAGTTAGGATTAACTTTAGTGCTAGGTTTTAGGTGATCCTAACTTACTAACTCAACTAGATTAACCTTCTTTAGTTCCCTTAGATTAGGGTTTTGCTTTGTTTGCCTTTGGTTGAGATTGAAGACAAGTTGAAGATAAGGTGAAGATGCTTGAAGTTGCTTGAAGTTGCTTGAAGCTTGGAGTTGCTTGTGCCTGAAGGTGTCTGATGAAGATTTAGGAGGTAGGAGACATAGGGAGAGCCTTATAATTAGAATGATTTCTTTCACAAATATGGAAAGCATCTTGTGCTTCCATTCCTCCCAATGACTAAAAGCCCTTCTAAGATAATCACATCTCTCCTTTGGAGGGATGAGTGGCTTTATCTGGGAAGTAGAACTTTAAGGGAACCAGTCTCTCATAATGATGAACCCTTACAGGCCTCCTTTGGTTGTCAATAAGCTGTTTAGCATTTCCACTCATTCTGTTAAATCAATGGTCTTCTGGTTTGAGTATCTTGAAAGATGTTGGACTTGAGTTTGAAGATGAGAACTTCATTGAAGAGTGTGGAAGAGGATGATTCCTTGAGCATTGTCATTGCAGTTGAAGCTTGAAGAGCAAGAAGAACAAGTTGATACTTGAAGATCCAATGGAGATTGAGTGAAGAGCTGAGGCTTGAAAAAGAATTGAAGGATGAAGTTGACACTTCCAGGTGATTGAAGACTACTCTGAGAAGCTGAAGCTTGTAGGAGAAGAAAACCAAGTTGATACTGGTAAAGCAAAGAGAGCTGAAGCTTGAAGACCAAGTTGATACTTATGAGGAGGATTCAATTGAGATTAAGTGTAGAGCTGAGGCTTGAGGAATAAAGGATAAGTTGATACTTACATTGATGCTTGGAGAGCCTGAAGGAATCAATTTGATACTTGCAGTTAGGAGTGAAGCCTGGGGGTGGAATTGACTGAGGAGCTGAAGCTTGGAGAAGAGAGAACAAGTTGATACTTATGTTTGATGGATTGAAACCCTAGAGAAGCAAGTTGATACTTGTCATGGAAGATGATAGCCTTGAAGGGTGATTGAAGTCTGAAGACTGGATTGCTGTCAGAAGAGCTGAAGCTTGGAATTGAAAGAGGGGTTGATCTGCTTTCCTTCCTGTCTGTTTTCTTTTCTGTATTGCTGTGACTTGTTTGACTTGCTTGATGCATTAGAATAAGTTCATATCTAGACTGACTGTAAGCTAGGAGCATGATTGCACTAGAGGTTGAGTTGCTCCCTCTGCTTGTATTGTTACTGTATGGCTTTGCTTGCGGGTATTCGGTAGAGCCCGACTCCCTTGCCCATGTGGTTTATTTTGCTTGATAGCATGTTATTTCCTCTGTATGATTGCAGTTTATTGTATCTTGCTTGATAGCACTTTATTTTATTTCTACTGTATGATTACAGTTATTCATATCTGGCTTGAGGTTGAGATGAGCTTGTGGAGGCTGCTGCCCCACACACAATTCCTCCCTCACTTGCATTGCATGCATTTTACAGTCGTTTACTGTTTACTGTTTAAGCTGATGCTTTATCTATGTCTGTTTATCATTGACATGATCCCCTAGGAATCTCACTTCCTTTGATAAGGAAGTGATGATAGAACTTTAGGTTGAAACCTATGCATGATAACTTCTAGGAGTTCCCTGTTTCAAACTTCAACCATAGGATGAATCCTTGGCATGACAACATTAGGACTTGGTAGTCTCCCTTTAGTTGAACCTGTTCTCTTCTCATCTCAAAACAGCTTAAGATACAGTAATCATGAATGATTTCTTTCGTACGTTACGAGCATTAAGCTATCTGAGAAAGGATTTTTGGAGAGATTCTTTTCAACAGTCTGGATGTTTAGTATGGCACCCTTTGGGTGACATGCGACGCATTCACTCTCAGGTCATAGTCTTTAGTGCGATTGAAATTGCAAACACAATAAAAAACACTTCTTTCATAAAAGACAGAAAACAAACTTCAAACCTTTTTGCCCCGTGGGCCCATAATTCAAAGGAAGCTTTTCTGAAGAAAAGAGTGTCGTTAAACTTTAGCGCCACCGCAAACAGGCTTTGTCCCTAACTGCTGGAACTGCTGTTTAACCCTACTCGATAAAACAGATGAATCTGAATCCCCGTAATCCGTATTAGCCCGAACTACGTAAGCTCTGATCTCTCATACCTGTTGAGAGTACGTAGGCACAATACTGATGTATTGGCGAGCCACCTTCCCCGTAACCCGTAGTTAGTCGAACTACGTTGACTCTGATTTCTCATTCTCTGATGAGAATACGTAGGCATAAAGTGCGACGCTTTGCCAAGTCATTTTCTTTTCTTTTTAAGCCAGCCTTGATAGGTAGATAGATAAACCAACTCGTCCAGTAAACACAAAAAGCGTGGATCTCGTCGAGTACGACGGACGTGAGGGGTGCTAATACCTTCCTCTTGCGTAACCGACTCCCAAACCCAGACAATGGTTACGACGACCTTGTCTTATACCTATTCGTAAGGTTTTTCGATCGTTTCCTTTCCCTTTCCGAGGGATAAATAACGAAAGGTGGCGACTCTTCTGTTTTGCCGGCACCTTATTTTCGCGGAAGCGACACCTTCTTAGGACTTTTGTTAGCTTTTATTTAGCTTTCTGTTTAAGACTTTTGTAAGATGTACTAAAATTTTGTAATTCAAAGAAATTAAGTCTATGACGTTTTTGATGTTTACAAAATCTGAGTTCCATGATACTTTGTGCATTTGCATTCATATTTATTAACCATTCAAGGAACTAAAGATTGTTTTGCAGATATTATAGGATGGATTCTGGAAAGAAGGCAACTGCAGAGATTGTGTTCTGAAGCCCAAATTTGGAGAACCTGAGGAAGCTGGGAAGTTTAGTAGAAGACCCTGAGGCGTTCAAAGAGAAGTATGGGAATATGCTGTCTTTGCTAGAAATTCAAGTGGATGAAGAGATGTTGTCAGCGCTCGTGCAGTTTTACGACTCGACCTATCATTGTTTCACGTTTCCGGATTACCAATTACTGCCAACCTTGGAAGAATATTCTGCCCTGATGGGATTGGGCATCACTCCCAGGCCATTTTCTGGAAGAGAAGGGACTCCTAGCGAAAGAATAATTGCAGAGGCCGCACATTTGGAGGTGAATGAAGTACAATCTCATATGACTGCTAAGGGACGGCTATACGAATTTCCAGCTATGTTCCTGTATGAAAAAGCTCAATGTTATGCCGAGTCAAGGAATTATGAAGCATTTGAGGCCATTCTGACTTTGCTAATTTACGGACTTTTCTTGTTTCCGACTGTTGATAATTTTGTGGACGCGCATGTAGTCAACCTCTTCTTAATCAAAAATCTCGTACCCACCTTGTTGGCTGATGTGTATTTTTCCATCCATCGCAGAAACCGTCATGGAGTTGGACATCTTGTGTGTTGCACCGTTCTTCTATACAAGTGGTTTATTTCGCACTTGCCAAGGCTTCCAGCACTCTGGGATATGCAGAATGGACTCTCATGGACAGTGAGGTTGTTGCTACTCAAACATTCAGATATTAAGTGGTATGACCCTATGTATGGAGGGATTGCCATGATTCAAAGCTGTGGGGATTTCCCAAATGTAGCGCTTATCAGCATTGATGGTTGCAATAGCTATAATCCCATTTTAGCTCGTCGCCAGTTGGGACATCCAATGAAGAATGAACCAGACCCAATTCTTTTGAGAAGTTTCTACATTGAAGAAGGGAAGGATCCAGCCTACAAGGCTCGGAATGTGTATGCTTGGCGTCACATCCACACAAGAGGAATGATTGTTTTGGATTACCCTGACACTACTGTTTCAGAATCCTACTTATCATGGGTGAAAGAAGTAACATTGAAGATGTTCTATACCCGCTTTGAGCTTAACCCAACAAAACTTACTCTTGTGGAAGAATTGAAATATGCTTTGGCAAAAGCTGAAAAAGAAGGAAAAGCTTGGAGAGATAAGTATTTCAAGGTTATGCAAGAGAAGGAAGTGCTTCAAGAGTTGGTCTATCAAGGTGGAAAGAGGAGTCAACCAGAAGACGAAGGACCCTCCAACCAGAAGATCTAGGATCTTTTTGTTTTATGTGCTTTATCATGTATCTGTATTGAAGATTTGTGTTTCAGTTTCGAATTGTTATTGTAAAACTCTCAGTTATTGATCTATGAAGACTTTGAATTTGCTTTATTCCCCCGTTGTTATAATTTTTGCAAATATTTCTTTGGATTCCTTGAATGATTAATTTTGCATTTTGCATTTGCACCCATAGCATTTCATGTGCATTTCCTGTGTTGTGTCTCATCTCGCTGTCTTATCTCCAGAATCATACTGAATCCTCGCCATCAATACAACACACGAGCCTAAGCTCGTCAAAGAATGGAAGAACACAATTTGGCTCTGGATAGGGTTGACAATGAACTTGAAGATTTACGAGGAAGCGTAGGACGAATCGTGGAAGTCTTACAAGTCATCAATGCAAAAATGGACACTCAGGCCACTGTAGTTTTTGAGATCACTAACGTAGTTGTAGAGCTGATCCCAACGGCAGTCACTGTTGCAAGTATTCCACCGTATGGGTTAATACCAGGTTTTGTACCTCCGCCACCAGTCAATCAACAATCAGTTCCTCTAGGGGCAGAGATTCCCCGAGTTGTTCCGACTTATACTCCAGCCTCTGTACAAACTCAAGTACGCCTTGTTTTTCATAACCATCCACAAGTGTTTGAAGTTCCTGATGGGTCTGAAGAAGGAAGTGGACGACATGAGAAATTGAAGGAAAGTGTAGAAACTATAGGGAGGAAGGTTAGAGCAATGGAGGGAAATGATATCTTTGGTACTAATGCCAGAGATATGTGTTTAGTATCTGGATTGGTAATCCCGCCAAAATTCAAAATCCCAACTTTGATCAGTACACCGGTGCTACTTGTCTTCAGACGCATTTGATCATGTATTACCGAAGAATGGTTGCACATGTAGAAGATGATAAGATGATGATCCATTGTTTCTAGGATAGCTTGAAAGGAGCCCTTGCTAAGTGGTATTTGAGCCTAGATCAATCTAACATTCACAGTTTCCAAGACTTGGCTGATGCTTTCATAAAGCATTACAAATACAATATGGATTTGGCCCCTGACATAAGACAGTTGTTGAGTATGACACAAAAGAATTCTGAATCGTTCAAAGAGTATGCACAACGATGGAGGGAGACGGCCTCTCAGGTGGAACCTCATTTGAATGAGAAAGAGTTGACAGATTGGTTTGTGGATACGGTAAGACCAAAATTTTATGAGAAGATGATTAGCAGTGTAACATCGAGTTTCTCCGATATAGTGGCAGTGGGGGTGAGAGTGGAATTGGGATTGAAAAATGGAAAAATGACTAGTAGTTCTAGTGGTTCCAACAACAACAATGTTAAGAAGTTCAGTGGTAATTTTCATAAAAAGAATGAGGGAGAAACAAACGCCATAACAGTGGGGAAAAGGAATCAGACTTGGAAGCAGCCTTACCAACGATATCAACGACCTCCACAAGGTTATGTTCAGCAGTCTCCACAAGGCTATGTTTAGCAACCTCACCAAAATTTGACACAACAACAGATGTATCCAGTATAGTATGCTCAACAACCATATGTGGCAGCTATAACGCCTGCTTTCAATCACCCTGTTCCGAATTATCAGACAGTGCAACCAGCACCCATGTATTAACCAGTTCAATAACAAGGGTATCAACGAGCGCCCAACGCTCCACCCTATCAGCAATATCAGCAGCCTAGGGCTCAAGCACCAAGGCAAAATTACCAAAATCGAAGACCAGCAACGAGGCCTCCATTACCTTAGATACCAATGACTTATACAGAGTTGTACCCGACTTTGGTGCATCAAGGGCTGGTAACAACGCGACGATTGAATACACCTTCAGACACTTCATCACCTCATTACAATTCAAATGCTCATTGTGCCTTTCATGAAGGTGCTACCGGCCATGACTTAGAGGGGTGTCTTGCCTTGAAACATATTGTCAAGGAGCTCATAGAGAAGAAGATTTTGTCTTTTGATGATGTGCCGCCTAATGTTAAAAGTAACCTGTCGCACCTCGAAAATTCATTTCGAACATACGACCCTCGCGCAAAAGGCGCGGAAATGCGGTTCGACAGAGTCGCCACCGAACTTTATTTTTCCCGAATGAACGGGAGAGGAAAATATCGAGAAAACCTCATAAACACGGAAGGAACACGGTCGCCGCAACCATATTCCTGGGTTCGGGAGTCGGTTACACGAGGGGAAGGTATTAGCATCCCTCGTGTCCGTTGTACTCAACGGGAACCTCTTAATTCGAGTTGTGATGGATGTTAGCTAAGCTTAATTCTTCTCTTCTCACTACTAAATACTAAAACGATACTATCAAGGCTAAAGGCGCTAAGGGGGAAGGGGATGGTTAGAGGATAGGGTGCTCGCCAAGGATTGGGGCCCTTGTGCCTACGTATGCTCATTCGGACGAGAATGAGAAATCAGAGCGTCGTAGTTCGTCTACGGGAAAGGATAGGGGAAACGGAAGATGGAGGGGATTATGCTCGCCAAGATCATCGCAATCTTGTGCCTACGTATCTTACATTCAAGAGTGAATGAAGAATCAGAGCAGTCGTAGTTCGTGGTAACGACCACGAAAGAAACTGGATTTGAATTGAGTTTGAAGGGGTACGGATGACGATTACTCAAGTCTTAAGAAAGACTTCTCGGACCCAATTAATCGGGAGAGCGAACCAAAGACTTGGGACACTCTCTTTTTCATCTCGGAAAGAGTGATGTCTGAATGGAGTTTGAAATGATGGCGATCACTTGAAGCTTAAGAAAGACTTCTCGGACCCCAAGTAATCAGGAAAGCGAACCAAATACTTGGAACACTCTCTTTTTCATCGCAAGAGGAGTTGTGTTTGAAAAGATGTTTGAAATGATGACAATTACTTGAAGTTTAGGAAAGACTTCTCGGACCCCAAGTAATCGGGAGAGCGAACCAAAGACTTGGGACACTCTCTTTTTCATCGTGAAAGGAAAGTCGTTTGAAATGGTGTTTGGGAAGATGAGTAGTTGGAGATAGTTGAATGTTGTCGAGTTGTTAATGTTATTTAAAGGCGTCAATTGCTCACACACAAATAAGATAACTCGCATCCAAACAATCGAAAGCAAGCTCAAAGACTTGAACCCACTCTTTACACCTTGAAAAAGCGTTAAATAATTGTTAATTGATTGATAATTTGTTTCGAAAATCCGCTTGACGTTGGATCAAGGGTTTGACTCATTATCGCATGCAAAGCGTGTTGAAAATAAAATTGTTTGAAAAAAGAGACCGACTTGACTTACGCATCAAGGGTCGAGTTGTAATAGGTTGATGGCGAATGCGTATGAGCACTCGACTTACGGGTTGTTTGAAAGTGGCTCGATGATGAATCGAGAATTAGTTTGAAAATAGTTTGATCCACTCTAGTCCCTATGGGTGCTTCTAGGAGATAAATTAATAATCAAAGAAATACGAAGCATACATCGGAATGGGAGAGGGGTACATGTAGGTTACACGGGATTGCACGAAATAAAGGGGTCTCATTGTCAGGTAGCCCAAGAGAAAGCCGTGTGTGTGCATTGTGTCCTAAACTACGCCTTGAGCAAAGTCGGGCACGACTCGATATTAGGATACCTGCAAATAACCAATGATACAACAACCCACCAATTTGGCTTTTAGGATTTTGATATGTTTATTAGGTGTTTTCAATTATATGGGTGAATAAGAATGAATAATGAGTATGACAATATGAATATAGCAAGATAATATAACAATAATATCCACAATAATATTTAACAAAAATTAAAGTTGTTGGTTAGTTTAGTGAATCGAATCGAGACACGAAAGAATAAGATCTCGTCTTAATCGCAAACATAATGTCGATTAATCGAAGGTAGCCTATCACGATCCCAAAGTACGGAAAATGACCCCAATGGTCATTCACCATAGATTTGAAATCGAGAAGGTTATCAACTTCGATATGCGACGCTTACAAATAAAAGACTTCATCGATCCAAAAATAAAAATGGAAATGGAATAGAAAATGAAATAGTCTCGAATAAATCATCATCTATCAATAATTTGACCGATAATAATTATTAAAATTCGTCATAGACCAAAAATCGAATAAAATGAATAAAAATCGAAAATGAAAAGTTTGAAAAAAAGTTGGTCTCGGGTTTGTTATTATTTGTCAATAGTTTGACAAACTATAACTTGGAGGTCTCGTCATCGACCAAAAAGGCAAAAATGTCCAATAACAAAAAAGAAATAAGATTGAAATTAATATGAATATATAAAGAAATCCTAAAAGAAATTATAACAACTAATATGTAAAATATTCTAAAAAATCTAAAAGAAATACTAATAAAACTCCTAAATAAAACTAAAACTTAAAAAAGTTAAAGTTTAGAAAATATAAATATAGATATACATAATATTCTAAAGAAATGTTTGAAGTATAATATATAAAAATCAAGACAAATAGACCCTCAAAAATTGATTAAAGAGGCTCTAAAAATAACTAATTTATAAGATAAAAGATAAATCTAAAAAAAGAAATATTAATAATATAAAGAAAATATTTTAGACTCTTAACCATCAATATATATATATATATATATATATATATATATATATATATATATATATATATATATATATATATATATATATATATATATATATATATATATATATATATATATATATATATATATATATATATATATATATATATATATATATATATATATATATATATATATATATATATATATATATATATATATATATATATATATATATATATATATATATATATATATATATATATATATATATATATATATATATATATATATATATATATATATATATATATATATATATATATATATATATATATATACTTAAAAAAAAACATTTACATAAAAAAAAGGAAAAGGTGAAAGTTGAGGAAAAAGGGAGACGGTCCAAAACATCAATAAAGTTTCCAGAAACATCCCAAGCTTCTTCTTCGTCAGCTTATCGTCTTTGCTCTCAAATTTTCTTGCGGTGAAACAAGCCGTTTTTCCATTCTTGGTTTCGAGCTCCGGTTAAAAGGTTTCCATCTCACTCAAACTTTGATCCTAGTTCTTATTCTCATCTCTAATCTATTTCTGTTTCATCTAATTTCTGAGTTGGTTTAAAATGGATTTGGTTTGGGGAAATGTTGAAGAAGCTGAGTTTTTGTGATTTTTGATTTCATTTGAGCTTTTTGTTGATCTGGGTTTTTCCTGGTTTTCTGTTTAGGTCTGGAGTTGGAGTGAATGTTAAGGAGGAGGATGTTGTTGATTGGAGATTTAGGTTTGAAAAAGGGAAATATGGAGGAGGTTTTATGGTGGAGAAGATGATGTGGTCGACAGAGCAAGGTTCTCGGAGGTTTGGTTTGCGGGTTACCGGCGGGAGAAAGTTCGAAGGTTGAAGGAAACAGAGGTTAGCGGGATGAAGGTCGAAGTTGAAGAGTGTGGGTTTTGACTGATGAAGATTACTAGGTTTGACAGAAAGTTGAGGGAAACAGTTATGGTAATGCAATGGTTGATGTAGGTGAGAGGGAGGAAATGGTTGCGAAGGCCGTTGTTGATAGGTGGATGGAGAAGTGATGATAAAGTGTAGTTTTTGTTTTTGCTGTGAGAAGAGTATTTGGTTGATGAATAATGGAAAACGAGGTAGGGGAGGAAGGAGACCGGTTGGAAGTGATGAAGTTTAGAAGTTGAGATGGGAGAGGGCGACTAGGGTTAGTGTCCTAGGGTTCGGAGGCTGTTAGGATTGTTTTAGGGTTAGGGTTATCCTTCTGGAGGGGACACTGAATAGTGATAGTATATATAGGAAGTTGACACATGACAGCCTGGCTAATGACTTTGGATCACTGATAATCTTGATTAAAGACTGATAAGAACCGTGTTAATGATTAAAATGGATCAATAAACATGCTGACTCAATGACTTCATTAAAATTTAATGGAAATCAAACTATATAAAAAAAACTCTTAATTAAATAACTAAAACTAATTAATAATAAACATAAAACTAATCCTAATATAATGACTTAACTAAACTAATCAACTACTTAATTAATAAATAAACAACTAATAAAAACAAACAAATAATCTAATTAAAAAATAAATAATAACATCCATTTAAATGAGCTACTACTTAAAAATAAAATAAAGAAATAAATAAATAATAAAATAAAATAAATAAAAAAACTATTTAAATAAAAATCTAAAATTAAATCCTAAACTAATTTTAATAAATAAAAAAATAACTACAAACTATTAAAAAAAGTCTATTTAAAAACTAAATCAATAAAAAAAACTCTAATTGAAATGAAAGTTTAAAAAATAAATTCTATGTTAAAAATAAAAATAAATAACTATTCTAATTCCAAAATTACTAACTTAAATCTAAAATTTTAAAATATTTCTAAAATTACTAACTTAATTCTAAAATCCTAAAATATCTCTAATATTACTAACTTAAATCTAAAATCCTAAAATATCTCTAACATTACTAACTTAATTCTAAAATCCTAAAATATTTCTAACATTACTAACTTAATTTTAAAATCCTAAAATATCTCTAACACTACTAACTTAATTCTAAAATCCTAAAATATCTCTAAAACAAAATTAAATCTAATTAATTCTAATACTAAAATATTCTAAAAACAAATTAATTCTATGATGTAAAAAATAATCTATTTCTATTTTAAATAAGAAAAAAAAATATTTCTAATAAAAATTCTAACTAAATTAAAATTCTATATTAAAATAAATAAAAACTCTATTTAACTCCACTAAAAATTATTCTATCTATTTATTTTTTTAAATAAAATTTAAAAAAAAAACTATTTAAACTAAATTCTAAAAAAAAAGAATCTAACAAAACCTATAAAACAAACCTATTTAAAAACTATCTTCTGAAAAATAAAATATTCTAAAAAATAATTAAAATCTATATTAAACTACCAAAATTCTAACAAAAAAAAACTAATTAAAAATCTATTTAAAATTTAAATCCTATTCTAAACGACTATATAAAAAAACTATTTTTAAAAAAACTATTAAAATCAAAGAATATTTAAATGGAAAATAAATAACTATTCTAATTCTAAAATATGATAATAAAAAAACTAATTAATTAACTAAATAAAATTGTAAATGTAAAATAAAAAATGTGTACAAAAAGAATAATGTTTTGAAAAGGAGAAAAAGAGCAAAATAAAAATGGAAATAAAATTTACAAAAATGCCCTTAGGCCGTGTGTCACGCTTCCATTGGGCAAAATACTCGAGATTTGAAAAATGCCCAATCGGGGGTGGACACATGTCTAAACAACCTGAAATTAAACAAACAATGCAAAAAGGACATAAGAGCAAAAAATGCGAAAATATTTTTAAAAAAAGGGTAGGACAAATTTAGGGTATGACATAACCCATTGCCAAATCATGGAGGAGTTAATGCTATAGAAGAGGCTTCAGATGAAAGGTTAGTTTGTGATGTGTCAGAGATCAAGACTCCGTTGAAGTCACTTCATGAGAAACTATTGAAAGCAGGGTTGATTAAAGGTACCCATAGTGACTGTGAGGAGTGTTCTGTTAATCCTAAAGGGTGTGGTGTGGTACAAAAAGATGTGCAAAGTCTGATTGACGATGGGTTATTGCAAGTAGGTATCAAGGTAAAGAAGGAGGAAGTTTCGGTGATTGAGTCTATTTTCAATCTACCAAGGAAAAGCGAGAAAGTCCATGTGTTCAATATGATCAGCAAAAATGTGAAGCCTGTTTTTGATAAATCTGTTGTTGATCAGCCTCGACTAGTTGTTATTCAGAAGCCGAGATCGTTTCCTTTTGAGAATACAAAGGCAGTCTCGTGGAAGTATGAGGAGGTGTAGGATGACCAGGTTGATGTGACAAATATTGCGGGAACGAGAAAGATGACCTGTAGTGGTCGAATATATCAACCCAAGATAACAGTGGTTGCTCCAAAAGAGGTTACCCATGTCGTGACAACCAAAGACAACGAGATACCTATCACTGAAGGAGATGCTGAAGAGTTCTTAAGAATTATCCGAAAAAGCGATTACAAGGTTGTTGATCAGCTTCATCAAACCCCCTCAAAAATATCAATTTTGTCTCTCCTGATGAATTCCCCGACCCATAGAGAGGCTCTACAAAGGGTGTTAATGCAAGCGCATGTGACGAAGGATATAACCCCTGGCCAATTTGATTCGGTGATAGCCAATATTACAGCCTGCAATACTCTGAGTTTCAGTGATAAAGAGCTGCCAAGGGGAGGACGTAATCATAACCGTGCTTTGCACGTATCTATCAGATGTCAAGAGGACACGTTGGCGCGAGTTTTGGTTGATACTGGATCTTCGTTGAATGTGTTGCCTAAAAGGTCACTCGCAAAGTTAGCATATGCAGGGACAGAGATGAAGCCGACGTCGTTAATTGTAAAGGCTTTTGATGGTTCAAGAAGAACGGTTGTTGGGGAAGTGGAGTTGCCAATTATGATAGGCCCTCACGTGTTCGATATCACATTTCAGGTAATGGACATTAACCCGGCTTACACCTGTTTGTTGGGACGGCCTTGGATTCATGCAGTAGGGGCAGTGACTTCCACTTTGCATCAAAGGTTGAAATTTGTTGTAAATGACAAACTGGTAATTGTGCATGGTGAAGAGGACTTGATGGTGAGTAATTTATCGTCGTTTAGGTATATTGAGGCAGATGAGGATGCGTTGGAAACTTCTTTCCAAGCGCTTGAAATAGCTAATGCAGTAATGATAGTAGACACAGTGGCAAAGAGTGGTCCATCTTTTGCATCCGCCCAGAGCATTAAGTCTACATTGGAAGAAGGTACTCCTGCAGGTTGGGGAGAGGTTATTGAGGTGAAAGCAAGACTGGGTCGCCAAGGGTTGGGTTACAAACTAACTCATATCGAAGCATCAACACACGTCGAAGGACGTCTGAAGACTATCCAAGAGGTGTTCATCAGTGGAGGATTCCAACTCAATACTATGGGAGAAGATTTTGAAGACGAGGATATTGAACAATTGGTATATCATTGCGAAGCTGCTTTAGGCAATTGGGAGGCTGTTGAGATTCCCGTGATCTTTCCTGTGTCGAAGTAATTTGTTTATTTTCTTTACTTGTTGTTGTTTTCTTTAAACCTCCATAGCCATGCCCAAGGCTATAGGATGTATTTTGTAAGGGCCCCGTGCTTCCAAGAATATTATGATTAATGAACTATTTTGTTGAATCCTTTGTTGTTTGTTTCCTCATTTGTTTTTGCTTCCTTGTTTAAAAAGAAGATGGCAATTTTCTAAAAAATCATCAAAACATTTTTCTTGTTGCTGCATTTGTCCTTGTGTGTTTTAATAAATTAAGTCATTCCAACATGCAGTGATACCCAAAAACCTGTTGAATCCAATGACTTTGCTTTCCCTCCTGACTTTGACTCACCAATATACCAAGCTGAAGATGAGGACAAAGATTTTGAGATCCCTGATGAACTGGTAAAAATGGCATGTTACGAGTACCCAGAGTTTCAACCTCACAAGGAGCAGGTAGATGTTATTAATCTTGGCACCGAAGAAGACAAGAAAGAGGTCAAGATTAGGGCAACACTTGGGGCAGAAGTCAAGCAGCAATTGGTGAATCTTTTAAAAGAGTATGTGGATGTATTTGCTTGGTCATATCAAGATATGCCAGGTTTAGACACAAACATAGTGGTCCACAAGTTACCGCTCCGACCAGAATGTACGCCAGTCAAACAAAAACTCCGAAGAACTAGACCTGATATGGCTCTTAAGATTCGAGATGAAGTGAAGAAACAGATTGACGCAGGTTTCTTGGCAGTATCCAAGTACCCCGAATGGGTGGCTAATATTATACCTGTACCGAAGAAAGATGGGAAGGTCAGAATGTGTGTGGATTATAGGGATTTGAACAAGGCCAGTCCAAAAGATGATTTCCCTTTGCCGCATATTGATACATTTGTGGATAATACGGCTCGCTTTGCAGTTTTCTCGTTTATGGACGGTTTCTCTGGATACAACCAAATCAAGATGGATCCAGATGACACGGAAAAGACTACTTTCATTACTCCTTGGGGAACTTACTGTTATAAAGTCATGCCTTTTGGTTTGAGGAATGCTGGTGCCACTTATCAAAGAGCCATGGTGACTTTATTTCACGACATGATGCATAAGGAGATAGAAGTGTATGTTGATGATATGATCGCCAAATCTCAGAGTGAGGAAGACCATTTGAATCATTTGTTAAAGTTGTTCAAGAGACTCAGAAAGTATCAGTTGAGACTAAACCCAGCCAAGTGTACTTTTGGAGTGAGATCTGGGAAATTACTCGGTTTCATTGTTAGCCACCGAGGGATTGAGGTAGATCCAGATAAAGTTTGAGCCATTCAAGATATGCCAGCTCCACAAACTGAGAAACAAGTCATAGGCTTTCTTGGAAGATTGAACTATATATCCAGATTTATTTCTAATATGACTCTTACTTGCGAGCCCATTTTCAAATTGTTACGCAAAGATCAGACAGTTGTTTGGAATTCAGATTGCCAAAAAGCTTTTGATAATATTAAGGGCTATCTTCAAGAGCCTCCGATCTTAATACCTCCTGTTCCGGGAAGACCTCTTTTCATGTATTTAACAGTACTCGAGAATTCAATGGGTTGCATGTTAGGTCAACAGGATGACTCCGGACGAAAGGAACATGCCATCTATTATTTGAGCAAGAAGTTCACCGACTGTGAAAGATGATATTCACTTTTAGAGAAAACTTACTGTGCTTTGGCATGGGATGCTAGACGTTTGAGGCAGTACATGATTTGTCATACTACTTTATTGATTTCAAAAATGGACCCGATAAAGTATATTTTTGAGAAGCCTGCTCAGACAGGAAGGCTCGCCCATTGGCATATGTTGTTATGAGAATATGACATCCAGTATGTGGCCCAGAAGTCTATCAAGGGCAGTTTCTTATCAGATTATCTTGCAGATCAGCCAGTTGAAGATTACGAGTCTCTCAAGTTTGATTTTTCGGACGAGGATATTATGTTGGTGAAAGATTATGAAGAGCCAGGTCCTGATGAAGGTCCCGAGCCGGGTCTTTGGTGGAAAATGATGTTTGATGGTTCCTCAAATTACAGTGGGCATGACATAGGCATCGTTCTGATGAATCCAGAAGGTGGTTATACCCCATTTACAGCAAGGTTAGACTTTGAATCTACAAACAATATTGCCGAATATGAAGCATTCATTCTTGGCCTTGAAGCAGCTATTGACCTAAGAATCAAACTTCTCGAAGTAAGTGGAGATTCAGCTTTGGTTATTTATCAAGTTACAGGTGAATGGGAGACTAGACATGAGAATTTGATCCCTTACAGAGCCTACATCATTGAAATGATTGAATACTTTGATGAGTTCACTTTCAAGCATGTTTCGAGATCTGAAAATCATATTGCCGATGCTCTAGCCATGTTAGCCTCAATGTGGAAAGTCAGGTACCTCAATGATGCTACTCTCATTCGAATTGAACGCAAGACTGAGCCTGCCTACTGTCAGATGGTTGAAGAAGAAGTTGATAACAAGCCATGGTTCCACGACATAAAGAATTATCTGTTAAAACAGGAGTATCCAGTTGATGCTACATCACTTGACAAGAAAACCTTGAGAAGATTGGCATCTAAGTTCTTTCTTCGTAATGATGTGCTCTATAAAAGAAATCATGACATGGTCCTACTTAGATGTGTCGTAAGATGAGAAGCAGATCTGTTAATGCAAGATATTCATGAAGGAACATTTGGCACTCACACTAATGGATATGCCATGTCCAAGAAGATTTTGAGGGTTGGGTATTACTGGTTGACTTTGGAAACTGACTATATTCAATATGCCAGGAAATGTCACAAATGCCAAATTTATGCGGATAAGATGCATGTACCTCCGACGTTGTTAAATGTGTTGACATCGCCTTGGCCGTTCTCTATGTGGGGCATTGACATGATTGGGGCAATCAAGCCTAAGGCTTCTAACGGACACCGATTCATTCTGGTCGCTATTGATTACTTCACAATGTGGGTTGAAGCTGCATCCTACGCCAATGTTACTCGGCAAGTGGTGGCCCGTTTTATTAAAAAGGAGATTATCTGTCGGTACGGAATCCCAATCCGAATCATAACAGATAATGGTACTAATCTGAATAACAAAACCATGAAAGAGTTGTATGGTGATCTCAAAATTGAACATCACAATTCTTCTCCTTATCATCCCAAAATGTATGGAGTTGTCGAAGTTGCAAACAAGAACATCAAGAAGATTTTGCAAAAGATGGTGAAAACATATAAGGATTGGCATGAGATGCTGCCATTTGCCTTGCATGGGTATAGAACGCCCGTTCGCACTTCAACAGGGACAACCCCTTTTTCCCTGGTGTATGGGATGGATGCAGTACTTCCTATTGAGGTTGAGATACCTTCCTTAAGAGTCATAATGGAAACCGAGCTTGAAGAAGCAGAATGGGTGAGGGAAATATTTGATCAGTTGAATCTTATTGACGAAAAGCGCATGACTGCGGTATGTCATGGTCATATATATTAGAAAAGGATCAAGAGAGCTTTTGACAAGAAGGTTCGTATCCAAGAGTTTTGAGAAGGGGAGCTTGTACTCAAAAAGATTTTGCCAGTTCACAAGGATGCACGGGGAAAATGGATGCCCAATTATGATGGCCCGTTTGTTGTAAAAACAGTCTTCTCAGGGGGCTCGTTAATTCTAAAAACAATGGATGGGGAACATCTTACACATCCGGTGAATTCTGATGCAGTACGAAAATATTACGCCTAAAGAACCCGATAGGTCGAAAACCTGCAAGGGCGGCTTATGCAATAATGGGTATCCCGCTGGATCATAACCGATGAAGGAGGTCCAGGAAAATGTTAGGGATGAGATAAAAAAAAATGAGCTCGCTAAGTTGAAAACCCAAAAGGGCGGCTTAGGCCAAAAAGAGCGTCCCAGTGGATTGAAAATATGAAAAGGCAATCCAGGAAAAAGTTAAGGACAAAGGCGTTTCACTGCATCAGATGGATCATCACCTCTGCAAAAGATTTTACAGGAAGTCCATTTTAACCGTTCTTGTCAGAAGCAAGGTTTTGGAAAGGTTTTAGTCATTAGGGATAGATTGTCAGTGGATTCAATGTAACCTTTTTTCACGTTGCCATTTTCAATTGTAGAAGTTCCATGGAGTTCCGTCATTGACAAACTTCCATTCTTAAATGAAATCAGTTTTTAGACCATTCTTTTGCAAATTTACCATTTCCTTTGTTTCCTTTGTTATGCAAAACATGATTTATTAATCAATGATAATTTTGAAAGCATTAGGTTCGAACTTAAAAATAACTTTTGGAAGATTAACAAAACATAAAATACTTTGGCTCACGGAAAGGTTCGGTGGAAATCATACCCCTCGAAAGGTCTTAACGTGGCAGAAGCTTTGATGTGCAATCTCGATACATCTCCCATTGAAACGTCAGTTGATTGATTTGTTAGGTTGCTCATTTAGTCGTGTGTAGTTACCAAGATTGAAGACCATCTCCCCAGGTTTCTTTACAAGATACGTTCTTATGATAGTGGACTCATCCTCAGTGGAAGCATCCAGAGCCTCTATTTAGAGTTACATTGTCGATTCTGGAAAGCTTCCCTGAAGCTTTATTTCCCAAGCGAAGTGGGTTTATTTCCCAAAGAATCTACAAGCACCTTTTGTTTTAGGAATTTAGTGTGATTCATTGCGTCCCTAGCAAGATAGATTGGCTTATCTATCTTTCTCTTGAGTCTCCAGATTCTTCTGTCTCTCGTCAGAGTCGGCTCTTGCATATCATTAATCATTGGCATCATGGCATATCATGTGCATCTCTCTTGCCTCTGTTGTCGTTGGATGTTACTTTTTGTCTTGTCTGTTTCCTGGTTGTTATCAGTGGTCTTGTTTGTTATTCTTCGGGCATCCTCCGTCTTTTTAGGGTGTTCGTCGTCATCAATTCCTCTACTTTAGCTGTTACTGATTTTGTTTGTGGTTATAGGTCGTCACCTGTATCCTTTTTGATTCTAGTCGTTACTAGCACCTTTGGATGTTCCCATTTGTTACTGATATCGTTTCCCTGGTCGTCGCCAGTTTCTCTCCTTAAAGTCTAGTCGTTACTAGCAACTCCCGTTGTTTAAAGTCCAGTGGTAACTGGCATTGTTGAAACTCAATGGTAATTGGCAGTTCTTTTGAAAGCCCAGTGGTAACTGGCAATGTTTAAAATCTAATCGTTATTGGTATTGTTTGGTTTGGTCGTCACCATATCTTTTGAAAGTCCAGTGGTAACTGGCATTGTTTAAAGTCCAATGGTAATTGGCAACTCTTTTTAAAGTCCAATGGTAATTGGCAGTTCTTTTGAAAGTCCCGTGGTAACTAGCACTATTTAAAAATCCAATCGTTATTGGTATTGTTTGTTTAGTCGTCACCATACCTTCTAAAGTCCAGTGGTTACTGGATTTGCTTGAAAGCTAATCGTCATTAGTATCGAGAGTTGGTTGTTACCAACTTCCCCAGCCGAAGTCCTGTATTGTATCAATGCAATTCGGAGTTCCCAATTATTGGTTTGGTCGTCACCATCACCCCCTGTAAGTCTAGTGGAGACTAGTACCCCTTGAAATGTTTGTTGTTATGGTCGTCACCAGTATTCCCAGCAAAGCGTTGCTTTCCCATTCGAGTCTCGGAGATCTAGTGGATACTAGCATCCCTGGTGTGTCTGGTCTTGTTTCTGCTCTTTTCCTGAAGATCCCGTTCGAACTCTTCATTATAGGAAATTCCTCATTTGATTATCTCTAGTGAGGTTTGCGTCTCTTTTCTTTCGTTTCCCTCGGTGGAAAATTGCCTTCTTCCCCAGCGGAGTGTTGTCTCCTTTTCCCCAATGAAGATTTCTCTTCCCTGTTGGAGTTTGCGTCCCTTGTGTGAAAGTTTCCCCCTGAGCAGCATCTTTAGTCACATTTGAACTATTTTGTTGTTTTGCCTTGAATCTTTCCCCAGCATGTTGGGTCCCCCGTGAGTAGTTACTCGTTGTATTGCCATTTTTTTATCTTTGCTCGTGTGTCTGCATCCGTCTTGCATTCAAACATCATAAAGCATCATCTAGATTAATGGCATATTCGCATTTGTCCTTTTGCATACCATCGGATCTAAGGGACAAAATTTTTGGTTTGCTATATTTAAATACCTTTCACTACGATTCTGCGAGGATTGTCATCTCTCACTGTCATCCAGTGAAAAATATTTAAATAGGGGCAACTGTCATACCCCAAATTTTGACCCCTTAGATCTTCATCATTTTAGGATCATACTCATTTGATTATCTAACGTTAACCCATTTCAAGTTTGTCTTTGTAAAGATACAGGAATCAGGGTTCCGTACAGCCAAAAATCGAGGTTTCGAGGGTTAATCAGTCAATGTCTTGGATTGATTCTCCATGAAACAAGATCAGACAACTCCATTGGATCAAGCATGAATCCAATTTAAGGTTGTCACCCGAGGATCAAGAATAGTGCAGTTGGGATACCTGATTAGGGTTTTCGATCAGGAAAAGTCAACTGTGGTTTGACTTTTGATTTAAAAGGTGTTACAATGGTGGGATCATGGTCCATAAGGTTCATATGGCTTGGTAAAGTCTACTTAAGAAGTTTCAAGGACTCAAAAGACCCGGAGCATCAACAGTCGACTCGGTAGTCACCGATCGATTGCTAGGTTGACCGAAAAGTCAATTATTCACTCATAAGGAATTTGACCTCAAGATATGAATCAAAAATGTTCCTAATGGCATATTGAAGGTGAGAAAATACTTAAAAGGGGGGTTGAATAAGTATGAAGATAAAACTTAGAAATAAAAACTCAAGGATTTTTATCCTGGTTCGTTGAACTCAACTACTCTAGTCCACCCTATCAAGAGTGATCTGCCTTTCTCAAACAACGACTTAATCCACTATTTAATCAACTGATTACAATAGTAAGCACTAAGAACAACTGTTCAAAGTCTTCTCAAGAACTACTGATCCTAACTGGATCTTCTTAAGGTTCTCTTACAATCAAATGTAATAATAATACAAGTGTTAAAAAATGCTTCTAATAAAGCTTTATCACAACTGTGATTTTTCACTTAAGATGAAGAACAATGAAATGAATTCAGCAAATGAGTATAAGTTGTATGAGAGCTTGTAATGAATCCTTTCAAGTACTTTTTTTTTAACTGAAGAAGATGAATGGAGTCTTGCTTTTATAGGCACAGAGGTCCATGAAGTCTTTCACGTTGAGAACTGTGTACCAAAAAGGTCTGAGCCTTTTTGTCTTCACATCATATGACCTTTCCTAGAAGAAAAATGCACTGAAAAATCCTTTTTGTTTGTGTTCTTGTGTCTAGCATAAATAAGGAAAGAGTCGTTTGGTTATTCCAACGAACATAACTTTGAATTCTTCTTCAACAAGTTTCAGCAAGAATCATCAGAGTCTAGAGTGGTCAGAGTCTTTTGATGTTCATCAGAGTTTGCTGAATCAGAGTCTTTGCAGCAAGTGTGCTTTCAGCGTGTAAATGTTCAGAGCAGAGTTTTGGATCAGATCCTTAATACTGGCAGCGTTAGTACTATCAGAGTCTTCTGAAGTAACTGTGCTTGAAACAATTCATACAGAATTCCTCATTGCTTCAGATGCTTCTGGATTCTGCTTCAGATTCTTCTGTAGCTTCTACTTCAGATTCTTCTGTAGCTCCTGCTTCAGATTCTTCTGTAGCTTCTGCTTCAGATTCTTCAGCAAGCAATGTTCAGAATCTTCTAAGAGATGCTTCTGACGCTTCAGAGCCTTGCATATTTCTCATGTTCAGATCTAATTTTCTTCTAGAGTAATATTCACTTTAACATCTGCAACAAACATTCTCAAACAAATTTTAGAGTATATAATTCTTTAATACAAAATTTCATAAGAGTTATCATCAAAACCTAGAGATATTATTAAGAACCAATTTGTGTTCTAACAATCTCCCCCTTTTTGATGATGACAAAAACATCAGAAATTTTGTTCAATAGAAAATAAAGTAATTAAAACTCCCCCTGAGATGATGAATCTCCCCCTGAATTGAATACTGAGAAGGAATAGAAACTTCCCTTTTTCATGAGTATTCTTTTCAGAATCAGAGCCTGAATGTTCCAATCATTAGATCTTGCATGTTTCAGAGTCAGAGTCTGATAGGTAAAATATGATCTGGGAGACTTAGAGTTTCTTTTAAAGAATATATTAGAGTTATTAAACGTTCTGAAACACTAAGAGTTTATGTTAGTTAAAATTGATATGTCTGAAGTTTCATTTTGGTAGAGTTTATTTGAACAGTCAGATCCATTTTCTCCCCCTTTTTTGTCATAATAAAAAAGTAAAAACTTTTAAAAGACAAATAAAAGGAAATACAGAAAAGATAAATCATGTAGAGAAAACACTGAGTCATTCATTCATTCAGAGCAAAAGATACAAAACATCAGATAAAAAACAAGTAGATGTGCACAAACATCAGATGCAGAAAAAAAATAAACTAAGTTTGTTTGGACATAATCATCTTCAACAGGTTAGTGATCTCAGATGAAGACTGTTCTTGCTTTGCCATCCACATAGCCATGTTTTCATTCTTCTGATCTTGTTTGGACATCCATTGAGCCATGTCTTCAGATTTCTGGTCTTGTTTGGCCATCCATGACTTAATCTCAGATTGTCCAGCTTCCAGAACTGCAATCTTATCTTCAAGATCTGGATACTCTTTCTTGACCTCAGATGAAGAAGGTGGGGTAGATTATGAAGCAGGAACAGAATCAATTTCCATAGGAGATGCAGAGTTAGGAGCAACAAATCCAGAGGGATGTTCCACAAGAGTCATAGCCAGAGGGTTTTCTTCAGATGCAGATTCAGCAGTCACTTATGTAGCAAATACTTCAGAAGATGAAGGAACATCTTCAAGAAGTAAAGGTGCAGATCTTTTCATATTCCAGATCATGCTTTTAGCAGTCTCAGCAAATCTGAGCTTCGCATCATCAAAACATACATTCTTCAGATTTGAGGCTACAGTATTAAATCTGTTGATGAAGCTATTCCAGATAGCATCAGATTCATTTGCACCCATTGTTGATAAGCACCTCTTCTGAACAGAGCCTAAATGCATCTTTATTTCTTTCATAAAACGTGTAAATAAATTATCAACATTCAGCCTAGGTTTTGGTTTCAGAAGGGTTTCTAAGGTGAATGGCTTAGGCTGAGGTGAAGGTGGAATGGCAAATTCTGGAATGATGATTAGAGGACGAGGATAGAAGGGAATGGATGGAGAGTTAGATCAAGTGATAGATTTTGATCTGATTAAGGAATTTAGCAAAAATGGTTTTGCATTTGATGCATAGGAAACAACATCAAATGAGGTGGAAGTGTAAGGAATGAAAGCAGATTTATCAGATAAAAGAGATTCGATGAAACCATGTTTGGCAGTTCTTTTATATATGTTTGGAGAACAAATGGTAGAATGATGGAAAGCTTAGGTTTAAAAGGGGTGATAGAGTCAGATGGTTCAATTTTGTGATAGAAATTTTTGAACTTGAAACCAGAGGGAAGTGTAGCAGAGGGAAATGGTTTACAAGAACCAAAGGATACAAACTCACATGTCCTTGGCTTAGGTTTTGGAATGGTGTTGGGAATGAGAATTTTAGATGAAACAGGTGGTTCTGGTTGGTTAGCTTCAAATGCTTTGAGAGAGGGAGGTGAAATGAAATCTGGATGGATATCAGATGCAGATGAATTTGAGGATGTGGTTGGGGTACAAGACGTAGAAGACACTTTAAATACAGTCTTGATAGGTGTAACGTTTAGAACCTTTGTCTTAGGTATATTTGTTTCAAGAGGATTGGTTGGTTCTAGTTGATTCTCATAAGGTTTGGATGGAGGTTCAGATACAAGTGGTTCAGAGATAGGTGGTTCAGAAACAACTTGTTCAGGTGCAACAGGATCAGATGCAACTGGATCAGATTGTATGGGTTCAGATGTATCTGGTTGTTGTATTTCTGGTTGTTGTTATGGTGTAGGTTGTTTTGTTGGTTTTGTTTGAGGGATTGGAATTTGGTCTGCAGGAGTTGTTGTTGTTGTTGTTGTTTCAGATGGAGGAATAACAAAGGTTTTTAGTGGAGTAGTGGAAATAGGATCAAATGATTTTTGTGGGGAAGGAATTTTTGATGGTTCAGATTTTTGAGATGGAGCAGGAATAGACTGTTTTTGAGTGGGAGGAGGTTTAGGAATAGAACTAAATGTTGATTCATTTATAACAATTTTAAAGAAAGAAGATATAAATGATTTAGTACCTTTAGTCTTGATACGCTTGGTGGGAATAGAGGGAACTTCTCCAGAAGCTTTTCTCTTGATCTGCTTCTGTGGCTTGTCAGCAACTTTTGGCTTCTTCTGAGCAGCAGCTTCTTCTGCCTCTGATTGACTTCTTTTCCTCATGTTCTCATTGTATACATATGGCATTGGTTCTCTTTCTCTTTTCAGAATATCTGCAAGAATAGGCATTCCATCTGCTTTGCATGAATCAATATACCAAAAAGTGGAAAATTGTCAACAGGAATTCTCTTCTGACTGATTTTAGAAATATTCAACTTCTTGGGTGCAGCTGTGAGTTCATCTACAATCTTTAGTCTCTGAAGACTCTTTGCATTTAGTGGTTTTCCAACAATGGATTCAAGTTCATCCTTAACTCCAGCTTCATACAGAGCAGTCACCAGACCATTCTCTGTCAGAATGTCTGAAATCAATCTTCCAAAGGGAATCCATGTCCTGATCTTCTGTCCCTTATCCTTTACAGATTCTCTTGAGGCACTGATATGGTTCCACAGATGCATAAAGAGGATGTAAGGAAGATCTACCTTTGTACTCTGACTCAAATAGTACATGAAGTAGAGTTATTCATTGTTCACATAATCTGGAGAATTGGTAGATTTTCTGTGATGGATACATCCCAGAAAAATCTTTGCCCAGATTTTATAGTCAGGCTTCAGATCCTTAAATTTGTTAGAGTCTTGTCCAGATGTAATGACTTCCTCATAAACTTCTTCCATGTCCACACGCCCAGCTGGCAGATGACATACTCCATCAGTCTCCTCATACCCTATGAGTTTCCTGATAAGATCTTCAGTTATGATGATCTCCTTTCCCAGAACATAAGATAAAATGAATTTTGGATAAACAGAAGCATGTATCCAGAATTCCTTCACTAGATGAGGGTAAACTGGTCCAAACAATCTGTCAAAATATTTTACCCAGCTTTGTGCATCAATTATAGAACGAAATTCAAACCCATTTTCAGCTAAAGAATCAAATTCCACCATGGATTCACAGAGAACTTCAAGTTTGTCTACAAGGGTTAACAATGTCCTCTAAGG
Organism: Lathyrus sativus; assembly: GCA_963859935.3. Classification (NCBI taxonomy): domain Eukaryota; kingdom Viridiplantae; phylum Streptophyta; class Magnoliopsida; order Fabales; family Fabaceae; genus Lathyrus; species Lathyrus sativus. The sequence continues at coordinate 88,620,704 of OZ012736.1, forward strand.
TACCGTGAATGGAGTCACACCCATATTTGCTGAAGTAACTGCAACCATAGTTGATTGAAATTGAGCTGCTGTAGAGGATGAGGTTGCCATTGATGAAGATGAAGATGATTGGGACGAAGGTTTAGGGTTTTTGTGAAGAGAGAAGAGAAGGCAGGAATGCATAAAATTGTTTGTGAAGTGAAAAGTGTGAAATTGGTGTGAAATGTGGTATTTATAGAGAAAGCAATTAGGGCAATCAATAGACACACATAGCACGTTCTCACATAGCATTAAATGACAATTAATGAAAGAGAATAAAAATTATTTCAAACATTAATTGATTCTGACAAATTGGGGGGAAAATCAAGATTTCCACTATTCAAACCATACCTCAAATGACTCTTCAGTAGTGTACACACTATCTTTTCAGATTCAGAGTGACACGTGTTTGCTTGCATGTGCTTCTGAATTCTCTTGAGAAATGAAACATTAGCCAACGTTCAGATCCTCTAAGATTGGTTAGTTCAGATACACACAAATAATAAAAAATCAAATAAATAACAGATGAAATACTTCAGAGTTTTAAACATTTTGCATCTGAGAAATTTGCTTTTGATAAATATCATTCTGGACAAAAATCCATACAATATTTTTCAGAATAAATTTGAACCTATCTTCAGCAAGGGGTTTTGTGAAAACATCTGCCCATTGATGATCTGTATCAACAAAGGCTAAGTTTATAACACCCTTCTGAACATAGTCTCTGATGAAATGATGTTTAATTTCTATATGTTTTGCCTTAGAGTGTAAAATAGGGTTTTTAGACAAACATATAGCAGAAGTATTATCACAGAATATAGAAATATTACTTTCAAAAATCTGATAGTCTTCTAGCTGACTTTTCATCCAGAGCATCTGTGTGCTACATCCAGCAACAACAATATATTCTGCCTCTATAGTTGATAGTGCAATTGTGGGTTGCTTCTTGTTGTACCAAGAGATTAGATTTCTTCCTAGAAATTGACAACTTCCAGAAGTACTTTTTCTTTCCACTCTGTCTCCAGCGTAATCAGCATCATAGAATCCAACTAATTTGAAATCATCTGATTTTTTGTAACACAAACCCACATTAGAAGTACCTTTCAGATATCTTAGAATCCTCTTAACAGCTGTTAAGTGTGATTCTCTAGGATCTGATTGGAATCTTGCACACAAGAATACACTAAACAAAATGTCAGGTCTAGAAGCAGTTAAGTAAAGAAGAGATCCTATCATACCTCTATAGAGTTTATGATCTACTTTCTTACTTACCTCTTCCTTACCAAGTGTACTAGTTGGATGCATGGGAGTCTTTGCCATCTTACTATCAGTCATGTTAAACTTCTTCAGAAGCTCTTTAACATATTTGGTCTGATGAATGTAAGTGCAATCTGGAGTTTGGTTGACTTGAATTCCCAGAAAGAATCTCAATTCTCCCATCATGCTCATTTCAAATTCTGCCTGCATACATTGAGCAAACTCCTTTCCCAGCATAACATTGGTAGATCCAAATATAATGTCATCCACATATATTTGACAAATTAAAAGATCTTTCTTAAATGTTTTCCAAAAGAGTGTTGTGTCCACTTTGCCTCTGATGAAATTTTTCTCCAGAAGAAAATTGCTTAATCTCTCATACCAAGCTCTGGGAGCTTGTTTTAAACCATAAAGAGATTTCTTTAGTTTGAAAACATGTTCTGGAAATTTTTCACTCTCAAAACCAGGAGGTTGGTGAACATAAACTTCTTCTTCTATAATACCATTTAGAAAGGCACTTTTAACATCCATCTGATATAGAGTGATGTTACTTTGTGCAGTAAAAGAAATGAGTAAACGAATAGACTCTAACCTTGCTACAGGAGCATAAGTCTCTGTATAATCAATTCCTTCTCGTTGACTATACCCTTGAGCAACAAGCCTTGCCTTATTTCTTTCAACTTCTCCTTTCTCATTAAGCTTGTTTCTGAAGACCCATTTAGTTCCAATTATGTTGAATCCTTTTGGTCTTGGAACTAAATCCCACACATAATTTCTTGTGAATTGATTGAGCTCTTCTTGCATGGCAATAATCCAGTCATTATCTTGCAGAGCTTCATCCACAGAAGTTGGTTCAATAATTGACACCAATCCAAATAATGATGCTTCAAAAGATCTGAGGAAGATCTTGTTCTAATGGGGTCATCCTTCTTTCCAATGATCACATCCTCTGGGTGAGAGGCCTTGATTCTGGAAGATGATCCTCTAATAGTTGATTCTTCAGAAATGTTCAAGTTGTTCATCTGAGAAGCTAAAGGAATTGCATCTGGCGTTGCTTCAGGTTCCTTCGCTTGAGCTTTGTCTGCCTCTGAGCCTTCAGAGTCTGTGAGAATTACTTCTCTATCTGCAGAACTTTCAAACTGCTTTGGCTTTTCAATGCCAAGCTTATCATCAAATCTAACATGAATAGATTCTTCCATAATCTGTGTTTCAGTATTGTATACTCTGTAGCCTTTAGAGCGTTCAGAATACCCAAGCATGAAACACTTCTGTTCTTTTGAATCAAACTTGTTAAGATTCTCTTTAGTATTCAGCATATAACAAATACATCCAAAAGGATGAAAATATGAAATGTTGGGCTTTCTGTTCCTCCACGATTCATAGGGAGTCTTTTCCAGAAGAGGTCTTACAGACACTCTGTTCTGAATGTAACATGCCGTGTTTATTGCTTCTGCCCAAAAATGCTTTGCCAGATTAGTCTCGTTGGTCATAGTTCTGGCCATTTCTTGCAGAGTTCTATTTTTCCTCTCTACAACCCCATTCTGTTGTGGAGTTCTAGGACAGGAAAAATCATGAGCAATGCCATTTTCATTAAAATAATTTTCAAAATATTTGTTTTCAAATTCACCACCATGATCACTTCTGACTTTAATAATTTTGAAATCTTTTTCATTCTGGACTTGTTTGCAGAAGTCAAAGAATACAGAATGTGACTCATCCTTGTGTTTTAGGAACTTTACCCATGTCCATCTGCTGTAGTCATCAACAATGACTAATCCATACTTCTTGCGTCTGATGGATGCAGTTTTCACTGGTCCAAACAGATCAATGTGAAGTAATTCTAATGGTCGTGAGGTTGAAACAACATTTTTAGATTTAAAGGAAGATTTTGAAAACTTTCCTTTTTGACATGCTTCACAAAGAGCATCTGAGTTGAACTTCAGCTTAGGAAGTCCTCTGACCAGATTGAGTTTATTAATCTGAGATATATGTCTCATATTAATATGGCCCAATCTTCTGTGCCTGACCCATTGCTCATCATTAACAGACAAGAGGCATTTAACATTTTGAACTTTAAGTTCTGAAAGATTTATTTTGTAAATGTTGTTCTTCCTCTTTCCATTAAATAGGATTGAGCCATCCTTCTGACTAACAGCTTTACAACATTGTTGATTAAATATTATATCATAACCATTGTCACTTAATTGACTTATGGACAATAGATTATGCTTTAATCCTTCTACAAGAAGAATATTAGATATAAAGGGAAGGTTACCATTACCAATAGTACCAGAGCCAATGATCTTGCCCTTCTGATTCCCTCCAAACTTCACTTCTCCTCTAGATTTAAGCTCCTGGCTTTGGAACATAAAGCTTTCTCCCGTCATGTGACGTGAGCAGCCAGAGTCCAGGTACCATGACTGGCGTCTTGACTTTTCTGCTAAAAACATTTGCAACAGGGATAATCTTATCCTCAGGTACCCAGATCATTTTAGGTCCTTTTTGGTTAGCTGCCTTGAAAGTTGGTCTGAACTTCTGTCTTTTTACAATAGTATTGTTCTGACTTACTTTTGGCTTAAACACAGGAATGTTCTGATCAGAACGTGTGTTTTTAATGTCATTCAAATGACCAAACTTGAAATGAGAGTACAAGGGAGTTTTCTTAATAACAAGTTTATCAACAGGCATTGGATTTAAATCCTTTCTAGAGGAGGATTCATATCCAATTCCTTTCCTGTTATTTATGCTAACCCCATAGATCATAGAAGCCATCTTGCTTCTGTCTATGCTTTTAGCAAGAAATTTCTGAAAGCTAAAGTCATATTCTTCTAAAATGTTTTTGCATTTAGACTTACTTTCAGATTCAGAGTTTTGTTGAGCTATTTCAAAATTGGCTTTCATTTTTAAATTATTTTCTTTTAGCTCAGCAATTTCTAATCTTAACAGATTATTCTCAGAGCCAAGATTGCACTTAAGCTTCTTGCATTTAAGCTTAATCTGATTATAATTTTTCAGGACTTCAGATAAGACTTTAATAAGCTCTTCCCTAGTGAGATCAAAAAGTACCTCTTCTGAGTCAGATTCAGAATCAGACTCAGATCCAGATGATTCTTCATTCTAATCTTCAATACCTGCCATCAGAGCCATGTTGGCGCATTCATCTTCAGATTCTGATGAAGATCCAGATTCATCAGAGTCATCCCTAGTTGCCATTAGAACCTTCTTCTTTTTGTCAAACTTTCTCTTTGGCTTTTCTTTAAGAAGCTTTGGACATTCACTCTTGTAATGGCCAGGTTCTTTGCATTCAAAGCAGACAACTTCCTTCTTTCCAGATCTTTTTGGTCCAGAGGACTCCTTGCACTGATCTGGTCTTTTGAAGTTCTTGAACTTCCTTTGCTTGTGCTTCCAGAGTCTGTTGATTCTTCTGGACAACAAGGATAGTTCATCTTCTTCTTCAGAAGAAGATTCTTCAGAGCTTTCCTCTAACACCTGCAAAGCTTTCACATATTTGTTAGATTTTAAGGCAATAGACTTACCTTTCTTTTGAGGCTCATCTTCCTCAAGTTCAATTTCATGACTCCTTAGTGAGCTGATTAGCTCCTCCAGAGTGATCTTGTTCAGATCCTTGGCAAGCTTCAGAGCAGTGACCATAGGTCTCCATCTGATAGGCAAGCTTCTGATGATCTTCTTCACATGATCAACAGTTGAGTAGCCTTTGTCCAGAACTTTTAAACCAGCTGTAAGAATCTGGAATCTAGAGAACATAGTTTCTATGGACTTAAATTCTTCCATCTTGAACGCTTCATACTTCTGTATTAACGCCAGAGCCTTGGTCTCTTTTACTTGAAGGTTTCCTTCATGAGTCATTTTCAAAGACTCAAACATGTCAAATGCAGTTTCTCTAATTGTGATCTTTTCATACTCAGTGTGAGATATTGCATTTAACAAAATTGTTCTAGCCTTGTGGTGATTTCTAAAATCCTTCTTTTGGGCTTCTGTCATAGATTTTCTGTCTACTTTCTTGCCATTCCCATCAGTGGGATGAACATACCCATCTATGACCAAGTCCCACAAATCAGCATCATAACCAAGGAAAAAACTTTCAATCCTGTCTTTCCAATAATCAAATTTCTCCCCATCAAACATAGGGGGTTTTGTACTGATTCTGTCTCTTTCTTCATATCTGTTAGATGTTGAAGCATCAGCCATAATAACAACCAAATATATATCAAAGTTTTTCTCACTAGATCTTTTCTGTCACTGTGAAGTGGTAGCACACACAGAACCAGAGCTCTGATGCCAACTGAAGGTGAGAAAATACTTAAAAGGGGGGTTGAATAAGTATGAACATAAAACTTAGAAATAAAAACTCAAGGATTTTTATCCTGGTTCGTTGAACTCAACTACTCCAGTCCACCCTATCAAGAGTGATTTGCCTTTCTCAAACAAGGAGTTAATCCACTATTTAATCAACTAATTACAATAGTAAGCACTAAGAACAATTGTTCAAAGTCTTCTCAAGAACTATTGATCTTAACTGGATCTTCTTAAGGTTCTCTTACAATCAAATGTAATAATAATACAAGTGTTAAAAAATGCTTCTAATAAAGCTTTATCACAACTGTGATTTTTCACTTAAGATGAAGAACAATGAAATAAATTCAGCAAATGAGTATAAGTTGTATGAGAGCTTGTAATGAATTCTTTCAAGTTTTTTTTTAACTGAAGAAGATGAATGGAGTCTTGGTTTTATAGGCACAGAGGTCCATGAAGTCTTTCACGTTGAGAACTGTGTACCAAAAAGGTCTGAGCCTTTTTGTCTTCACATCATATGACCTTTCCTAGAAGAAGAATGCACAGAAAAATCCTTTTTGTCTGTGTTCTTGTGTCTATCATAAATAAGGAAAGAGTCGTTTGGTTATTCCAACGGACATAACTTTGAATTCTTCTTCAACAAGTTTCAGCAAGAATCATCAGAGTCTAGATTGGTCAGAGTCTTCTGATGTTCATCAGAGTTCGCTGAATCAGAGTCTTTGCAGCAAGTGTGCTTTCAACGTGTAAATGTCCAGAGCAGAGTTTTGGATCAGATCCTTAGTACTGGCAGCGTTAGTACTATCAGAGTCTTCTGAAGTAACTGTGCTTGAAACTCTTCATACAGAATTCCTCATTGCTTCAGATGTTTCTAGCTTCTGCTTCAGATTCTTCCGTAGCTTCTACTTCAGATGCTTCTGTAGCTCTTGCTTCAGATTCTTCTGTAGCTTCTGCTTCAGATTCTTCTGCAGGAAGCGTTCAGAATCTTCTAAGAGATGCTTCTGACACTTCAGAGCCTTGCATATTTCTCATGTTCAGATCTAATTTTCTTCTAGAGTAATATTCACTTTAACATCTACAGCAAACATTCTCAAACAAATTTTAGAGTATATAATTCTTTAATACAAAATTTCATAAGAGTTATCATCAAAACCTAGAGATATTATTAAGAACCAATCTGTGTTCTAACACATATTTCACCTACCCATAAAATTTCATGACCATTGGATCAAGGATTAAGAAGTAATCGCAAAAGTCGGGAATTAGGGTTTTGAAAGGGGCAAGACCATAACTCCTTAACCACACATCCAATTGAGTTGGTTCAAAGCTCATTAGAAAGCTCTTGACAAATCCTACAAAAGTCCCAAAGTGGTCCATGATCAGAAAATGCATAGATTTGGCGTTATGACCAAATTCATTACAAGAGGGAAAAGTAACTTAGAAAAATTCTAAGTTATTTCACTTTTAGGCTTGTTTTTCAGCAACTTTGAGAGGTTTTTTTGGCCAAGTTTACTTTGGAAATCTGAAACTCATGAAAACATGAAAGTTGTAGAGCTACATGAGGGCTTTCTGAAATATGGTAGAACTCCTCCATAGCTCTTATGAGCTGAGAGTTATAAATTTAACAAGATGATGTTTCAACACTTGAGTCCCACACTTTCAATTTTTCACAAACTCATCCTTTGACCACTTGAACTATTCTCAGCCCTTGGATCTTATTTCTATCTAATATTTAAAGGATTTGAAGAGAAGAAATGCAGAAAATGAGAAGGTTTAACAAGTCTTGCAACTTGGAGGCAAGTGGGAGTATTTTAATCATATAATGGAAGAAAGAGAAACTTTATTGCACACTTGCAGCAAACAGCCTCCTACTGGCTAGCCACTCCAATCACCATTATGTCATCCATACCACTTGAAGCAATGCATCAGCTGAGCCAAAGATCTGATTTTGCAGCTGCATCAAAATATCAAACAAGTCATTTTTTCAAAATCCCTCCAAAAGTGCCAAGTTACAAATCTGTCCTCACCCTTCATCTTTCCTATAAATAGAGGCTCCCTCTATGTTACAAAACACACCAGAGCACTCTTAGAACCAAGAGAAAACCACAGCTCTCATTCCTTTCTTGCTTGCCTCATTTTCAAAATTCCAAGTTTTCTTCAAAAATCTGCCTTGGGCAGGTGGCTTCCCAAATCCATTTCCACACATTCCAAACCACTAAAAACCCTCCACACAATCCACAAATGATGTGTGGGAGGTGTTCAAGCCTTTAAACCAGAAAAAACCTTCATTTTCACAAAAGTCAACTTTCAACCAAGGAAAGTTTGACCTTATACTCAAAATCTGCCAAACCTCTGTCCATACCTGTTTTGATCATTCTAAACCTCCACACACCTTTAATATATGATGCCTCAACTGTCCATAACATAAAACAACCTCATCCTCATTTATTTTGAGATCTGTCACAAGTTCTTCACATTTCCTTCAAGTGCAAGAAAAGTTGTTTTCATCAAAGTATTGGTTGGACAGCAGTTGGGGTGTTTTCAAGGTATTCTTTACTGCAATAAGCTTGCTTGGAGGTCTACAAGAGGTTAGTGGTCACTATCCCCTCCAATTCTGTCATGAACATGATTGGCATGATTGGTGTTTAAATGCAAAATATAGTCCATATGTAAATCTGCCAAATTGTGTTGTGCCAACTGTTTTGAGCATGTAACTGCCTTGGATATGTGCCTTTGCCTTGGTATATGTCTTGTGAATGTTGAGATAGTTTTTGTCATAAGTTATTGTTGGATGTTATCATAAGTCATGTTTGTTTCACTTTGGTTTTGCTGCAAACAGCTTGGGAGGCATCATTGCAGCCCCTCACAACTTTGATCATTTGTTAACATATTTTTTATTAGGGTCCCTATATGTTCTATTCATTTCATGTTTGAACCCTAGGAGATTTTGGTTCACAACTGTTGTGCTCAAATCCATTGTCTTGATATTGTATCTTTGTGAAGAACTTACATATACCATGAACACAATGTGTGCCATTCTGTTTTTGAACTTGACTGCCATGTTTTAATTTCTCTGTGTATCAACTGTTTTGAAAGGAGAGTGTTTGTTTGTTATAGCATTGTCATGTTTGTCTTAGTTTGCATTTAAGTTGTAACTTTGATTGAAACATTGAACATTGAAATGATCCATGAAACATGTTACTTTTGAATCATGGCATTATCCCTTGCATCACCACTGTCACTTAGGCACTAGGATAAGGTTTTGGTTGTAACCATGTTCTGTTCACATTTTGTTTACCTTACCAATTGTGATAACTTGTATGTTTTGTTCTGGTACATTTCGAAACCTTTGTCATGAAACTACTGTGAACCTGCTGATCAGCCCCTTTGTTGGAATTCATGAGTACTTGTGTTAAACAACTGTCATAATGCTTTGTTAATCTTGCAAATGGTGTATGCATTAGGCATTAGGACTAACTTGAATGATTTGTACCAGACATACCTTTTTTCATGCTTGCTACTAGCTGCCTGAATTCTTGACAATACCATGCTGCTTCATGTTTTGATCCCTTTTTTCAACTTTGCCTTGTTTGTGCTACCATGATGCCTTGATTCCTTTTTCAACTTTGTCAAAATAATGCTGCTTTGTGTACTTTCAATCTCTATCAAATTTGCATTTGTGAGTTGTTGATGACATGCCTTGTTTGTAATAGCTGTCATACTATTTCCTTGTTGCTAGCATGTGGTTCTTGTAGAAAAATGTCTAGGTTCTATTCCTATAGGTGTAAACATTCAATTTTCAAAGCTTGATATGATTTTGGTATGCTTGGCATGTTTTTACTTTGAAAGACCAAGTGCTGCTGTTGTTGTATGAGTTTTACATGATTGGATCATTTTGTCTATTTTGCTAGTCCATGAACCATAACTGCTAAAACTGTCAAGAGACCATGTGTTTGAACTGATACAATTGCTTATAGGTTTTGCTTTTATAAATGCCTTGCAAAGTTTCATATATGTGGCTGGCTTGAATTTAATCTTGACTGTCATAATACTTGTTGTCAGTTTCTGCTTCATATTCCAATTCATGTGCCACCAATTATGTTAAGTTCTTGCATCATGTTTGAAACTTTGATTTTATGTGCATGAATCATGTGGTGTATGATAAGTATTCAGGCTGCATTATGATTGTTTCTATTTGCCAACAACATTTTAAGCATTCTTGTACAAACCATGACAGTCCATAGGTCAATTTCTATTTGGAGTCATCTTTGCATGTTTTTTTCATCCAAATTCCATGAACATTGTATTTATGACTTGTGTATACCATTACACATCATTAATCCCTTTTGTCATGAGCTGAAGCTGGCATTTTGCATACCAAGCATTTTTGTCTATAACTGCAACTTACATGCCAATTCTGGTTTGGAACTGATTCTGTTTGATCTAGGCATCTAGGATCATTGGATAACATGTTTATAAGATGTGCACACTTTCATTTAATCATGATCCATTTTATTTTGAGCTATGGCTATCATAATGCATTTTCAAGGCATTTTTTGCAACTTGCATATCAATTTTTGATTGGACCTGTTTTGGTATGACTTGTGCATCAAGAATCATTAGTTTATGTATTTTGAAGTTGTGCATACCCTCACCTGTTCATTTTTCTTTCTGTTTTATGTTGTGGCATTCAAATTGCAATTTGAAGCTTCACCTTACCACTTGCACAACTTTTCCTTGTTTGAAGCTGTTTCTGTTTGGCCTTGGCATCTAGAATCATTAATTAATATATTTGAAAGTTGCTTGGACCATTACATAAGTTTAAAGGCATCTGGTTTGATCCTTGGTTTTCAAAATGCATTTTTAAGCCTCAACTTGCATTTACATTCGAATTTTGAAATGCGTGCATCATCTTGAAAAACTGAGATTACCACTGAAATCCTTATGAAATTTCACTTGATATAGGCTAAAACTTTGTCCAATTTGGTGGAGAATTGATTAAGTTATGGTGTTGTCGTTTTCTTGTTTTTGCTTGCATTCCCACATTTTTGCCTTGCCCAGATTTCTTGGTTTTGTTAAGTATTTAAGTTTTAGGGGTGGCTTAATACACGGATGTATTGCCACCCCAGTGGTTATTACCTGCGCGCATTATACCTTGTCTCATGCTTGTCCTGGGTTCGATCCACATTGGAGATCAACCCTTTTTTATTTTTCATGTTTTGCCTTGTTTCCATTATTTTGTGTTTCTTTCTTATCACATAACATGCGCGCGCTGCTAGCTCAGTTGGCATAATTTTGAGTTGGTATTCCAAAGGTGGTGGGTTCAACACCCACCATGCGCCTCTCCCTCTTTTTTATCATTAAATTCTTTGTTTTTATTTTAATTATCATAACTTCTTCATTTTTTTTATTATTTTTGATTGATTCATTTTGCAACTATCTCGTATTTGTATATACTTTCATGTGGTGCATTCATATTCTAGAATTTTTATTTGTGAAAACAACTTTGCATTGAAAATGTTCATGTTTCTTTTAGGGTTTTTACCCTCCTAATCTTTTCGAATTTCTGATTTATTTTGTTGTGATGTGAGTTCTATGTTTGTCAACCCTTGATGTAATTGTAAATACTTGTTGCTAGTGAGCATTTGATTCATTATTGATTTCCATTTAATATCCTCTTGTTTAACTTATTTGCATTGGTCGTTACCTTCATCTTTGTCAAGATATGCTTAAGTTGTTATCTTTCATTGAGTCTTGTAAGAACTCATCTTTGCTTGCCTATTGTCATACGCTTGCATGCTTTGGTTGGAACCATTCCTCCTATTTGACGTACTTGCTTTGTTATAACATGCTTGTATATGCTTGGTTGTAACCATGTTTCTTGTACCAATCATGTTTGTTTGAATGTTCATGCTTTGTTAAGTTTAGTTTCCCCAAGTGATGGAACTCCTTAGTTCTCATCCAAGTTGCCTCCTCTTTTTCTCCTTCCAAAGGAAAGGTCTCTCTATTAACCTTTGGGTCATAGATAGCTCATCACCCTCTCTTGACTTTGTTAAGTCATCTACCCACTTAGTTAAGTTAGAACCTGTCCTTTAGACTTTGCTTAAGTCTAAAAAGCCTACCCCTTGTTAGGAGTGCTCTTTCAATTAGAACATAGGATAGAGTTGGTTAACTCTATGTTAGAATCATTGTCATGATTACTTACTTCCCTTTCTTGAGTGTTCAACTTAGATTTAGAGAGTTTCCTTAAACTCTACACAAGCATTGTAATGTTTGTTCCCCTTTGAACTTTGATCATAATCAAGTGTTCTTTAACCCTTGTGAGGTGAACTACGATTGCTCTGATTCTATCCTAGTTAGGATACGTAGGCAGAAGATGCGATGTCTTTGCGAGAAAACTTAGAAACTATCCTTAGTTCTTTACCTACACCTTTTTACCCAATCCCAATCCATAGCAAACATTTAGCAAACTTAGCATACAAACAAACAAAAGGTTCCTGTAGAGTACTACAAATGTTTAGGATGTGAAATACCTACCCTATGCATAACCAACCCCCGATCCCCGAATCTCTTAGCGTTGTTGTTACATCGTGCAAAAGGTTCTTTCTTTCTTTAGACCTTTCCTTTGGATAAATTAAAAGTCTGGTTGTGAATTCAATGAATTAAAGATTCAAGTTAATCAATAGCTTGATATCACGATTCTCACCGCAACACTCCACAATGAGTATCCTGACACTCGGAGAGGAAGAAGTCTTCACTCAATCCTCTCTCTTTAGTTCAATATAAAGAGCACTTTATTCTCTTTATTAAAGATGTTTTGATCTTGAATGGTAAATGCTTTGCGGCAGTGAACCATAAAGGTAATGTCAAGCACTCAGGATAGGAGAAGGCCTATGCCTAACCACTCCATAACCATCCAAGTTTTATAAAGAAAAGAATTTAGAAAAGGCTCTTGGTACTAGGCCAAGGTTTTAGGAGAAATTTTTTGAATAGATGTTTGAAAAGTGAAGGGTGAATAGAATGTGGTAGGTTGATGGAGATGCACTAGGCAATCGACTTACGAGGGTTGAAAACATACAAGGTTTAGCGTGATGTGGTGGAAGAGAGGTGAAACCCTAAGGTGGTTCAATTTGAACAGAGTTTTAAAATGGTTTGTGTTGCGGTGGAAATAGGATCACAAACTATTAATTAGTTTGAATCGCAATTCAATTCACAACCGCTCTTTGATTTATCTGAAGGAAAAGGTCAAAAAGGGAAAACCTATTTTGCATCGTAAACACAATGCGGGGAAAGATCTAGGGTTCGGGGGTTGGTTAAATTTAGGGAAGGTATTAGCACCCTAAACTTCTGTAGTACTCTACAGGAACCTTTTGTTCAAATGTTTACTATTTGCTTTATTTATTTGCTTAAAGTATATATACAAAGGATTAAAAGTGAGAAAGGAGACCTAAGGGGTTAATTCTAAGTTTACTCGGCAAGACATCGCATCTTGTGCCTACGTATCCTTACGGGAGTGGAATCAGAGTAATCGTAGTTCCCCTCAAAAGGGAGGTTAGAGACTTCTTGACTGTGGTCAAGGTCTCAAGGGGAATAAACGCATCTTAAGGACACGCTTACATGGAGTGTAGAAACTCCAAATCTCTACGTTGAATTGTTATGTTGAAATTAGGGTTAGGTTAGGTTAGGGATTCCGCGGCGGGAAACCCTAAAGTGAGCACGGCGGCTCTTTGACCTAGTGCTAGGAGTAAAATGGTAACTTTGTCTGCGGCGAGACATTTATGGAAAATTAGGGTTTGTAAGGGTGTAGTTTGAAGTTTGAGGACTATTGACACGGCGGTCAAACGGCTAGACCTAATTCCTTCGGAGGAGCGAGATTAATGGTAAAGTCCGAGAAAATTAACATCCATACAAACGGCGGAATTTAAAGTGCGGAAAGATAAACGCGATTATTTGTTCGCGAAATTACATCCCATAAGCAGTTACAACTATAATGAAATATTAATCAATGATAAACGAATTTAAAAGTGATCAACTGAAAAAAAACACAAACAGAAAATGTTAGTACGATTAGGCAGAAATACAATGGTTAATGAAGCAGTGAAGAAAAAGATGTAAATTTAGAGTTTTTATTGTTTTGAAAAAAGTTCTGAATTTAATTTATAAAAAAGGAGAAAAATAATATTAGTTTTAAAAAGGATTAACTTTTAATCTTAAAAAATTTTTAATTTTAATCTTAAAAAAAAAGTTTTGAATTTTTATTTAAAAAAGGTTTTAAGTTAATTATTTTAAAAAAAGAGTTTTAGTTTTATTATTTTGAAAAAGTTTTAATTTTATATAAAAAAAAAGTTTGTTTATTCACAAGAATTTAATTTTTATTTATTTTAAAAAACAGAAATTAGTTTTTAAAAAAAAAGGTTTATTATTTAAAACACAAAAAAATAAATAAAAGAACTTAAAAAAAGTGGGTTGGGCCGGTCATCACTTCCGGACCCAACCCGGCTTAGCAACAACTAAAGAAAGGGTCAGATTTTGTTAGGGCGTGAAACCCTAACCCTTCTCTTGCGGCGCATGCTTTTCTCTCGTTGTCTCCTTCGAGTTCTCTTCGATTTTTTCTCCGTCATGGCTAATCGCGCTTCACTTCTCATTTTCCTGAAACTAAACACAACGAAAACGTGATAATGAGATTGCTCACCCTTCACTAGGGTTTGGAGCGGTTTGCCTCAATCCGTTGTGATAATGGCCGATGATTGTTGTTGAACGTTCATTTTGCTAAGGCCAGTGATGCATGAACTGAGGCCGGAGGGTGATTGTCCGTCGTTCTTTGTCGACGACGCTGATGGTCGCTCCGTTTGGTGGGCTATCCTTCGTGATCGATAGTGGATGATACACGGTTTATGTTGGGTGACTCTTTGAACGATGATGACGATTAGTCTTTCGTCTGAGTTCGCGGTCGTCTTTTGATTCGTTTAGGGTTTTGTTTATGATCCTTTTTTCTTCTGCGATCTATTGTTGTTTTTATATCCGCTTTGATTTTCGTTTGGGCCTGGACTTATGATCTTTTACGTTATTATTTGGCTGAGATTTGATTCGATTTTATTTTATGTAGATGTGAGATCGTGATTACATTTCGGATTTGCTCGCACGATTTTTTTATGCTGGTTCGAATCTGTTGGATACGGATTCTCCTGGATTCGTTTTGGACTTTCCTTCCTTTTCTGGACTGGCCTAAAACAGATTTCGTTTGGATTGAATACAGATTGGGTTTTCTGATTTGGAAACAAATTTGTTTCGATTTAGAAACTTGGTTTGCTTGTATCCAGATTCGAATTTGGTTTCGTTGGATATCTCTTTTTGATTTCTGGATTTCGGTTTTGAACATACATTAACTTTTCCTTTTCTTCTTTCAGAGAGAGCTGGTAGTTCAGATATCGCCGGATTGGTGCCGCCGAGAGAGGTTATGCGGTGATGATGACATATTGGTCTGAACCGACGAGGAAACGACACCGCTGTCATCGCCTTTGGTTATGTCTGGTTTTTTCTACTTGTTCGGTTTCGGAGCTGATGTTAGCATTGATTAATTTCTAACACAAATGCTTTGATGCAACCTATTTTTGATGCCCCTGACTTTTTGATAGTTTGGTTGTGATTGATGCAATTCGGTTTTGATATCCAGTCTGGGTTATTACTGCTGCTGAATTCTTTTTTTTTTCTGGTTCATCTGGTGCAGCTGTCCCTGTGTTCTGATGTTAGACTTCTGTTTCATGTGGGTACAGATGAATTAGTTTCTGATTTGATAATGACGCTTCGGTATCTAATGCAGTTCGGACTCTCATCGCTTTTGATGGATTTGCTGCTGATATGTTTGATTATCCACTTGTGAAGTCTGAACTCAGTTCCGACTTGGATGTATGAAACCAGTTTGGGATCCTGGTTTTACTTGATAGGCATTCATTTGAATCCAATTTTGGCGCAAATCCTTTCGGCTTTAGACTTCTTTTATCTCTTTCTCTCTCGGCTGTCCCGTTAAGAACAGATGCTACCAATTGTACGCCGGGGTCGGGAATAGGAAATGGGGGTAGGTTTCGGCATTAGTCGTGCCCTCCCGACACCCAATGATGACACTGTTCTGAGGGTGTCAAAATATTCCTAACACTTTTCTCTGCTTTGTTTGTTTGCTTTGCTTGTGCAGGTATTCGGAGAGAAATCGCGTATGAGAGATCGAGGTTGAAGGCCATTAGCACAATTGGAGTCTTTAGCAATTAGGAAAAATGTCATTTTGTAAATTGTAAACATAAATTCCAAATATTTCCAATCAATTCCTCCTTGTAATCCACTTTATTTTCTATTACTCTCCGCTTCTTTCTTGTAATTCAAATATGTCTCAACTATACAAACCAAAAAATTCCGACTAAATCCACTTTGAATGTCTAAAAAGAATCCAATTAAATCCGACTTGCTCAAAACTCCGGATAGAAATAAATCAATTAAATGGTTCCACTCCTAAACGGTATAGTCAACTTCACCGTATGGATTCAATATGAATAAATTCAGAAGTCAAACAAATTTAGCTTCACCGTTTCAACCGTGTCGCCTTTCTCAAAGCATGGTATAACCAGCAGCTTCGGTTCAATATTCCCATATTAAACTGCGCCTGATGATAGAATCAACGATATCATTGAACGAATTAAAACAGGCGGGACGCAGAGCAAACTGATGAACAATGAAAACAGGGATATACTCCGCATATAAAACTCACTTTGCCTATGTGATAAAATACCAACCATTAAACCAAACTCAACCCATAAACCTTGATCAAACATAAGTCAAAACCGCTTTAACTGAACCAAAGTTGACGTCTCAACATAATCCAACCCACGTGACTAAGCAACTGTCCTGGAAGCGACTGACAACAAGAATTCGGCCCCTGAATAGATTACCGTATACTGAAAACTCTGATGCCCAAAGTTCACTGTAAATTTCTGTTTATTCTCAAAATAAGGAAATAGGAGACAGAGGTTTTGAATCATTCCGAAGAACCCTGGTGAAAGCTCATCTTCAAAAACCGTCAGTAAACAATGCACAAATTACCATTTTGCCCTTTTCATAACCAAAACGCCTCTGATGCAATTCCTGCAAAACAAACAGACTATGTAGCCCGTTAGTGGTTAGTTGATGCAAAAAAATGAGATGCCATGCGATATGAATCGACTAAATATAAGGGTAAAATTTGGGGTATTACAGTTTGACGTTGGATCAAACCTTATTTTTTTTATATTTTGAAAACGTGTTCTAGCCTAGTTTGTTTTTATCTTTCTTAACGAGTAGCAAGCAAGCACGAAAAGAACTAAACTATTACACTGTAACGGGAGAGGGATACATGCAAAATACAGGGGATTGCGAGAAATAAATGGTCTCATTGTCAGGTAATCTAAGAGAAAGTCGTGTGTGTGCGAGGTTTCATAAGCTAAACAAATGGAAAAGAGTTCGGACAAAGTAAACGGACTAGGGTTTATGTACAAAGTCTAAACTCCAAAGCCTAAGATAATGATCAACAGTCCACCAACTTAAGGTTTTTTGGGTTTCGATAGTTTTATCATGTTTTTGGTATTTTGAATGTCGTAAACAAAGGAATGGTTAGATGAAAGTATGTATAATATGACAGGATGAAATATGAACAATGATGATAATACGCACAAGGTAATAAACAAGATAATATCAACAGAAAATATGAACAGAAAATATGTGCAGGAATATATAACAGCAAGATATTAATAGAAATTAAAGTCGGAGGTTAATAATTAGTGAAATGAAAAGGGTCAAAAAGAGTGGGATTTCATCTTAATCATAAACTCGCGTCGATTAATCGAAAGTAATCTCTCACAATCCCAAAGTATAGAAAAATGATCCAAATGATCATTTTCTACATATTTGAAATAATGAAGATTAGCAACTTTGGTAAGTCGACATTTACGAATGCAAAGACTTCATTGACCACTAGAAATAGGATAAAATCGAAATAAAATTTGAAAATAAAGTCAAACCTCATCTTAATCGCAAACTTCATGTTAACTAATCGAAGGGAACCTCTCACGATCCCAAAGTAGGGAAAATGACCCAAATGGTCATTTTCTATAGGTTTGAAATAATGAAGGTTTTAACAACCTCGAGAAATAACGTTTGCGAATCGAAAACTTCATTGGTTCGAAGAAAAATAAAATAAAATTGAAAATGAAGAAGAAATTGAAATAAAAAAGAAAGTGGTCTCAGATGAACTATTATCTATCAATAATTTGACCGATAATGATTTTAGAAATCTCGTCATTGACCGAAATAAAATTAAAATTAAATCCAAGAATAAATTCAAGATAAAAACGAAGAACAAAGTTAAACACCAAATAAAATCAAAAGCATCCTAATTAATAATAACAAAAAGTCAATTCTTTAGTAAAATATTTACTAACAAAAATAATTAAAAGGAGGTTTTATATTAAAATCCAAAAAAACTAAAAATAAAAAAAGAGAAGAGGGGTGTGACGTTGGGGATGGAAGATCAAAAGACAATCATTTGGGCCCAAAGGGCCCATCATCTGACAACCACAAATGTAAACAAACAGGCGGAAACAGCAAACACGGAGGGAGTCCCGCCGTGTCATCTCAATCGATTAACAACCCCCTTAAAAATAACTTATCCCAACATTTAAAGCATAATCATCATACGATGCTTTCGTAAACCCAAACGCGAAGAGGGGGAATGCTCAGAATGAAACCTTCATCATCGCGTGTAAGAAATAAAACCGATTGTGAAAAACAAAAATCAGGAAAGTAAATCATAACCCCAAGTTCAACCTTCTTTCGTCTCGGATTCGATTTCTCTTTACGATTTGCTCGAGTTCGTTTTAGATCCCGCGTTTGATTGGTTTTTCCTTTTTCTTCTACTTCATCATTCTTGATCTAGTTTGTGCTGATTTTGTTATAGGTTTGGATTTGAAGGTTTTACCCGGGTCCAGATTTACTTTGTCCTAATTCTCACTTCACCTCAAAATTCTGGTTCTAATCGAGCGATATATTTGTTCGTGATGTTGAGTACATGACAAGTTGTTTTCGACTGTTATTGAGGTGGAAGGTGAAGAGGGTTAGCTCTAGGTCAAGGAAAGTGGAAGTATTACGAGGATTGGAGCTGGGTATTAGGTGAGGATTGAAGAAGATCACCACTCTGAAAGCTGGAAGGGTGAGTATTTATATATTTGAGAGGGTAAAGCGTGTTTTGGGAATTGAACGGAAAAGGAATAATGTCGTTGCTGCTGTGTTTTGTTGTTTGCGAAAGGTTGTGCATCATCCGCTTTATTCAAGGTTTTGTGCGTTAGGTCTATAATATGGCTGTGAGTGGATCTGTGGCTGCAAGGACAAGGCTCTGCTGCTCTTTCGTGTGACAGCAGAACGAATTGTGCGACTTGATTTTGTCTTCAGGTGAAACGTTGCATTTTATGTATGGTTGTTGTGGTAATTTACTGGTTTTACAAGTTGAAATTGGTTCTCTCATCTTGTAAATTATCGTTGTGTGTTAGCAAGCTTGGGTGGGGGTGAGCAGTGAGAGTTACGGCTTGTGAATCATGTTTCGCAGCATTCTCGACTTATGGATATTGTAGGCTGCTGGTACACATCCGTAGCTTGGTATTGCCTTTGAGAAGGCTTGCACGGGCCATGGTTTAGAATGGGTGGGGCCTAGTATGTAAAATAGAAAGCTTAAGGATTTCATTTGTTATTGTCTTTTGTAACCATTATTGTAATGGTGAGATAAAAATGGGCTCTTCACATTTCTTTTTGTGACTTTTTTGGATTGTGGTGGATTCAAGAATTCCAAATGGGCCTTTTGTAACAAGAAAATGAATTATTATTTTTTAATTTGGAATTTGATTTTTTTTTCTAATTCCACTATTGAATCATGTTGAAAAAGGAACAATAATCCATGAAAACCTGAACTCTTGCTTCCTTGAGAAGTAAAAATGATCACGAAACCATCTCGAACTCATCTTGAATTTTTAAACTTAAACCACGAACTCATACACATGAATTAATCCAAAAATAAATCTTGAAATTTTTATTAACATATCAAGGAACTACCATCCTTACTATGGACCATCTTAGAATTGGCTATTTGACTTTCTTGGGAGTAAAGCATGTGAACCTCATGATTTCATCCAAGCCACACTTCAAATTGCATATGATAATATTCCTTGCAATTGAATGGCAACTATATCCAATCCATAAAACATACTTGAAACCAAATCCCATGCTTTAAAATCTTGATTGAAGTTCTTGAGAAATTAAGTCACTTATGAAATCATGGCCTTGGAATGAATTAAAGCTTTGAATCATAAATGAATTTCTCTGAACCTTTTTCACTTGAATACCCAACACTTCAATATGAACTTGATCTTATCCTTGATGATCCTTAGTTGTGAAGTCCTTGATACTGACTCATACACAGCTGACTTATTCTGGCACATATAGCCCTTAACTGAAAACCTGAACACACACCACTTGGGGCATACACACCCTGATCTTGATCTTGAAACAAATTCTTGTCAGTTGGACAAATTAAATTAAAACCAAAGAACCTCAACTCATGCTACATCCTTGACTCTTCCTTATAGCAACTTGAGTCAAATCAATAGGAAAAGGAGAGCAAGAGCAACACATTTCTTTTGAATAATTATCAGTGGATGAATATACAAAATGAAAGCTATACACGAGTACGACAAATTTGGGTTATGACAGATGCCCCTATCTTATTGGCTTAAACCCGATAAGATGAACTGAAGTGAAGTTCATTCTTTCGGGGTAGAGGTCAGTTAGATATGAAGAAAACCCTGAATTTGTCCGAAAAGAAAGAAAGTTTTTGGGCAGTGAAAAACTGGATATCTTGCAAAGGTCGTTATCACCAAAAGGGTGATAACAGAGAAAACCTGACACCAAAAGGATGACAGGCCTATCACCAAAAGGATGATAGTCGACATACTCCAACACCAAAAGGATGCCAAACCTATTAACGAAAGGATGATAGAGAATAAACGCACGCAAAAGCCCTGACAGCAAAAGGCTATAGGGTTCCATTACCAAAAGGATAACGGAGAACAATCACACAATTTGGCACCAAAAGGATGATAGACCCATCACCAAAGGGGTGATAATGAGGTTCAGACGAACTATTACCAAAAGGATAATAGTAAACACACGTCTGACACAAAAAGGATGGCAGATCTATCACCAAAAGGATGATAGAGAACTTACGCACACAATCCTGATATCAAAAGGATGCATGATCTATCACCAAAAGAATGATGGAGTAAACTGAAGAGTCACTATCACCAAAAGGACGACGACAACTTCCCAATCTTGAAGGTAACCAACATCAAAAGGATGCAGACTAGGCAAAATTGACGAGGTTCGATTATCACCAAAAGGATGATAGAGACAAATGACAAAAGGTCATGTCTGTTGGAGACAACTCACTGGGGAGCGCCCAAGAGGAAGATTGGATTGAGATACATCAACGGGGAACGCCCGCTGGCTCGCTTGAAGGTCACAGTTTTGACAACAAAAGGTTGAAACAACTTTCATGAGGAACACCCATGATCCTTGAAGAAGGTGCCCCTGACCGGGCTAAGTTTTTCTTGAACTCTTGATCTTGGTCAACAAAAGGTTAAACAACTTCTTGAGGAACGCTTACGGCTTTAAAGGAGATGCCCCTGACTAGGCTGAATCCTGCTTTGATATCTTTGAATTTCGTGAGGGGAAACCCATGGTATTGCAAAAGATTCCCCTGACTGGGCCGATGATGATCTTAGAAATTGTTGAGATGATCCTGGACCTTGCCCTGCGCATGTGAATGCTTTATGATAATGATGCTCCATATCGAATGGAAATGCAAATGCAAATGATAGCGCGCAGAGATGCTAGTGTTAGAGAAGTACGATATGGTTTAGGTATGCATATGATGCAAGATGCTTAATGTTGGGGATATGAGAGAGTCTGGAATGACAATCACGCTAAGAGTGGCTAGGCTTGATGGGGAACAGAGATATGTAAGTTGAACGGCACCAGCCAGAGGTGGTTTCACAAAGAAGTGCCAACCGAAAGTGGCTGCGAAACAAGAAGGTGCCAAGTATGAATAGGCTTTGGACTGGATGGGGGAACAAGCTCGACTTCCCGAAATCATTTCTTTATGATGTAATCATATTTTTGGAGATGCTAAGACTCCCAATTAATGCCTGTTTCTTCTGGGCTAGATGGTTCTGTCTCTGCCAGGTCATTTTAGGATTTCAAATGGTGTTCTTGTATGTTTCTCGGAGTCGTGATCACCCTTTAGTTACCCTAAGAGAGTAAGTAATCCCTTAATTCATCCTACCGTAATGTTACTATGCACAAAACTTATCACCGATAAACAAATCTTGCAAACAGATAATAAGAAAATAGAAGAGAAATTCTTTGATAAAAGTAATTTTTATTGATGAAAACCCATAAACGGGAAAATTACAAAAGGAGGCAATTCCTAAAAGAGGTAATTGCTTTGAAAGAAAAATGAAAACAAAAATGGCAATGTTGAAAACGGCTTCTGTCGAGTTTCAATTCCGCTATGACCCATATATCTCTGAAGACCCTTTATGCCTTGCTTCTGAGCACAACAATTGGATTAATCTCTCCTAGTTGGAGGTTAGTGATCATGAAGGAAGGTTCACACGTCTTTTCAGGATGCAATTTTGCCTGTCAAATCCCTAACTTTTGCCTAGGCCGCCCTTTCGGGTTTTCAGTCTAGCAGGATATTTTTTTTTCCTTTTGTTTTAGTCCCTAATTTTTACCTAGACCATTTCTTTTTCATGGTCCATCAGAACGCCCATTTTTGCGTGGATTTTCTTTTTGGTCCACCGGGTCTATGTTTTAGGCATAATACTTTTTAACTACATCTGAATTCACAGGAGATGGGAGATCATCACCGTCCATGGTTGAGAGAATCAAGGCTCCTCCGGAGAAAACCTTTTTCACAACATATGGCCCCTCATAATTTGGTGCCCATTTGCCCCTTTGTCAACGTGAGTTGGGCTGAATTTTCCTCAGTACCAAATATCCTACTTTGATGTATCGTGGGAGAACTTTCTTGTTAAAGACCCTCTTATCCCGCTTCTGGTATAGTTGACCATGGCAGATGGCCATCATGTGCTTCTCGTCGAAGAGGTTGAGTTGGTCGAGTCTTGCTTGTATCCACTCAGCTTCGTCTAGCTTGACGTCTGCTAAAATCCTCAAGGAGGGAATCTCTATTTCAATAGGTAGCACTGCTTCCATGCCATACATGATAGAAAACGGGGTTGCCCCTGTGAAAGTGCGTACTGAAGTGCGATAACCATGTAGGGCGAATGGCAACATATCGTGATAGTCTTTGTAGGTTTTCACCATCTTCTGGACGATCTTCTTGATGTTTTTATTCGCTGCTTCAACAACTCCATTCATTTTGGGACGATATGGCATCGAGTTGTGGTGTTCGATCTTGAAGCTTTTACACAACTCCTTCATCATCTTATTGTTGAGGTTTGAACCGTTATCAATAATGATCTTATTTGGAACTCCATATCGACATATGTTTTCTTTCATGATGAAGCGAGTCACCACCTGCTTAGTGACATTAGCATAAGATACGACTTCCACCCACTTAGTGAAGTAGTCAATGGCCACTAAGACAAAATGGTGTTCGTTGGAAGCGGTTGGCTCGATGCGTCCGATTACATCTATAACCCACATGGCGAAAGGCCAAGGCGAAGTCAATACGTTCAAAGGAAGCGGTAACGTATGAAGTTTGTCTGCGTTAATCTAACACTTGTGGCATGACTAGACATGGAGATAGAAATCTATTTCCATTGTCATCCAATAATATCCAGCCCTCAAAATCTTCTTAATCATAGTGTGGGCACTGGCGCGTGTCCCAAAAGACCCTTCGTGCACTTCGTTTATGATACGTTCTTCTTTGTGTCTATCCACGCATCTGAGCAGAACCGAATCATAATTCCATTTATATAACACATCACCGTTGAGGAAGAACTTTGACGAGAGCTTCCTAAGATATTTCTTATCAGTGATAGTTATGCCTTCTGGATATTCCTGTGTTTTCGATACCGCTTGATATCATAGAGCCTAGGATGATCATCAACTTTAGGATCTTCAACATCGGTTGCCAGGCAATAAACAGGTTCGTCAAGGTACTCTAGACATATGTGTGGCGCCTCATTCTTCCACTTGACTTGAAACATGGATGCTAATGTTGCTAGAGCATCTGCCAATTGGTTTTCTACTCTAGGAATGTGATGATAAGTGATCTCATCGAATTATAGGATTAACTTCAAGACATGATCTCGATAAGGAATCAACTTAACATCAAGTGTTTCATATTCCCCTTTTATTTGGCATATGACAAGCGCGGAATCTCCATAGACTTCTAAAATCTTGATCCTATTATCAATAGCAGCTTCAATTCCAAAGATGCAGGCTTCGTACTCGGCCATGTTATTTGTACATTTGACGCACAATCTGGCAGTGAATGGTAGCTGAAATCCCATTGGAGAAGTAATGATTGCCCTAATTCCACAACCTTTAGCATTCGCGGCACCATCGAACACAAGCGTCCATCTCGATCCTGGTTCGGGTCCATCATTTGGACCTAATGTGGTATAATTTTTGGCAAACATGACGTCTTCGTTAGGAAAATCGAAGTACATGGATTGGTAGTTGTCCATGTTGGTGTAAGCCCTAGAGGCCAATACTTTTTGGTACTTGTATCAGATTATTCGTTTAATAATAAAAGGCATTTCTTTATTATGTTTGTCTTTCAGAATAATAAAGTCCCTAGAATAGTTAGTCTGTTTAATGAAATGTTAAGTGTGACTTAATCATGAGATCCCATTAAACATAAAGACATTATTCTTAAAATATCCGTAGTCAAGCTTTATTGCAAAGTGGGATAACATTAAAAGCATTGAGACTATTATGAAGATAGACTGATGATCACATCTCATGGATCATGGATAAAGAGTTATCAAGTCTTGACATAGGTATAAATATTAGGAGTAATATTTATACCGGATTGACCCGCTATGAGAATACTACATAGTATGTTATGCAAAGTGTCATAAGTTATTCTCATGGTGATAATGGTGTATTACCACCCTTCGACCTGAAACCACTATGGACCCTAGATGTAGAGTCGGGTGCTTTATTGCTGATCAAACATTATCCGTAACTGGATGATCATAAAGACAGTTGATGGGCACTCCACGAAGCATGCTGAGGGACATGAGTGTCCTAGATGGAATTTGCCAATCCTGCATAACAGGAGAAATGTCTAAGGGCCCAATATTGAACTGGACAAGGATGACACAGTGTATGCCTTGTGTTCAATATAGACATAGGGGCAAAAGGGTAATTGTACAAACATATATTATCACGAAAAAGGTTTTGTCAGATCACATGACATTTTCGTGACTTGGGTAGCAGTGATGTGTTGCTAGATACCGCTTACTGTTTATTATGTTAAAGATATATAATTTAATATAATTACCAACGTTACGAAATCCTACAGGGTCACACACATAAGGACAGTTTGATGAGAGATAGAGAAATCAAAGGAACACCGTAAGGTACGGTGCACTTAAGTGAAAAATAGAAATTCGGATAATATAATAATAATTATTGTTATTTTATAATGGTTATAAAATAATAATAAAATAAATATATTTATTATAATAATAGTTATTATAATAATATATAATATTATTATGGATCATGTGAATTAGGGTTTTAGCCCGCAGCCCACAAGAGAGTCTATAAAAGGAACCCTTGTGATGAAGCTTTCACTTGATGCAATTTCGTTTTTGATTCTCTTTTCTCACTCAAATAATTCCGTTCGTAAGCAGCTAGCACTGTGACCGGAAGCTGTTCGTGTGGACTGAGTAGAGGCGTTGCACTTCATCAACGCTTGTGATCGCTGCATCAAAGATCTGAATCGCCACAAAGAGGTAACGATTCTATCACTGACCATGCTCATTCGTGAGGATCACTAAAGGAAAATTTTTGTTTTCCGCTGCGTTTAGATCGCAATTTTCCTTCAGTCCACAGGTTGGTGGGCAAGGTAATCAGAGAGCACACTCCCTTTGATAGCCTTCTGTATAACATACTGGATGTCGTACTCTGTCAGTACCATTTGCCAGCGAGCCACTTGTCCGGTGAGAGCAGGCTTTTCGAATATGTACTTAACAAGATCCATTTTGGAAATCAGCAGGATTGTGTAGGTGAGCATATATTGCCTCAAGCGTTTTGCTTCCCAAGCTAATGCACAACATGTCTTCTTGAGCATTGAACATCTCGATTCACAGTCATTAAATTTCTTGCTGAGGTAGTAGATTGTGTGCTCCTTCCTACCGGTCTCATCATGCTGAGGGAATCAAGATCGGTGGTTCTTGTAGATAGTCCTTTATTTTCTCAAAGGCTTTGTGACAATTATCGTTCCACACCACAACTTGATCTTTCCGAAGCAGTTTGAAGATGGGCTCACAGGTGGCCGTTAGGTGAGATATGAACCTGGCGATGTAATTCAACCTCCCAAGGAACCCTCAGACTTCCTTTTCGATTTTGGGTGCTGGCATGTCTTGGATAGCTTTAACTTTATTTGGGTCGACTTCAATCCCCTTTTGGCTCACAATAAAACCTAGTAGTTTGCCAGATCTTACACCAAAAGTGCACTTGTTAGGATTTAATCTCAATTTGAATTTTCTCAGTCTAGCAAAAAACATTTCCAAGTGAATGAGGTGCTCTTCCTCAGTATGGGATTTCGCAATCATATCATCTACATATCATTCAATCTCTTTATGTAACATATCATGAAAGAGAGTGACCATAACTCGCTTATATGTTGCGCCTGCGTTCTTAAGTCCAAACGGCATGACCTTGTAACAGAAAGTTCTTCATGGAGTGATGAAAGTCGTCTTTTCCATATCTTCTGGCGCTATCTTGATCTGATTATACCCAGAAAACTCATCCATGAATGAGAAGACAGAGAACTGAGTTGTATTGTCCACTAACACGTCAATGTGTGGCAAGGGAAAACCGTCTTTTGGGCTTGCTCTGTTGAGGTCTCTATAATCGACACACATTTGCACCTTCCCATACTTCTTCGGTACTGGGACAATATTCGCTACCCATTGTGGATAGCTGGATACTTTCAGGAAACCAGCGTCTAATTGCTTCTGCACTTCTTCTTTGATCTTGAAGGACATTTCTGGCTTCATTCTCTTAACTTTTGCTTCACCGACGAGCAATCTTCTTTGAGGGGTAGCTTGTGCACCATAATATCTTCATCCAGACCAGGCATGTCTTTGTAGGACCAATCAAACATGTCAACATACTCTCAAAGCAATGTGGCCAACTTTGTCTTGATCTTTGACCCCAAGGCGGCACCTATCTTGATCTCCTTGGCATCCTTTTCGGTTTCCATGTTGATGACTTCAACCTCTTCTTGATACGGTTGAATGACCTTTGAATCTTGCTTTAACAGCCTAGCCAACTCTTCTAGGAGATTAAAATCTTCCTCGCAGTCTTCATCATCATAGTAGATCGGGTTATCAAAGTCATATTGGACCATACCAAGATCATTATCGACAGGAACATGGGGGGATCTGCACGATGAATGATTTCATGCTTTTATTTTTAAAGAAAAATGAAAAAAAGAAGAAAATAAAACATTGCCTTTCAAAAATATTTTTATGTGCAAAAAGTAAAAATGAAAGAAAGAGAGCGCAATTGAATGCAAAAGTTTATTCATTGATGATATGTTGTGCTTTAAAAAGCAAAAAACCCTACAACATGATCCACATGCTTTGGGCAGAGCGTAGGGTTTTTCAGGTAAAACGAAAAAAAAAACAGGGAATTACTCGTCTACTAGAGTAACTTCATGGATTTTGATGATTCTCCAGTTGTTTAATGTCTGGTTGGGTGCCCTAGGATACACCATGCACAACTCTTCACGACTTTCGGCTTCAACCTCTAGAAACATGACTGGACCATCGATGGGATGGCCCCTACTAGTAAAAACTAACATAGTTGCAAGTCCTTTACCTCTATCAGAGGCGTTCTTCTGCTTATAACCTAGATCGACTCCATTCTTGTTAACAGGAAGCTCCAATACCCTACCCCATCCTCGAGGGTGACCTTCTTCTATCACTTTCGTTGCATCTTTCCAAGTTACTATTGAAGACACCGGCTTCTCATGAATCATTTCAACACTGATCACTTCAAAGGCTTGAAACAAAGTCTCATGCACTTCCTCTCCTACCTCCACGTAGCGGAATGAAGCAAGATAGCCCATAAGAACATCTTCTTCTCCTTCAATAATGACCATATGATTATTAATCATAAACTTAAGTCTCTGATGCAGGGTTGATGTTACGATACCAGCTGAGTGAATCCACGGGCGACCAAGCAGGAAACTGTAGGTGGGATATATATCCATTACATAAAATGTAATGATAAAAGTATGAGGCCCAATCTTGATCGGGAGATCAACCTCGCCTATCACAGTTCTCCAAGCTCCATCAAAAGCTTTTACAATGGTTTGACTCGACTTTATCACAAGTCCTTCAATTGATAGTTTACACAATGAGCTTTTCCAGAGTACGTTCAGCAATGACCCAGTGTCGACTAAAACTCTAGAGAATACAACATCTGGTAATGTGCAAGGCCTTGTTATGATTTTTATCTTTGGGAGGTAATTCACTATCATTAAAGCTCATAATATGACCTGATGCTATATTCCCAACCACCTCTTCAAATTGCACTATTGATATCTCTTGAGGAACGTGAGCGGCCTTCAAGAATTTTAACAGCGCCTCCTAATGGGCCTTTGAATACATTAATAATGACAACATGGATATTTTAGAAGGAGTCTGATTGAGCTGGTCAATCACTTTGTAATCGATTTTCTGAATGATTCTTAAAAACTCCTCTGCTTCATTATTGGGGACGTCCTTCTGTTTTGATGACTGCCCCTATTCAATGGTTCTTAGTTTAGAATTATCTTTCTTTGTATTGCCACTGTTGTTGATGGGTGACTGTCACAACTGTGAAAAACACCCGGCGGAAAATAGAAGAGTCGTCACCTTTCGTTATTTATCCCAAAGAGAGGGAAAGGAAATGATCGGAAAAACCTGACGGAAAAGGGAAAGACAAGGTCATCGCAACCAAGTCCTGGATTCGGGAGTCGGTTACGCAAGGGGAAGGTATTAACACCCCTCACATCCGTCGTACTCGACGAGATCCACGCTTGTTGTCTATCTAAGGGTGTGTTTAACTATCTATGTTACAGGCTTGCAGGACAAAGGGAAAAGAAAAAGAGACTCAGAAGAGCATCGCCGCTCTGTGCCTACGTATTCCCTCGTGCAATGGGAAAGTCAGAGTCAACGTAGTTCGGCTGACTACGGAAGAGAAGGGGGGAAGGTTGCTCGCCAAGACATCGCGTCTTGTGCCTACGTACTTTCATCTGGTATGAAAGATCAGAGCAAAAATAGTTCAGGATGACATGAAACCACAAGTTGATTAAGTGTTTTAATCGAGTAAGGTTAAACATCCGTTCCAGCAGTTAGGGACAAAGCCTGTTTGCGGTAGAACTGAAGCTTAACAACACTCTTTTCTGAAAAAGGTTTCCGATTAATCCCGAAGGAAAAAGGTGTGAAGTTTTGTTTCGTGTTTTTAGTGAAGTGAATTAATTTGATTTTTTATTCATGTTGCACTAAAGACTATGACATTTAGGCGAATGCGTCGTGTATCCCCCCGAACGGGACGTACACTAAACACTCTAGATAAGCGAGAGGTGACCCCTCACTCATCATTCCCGATGTAGCTTAAGGCTCGTAGCGTGCAACGTTCATCGCATTTATTAGATGGATTAGCATTGTTTTGAGATGAGAAGAGAGACGCACGGAAGGTCTAAGGGAAACTCAGCCCTAAAGTTGTCATGCAAAGTGGTCCTAAGGTTTGGATGAAAAGGGGAACATCTGCCCTAATGTTAGCATGCTTGGATTGAACACCTAATGTCTCTCCTACTCCCATCCTAAACGGAGGGACTAGGAACCCTATGGGGATCATGGAAAAAAGCACAAGAAAGCACCAAGTAAATTCAACCGCAAGTAAAGAATGCAAACATGAAGAAAACATGCAAAGAGGGAGGAACAAAGTGTGGGGCAGCAGCCGCCACAAGCACATCTCAACCCCTTTGGAGAAAACTAAGATGCAAAACACAAGATGAAATTCACATGCAAAGATGCAAGCAAATATGAACATGCAAATGCAAAAAAGAAAATGAGCGGATGAGATGTAACAGGAGAAGACAATCCTCTACAACCGTCGACTATCAATCATCGAAGAAAATGGGAGGAAAAGAAGTGTGGGGCAGCAACCGCCACAAGCGCATCTCGACCATAGCTCTTCGCTCAAGAAAAAAAAGGATGAACATCACATTGAACAACATATACAAATATGCATTCAAGTGGAAATCGAACAAAACGAGTCGACAAAAAATCATGATCAAACGATCAAGAACAGCGACATATGTACCAAAAATCACACCCCTAATGCATCACACTGGTCTATGATGATTCAAAGTGGAATGGTATGCAAAATTTGAAAACACTGTTAACGTTTGAAAAATTTGAAAGTTTGAAATGGTTAATCAGTTAACCATATGCGTTAACCGATTAACACTGTAACATAGGCCAAAAACAGCAGCAGAAAAACACTTTCAGCACAAAATCACTTAATCAAATGATCCAAAAGACCAGCTTATCAAATAAGCACGAAATTACACCTGCAAACAGAAAACCAATAGACATGCAAACATGTCTACACAGCACAATCACAATTCAAACGGATCTAAATCAACCAAAATTCAATCGAATATGAAGATTAACATGATAAGCTCAAAAATTAAATCCGATCGAGAATTCCAACCTTCGAAGCGGAGATTTGCTTCGGTAAGTGTTGATCAATTGAATTTGAGCAGATCCAAACAAGATTATCCGGAAAACTTCAAGATCCACAATAATTCTTGCAAGAGGAATGAAGATCAAACACTTTTAACCAAAGTACTCCAAATAAGCACTTCTAACTCAAGCTCCAAAATCAGATCTCAATTTGCACGAAAATTGATTATGAAAATTGATCCAATGATGATGAGAGATGGAGGTTTATGCTCAAGAATCCATTGATTCCAATGAAAAGTCAATGAATCCAAATGATGAAGAGCTTTGAGTGAGGGTTGGAAAATGAAAAAGTTGAGAGAATTGAGAGAGAATTGAGAGCAATTTTGAATTTGAATTTGGAATTATATGAGATTAGATGGTGAGGTTTGGAGTGAATCATTTAAATATCACTTAGGTTTGGATCCAATGAAAGGTTTGGAATTTGGATTGGAAAATATGGTATGGAATGTGGAATGGGCATTTGGTGGGAAATTGAAATTAACCCAATTTCAAATGAGGTTCTAGATCCTTCCCAAGTGTAAAAATGAAACTCAAGTGATCAAAATGGGACTTCAAAAGTGTCTGGTCTTGAAAATTCATGTACAGGGCAAAAATTACACATGTTAATCGGTTAACGCATATGGTTAACCGGTTAACACTGTGAAAACTTGCAAAATTAGCCTGATTTTGATTATGTTAATCGGTTAACCCTATGTGTTAACTGATTAACACCTTCACAAATTTGAATTTGGCGCCTTTTGGAGGGAAACGTGCCCACTTGCCTATTTTCAACTGTTCGGATATCTGTTAAGCCTCCGAAACTTGTTTTCGATCATCCTGACTGTGAAACTGCTCGAAGTAGCATGAACGCTGGAAATTAACCTGCACAATAAAATAAAATCGACCGCTCTATCGGGAAAAATAAATGCCAACTATCATGCTTGTTGTTCAGTTGCTTGCACTGGAATGAAACCTGAGACACGGGAAGCCTTGATCCCCTGCCTTAAGAACGAATGCTATGCAAATGCTCATCCTGAAAGAACATGAAAAGAAACATAAACCAAGTCAAGAAAAGGTTGGGAAAATTTTGAGGTGCTACAGCTGCCCCTATTCAAACAACTTGGACCTGAAAGGAGGAAAAGCATCTGCTTTCAAACATTCAAGGTATAAGGTGATTGAATACAAAAGAACCCGGAAATTTGCACCCTGCGGGAATGCAAAACAGCGACTACCAACCAAGAGTTAGAAAATGACGCTCTGGGGATAACAAGCTAATACCATCTGAAATTCATCCAAAAGATACCAACCAAAAGTCTAGAAAACACCCAGAGGATACCAACCAAGAGTTGGAACAAAGATCAACGGACAACCAAAAGATACAAACCAAGAGTTGAGATGAAACCAATTGCAGATACCAACCAAGAGTTGGAACAAACTCTCCCACAAAATACCAACCAAAAGTCGGGATAGTGAACTATGAATACCAACCAAGAGTTGGAACAAACCCTGCTGGGGAACAAAAGAGAAAACCAATCAAGCAAACCGCATCGTGCGAGAAAACATCCTGACGACTTCCCTCCCCTGGGAAAAGGGTAGACTAACCAGACGACTCCGCATGGGACCAACATCCATCACAAGATAACAATCTAGCAGCACCATCTAAAATATGGGACGAGGGTTACTCTCTGGGGACAAAACCACCCCTACCAACCAAGAGTTGGAATCCACAATCAGAGAACAAAGGTTACTAACCAAGAGTTGGAATAACGTCAACAAGTCGACTACACCGGATATGGCGACCTCACTGGGGAATCAAAGACTACCAACCAAAAGTTGGAAAACGAATCGACGTCCCCGGCTGACCCTACTGGGAAACCATAACTACCAACCAAAAGTTGGAAAACACCAGATCTCCTCATCCACCAAAAGTTGGGATAACGACTCCACTGAGGAATAAGGGAGAACTACCAACCAAAAGTTGGTCCACAAGCAGACGTCCCAGACCTATCCTACTGGGGAATAGAGGACTACCAACCAAAAGTTGGGACACCAAAAAGGGGATAACATCCAACCAAAAGTTGGGAAATAAAAG
Organism: Lathyrus sativus; assembly: GCA_963859935.3. Classification (NCBI taxonomy): domain Eukaryota; kingdom Viridiplantae; phylum Streptophyta; class Magnoliopsida; order Fabales; family Fabaceae; genus Lathyrus; species Lathyrus sativus. The sequence goes on from OZ012736.1 coordinate 88,653,434, forward strand.
TACTAACCAATAGTTAGAATCACCATGAAACACCATCGACCAAAAGTCGGAACACAAGTTACTAACCAAGAGTTAGGATTACTGGGGAAAGATCCTCATCAGCCACAAGTTAGACCCAAAAGCTGCTAACCAAGAGTTAGGATAGCTGGGGACGCTAAACGAAGTTGACCCTACCACAGAAGACTACCAACCAAAAGTTGGGATGATCATCCCAAATTATCAACCAAGAGTTGAAATAAAAGGCTACTAACCAAGAGTTAGAATAACAAAGATTACCAACCAAAAGTCGGAATAGAGACTCTGTGTGAGGAAACCAAAGATTACCAACCAACAGTTGGGATCACCTTCTAGGCCAACCAAAAGTTGGAACACCAAATCCAATTATCTGAACTATGTTGGGGGGTACCAATCAAGAGTTGGAATCCTCGACTCTGCTAAGGGACATAAAGAATAACCACAAAAAGTTGGAATAACATCCAAATGCCATTGGGTCATCAACTAAAAGTTGAAATAAAACAATGATCACCAACCAAAAGTTGGAACAACTCTGTTGGGGAAAAGAGCAACAAGCTTGACCAAGGAAGACGACACTCACAAGCGTCTCGCCTGAGGAAAGCGAAGACATTTAACCAAATGACTCAGCTGGGACGAATCTGATAAAATAACCGACCCAAAAATCCATCCTGACGCGGATAAAACGAAAACCCCTTAAGTCAAACAGTCTCTGCTGAGAAGATATCCGGTCTCAAAAACACCAAACCTGACTTATGCTTCAGATGCCTATGTTTGAAAATGGCGTAATGCTCCATACGAAATGGAAATGCTACGTATTTGGGAGGATGCTAATGCAAAATGCAAATGCAAAAGAACCACCTTAGCAAAATAAATGCTAGGGAGGAAACCAAACTTCGCCGGGGAAAACCAAAGCAACCCACTAGGAATCCTGACTCTACCAAGGAAAACGCCCTAGATGGCTTCCCAGGGAACAACTCTCGTTGCGATTGAATGCATAGGCTGGGGAAACACCCGGAACAGCCTTTCAACACTCTTGGGAATCCACACTCAGCCGGGAGCATCGTTCGGAATACGACTTTACCGGGAAGTAACTGTTGGGAAATAGCTCCACTCTGCTCAGAAAGAAATCCCACCCTGCTAGAGGATATCAAATACTTCTGCCAAATGTTCCACTCTATTAAGGAGTGGATCATGCTTCATCTAAACACCTGTCGTGTCGAGGGAATCAACACTAAACTCTGCTTGGGGAGAAACATTGAATACTGATACTACCAGAAAGTCAACTCCGTCGAGGAAAGGGCGTCGAAGGCGCCGCCTCTGCTGGAGGACAAAATGGTGAGGACAAATCCATCCTGTCGGGGGTTAGCCTTTGCAAGGAGTCAAAACACTACTCTGCTGGAGATTCACTACACACCTCCGCTGGCGATACCTAACTTGATAATGAGACTTTGCAACAAAGATCTCTGCTAGAGGAGAAATAAGTTCGCATTATAATTTCAGTTTCGTGGAGGAACACCTCTGTTGGAGAGTACCATCCTGCAATGAAACAAAAGAATGCGTACATGCGAAATGGTTACCTCAGTTACCACTCATGACACTTACCACGCGAGCAAAATCATTTGCTTTCGTTATCTCTGTAAAGCCTACTGTTTTTCCTGCAATGTTTATCAAAATATCAGACGTTTTTGCAAACAAAACAGTAAAAAGTAAAACAAACAAAGGAAAGCTCTTTGACTGAAGTGAATACTTTTATTGATAAAAGACCCGTAAATGGGAAAAATTATAATTGGGATACAATTCCTGAATAGAGGCAATTGCGAAAAAGAAAAAAGATTATATACAAATGTCGGCAATTTGGAAACAGACAACCACCATGTGTCGATTCGACTATGACATGTATGTCTTCGATGTTCCTCATGTTTCGTCTTCTAACAAGACTGACTGGACTGATTCCTTTCCTTCAGGATAACTGCTCACAAGCTTACAGATCAAACGCGGACCGTGATCATTTGATTTTTAAATCCCTAACTTTTGCCTGGATCGCCCTTTCGGGTTTTCAATCCACCGGGATACCCATTTTTGCCAAAGTTGCCTTTTCAGGTTTTCAACTTCTCAGGTCCATTCTTTTTCTTTTATCCCTAATTTTTGCCCAAACCTTTTCTTTTTATGGTTCGCCGGGATGCCCCATTTTTGGCTGGACTTTTTCCTTTTTTCTGTCCAGCGGGTCTCTTTAAGCAAAGTATTTTTTAACCATCCATGGTAGATAGCAATAAAGCTCCACCAGAGAAAACATTTCTTACCACATATGAACCTTCATAGTTAGGAGTCCATTTTCCCGTGTGATCTGTCTGAGGAGGAAGGATCCTTTTCAACACCAAATTACCCGTCTGGAAGCACCGAGGACGCACTTTCTGATCAAAGGCTTTCTTCATCCTACTCTGGTACAACCAGTTGTACGCGAGGGTTTCCAACCTCTTTTCATCAATCAAGCTTAGTTGATTCAACCTGGCTCGCACCCACTCAGCTTCGTCAAGCTTTACATCCGACAATACCCTTAAAGAAGGAATCTCAACATCTAATGGCAGAACAACTTTTGTACCAAACACTAGTGAGAAAGGAGTTGCCCTGGTTGATGTACGCATCAAAGTATGATAACCGTGAAGAGAAAAGGGCAACATCTTCTGTACAATCTTCTTGATATTCTTATTAGCTGCCTCAACAGCACCATTCATCTTCGGGCGATATGGAGAAGAATTGTGATGTTCAATCTTGAAACTCTGACACAACTCCTTAACCATTTTGTTATTCAAGTTTGAACCATTATCGGTAATGATTCTCTCAGGAATACCATAACGGCAAATGATGTCCTTCTTTATGAATCAGGTGACCACCTGCTTCGTGAAATTAGCGTAGGACGCTACTTCTACCCAATTTATAAAGTAATCAAACACGACCAGAATGAAGCGATGTCCATTAGAAGCAGTCAGCTCAATCTTTCCAATCACATCGATTCCCCACATGGCAAAAGGCCAAGGAGACGTCAACACATTCAGAGGAGCCGGTGGCACGTGCACCTTGTCAGAATAAATCCGACATTTATGGCATTTTCTGGCGTATTTGAAGCAATCGAATTCCATAGTCATCCAATAATACCCAGATCTCAACAATTTCCTAGCCATTGCATGTCCATTGTGTAACACCCATTTTAATTATTTAGTCTTTTGGTGTTATTTTATTTTGGTGTATCCTTGGGGGGGGGGGGGGGGGGTGTCTGAGAGCGTTGGTGGGTGTCCTTGATTTATAGGAAATTATTTAATAAAATATAGAGTTTGATAATAATATAATATAATTAATAATTAGGATAATCTAATAATTAGTATATTATTATTATTATTATTATTATTATTATTATTATTATTATTATTATTATTTGTAATATTAGTGGATGGAATAAGTGAAATAAGGAATAAGAGATATAAAAGGGGATTTTTGGGGAAAGAGAGTTAGAACATGATAAGTCAGTTCTAGAGAAAGGAGAGAAAGAAGAACAAGGAGGAAGAGAAGAAAGGCTAGGGCTACGAATCCTTCAGAGTTCTTCGTCAATCAGAGCAAGTAATCGAGGTAAGGGGGGAGAAACTGATTGAGATTGGTGTTTACATGAAATTGGGTAGAGGGGATTCCTTAACTCCGTAGTGATTTTGATGAATATGTTGGTTATGTGATATGTCTCTGATTGTTGTTGATTATGATGAATTTCATGTGCATGTTGATGTGTTTATGATTGTTGCTGCCATTGATGAATGGGTACACATAATTGTGTGATTTGGTGAGGTTCTGAGTAACTTCTGTAGTTCTGTTGATGGACATAGGTGTGGGTTCTGGAGATAAATTGATAGAATAATGATTAGAGTAGTGTGTACTGGTTGTAGTGATGATAGGATGGGAGATGGAAGTAGAGTGATAGGCTTGGAATTGAGCAAGATGACATTGTTGAACAGTGAGGGTTTTGAGAGATCGCAGACGCTCGCTAGCACCTTCGCTAGGCGAGCAGGTCGCGAACATTCTCTAGGGACTCGCTAGGCAAGCTGGGTAGCGAACATGTCCAGTAGCTACTGTCTACCTTCTCTAGGGAGTTTGCTAGGTGAGCAGCTAGCGAGAGTTCTCCAGGGCTTCGCTAGGCGAACGAGCCAGCGAGCGTGACAGAAAGTGACGTTGTACTGTTTTGCCTTGTGACCTAGTTTTGTAGTGTCCCTTGAGTTGTGACCAGTAGAGTTATGGTGATTAGTGGTGAAGAGTGTATACTTGGCATTAAAAGGTGAAATTATGTAGTGATTGAAGTTAATTGAAATAAGTGGATTGGGGTGTGAGATATGTATGGGTTATGGTGATGGGATCAGGGGGATCGTGCGACTTTAATTAAAATAATTAATTGATGAATAAATACTTATGTATGATGTGTGGTGATGTGATCAGGGGATCATGTGCACCTTGTGTGCTTGAGTTCATTTGTTGTGCATTTGGTGTTATGCATATCATGGTGTTTGGTGGGACGAATCATTGCTCAGGAGGAGTGTATGTGATTCATCCGTACTCCATTGTGGAGAATGGTGGGGACATATCATGGCCAAGGACGGGTGTATATGATCTATCCGTGGTTCAATGGAATGAACCAATGAGTCGGTACCACATGCATGGTGTTGAGTTGCATAATTGCATTATGGTATGTTGTGTTCATGTTGGACAGTAGGTCGTGTTTGATGAATGTTGGGTGATGAATCATATGATTGCTACCTTTATTTCATGTAATGTATTACCGATAATTTTGATCATGTTTTCTCACCCCTTTGTTGTTGTTGTGGTCTGTACTTCTTCGGAAGTACAGATAATCCAGGTACTTAGCTAGCTTGGATAGTGGTGTGCGAGTCGAGTCTTAGGATGCTCTGATACGTAGTACGGGACTTGGGTGTTCATTTGTTTTTATGTTGAACTTGTTTTATTTCCTGTGACGTATCATGCTGGTGAATATTTTAATGAATATTTTTATGTAATTTGGCGGATGGCCGAGACTGTTGAGTAAACTTTTATTTCCGATGCTTTGTGTTGAAAACCATTTAATGGAGGATTATATGAGTTATGTGATGTGATATCCCACTTGTTGAGAGGAGACTCTGATGTTTATCTGAATTAATTGTGTTTTATTTAATTTTGGGAAGTGGGGTGTTACACATTGGCATGAGTACCAAAAGAACCTTTGTGGACTTCCTCCATCAATAGGTTTTCTTCAAGTTCATCAACACACCGCAGCAAGACCATGTCAAAATTTCTCCTGTAGAGCACATCGTCCTTATTCAGATAAAAATTACCGGCTAACCTCCTCAGAGTCTTCTTATACTTGCTGGATGCCCCAGATGGGTACTCTTAAGTCTTGAGAAAATGCTTGATATCAATATACTAAGGCTTTCCATCAAATGCTTTCTCAACGGCAAACACAAAAGCAGGTCTATCAAGACGCATGATGGTGATAGCAGGAGTTTCATTCTAGAAATTCACTTTGTACATCGAAGCTAGCGTGGCCAAGGCATCCGCCATCTGATTCTCAGCCCTCGACATATGATGGAAATCAACTCTATCGAAGAAAGGCAGCAGTCTCCTTGCATAATCTCTATAAGGCACCAGGTTGGCCTGACGAGTTTCCCACTCTCCTTTGATTTGGTTAACGACCAACGCTGAGTCACCGTATACATCCAGATTCTTAATCCTCACATCAATGGCCTCTTCTAAACCCATAATGCAAGCTTCATACTCGGCTTCCTTATTGGTGCAAGCGAATGTCAATCGGGCGGTGAACGGTATATGAGAACCATGAGGAGTAGTAATGATCGCACCGATTCCATTACCATACGAATTAACCGCTCCGTCGAAAACCAGTTTCCACTGAGATCCTCTCTCAGGACCTTCATCAGGTAAAGGCTCATCACAGTCTTTTGATTTCAAAAAATGACGTCTTCATCTGGAAAATCAAACTTCATCGGCTGATAATCCTTAATCGGCTGTTCCACGAGATATTTCGACAGGACACTTCCCTTAATGGATTTCTGGGAAACATACTGAATATCATACTCTATTAAAACCATTTTCCATTAGGCAATCCTTCTGGAGAGTGCTTGTTTTACAAAGACATACTTGATCGGGTCCATCTTCGAAATCAATACGGTTGTGTGGTTTAACATGTACTGTCTCAAACGCTAAGCAACCCAAGCGAGTGCACGACATGTTTTTTCCAGCATCGAGTACCTCAACTCACAATCAGTGAATTTCTTACTCAGGTAGAAGATGGAATGCTCTTTTCTACCTGACTCATCCTGTTGACCGAGCACACATCCCATTGAATTCTCAAGAATCGTGAGATACATGATCAGTGGTCTCCCTGCAACTGGAGGCATGAGTATTGGAGGTTCCTGAAGATATTCTTTTATTCTTTCAAATGCCTTCTGGAAATTTTCATTCCACCTGTCCGTTTGATCTTTTCTCAGCAATTTGAATATTGGTTCACAAGTGGCTGTAAGATGAGATATAAACCTTGCAATGTAGTTTAATCTCCCCAGGAAACCACAAACCTCTTTTTCCGTTCTCGGCTCAAGAATATCTTGTATAGCTCTTATTTTGACAGGATCTACCTGAATACCCTTTTCACTAGCAATGAAACCCAGTAACTTTCCAGATCTCACCCCGAAGGTGCACTTGTTAGGATTCAGCCTTAGCTTAAACTTCCCCAGCCTTTCAAACAACTTCAGAAGATTGACCAAATGTCCCTCCTTCGTATGTGACTTTGCTATCATGTCATCAACATAGACTTCCACCTCATGATGAATCTTATCATGAAACAAAGTGACCATCACCCACTGATAAGTTGCCCCTGCATTTTTCAATCCAAAGGGCATCACCTTATAGCAAAAAGTCCCCCACGGTGTGATGAAAGTAGTTTTCTCCATGTCTTCTGGGGCCATCTTGATTTGGTTATACCCAGAGAAGCCATCCATGAACGAAAACACAGAATACTGAGCGGTGTTATCAACCAACACATCGATATGAGGGAGCGGGAAATCGTCTTTCAGGCTCGCTTTATTCAGATCTCGATAATCAACGCACATCTTGACCTTTCCATCCTTTTTAGGCACAGGAACAATATTAGCGACCCACAGAGGGTAATTCGTGACAGCAAGAAACCCAGCATTCAACTTCTTCTGAACTTCTTCTTTGATCTTGACTGCCATGTTAGGCCTTATCCGTCTCAACTTCTGCTTGACTGGCGAGCATTCTCCTCTGAGAGGTAACCGGTGTACCACAATATCTATATCCAGCCCAGGCATGTCTTGGTAAGACCAAGCGAAGATATCCTTATACTCACAGAGCATTTCAACTAATCTTCTCTTGACACTATATTCCAATGCGACCCCCACTTTAACCTCTTTCTTGTCATCCTCGGTGCCCAGATTAATAATCTCAATATCCTCCTGATGAGGTACAATAACCCTTTCCTCTTGCTTGAGAAGTCTGGCTAACTCTTCAGGTAGTTCACAATCCTCTTCAGTCTCATCTTCAGCTTGATAAACGGGATTATCAAAGTCATACGAAGTCATAGCCAAACCTGAATTGATGGCATATGATAGAAAAGACCTGCATGAGGATGTTATGTTTATTATGCGATGCATCAAACAAAACTCATTGCGATTTTTCTGTTAAGTATAAATGCGAAACAAAAACAAGAAAAACAGGGATCACAAAATTTGAATGCGAAAACGTCCTTTATTCAATGATAAATTGAAAATAACAAGAAGGCCCTACAAATGGGTCACTACATCTTGGGCAGAATGCATGACTGAACATAATCAAAACAATAAACATTACTCTATAGCAGTAACATGAATGACTTCTTCAATACTCCAGTTGCACAGCTTCTGGATGAGAGTACATGGACGGATCCACGCGTCCATGTCGCAGTCACTGTCACATTCATCATCTTCAACGACATTAATCCTGTCGAATATCACACCACTGCTGGTGAACTGCACAGGTCCCTTGTACTTCAGAATGCTCTGAAAAGAACTGGAGGGTTTGTATCCCAGGCCGAACTTGTCCTGCTTGACGGGAACATCGAGAACTTGGACCCACTTCTGAGACGAGCCGGATTCTATGATAGCACGAGCCTCCTTGAGCGATGACATCGAAACCTCTGGGCCTTTGGCTTCTACAGGAGACTTCCTCTGAATCTGAACTATTTCGAATGCTTGGCAGAGTGTTTCGTGGATCTCACCATCCACTTCCACGTACTTGAAGGATGACAAATGGCTAACCATAATGTCCTCTTCACTGCACATCGTGACTATCTTCCCTTCCACCATGTATTTCATCTTTTGATGCAACGTTGGCGTGACTGCCCCAACAGAGTGTATCCAAGGCTGGCCAATCAAACAGCTGTATGCTGGCTGGATATCCATGATATAGAAAGTTGCATCAAAGATCTCTGGCCCTATCTGAATAGGAAGCATGATTTCTCCAAACACTGGTCTCTTAGATCCATCGAAAGCCCTCACGACCAGATCACTGGGCGTGCACATCAAACCTTGAATGTCCAACTTCATCAATGCCTTCTTTGGAAGCACATTGAGGGATGATTCTGTATCAACCAAGACATGTGACATCAGAGATCCTCTACACTCCAAAGATATATGCAAAGCTCGGTTATGGTTCGTCTGAGCAGGAGTCAGATCTAAATCAGTAAAACTGAGACCATTGTTGGCGTTCACATGAGCTACTACCCCTTTCAACTGATTGACAAAAATCTCTTGGGGTACGTACGCTACATTCAATACTTTCAATAGAGCGTTGCGATGCGCCTCCGAACTCATCAACAATGACAGGATAGAAATCTTCGAAGGAGTCTGATTCAAATGATCCAAAATTTTGTAGTCACTTTTCTGAATTAGCCTCATAAATTCCTCTGTATCCCTTGAAAGATCATTAGTAACAACCTGGGGTTGGGCATTCTCTTTAATCACAGCCTTACGCTTACCCTTGTCATTCTTATAAGCACTAATCTCTGGTGGAGAGAAGACCCTACCACTTCTGGTGATACCTCCGACACCCACTATGTTTTCAACCGACGAACTTCTGCTTGCAGACCCCATCCATTCTTGCTTCTATCCATTACAGAACACCTTTCCCCCATAATTCGATGGGATAGCTCTAGGGCTCTCGTATGGCACAGGTCCAGGTACATTAATGATAACCGGAGCGGGCCTAGCAGGCGCTGAAATATTGATTGTTTGGTATGGAATGGAAATCGTAGCAACTTCATTTTCGTCATCACTCACTTTGTGCTCGACATCTTCTTTCACAACTCTATCAAATTGCAAACAACCCTCATTAATCATCCTCTGAATACCCTTTCTCAAAAGATCACAACCCTCAGACTGGGCTTCACACTCTGAACAGCCAGCAGAACAACCAGGAAATACCCCCTTCTTCAACAAACTAGCCTTCACAAAACCCAGTGGAGTCTTCAAATCTTTAACATCAGTTATCAGATTCAACTTCTCCCCATCAATAATGGCATTGGCTCCTGCCGCCCCATGATCCGGCATCGGGTTTTGAGTCACATTGGGCCCATTTTTGGTGAAGTTGATAGCTTTGGAATCAAGTAGATCTTGGACTTTGTGCTTGAAAGCTTTGCAATGGTCAATATCATGGCCTAGGGTGCCAGAGTGAAACTCGTAATGAGCATTCGCATCGTAGCCAGGAGGCGGTGTACCCATGAGAGGAGCCAAGGTCCTCTTCTGAACTAATTGTAACTGCAACAACCGTTGTAACAACTGAGAATATGGTATCGGAGGATTCGTGAACTGTCTATCAGGCATTCTGCGCCTAGCAACATAAGCTCGCGGAGCATTGACTTGTTGCGGAGCCGCATCCAAGATATTTACTGTAGCAACTTGTTGATGCTGACGAGACTGAACTCTACCCTTACCTTTGTGAGAAATAGCGTTCGTGTCCCCTTCCCTCCTCTTAGGGTTCGCTGAATATGGTTTCTTCGTTCCTCCCGAAGAGGATCCACCACCATTTGAAATCTTCCCAGACTTAATCCCAATTTCAACTCGCTCACCAGCAATTTCTAAATCAGAAAACCCTGCAGACATGCAGCCTGTCATCTTCTCAAAATACACACCAGGTAGAGAGGCGATGAACAGGTCAATCAACTCCCTTTCAGCCACAGGGGGTTGTACCCTTGCAGCTAAATCCCGCCACCTCTGGGCGTATTCCTTGAAGCTCTCAGTACTCTTCTGCGACAAGCTCTACAATTGTACCCTGCTTAGTGCCAAATCACTATTATATTGATAGTGACGCACAAAAGCCTCGGCCAATTCTTTCCAACTGCGGATATGAGTTCTCTCAAGCCCCATATACCATTCCAAAGAAGCCCTTGCTAGACTATCCTGGAAGAAATGCATTAGCAGCTTTTCATCAATAGAGTAAGCAGACATCTTCCTGAAATACGCTCGAATATGCACTCTAGGACAAGTCGTCCCTTTGTACTTATCAAAATTGGGCACCTTGAATTTGAGGGGAATCCTGACCCCAGGAACCAAACAAAGATCAGACATATCCAGGCCCAAAGAGTTCTGATTCTCAAATGATTTCATTTTCTCCTCAATCAGTTTAAACCTTCGGTCAGCTTCAGTTGGTAAACCACCCTCCATATCTCTCATGGAGAGCACATCATCCTGATTATCTTCCCAATGAGGCCTAACAACCCCGTGCACAATGCACACACTGCCATTACCAGCAATATTACCGTTCTCACCCGCAGCTCCTCCGCCCAGAGGTACGACAACAGTAGGAATACCCTGAGGAATAGATCCACTGATCGGTGGAGGAACAACACCAACCCCTCCGTAAAAAACATTGTCTTCATCAACCCGTGCTATCAACGGATGGACCAAAGTTCTCAACTGTTCCTGCCCACTAGCAACAGTCAGCATCAGTTCCATGAATTGGGCCATGTGAGCCCTGACTTCCTGCAATTCGGCTTGAACCTGATCCATCACCTTCTGCTGATTCCCTCGAGTAGAATACTTGTGGAAACTGAACTCCTCAATCCTGAACTGAAGAAAACCAAGCAGGGATAAGAACACAAGGCCACCAAGAACAACCTGCAATGCAAATGAGAATGCAAGATGCAAAATGCAAACATGTCTATGTATGCACAGGGAGATCTTCCCATTGATTCCGGTTTCAAAAACAAGAACAACAGAGATGGATAAAAACACCATAATAAATCTTCTCATATATCAAGTAAAGCTGAGACAATACAAAAAAATGAGAAATATCTGCATACAAAGAGGTATTGATCTCATCCAACATCTCTGGTGATGATCAAGGTACAAAAGCAAATGAAACTACAAAAGATAAAACTCCTAGTAGCCATGATCTCTACGCCACTCCTGAGACTCTCAAGCATCTCCTTTGTGTCAGGATGGTCTGGCCTCTCCATCAACTCTCGGATGAGGACATCCCTCTTGCGTATCACATCCCAGAGATGATGACAATGGTTGTCCCACGCATCTTCGCCGAAGGCATCCTCAAGCCTGGGTCTCTTCACCTCTGCCCGAATCTTGAACTCTTCAAGTGTTGATAAAGTTTCTTGGTATTTCTGCTCAAGCGTACTTCTACATAATGATTCTAACAATAACTCCCTCTCCTTAGCCTTGAATTGCGCTTTCAGCTTATCAACCTGAATACGAAGCTGATCTTCTCTACTCTTGTTGGCAATCAAGGTAGCATTCCATTGCTCATTGAATTTGGATATCTTCAGATAGGCTCTGTCTAAATCCTCCTTCTTACTCTTCAGAACATCACAAGTGCTTTTCAGATCAAGACCTACTTGCTTCCATGCTTGTACCTGATCAACAAGTTCTTTCTCCAACTTGGTCAAGGATTCTGACTTTATCTTGGCCAAATAAATAGCTTCACCCTTATCATGTTTCAGTTGACCAATTTCCTGCTTCAACTCTTCATTCTCTTTGCGCAACTCTTCCTTCACTTCCCAAAGCTTGGTATATCTCAGTATATCGACAGTTGTAGGCGGCTCAATGACTAAGGGATACAATGGTGCTTCAACAGGAAATGGCAATAGTACCTCTTCAGCCCTTCTCTGAATCCACTCCAAGTAGGGATCATAGGATCTACAATATCCTTTACCTAAAGAAAGCTTTCCCTTCTTGTGAATCTTTCCCCAAGTGTCCATAAATCGGTCCGAGATACAAAAATCAGCTACACCTGTGAAGTACAGAGATTCCTGCGCTTCCTCTTCTTTCGGAGGTCCTTTCAAAGCATAACCGAATTATCTCACAGCAAGAGAAGGATTATAATTGATGCCACCTTTCCTCCCCATCAAGGGCACATTAGGAAAGCTACCACAACTAAAGATAAGCTCGCGACCCAGCAAGTCTCGATTGAACCAGAAAATATTCTTCTCCGTTAACCCCATAAGCCTCTTCAACCATTCAGATGAGTTCGCGGAATCCATAAAAGCTCCAGAGCGAGGAAGGTGATCAACAAACCACTTATGCAACAGCGCTGCGCAACAAGAAACCGTCTTTCCTCTTCTTTTCTCGTTCTTGTAATGCACTAAATGATACAAGTCTCCCAGAAGAGTAGGTACGGGATTCTTGGAAGCGAAGATATGAAAAGCATTAAAATCCACAAAGTCTGGTACATTGGGAAACAACACAATGCCATAGACACACAGAGCCAAGATAGCACTGAAAACCACCCAACAACCCTTTTCAGCATACTCTCGGGCTTTGTCGACCAGGAAGGGTAATGTAAATTCAGAAACTCCTTTTCTACTAATAACATGATCTGCCAAGCAAGAGGCACTCAAATAAAGAGCGACGGATAACTTCTCGAGATTAGGCTCTTCTTCGGAGCTGAAGAAAGGCACTTTGTTCAGAGTCGGAACCCCTAAGATGTAAGCAAATTCCTCCAAAGTCGGAACCAACACATAGTCCGGAAACGTGAAGTATCGCAGCGGAGGATCATAAAACTGCAACAGGGTATGAATAGCTCCATGCTCATAAGTCGTGAGCTTACGGACAAACTTCAGAATTCCACCATATTGTTCTCTGAAAGCTGCAAGAACACCAGGATCGGCTAAGGAAATAAGACCAAATAAAGGTCCCAACTTAGGTGTCGGAAATATGTACACAACAATCCTCTTTCTGCTAACTTCCATCTCTGCATAAGACCATTACCAGAATCAAGGGAAAGACGAGAACCTGTAACACACATAAACATGCAATGTTAAATGCAAAATGATATGCAAATGCAGACATGGGATCAAGGTATCCAATGCTCAAATTCGCTGTGGTGTCATTGACTGAATTCAACCAAAGCTCCACTCTAATCAGAACACTGAGATAACACACTGGATGGAACACTCAGGATCAAAATTCTGCACTGACGAGAAAACCAAGGTTGGTTGAAGGCCAGGTTTCCTGCAAAAACCCATCCCTCTCACATGTGGGTTCTAGTCTTGAAAGGTACAACTTCCTATGCGGGTTGTCAGCGTCACAAACTTTTGAGAAACGATGATACGTTCACCATTTCTGGTTTGGCATCATAGTCTAACGAAGCGACCTCCCTTAGCTGACTTCCCAAATGAACGGTCTCCAGAGTCGACAATCTTTCTAAGTCAATATTCCCTCAACTGCACCAGACGCGCAGGATAAAATATTTCCAAAGAAAAACCTCGTCTGAATGTGAATTTCACGCGAGCTATTGCATATCCAAACACCAAACAAGCTCCCGCTAATCTCTACTCTAATCCTATGTGTATACTCAAGCCCGGGTTCGACTTATCTCTCAATAGAACAACCCAACCCACATCACAGCAGCAGCATAATATGATAATAAAATGCAAATGCAATAATATACAACAGATAATGTACATAAAGCAAAAACTGTACAAAAACATAAACACCTAAAGACGTAACAGACAAGCGCTAGGAGTGACTCGCATAGGGAACCAGAGTCCCCAACTGTCGCAACTGCGAAAAACACCCGGCAGAAAACAAAAGAGTTGTCATCTTTTGTTATTTATCCCAAAGAGAGGGAAAGGAAACGATCGGAAAAACCTGACAGAAAAGGGAAAGACAAGGTCATCGCAACCAAGTCTTGGATTTGGGAGTCGATTACACAAGGGGAAGGTATTAGCATCCCTCACGTCCGTCGTACTCGACGGGATCCACGCTTGTTGTCTATCTAAGGGTGTGTTTAACTATATACACTACAGGCTTGCAGGACAAAGGGAAAAGAAAAAGAGACTCGGCAGAGCATCACCGCTCTGTGCCTACGTATTCCCTCGTGCAATGGGAAAGTCAGAGTCAACGTAGTTCGGCTGGCTACCAAAGAGAAGGGGGGAAGGTTGCTCGCCAAGATATCGCGTCTTGTGCCTATGTACTTTCATCTGGTATGAAAGATCAGAGTAAACGTAGTTCGGGCTGACACGAAACCACAGGTTGATTAAGTGTTTTAATCGAGTAAGGTTAAACCTTCGTTCCAGTAGTTAGGGACAAAGCCTGTTTGCGTTAGAACTGAAGCTTAACAACACTCTTTTCTGAAAAAGGTTTCCGATTAATCCCAAAGGAAAAAGGTTTGAAGTTTTGTTTTGTGTTTTTAGTGAAGTGAATTAATTCGATTTGTGATTCACGTTGCACTAAAGACTTTGACATGGAGGCAAATGCATCGTGTATCGCCCCCAAACGGGACGTACACTAAACACTCTAGATAAGCGAGAGGTGACCCCTCACTCATTATTCCCAATGTAGCTTAAGGCTCGTAGCGCGCAACGTTCGTCGCATTTATTAGATGGATTAGCATTGTTTTGAGATGAGAAGAGAGACGCACGAAAGGTCTAAGGGAAACTCGGCCCTAACGTTGTCATGCAAAGTGGTCTTAAGGTTTGGATAAAAAGGGGGAACATCTGCCCTAATGTTAGCATGCTTGGATTGAACACCTAATGTGTCTCCTACTCCCATCCTAAACGGAGGGACTAGGAACCCTATGGGAATCATGGCAAAAAGCACAAGAAAGCACCAAGTAAATTCAATCGCAAGTAAAGAATGCAAACATGAAGAAAACATGCAAAGAGGGAGGAACAAAGTGTGGGGGCAGCAGCCGCCACAAGCACATCTCAACCCCTTTGGAGGAAACCAAGATGAAATGCACATGCAAAGATGCAAGCAAACATGAACATGCAAATGCAAAAAAGAAAATGAGCGAATGAGATGTAACAGGAGAAGACAATCCTCTACAACCGTCGACCATCAATCATCAAAGAAAATGGAAGGAAAAGAAGTGTGGGGCAGCAACCGCCACAAGCGCATCTCGACCATAGCTCTTCGCTCAAGCAAACAAGGATGAACATCACATTGAAAAACATATACAAATATGCATTCAAGTGGAAATCGAACAAAATGAGTCGACAAAAAATCATGATCAAACGATCAAGAACGACATATGTACCAAACATCACACGCCTAATGCATCACACTGGTCTATGATGATTCGAAGTGGAATGGTATGCAAAAACACCTTGAAAAGCAGCAAAACAGGCCCACTGTTACAGTGTTAATCAATTAACCCCTAGGGTTAATCGGTTAACACCTTAAAAAGTTTAGGAAATCTGGAATTTTGAACAGGTTAATCGGTTAACCATATGCGTTAACTGATTTACACTGTTAACGTTTGAAAAATTTGAAAGTTTGAAATGGTTAATCGGTTAACCATATGCGTTAACCGATTAACACTGTAATAGAGGCCAAAAGCAGCAGCAGAAAACACTTTCAGCACAAAATCACTTAATCAAGTGATCCAAAAGATCAGCTTATCAAATAGGTACGAAATTACACCTGCAAATAGAAAACCAATAGACATGCAAACATGTCTACACAACACAATCACAATTCAAACGGATCGAAATCAACCAAAATTCAATCGAATATAAAGATTAACATGATAAGCTCAAAAATTAAATCGGATTGAGAATTCCAACCTTCGAAGTGGAGATTTGCTTCGGTAAGTGTTGATCAACTGAATTTGAGCAGATCCAAACAAGATTATCTGGAAAACTTCAAGATCCACAATAATTCTTGCAAGAGGAATGGAGATCAAACACTTTTAAGCCAAATTACTCCAAATAAGCACTTCCAACTCAAGCTCCAAAATCAGATCTCAATTTGCACGAAAATTGATTATGAAAATTGATCTAATGATAATGATAAATGGAGGTTTATGCTCAAGAATCCATTGATTTCAATGAAAATTCAATGAATCCAAATGATGAGGAGCTTTGAGTGAGGGTTGGGAAATGGAAAAGTTGAGAGAATTGAGAGTAATTCTGAATTTGAATTTGGAATTATGAGAGATTAGATGGTGAGGTTTTTAGTGAATCATTTAAATATCACTTAGGTTTGGATCCAATGCAAGGTTTGGAATTTGGATTGGAAAACATGGTATGGAATGTGGAATGGGAATTTGGTGGGAAATTGAAATTAACCCAACTTCAAATGAGGTTCTAGATCCTTCCCAAGTGTAAAAATGAAACTCAAGTGATCAAAATTGGACTTCAAAAGTGGCTGGTCTTGAAAATTCATGTACAGGGCAAAAATTACACATGTTAAACGTTTAACTGGTTAACATTGTGAAAACTTACAAAATTAGCCTGATTTTGATTGTGTTAATCGGTTAACCCTATGTGTTAACCGATTAACACCTTCAAAATTTTGAATTTGGCGCCTTTTGGAGGGAAACGTGCCCACTTTCCCGTTTTCAACTGTTCGGATATCTGTTAAGCCTCTGAAACTTGTTTTCGATCATCCTGACTGTAAAACTGCTCGAAGTAGCATGAACACTGGAAATTAACCTGCACAATAAAATAAAATCGTCCGCTCTATCGGGCAAAATAAATGCCAACTGCTGCTGCTTGCTGTTCAGTTGCTTGCACTGGAATGAAACTTGAGACACGGGAAGCCTTGATCCCCTGCCTTAAGAAAGAATGCTATGCAAATGCTCATGCTGAAAGAACATGAAAAGAAACATAAACCAAGCCAAGAAAAAGTTGGGCAAATTTTGGGGTGCTACAGTGACGTGGTTGGTGCAAAGATCCGACCACTCCTGGTGATGCCACCAGTTCCCACAATATTCTCCACAGTCTTCTTTTCCTCCAAGATATCTTCTTCTCTCACCTTCTGTCCATTGAGAAAAGCAGTCTCGTCGAATAGCCAAGGTACAACGTTCGCGCTCTCATAAGGAAATAGAGCTGGCGTTGAAATGACAAGATGATTCATTGATGGTGGAGACATAGGTATCTTAATCGAATCGAAAGGTATGTTTAAAGATCCTCCACCTTGGCCGTAAGGAATCATATATGTTTCATCGTAGGGGATCTACAGAGGGGTAGGAGCCTGTTCATACACGTTGTCCCATTCTTCTTCATCGCATGGTATTATTAGCGGAATACGAGTCGCATTATCGGAAGGATTCCATAATCCACTTTCATCATCATATGGTATCTTCAACGTCTCAAACAGAATGTCAAAAGTAGCAAATTCTTCAGTCTCCGAAAGTTTTTCTGCTACTAATACGCCTTGATCAATCAGGCCTTAAATGCCTTTCTTCAATTCAACGCAATCTTAAGATACACTCCAACAAACATGACAATTGGACGGACAACCAGGATAAACATTCTTCAATAAAAGTTGTTCTTTGACAATGGAGAGGGGCGTCTTCAGTTTATCAATATCCAAAATTAATCGGATCCCTCTAGAGCTTTCTATCATGTTTGTTGAGTGATGAGACGACATTGGATTAGTCTTGATATTCAGGGTATTTCGGGTGAAGTTTATTGCCTTTGAATCAATAAGATCTTGCACAATGTATTTCAAACTCTTGCAATTCTCAATGTTGTGGATTGGGGCGCCAGAATGGAATTCAGATCTTGCATTGACATCATAACCGAGAGGAAGAACGGCTGGGGGGTCCCTCATTTCCCTTAGTTGCACACGACCTCCTTTCAATAAGAATGGAAGGAGTCGGGCGTATATGGATGGGATTGGATCGAACCTTCTTTTTGGTCTCCTCGGTCTTTGTTGACCCTGATACTAATTTTTCCTTGGTTGGTATGATTGTTGTTGTCAGTTCTGCTGAGCTGCGGGCTGGCTTGCTGGAATGGAAAGTGGTTGTTGCGGAGCAACGACAGCAACATGGTGATAACCCTGATGGGCTTTCCCTCTTTCTGTGGACACAACACTAGCTTCGCCTTCTTTCTTCCTAATAAATCCTTGGTATGGCTTCTTGACCCCACTCGAGGACCCGCCAGCATTCTGAATCTTTCCGGTTTTCATTAAGCTCTCTAGCCTTTCTCCAGCCATGACAAGTTCAGAAAACACCGTAGAAGTAGTAGATGCAAGACGTTCAAGGATTGGTCCTTGCAGTGTCCCTATGAAGATATCTGTTAGCTCTCTTTCCAAGAACGGAGGTTGTACTCCCGCAACTAGTCCTCTCCATCTCTGTGCAGAATCTTTAAAAGACTCATTTGGCTTCTGAGTCAGACTTTGGATTTACGTTCTATTCGGAGCCATGTTAGTGTTGGACTGATAATGTTTCACAAAAGCGTCCGCTAATTCTTTCCAACTTTTCACATTAGAGCGCTCGAGCTGCATGTACCATTCCAGAGAAGCCTTGGTAAAACTATCCTGAAAGAAATGGATTAAGTGCTTTTAATCGTTGGAATAGGCGGCCATCTTTCTGTAGTAAGACCTTATATGGGTCTTAGGACAGCTACTACCCTTGTATTTCTCAAAAGTCAGAATAGTAAATTTCGGAGGTATCTTAACCCCTAGCACAAGACATATTTCTGCAGCATCTAATCCCAAAATGTCGAGGGTCTTGCATTGCTCTTACTGCTTCTTGTAGAGCATTAAACTTCTTCTCTAACTCAGCGTTTTGTGGTGCGCATGCGTCAGCTGAATCCTCGTAGAAGCCTTCATGATCGTCATAGTGGACTGGTGGTGGGATCATAACACTAGGAGGATGGACTGCACCAGCCAGTGGATGGACTGTGCTAATAGGTATTGTGCTCGCAGGAGTAGGAATTGCACCGGCAGGGGTTGGGACTGCGCCACCTGTATTTGGAACCACTCCAGCCAAGGTATGATTAGCGTTCCTCTCTGCTGCTAGCCTCATCTCCTCTTGATTTCTGGCCATGTTTTGGATCACCTCCATGAGTTGATTCATCTGTGTCTTCATACTTTGCATTTCTTCCCTTATAGCAGCTTGGTTTTTCTCTAACTGATCCATGATCCTCTTCTGATTACTTCTTGTGTTGTACAGACATCAGAAAGTCAGTTTTCTTTACTGCGAAAGGGCAAGCGGTGTGTAAGGTCGGGTTTTAGGGAATGCAAAAATGATGCGCAGGTATATGCAATGTTCAAGAGACTTTCGAGACTTATGATTATTGTTGGTATTATAGAACTGCAAATGAATAGTAAAGAATACACAATTGAAACAAAAAACCAACTTTCATTAATTTTGAGATAAGATCCAATACAAATGATTGTTGAATACAACGGTTCATGTAACAAGAGAAAGAAATGAATAACTAAAAAGCCTTCTTTTTGAGACGCTCTTCAAGCTTCTTCGACTCGAACATGAATCTGTTAATCATTTGATTGTAGAGCTGGATGAAGTGATGAACGGAGGGAGGGACATCGTTCCCTTCCAAGTCTTGGATCGCACTTTCCAACCTCCATGGGAAATCGCGGATCATGAGGTTACAATGCTCCACTAGATCATTGTACTTAGCACGACACATGTCTAGCATCGACTAATAATATCGGAGAGAATCCACATGGGTATCCAACAACTTGTTGAGCTGAGCTTCCTTCTTGAGCCATTGTGAACTATCCCTTTTCAGAGCATCGAAACGATCCTTCCACATAGTGGCTGTTTCCTGAGCGGTCTCCAACCCTAAGTATTTGTTGTTCCAGATGCCAGGAGTGACATATGAAACTCTTAAAGCTTCTTCCTTGAGTTGTTGTTCATCTTTGGCTAGGTTTAAAGCACTTCTCAACTACTCCTCGAGATCACTAATGTCATCCTCAAGCTTCTCCCTTGTCTTCTTCTTCTCAGCAGAAGTTAGCTCATAAAAATGCCATGCTCTTTCGCAAGAGTCCTTAGCTTCCTTCAAGTGTTGTCGCAGAGTCTTCACTGATGCATCAGCCCCTTCAAAGCCATTTTGATACATGACCCTCAGATCCATCTCTAGCTTCAGCTTTTTACTGCTTTCAGCTACTTGGTCTTGTTCAAACTCCATTTTCCTCTTGAATTGGCCATTCTCTACACCTGCTTGGTGGATTTCCGCCTGAAGTTCTTGGTTTTCTTTGGTCAATATTTCTACAACTAACTTCAGCTTTTCATGCTCTTCCACGGTCACGTGAGCGGGAACAGGAGATTTTTCTTGCACGGAAGGTTCTGGAGGAAATGGTAACAACTTTTCAGCCACTCTAGCTAGCAACCATCTGTTATACGAATCTTTAGCCACACAATTCTCCGCTTTCAGCTCTCTCCTCCCCTTCGTATGGATCTTGGTCCATGATTTAACAATTTCCACGATAAATGCAGGATCTTCTGTTGTGGTAAGCAAAAAGAAGCTTTGAATTTTCTCCGCTTCAGGCTCGTCTTCCATAGTGTAACCTAACTGATGTAAGGCCATGACTGGGTTGTAGTTGATGCAACCAACTCTACTAATCATAGGCACATTACCAAACTCTCCACATCATAGTATTTATGGTAATACCAAGCAATATCATTGGCTACCAAAGACATGATGCGTCTAGACCATTTCAGCTTCTCTTTGTTTTCCACAAACGACCCTACCTTTGGTAGATGGGAAGCATACCATTTGTACAATAGATGAGAATAACACTGGACCATTCCTGTCTTCTTCTCACTCCTCCAATGAATCGAGTGGTAAGTATCAGCAAGAAGGGTAGGAATGGGATTCTTCTGCAAAAAGAGAGGGATGGCAGTGGTATCTATGAAATTGTCTATGTTTGGGAAGAGAAAAATCCCATAGATCATCAAAGCAACAGTAACACCAAATCCTTCCCAATCCTCAATAGTCTTGTACTGGGCGGCTTTGTCAAGTAGAAACTTCAGAGGAAATCCTTGAGTACCTCCCTTATTGGCTAGACCGGCCTCAACTTCTTCCTTAGTCATAAGGAGAGCAAGGGCAATGGCAAGAGGCTTCGGTTCTTCTTCCAAACCGGTGTAAATGGGTTGGTCCTTGATCTTGATATTCAGCAGGTGAGAATATTCTTCAAGAGTAGGAGCCAACTGATAATTTTGGAAAGTAAAGCATCTAAGCGGAGCGTCATAAAATTGAGCCATTGAAAACAAGGCCCAAGTGTCCACTCCAGAATTGAGAAGATCAAGTAGTTTCCCATGCTTCCCTTGAAAGTTGATTTTTATCGTCTTTGGTACATCAGTCAAAAGATCTTGGATCAATCCCAACTTTGGTTCTCTGAACTTCAAGGAATTTGTGCTTCTTTTCCTTTGATTAGTCATTGTGTTCATTAATGCCTAAGATAATCACAGTCTCTTAAGTCCCTTGATATGTGATAATGCTATGCAATGCAATTCTTTATGAATTCATATGAGAACAGAACAACAACAAGGTCAAGGTCACAAATCCTGTAAGGTAACGCAACAAGATATCCCTCACCTCGGGTGGGCAATCTAATTGTTTGTAACAAAGAATTCCAAGAGTTTTCAAACAAAGTCCCAAGCACTAACCCTCAAACGTTTTCCATCAAAACGACGATTCATAAGACATTAATCCCTTCAAAGGATGAGCACAAAGTTATGTGTTAGTAACCTTTGGAATTGGGTTCTAAAAAAATTCTTCAGAATCACGGACTCCCAGGTCAAAAATAAAGATGCCATTACGACTACTCTTAAGACATAATCATTCCAAAGGGGCCTCATCTGAGAGGTGGAATTCAAATCAACTCAACGAGTCCTAAGTCTCGCAAATCAGAAAGAAACCACCTCCTAACTTAGTGTATACTAGAAAGCTCGGGTAGAAAGCTTTTATTTTTACAAACCATCCCCAATAAACCCAACAGGTAAGAGGAACACATTGTAATAAACAATAAAAGCAAATAAAACACAAACATGCGACAAACAAACTAGGTATGGCTTGCTAGGTCTTCCCCAGCAGAGTTGCCAAGCTGTCGCTACTCGAAAAAATGTAACAACGGAGAGGCGAGAATGAAAAGGCAGAAGAGTCACCATCAAACTTTATTTATCCCATAAGGGGAAGGGAAAACATCGAGAAAACCCTAAGAAAGAAACGGATAAGATGGTCTCGCGACCAAAGAACGGGTTCGTAAGCCGCTTATGCGAAGGGAAGGTATTAACACCCCTCGCATCCATCGTACTCGATGGGAACCATTTGTTTGTCTATGTGTGAAGATATTTGCTAAAGGTTATTGTTATAAAGAGTGTTCCAAAGGGAGAGAGAAAGGTTAGAAACAAGGAAAAGAGAGATAGAAGGGGAGAAGAGACTCGGTAAGACTTCGCAGTCCTATGCCTTTGTATTCTCAACAGGTATGAGAAAGTTAGAGTCCACGTAGTTCAAAAAACTACAGGTAAAATATGGGAAAGTGTGAAAAAGGAAGAAGAGTGCTCGCTAGGATTATCGCAATCCTATGCCTGTGTATTCTCAACAGGCATGAGAAATCAGAGCAACCGTAGTTTGGCCTACGGTTAACTAGTATTTTTGTGGATGATGTTAGCGTGCACATTCTAGTAGTTAGGTATATTGCAGCTCGCTTGTGGAGTCTTAGGAGTTACCTGTTTGCGATAGAACGGACGTAACATATCCTTTTTGAAAAGGATAATTTTTTCCATCAAGGCAAGATGTCACAATAGATTTGTGGAAGTTGTTTTTAGGGATGAAATAAGTCCTCAGATAGTAACCCCTTGCGGGTAGTACCCAATTCTTTATCTCAAAAGATCTATTGCAAAAATGGTGTGGCGAATATATTCATGTCTTCGTATTGAAAGACGAGTATCGAGACCACACACTCTACAATGAGTATCTTGACACTCGGAGAGGAAGAAGTTTACACTCAATCCTCTCTCTTTAGTTCAATACAAAGAGAACTTTATTCTCTTTATTAAAGATGTTTTGATCTTGAATGGTAAGTGCTTTGCGATAGTGAACCCTAAAGGTAATGTCAAGCACTCGGGATAGGAGAAGGCCTACGCCTAACCATTCCACAACCATCCAAGTTTTATTAAGAAAATAATTTTGAAAAGGATCTTGGTACGAGGCCAAGGTTTTAGGAGAAATTTTTTGAATAGAAGTTTGAAAAGTGAAGGGTGAATAGAACGTGGTAGGTTGATGTGATGCACTAGGAAATAGACTTACGAGGACTGAAAACATATAAGGTTTAGCGTGATGTGGTGGAAGAGAGGTGAAACCCTAAGGTGGTTCAATTTGAACATAGTTTGAAAATGGCTTCACGTTGGATTAAGCCTTATTTGTTTTTTATTTTGAAAACGTGTTCTAGCCTAGTTTGTTTTTATCTTTCTTAACGAGTAGCAAGCAAGCACGAAAAGAACTAGACTATTACACTGTAACGGGAGAGGGATACATGAAAAATACAGGGGATTGCGGGAAATAATTGGTCACATTGTCAGGTAGCCCAAGAGAAAGCCGTGTGTGTGCGAGGTGTCCTAAGATAAACAAATGGAAAAGAGTTCGGACAAAGTAAACGGACTAGGGTTTAGGTACAGAGTCTAAACTCTAAAGCCTAAGATAATGATCAACAGTCCAACAACTTAAGGTTTTTTGGGTTTCGATAGTTTTATCATGTTTTTGGTATTTTGAATGCCCTAAACAAAGGAAGGGTTAGATGACAGTATGTATAATATGACATGATGAAATATGAACAATTATGATAATATGCACAAGGTAATAAACAAGATAATATCAACAGAAAATATGAACATAAAATATGTGCGGGAATATAAAACAGCGAGATATTAACAGAAATTAAAGTCAGAGGTTAATAATTAGTGAAATGAAAAGGGTCAAAAGGAATGGGATATCGTCTTAATCATAAAATTGCGTCGATTAATCGAAGGTAATCTCTCACTATCCCAAGCTAATGAAAAATGATCCAAATGATCATTTTCTACAGATTTGAAATAATGAAGACTAGCAACTTCCGTAAGTCGACATTTACGAATGCAAAGACTTCATTGACCACTGGAAATAGGATAAAATCAAAATAAAATTTGAAAAAAAATTTAAACCTCTTCTTAATCGCAAACTTCATGTTAACTAATCGAATGGAACCTCTCACGATCCCAAAGTAGGGAAAATGACCCAAATGGTCATTTTCTATAGGTTTGAAATAACCTACCCAATGACAATTTAACCTAGAGACATTCTAGACCTGAGTATACCCACTCACTCCCTAAAATCACCTCAGTGATATCCAATTACACTTACAAATTCAACAGTAGTATGAAGAACCACTTCAACTACACACACCTTGATCTTGCTTCAAAGCTTTGATCAAGGAACACACACTCTTGCTTAACAGCTTCGAGTGACACACAACCTAGAAACTACTTAACCAATGCAATCAACAGTTGCTTGGACTACAAGTGTTCCTAAGACACAATCGTGAAGAACAACCTCTTCACTTCTAAACCACTATGGTGATTCCTCTGTTTCTCTATCTTGAACAACTGCCTTCTAGGATTGCTTCTCCTGTTATTTATAGCAGCAAATCAGTTCTTGGGCTTGGTCGCACAATCTAGGTATTTCATCACAAAACCTCTCCTTTAATTGTCTTCTCACTTACCAATTCATTCAGGGACATTTTAGTTCGCTTAGGGCTTCTAAAATGTTTCCTGAATCCCAGCTTGAGCTCCTACAAGGTTTCATGATTTTTAGCCTGAGAATCCTCATTCTGAATACCAGAAAAACTACCTTGCCCGATGGATGTCATACGAACAGTGTTATGACTTTCTGTATGACATTCAACTTAACTAAGTTAACTTGTAGTTAAGTTACCCTGCACACACATCATTAAGTATGTCCTAATAATCAGTATGACATACATGCACTTTATAAAGTTTTGCCACAAAATGCAGCCGATCAAGAGCACTTACAAACTCCCCCTTTGGGAAATTTTTGGCTAAAACAACCTGTTAGCATATCAGAGTTTACACACAGCAGAAGACTTATGATGTGTCCTGTCATGCAGGATAGTTGCTAGCACAAACCCCTCTGAGTCCTCACAGTTAGCTCTCACTGTTATAACTCACTTTGTTAACTATCTGTAGACTACTACTACAGATGTCACCCTTTGCTAAGTGTGTAACAGAGTTACTCCCCCTCAACTGATGTACTTTATCAGTTGAACACTTTACCTGCAAACAACCTGCAGTCACACATATTCATCCGGCCTGCTCTGGATGTTATGACCTTCAGGATAACATCCTGAAGTACACACACTTATGCCACTCCCCCTGAAGGGACACACACACATCTCATCAGTACCTGCAAACATGCAAGAATACTATCCTATGCACTATGGTACATATGTTCTAGCTAGTCTTCAACCTGTTCTCCCACCTGCTATACCTCTATCACATCTATCTCTCCCCCTTTTTAGCCACAAATTAAGACCCAACTAGCACCTAGCGTAGATCATAAAGTGTAACAAAAACATATGTTTGGGGTTACATGCCAAAAAGGTAACTCAAGCAAAGCATAAAAAAATTCAGTGTTTTACACAAGATTCACATGATTCTAACTTATCAACCAACAATACTTCTTTGTGCAGCACCGCAGCCATCAGTGGTGTGTGTTACAAGTCATCAATCCTCTTCTGCATCTGAGCTGGCCTCGTCCCCACCAGTTTCTCCAGAGCTATCTGCTACAGTGTCACTTCCTTCCCTTGAGCAGTCATCAGCATCTTCTGAACCAGCTTCTTGACTGCCATCTTCCCTAGTACCATCATCTTCCTTTGTAGCATCTTCTGAGCTGTATGTATCCTCGTCTTGTTCAAGAGATTGGATCAGCTTTTCAAGTGTTTTCTTCCTTGCCTCTAGTTCTTTGTATGTTTCTTTAATGATTGCCATGACTTCAGCCTTTTTGGTTTTGGGACCCTTATTGGATGTCTCAGCTGAAGTTAAATCAATGTCAGGAACATGCATACCTTTGAACAATTTGTAATTGAAGGACAGAGGAGTTTCTCTCTTGCATGCTATATCACTTTCTTTGATGATGTTGGGGATGCTGGTCACAGATGATTCCACATATGAGTGATGGAAAAGCAATAGGTCCTTTGACACTGTAGCTCCCAACATGCTTCATTGTTTTCTCAAGAATGTAGGTCCCATAGTTGAGTTCATCTTTTGTTCCTACAGCATACAAAAGTCTTCCCAAAATAGTAGCAACAGTTGTCTTATGATTGGTAGGCACCCAATTTGCTGCACCAATTTTGTGAAGCATAGCATATTTCACACTGAGTTTGCTCGCCACTAGCTTCCCTTTGGTGGGCCAGTTCTTGACCTGTTTAGCAGTTATATCTTGGCACACTTGATGGTCAGATACAATAAGTTCAGACTGTCCTGCATGTGGTCTCCCCAAATACTTATTGATGATGGAGTCCGAGAAATTTATACATTTTCCCCTCACATATACTTTTCCAAACTCGCTGGACTTCCTATCAACACATGCTTCTGACAGGTTCACTATGAACTCTTTCACAAGATTCTCATAGCATGGTGGAAATTGAGTGACAATCTTCATCAAGCCTGCCTTACGAATAAGGTCAAGGATCATTTTGCAGTCAAGAGCAGGTTGAGCTAAATATCTTTCCAAAGCCAACCTCTTTTGATACACATATTTCCCTCTAATAACACATGAAGGATAGTGGGAAGATATGTTATCAATAGGCACCTCAAGAACATCTTCAGCCAGCTTGCTGGTA
This sequence comes from Lathyrus sativus, assembly GCA_963859935.3. Lineage (NCBI taxonomy): Eukaryota > Viridiplantae > Streptophyta > Magnoliopsida > Fabales > Fabaceae > Lathyrus > Lathyrus sativus. Next base: position 88,680,592 of record OZ012736.1, read on the forward strand.
GCAGGTTTCCTCTTAGATTGGGTGTTAGTGACATCCATGGCACCATCATAATCTGTTTCTTGTTCTGGTCTTGATTCACTCTTCCTCTTCTTGATGGTTACCTTGCTCCACCCTTTGGAGGGTCCAATCTTAGGTCTCTTTGTTCCAGCTTTCTTTGTGGAGAGATTTTGGTCAGCAGTCTTCTCAACATCCTTTTTCTTGGGTGGAATTTAGTCAGCCACCTTTTTTTCTTTCCTTTTCATTAACCTTTTGGCTATACCTGGATTAATTGTTGCTAAGAGTTCATTGTAAGAATACTCTTCTAGGTCTACTACCTCAGCAGCTTTGGTTCCTTGCAAATCATCATTCCTTTTATCATACCTTTCATCCTTATGATTCCCTTATGGAGTGTTGTCTCTCAATGGTTTGACATTTTGTGGGACATCATCTTGATCATCTGGATTAGGTTCAGTCCCTTTAATGGAAGATGATGTGGGAATGTTGAGAGCCCTAGCAACCATCTCAGCAATTTTAAGATGATTTTGTCTAATCTCCTCTAGGTTTTCAGGAACAGGAGGGGCTTGATCTGAAGCAAGAATTTTTTATCTTTTTGCATTCAGCTTACTAGGTTTCTTTACCAAAACTCCTTCAGGTGTCATCATGCGTAATGGAGCAACCTCAAGAATCTCTTTAGGGTTTGAAGCATTTTCGCTAGTGTTCATTCTTGGTTTTGGTTATGAATGCTGCGACATAGATGGGGACCTTAGTTGACAGAGAAGGGGTTTTCTTTTCTTGTTTGTATAGGTATGGAAGTTGAACAGTTTGAGATGATCCCAAGAGCAGAGGGAGTGTATTGTATAAGTGGGAATGAGAAACGATTGCCTACTAGGAGGGAACTTACCGTTTTGACTTATCATTAACTGATTTAATTTCAAAAGGTAATTCCCCATTACTTTTAATTGCTATAACTCATCAGTATTAGAGGAACTCAATTTTTTAAATTGAGGCTCCTTAACGCTTCTTGAACCCTTGTCAGCAATATTTAAGACATGGCCACCAGGTTTCGCACCGGCTTGTTGCCATTTCCCCACGTTATCCCTAAGCCTGTCTCCCTTGAACTCAACAAATCTTGTTTGGATGGTGCCCTTGATGTCACAGAACAAGGTCATGACATCAGGAGTGACATTGCTTCTTTTCTGCAGGGTAGCCTCCATGGACTCCATCAGGTTCCAATATAGCCTATCTAGCTTTACCTGATGACCAATCTTTGTGTATCCCTTCTTGTCTATCCTTCCCACTTGACTTTTCTTACAACCTATCCTTCTTTCTGAAGCAAACTTTGAGGATCCTTTTGCTGATGATTTGGACCTGGTTCTTTTCTCTAGCCCTAGGTGGTCATTCTTTTCCTCATTAACCACTCCATTTATGTTACTTATGGGCTCCCATAGGTAACAATTATTCTTGGATCTAGATCCCCTCATTTCTTCCTTACCCTCTTCATTGAGAACCGCGCACTTGTCTTTGGAAAACTGGACTTTGAAGCCTTGATCACATAGCTGACTTATGCTTATTAGGTGGACAGGTAGTCCTTTAACTAGCAAGACATTCTTCAATTTTGGAACATTAGGACTATCAAGTTGTCCAAGCCCTGTGATTTCTCCTCTAGCTCCCTCCCCAAAGGTTACATGACTAGTTGCATGAAGTCTGATGTTAACCAAGTGGTCCTTAATTCCAGTCATATGTCTGGAACAGCTACTGTCAAAGTACCAATCCCCTTTGGTTGGCATCCTTAGGGAAGTGTGAGCTGCTAGTGCAACAGTCTTGGCAACCCATTGTGTTTGCTTGTTAGGCACTTCCTTCTTAAGTTTAGCCTGATGCTGCCTCTTGCCAGACTTGGCATGATGCTGCCTTTTTCCATGTGTAACATGATGCTTCCTTTTTTGATGCATACCCTGTTTGATTTTTCTTTGGCTAGGAAATCCATGCAACCAGAAGCACACAGCTCGAATATGCCCAAGTTTTCCACAGTGGTAGCATATATGCCTTTGGAATTGTCTCTTGACTTGATTCCAATTTCTGTGTGAAGGATGTTGTATCTTTGACTGTGACATCCTTTGTAACTTTTGAATCTCAGGCTGTAACCTCTTGAGTTTCAAGACAGGATTTTGTTTCTCAACAAATCCTAGACCAGACCTATTTCTTGCAATCTGACTACTCTGAAGAATCTCCTCTAGGGTGTCAGTTCCAGAGTTGAGCATCCTTATGGATTTTGTCATTTGCTCCTTTTCTCCTTTCAACCCCTTTACCTCTCCTAGGAGGGAGTTTATAGTAGCTAGATGCTCTCTCTTTTCAGCTTCTAGCTCTTTGATGAGCTTCTTATGATGCTCTCCTTGCTGGTACAACTTTGTGCTTCTGATGGACAACTTCTTATATGATTCAGCTAGTTCATCATAAGTTAGCTCATCTTCACTTGAGTCACCATCAGATACACACACACTGTTTAGAACAGTAACATGTTTGAAAGATTCTCCTTCTGATCCACTGTCAGAATCTTCATCAAACCAAGTGACTGTTAGACCTTTTCCCTTCTTTTTGAGGTATGTGGGACATTCCTTTCTAACATGTCCATATCCCTTACACTCATGGCACTGTACTCCTCAGCTTTGGTTGACTTTATCTTCATATTTTTCTTTGTCAGCAGGCAAGCTTTTAGAATAAGGTTTAGACTTAGCATCTATCCTTTTGACCAGTTTGTTGAACTGTCTTCCAAGCATGGCTATTGCCTCTGATAGATTTTCCTCTTTTTCATCACCTGAAGCCTCAGCAGTGTTTGAGACAAGAGCTATACTTGTGCTCTTTTTCTCTACAGCCTGATCACATATCCCCATTTCAAAGGTTTGAAGGGAACCAATGAGTTCATCCACTTTCATGTGGCCGATGTCTTGGGCTTCTTCAATGGTAGTGACCTTCATTTCAAACCTCCTAAGCAGAAACCAGAGGATCTTCCTTACAATCTTTTCTTTAGACATTTTTTCTCCCAAAGCTCCTGAGGTGTTAGCTAGTTCAAGAACATTCATGTAAAAGTCATGAATGGTTTCATCTTCCTTCATTCTCAGACTTTCAAATTTTGTGGTCACCATTTGAAGTCTAGACATTTTTACCTTGGAGGTTCCCTCATGAGTGGTTTTGAGAGTGACCCAAACATCCTTTGCTAGTTCACAGTGGTGGGCTAGTCTGAAGATATTTTTGTCTATACCATTGAAGAGTGCATTCAATGCTTTAGTGTTTCCAAGAGCCAATGCCTCTTGCTCTTCGGTCCATTCCTCTTCAGGAATTTGCACAGATACTCCATCCTTGTCAGTCTTCACAGGATGTTCCCAGCCAGAGTTTGCAGCTCTCCAAGCTTTGCTGTCTAAGGACCTTAGGAAAGCAATCATCCTAGGCTTCCAATAGTCATAATTAGAACCATCCAGAATTGGAGGTCTATTGGTGAATCCAATATCTTTATCCATAGTACTAGAATTTAGTTTCCCTAGATCTCACCCAGAATAAACAGGCAGGGTGCCTGCTCTGATGCCAATTGAAAATTTTGGCCAACACACGATGAATGTTATTCACAAAGTTATAACATCCACTGTGACATTCACTACAGACCAACTATTATGCAGTAATTATAAAGCAGTAAATAACACAGTTGGTTGTTGACCCAATTCAGTGCAACACACTTACATTTGGGGGCTACCAAGCCAGGGAGAAATTTCACTATCAGTAGAATTAATTTAGAGTCAAACCTCCAGTTTACACTCCTCACTTAAAACCTACCCAATGACAATTTAACCTAGAGACACTCTAGACCTGAGTATACCCACTCACTCCCTACAATCACCTCAGTGATATCCAATTACACTTACAAATTCAACAGTAGTATGAAGAACCACTTCAACTACACACACCTTGATCTTGCTTCAAAGATTTAATCAAGGAACACACACTCTTGCTTAACAACTTCGAGTGATACACAGCCTAGAAACTACCTAACCAATGCAATCAACAGTTGCTTAGATTACAAGTGTTCCTAAGACACAATCGTGAAAAATAACCTCTTCACTTCTAAACCACTATGGTGATTTCTCTGTTTCTCTATCTTGAACAGTTGCCTTCTAGGATTGCTTCTCTTGTTATTTATAGCAGCAGATCAGTCCTTGGGCTTGGTCGCACAATCTAGGTTTTTCATCACAAAAACTCTCCTTTAATTGTCTGCCCACTTGCCAATTCATTCAGGGACATTTTAGTTCGCTTAGGGCTTCTAAAATGTTTCCTGAATCCCAGCTTGAGCTCCTACATGGTTTCCTGATTTTTAGCCTGAGAATCCTCATTATGAATACCAGAAAACCTACCTTGCCCTTTGGATGTCATACAAACAGTGTTATGACTTTCTGTATGACATTCAGCTTAACTAAGTTAACTTACCCTGCACACACATCATTAAGTATGTCCTAACAATCAATATGACATACATGCACATTATAAAGTTTTGCCACAAAATGCAGCCAATCAAGAGCACTTACAGAAAATGAAGAAGAAATTGAAATAGAAAAGAAAGTGGTCTCGGATGAACTATTATCTATCAATAATTTGACCGATAATGATTTTAGAAATCTCCTCATCGACCAAAATAAAATTAAAATTAAATCCAAGAATAAATTCAAGATAAAAATGAAGAAGAAAGTTAAACACCAAATAAAATCAAAAGCATCCTAATTAATAATAAAAAAATGTCAATTCTTTAGTAAATGATTTACTAACAAAAATGATTAAAAGGAGGCTTTATATAAAAATCCAAAAAACTATAAAAAAAAAAACAGAAGAGGGGTGCGACGTGGGGTTATAAGATCAAAAGAGAATCATTTGGGCCTAATGGGCCCATCATCTCACAACCACAAATGTAAAAAAACAGGTGGAAATAGCAAACGCGAAGGGAGTCCCGCCGTGTCAGCTCAGTAGATTAACAACCCCCTTAAATAAAAACTTATTCCAACATTTAAAGCATAATCATCATACGATGCTTTCGTAAACCCAGACGCGAAAAGGGGGAAAGCTCAGAATGAAACCTTCATCATCGCGTGTGAGCAACAAAACCAATTTTTAAGAACAAAAATCAGGAAAGTAAATCATAATCCCAAGTTCAACCTTCTTTTGTCTCAGATTTGGTTTCTCTTTACGATTTGCTCGAGTTCGTTTTAGATCCCGCGTTTGATTGTTTTTTTTTCCTTTTTCTTCTACTTCATCATTCTTGATATGGTTTGTGTTGATTCTGTTATTGGTTTGGATTTTAAGGTTTTACTTGGGTCCATATTTACTTTGTCCTAATTCTCACTTCACCTCATAATTCTGGTTCTATTCGAATGATGGATTAGTGCGTAATTTTGAGTACAGGGATCAGTTGTTTTCGAATGTTATTGAGGTGGAAGGTGAAGAGGGTTAGCTTTCGGTCAAGGAAAGTGGAAGTATTACGAGAATTAGAGCTGGGTATTAGGTGAGGATTGAAGAATATCACCACTCGGAAAGCTGGAAGGGTGAGTATTTATATATTTGAGAGGGTAAAGGTGTTTTGGGAATTGAACAGAAAAGGAATAATGGCGTTGCTGCTGCGTTTTGTTGTTTGTGAAAGGTTGCGCATCATCCGCTTTATTCAAGGTTTTGTGCGTTGGGTCTGTAATACGGCTGTGAGTGGATCTGTGGCTGCAAGTACAAGGCTCTGCTGCTCTTTCGTGCGATGGCAGAACGAATTATGTGACTTAGTTTTGTCTTTAGGTGACACGTTGCATTTTGTGTACAGTTGTTGTTGTAATTTACTAGTTTTACAGGTCGTAATTGGTTCTCTCGTCTTGTAAATTGTCTTTGTGTGTTAGTGATGTTGTGATTCACAAGTGCACGAATAACGTCAGAGTAATATAAAAGATTATCGATCCCATAGAGACCAAACGTCAATCTATCGATTTCTGTTGTTACGGTGTTTATCTAAGGTAACTTAATTTGGAAATGGGTTGTGCGAAATAAAATTAAAGTGCGAAAATAAATTCAATAATAAAAAAATAGGCCTGGATGTAATTCACATATCTATGCAATATTCCAAATGCGTACGAATAGACTTCTTGAAGGGTAATATTTTCTACTCATGAAAAAACTAATTTAACGGGAACTATCGCTTTCGCGTATCCAAAACCGAGTTTATCCCCTAATCGATCCCTCTTATTGTCAATTATAAAAAGGCGCGCACTGCGTCAGAGTGATTAAACCTATTTTTAAGAAATATAGTTTCTTAACTTAGTTTAAAAGTATTTTGACCTGGAATTTCTAACAAAAAGAGGTTCTTGCGAACCGGACTTTAAATCCATAAACGCGTTTGAAAATAGTTTTAAAATCATTTTTCTAAAGCATTAAAGATTCCTGCTTAACTGGACTAAGCGCTTTCGCTTCCTTTGAACAGTTAAGACTAACCAAATTTATCTAAAGGTTGGACGGCTTTCGATCTTACACAACAGATTTTAAGTGCAGAAAATATGTATTAAAAGTCAGAATAATCCCTAAGTGATTCTATCGACAGCCGTATGAAATACCACTTTTAACTGTGATCCTCACATCCTAACCTCTAGGATTTAGCCGGACATGGAAACGTAAATAGACATGGTAAATAAAGTGCGATAAATAAGGGAGGTAAATAAAGTGCGAGTAAATAGAGTGCGGTAAATAAAGGGCGATAAATAAAGTGCGATAAATAAAGTGCAGGGAATAAGTGCGGATAAATAAAAGCGGAAAATAAATAGAAACTTGCTCCAAACGGGAGGTTTTAAATCTTGTTACAACGTGAAGTAAAAGACTGAAATAAAATGGCGGTAGTATTAACTTCTACCAAAGTGCTCCAAACCCGATTACAGACTCGATTAGACAATGTGATAACTACCCGGTGTGAGAAGTTTATCACTTCAAAATAGATGGAATTTTATGGCTTGAGTTCTTTAACTAAGCTTGGATGCTTAGAAATGAGGCAGAACTCTTCCATTTATAATGCTACGAAAGTACAAGGAAAGACTAGAATGCCACCCAACTTCTTTTGGGAGGGAAAATATAATACAAGGGTGGCGCTCGCCATGCCCTAATGGCGCCCGCCATGCCCTAATGGCGCCCGCCATGTGTACTAGAGTAGAAAGAGGTGGGAGACGTGGTAGTTGTCAGAAGTTGGTCTCTTATCCAAGTCATGGCTTCTCCTATGGCGCCCGCCATGGTGAGTGCCATGTGTACAATTTCCTGAAAAGCTGGTCTTTTTGCTTGTTTTTCTTCATTTCTTCTTGAGTAGCTTTGAAAATATTAAATCCTGAAAAAGAGACAAAATGGAGGCATAATACAAGAAAACAGAAATAAAATCCTAAATAACACGTGTAAGTCGAGTCAAATAAACAATATATTTTAGGTCTATCAGTTAGCAAGCTTGGGTGGGGGTGAGCAGTGAGAGTTATGGCTTGTGAATCATGTTTCACAACATTCTCGATTTATGGATATTGCAGGCTGCTGGTACACTACCATAGCTTGGTATTACCTTTGAGAAGGCTTGTGCGGGCCATGGTTTTGAATGGGTGGGGCCTGGTATGTAAAATAGAAAGCTTAAGGATTTCCTTTGTTATTGTCTTTTGTAACCCTTATTGTAATGTTGAGATGAAAATGGGCTCTTCACATTTCTTTTTGTGACTTTTTTAGATTGTGGTTGATTAAAGAATTCCAAATGGGCCTTTTGTAACAAGAAAAAGAACTACTATTTTCTAATTTGGCATTTTATTTTTTTTCTAATTCAATTATTGAATCATGTTGAAAAAGGAACAATAATCCATGAAAACCTGAACTCTTGCTTCCGTGAGAAGTAAAAATAATCATGAAACCATCTCGAACTCATCTTGAATTTTTAAAATTAAACCACGAACTCATACACATGAATTAATCCTCAAATCAATCTTGCAATTTTTACTTATATATCAAGGAACTACCATCCCTACTATAGACCATCTTAGAATTGGCTATTTGACTTTCCTGGGAATAAAGCATGTAAACCTCATGATTTCATCCAAGCCACACTTGAAATGGGATATGATAATATTCCTTGCAATTGAATGGCGACTATATCGAATCCACAAAACATAATTGAAACCAAATCCCATGATTTAACATGTTGATTGAAGTTCTTGAGAAATAAAGTCGATGATGAAATCATGGCCTTGGAATGAATTAAAGTTTTAAATCATAAATGAATTCATCTGGACCTTTTTCACTTGAATACCCAACACTCCAATATGAACCTGATCTGATCCTTGATGATCCTCAGTCATGAAGTCCTTGATACTGACTCATACACAGCTGACTTATTCTGACACAGAAAGCCCTTAACTGAAAACCTAAACACGCACCACTTGGGGCATACACTCCCTGATCTTGATCTTGAAACAAATTCTTATCAGTCAGACAGATTAAATTAAAACCAAAGAACCTTAGCTCATGCCACATCCTTGACTCCTCCTTATAGCAACTTGAGTCAAAGCAATAGGAAAAGGAGAGCAGGAGTAACACATTTCTTTTGAATAATTATCAGTGGATGAATATACAAAATGAAAGCTATACACGAGTACAACAAATTTGGGGTATGGCATCGAGAACATCTTCTTCGCCTTCAATGACAACCATCTGGTTATTAATCATGAACTTGAGTCTTTGAAGAAGGGTTGATGTTACAGCACCAGCTGAATGGATCCATGGTCGGCCGAGAAGGCAACTGCAGGTGGGATTTATGTCCATTACATAAAATGTAATAATAAAAGTATGTGGCCCAATCTTAATTGGGAGATCAACCTTGCCAATTACAGTTCACCTAGCTTCGTCAAAAGCCTTCACAATAGTCTGACATAGCTTCATCACAAGCCCTTCAATTGATAATTGTTAGTACCATGTGTCTATGGTTCTATGATTGGCTAAATTTTGGTAAAACATGATTCTGCACTAATGGTATACATGATGTCATTAGCAAAGTCATGACATCAAAGTATAGTGCAGCAAGAGCTAGCAGGTGAGCAAATGATAATACTGATGGCATGTGTTTTGAACAGGATGGCATTGCCAAAGTCATGACATCACTGTCTGGTGCAGCAGGAGCTAGCAGAGGCTGAAGAAAGATCTGTCGTCATGGATGTCATTACCAAAGTAATGATATAGCTGTCTGGAACAACAAGAACTACTATGTGTTGGCAGTAGCCAAGTTCCTCACAGGTTGAGGCATGCAGCCACAACAGGTTGAGCTGTGATGAAGTTCCTCACAGGAAGTGGGAGGTGAGCAGCCACAACAGGATGAAGTTCCTCACAGGTAGTGAGTGAGGTATGTTATCATGTGTCTTAAGTAGGACATCGTTGCATGACAACAGAAGGAGCTTCTAGTGTATATCTCTTGACAAAATTGGTTTGGATTGATGAGACCATGTTGAAAATACCTCATCAGTAAATATGTCAAGGAGATTTATTAGGAACAAGAACAGATTGTATTGGTATTCCTAAAAGGATCTTGGGTGAAGCCAGGTCTGGTGTAAAGAAAAATCTGCAGAAGAGTGGATGTCATACTGAATGTCATGATATTGATCGTATGACACCAGTCGTGCAGGCATGTTGGTTTTCTGTTATCTCAGGCTAGATTTCAGGAAGACTTGTTATGACCCCTGAGTTATATCAGGAGAGATTCAAGGCAATGCTGACCATGCCATGACCTAATTGGACAACACCTTGAATTATGGAAATTAGTTTTATTTTGTTAAAACTAATATTTGTTACTTCTGCATAGCCCAAGCCCAGTCTGCAGTGCTATAAAAGGAGGCGCAGAAGCAAAGGAAAAGCAAGCACTCACACCAAGAAAAACTTGAGTGTAAAATAGAGGTCTAGGGTTTGAGAGTCCCATGTGTATAAGTAACCCTTTGTATCTTTTGATACATTGAGGTTGACATATTGGTAAGTGAAGAAGGCTAGTTATCACGTGTAAAGTCTGTTTAGGAATACTTGTAATCCAAGCAATTGTCTGGTGGATGATTGTTTTGGTTAGGTAGATTCTAGTCTGTGTCTCACTCAAAGCTGTGAAGCAAGAGTGTGTGAGTTCCTTGATCAAAGTTGTGAAGCAAGATCAAGGTGAGTATGAAGTGTCTCTTCATACTGTTTTTGTAATTGTTTGATATCACTGTTGTGTGATTGAGAGCGAGTGAGTGGGTATACTCAGGCACTAGAGTGTCTCTAGGCTGAAGTGTCATTGGGTAGAGATTAAGTGAGAAGTGCAAACCGGAGGTTTGACTTTGAATTGATTCTACTAATAATGAATTTCCTCCCTGGCTTGGTAGCCCCCAGATGTAGGTGTTGTTGATACTGAACTGGGTGAACAATTACTGTGTTTTTTTTATCTTTCTGCATTTAAAATTCTGTACTTTAAATGGTTAGATAAATAGTATGACAGACTGCAGATGTCACAAGAGAGGTTGTGACATTGGTCATGACATGGGGACAATTTAAAGAAATTTAAATTGGTTATGGTCTGTCCTCATCCTTGTTGAGCAGAGATCAATGTTCTTGGAACACATGTGATCTGCATACAAGAATTTCAATTGGTATCAGAGGAGGCATCATGTCTGTTCTGGATGAGATCTTAGGAGATACTTTCTGGTGTTTTGAACAAGGAGAAGTTGTAGCTAAGTTGCTGAACTTGCTGAATGTTTGAGCTACTGCTCATGGAGCTAAAGAGAAGCTTGTATCTGCTGTGATGCCCTCTGGTATAGGAGCTCTATGACCTGGTGATTGTGTTACCAAAGAAGGAGTGGCTACTTCTGTATGATGTCCTATAAGGGCATGTTGAAGAAGTTCGTTTGGTGGTTCCGCTGCATAATTTTCTGATGAAAGAACTCTGGTAGCCCTAGAAGAAGATTGGCCTATATTCAGTTTGATGCATGACTGTGGCAGTTGTGTAGATGATTGGAAGATGGTGCTTGCAGCTATGTTTGGTTGTGTGCCTGGACTGTTCTGTTGTGGTCTACAGTTTGCTGGAAGCTATGTAGAGAAGATAGTGGGAGGTGATTTATTGTAAGGAATCTATCAGCAAAGGAAGTCATAGAGAGGTTGAGTCAAGGGTGGCAACCTTGGTGTTTCAACATTAAAGATAGTTATACTAAAGAATACTCTTGATAGTACTGAAGTGTAATCATCTGGCCTTCTCGACAAGTTGTATGGATTTAAGATCAATTATCCATAATGATCAATGTGTCAAAGCTCTATTGGCTCATCAAGTGGATGATCCAAGTCTGGCCTCTGGAAAAAGAATCTCTGTCAGTGCACAAAGCATCTGGGCCTTGCTGTGTGGGGTCAACTTCAAAGGTCTGATGTTGAGACATTCAATCAGCAGAGATTGGGTAGAATTCTGTTGATCCATAGATCAAACGAGATATAGCTGGAACTTTACTCATTCTAGTAAAGTTCTTGGAAAGAAACTAAGGCTAGAATGGAGTGTTGATGGGAATGAAAATGAAGACAATCTGCTCTATAAGCGTGTTGGAGTGCAGCAGTTGTGTTCTAGTTTCTACTAGAAGCACCTGATCTATTAGCTAGAAAGTTTCTTGGCAAGAAACTTGTCTAGAAGAAGGTGTTGGTGATAGCACTGCTTGGGTCAGTTTATTTTTAATCTAAGTGCATAGGAGCATATGACCTTGCTCAGCTTGGAAGTCAAGGATAAGTGGCAGTTATCTGTGATTTTCTAAAGAAGTCTATACTTAAGGAAAGCAGGAATCCTTTTGTAAAGACTTGTGTGATCCTTCCTCCCTAAAAGAATCAAGCTTTGGCATATTTGGTTTCTCTAAAGAGGAGTTTCATGAAGCATATGCACTTCACGGTAATTGTGGTGGTACAACAAAGCAGGATTGAGGTTGTCTACTCCAACTGGATATCAAGCCTATGTACTCTTGTTCTAATTGAGTAAAGAGAATCTTCTAAGTGGCAGAATGAAAGCCTGAACTCTCTAGCTGAATGTCTCAACCAAAGTTGTGACATCAAGCAGAAACTTCAAGGCCTCAAGTGATGTTGTGGCACATCATTTGAAGATAAGTTGATCTTCTTAGGTATGAATGGAATTAATACTTAATCTCATGCAGTTTGCGGGAGCTGTGTGAAGGTGTAGATGCCTTGCTTTGGAGCAAGAAGAATTTGAAGATCAAAGTGGCCTGGTGGATTAGCAAACTCCCTAGAGCATAAAGATGCTGAATAACCAAATAGTGGCATTGGTTTATTCAAGCAGTTTTCCTTTAGAAAACTATTCTTGGGCAGAAGGATAGTTATTTGAAGACCATAGAAGGTTCTGGGACTGTTCATGCTTGGAACTAATTACTCTGGTGCAGAAGGGTAATTGGTTGAAGACCAAAGGAGGATCTGTTTCTGTTCACATATTGGAGCTTGTGGTAGAAGTCCTAAAGCTGTGTATAGAAGATTACCTTCTTGTGGAGGTGTATTTGATCAAGCTAGTGGAGCTGTGAAGATCTTCTATTGGATTACTAGGCAACAGTAAGTCCAGTATGGGCATATAAAGAACCATGGGATGGTGTGTCTATGATATGAACCATCTGATATGAGAAGATCTCTTGTGGAACTTGTGGCTCACTTCTTGGCTAAGAAGTAATCTATCTTGTCATACGGGAGAATGATAAGGTAAAAGGACTGTCTTGGAGTATGATGTGAAGGTATTGAGTGCATTCTGATGTGGTAAAGTCCCTATGCGGTGTCTATCTTATACTCAGCCTAAGACCAGAATACTTGTGGAGAAGTGGTCTCTTCTGCTACAAGCAACTCTAGGAAGAGGTGGATCAGGTTGGTGCCTTCTCTCTGTATGAGCCAGAAGTTGGTCATGAGAGATAATATGGTGATCTTGGAGCAGTTGTCATCAAAGGTAGGGGGATAGCTTCTGTTTGATGGGTGTACTACTTGCTTGTGGTTCAAGCAGTAAGTGAATGCGTTCAACATGTGTGTTGAATATGGAATGAGTTCTTGAAGATATGAAGATGCGTCTTATGTTTTCCATTCATGTGCACTGGTTACCATTGATATGGGGAGTTATACTTCTATCTAGGATTTGTTGCTGCAATAGTACAGTTTCAAGATTGCTTGTGACTTCAAGCAGTTTGTGACTGTATACCTCTAGGAGAGTGAAAAGTCATACGTTCAATGTCATACCAGGTGTTGTGACATTGGGTTAAATGTTCAGAATGAACTTGATAGTGGTTTTGCTCTTGGTGATGTGCTTGGGTATCAATGGATCAAATCAGGTTTTGGGCCTCTATCCAAGTACTGTGTATGACTGGTGAAGATGAAGATCAAGACACCATTAGCCTTGATCTTATGCATAAGGAAGGACTTTCACCCTGACAGCTTGGAGTTTTTTGTCAAAGCTGAAATCTGAGAAATCTTCCAGATAGGAATCCTGCAACTTCCTCTGCTATTTGCTCTAGTATGGGTTGTGAATCAAGGGGTGTAAAGTTGTCTGTGTGAAGATGATGGAGTAATTCTTCATGTGCTTGGGTTCTCTCTTTCAGGGGGAGCAATGTTTATGCTGACAGGGGAAGATGTGTACCTGTCTGATGTGTAGCTGCTAATGTGAAGCTCTGTATAAAGTTTGCTGAAGCTCAGGCAAGCTTGTGTCCTTGGAACACTGATGAGAATATGTGTGTCTCTAATTGAGGATTTAAGATCAATTGTTACGTGTGACATGTATTTAATTAATTATCCCTAAATTAGTGATGACAAAAGTGTCACTCCTGAAGGTGCAGCTTCAGTCAAAGAAAGAACTCAAGATCCAATGACTAGGTTCAGAGGATAAATTTATGAGGAGTTCTTACTGTTGAGGAGTGTTTCTCATCATGATGAAGCATGTTTGTATGTCCCAGCTACTGATGGATCTGGATCAGAGGAGAGGTAGTCCATGCCTTGGTGCTTACTGTCTGACTGATAAAGCAGGATATTGGATAACAGAATTAGTTCTTAAAGTGCTTAAGAATAATTCTTGGAATTTCAGACAGGGTGTCTGAACATTTTGTCTATGAAGGAGCTACATAAGAGACTAATGCTATCTAGTGATGACCTCTGAAGCTGTTTCTGCTGTATCCAACTGTGTTTAAAGGCTCTGTCCAATGGATAGGTGCTGAAGTGGTGCAGCCTTTGGTAGAGGTCAAGCAACTTGTGTATGTCTTGGGAGATGGTGAGATAACTGTACAAGTACACCATTTATGGTCAAAGTTTTGACTAAACAAAGGGGGAGAAAAGTGTCATTGCTGTTGGATGATGCAAGTATTAAGGGGGAGCATGTTAGTTAGTTTGTGCAAACTACTACTGCTGCCCTGATAAGTTGTTTTAGCCAAAATTTTCCAAAGGGGGAGATTGTTAGTACCAAGTGTCTATGGTTCTATGATTGGCTAAATTTTGGTAAAACATGACTCTGCACTAATGGTATACAGGATGTCATTACCAAAGTTATGACATCAAGGTCTAGTGCAGCAAGAGCTAGAAGGTGAGCAAATGACAGTACTGCTGGCATGTGCTTTGAACAGGATGGCATTACCAAAGTCATGACATCACTGCCTGGTGCAGCAGGAGCTAGCAGAGGCTGAAGAAAGAACTGCTGTCATGGATGTCATTACCAAAGTAATGACATAGCTGTCTGGCACAACAGGAATTGCTATGTGTTGGCAGTAGCCAAGTTCCTCAAAGGTTGAGGTGTGCAACCACAATAGGTTGAGCTGTGATGAAGTTCCTCACAGGCAGTGTGAGGTGTGCAGCCACAACAGGATGCAGTTCCTCACAGGTAGTGAGTGAGGTGTGTTGTCATGTGTCTTAAGCAGGACATCATTGCATGACAACAGAAGGAGCTTCTAGTGTATATCTCTTGACAGAATTGGTTTGGATTGATAAGACCATGTTGAAAATACCTCATCAGTAAATATGTCAAGGAGATTTATTAGGAACAAGAACAGATTGTATTGGTATTCATAAAAGGATCTTGGAGACCTTTCAGGAAACTTTAACATACTTGTTTCTAATGTTATTAGGTAGAAGATTGGGTGAAGCCAGGTCTGCTGTAAAGAAAAATCTGCAGAAGAGTAGATGTCATAATGAATGTCATGACATTGATCGTATGACATCAGTCGTGCAGACATGTTAGTTTTCTGTTATCTCAGGCTAGATTTCAGGAAGACTTGTTATGACCCTTGAGTTATATCAGGAGAGATTCAAGGAAATGCCGACCATGCCATGACCTAATTGGACAACACCTTGAATTGTGGAAATTAGTTTTATTTTGTTAAAACTAATATTTGTTACTTCTGCACAGCCCAAGCCCAGTCTGCAGTGCTATAAAAGGAGGCGCAGAAGCAAAGGAAAAGCAAGCACTCACACCAAGAAAAACTTGAGTGTAAAATAGAGGTCTAGGGTTTGAGAGTCCCTTGTGTGTAAGTCACCCTTTGTATCTTTTGATACATTGAGGTAGACATATTGGTAAGTAAAGAAGGCTAGTCTTCACGTGTAAATTCTGTTTAGGAATACTTGTAATCCAAGCAATTGTCTGGTGGATGATTGTTTTGGTTAGGTAGATTCTAGGTTGTGTCTCACTCAAAGCTGTGAAGCAAGAGTGTGTGAGTTCCTTGATCAAAGTTGTGAAGCAAGAGTGTGTGAGTTCCTTGATCAAATCTGTGAAGCAAGATCAAGGTGTGTATCAAGTGTCTCTTTATACTGTTTTTGTAATTGTTTGATATCACTGTTTTGTGATTGAGGGGGAGTGAGTGGGTATACTCAGGTACTATAGTGCCTCTAGGCTGAAGTGTCATTGGGTAGAGATTAAGTGAGAAGTGGGTAGAGATTAAGTGAGAAGTGCAAACTGGAGGTTTGACTTTGAATTGATTATACTAATAATGAATTTCCTCCCTGGCTTGGTAGCCCCCCGATGTAGGTGTTGTTGATACCGAACTGGGTGAACAATTATTGTGTTATTTATCTTTCTTAATTTACAATTTTGTACTTTAAATGGTTAGATAAATAGTATGACAGACTGTAGATGTCACAACAGAGGTCGTGAATTGGTCATGACATAGGGACAATTTAAAGAAATTTAAATTGGCCATGGTCTGTCCTCATCCTTGTTGAGCAGAGATCAATGTTCTTGGAACACAGGTGATATGCATACCAGAATTTCAATAATTTACACAATGAACTTTTAGCTAACACATTCAGTGATGACCCAATATCGACTAGAACTCGAGAGAATTCAACATCTACACATTCCACAGAGATGTGCTAGGCCTTGTTATGATTCTTACCCTCAGGGGGCAATTCACCATCATTGAAGCTCAGAATATTGCCTGAAGCTATATTCTCTACCACTTCTTCAAACTGTACCACCGATATTTCTTAAGGCACATGAGCGGCCTTCAAGAATTTCAATAATGCCTCCTGGTGAGCTTTCGAACACATTAACAATGATAACATGGAGATTTTCGAAGGAGTTTGATTGAGCTGGTCAATCACTCTGAAATCACTTTTTTGTATGATCCTTAGAAACTCCTCTGCTTCATCATTAGAGACAACCTTCTGTTTGGAGGACTGCCCCTGTTCAATGGTGCCTTGTTTCCCAGTGTCTTTGTTAGCATTACCATTCTTATTGACGGGTAATGTTGTTGGTGCAAAAATTCTACCGCTTCTCGTGACGCCACAAATTCGAATGTTTTCCACAATCTTCTTATCTTCCAAAATATCCTCCTCACCAACCTTCTATTTGTTAAGAAAAATAGCCTGGTCATATACCCAAGGAACAACTTTCGTGCTTTCGTAAGGAAACAGAGCTGGAGTTGAGATGACGAGCTGGTTCATCAAGGGTGGAGACATAGGTATTTCGATTGGATCATAAGGTATATTTAGAGGCTTTCCATCTTGACCACAAGGGAATACATATGATTCATCAAAAGGGATCTGTAAAGGGATATGATTCTGTCCATACATATTATCCCAATCTCCTTCATCACAAGGAATTGTTAATGGAATACAATCCAAATTATTGGGAAACTTCCATGATCCACCTTCATCATCATACAATATATCCAATGCTTCAAAAGGAATATCAAGAGTGGCAACTTCTTTAGCCTTCGAGATTTGTTCTACCACCAGTATGCCTTGATCACTCAGACATTAGATGCCTTTCTTCAGCTCAGTACATTCTTGAGAATTACTCGCACAAATGTGACAATCAGCTGGACAACCAGGATAAATGTTTTTTAACAAGAGCTGCTCTTTAACAGTAGAGAGAGGTATCTTCAGTTTATCAGTGTTTGAAATTAATTGAATCCCTCTAGATCCCTTAATCATATTTGTGGAGTGATGATGAGACGACATCAGATTTGTTTTGATATTTGGAGTGTTCTTGGTGAAACTAATCGCTTTTGAGTCGATAAGGTCTTGGCCAACATACTTCAGGGTTTTGCAGCTTTTGATGTTGTGGCCTGGGGCGCCAGAATGAAATTCACAGCGTGCATTAGCATCATAACCAGGGGGAAGGACAGCTGGAGGGTCCCTCATTTCCCTTAATTGCACTAACCCTCCTTTTAACAGGTACGAAAGTAATATGACATACGTCGATGGAATCATATCAAATCTTTTCTCTGGCCTTCTTTGTCTTTGTTGGCCTTGATACTGGTTTTGACGTGGTTGATATGGTTGTTGTTGTCAAACTTGTTGTTGAGCCGCAGGCTGGCTAGCGGGAATAGAAAGTGATTATTGAGGTGTAACAGTAGCAATATGGTGGTAACCTTGATGAGTTTTTCGTCTTTCCGTAGAAGCGACACTGGTTTCTCCTTCCTTCTTTTTTATGAATCCTTGATACAGCTATTTAGGCCCGCTCGAGGATCCACTAGCATTTTGAATTTTTCAAGCTTTCATCAAGCTTTCTAATCGTTCATCGGCCATGACGAGTTCGGAGATTACTGTAGAAGTGGTAGACGCTAGACGTTCAAGAATTGGACCTTGCAAAGTCCTCATGAAGATATCGGTCAGTTCTCTCTCCAGTCATGGGGGCTATACCCTTACAGCTAATCCTCTCCACCTTTGCACGAAGTCTTTGAAAGACTCATTAGGCTTCTCGGTTAGACTTTTTAGCTGCGTACAGTTTGGAGCCATATCAGTGTTGTACTGATAGTGCTTTACAAAAGCATCCGCTAACTCTTTCCAGCTCTTAACATGAGAACGTTCAAGCTGCATATACCACTCTAGGGAGGCCTCAGTCAGACTGTCTTGGAGGAAATGGATCAGGAGCTTCTCATCATCTGAGTAAGCGACCATTTTCCTACAATAAGACCTTATGTGGGTCTTGGGACAGTTATTACCCTTATACTTCTCGAAAGTTGGAATGGTGAACGTTTGAGGTATTTTGACTCCAGGTACAAGGTATATCTCAGCAACGTCCAATCCTAGGACATCAGGACCTTGCATCGCTCTAACAATTTCTTGAAGAGCATTGAATTTTTTTCCAAATCAGTATTTTGTGGCCTATAAGCGTTCATAATCGAATCCTCGTGGGGACCGTAGAAGTCCTCATGGTCATCGTAATGAACTGGAGGTGGAAGCGTACCACCAGGAGGATGAGTTGTGCCAAATGGTGGGTGAACTGCGCCTACAGGGATATGGATTGCACCACCGGGGGTTGGAACTGCGCCAGCAGGAATCGGGATTGCACCATCTGTGTTTGGGACCGTGCCAGTAGGAGTTTGAGGGTTATTAACAATCCTTTCCGCAACTTGTCTCATTTCTTCTTGGCTTCTATCCATATTCTGAATCACCTCCATCAGCTGGGTGATCTGAGTCCTCATGTTCTGCATCTCTTCTCTCGTAGCAGCTTGAGCCTGTTCCAGCTGATCCATGATTCATCTTTCATTACTCCTTATATTGTATGAATATCGAGAAGTCAGCTTGTCCTATCGTAGAAGGGCAAGCGGTTGTGAGATCGGGTTTTAGGGAATTAAAAATGATGCGTATTTATATGCAATGTTTGAATGATGCTCAAGAGACTCTCGAGACCTTGTGATTATCATCGGTATTATAGAACTGTGAAGGAACAGTAAAATGCACAATTTTGAGACCAAAAGAAACTTTTCGTTAATTCAAGGAAAGATCCAATACAAATGATTTAATCATTGCTCAACAAGCTAAATACAAAAGTTTATGCAACAAAGGAAAAGACTGAACAGCTAAAAGGTCTTCTTTCTGAGGTGCTCCTCAAGTTTCTTCAATTCAAACATGAATCTGCCAACCATCTGATCACAATTGAATGAAGTGATGGATTGAAGGGGAGACATTTCTCCCATCTAAGTCTTGAATTACGCTTTCCAACCTCCATGGAATATCACAAATCATGTGATTGCAATGCTCTACTAGATCATTATACTTAGTACGGTACATGTCTAGAGTTGGCTGAAAATACCTAAGGGATTGCACATGAGTGTCCAACAACTTGTTTCTTGAGCAGTCTCCAACTTTAAGCACTTATTGTTCCACATGCTAGGAGTGACATATGAAACCCTCATTACTTCCTCTTTGAGTTGACGCTCGTCTTCAACTAGAGTCAAGGCATCTCTCAACTGTTCTTCTAGATTATCAATGTCAGCCTCAAGTTTTTCTGTAGTCTTCTTCTTTTTAGTAGAAGCTAGCTCACAAAAATGTCGTGCTCTTTCACAAGATTCTTTGGCCTTCTTCAACAACTCTCGAAGAGTCTTCACTGACGCATCAGCCCCTTGAAAACCATTTTGATACATGATCCTTAGATCTGTCTCTAGTTTCAACTTCTTGCTGCTTTCAACTACTTGATCTTGCTTAACCTCCATTTTTCTCTTGAATTGGCCATTTTCCACATCAGCTTGGTGGATTTTAGCTTGAAGATCTTGGTTTTCTTTAGTCAACCTTTCCACTACCAGCTTTAGCTTCTCACATTCTTCCATGGACACATGAATGGGAACAGGAAGTTTCTTTTGCATGGGAGGTTCTGGAGGAAATGGTAATAACCTTTCAGCTACTCTAGCCAACAACCATCTACTGCATGGCTCTTTAGCCACACAAAGTTTTCACTTTCAGCTCTTTTCTTCCTTTTGTATGGATCTTGGTCCATGCCCTAGCAGCTTTCCTGACAAACCCAAGATCTTCTGTTTTGGTGAGCAAGAAAAAGCTTTGGATTTTCTCTGCCTCAGGCTTATCTTTCATAGCATAACCCAATTGATGCAATGCCATAACTGGGTTGTAGTTAATGCATCCAGCTCTCCCAATCAGAGGCACATTACCAAGTTCTCCACAACTGAAAATAATCTCCATATAATAGTACTTGATAGACCTAAAATATACTGTTTATTTGACTCGATTTGTGCACGTTATTTAGGATTTTATTTCTGTTTTCTTGTATTATGCCTTTGTTTTGTTTCTTTTTCAGGTTTTTGTATTTTCAAATCTACTTGAGAAGAAATGAAGAAATACGAGCTAAAAGACCTACATTCTGAGGAATTGTACACATGGCTTCCACCATGGCGGGCGCCATAGGAGATGCCACACATTGGATAAAAGACAACTGCTGACAACTGTCACGTGTCCCACTCATTTCCACCCTAGTTCATGTGGCGGACGCCACAAGGAAGTGTCGGGTGCCACCTTTACAAACTCGTTTCCCTCCCAAAAGGAGTTGGAGGCATTCTTGTCCTTACCTGTACTTTCCTACCACTATAAATAAAGGAGTTCTGTTTCATTTCTAATAATCCAATCTTAGTTACAGAACTCAGGCCATAAATTTCACCTATTGTAAAGTGATAAACTTCTCACATCGAGGGGTTATCACACTGTCTAATAGAGTCTGTAATCGGGTTTGGAGCACTTGAGTAGAAGTTAATCCTGCCGCCATTTTATTTATGTCATTTACTTCCAGTTGTACAAGATTTTAAAGCCTCTCGTTTAGAGCAGGTTCCTGTTCATTTATCGTCATTTATTTATCCGCTGTTATTTCCCGCACCACTTTTATTTCATGCACCGTTTATTTATTGCACCTTTTACCGCACTTTATTTATTTACCCGCACTTTATTTACTCGCATTTATTTACCATGTTTATTTACCTTACCATGTCCGGCTAAATTTTAAAGGCTAGGATTCAAGAATTTTAGTTATAATAGTATTCCATACGGCTGTCGATAGAATTACTTAGGGGTTATTTTAACTTTTAACACTTATTTGCTGTACTTAAAATCTGTTGGGTAAGATCGAAGGCCGTCCAACCTTTAGATAAATTTGGTTAGTTTTAACTATTCCAAGGAAACGAAAGTGCTTGGCTCAGTTAATTAGGAATCTTTAATGTTTAAGAAAACCGATTTTAAAACTGTTTTCTGACGCATTTATGGATTTAAGGTCCGGTTCGCAAGAACCTCTTTTTGTTAGAAATTCCAGGTCAAAATACTTTTCAACTAAGTCAAGAAACTATATTTCTTAAAAATAGGTTTATTAATCCTAACGCAATACGCGCCTTTTTATAAGTGATAATAAGAGGGATCGATTAGGGATAAACTCGGTTCTGAATACGCGAAAGCGACAGTTCCCGTTAAATTAGTTCTTTTCATAAGTAGAAAACATTATCCTAAAAGGCATTCTATTTATACACATTTGGAATACTACGTAGCTATGTGAATTACATCTATGTCTGTTGTTTTATTATTGAATTTATTTCCGCACTTTACTTTTATTTCGCACAACTCAACCTTTTATTTGACTTGCCTTAGATAAACACCGTAACACTAGCGAACAATTGATTGACGTTTGGTATCTGTGGGATCGATAATATTTTATATTACTCAAACGTTATTCGTTCACTTGCGAATCGCACATCAAGTTTTTGGCGCCGTTGCCGGGGATTAATTACGTCAAAATTTCGGACCCACTCTTTACACCGTCTAGACTAAGGCTATACCCACCGGTCAATGCGAAGAAATCGCTGCACCGGTACTCTTATAGATCCTTTAAAGGAACCTGAACGTTACACTTGAGCTCGTATCTTATTCCGTAGAATTAAGAAAGCTATGGACGAAGACCGTAACCAAAGACCCCTTAAGGATTTCGCCCAACCATCTAATGACGAACCTAGTTATAGTATTATGAACCCCAATATTCCTGTTCACAATTTCGAGCTAAAACCTTCCCTATTACAATTAGTGCAACAAAACCAGTTCGCGGGACTCGCTACCGAGAACCCTAACCAACACTTAAAAACCTTTATTCAATTAGCTAACACTTTTAAAACCAATGGTGCTACCCCTGAGGTAATTCGGTAAAGATTATTTCCTTTTTCCCTCAGAGACAAAGCCCTTACCTGGTTACATTCCCTTCCATCCAATTCTATAACAACTTGGGAAGACCTTAGGAGAGGTTTCCTTGCTAGATATTTTCCCCCGAGAAAAACTGATGTTCTTAGAAACCAAATAACCAGATTTACCCAAAGCCAAGGTGAATCACTCTTCGAGGCTTGGGAAAGATATAAAGACCTGTTGAGAGTATGTCCACACCATGGCCTGGAATCATGGCTGATCATTCATACCTTCTATAATAGACTTCACTATAACACAAAGATGACCATCGACGCTGCCGCAGGTGGCGCTCTGATGAATAAACCTTACCCTGAAGCTTGTGCTTTCATTGAGGATATGGCTCAAAACCATTGTCAATGGGGGATAGAGCAAGCAACGATGGAAAAGAAAGAAGCCCAAGGAGGAATACATGAGATAAGTTCTATAGACATAATGCAAGCCAAAATGGACGCCTTGGCCCTTAAGGTCGAACATATGTATGCAAACCCAGTAGCTGCGGCAGTAGTCTCAACTAAGTGTGAATTATGTGGTGCCAAAGGACACCAATCAGTGGAATGTAATATGTTGAACGAAACTCATTCAGGAGAGGTCAACTATACCCAAGGAAACCCATTTTCAAACACTTATAATCCTGGATGGAAGAATCACCCTAACGTTTCCTACAAAAATAATAACCCTATCCAAAAGCATGCACCCCCGAGACATCCGGTTTTCAAACTCAAAGACAAAACCCGCCTATGCAAGCTGTACAACCTAAGCCGAACCTTGAGAAAATCATGGAAAACTTCATTACGGCTCAGACCCAGCAAAACAAAGAATTCCTAAACCAGAACATTCATGTAAATGAATTGATTACCCAATTAGGAACCAAAGTAGACCAAATAGTCACCCATAATAAGATGCTTGAAACCCAGATCTCTCAAATAGCGTTTAAACAAGCTCCTCAGACTACACCCGGAGGACAGTTCCCAATTCTCTGCATCGATACAACACTAGAGGCCAAGCTCGAAAAATAATGGAAGAACAAAATCAAGAGATTGACCGTGTCAGCAATGAACTCGAGGATCTTCGAGGAAGTGTGGGTCAGATTATGGAGATGCTGCAGGCTCTTAATGCGAAGGTGGATACTCAGCCCACTGTTGTCTCTGAGCTTACCAATACTGTTGTAGGTCCTCAACCAGCTGTCACTGTTGCGAATGTACCTCCTTATGGTCTTCAACCCGGTTTGGTGCCTCCTCCTATTGCTCAATCAGTTCAACAAGGTGTTCCTCCAAAGTTCAAAGCTCCGAGCTTCGACCATCATAAAAGACCTACATGCTAGAGGAGTCTCTCGAGCAGGTATAACCGTAAAATGGCTGCTCATCAACCGTGGCGATGTCAACATAATTATGTTCAAGGTTATCCCGTTCAGTATGCTCAACAACCCCATGTAGATACCGTTGCACCTCCCTTCAATCAGTAGTTTCCTACATATCATCCTGTACAACCGGCTTCAGTCTATCAAGTTCCGGTTTATCAACAACCTCCTGGTTATCAGCCTGCACAAACTCCTGTCAACTGTCAACGAGCGCCCAATGCTCCTGCTTATCAACAGCCTAAGAAGCAAGCACCTCGTCAGAATGGTCCGAATAGGAGACAATACAAGCCTTGTCCTCCGATTCCGATGACTTTTACCGAGTTGTACCCTGCATTAGTGCAACGAGGTCTGATTACCAACCGAGCTTTGGGTCCTGCTCCCAATCCTTTGCCTGCCAACTACAACGCCGCCGCTCATTGTTTATTTCATGAGCGTGCGCCCGACCATGATTTGGAAAACTGTTATGCTCTTAAGAACCTTGTCAGAGACTTGTTGGAAAATAAGATACTGTCTTTTGATGATCCTCAGCCGAAGATCAGAACTCCTCTCAGGGTTTTCCATTTGGCAAGATCAAGCTCTACAAAGCCTGTTTCCAACATATCTAAGCATGTTATTCATACAGTGAATCATTCGAAGCCGATAATTCTTCAGATGCCTAGTCCATTTCATTTCAGTGATCCTCTAGATGATATGACCATGGTCGACAAGGCGTTTGGGAAGGTTATTCTAAGGGAAGACTTGAAGACTGATAATGAAGCAGTGACGGATATAGCTGTGGCAAGCAAGACGATTCGTAGCGATCGTATTCATACTCCCCATTTCAGTGAAGCTCCGCCAGAGGAAACCACTACTATTGTGCTGGCCTTGAATACAAAGACTTCATAGACACCTGTTGAAGGACTTACTAGACAATTCATTTTGGTTATTTATATGTGTTTTATTTCTTTGATTAAGCATAATTAACATGTACGAACTTGTTCATTTTGAATAATTAATGCAATACATGTTTGTCTTGAAGAAATCCATTCGTATTCACTTACAAAATTATTTTTCATAATTTCTAAATGCCAACTTTACCCGACCTCTTACTTTGATAGAGCATTAAGAGCAGGATGATGAACCAAAAACGTCAGATCTCTTGTCGTATGCTTTCAGTTGAAACCTATTGATGATGTAAGGCATTGTTTTAAATCCTAAACACTAGAGATATACGGAAGATAATCCCTCTTTAACCCGTTGAGCCTTGCAGTAGGAGTTTTATTGTTTCCAAATAAAAACCCTCAATTTTACCTGGGGCAGGGTAGGGTTTTCAGTAAAACTGATCGAGGGCTCAGACTCACAAAGAGGAGGAGTGAACACTCGAGAATCTATTTCATCTATCCCTAACATATTAGGAGAGTAGGAGTCAAAAGCACAATGACCATCCCTCTACTACCTAAAGAGTGCGGCAGTCACAAGCCTTTCAAAAGAGTCACATGAGTCGTTCAACAAAAAATAAAAATGAATGAAAGAGCCCGCTAAGTCATAACCTACGAAGGAGACTTAGGAAAAACTGGAGCATCCCGCTGGACTCTGACGTCAAACCCAAAGAACGTCGTCCAGGAAAAAGTTAGGGAATAAAAACAAAACAAAAACACAAGGGGTTACAATAAAAAACAATGTCGTGTGATCAAACACAAAAGAAATAGGTGAGTGACTGCCATGTCCAAAGCCTTAATGAGTTCTCGACCATATCAAATCCGATTGAGATATGAGTGCTCATATTCGGTTAACTGAATTAGGATTGGAGAACATCACGAATAATGGGTGGGTACAAATAAACTTTGAGCCTTTATCTTTTGTTTCTTAAACCGTGAACCAAGCCACGATACAACCTTCAAAAGACCTAATTGAAGTAGGATCTCTTTTGAAAGTATACTCGACGAGATAAAGTTTCTTGACTCCTGCGAGCTACGCTCAATTTAACGTTAGCATCATAAATTAAACTCATCCTGACTATGTGATTTCAGTCAAGAGTTATGGTGATATCTTTTTTCAAAACAAAAACGAAAACTTCAAGACAAATATATATGTTGCATTGACAATTTCAAGATAGGCATCTCACACGTGTTGACTTTGCTTAGAAGCTTACATATAGACATGATCAATGGAGCTTGAAGATCCTGTTAAAAAGGGGCAGGTGGTTCTCCAATTGCTTACGGACGCAAACCTGACGTTCTTAAGAGCTATTTCTTGAAGATTCAGTTATAACACTGTCAATCTGTGCCAGTTACGTCGAGATCTGACCAAATCTCTCCAAGAGTTTGAAAACAGTGGGGGCATTTGGACTCCATGTTCTCTGTAAAATCCTCTCGAAATGACTCCGCCTCATAAATCAGGTACTCTGGGGCATTATGTTTTTCAAAATGGCGACTACTACAAAAGTCCTCGAGATCAAAACTACTTTGTTTCACAACCTTCTTCATGCACTCGATGAATCTTACTCCAGGTGGTCTTCATTCCCAAGTAAGTCTCACTGTTGTAGAAACAATTATGAACCATTGCCTCAACGCAGTCCCTAGTGAAACTATACGCTAACAACACTTTCGGGATCCATCCGATAAATCTCCAGTGACTCTCAAGACTGCAGAGATATCCCCGGTATCCTCCATATGTTCCGTGTCCTTGAAGAACCACTCCCAGTGGAATCATCTATTCCTCAGTAAAAAAAACCATACTTTCCTCAGGAAATACTCCCCAGGAGATCGAAGTTTTCCCCAAGAAGTCAAGATACTTTCCCCAGGGATGTCTGGTGATTTCTCCCCAGTAAGTCTGATATACCCCTCCTCGGGGAAGTTTGATATATTATCCCCAGGGAAGTTGGATGCACCTTTCTCCTAGGAAGCCGATGTATTATTCCCTGGAGGTCGCTACACTTTTCTCCATGAAGCTGCCAAGCTCCACATCTTCCCCATGAAGCGGATTTATTTTATCCCCAAAGGTCTATAATCCTAAGATTTTCTTTGGCTGATTATAATTCATGATAGCAATCCCTCCAGGGAAGTCATGATATCGTACTCTCAAATGAAGTCATGACATCATACTCCCTGTGAGGAAGTCATGATACCGTATCCCCAAGTGGATTATTTTCTCCCCAGAGAAGTTTGAACTTGGAAGCCAGGTTTGGTTCTACCATCAATTTTTCCTATCCTTCGATAGAAGTACTGTTGCAGAGGTCACCAGGTATCCCCGTCGAGATGTTTATTTCATCTCATGTTTCCTTCTCTCGTCTGTTTGTCAGCATATGCATATGCATAAGCCTAAGCATGAACATATTCATAGCATTTTCATACATATTAACATACACGTTTAACACACGCATTTGCATCTACATTATTTTGCTATCCGTGCCATCCTTTGTCGTTACCGCCTAGTAACTGGGTTGGTCCGTTCTCTCCAAGTAGATCGTCAGCCTTAAGCATAAAATACCCACTCTTTTCCAGTTTCCCCCACAGAGCTCGAACCTTGTGGACGATGGTTATTTTAATTATCTTTCCGTTCCCGGATAAGATAATCCCCATTTGAGTTCATTTCCTCAATGGAGTCCTGTTTGACAATTTATTTCTAGTTCGAGTCTAGATTGAACTTTGATCCTGTCGATCGCCGAATCTGCCTGGACGTGCATTTATTTTGCACTATCTTTCAAAAAGAGCCTCTTACCACGCCTTTACCGATAAGCTACTCTTCTTTGCTGAGAAGCTCATCATTACATCTTTCAACCATGATCAACTACTGTTCTCATCTGAGAAGCTTATCATTACATTACAATTATCGTTACATTTTACAACCAATCAGCGATTGTTCTCACCTGAGAAGCCTATCACTACATCATTACATTACAAACATTAAAACAACGGTATGCAACATTTCTCGTACAAGAAGCTTATCGGTACATTCAATCGGTATGCGACAGTTCTCGTACAAGAAGCCTATCATTACACATTACCTTAGACTTTATAACCTTCATTAAAACTTTCATTACAACCTTCATTACAACCTTACATTACATTTTACAGCCTCTACAACCAGATCTCATCTGAGAAGCTTATCATTGCTATTCTTGCAAATAAGCATTAGTTCTTGCCTGAAAAGCTTATCCTACCTTTGTCATGACTAGCAGCAAATGGCCATCTCCGTCGAGAAGCTGATTTCCATTGCCCTTTCATCTTGAAGAGCGGGGAGGTTTAAATTGAATCATATTCAGGGTGCAAACCTTGAAGTATGGGGGAGGTTTATTTTACCCTTTAGTAAAATAAGAAACCAAGACCCGTTCATGGCATGGAAACCTTGAAGTACGAGGGAGGTTTATTTTACCCTTTAGTAAAAGAAGGAACCGATACCCGTTCATGGCATACAATCATTGAAGTATGAGGGATGTTTGTTTTACTCTTTAGTAAAAGAAAGAATTGAGACCCGTTCATGGTATACAAACCTTGAAGTATGGGGGAAGTTTATTTTACCCTTTAGTAAAAGAAGAACTGAGACCCGTTCATGGTATGCAACCTTGAAGTATGGGGGAAGTTTATTACCCTTTAGTAAAACAAGAACCAAGACCCGTTCATGGCATGCAAACCTTGAAGTATGGGTGAAGTTTATTTTACCCTTTAGTAAAAGAAGAAGCTGAATCATGTTTTGATCATGGAAGCTTATTTTATCAGATGAGCGACAGTCCCTCTAGTGGAGCCTATCAATAAATTCTTTGTCTATTATTCACAGATAAGCAACAATCTCTTTATTTGAGATCTTATCCATCTTGGCATGTAAGTCCCGCAACGATAAGTGGTATTTCTCTCCCGAGGAGTTTATGAGGGAATTTCCCATTAAAGTCCATTTATTTTGGCATACAGTCGGTTTTACCCTGTATATTTTCTACGGACTCCCGAAGATTCCGTTCGATCCCGTCATGTGGAAAGTTTCCAGAAGCTCGGATGTTATTCTTTGCTCAATGCTCCAGCATTCTGTTTACTTAATCCTACAGCCGTGCGAATCCAGTTTTACTTTTTTATCCCAGAGTATCAGCCGGTCATGCCTGAACCTGTTGAACAATTACTCTTGGATATTCCCTAGTGGAGGTCATCTCTTCGGTGCCATCTCGATTGAGGATCCTATTCTTACCATTTATTTCTAAAGTGACAATTGATTGTGCTCGCACCAGTTGGCCATCATTTCAGAATTCCCCAGTGTCGTGTTGTTGCCTCAGTGCGTCATATTCCCTAGTATGGTTCATTCGTCCCGTCTGTCCCTTGTGTCGTCGTGTCGTCTGCATCCTCGCATTTATCATTTCCATCATATGCATCATACTAAATTCATGGCATGGTCCACACTATAGTTTGTTCCGTTTTGTCCATAGCATCTAAGGGCAAGATTTTCGGTTATCTGTATTTAAATCACTTTCACCATGATTTCTTGAGCCTTCGCTGCTCAAATCATCCGGTGAAGCTATTTAAATAGGGGAAACTGTAATACCCCAAATTTTACCCTTAGAATAGCCGGTTCATTTTGCATTTCATCTCATTCTGCATTGCATTGTAAACTAACCGCTAACCAGTTTGCTCAGTCTGTTGGTTTTGCAGGAAAAATCGCATTGTGCGCTCTTTAGCTTATGAAGGGCAAAATGGTCATTAATTTGCAACCCGCTGACAATTTATGAAGCTGAGTCGTCATTAGGGATCCCTCAAACGATTAGGGTTTCCATCTCCGAGTCATGTGACCTGAGGAAAGGTTAAATTTTGCGGCAGTTTGTGACGTCAGATTTCTTGTGACACGACACATTTTATTCAAGAGTCGAGATTTAGTCGTCAGGGGGATTTCAGAAATGTTGTTTGATTCTGAAACAATATGGAGTTGAATGTGTCGAGATATCAGTGGGTTCAGGTTAAATCGGTGGGAGAATGTGCTTTGAAGAATTTATTTTAAAAGTTGCACATTTTCCTGCTTTCTGCTAGTCAATAGTCAATTTTGAAGAAAATAGTGGAATTTCGATTCTGTGGAATTTATAAGGAACATCTGTTGTTTTGATCATGACCATTGGTTGAGCTGATTTAGGTTACCAGGTTATAGTAGTTGAGGTACGGCCTGAATTTTCAATACGGAAGACAGTTCATTCTGCCGTTTAGTTGGATTTCTCTGCTTATCCGTTCGAGGCCACATTTACCGTTAATGTCGGGTATGAATCAATTTGCAAAGGGATTTGTTTGAACTCAGCGGTTACATTGACTTTAAATCGTGCAAAATAATTAATTGTCAAATTCGAAGCTGGAACGTCACGTCTTAATCGAATAAATTTCATTGGATAAATTTGATTAAATGAGTTTATTTGAATGAGTTTTAATCGATTGAATTTAATCAGTTGAATTTAGTCGGATAAGCTTAATTAAATGAAGTTATTCGGTTGACTTTACTCGGATGAATTATTTGGAGAAGTTTGATCGAAAAAATAAAGGATATTAAGAAAGAAATGAAATTTATTTATTTATTTAAATTCTATATTTTATTACAAGGTACAAAGGTAATTACAAAAATTCTTAATTCCTAGAAAGTCCTATTTCTTCTAATGTCGTCTTCGACTCTCGATCTTTCTCCGACCTGCAAAACCAATTAACACATGAAAATAATAGAATGAATTAAAATTGGTTTTTTCGGTTCCGAAACCCTCACTTAAAGCTCATCATCGGGTATGTCAGAAGGGCAACAATGACAAAGTCGGCGCCAGCTCCCGACTTTTCAAACTCGACCCCGGTACAAGTCAAGCAGATGTCTGTTCTAATTCAAGCCAGGAGAGAGAAAAAGTGATTTTGAAAAGTGATTTTGGAAAAAGCACTTATTTCCAGAAAAATGATTTTTGCCAAACAAGGCACTAACAACCTTCCCAAAATTTCTGAACCTAAAATTGGATCAAACACAGGAAAACAAAATTCCTCAACCCAATCATCACAACAACCAACCTTCCTGAAAAATTGCAACAAACAACAACAACATCATAAGGTTCGTAACAAATTCAAACCCTAACCAAACAAATCACAACAACCATCCAAATTCCAGCCAAACAAAACGGATCAGACAACAAACACATAATCAACAACAAATCCGTGGAGATTGAGTCAAGCAAATTCCAACAACAAATCGCCAAAAGCTAAGGCCAAAGCATCAGAAAAAAACGGAAGCGCCCAGGCCCATGGAATCAAAAAAATATAAGAACATACACCCATTTCATCATAATAGCAGAAGGGTCACAAAATCAGAAACAAGACGAACGCAAAATCATCGAGTTCGTCATCACCAGGATCCATCAGCAAGCAAACCCAACCGGCAACGGAGCGAACGGCGATCGTAAATCCCCTGAGGATCACTACCACCGCGCAACCACCACACAACTGAAAGCTCGAGGACAAGCCCAAATGCCTCAGCCGTTTGTCATCATCGATGCATTCTCAATCCTCTCCATCAACAACTCAAAATTCGGCCACGAGATTCTTAAGATTTCATCACATATATTTGTGTTGTTGTTCATTTTTTTTATAGGAAAAGAAGAGAAAGGAGGGTCACGATTTGGAAAGTGGAAAGAAGGAGAAGAATACGAGAGAAACCATGGCATAGAAAGAAGAAAAACAAGTTTCAGAAACTCGTCTATGGGGGAAAACGGCACCGTGCCGTACAAGAAAATAAGAAGAGGGTTTTAAAACCCTAAAACATTTCCCCATCAGCAAGACGCCCCTCCCTCAATTTATTCATTGGATTTCTCTTTTTCTTTTTATTTTATCATTTTATTGTTATTATTTTTCTTATAATTTAGTATAATTAGAATAAGTTAAATCTTAATTTTATTCTAATTCGGTAATTTAGTTTAAGTTGATTGATAAAACAATTTTTAAAACCGTTTTTTTAATCTAAAACCATTTCTTTTATTAAACTATATTTTTAAAAAAATCGCCATTAAAACCCTTTTTTAAATAGACCATATTCTTAAATTAAAACTTTTAATTAAAACTCTTCCAAAATTAAATATAATTTTCTAACAAATTCCGACACTTTAATCTTAAATCCTTTTCTTAAAATTATGTCTAGCATTTCAATTTCAGGTTCAAATTAAATTGTCGCCTAATTGTGGGTTTCATCCGTAACCTGACCCCGTTTGTTTTCGTTTAATTTTATATCGTTGTACATTTATTAATTCCCCGTATTTTTCGCATTTCATTTATTGGGTTTGTAATTTATGCGAGGCTATCGTCGCTGTTTGTTTTCAATTCCGTTTCCATTCTTACGCTTTCTCATATTTCAAGTCTGCCATGTAATTAATTCTTCATTTACCGTTAATTACTCCTTCCGAAGGAATAGGTCTAGTCGTCTGACCACCGTGTCAATAGTCCTCGCCTTTGAACATTTCCCTTTTCAAAACCCTAGTTGCATAGGCGTCCCGTTGTGGGCCAAATTACCCTTTACCCTAGCAGTAGGTTAAGGAGTCGCCGTACTCCGTATTAGGTTTCCCACTGTGGAATACCTATTTTACCCTTTTTCAAATGAAATTCAATTACAAGGTAGAAATAGGAGTCGCCGCACTCCACGTAAACGCTTCTTTATGAACGTTTATTCCCCATTGAAACCTTGACCATAGTCTAGAAGTTTCTAACCTCCCTTTCGAGGGGAACTATGATTACTCTGATTCCATCCCCTACCCAGGATACGTAGGCACAAGATGCGAGTCTTGGCGAGTAAACTTAGTACTAACCCTTAGATCTTCTCTTTCACCTTTAACCCTAAGCATATACCCTCAAGCAGATAATTAAAGCAAAATAGTAGTATTAAACAAAAGGTTCCTATAGAGTACTACATAAGTTTAGGGTGCTAATACCTTCCCTAAGCTTAACCAACCCCTTACCTAGATCTCTCCCCGCGTTGTTTACGATGCAAAATAGGTTTTTCCTTTCTTTAACCTTTCCTTCGGATAAATCAAAGACCGGTTGTGAACTAAAGATGTGATTAAAATTAATTAATAATTTGATATCCTATTCTCACCGCAACACTCATTAGTCTTGTAATGGACAACCTTGTCAAGCAGAAACTTCAAAGCGAATCCCTGAGTACCTCCGTTGGTTAAACCAGTATCTACCTCTTCCTTAGTCATACAGAGGGCGAGAGTAATTGCAGGAGCCTTTGGTTCTTCTTCCAGATCGGTGTAAATGGGTTGGTCCTTAATCTTAATATTCAGCAGGTGGGAATATTCTTCAAGAGTAGGGGCCAATTGATAATTTTGGAAGGTAAAACATCTGAGTGGAGCATCATAAAATTGAGCCATAGAAAACAAAGCCCAAGTATCCACTCCAGAATAGAGGAGATCAAGTAATTTCCCATGCTTTCCTTGAAATTTAATTTTGACAGCCTTCGGCACGTCAATCAGAAGATCTTGGATAACTCCCAATTTTGGTTCCCTAAACTTCAAGGAGTTGGTGCTTCTTTTCATTTGATTAGTCATTGTTCAGCAATACCTGAGATAATCGTAGTTTCTTAAGCCTCTTGATATGAAAGAATGTTATGCAACGCAATGCTTATGAATGCACACTAGAACATGTCAGCAACATAGGGATCAAAGTTACAAATCCTGCAAGTCAACATAACAAGGTATCTCTCACCTAAGGTAGGCAATCTATTGGGTTATAACAGGGCATCCCAAAGGCTTTAAACAAAGTCCCATGCACTAACCCTCAAAATTTTTCCATCATAACGATGATTCATAAGACGGTAATCCCTTCAAAGGATGAACACAGAGTTATGTCTTAATAACCTTCAGAATAAGGTTCTAAAAAGGTCCTCAGAATCACAGACTCCCAGGTCAGAAATAAAGACGCCATTACAACTACTCGTAAGACATAATCATCCCAAAGGGGTCTCATCTGAGCGGTGGAAGTCAAACCAACTCAATGAGTCCTAAGTCTCGCAAATCAGAAAGCAACCACCTCCTAACTTAGTGTATACTGGAAAAGCTCGAGTAGAAAGCCTTTATCCTCACAAACCAACCACAATAAACCCAACAGATAAGAGGAACATAACATAATAAAACAATAAAAGAAAATAAAACACACATACGACAAACAAATTAGGTTTGGCTTGTTAGGTTATCCCCAACAGAGTCGTCAAGCTGTCGCTACTCGAAAAAATGCAACGATGAAGGGAGAAAATCATAAAGACAGAAGAGTCGCCATCAAACTTTATTTATCCCAAAAGGGGAAAGGAAAACATCGAGAAAACCCCAAGAAGGAAATGGATAAGATGGTTTCGCAACCAAGAAAAAGGGTTCGGAAGCCGGTTATGCAAAAAGGAAGGTATTAGCACCCCTCACATCCATCGTGCTCGATGGGAACCATTTGCTTGTCTATGTGTAAGGATATTTTCTAAAGGATATTGCTTTCTAAGAGTGTTCTAAGGGGAGATGGAAGGGTATGAAACAAAAATAGATAGAAAAAAGAAGGTGGAAAGGGGAAGGAGACTCGGTAGGACTTCGCGGTCCTATGCCTACGTATTCTCAACAGGTATGAGAAAGTCAAAGACAACATAGTTTAAAGGACTACGAATGAAAAGATGGAAGTATGCTTGCCATGGATTGGGGCCTCGTGCCTACGGTTTGTTGGTGTTTTTGATAGATGATGCCAACGCGCGTATTCTAGAAGTTAGGTGTATTGTAGCTCGCTTGTGAAGTCTTAGGAGTTACCTTTTTGTGATGGAACGAACGTAACATGTCATTTTTGAAAAGGTTAGTTTTCACCGTCAAGGCAAAATGTCACATTTGATATGTGAAAGTTACTTTTAAGAGTGAAATAAGTCCTCGGATAGTAACCCCTTGCGGCTAGTACCCAATACTTTATCTCAAAAGATTTATTGTGAAAATGGTATGGTGAATATAATTACGTCTTCGTATTCAAAGACGAGTATCAAGATCACACACTCTAAAGTGAGTACCCTAATACTCGGAGAGGAAGAAGTCTTCACTTAATCATCTCTCTTAAATTCAATACAAAGAGAACTTTATTCTCTTATTAAAGATGTTTTGATTTTGAATGGTAAGTACTTTATGACAGTAAACCTTAAAGGTAATGTCAAACACTCGGGATAGGAGAAGGCCTTCGCCTAACCATTCCATAACCATCCAAGTTTATTAAGAAAAGATTTTGAAAATACACTTGGTACAAGACCAAGGTTTTAGACTCAAGGAGACAAAAGAAATAGAAAAAGTTTCAAAAGAAATGGGTGGTGAATAGATCAAGGTAGGTTGATGGCGATGTGCGAAGCATTCGACTTACAAGGGTAGAATACATACAAGGTTGATGTGGTGTTAATAGCAATGATAAGAAAAGAGAAAGAGAAGAGAGGATCGACCCTAATGTAAACCAAGTTAATGAATTTCGAAAAATGAGTTGACGTTGGTGTTGCGGTGAGAATTGTGATACCAAGCTATTGATTAACTTGAATCTTTAATTCTTAAATTCATAATCAGACTTTAATTTATCCAAAGGAAAGGTCTAAAGAAAGAAAGAACCTTTTGTGTGATGTAACAACAACGCTAAGAGATTCGGGGATCGGGGGTTGGTTATGCCTAGGGTAGGTATTTCACATCCTAAACATCTGTAGTACTCTACAGGAACCTTTTGTTTGTTTTTATGCTAAGTTTGCTAAATGCTTGCTATAGATTGGGATTGGGTAAGGGTATAGGTTAAGACCTAAAGATAGTTTCTAAGTTTGCTCGCAAAGACATCGCGTCCTCTGCCTACGTATCCTTATTAGGATAGAATCAGAGCAATCGTAGCTCACCTCACTAGGGATAAAGAACACTTGATTATGATCAAGGTTCAAAGGGGAACAAACATAACAATGCTCGTGTAGAGTTTAAGAAAACTCTCTAAATCTATATTGAACACTCAAGAAAGGGGAGTAATTAATCATTTCCATGATTCTTACATAGAGTTAACCAAACTCTATCTACCTCTACGTTGTAAGACCAATTGGTTCTATCCAGACCAAAAGGAGGAAGAAGGGGGAAGTTTGCTCGTCAAGATATCGCATCTTGTGCATACGTATTCTCATTATCCAATGAGAAATTAGAGCGGTCGTAGTTCTGGCACGAACTACAAAATAAGGATCAATTGGTTCTTTCCAGACCAAAAGAGGGAAGAAGGTTCTATCAAGACCTATGAGGTTAAATCCTATTGGTTCTATCCAGACCAAAAGGGGGAGACGGTTCTATCCAGACCTATGAGTTTATATCCTATTGGTTCTATCCAGACCAAAAGGGGAGAAGGTTCTATCCAGACCTATGAGTTTAATATCCTATTGGTTCTATCCAGACCAAAAAGGGAAAAAGGTTCTATCCAGACCTATGAGGTTAAATCCTATTGGTTCTATCTAGACCAAAAGGGGGGAAAGGTCCTATCCAGACCTATGAGTTAATGAGCTATCTATGACCCAAGGGTCAATAGAGAGACTTTCCTTTGGAAGGGAAAAGATGAGGCAACTTGGATGAGAACTAAAGAGTTCCATCACTTGGGGGAAATAAACTTAACAAAGCGATACATTCCCACATGATGAAGATAAAGAGATATGGTTACAACCAAGAATAAGCAAGCATATTACAATAAGCAAGGATCACAATCAATAGGAATTGTTAAAACCAAAGCATGGTATAAGGATATCACAATATTAGTTATTTCAATCAAGATAGATGGTCACCACCAAAGCAAGTATCAAGATATCACAATATCATGAAAGGGGGAAGTTCTTACAAGACTTAAAGACAGGTGAAAACCAAAGCATATCTTAACGAAAAAAGGGGTACATCTTAATAAAGATGGAAGGGGATCTTAACAAAGATGCATCTTAAAAAAGATGAGGCTTCAATAGGGCTTACAAGATGACATGTATACTTACAGGCATCATGCCTATGCAAATAAAATCACAACAAGGAGAGAAAAGTTCAAAACTTCATAGGGGAAAACTTTCAAGTTTCTAAGAAATGAATCAATCATAAATGCTTACAAGTACGGAGCTTAAGTCAAACTCAAGTACACAAAGATGCTAACAAGCCAAAGTTCATAGCTTTAAAATAAAACTCAAAAAGAGAATGAAATTAAAGTTGCAAAGAGAGATGACAAGTAAGAAGGTGAAAACCCTAAACAAGGCAAGGCTTTTTCATGGCATAAAGTATTTTTTTTAAAATGCAAGTTGTTGAGTTCTTTGATTACCACCTAAAAATAGGCAAAATTAAGAGAATTTGCAATAAGAATCACTTGAAAATGATAAGAAATGACAAAGTTATGTTATTTTGAATTTTCAAAGAAAAACAAGCATTTTAGTGGTTAAAAAAAAGATATGCACTTGGTGGGTGTTGAACCCACCATATTTAGATTGCCAGCTCAAAATCTCACCAAGCCAGCCAAGGTGCGCGCGTGTTATATCAAGGAAAAACATATAGAAAATGTGAAAACATGGAAATAATGAAAAAAGACCAAAAGGGTTGATCCCCACACGGATCGAACCCATGACATGTAGCAAGGCAAGGCAATATGAGAACAAGGCATAACCACTGGGGTGGCGATACATCCGTGTATTATGTGTCGCTACTGCGAAAATCGGCGCCGGCTGAACAGAAGAGTCGCCACCGTGCGTTATTTATCCCACGGGAGGGAAAGGAAACGCTCAGAGTAAACCTCGCACAACACGGGAAAGGTATGGTCGTCGCAACCAAAACCTGGGTTCGGGAGTCGGTTACGCAAGGGGAAGGTATTAGCACCCCTCACGTCCGTCGTACTCGACGGGATCCACGCTTGTTTTCGGGTATGGATTGTTATTCTATCTACTCTACAGGTCAGGGGTTAAAAATAAAATAAAATGAAAATAAAAATGACTCGGCAAAGTATCGCACTTTATGCCTACGTATTCCCGTCTGGAACGAGAAATCAGAGTCAACGTAGTTCGCCTACCTACGGGAAAGGAGGGGAAGGTTGCTCGCTAGGATATCGCATCCTATGCCTACGTACTTTCATACAGCATGAAAGATCAGAGCAAACGTAGTTCGGGCCACGTATGACACAAGTCTGCCTTGATTGAGTTTATTCCTTCTGAAAAAGGTTTTTTCTGATTAACAGTCCCAGCGGACAAAAATGACGTCTTGATGAGTTCACATTCTTTTACGGAAGAAGCGTCTTTTATTGTGCTTGAAATTTTTATGTGTTTTTCTGTTTGTTTTGAGAAAGAAGAGACAGAACTCTAACCTACGGTTGCGAAGGGAATCAAACTAACCTAATGTTATCATGCATGGGTTAAGACCTAGTGTCTATCATGCTCCTCTCTTGCACAGAGAGAAACAGAGATCCTAAGGGATAGGCAGAAACAGAAACAAGATCAGATATATACAGTAAAGCAGTAAAATGCATGGATGCAACAGTACAAGCGAGGCAAGGGAGTCCCACTCAACCTCGAACCTAGAAAACAATAGGCAAAAGTGAACAGGATTCACTTTCAACCCAACAGGGTAAACAGCAAACAATACAGTCCAGAAAACCAATCAATACATCAGCAATGAAATACATCAGCAAAAGAAACAGCATCAGCAGCTCTGAATCAACATCTGGCTTCAAGTAATCTCCAATTAGCTACAGGCTTCAACAAGCATCAATCTTCATCTTCATGACCTTCAGACAAGGGCTTTGATCATCAGTCTTCTATCTGCAATGGCTTTTCTTCAAGTTCAAACCTCCAGGATGAGGAATCAGTCACAAGAGTGAAGTGAATGAATGTTAGACAGTTAATTACCTACCAAGGGTGGTTCATCAACTGTTAACATTAAACAGAAAGTTTCCTCTCAAAAGTTCTATCTTTCAAATATATTCACTGATCCTTCCAAAGGAAGGAGGTGGATATTCGAAAGAGACTTTGAATCATAGAGAAAGGATGGATGCAGACAAAGCATTCCATGTTTGAGAAACAAGCTTTCTAATCTAGAGCTCTGCCTAGCTCCTAAACCCTAATCTCCTCAACAGCTGCTAGCAGGAATCTCCTCTTCAACTCTGGAAGTTGGTCTTCAGTCTCTGGATCTCCAATGGCTTTCATCTCCTCAAGTCTTCAGCTCTCCCAAGTCCCCAGACAATCCCAATACCCAAGCAAGCAAGCAATAATCCCCAGAGGGCACACCACACCAGACAATCAGATATATACAGAGTATTAATAGCAGTAGGGGAATCCTGACTTTTTCTAAGGGATCTAATAACTACCCATAGCCCCTATAGTCCCATAACTAAACTAGTCAAACCCTAAGTCCTAAGGGAAAGAATCAAACTTCTTAAGTCATCACCTAAAAACCCTAATTTGTTCATGTTGTTCAAACCTACATTAAGCACCTAAAATTAATTTCTAAAAATGGGAACTAAATTGTTTCTACAAGTTCAATACCTCATCTAAGCAACCTAAAAAGAATGAACAAAAAATATGAAAGCATTTAATAGAACAAAAATTAATAAAATCATGCATGAAATGAAACTATTTAAAATGTCATTTATTTAGAAAATATGGAAAAAATATCAAATAATAATAAAAATGCAATTTTATTTAATGACAATTTTCTAGACAGAACCAAGAAAATATAGAAAAAACAACCACTAAAAAAGAGTTAATTTCCTATTTTATATGATTTTTTGAAGTTGGTAAAAATTAAAATGAATTAAAAACTAAATTGAATTAAAATGAGAGGGAGGGGTAAGAATAGCAATCACGCCCAGTTGATATTCCTGGATGGGCCAGGCAGTGGGGGTGCACGTAGCAAGTTTGCTAAGCCCAGAACAAAGTCAGAAACAATGAAAATAAAAAAAGGACGCAGGGGGTGAGAATAGAAAGGTTTCACGTTCAGATTCACAATGGGCTCAGCACTGGGGGGTGGGGATATCAAAACACACTTAGGCCCGCCCGTTTCATTAAATGAAACGGTGCGTTTAGGGCACCTCTCTTCCCTCCAATCTTCAGTATGAATTCCAGCCACACGATTGGCTTCTGAGTCAAAGGTCCAACACGCGATGGACGCTCAGGATTGCGTCTTCAACCTTGGTTCATGAGAACTAGGGTTTCCCTCCATGAATAACCATGCACGCACCAACTTCAGCCTCTCGGTTCTCTCTCCACAGTGCACGAAACAACACGATCCAAACATGAAAAATACTCTAAATCTCTCCCTCTATACGTCTATACCATTAGTTCATTCCAAATCTCGATGAATCCTTCAAACCGATTGAGACAAGCTCTTGACTCCATGAAAATACTCTGGTATGCATCATCAAGATTCTTAACCAAACCTGTACTAATCTACTCTATGCCTAATGGTGATTATTCTGACCTATCAAACTAACATTATAATGGCCTATCCTAAGAGTTCTAAGTCCTAACAGTTCTAACAACCTGCTATGAATCATCATTAAACTACTCCTAATCAATCAGAAATGCTCTACTAACATCCTACATCATTATTATACTAACAAACTAATGTAAATTTATCTGTATCAAGCTATGGGAGAGAAATTGAACCTGGTGCAAAAGCTTGTGGATGATGATGAAATTCGTGGATCTGAGAGCCTTGATGCTTCAATCTGGATCTACTCTTGCTATATTTGATTCTGTATGCAACACCTTGATGATTCTTGCCTTGGATCTTGAGTTCCAATGGAAATTGCAATTTGAATGTTGTTGATGAAAGTGCACGAAAGTGATCAATATCCACCAAATCCTTGATTCAATTCTGATCCATGATGATGGTGAAATGTAGGAGAATCAATGTTGATGAGAATTGATGCTGAATTTGAGAAATTTGGATGAAATTGCAATGAGAAAGAATGAGAAAACTTTGGGAAATTTTTGGTGAAAAATGAATCCAACCCTTGCTCAATTCTGATTTCATGAATATATAGGGCTCAATGGAAACTTCTAGATCCATCTTACAACTTCCCTTGCCTTCCAACTTTGATTGATCTTGGTTATGTTTCTTCAAATACAAGTAACCATAAGTAACTTTGATTTTTTCCATTAAGCTCAAAAATGTGCTTGAACCATTGTCTCTAAAATGTCTTTTGGACCCAAAATCATATATTGGAAGTCCCCATTTGGACTTATAAATCTCTCAAACCATTTTTCACTTTGACTTTATTCAAGTTATAAGCCATTTTAGTTCAAATTTAACCAATCATGCAACTTCATGTTATGAGCTTTTACAACAATTTGTGACCTTCTTTCTAGACTCAAAATGTCATTTGGAGCAAGTTTGATGTTGTAAGTTTTTCCATTTGAGGCCTCCTTGTATGAGTTTTGGACATGAGTTAAAATGACCTGTAATTCACAAATGCCCAAAATACCCTTTGCTTGCCAAGACCATAAGTTGAGTTCCACACCTCATATCAAGGCATACTATACCATTATAGAAAGCTAAGACAATGAGGAACAATTCCTATGTTGACCAGAAATTCATTTGAAATCTCCTTGAGGGGTAAAATTAGCTTGGAAGTCAAGTCACTTTCACAGACAAAATTTCAGATACCTCAGATGACCTGTAACTTGCAAGGACCATAACTTGAGTTCTATAAATCTCCTTGAAGTCTTCCACCACTCAAATTAAAGGTCTTGAGATCCTCTACAAGTTTCATGTTGGCCAAGGATCCATTTGAAGCTAGCATTTTGACTTATCTTGCTTGGAAATTTGACCTAAACTAGGGGATTTTACACAGAAACCCTAATTTAGAAACTCCTCTTCTCCTTGATTTCTCTTGAATTCTTCTTGGCATTTCTCCATACCCTTCTTTATATGTCCAATGATGAACCCCACATCTCTCCACTAGACTTGAATGCCCCTTAAATCAGTCAATTGACCTAGGGTTGACCTAGGGTTGA
Organism: Lathyrus sativus; assembly: GCA_963859935.3. NCBI lineage: Eukaryota > Viridiplantae > Streptophyta > Magnoliopsida > Fabales > Fabaceae > Lathyrus > Lathyrus sativus. Next base: position 88,722,341 of record OZ012736.1, read on the forward strand.
CCCAGATGAAACCCTAGTTGACTGCCTTCAGCTATAGCTCTTGTGCTCTCATCAATGGCTTGTCTCCTTCTTTAAATGACTTTCTAAGTCTCTCATAATGTCTAGATACTCTCCATGCCTTCAACTCACAGCTCACAACCCTCTTGTTGACCCTCAGATACCCCCAGCTAGGAGATAAACTCAAGGCTTGATCTGCTGAACTCTTTGCTTTCAAATTCTTTCCTGATGACTTGAATGAGATTGAATTGGGATAATAACCTCTTGATAGGCTTCTAGAGATGAGAATAATGATTGGCCCCCCTGTTGTATGCCTTGCTATGCTTATGCTATGCAGATGATTAGACTATGTACATGACTCTATATGCAAATGCTAATGACATTGAAACATAAACCAAGTGAATAAGGTTGAGAAAATTTTGGGGTGCAACAGCTGCCCCTATTCAAGCGGCTTGGACCCGATTGGGTGAAGAGCCCAGAGCCTTCAGACATTCGCGGCACGAGACGGTTGAATACTAGTGAAACCAGAAATTTGCCAACCGCAAAACTAAATTACGCTCCTGCTTGAGGAACGACATTCATCAGCTGAATCTAACTGTTACAGTAACCCACTGATCTCGTGCGACCGTGCTGGGGATTGTCTTCATCGTTCTGAAGAGGATTCTGTCATAACAGATTGCTTGCTTGTCCACGTTAGGACTCTGTCTGTCATCAATACGAAGAAATCTCAACTAGAACTGGTCCACGTTAGGATTCCACTTGCTGTCAACCCAGAAACATCTCGGCAACGCCACTGGGGATAATTCGTCTGCATTTCTATAAACTGAATCGTCTACGTTAGGAATAAAATTCTTCCACGTTAGGAGTAACACCTGTCCACGTTAGGAATCATCTCTTCTGTATCTGTCCACGTCAGGACTAACCCTTTCATCTTTCCACGTCAGGAAGCAATCTTCTTTCCACATAAGGAGAACTATATCAATCTGTCCACGTAAGGACTCCAATACCACTTGACATGTCCGCGTCAGGACTCCGATCTTTCCACGTAAGGAATCCAACTTTGGTTCTGAACCTGTCCACGTCAGGACTCAACTTTCCACGTAAGGAGCACATCATTCTTCCACGTCAGGAATCAACTTTTCTTGAATCTGTCCACATCATACACTCTTTCTTTCCACGTCAGGAATACAAACCTCTTTCCACGTAAGGAACGCTATCCGTTTTCCACGCAAGGAAACATAACTTTTCCACATAAGGCAACCAATTCCTTCCGATTTGTCCGCGTCAGGACTACATTTTCCCACGTAAGGAATGCCATCTTAATCTGTCCACGTAAGGACTCCACTCTTTCCACATTAGGAATCACCTCTTTCCACGTAAGGAATCCTCTTCTGATATGTCCGCGTAAGGACTACATCGTCCACGTTAGGACCCACTTCTCCACGTTAGGAATAATAATTTCTTTGATTTGTCCACGTAAGGACACTGATCTCGTCTTGATCTGTCCACGTCAGGACACAGTCGTCTTCGACCTACTGAGGAAATAAGACTTGTCCACGTAAGGACTCACACGCTTGTCTGATCTGTCCACGTCAGGGCACCAACACAAAGAGTAATCACTTTTGTCAACGTCATGACCTCCCATTCCACTAATTTCGAGAAACCGAATCTGCCCACGTTAGGACTAACACACCTCACCAGTCCGGGGAAATAAACCTGTCCACGTTAGGACGCCCACTTCTGAAGAAATCCCGTCAATCTAGGAATAAATTGTCCCCGTTAGGACTTAGTTCTCCAATGATCCTCACCCACAAACTTCTTAGCACTGACGTGACAGCGACTTTGAGACGGACTCTACTGGGATGTCTGGAAACCAACTATCGGACGCCTGCTCTGATAACCGGCGGTGGCCCCTGAAATTCTGATTCATGGAACCCTTGATGACAACTAATTCTGCCTGGGAATAAAGAGAAACTTATCCTGGTAACTCTGTGGGGAGTACTGCCAAAACTGACATTATCATTGGATGTCTCATACCGAGATCTTGAACATTTGGTAATTCATTTGAGCAAAAGTTCTCTCCACCTGAACTGCTAGAGTACAGAAACTGCTTCAGCAAAATAAATGCTGGAAGGATAATGCCGACTCCGCCGGGGATGGCCAGATGCTACAGAATTATTTCAGCAAAATAAATGCTGGAAGGGTGAAGTCAACCCTGCTGGGAAATTGGGAACTCAAACCAAACGCCTTGTTGAGGTAACCCCCTGCTGGGGAATAGCAGATGTGCATAGTATGATCGGACTTTCTGCTGGAGAGTGAACTGATATTACACAGTATCCCTGACAAAATAAATGCCAGGACCCACAACCAACTCTGCTGGGGAGAGTCTTGATCTTCGAGTTCCACTGGAAGGAATGAAAACACTTGCAAAGAGAATTCCGCCGGGGATGGGATGATTCTCTTGGGGAAAATTAACTGATTCCGCTGGGGGAGAGTGCATGACCCTGCGGGGAAAGATGAACCTGTTTGAATACAGCCTTACGATCTTGGAATCGCCAAACTCTATTGAGGACGAATAACTTTTCTGGGGCACGTCCTTTGGATAAGCTACGGCTAGCTGGGGAATTCTATCCTTCTTCAGGAAGAACATGCGTGACCTACGTGGGGACTGAGTCTTTCGTTATCGCAATCTTTTGATCATCTTCCTCGTATGGTTATGAAACCTGCAACAACACAAACAAGACACGACAAGCCTATGCAATCAAATCAATTCAGGTTAGTGACGTTACACTCAGTTAATTCAAAGCTTTAATGATTGTTGGCAAGGGCCAGTGATGTTATACTCATGCTAGCTTCACTAAACTTAGGCGTTTTATCATGCACAAAACAGTAAAGAACCAGCATCAAGTACTGAATAACATATTTTATTGATCGGGCCCCTGAATGGGCGGAGTTTTTTGTACACGGGATGTAACTCCTGAAAAGAGGAAGCTACGCAAAGCAAATATACAAGTATGCAAGTATGCACAAGAAGCATGAATATTGACAGCTTAAATTTGTACACATGTCGGCAACGGGATGCGGATGAACACCACGAACTGATCCTCCCATGACTCGCCCGATTCTAATGCTTTTCCCAGTATCCTCACTTCTGAAGAGATTGTATCCGATAACTGGCTCCTCCAACATATTCTCCCGCATTGATGCTCATTGAATTCGGACCGCAGTCATTTGCTTTTCAAATCCCTAATTTTTGCGTGAACCGCCCTTTACGGGTTTTCAGTTCACCGGGATACCCTTTTTTGCCGAAGCCGCCCAGTGTAGGTTTTCAACTTCGCGGGTGTACATTTTTTTCAATTTTATCCCTAACTTTTGCCCGAACCTTTCATTCTGTTTTTGGTTCGCCAGGATGCCCCATTTTTGCCTGGACTCTCTTTTTCTGTCCAGCGGGTCTATTTTAAGCAAAGTATTTTTTAACTGCGTCCGAATTCACAGGTGACGCAAAGTCTTCTCCGTCCATGGTGGACAACAACAACGCTCCTCCTGAAAAGACCTTACTGACAACGTATGGCCCTTCGTAGTTGGGGGTCCACTTGCCCCTGTGATCTGCTTGCGGCGGGAGAATCCTTTTCAGCACAAGGTCGCCCGTCTGAAAGCTTCGCGGAAGTATATTCTTGTCGTACGCTTTCTTCATTCGGCTCTGGTACAAACGACCGTATGCTAGAGAAGCTAGCCTCTTCTCATCCATCAAACTCAATTGATTCAATCTATTCGTTACCCATTCTGCCTCGTCCAGCTGAACGTCTCGCAATACCCTCAGAGAAGGGATCTCAACTTCCAATGGTAGTACCGCTTCCATTCCGTATACCAACGAGAACGGAGTTGCCCCGGTTGATGTGCGTACCGTCGTACGATAACCGTGCAAAGCAAAAGGGAGCATTTCATGCCAATCCTTATAGGTCACCACCATTTTCTGAACAATTTTCTTGATATTCTTATTGGCCGCCTCAACAGCGCCATTCATCTTGGGTCGGTAAGGAGAGGAGTTGTGATGCTCGATCTTGAAATTCTGACAGAGCTCCTTCATCATTTTGTTGTTCAGATTTGAACCATTATCCGTGATTATCCGCTCGGGAATCCCATATCGGCAAATGATATCTCTCTTGATGAATCTAGCCACCACTTGCTTCGTTACATTTGCGTAAGACGCCGCTTCCACCCACTTGGTGAAATAATCGATTGCTACTAGGATGAACCGGTGCCCATTAGAAGCCGTCGGCTCGATCTTTCCAATCATATCGATCCCCCACATCGAGAATGGCCATGGAGATGACATCACATTTAGAGGACTCGGAGGCACGTGTATCTTGTCAGCATAGATTTGGCACTTGTGGCACTTCCTCGCGAACTTGAAACAATCAGTTTCCATCGTCAGCCAAAAGTAACCTGCCCTCAGCAGCTTTCTCGTCATAGCATGCCCACCAGCATGCGTACCGAAGGTACCTTCGTGAATTTCCTCCATGAGAAGCTTTGCCTCTTTCTCGTCTACACAACGCAACAACACCAAATCGTGGTTTCTTCTGTACAAGACGCCATCCGGATTCAAGTAGAAATTACCCGCTAATCTCCTGAGAGTCTTCTGATCTTGACTGGATGCCCCAGCCGGATACTCTTTATTCTTCAGGAAATTAAGGATGTCGAAATACCACGGTTTGTCGTCAGATGCTTCATCAATAGCAAATACATAAGCTGGCCTGTCCAACCGAGAGATAGTGATTTGGGGAGCTTCGTTCCAGAAGTTGACCTTGTACATGGAAGACAAAGTGGCAAGGGCGTCAGCCATTTGATTTTCTGCCCGCGGTACGTGATGCAATTCAACCTTGTCGAAGAAAGGCAACAATCTCCTTGCATAATTCATGTAATGTATCAAATTAGGCTGACGTGTCTCCCATTCCCCTTTTATCTGATTCACTACCAGAGCTGAGTCTCCGTATACGTCCAGATGTTTGATTCGCAAATCAATGGCTTCTTCAAGCCCCATTATACAAGCTTCGTATTCGGCCTCATTGTTGGTAACAGCAAAGGTCAATCGGGCAGTAAACGGGATGTGCGACCCGTGTGGCGTAGTGATGATTGCCCCTATTCCGCTACCGTAAGCATTCACGGCTCCGTCAAATATCATCTTCCATTTGGACCCCAACTCTGGTCCCTCGTCTGGCAATGGTTCTTCACAATCCTTCATCTTTAGGTACATGATATCCTCGTCAGGAAAATCAAACCTCATCGATTGGTACTCTTCAATAGGCTGCTCCGCCAGATACTCAGACAGCACACTCCCCTTTATAGCCTTTTGCGAGACGTATTGAATATCATATTCAGTCAAGACCATCTGCCAACGGGCAATTCTACCTGACAACGCCTGCTTTTCGAATACATATTTGATAGGATCCATCTTCGAGATGAGCATGGTTGTATGATTCAGCATGTACTGCCTCAAACGCTTGGCGGCCCATGCTAGCGCGCAACAAGTTTTCTCCAGCATTGAGTATCGAGATTCACAGTCTGTAAACTTCTTACTTAGGTAATAGATCGCATGCTCTTTTCTTCCTGTCTCGTCGTGTTGACCGAGAACACAACCCATGCTTCCCTCAAGAACCGTCAAATACATGATCAAGGGTCTCCCTGCCACTGGGGGTATCAAAATAGGAGGCTCCTGCAGATACTTCTTTATTTTATCGAACGCCTTTTGACAATTTTCGTTCCACGTTACAGCTTGATCTTTCTTCAACAGCTTGAATAATGGTTCACACGTAGCAGTTAGGTGAGATATGAACCGAGCGATGTAGTTCAACCTCCCTAAAAACCCGCGCACCTCTTTCTCTGTTTTAGGCGTCGGCATTTCTTGAATCGCTTTTATTTTAGCAGGATCGACCTCTATTCCTCTTTCGCTTACGATAAACCCCAGCAGTTTACCCGATCTCACCCCGAAGGTGCATTTATTAGGGTTCAGCCTCAGCCTGAACTTCCTAAGTCTTTTAAACAACTTTAGCAGATTCACCAGATGCTCTTCCTCCGTCTGGGATTTGGCAATCATATCGTCAACATAAACTTCGATCTCTTTATGCATCATGTCATGGAAAAGAGTCGTCATCGCACGCTGATATGTTGCCCCAGCATTCTTCAAACCAAAGGGCATCACTTTGTAGCAAAATGTTCCCCAAGGTGTTATAAAAGTAGTCTTCTCCATATCCTCTGGCGCCATTTTAATCTGATTATAGCCTGAAAAGCCATCCATGAAGGAGAACACGGAGTATTGAGCAGTATTATCAACTAACACGTCAATGTGAGGAAGTGGAAAATCGTCTTTTGGGCTTGCTTTATTCAAATCTCTATAATCCACGCACATTCGAAGCTTGCCATCTTTCTTTGGCACTGGTACGATGTTGGCAACCCATGAAGGATACTTCGTCACAGCCAGGAAACCAGCGTCCCACTGTTTCTGAACCTCCTCTTTGATCTTCATTGCCATATCTGGTCGAGTTCTGCGAAGCTTTTGTTTGACCGGCGGGCAATCTTCTTTCAGTGGCAGGCGATGCACGACCATATCTGTATCGAGCCCTGGCATATCCTCATACGACCAAGCGAATACATCACTATACTCTCGGAGCATCTCAACCAGTCTTCGCTTGATATCACTCTGCAGTGCGGCTCCGATGCGAATGTTTTTCTCAACCCCTTCCGACCCCAAATTGATAATTTCGATGACCTCGTCGTGAGGCAGAATGGCTCTTTCCTCTTGCTTCACTAACCAAGACAGTTCTTCAGGAACGTCGCTATCTTCAACAACCTCTTCTTCAGCCTGAAACACTGGGTGCTCAAAGTCGGGACGAGTCATAGGTGGTTCAAGGATGTCATCGGAAAATGTTATCCTGCAAAAGGAATGGTTAAGTGCTTCAAAATGCGTATAAAGCGAATAACCACGTTGCCATTTTATTGAAAAATACAAAACAAGAAAGACAGGGATTACAGTATTTGCACATGAAAAAACGCCATTTATTTAATGATTAACACGCAATGTTTATAACAACACAGCCCTAAGCAAACTCCTGATGCCCCGGGCAAGACATCAGATTATTCAACAATTAATAAAGCAAAGCATTACTGTTTAAAAGTCACAGGAACAAGCTCCTGAATAGACCAGTTGCACAGTCCTTGTCCTGGCGTGCTTGGCTGAATCCAGGCATCCATATCACAGTCGCTGTCTCCTTCATCAGACTCTGAAGCAGCATTGACAGTTTCATGACATACTCCACTGGCAGAGATGATAATCGGCTTTCTGAAACGGGGGGCCCCCACGGAAGGAGTCGATGACGATGGTTGGTACCCCAGTCCGAACCGGTCCATCTTCACAGGAATGTCCAGCACTTTGCCCCAGCCCTTGGCTCCTCCTGCTTCTACTAGAGCTTGAGCTTCCTTATACGATGAGACAGCTATCTCTGGCACTTTGCTCGGCCCGGGACCTTTGTCCTTGATGCGCAAACCTTCGAATGCCTGGCATGGTGTCTCGTGGATCTCTCCGTCGACTTCCACATATTTAAATGACGATAGATGGCTGACCAGGATGTCCTCTTCTCCGCACACGGTGACTACGCTGTCTCCGACCATATATTTTAACTTCTGATGCAGGGTGGACGTGACTGCCCCTGCTCCATGAATCCAGGGTCTTCCAAGCAAGCAGCTGTACGCAGGCTGTATATCCATGATATAAAACTCCGTTGCAAACACTTCCGGTCCCACTTGCAGAGGCAAAGTAATCGATCCAAAGACTGTTCTCCGCGTGCCGTCAAATGCTCTAACTACCAAATCACTGGGCGTACACAAAATCCCTCGAACATCCAGCTTCATCATCGCCTTCTTGGGCAACACATTCAGAGATGATCCGGTGTCAACCAATACGTGTGACATTACTGATCCTCTACACTCAACAGATACGTGTAATGCCATATTATGGTCTCTCCCTTTCGGAGTCAAGTCAAAATCGGTAAAACCCAAGCTGTGGCCTGCATTCACATGTGCCAGCACTCCTTCTAGCTGATTCACGGAGACGTCTTGGGGTACAAAAGAGGTGTCCAGGACTTTCAGCAAAGCATTTCTGTGAGCTTCCGAACACAACAGCAATGATAGGATAGATATTTTGGACGGTGTCTGCTGCAGATGCTCCACAATCTTATAATCACTTTTTCGAATTAAGCGCATGAACTCTTCTACATCCTTCGATGCTGCTTCTTTTTCACTTGCTTGTACCGGAACATTCTCAACCGCTTTCCCTTTTCCTTTCGCTAGTCTTTCAGCCTCCACTTCAGGAGATATAAAGATCCTGCCACTCCTTGTCATGCCCCCTGAACCAACAACATTATCCACAATCTCCACTGGCTGCTTGTTAACATCAATTCTTATCCCGTCACAATATACTTCCAACCCGTATGACCATGGGACTGCTTTCGTGTTCTCGTACGGGATTGGCCCGGCCTTAGTTATGGTGATCGGTGGTCGCTGAGCTGGTGTTGCAATAGTGATCGTCTTCCGAGGAATCGTTATCGTGGCCACATCACTCCGATTATCCACTACTGCCCCTGCAGGCTCGTCAGTTGCCGCTCGATCAAACTGCAATATGCCCTCATCAATTAAAGCCTGAATGCCTTTCTTCAAATCCTCACACCCCCCAGCTAGGGTCCAACAGTCTAAGCAGTACTCGTTACATCCTGGGTAGACACCCCCTTGTAACAGTCGGCTCTTTATCTCGCTCAACGGCGTCTTTAAATCCTCAACATTCATAATAAGATTCAGACCTTCCTCAGTCAGAACGGCGTTTGCCCCATGATTAGGCATGGGTTTCTGGACTATATTCGGACCTGCCGTTCCGAAATTGATAGTCTTGTTGTCCAAAAGATCCTGCACAACGTGCTTAAAAGCGTGGCAACCTTCTATATCGTGACCCGGGGCCCCAGAATGAAACTCACAGTGCCTGCTTGCATCATAACCAAACGGGGGAGCTCCCGTTATCGGCGCCAGAGTTCTTTTCTCTACCAGGTTTAATCCCAACAAGGTCTGCAATAAATCGGCATAGGTTGAGGGAGGCTTTTCAAACACTCTTCTCGGTTTACTACCCTGGAATCTTCGTTGAGCCTGCTGTGCCCCCTGCTGAGGCTGCTGCTGCTGTGGCATTGGCTGCTGCTGAACCGGTTGTTGTTGCTGGAGTGGTTGTTGCTGATAGGGAATAGTAACACTCGACACCTGCTGCGGCTGACGATATTGACCTCGTCCCCTGCCTCGGCCTCGGCCTCGGCCTCCAAATACTGCGCTGGCTTCGCCCTGACGGCGCCCACCATAAGCTTTCCTATTACTGCCAGATGCAGTTGATTCCTCGACTTGGAACTTTCCTTGCTTAATATTACGTTCAATCTTTTCCCCCATCAGAATCAGGTCTGAAAAACTGGCCAGAGACGTATGAAAAAGCATATCATGAAACAGCCCTGTGAATGTGCCGACAAACATGTCATTCATTTCCTTATCTTCCACCGGAGGACGGACCCTGGCAGCCATATCGCGCCACCTTTGCGCGTACTCTTTAAAACTCTCCCCCTTCTTCTGCGACAGCCCGGCCAACTGGACCCGGTTGGGTGCCAAGTCGCTGTTATACTTGTAGTGAGCTACGAACGCCTCCGCCAATTGCTTCCATGTCTTGATATCAGTTGGCTCCAACCCCATGTACCACTCTAGGGAAGGACCCGACAGACTATCCTGAAAGAAATGCATTAGCATTCTTTCATCAGTTGAGTATGCAGACATCTTTCTGTAATAAGCTCGTACATGCACCTTCGGACATGTGTCTCCTTTATACTTATCAAACGCAGGAGCTTTGAATTTAATTGGCACCCTCAAGCCAGGTACCAGACCCATGGTTGCCATGTCCAATCCCACAGCACTTTGATTTAAGACTCCCTTCATCTGCTCTTCCAGCATTCTAATCTTTTGGGAATCATCCATCGGCCCTTCAAAACCTCCTCCGGAGAAGGCGTCTTCCTGCTGATCTTCTTGCCACATACCATTTCCAGCCCCGTACCCATCATATCCATTATTACGTCCAGCTCTGATCTGATTCATCCCCGGACCTCGGCCTCTGTTGCCGTACCCTTGAACACCTCCAGCAGGACCGAAAGCCATAAACCCAGCACCGTTTCCGTTTCCAAAGCCTCCGTAACCCTGATTGACCATACCATAACCATCCTGCCCAAAGCCTTGAGCATTAAAGCCATACTTGCCAGTGTTATCGAATCCCTGATCGTTGAATCCGAATCCAGTATTGACAAAGCCGTTGCCTCCTAAATTATCTCCCAAGTTGACATCACCCAGCCCAACATTATGGACAGCGGTCTCATTCCCCACTCCAACGTTACCATTCACAGCAGCGGTAGCGTTGTTGACATTAGCAGCAGGTGTATTGATTACAGGCGGCGCCACTGGCGTGGGAGTACCGTCTCCATGAGCAGTATCAACCCGTACAGACTGATGATCTTCATTACCATGACCAGCGCTTTGGGCCAACAGAGGCTGGACCATGGCCTGCAAATTCTCTTGCCCCTTTGCTATAGCTTCCATGGTCTGCATGAAGAGGGCGAGCTTCTCGCGCACATCTTGCATCTCGTTCTGCATTTGGTCCATGATTTTTCGACAATTGGAGCGTGTAGAATAGCGGTGCGGATGTTGATCTGCAATCCTGTTAAGTACCTGATATAGAGCAGGAAATAAGACACCATCCAAAGATTACCTGTAATGCAATATGAATATGAATGCAATGCAATGTGTCTGTGCATTAGGGAAGCTCATTCCCCCAGTTCTAGTGCGAAGGTGCCGGTGCAGTGATAGTGTTGACAATAGGAATATCGGAGCTGAATCATAGAAAGCCTCATATATTGCAGGGAGAATCAATAAGCCCAGGGTACAATATTACTGAGAGTATAAAGGAGGCATGACCTCAACCAACAATCCTGGTGATGGTCAGCACTATGCACATAAAGCATACAAGTTACTATATGAACTGATCAAATCCTCCCAAAAGTCTGGTACTCTTCTATCAACTTCTTGGTCTCCGGATGGCTTGGTCGATCAAGCAGCCCTTCGACAAGCTGGTTTCTCCTCTTAAGGACACGGCGTACGTCTTCAGCAGTTTCTTCCCATGTTGCTTCTCCGAAGCAATCTTCTAACTTTCGCTTCTGAGACACTGCTTCATCTCTGGATTTGATTGCCTTGTTCAGTGCATGCTGGACACTATACCGGGTCATCACTTCCTCCTCACACTTCTTGATGCTAGACTTCAACTTCTCCTCGAGGTCGGAAATTTGCTGCTTTAGCTTATCTTCCCTCTTCTTATTGTTGGTGAGTGTAGCATTCCAAGTCTTATTGCAAGAAGATATCTCTCGGTGTGCCGCGTCGAGCGCTTTCTTTTTGGCTTCCAGCATGTCATGGGAGCTTCTGAACTCTTGCCCCAGACGTTCGCGCTTTTTCTTTTCCTCAGTCAACTCAGCCCCTAACCTGTTTAACAGCTCGATCTGTTGTTGGAAAGCATATACGGCCTTGTTTTTCTCACTGCGTACCTGGGCTAACTCTTGCTCTAACCCTTCGTTGATCTTCATCAAGGCTTCTTTTTCCTTCACAACTTGCTCGTAGGCCTCCCTAGAAACAGTAGTCGGCTCTGCTACCGGAACGGGAACAAGAATTGGTGCATCTGGAAACGGCATCCTCAACTGACTAGCCCTCTCCTGAATCCAAACTCTATAAGATGCATAGGCCTGACAGTCATTCTTTCCTAACAACGGCTTCCCTCTGCGGTTAATACGCGTCCAGGCATGTTGCAGCTTGGCTAGTAACTCCCCTTTCACGTCACCGGTGAAGTACTGAGATTCCTGTACTTCTTCCTCCTGAGGTGGATTCTTCAGTGCATATCCGAACTGGCGAATGAATAGAGAAGGGTTGTAATTGATACACCCTTTTCTTCCTATCAGCGGCACATTAGGGTACCCAGAACAACTGAAGATGAGCTCAGATCCCAACAGGTCTCGATCAAACCACACAATGTCTTCGGAGTATAGCCTCATCAGGCGTTCTGACCAACTGGCTGAGGTTGCACTATCCACAAATGGTCCCTTCATGGGAAGGTGACTCTTGAACCACATATTCAACAGAGGAGCACAGCAGTAAACCACTTTTCCCCTTCGGTTTTCGTTCTTATAGTGCAATGAATGATAGAAGTCTCCGATCAGCGTTGGCACTGGGTTGCCTGCAGCAAATAGATAGAAAGCAAATCCACAAAGTTGGGCAAGTTAGGAAACAGCACAATTCCATAAATGCATAAAGCCAAAATAGCATTGAAAACCACCCAACAACCGTTCTTGGCGTACTCTCGAGCTTTGACAACTAAGAAATCAAGAGAGAAACCTGAAACCCCAAGCCAAGAAGTCAATAACAGATCTGCAGCGTCCATATGTAAGGCTTTGGCTAAGTCCTCCAACTTGGGCTCAGCAGCAGAGTGAATAAAGGGAACCTCGTCCTGCACGGGAAGCTCGGTAAACTCCACATACTCCTCAATGGTAGGCCCTAGAATAAAGTCAGCAAACGTAAAGCATCTCAATGCGGGGTCATAAAACTGCATCAAGGTGTATAGCCCGTTCATCTCATCAGCAGTGGGCTTGCAGACTAATCTCAGTAATCTCCCATGGCTCATTCTGAAGCTTCTCCTAACCTCCTCATTGGCAAGAGATATCAGACCAAGCAAAGAAGTAATATCAGGTGAAGGCAGCTTATACGCAACTGTTTTCCTCAAACCAGCCATAATCAATACTCAGAAGTCCGGGCACTTAGAACTAGGGAAATGCAAATGCACCTGCAGCACAGACACACGTTAGTGAAATGCAAATGGTAATGGATATGCAGGCAAGGCAATGCAAGTAACATGCAACAGGGACCAAAGTGGTAGCTGAATAGCCTGAACCCAATCAAGAAAGGTCTCAGATAGACCATCCAGAAATCATCAAACCCCGGTCTCAGATAGACCTAAAACAAAGCTCCAACACTGGTCTCTGACAGACCTCAAACCATAACTCCAACTGGTCTCTGATAGACCTCAAATCACATCTCTAATTGGTCTCTGACAGACCTCAGAACACATCTCCAAATGGTCTCTGACAGACCTCCTAACTCTCCATAAATACCCAGGATCTCTGATCGAGAACAAACCGGTATCTGAAGGTCTGGTTACCTGCATAACCCCAAATCCCCTCACAGGTGGGTGGCCCTATAACTGGCACAAGGTACGGCATCCTATGCGGTCGTCGGCGTCACAGACTTTCAGGGTTGATGATACGATTCCCAGAAGGAGTGGCATCATCAAATCCTGAAGAGGCCTCACTTAGCCAACTTCCAAGTGATCGGTTCCCGGAGTCGACAATTCAGCTGACCAACAACCCCTTCGACCCAAAGGGCAGAAAAAGAAGCCAACCAGAAGAACCTCGTCCGAGTGTAGATTTCATGAGACACTAATGCAAGCAAAGCCGGCACGCGCCCACTACTTTCTACTCTAATTCTAGGTGCACTCAAGCCCAGGTCCGGCTTATCTCTCAATATCAGAACACCCGTCACACCCCAAATACAACAATAATAGTCAATATACAAAGCTGAAAATACAAGGTTAGAAATATACAATAACTCCATACAAAATCCTCGACGGCAAAACAAGCGCTAGGATTGACTCGCTCAAAGGGACGTTGGATCCCAAATGCATAAGAACCATCGCAGTTCTTAGCAGCCAGGGGACGTTGGATCCCCAGCAGAGTCGCCAGCTGTCGCTACTGCGAAAATCGGCGCCGGCTGAACAGAAGAGTCGCCACCGTGCGTTATTTATCCCACGGGAGGGAAAGGAAACGCTCAGAGTAAACCTCGCACAACACGGGAAAGGTATGGTCGTCGCAACCAAAACCTGGGTTCGGGAGTCGGTTACGCAAGGGGAAGGTATTAGCACCCCTCACGTCCGTCGTACTCGACGGGATCCACGCTTGTTTTCGGGTATGGATTGTTATTCTATCTACTCTACAGGTCAGGGGTTAAAAATAAAATAAAATGAAAATAAAAATGACTCGGCAAAGTATCGCACTTTATGCCTACGTATTCCCGTCTGGAACGAGAAATCAGAGTCAACGTAGTTCGCCTACCTACGGGAAAGGAGGGGAAGGTTGCTCTCTAGGATATCGCATCCTATGCCTACGTACTTTCATACAGCATGAAAGATCAGAGCAAACGTAGTTCGGGCCACGTATGACACAAGTCTGCCTTGATTGAGTTTATTCCTTCTGAAAAAGGTTTTTTCTGATTAACAGTCCCAGCGGACAAAAATGACGTCTTGATGAGTTCACATTCTTTTACGGAAGAAGCGTCTTTTATTGTGCTTGAAATTTTTATGTGTTTTTCTGTTTGTTTTGAGAAAGAAGAGACAGAACTCTAACCTACGGTTGCGAAGGGAATCAAACTAACCTAATGTTATCATGCATGGGTTAAGACCTAGTGTCTATCATGCTCCTCTCTTGCACAGAGAGAAACAGAGATCCTAAGGGATAGGCAGAAACAGAAACAAGATCAGATATATACAGTAAAGCAGTAAAATGCATGGATGCAACAGTACAAGCGAGGCAAGGGAGTCCCACTCAACCTCGAACCTAGAAAACAATAGGCAAAAGTGAACAGGATTCACTTTCAACCCAACAGGGTAAACAGCAAACAATACAGTCCAGAAAACCAATCAATACATCAGCAATGAAATACATCAGCAAAAGAAACAACATCAGCAGCTCTGAATCAACATCTGGCTTCAAGTAATCTCCAATTAGCTACAGGCTTCAACAAGCATCAATCTCCATCTTCATGACCTTCAGACAAGGGCTTTGATCATTAGTCTTCTATCTGCAATGGCTTTTCTTCAAGTTCAAACCTCCAGGATGAGGAATCAGTCACAAGATTGAAGTGAATGAATGTTAGACAGTTAATTACCTACCAAGGGTGGTTCATCAACTGTTAACATTAAACAGAAAGTTTCCTCTCAAAAGTTCTATCTTTCAAATATATTCACTGATCCTTCCAAAGGAAGGAGGTGGATATTCGAAAGAGACTTTGAATCATAGAGAAAGGATGGATGCAGACAAAGCATTCCATGTTTGAGAAACAAGCTTTCTAATCTAGAGCTCTGCCTAGCTCCTAAACCCTAATCTCCTCAACAGCTGCTAGCAGGAATCTCCTCTTCAACTCTGGAAGTTGGTCTTCAGTCTCTGGATCTCCAATGGCTTTCATCTCCTCAAGTCTTCAGCTCTCCCAAGTCCCCAGACAATCCCAATACCCAAGCAAGCAAGCAATAATCCCCAGAGGGCACACCACACCAGACAATCAGATATATACAGAGTATTAATAGCAGTAGGGGAATCCTGACTTTTTCTAAGGGATCTAATAACTACCCATAGCCCCTATAGTCCCATAACTAAACTAGTCAAACCCTAAGTCCTAAGGGAAAGAATCAAACTTCTTAAGTCATCACCTAAAAACCCTAATTTGTTCATGTTGTTCAAACCTACATTAAGCACCTAAAATTAATTTCTAAAAATGGGAACTAAATTGTTTCTACAAGTTCAATACCTCATCTAAGCAACCTAAAAAGAATGAACAAAAAATATGAAAGCATTTAATAGAACAAAAATTAATAAAATCATGCATGAAATGAAACTATTTAAAATGTCATTTATTTAGAAAATATGGAAAAAATATCAAATAATAATAAAAATGCAATTTTATTTAATGACAATTTTCTAGACAGAACCAAGAAAATATAGAAAAAACAACCACTAAAAAAGAGTTAATTTCCTATTTTATATGATTTTTTGAAGTTGGTAAAAATTAAAATGAATTAAAAACTAAATTGAATTAAAATGAGAGGGAGGGGTAAGAATAGCAATCACGCCCAGTTGATATTCCTGGATGGGCCAGGCAGTGGGGGTGCACGTAGCAAGTTTGCTAAGCCCAGAACAAAGTCAGAAACAATGAAAATAAAAAAAGGACGCATGGGGTGAGAATAGAAAGGTTTCACGTTCAGATTCACAATGGGCTCAGCACTGGGGGGTGGGGATATCAAAACACACTTAGGCCCGCCCGTTTCATTAAATGAAACGGTGCGTTTAGGGCACCTCTCTTCCCTCCAATCTTCAGTATGAATTCCAGCCACACGATTGGCTTCTGAGTCAAAGGTCCAACACGCGATGGACGCTCAGGATTGCGTCTTCAACCTTGGTTCATGAGAACTAGGGTTTCCCTCCATGAATAACCATGCACGCACCAACTTCAGCCTCTCGGTTCTCTCTCCACAGTGCACGAAACAACACGATCCAAACATGAAAAATACTCTAAATCTCTCCCTCTATACGTCTATACCATTAGTTCATTCCAAATCTCGATGAATCCTTCAAACCGATTGAGACAAGCTCTTGACTCCATGAAAATACTCTGGTATGCATCATCAAGATTCTTAACCAAACCTGTACTAATCTACTCTATGCCTAATGGTGATTATTCTGACCTATCAAACTAACATTATAATGGCCTATCCTAAGAGTTCTAAGTCCTAACAGTTCTAACAACCTGCTATGAATCATCATTAAACTACTCCTAATCAATCAGAAATGCTCTACTAACATCCTACATCATTATTATACTAACAAACTAATGTAAATCTATCTGTATCAAGCTATGGGAGAGAAATTGAACCTGGTGCAAAAGCTTGTGGATGATGATGAAATTCGTGGATCTGAGAGCCTTGATGCTTCAATCTGGATCTACTCTTGCTATATTTGATTCTGTATGCAACACCTTGATGATTCTTGCCTTGGATCTTGAGTTCCAATGGAAATTGCAATTTGAATGTTGTTGATGAAAGTGCACGAAAGTGATCAATATCCACCAAATCCTTGATTCAATTCTGATCCATGATGATGGTGAAATGTAGGAGAATCAATGTTGATGAGAATTGATGCTGAATTTGAGAAATTTGGATGAAATTGCAATGAGAAAGAATGAGAAAACTTTGGGAAATTTTTGGTGAAAAATGAATCCAACCCTTGCTCAATTCTGATTTCATGAATATATAGGGCTCAATGGAAACTTCTAGATCCATCTTACAACTTCCCTTGCCTTCCAACTTTGATTGATCTTGGTTATGTTTCTTCAAATACAAGTAACCATAAGTAACTTTGATTTTTTCCATTAAGCTCAAAAATGTGCTTGAACCATTGTCTCTAAAATGTCTTTTGGACCCAAAATCATATATTGGAAGTCCCCATTTGGACTTATAAATCTCTCAAACCATTTTTCACTTTGACTTTATTCAAGTTATAAGCCATTTTAGTTCAAATTTAACCAATCATGCAACTTCATGTTATGAGCTTTTACAACAATTTGTGACCTTCTTTCTAGACTCAAAATGTCATTTGGAGCAAGTTTGATGTTGTAAGTTTTTCCATTTGAGGCCTCCTTGTATGAGTTTTGGACATGAGTTAAAATGACCTGTAATTCACAAATGCCCAAAATACCCTTTGCTTGCCAAGACCATAAGTTGAGTTCCACACCTCATATGAAGGCATACTATACCATTCTAGAAAGCTAAGACAATGAGGAACAATTCCTATGTTGACCAGAAATTCATTTGAAATCTCCTTGAGGGGTAAAATTAGCTTGGAAGTCAAGTCACTTTCACAGACAAAATTTCAGATACCTCAGATGACCTGTAACTTGCAAGGACCATAACTTGAGTTCTATAAATCTCCTTGATGTCTTCCACCACTCAAATTAAAGGTCTTGAGATCCTCTACAAGTTTCATGTTGGCCAAGGATCCATTTGAAGCTAGCATTTTGACTTATCTTGCTTGGAAATTTGACCTAAACTAGGGGATTTTACACAGAAACCCTAATTTAGAAACTCCTCGTCTCCTTGATTTCTCTTGAATTCTTCTTGGCATTTCTCCATACCCTTCTTTATATGTCCAATGATGAACCCCACATCTCTCCACTAGACTTGAATGCCCCTTAAATCAGTCAATTGACCTAGGGTTGACCTAGGGTTGACCCAGATGAAACCCTAGTTGACTGCCTTCAGCTATAGCTCTTGTGCTCTCATCAATGGCTTGTCTCCTTCTTTAAATGACTTTCTAAGTCTCTCATAATGTCTAGATACTCTCCATGCCTTCAACTCACAGCTCACAACCCTCTTGTTGACCCTCAGATACCCCCAGCTAGGAGATAAACTCAAGGCTTGATCTGCTGAACTCTTTGCTTTCAAATTCTTTCCTGATGACTTGAATGAGATTGAATTGGGATAATAACCTCTTGATAGGCTTCTAGAGATGAGAATAATGATTGGCCCCCCTGTTGTATGCCTTTCTATGCTTATGCTATGCAGATGATTAGACTATGTACATGACTCTATATGCAAATGCTAATGACATTGAAACATAAACCAAGTGAATAAGGTTGAGCAAATTTTGGGGTGCAACATTATGCCACCCCTAATAATACATAACCCTTAAAGTCATGATATTCTGGGCAAAAATCAAAGAGGAAAACAAGCAAGACAAGTCCAAACGGATTGATCTCAAACTTGATCAAATCTCAACCAATTTTGACAAAATTTTGTTCTAACTCACTTGAATTTTAACAAGGATCACAATGGTGCTAATAGTTTTTCAAAATAATGAACTCAAAATGAAATTCGATTGCAAATGTAGGCTAAGGGTTTGAAATGATTTTTCAAAGTTACAGCTCAAATCAAGACATGTGTAGGCCAATCAAAAGCCTTTACATACTTCAAATATATGGTTTATGAAATTCAAACTTAGAGAGGACTCAAAACCAAATCAAATCAGAAAATGGCACATGAACTGCAGTTGTTGCACAAGTTGCTATGACAAGGTTCAAAACTGGATAGCAGTAGGATCAATCACCAAAGCATGATGATCCAGCCAAATAACAGGCCTGCAATTGACCTTCACATATCCAACCTTAAGGATAGAAATAAGACTCTGAGTGTAATGCCTTATGCAGTTGGGACAAAGTAATTTCAAGCAGTTGTGATGTAACTAAAACAAGTATGTCATCAAGACACAAACAAACAGTAATCATATGAAGCAAATCTTAGGTCAAACCAACATGAACTCATCAACAAAAATAAGACCTAAAAAATCCTAGAGATCTCAACACCTATGAGAACATTAGACAGCATGGGTTGTAACCAACACCCAACCTGCACTAGACATAGATCTTGCTCATTCAAAAATGACCTATAAGTGAATTCTAACAACAATACATCCTCACTTAAAGGTAAACACAGAACATGGTTCTAGACAGCATGGCTATTACAAAAAACCAACTCTTAAGGCAATTTCAAATTGAGGCAAACATATAGTCTAAGCTCAGTCATGACTTATAAAGGAGGGATTCAAAATATCATGACTTCACAAAGCTGAATTCTTGACAATGAGTTTAAACCAAGGCATAAACATCATTAAACAAACAAAGTGCCTTGTTTACCAATAGCAAAAGGAGAAAAACTGTCATGATTAGAAAGTTGGCTTATGGCAACAGTTGTTCATAGACAGTCCTGAAAGTACCACTATGAAATTCAACATGATCATGCTAGCATCAATCATCAATTCTGCATCTCAATTGTCTAACAGACTTACAAGCTAAAAAGGGTTCACTCAAGGCAAAAGGCTAATGGCTTTCTCCTATCATAGCATATTGGAAGATCTCTTACTGATTCTATCAACCTAAACTCAAAACACTCTAGCAGCAACCTCAACAGGTCATTAATGGTCCATCATCATGAGCTTAACATAAATCATCTCCAAATTCCGACTAAACAGTCATACAAACAAACTGCCTTTCAAAGATCTAAACAACACACAACAACCTTGAAAACCTCAAGACATCCCTGCACCTACTAAAAGCTAGACGGATCCAGAAACAAGAACTAGGTCAGGCCTCCAAAAGAGAGGCACACAACAAAATATAGAATGCACCTCAATCAGAGAATCTAATGATGCAATCCCACTAACCTGTACACTAATGTTAACAGCACCAAAAGATTCTCACCAAATACAACCAAACTCCTCTAAACAATCAAACCAAGAAAACCTGCTCTCAACAATCCAATAGTCCACACAAGACCTCATTAACACAAATTTGGCTTCATCATACTCAAACTGCTTTTCATGAAAACACAACCTGGCAACAGCTGAAACAATCATGGATATAAACTACAATGTCTGAATCCCAACTCCAACCATCAAAATAAGCTTAAAGCCTAAAGTCACAAATCTAAACTAAAGCAAAACACAAACAGGAGCCTTGACATTATAATGCCTAGGAAGCTAAAGCAAAGTGACAACCACTCTAAGTATCTCACCATGGATTGATAAATCCATCTTCACATAAATGCCAACAGCAACCCTAGTGCAAGATCCCAATGACAGCCCTATGCACACTTATTAAAATGCTAGGTTAATTCAAGTATGCACTAAGTAACACAAACCACAAGCATGACTGGGAATTGAACCAATCAAATCTAGGCCTAAACAGAAATATGAGTTTGACAGCTTTAGACTTAAAAGTAAACCTTGATAAAACAATTATGAATCTTACCATGACAATGTTTAGATCAATTAACCATCAGTCCACAACTCTATCCACACAGACAAACTTGCAAGCCTTGTGGCAGTAGGCATTTTACAGCATAAATGTAACATCCTTGGCATGACAATACCAGACAGTCTAAACAAACCCCTCTAATGCTCTAATGGCAGTAACAAATCACATAGATCTTTTCAAGCAGAAGGTTTAAAATTCACAAATGAAAGTGACAACTTGATCATTACAATGCCAAACACTAAAGCCTTATGACAGTTATACCTTCAAAATGCAAACTACTAACATAACAATGTTCAAAGAGAAATCAGAGCATCTAACCTAGATCTCTTCATGTTGACAGTTTTTAAATTCCAAAACAGTTTTGGTGTTGATGAATATAAAATCCACATAACAATGTCAAGCCCAAACTGACCATGCATTTTAACAACATACTTTCACAAAATTAACAACATACACACCTTATCCTAATGACAGCCTAACATCAAATGCACATGGTAATGGCCATGTCAAACCTCACACAAAATTTGACAGCAAAACAAGGTATTGGTCATCAACAAGCGTCAACAGTCCCATGAATCATCCCGATAACCTTTACCAAGTCCAACAGAACTGTACAGCTTACAAGCATACTCAAAACATGTTAAAGACCAAGTTCAAGCACAAAAATGATTCAAAATGTACTAGCATTGAAAATGCCCTATGAGTTGAAAAATGCACATGAGTTTGAAAAGGGCCAAAACATAAATGTAGCAGAACCCAAAACCAAACTAGTTTCAAATGATATCAACACCATATGAACCACACATATAAGGGCCTTTAAATCAAAATGCTAACAAACAGATTCATGATTCAAAAATGTTGTGGCAACAGAAACAAACCAACAATATTCACAAACTGAACCAAATCCCAAACAACATCAAACTTTCAAAGCAAGTGCAAGAAAACCTCATATGTTCAAACATGACATAAGGCAATGTTTAGGAGAGTCTCTGAGAACAAGCACGTAGCATCACAAAAATGTATAATAACAAGGAGGATATTAAACATATTGATGAGTAACAAAACCAAACCTGGCAGATTCACACATGGACTGTTTTTGCCTTTAAACACATTCCAAGCAAAGTAAATTAAACATGTTGATGACAGTTAAAACCTAGGATAATGTTTCCCTTGAAAATCGGAAAACAACCGCTGATCTTCCAAATTTGACTTCGGTGACTTACAGGATCGATCAGATTGATCCTAGGACATGTGCTAAAGTATTCTACATTTATAATTAAATTTAAAATACTTGTGATAACAAATTGGTAAATGTGCTTGTAATGAAAAGGACTTTGACTGGATATTCTATAGTGCATGAACTTAAAGGAAACACTACAAAAGACTTGTAAAAACAAAGGCTGTTCGGAAAAGGTAAAAAGTTTAAAGGAAAGAAGGAATTGGAGTAAAAGATGCAGGAAAGGTAAAAGGCGAAATGTAACACTTGCACAAGTGGTTCGACAGAGGAAATGTAAATGTTGCTGAAATTGTAAAAGACTTTATTGAAAAGTTGGTGATTTTACATAACGTACATTCTCCGTGAAAATACTCTTTTCTCACACTTGGGTACTTCGAGTAAATTTGATTGGAGTTACTTTGTACAAATGGTAAAACACACCCAAAGATCTGCCTAACAAATCCCTATTTATAATGCTAATAATTAACCGCTAATAACTTCCTAGTATCTCCTCGATCTAACAAGTGTCATTTGCATGTAACCTCCTGCTCTAGCATTCGCCACGTGTCTTATGAACCAAAACTCCTCCCTCCAATTTTTGAATTTCAAAACGACGTAGCAATGCCATTTGCGGAACTTCGGTCGAATGACCTCTGATACGGTCGAAATGCTCATAACTTTAGGTTTCTTAATTTTTCTAAGTTATTTCAACCGTTCAACTTTAGAAAAATTCCTTAGAGGATGTCGAAACCTATTTGCTTCATTTAACTTAGACCTTAATTATGTCTTAGTGTTTTAGCAACCCAAGGCAGTGTCGAATTTGGGAGCTAACAAATTGCCCCCAAAGAATGTTCTTTTCGACCTTATTGCAGGAAAAGGACATTTTTTGATAGTATCCCATTCGACACCATCTTTTCGATACTATCAGACCCTTTGGTTTGCCTGTTATCCTTTGGAAGATAAAACACAAGAAAGAGAAATGTTTATTAAAAACTGCGCCACTTTGCACGCTTCTGATGTCATCATCATCATGGCAGGTTTCTTGGAACTCACAAAAATTCAGAAAACATCATCACCCTTTTAGCGCCTAGGGGTATAGGTTACAACCGCCCCTTACTTCTCCCACTAGGTGGCACACGTGGCCCACTAACTTCATTCACATTCAATTTTTACTTTTCTGAACCCTTATAAAATCACCAAAGAAATTTTCCATAAGACTTTCTACTCTTTACCACCGCTTGCTCTTCTCTCCTTTGAAGAAATCCCTTTTTCAAACACCAGAAAAATCTTCTTCCTTTCTGGAAACTTTAATCATGGCTGAACAACAGAGAAAAACTCAAACTAAGAGACCATCTTCTTCATCTGCATTGCCACCTTTCGCTACTTTGAGTGGACCAAAAATCACGAAGAACCAACAGCTCATCAGGGAACCGTTAGCGGAAGAGAAACGACACATTTACGAATCTCAGGTAATCATCCCCGTTGATGTGGCTGGAAAAACTTTAGCCATGTATGGCCCATTGTCTCCCCCAAACCTTGATTATTCCACTTTGAGCGACTTTTTCCCTTCCTATCAAAAAACCAAACCTTTAGGGCAAAAAGACGCTGGCAAAATCCCTTCCGATAACCCAGATGACCTTTCTCTCTTCAACGTGGACCTTAAATATTTACATGATGGAGCAAGACTGTTTAGAGCTACACCGTGTTTCAAATATTCTGAACTTTATCTTAACTGGTTAGCGAAAATAGAGAAAGCGAAGACACAACATTGGAAAGAAATAGGTATTTATGACCTAATCATGCTGTCGAAGGTTGGGCCACCTTACTATCCGTTAATGTTGGCCTCCTCTTTGTATTTCTGGGATAGTACTCACCATACCTTCCATCTACCCTGTGGAATGGTGGCTCCCACACTTTTCGACATGGCTGCTATCGTTGGATTAAAACCATGTGGATTGGCTTACAATCCTGAAATTGATGCACGAGACACCATAGGTTTTGGTAGCACGAAGCATACTTACACACCCTTCATGAATCATTATCATAAGAAAGACACCGACGTAGTCGATGACGAGGAGCACATAGCCTTTCTGGCTATGTGGTTGTCTCGCTGCATCTTTTGCACAAAGTTTGCAGGTGGCGAGGAAGTACCTGACCCTGGCGAATCAGTTACATCTTAAAAGGGACATATGCCTTAGTGAGATGATACTAGCTAGCCTGTATGAGGCTTTGGGAGAAGGCGCTGATAAACTGAGGGATCCAAAAACCCATGGCGCTCTTACAATGGCGGGGCCATTTTGGTTGCTTCAACTATGGTTGAACGCCACTTTCGAACACAGTCTTCCCTTTAAAGGAGAAGTCGACGAAGCCCAGGTATCTGAACGTCGGGTCGAATGGCCACGCTTGGTTCAGTTGACACCAAATGAAGAGGGTCGAAGCCTTCGTGCCAATCTTACCAGCTTCATCCACTTATTTGCAAAAAGGCATGAATTCACTCCCAGGATGGCCCCTTTTGCTCATAGGCTGTATGGCCCTGAATGGTTCACCAGGTCATTTCCTCCAGTTTCTCAAAAACAAGAAGCAGAATCAAACCTGATATGGGAGAGATTCTTGACGCCACGCTTGATAGTTCATAAGCTCAACCTTGTCAGAGGACAAGCAATATTAGTCGCTTATCAACCCAACTTGGTGTCGAGGCAATTTGGGCTAATTCAATCATTGCCTAGATGCTTGTATGATAAGAAGTCTCACGTTATTCTTCTCTCGACCAGCTTCAACCCACTTGAGTGTTCGACTCAAATGGCCCGTTACGCCTATAAGTCCCATTTTACTCCAATTTATTTTGAACCCTCTCACCTTTGTACCCCAGACTTTTACAACTGGTGGACCAATCATTACTCCAATAAATTTCTTGATGTTTCGAGTTTTTCACGCTTGATTGACCAGGCTTTTATTGACGTGCAGGAAAAAATCAAGAAAGGTACGTCTACTCATATCAAAGAGATACAAGCTTTCCAGAAGTACTTCGAAACCGCCTATCGACCAAATGATGTTAGTCGAACCGTCCGCGAGGCTGCTGTCACTTTAAAAGAAAAATTTCCCCAACGAATAGAGAAACTGAAAATCCCCTAATCTATCCCTTATGATAGACGATATGAGGTTGCTTTTAAACTCTTTCCCCTAAAGACCCCTCGATTACCAACCGCTGATTTTGGTGTGGCTCTTGCCCCTCCATTTCCAGACTGGTTTATCTGTGAGGATAGTATAAAAATACTTCGACAGCAGTCGAAGCCTAAAGCGCAGCGGGTGGTTCCGACTAAACATACACTTGATACTTTTAGAGGGCACCTTCATATCAGTATCGGAGATGTTCACATCGAGACCGAAATCCTTGAAGATCATCTCCCTTCGATTTGGCTTCTTCTCACGAAGCTTCAACGTTACTAACCTATGTCTTCTATATTTACTTATTCGCAGCTGCTCCCAAAAGAAACGCTCCAACAAATAAAACAGAAGGAAAGACCGAAAGTTCAAAGGTAAATTCTTACATGCTCTTATTCACCTGAAGCTTTTCTGTATTTTGCTGATCACTTCGATCTTCCCAGGTTGGTCGCAAACCTCCAACTCCTCAGAAAAGAAGAAAAGTTGCAGCCCAAGTCATCATAGACTCCGAAGATGATGAATCCCCTCGTGAAGATGTTCCCCTAAAAAGAAAACGAAGGGTAACTCATGGGCTAGAGAGCGTCGAAACTCCTTCATCTCCCACCAAGATACAGAAACAGAACACGCCTCCTGAATCTTCCATCAAAGCTCTCACAACAAATGATCCAAATCCTTCTGCCGTTCTCATAGAGAGTGATAACTCTAGTCCGGTTGAGGAAACCACAAAGGTATTGTGAAAGAATCTCCGACCTTTCTATGTCAAACTCTTGTTTCTTTCATCTCGCATCTCATGAGGTTTATTTTCCCAACTGCAGACTACTACTGAGGCTTCCAAACCTTCGACGCATCCGTCTCCCTTGCCTACTTATCCATTGAACAGCCAAGGTGAACCCACTTATATTCCTACATCTGATCTGGGCTCTGGTGTGAGTTCTCTTGGTGAAATTAACAAACCTGAATTTTATGCAGCCCCTTCGCCCCTGAAAACTACTACCCAACAATCACAAACTGATGGGTCCGACCGTGAGGAAGAGGGAGCTCCTGAAACAATAGTCGTGGCAGATGAGGATGAAAACCCCAAACCTGAGGACACCAACCTTGCCACCACAACAAGTTCCCCTCTCGTTCACACAAAACCCGCTATTGACGACGTTGATGCGGACGAAGCCAACGCATGCGAAGAAGAAGCCATGCACCAATCTGAGCTAGGTGAGTCAGACGATGAGGAGAAAGAGGCTACCTCGGCTCAAGACCCCACAAAAGTTGCCCCCGTAGAAAGGGAAGTAATTACAAAGGGAAAGCCTGATGAGCCTGCTTGCATTGATGCTACCCAAGTTACTCCTGTCGAGGTGCCACAGGCAATGCCTCTTCAGAGCGAAACAATCCTCTCTAAGGAAGAAATGGCTGCGCTAAAAGAATGCGACCCTCGTCGATACGTCCAACTACTGCTGCGCAGTCGAGGCAGTTCTTCTAGCAAAACTCGGAGTAATTCGACTTCTGAGGGCCAGGTCTCTAGCAAACCTTCAGATGATATTTTGGCGAAGATCAAAGCCAAAATCTTTAAAGGAGACCTTTTCATGTTGCTAAAGATGGATTCCGTTACCCACCTATCTTTGAAAACGCTTCTTCAACAGGTGAAACTTGACTCCATATCGCCTGAAGCTGCTAACGTCATTCGAGAGGTGGGCATTTTGATAGATCAAGTCTACAAATATCTCACGTTGCTGCCCCGCCTCGAAAGTGACATTTCGACGAAATCTGGTTGCGAAGCAGCTGCTTGGACAAGTGCAGCGGAATCAGAACAAAGGATCGAAGAGCTGGAGGAAGAGAAAAAGAAAGACCAACTAGAGATTGCTTCCAGCAAGGAAAATATCGTCTGTTGGAAACGCAAGATCAAGAAACTTCAAAGCAAGATCAAGAAGGAAGAAAAGAAGATTTCTCAATGTCTTCCAAAGACAATTCGGCCCTTGCTGCTGAACTCGAACATGCTATCACTTTTGCAGAAGAGGCTCGAAGCTTAGAAGAAGAAGTTTCCAGATTAACTGATGAAAGAGCCTCGTGCCAACAACGTATCGAGTCTCATAAGGCGAGCTACCTTAAAATGAAGGCCAATCTTCCTTTCTGATTTACTGGCATATTTTAACAGACTATATTTCGCTGGCCTTTGAAGCCATTTTGTTATTGTAACTTATCTCGCCATTTTGGCAAATATTAATACCATTTGTGGCTTTGCTTTATACTATCTGTTATTATGTTGTTATCTTGACTTCTTGTAGCATAGGCCTGTACTTTTTCAAGTACTTACCATTTACTTTTAATATCCTCCTATCTTCGCCCAATTCTTCCACTTTATAGGCTCCATTAAAGTACACCCTCGACACTTGGAAGGGTCCCTCCCACTTTGGGGACCATTTACCCAGCGTCTTGGCCTTTCGATCCATAGGCGAAATGACTCTCCAAACTAAGTCTCCAACTAAAAAGGTTTTTGCTTTAACCTTCTTATTGTATGACTTTTCCACTCTCTTTTTCTGCCTTCTCAGCAATTCTAGAGCTTTCAATCTCTCTTCGTCTAAGTCTATGACCTCGTCGAGCATCATATCCCAATAGACTTCTCTAGGAATTGCGTGTTGCCTTTGAACCCTAATCGACTGTATGTGGATTTCGACTGGCAACACTGCATCGTGACCAAAGGTCAGACGATATGGAGTGGCGTTAGTTGCCTCTTTGGGTGACGTTCGACATGCCCATAGAACCTGATCCAACACTTTATGCCAATTCTTTGGCTTGGTTCCTACTTGCTTCTTTATCATGTCATTGACCACTTTATTTGCTGCCTCGACTTGCCCGTTAGCCTGCGCGTAATAAGGGGTAGAAGTTAAGAGTTTGAACCCCATCTTTCTGGCAAAATCCTGCATCTTTCTACCTGTGAAGATCGACCCTTGATCCGTTGTTATCGTCTTTGGCAGTCCAAACCTAAAGATGATATTTTTCTGAATGAAATCAATCACATCTTCCTGATCCACTTTAGGTAAAGGCACTGCTTCGATCCACTTAGTAAAGTAATCTATCCCCACTAAGATATACTTTTGGTTTTTTGAGGATACTGGTCGAATTTCTCCAATCAGATCCAAAGCCCAACCTCTAAACGGCCATGGTTTAATTATGGAATGTAATTTTCTTGCTGGGACGTGTTGTATGCCTGCATGAACTTGACACTCCTGGCACCCCTTGGCAAACTCAATGCAATCTTTCAACATTGTAGGCCAGTACAAACCTTGTCAAAATAACAACCATTTCATTTTATGGCCAACTTGGTGTGCACCACATGCCCCACTGTGGACTGCTGACAAAGCCAAGTATGCCTCTGATTCACTCAGGCATTTCAGCAAAACTCCTTCAGGTTTTTTTTTGAACAATTCGTTGCCCATCAACACATAACTCAACGATCGATATTTTATCTTTCGATCCGAGGCTATTGATAGATTCTGGAGATATTCGACTAAAGACTTTCTCCAGTCATTGTCCAACAATTCTCCGATGGTAAAGACTTCGAAAGTCTCTTCATCCATATATCCAAACTTTTTAGCCTCAAAGTCTGATGGCTTCAACCCAACTGACACTACCTTACCTCTAGCTTCGATTACTTCCTGCAAGTCTTCCTTCGAGACCCTATATCCCGAGGAAATCTGTGCTAGATCATTGGCCACTCGGTTCTGTATTCTCGGTATATGTCGAATAGTTGATGCTTTGAATTTTTTAAGCAGCTTATTGGCCACTACGAAGTACATGATGAGATTTTCTTTAACGCATTTGTACTCTTTTGTCAACTGTTTTATCACTAATTCCGAATCGCCCATTATTTCGACCTGGGTTGCCCCCAATTCTAACAAAATCTCAAGTCCAGCTATTAAAGCTTCATATTCAGCCTCATTGTTGGAACACAAACCCTCGATTTTATACTTGAATTTTATTGGAATTTTATCTGGCGAAATAATCATCAGACCAATACCCGTGCCATGTTTGTGGCTAGAGCCATCGAAGTATAATTTCCATGGTTCCACTTCAACTATATTCAGGGCATTTTCGTTTATAGAGTGGTCGACGATAAAGTCTGCCACTATTTGCCCTTTGACTGCTTTTAGCGGTCTATAAGTTAAAGAGTATTTTGTCAATGCCAGTGCCCATTTGCCAATTCGACTGTGCAAAATAGGTTTTGATAACATGTGTTTAATGACATGAAAGTGCGAAGAAACCCAAACATTTACTAGTTTAATATATTGCTTTAACTTTGTACATGAGAAATATAAACATAGACATAGCTTTTCGATTTCACTATATCTAGTTTCTGCGTTATTTAAAACTCTACTAAGGTAGTAAATAGCCCTTTCGGCGCCATTCTCATCCTCCTGAGCCAACATGCTCCCTAAAGTTCTATCTGACGCGGCTATGTACAATCGCATGCTCCTGCTTCTACATGGAGGCGAAAGGACTGAGGGATGAGCCAAGTAATCTTTGATTTTGTCGAAGGCCTCCTGCTGCTCTTTGCCCCACTCGAATCTGTCCTTAGTAATTCGAAGAAAAGGTGAGAAGGCTTGCGTCTTGCCGCTTAAGTTAGAGATGAACCTCCTTAGAAAGTTAATTTTCACTAGCAGCGATTGCAACTCCTTTTTGTTCGACGGCGCTTTGGTTTCCAAAAGTGCCTTCGTCTTATTCTGGTTGATCTCAATTCCCTTCTTATGGACAACGAAACCCAAGAAATCTCCTGCCTGTACACAAAACGCGCACTTCAACGGATTAATTTTGAGGCCGAACTTCCTCATTCTGGCGAACGATTGTCGCAGATGACCCAGATGGCTTTTTCCTGAAACAGATTTTATCACAATATCGTCAATGTATATTTGCATAAAAGATTCGATGAAATCATGGAATATAGAATTCATTGCTCGCTGGTACGTTGCCCCAGCGTTCTTTAGGCCAAATGGCATTACTACCCATTCGTAAGTGCCTAAGGCCCCTGGACAAAGAAACGCTGTTTTGGGAACGTCATCTTCTGCGATAAAAATCTGGTTATATCCAGAATAACCATCCAACATACTGAGGTATTCATGGCCAGCGGCTAAATCAACTAACATTTCCGCAACTGGCATCGAATATTCGTCTTTGGGAGTGGCTGAATTCAAATCTCTGAAATCAATGCACACTCTTAAGGACCCGTTCTTCTTGATGACTGGGACAATGTTGGCCAGCCATTCGACATACCTCGCTGTGCGAATGAATCTGCAACGAAGGAGCCTTTCAATTTCTTCGTTGATCTTCGACATGATCTCCGGAGCAAAACGCCTTAGGCCCTGTTTGACGGGCTTCTTTCCCGGTTTTATTGGTAGTTTGTGTTCCACCAAATCTCTTTGCAACCTAGGCATTTCGTCATAGTCCCAAGCGAAGCAATCCTTATACTCCCGGAGCAACTGGATGACTTCGATCTTCAGTTGAGGGTCGAGGTTAGCACTAACGTACGTTGGTTTCCTGGTTGGACCCTCTCCTAAATCAATTTCCTCCAATGGATCCTGTGCGAGCATTTTGATGTCGTTCCCCAAAGGATCTCTCTCGAACCCCAGAGGTTCGTCATCATAGATGGCGTCGAGCCTCTGGCTCTCCCGCTGTATTTTGGTGGCTTCTTCAGCCATTTTGTCATGGGCGGCCATTGCGGCCGTTTGCAATTTAGTTTTAGCCACATAGGCCGAAATTCTTCGCAGCACGACTGCTTCAGTCATCAAATTCACTGCCCCACCCCGTGGGGTCAACTGGGGCTGCCCCCAATTATGGGAGTCTCTCCCCAGGTATTTCCCTATCCCAACGAAATCCGTCGACAGGGTGGAGGTATAGTGAGTAGTACACCTCGTCATTTGGTGCGAACTCAAAGTCCGCTGGGGCACAAGGGCCAATGCTGGCCAAGTGCTTGTCGAATTGGAACTGATCTATTTGCCTTCTTGGCACCCTGAAGTACCCTTGATCAACTTCAATATTTTCAACTATACCATCCGGCCTCCAGATGGCAATCCTTTGATGCATCGATGATGGCACTGCTCCAATGCCATGTATCCATTTTCGGCCAAGCAATAAATTGTAGTTGGCCGTGGTTTCGACCACCATGAATACCGTTGGTCTTGTAATTGTTCCGACGGTCACATCCACCTGAATCACCCCCCTGGTGGTTCCTACTTTTCCTTCATAATTCGACAAGACCATATTATGTGGCTTTGTATCAGCGTCATGTTTTCCTATTTTGGTCAGCAAAGAATGTGGCATCAGGTTTACCGTAGCGCCACAATCCACCAGTATTTTGTTGATGGGGATGTTTTCCACTTTTGCTGTAATATACAACGGTTTCAAGTGGGTCCTCATTTCTTCAGTGGGCCATTCGAAGAAAGCGTTTTGCTCTTCGACACAACCATTGTTCATCACGTAATAGCATACAGGTTTATGTGCTGCCATTTCCCACTCAGCGTCTGCGCCTGGTTCTTCGACCTCTGACACCCTATTGAACTCCCGGGGCATCACCGACACCATGTTGACCACTAGGTCCAAAGAATCATCAGAGTCAAAGTTATCTGTCATGTCTTCGTCCCCTTCCGTCGGTCTGTCTTGTTTAGGCGAAAACAACCTTCGCCCAACTGGTAATTTTTTCGCTATCTTCGACTATTGTTCTTCTTTTCCGGGTGGGTGTGAACTGTTCTTCGACTGATTTTTTTCTGTCTCTTCTCTGAGAGCCTTTCTTCTTCTTTGCTCTCTCCTCCATTGAGACCTGGTCATAGGGTTCTTACCCTTATAGTTTTCAGATATGTGCGCTATTTTTGAGGATTGATACTCCTTGCTGTAGGAGACCGAAGATCCTTGGTTCACTTTGAAGCTCTTCCACCTTTGCTGCCCATGCGTCCTCTCTTCATTAGGCTTCCTCCACTTTCCATCAGCGGAATCGACAACAGGTTTGAAACTGGTGGGCCTAGCACTTGGTGGCCTGATTCGAGGTTCAAAGTGTTGGTCTTCTGTCCTCCTGTGGTATCTCTTTCGTTGATCAAAACCATGGCCACCTCTGTTCAGACGATGTCGACGTTCTCCCTCTAGCCTCTCTGCTGCTTTTCTATCGAAAATGGCGTTGCACCTGGGGCACAACATCACGCTCGATCCACTGTCTTTGCACCGATGTAAAAAGCCAACGATTGACTCATTTGTCTTCGGGTATGCTACCCTGCTACATCCCTCATGGTGTCTTGATTCTTTCTCTTCCATGGTCTCTGATGGGTTAATGTCGACCATATTGACTTCGACCGTCCCGCCTAGCTCCATTCTTTCCAAGCCCTCAGTGGCCTGGTCCATTCTGACGAAATGGTCAGCTGTTTCCTTGGTTATTATGACGTAACTTGGATGATTTTGAACCTTTAGACTTGACTTGTTATCGTTTCGACCAGTATTCTCCTCGACTGTGACTGCCGTATCGCCCAAACCGAAACCCATGACGCATTTCACCATCACTGGTACTGAAATGAGGTCCTCAGTAACCTCCATCATATTAACAGAAAACTCGATGCCCTCAGTAGCATCTATCATGTTTGCTTCCATAGGTTCAGCATAAAGAGCATCAGTCAATTGCAGCGGATCAGCATCCACCTTCATTTGGCCCTTTGCCTTATCTCCAAATTTCAAGCATCCCTCCTGTATCACATTCTGGACGAGATCCCTGAAAAGAAAACATTGAGATGTTTTATGACCCAGAAAATTATGGTACTTACAAAAACCTCTCTTTTTTCGCTGCTCTAAGGGCGGTGCTTTAGCACCAGGCGGTACTATCATCTGCCCATCTTTTACTAGCAAATCGAAGATTTCATCACATTTCGTGATGTCAAAGGTGTAAGTTTTCTTTGGGAACCTGTCGTTCTTTTCTGATTCAACAAAACCCTTTCCTTGAGGAGGGGCCAGTACTCGACAGGAATATGGAGGACCCTGTTTTAATTCAGCAAGATCGACTTCACTCTCCTCGAAGTAGGGGGACTCTTCGCAGGCCCCTTCGCTACTTTCGTTAATTTCGACAAAAGCTACTTTCTTGTCTTTGTTAAATCTTGACTTTTCGTCTTTCAGCCTTTCTAGCTGTCGGACTCTGTCGGCCAATTGGGCCATATCTCTCAGATACTGCGTATCTAATTTCTTCCTAATAGAGTAATCTAAACCTCCTGCTTCCATTTCGACCAACTCATGTTCAGGCACTTGTGTGAAACACCTTCCCTTGAGTAGTCGAAACCTATTGAGGTATTCTTCGATTGGCTCTGAAAACTTACGCTTTACACTGGCCAACTCTTTCAAACTAATCTTCGTCTGGCCCATGTAAAACTGTTCATGGAAGAGTCGTTCCAACTGCGTCCAGTTACATATTGTACTTGGTGGTAAGGTGGTAAACCACGTGAAGGCGTTCTTTGTAAGAGAACTTAGGAAGTATTTTATCCTAAGGCTTTCGTCATTGGCTATCTCCCCAGCCTCAATTATATAGCGTGCTACGTGTTCAACGGTGGACTCCGTTGTATCCCCTGAAAACTTAGTGAACTTAGGCACCTTAGTCCTAGGGGGTAATTCCGCTCGAAGGATGTAGTCGACTATTGGTGAAGTATAATTTGGCC
Source organism: Lathyrus sativus (assembly GCA_963859935.3). Classification (NCBI taxonomy): domain Eukaryota; kingdom Viridiplantae; phylum Streptophyta; class Magnoliopsida; order Fabales; family Fabaceae; genus Lathyrus; species Lathyrus sativus. The sequence continues at coordinate 88,756,169 of OZ012736.1, forward strand.
TAGTAAACCTAGTGTTTAGGCCATTTCGAGTCATGATTCTTTCTACCATCGTAGCCAAATTGTTTTCGACCGCGAGGTTGTTGCGTCTTACTTGCTGGACCACATTGTCTGCATCCTGGTTTCGATTTACCATAACTATTTCTGGGTTTCTCTCGACCTGGACCCTAGGAGTTTCGACAGCATAAGGGCCTATTCCTCCTTGGTTCTCTAAATTGGCTTCTGGCGCCACTCTTGGAATTTGTTGTGGAATATTCTCCACAGGGGCTTGGTTTCTTTCTAACGGAGGTACCCCTATAAATTCAGTCAAGCGTGTTAACTGTGTCGCCAGTTGTTGGTTAGCGTGAGTCGTGTCTCGAATTAATGGCTGAAAGATCTCGCCCATAGTCTGGGAGAGGGTTTGAACCATCTGTAAGTTACTCTCATCCATCTGCTGCCTCAAACAGGCAACAGACGTATTGGTTAAATTAGGACCTTGAGTTGAGTATCCTAGACTTAGACTCTGGGGGTTTCGACCAATATTTAAACTAGGTCCTGATCCTTGTAAAGGTGACGCCATTGTGTGTTCAGAAAATATTAGGGGCGCATTTTGCAGCCCCTGCATTACAGTCGTTGGCATCCCATACGGGGGATTCCTTGGCAACTGCGAAAGACCAAGAGGGGCAAACTGCCTTGACACTGATGGTCCTGCTATTGGAGTTTGGAGGTTTGACACTGGTGGCCCAATATACTCCAATACGGGTTGTGTGTAAGGCCTAACTATCGTTGTCCCAGATCCTACTGGGGCGACGATTTGTTCTGACCTTACGGGAGGCGCTACTTGCTCTCCTGTCGATGGTATAGGCGGTGGGACCATGTTGTTACTGGTTCCTTCGCCAGAACCTTGGACTTGTGGGTTAGGATTGTTTGGCTGGTTCGTTTTCGTCGCCATATTCCTAAGGATTGTTCGTCTTTCTTCGTTAGTAGCGGTAATTTTACCACTTCTTAGTAACATATAATGTACTTTATGCGAAGATTATTAAGGCTTGTGAATGAGAACTCTTTGATTCTAAATCGCGGGGATATTTAGCACCGTCCCACCAGGTGTGCCATTTTGTTTCCCTTGAAAATCGGAAAACAACCGCTGATCTTCCAAATTTGACTTCGGTGACTTACAGGATCGATCAGATTGATCCTAGGACATGTGCTAAAGTATTCTACGTTTAGAATTAAATTTAAAATACTTGTGATAACAAATTGGTAAATGTGCTTGTAATGAAAAGGACTTTGACTGGATATTCTATAGTGCATGAACTTAAAGGAAACGCTACAAAAGACTTGTAAAAACAAAGGCTGTTCGGAAAAGGTAAAAAGTTTAAAGGAAAGAAGGAATTGGAGTAAAAGATGCAGGAAAGGTAAAAGGCGAAATGTAACACTTGCACAAGTGGTTCGACAGAGGAAATGTAAATGTTGCTGAAATTGTAAAAGACTTTATTGAAAAGTTGGTGATTTTACATAACGTACATTCTCCGTGAAAATACTCTTTTCTCACACTCGGGTACTTCGAGTAAATTTGATTGGAGTTACTTTGTACAAATGGTAAAACACACCCAAAGATCTGCCTAACAAATCCCTATTTATAATGCTAATAATTAACCGCTAATAACTTCCTAGTATCTCCTCGATCTAACAAGTGTCATTTTCATGTAACCTCCTACTCTAGCATTCGCCACGTGTCTTATGAACCAAAACTCCTCCCTCCAATTTTTGAATTTCAAAACGACGTAGCAATGCCATTTGCGGAACTTCGGTCGAATGACCTCTGATTCAGTCGAAATGCTCATAACTTTAGGTTTCTTAATTTTTCTAAGTTATTTCAACCGTTCAACTTTAGAAAAATTCCTTAGAGGCTGTCGAAACCTCTTTGCTTCATTTAACTTAGACCTTAATTATGTCTTAGTGTTTTAGCAACCCAAGGCAGTGTCGAATTTGGGAGCTAATAGATAGTGACTAATAACCTCTTGTATACCTCCAAGCAAGCTAATATAGATGGGAAAACCTTGAAGCCTCCAAATAAGATCCAATCCAATGCCTTGGTGAAAATGCAGCCTTTCTTGCACTTGAAGTAAACAAGTGAATCTTAGACCAGAACTTGAAACAAGTGATGATGATGGTATTTTAGGTTATGGACAGTTGGTACATCATAAACCTAAGGTGTTTGGAGGTTTACAATGATCAAAACAAGCCTGAACAATGCTTTGGCAGATTTTGTGTGTGAAGTCAAACTTTGCTTGGTTGAAAGTTGACTTTTGGGAAAATGAGGGTTTTGACTGGTTTAACAGTTTGAATACCTCCCCCACATCATTTGTGGATTGTGTGGATGGTTTGTGATGAGTTTGAGTGAGTGAAAATGGTTTTGGAAGATGTTTTGCTCAAGGCAGATTTTTGAGGTATTTTGGGATGGTTTTCTTCACTTGTAAGAAAATGCAAGATAGGATGAGAGCAATGGTTTTCTCTTGGGTTTTATAGTGCTTTGGTGTGTTTCTCAACATAGAGGAAACCTCTATTTTTAGGCAAAGAAAGGCTTGGGGCAGATTGGTACTTTGGCACTTTTGGAGGGGGTTTTGAAAATGAAATCTCATTCAAGATTGTGGACAACTGCAAATTTAGGCTCTTGGCTCAAGTTTATGCATAAATCAAGTGGTGAGGATGACATAGAAGTGATTGAAGTGTGGCTAGGGAGTAGGAGGATTGCTGCTGCAAGATTTCCATAAAGTTTCTCTTTCTTCATTTTGATTTCTTTGATTAAAATATTACAACTTGCATACCACTTGCCAAATCCCTCAAACCTCTTCATTTTCTGCATTGTCATTCATTATACTCTCTAAATATCAGATAGAAACATGATCCAAGGGCTGAGAATAGCTCAAGTGATCAAAAGGTGAGTTTGTGAAAAAGTGAAAATGTTGGACTCAAGTGTTGAAACTTCATCTTGTTGGATTCATAATTCTCAACTCATAAGGGATATGGAGGAGTTATAGTATATTTTGGAAATCCCTCATGTAGCTCTACAACTTTCATGTTTTTATGATCTTCAGATTCCCAATGGAACTAGGTCAAAAATCCACTCAAAGTTGCTAAAAACATTCCTAAAGAGGCTAATAACTTAGAATTTTTCTAAGTTATTTTTCCCTCTTGTAATGAATTTGGTCATAACTCCCAATCTATGCATTTTTTGCTCATGGACCACTGTGGGACTTTTGTAGGACTTTTCAAGAGCTTTCCAATGAGCTTTGAACCAACTCAATTGGATGTGTGGTTAGGGAGTTATGGTCTTGCCCCTTTCAAAACCCTAATTTCTCGATTTTCTGATTACTCCCCAATCCTTGATCCAATGGTCATGAAACTTAATGGATAGGTTTAATATGTTATTAGGAACATTTTTGCTTCATACTTTGAGGTCAAATTCCTTATGATTGAAGAGTTGACTTTTCGGTCAACTGAACGATCGATCGCTGACTACCGAGTCGACTATTGATGCTCTGGGTCTTTTGAGGACTTGAAACTTCTTGAGTGGACTTTACTAAACCATATGAACTTCATGGACCATGATCCCACCATTTAAATCAAAAGTTAAACTGCAGTTGACTTTTCCTGATCGAAAACCCTAATCGGGTATCCTGAACTGCACTGTTCTTGATCCTCAGGTGACAACCTCAAATTGGATTCATACTTGATCCAATGGAGTATATTTGATGATGTGGAGACTTATTTCATGGAGAACCAATCCAATACGTTGACTGATTAAACCGTCGAAACCTCGATTCTCGGCTGTATGAAACCCGAATTCGCCTGTATCTTAACAAAGACCAACTTGAAATAGGTTAAGGTTAGATAAACAAATGAATATGATCCTAAAATGATGATGAAGATCTAAGGGGTCAAAATTTTGGGTGCAACAGTTGGATCAAGCCTTATTTGTTCTTTATTTTGAGTATGGTGTTCTAACCTAGTTAAATCCTATCTTTCTTATCAAGCTAGCAAGCACAAAAAGAAACTAAGCTATTACATTGTAATGGGGAGAGGGAAGCACAATAAAATCACCAAGGGGGGATGACATGAGAAGTAAATCATGAAAGTAAATAGGGTGGATCAAAGTATGCTCAACGAGATGAGCGAAAGTTAGCATAATGTCTAAATGGTGAATTATCCTCAAAGATACCTCACAAAATAAAGTAACATGGTTAGCACATGAGATATAATGAGATGTAATGGTCATATGATAAATGATCATGAAAGGACGAAGAATAAGTGTAGCACCAATAAAAGATAACCACATAAATCAAAATTAATTCAAAAGATCATTCAAAGTAAGTAGCATGAAATAAGTCACAAACCACTCATCTAGCATTTAATAAAATTTTAAAATCAAGTACAATCAAGAGTAAAATAAAAAATTCAATCTATTAAAAGCATCAAACCGATTGAATCAATTTTTAAGCTAAAACCCAATTCATTTTCATGACTAAAACAAAAAAAAATGAAAAAATATTTATATAAATAAAAACTATTTAAAAATAAACTCTAAACAGAAGATAAATCAAATAAAATGATAGGAAATTAAATTTCATACAATTTAAAAAAAAAATCTAAAAAAACCCTTTAAAAATAAAAAATTATGATTAAAATAAAAAAAGGGTGAGAATAGAAAAAATAGGGGTGTGAACATTAAAATAAAATAGATAAAATAATAAAATAAAATAAATAAAATAAAAAAGACAACCCCAACACCAGACCCAAAGTTTCTAAAATAAATAAAATAGAAGGCTTGATCAGATCCGTTGGATCTGATCAGAGGCCTACAATGCGAGGGACTAAGGTGGTCTAAAAGCCATGCGCCACATGGGAACAAACTCCCATTTCACATACATGTAAAAAACCTATGCATGTGGGCACATGATTGCATGAAAATAGAAAAACTCTCCCTTCCCCAGGAAGCGACACGTGGCACATGAAAACATAGCATGTTGGCCACGAGTTGTTTATTATTTCACCATTAATACAAATTTTGAAGCTCCAAACATGTCATAAAAATGAAAAACAAGAGATCACTCTTAATTGAAATTTTGCAAGGAACATGAATATGCGATCGGTTTTTGTTAAAACAACGCAGTTTATGAGAAAATCGAGCAAACTCGAAACACACTAAAACTTAAACTAGCTTTAAAAAGATGATAATGAAGTGTAAATGTACAAATGATTAAACACATTATTCAACACATGAATACTCAGGATTTAGTCACAAAAATCGTAAAAAATAGTCAAGAAATGGACCTGCTCAAGAGTGTGTAAGGAGGCTGGAAGATGAAGCTCGTTCTCCTTCCTCATGACTCCGTTTGACCTGGTTCTTTTTGCTATGGTTTCCTCACACTTCTTACTTGAGATCTGGGCAAAGAAATGTTTCTAAAGATGCTTGTATCTTGTACACAAGTGCCAAAACCAGAGGTTTTTGTGAAATAATTTTGATAGAATTTTTTTGGCTCTTCAAGCTTTAGAAAAGCAATGAGTGAAGTCTCTATTTATATAGTGCTTCTCTCTAGGGTAAGAATGAGGAGTGGAAACGAAGCAAGAGGTTTTGAGTTTGTTATTTTAGGTTTGGAAATAAAAAGAACAAATATACACATAAATGGTGGTGGTTTGGATGGAGGTTTGAAACCAAGGCCATGTGCATTTGTCTAGGGTTGGAAAAGTGTGAAAAATTCGTGTAAAATGAGCTGGCCAAGAGAATAAACTTGCTGAGCAAGTTGTGTCACAACAACACACTTTATAATATTCCATTTTTGGCAAAAAATTTAAAAATCACCTCTCATGCGCAAGCCAAGGGTTTGGTCATTTTGGGTAAGGTTTTGGGTAATTTTGAAGTAGGGGACCAACACAAAAACAAAATAGTACACCATCAAGAAGATTACACAAAGTTTAGAAAATTCTTGACATAAATTTTAAGTGTGAAAAAAAAGTTGTATTAAGGCCACCATGTGAGGGCATAACTTGAGGTAGGATGGTCCAAACGAAGCAAACTTGGTATCAAAATAAAGCTCGGAGGATGCTTAGAAACTTTCATGTTGTGGAAAAATTGAAACAAAGCTTAGAACATGTAAAAAAATGGTCATGAAGCTGATTAATTTTATGCTAGAAATTTCCAAAAATGGAAATCCTTTAAAAATCTAATTTTCCATAAATGGCAAAATTTCCAAATTCTTGATTTTCGATGGATATCTTAATAATCCTTAATCATAATCCCTCTTAATCATATTTGACATGATGAATAAGGATTTGACCTCAAAAAGTCCAGAGTTAACCAGATGAAACCCTAAGACCATTTCCAATGATTGAGGCTCTTGTGATAGCTTGTGATAACACATAATCCATGTAGAGGGCCCTTAAGGTGTTTGTTGAGCTTTAGAATCACGTCTTGCCCAAGGAACTTACCACAAGCCTCCTTTGAACAAAAAGATTGACTTGTTATCCATGAGATAGGAGGAGAAGAATCACTGCTTGCACTCTTGATTCAAGTGGTGGAGTGACATGCCTCGATGATGATGGACCTTGTGACTTGAGAATGCCACAAAGTTGAGTTTGAGCTCTTGATTGAGCTTTGAATATGAAGCTCTTCTCTTGATTGCTAGATAAGATACCTTGATCCTTATCTAAGACTAATGCTAGGTGCAAATGTCAATGCAAATGATAATGATATGGAGGGTAAAGGTTAGGGTGAAAAAGAGGGTGCGACAACAGCCACTTGTGAACCAATATTTAAATTATTGAGAAAAGGTCATGCAGTTGTCTAAAATGAGAATTGTCAAAAGGTTTTCAAAAAAATAAAAGAGTATTTACATGAGCCTTTGATACTAATGCCTCAAGTTGCTGGAAGACCATTGATTATGACGAGACGGGTAGGAAAGAGCATGCTATCTACTACTTGAGTAAAATTCACTGATTGCGAGTCGAGGTACTCGATGCTAGAGAAAACATGATGTGCGCTTGCTAGGGCAGCCAAACTCTTAAGGCAATACATGTTAAACCATACAACCATGTTGGTTTCAAAGATGGATCTTATTAAATATGTGTTTCAAAAACATGCGCTTTTCAGAAGAATTTCTAGATGGCAGATGGTGCTGACAGAGTACGACATTTAGTATGTTTCCCAAAAAGCCATTAAAGGAAGTGTTTTATCAGAGTATCTTGCCAAATAATCGATTGAGGATTATAAATAATGAGGTTTGAGTTTAGGGCCCCAATGAGCCTTTACCTGACGAGGGACCTGAGATTTGGTCTCAGTGGAAATTGATTTTTGATGGTTTTGTTAACTCATACGGCAGCAGAATTGGGGCAATTATTACAACTCCTTATGGTTCCCACATACCATTCACTGCCCGGTTGACGTTTTCCTGTACGAATAATGAAGCTGAATATGAAGCATGCATCATGGGTCTAGAAGAAGCTATTGATTTGAGAATCAAGAATCTAGACGTGTATGGTGATTTAGTATTAGTCGTCAATCAAATCAAAGGAGAATGAAGGACTTGTCAGGCCAACCTGGTGCCTTATAAGAACTACGCAAGAAGATTGTTGCCATTCTTTGATAGAGTCGAGTTTCATCATGTACCGAGCGTTAAAAATCAGATGGCGGACGCTTTGGCAACGCTAGCATCAATGTATAAAGTGAACTTTTGGAATGAAGCTCCAACAATCACTATCATGCGCCTTGACAGGCCGACCTTCGTATTTGCGACTGAAAAAGCGTCAGATGGAAAGCCCTGCTACTTTGACATCATACATTTCCTCAAGACTCAAGAGTATCCTCCAGGGGCATCATGTAAAGACAAGAAGACTTTGAGGAGGTTGTCGGGCAATTTCTACTTGAACAAGGATGATGTGTTGTACAAAAGAAACTTCGACATGGTGTTGCTACGTTGTATGGATGGGGATGAAGCAAGCTTGTTGATGGAAGAGGTCCACGAAGGTTCTTTTGGTACTCATGCCGATGGGCATGCTATGTCTAGAAAAGTATTGAGAGCAGGGTATTACTATATGACCATGGAGTCTGATTGTTTTAAATATGCCAGGAAATGCCATAAATTCCAGATTTATGCTGATAAAATGCATGTGCCACCGAGTCCTCTAAATGTATTGACACCTCCTTGGCCCTTTGCTATGTGGGGTATTGATATGATCGGGAAAATTGAGCCGACTACCTCCAATGGGCATCGCTTTATCTTGGTAGAAATTGATTATTTCACCAAGTGGGTGGAAGCAATTTCCTTTACCAATGTCACCAAACAAATGGTTGCTCATTTTATAAAAAAGGACATCATCTGCCGCTACGGAATACCGGAATGAATCATTACTGACAATGGTTCGAATTTGAATAATAAGATGATGAAGGCGTTGTACCAGAGTTTCAAAATTCAACACCATAATTCCTCTCCATACTGTCGAAAGATGAATGGCGCTGTTGAGGCAACAAATAAGAATATCAAGAGGATCATACAGAAGATGGTGGTGACTTATAAAAATTGACATGAAATGTTGCCCTTTGCTTTACATGGTTATCGTACTTTGGTGCATACATCGACTAGGGAAACACCATTCTCGTTGGTATATGGTACAGAAGTTGTCCTACCTTTAGAAGTCGAGATTCCTTCTTTAAGGGTATTGTCTGATGTGAAGCTTGACGAAGGAGAATAAGTGAAGGCTAGGTTAAATTAACTTAGTCTGATTGATGAAAAGAGATTGGCAGCTATCGCCCATGGCCGGCTATACCATAGTAGAATGAAGAAAGCTTTTGATCAAAAGGTGCGCCCTCGACATTTCCAGATAGGTGACTTGGTTTGAAGAGGATCCTCCTTCTATAAACATATCACAGGGGAAAATGGACTCCTAATTATGAAGGTCCATACGTAGTAAGAAATGTTTTCTCTGGCAGAGCCTTGTTACTATCTACCATGGACGGTGAAGATTTTACATCCCCTGTGAACGCAGACGCAGTCAAATAATACTTTGCTTAAAATAGACCCGCTGGACATAAAAAGAAAGTCCAGAAAAAATGGGGCATCCCGGTGATTAATAAAAAGAAAAAGCTCAGGCAAAAAATAGGGATAAAAGGAAGAAGAAAATAATCAACCTACAAAGTTGAAAAAATGAAAAGGCGACTTTGGGAAAAATGGGTATCTCGGTGGATTGAAAACCCGTAAGGGAGATCCAGGCAAAAGTTAGGGATTTAAAAGCAAACGACTGCGGTCAATGTTCGATCTGTGAATGCATTTTGACTCTTGGAAGTTCCGAAAGGTAAAATCAGTCTAGTCACTCTTTTCAGAAGGTAGAACATTGGTGAAACATCAAAGACATACGGGTCATAGCCGAATCAACACAAGGTGGTTGTCTGTTTCCATATTGCGGACATTTTTATATTTCTTGTTGTGCTTTTTGAACAATTACCTCTTTTTAGGAATTGCATCTGTTGTAACTTGCCTATTCACAAGCCTTTTCATCAATAAAGTTTTATACACTCAAAGAGCTTTCCATTTACTGTTTTTACTTTTACTGTATTGTTTGCAAAAATGGGCGTTCGATATTTTTGTTAAACTTTACATGTGAAAACATTGGGGCATTACAAGTCATATTGAAAAGAATGAATTTACTTGAATGATGTCATGGATGGTAACCAAAACAACCATTTGCATATAGGCCTCTTATTGTTTGTTGGTTGTTTGCAGGATGGCATGATCTTTTTCCCCATTGGAGTTTATCTCCTCGATGAGTTTTCAGGGGTTCATTACATCAGTCAGGGTGTAGCATGCAGTCAGGAATTTGTAGCATAGACCGTTGTTCCCTCACAGAGCATGGTTGTCAAATCAAGGGTATTCCACGACAAGATTGGTATCATTTATTTCTCTCCCTAAGCAAAGGTTGATGTTGATTTCCTCGACAGGCATCTCAATGGTGGTTGATTTCCTTAGTAAAGTCCAATGATAATTGGTTTTTCTCCAAAGTCAGATTTTTGGCACATTTCTCTAGCAGATGGTTTTCTCAATTCCCTGCATGATAGATCTTTCCTAGAAGAGTTTTATTCAAGAAGGCCATTCAGGGCGTGTTCCTCAGCAAATGGCCATTCAGGGGATTTTCTCCTTAGCAGAGTTGGTTTGTTGGTTTTCTTTCCAGCTCTCTCCCTGGCGGGTTCCTTTTGCATATCATTTGAATTTGCATCCTCCTAAATGTGTAGCATTTCCATTTCATATGGAGCATTACACTCTTTTCAAACATGTACATTCGAATCATAAAGTTTTGATATCACTGTTGCCAAACATCTCCCTAGTAGATAGCAGGCATGTCTTAAGTTTTCGTTATCTTCACCCCAACAAAAGTATTTGGTGAAAGTGTTCATCTTATTCCCTGGCAGAGTTTGTTTGTTTAAACCTCTCTAGCCCCAGGGGAGTTTCTGTTTCAGGTTGTAAGTCGTTTGATTCTACTTCCTGTATACCTGGTTTATCCCAACTTTTGGTTGGTCATCTTCTTTTGATCCCCGCGGAGTTGTTATCTCAACTTTTGGTTGGTAGTCCGTTTTTTGTTTGGATGTTGTCCCAACTTTTGGTTGGTAGTCCGTTGTTTGTTTGGATGTTATCCCAACTTTTGGTTGGTAGTCCGTTGTTTGTTTGGATGTTATCCCAACTTTTGGTTGGTAGTCCGTTGTTTGTTTGGATGTTATCCCAACTTTTAGTTGGTAGTCCGTTGTTTGTTTGGATGTTATCTCAACTTTTGGTTGGTAGTCTATTGTTTGTTTGGATGTTATCCCAACTTTTGGTTGGTAGTCCGTTGTTTGTTTGGATGTTATCCCAACTTTTGGTTGGTAGTTCGTTGTTTGTTAGGATGTTATCCCAACTTTTAGTTGGTAGTCCGTTGTTTGTTTGGATATTATCTCAACTTTTGGTTGGTAGTTGTTGTTTCTTTGGATGTTATCCCAACTTTTGGTTGGTAGTCTATTGTTTGTTTGGATGTTATCCAACTTTTGGTTGGTAGTCCGTTGTTTGTTTGGATGTTATCCCAACTTTTGGTTGGTAGTCCTCAATTGTGCTCCCTTGCGAAGTTGTTATCCCAACTTTTGGTTGGTAGTCTTCCTTTCGGTGTGTTTGCCTTCGGTTGACGTTCTGGTGATCCTTACTTTTGGTTAGTAGCCTTCATTCCAATTTTTGGTTGGTAATATTTTGGACGATCCCAACTCTTGGTTGGTAGTCTTTGTTGTTTGTGTATTCACCTTCAGATGGTGTCTGGGTGATTCTAACTCTGTGTTAGTAGTCTCATTTTCACAACTTTTGGATATAACTCTTTGGTGATCCTAACTTTTGGTTAGTAGACATTGTTATCTTGTTGATCAGTTACCTTTTCGGTTGCCCCAACTTTTGGTTGGTACCCGTTGTTCTTTAAGTCCACCTTCGGCTAACAGTGTTTGCATTGTGAAAATCCCCACAGTTTGTAAATTTTCAGATTCTTTTGGCAGTCAATTACCTTTTACCTTGAATGTTTGAAAGTGGTCGCTTCTCATCCCTTCAGGTCCAAGTTGTTTGAATAGGGTCAGCTGTAGCACCCAAAAAATTTCCCATCTTTTCTCTTGGGTCTTTGCTTATGTTTCATTCCATTCTCATTTTCATTTTTGCATAGTAATGATATTGTAAAAAAGATCAAGGCATCATGGCTTGTTTCTCAAGATAGGAGGAGCATGTTTCTTCAACCTCAAGGTTTTCTTCTTGACTTTATGGTATTCTCAAGCTCCTAAAGATCCTCATATTCAAGTATGATTCAATGCAAAATCATTTCAAGATCTTATGTGATTCATCATGGCTTATTTTACAAGAAATCATCAAGAGGTTTAAGTTTGGTTCAAGGTGTTTGACCTAATTTAGCAATTTGTGGATGCAATGATCAAATGGGCATAACTTCTTCAATTTTCAACATCTTGGGGTCGTTCTTTTTCTAATGAACTCTAATCATCATCCCTAACAAGTTCTCTTTGCAAGGAAGTATGTAATTATGCTTGGAAGGTCATCAAAAGTTTAAAGACATTATAGGTCATTTTGAGTTTTGGAAGGATTTTCTAGTCAACTTCAAAAGGTCATAACTTGGTCAATTTTCATCGTTTGGAGCCTATTCTTTATCTAAAATGAACTTGAAGATGTCCTCTACAACTTTTATTCAAGGTGGAAGTGAAAACAACCTATGGAAGGTCTTGGTCTTTATCAAAACATTATAGGTCATTTTTGTTCCCTAAAAGACTTGGAATTTTTCTAAGTGTTTTGTTGATTTTGAACCTTTTCATGGAGGCTACTTTGAAGGATCATATCTCTCAACTCATATTGCCAAATCAATACTTTCTTTTTACATTGCAAAGATTACATCATCCTCTATTCAATGCAAGAAGAATCATCTCATAAAGCCTCCTACATTGTGAGAACCATGTTGGCAAAAATTGAATTTCAAAGTTGGAATTTCACTTCAAGTCAGAATTAATTTTGTTTGAATTGGTCTCTAATCACCAAATTAAGCCACAAATTCAACCTAAACAAGATTAACCAACTTGCCTAGGTTGATTAGAGCCTTGAAACACAAGGTTTAAGCGAGTTTTGATAACTTTCAAGTTACACTTTGCTCATGTTGCAGGTGTGCACGAATTTGTTGAAATTGGCATCATTCACCCTCCCTCAACATTCAGAAAGCTTCTACTATAAATAAGGGACTTATAACACTCATTTTCACAAGCTTTGATAGCCAGAATCACCCTGCTGAGATCCCATTTAAACTCTTAAGTTTGAACTTCAAATTTTCATTTCCACACCCTAAACACTCAAATTATCCACTCAGTTAGCTTTAACAACATTCAGTGAAGCTAACCAGCTCAAGAACTTGGAGAATCGTGGCCTGAATCAAGCTCGAGGAGTCTATTTTTAGAGCTCTGAAGTTGAACTTCAACAGGTACAGTTCTTAACCATTTCAACTCAAATTTTTTGCTAAGATGTAGTCCTTGATGTGCTGATGCTGTTAGGATTGTTAGATTCTGGTTTTGGTTGAGTTGTGAGCTATGGTTTTATTTCTATTTTTTTAAATCGAGTGAGCTATGGTTTAACGAAATATCGCGCGATGATATGGTTGAGATCGTCTTGAAAAGACGTATCAAATGAAACCAATATGAGCTCCAATGGTTATGGTTTGATGGATCCACGATTTTCTGCAAATTCCTTTGGATTTGAAATGGCTAGATGTTGAAGATGATGAGTTGGCATCCTTTGGCCATCCATGCCTGACAGTTGTTTTAATCTGGTGCCTCTGGCTTTCGTTGGCTCCGTGTGGTTGAGTTGACTTGAGTCTATCATGGATACGCGCTTTTAGATCATTGGATTAGTCACGTCAATTAATGAGGCTGGATCCAACGCATCTTGTTTTTTCTGTTTTATTTTCTTTTTCTAATTTGTTTTTAAATTCATTTTATTTTCAGAAATTCATAGAAAATTCATTTTTAATCAGAAAAATACCAAAATATTTTCTAAAATTTCCTTTTATTTTTCTCTTTCTGATTTTTGTTTTTATGCATTTTCATTTTTCCATTTTCTATTTTTCTTGAATTTTAATTTGTTTGAGCCAATTTTAATTAGTTTAAAATTGTTTTTAAGCATTTTAAAATTATGAGAAAAATATTATATGATCCATTGATGGTTTTGATCCTATGGTGATTTTCTTGGATTTTTATTTCTAGTTTTTCTATTTTCCATGTATTTTCTGATTTATTTGGTTTAAAATTATTTTTGAGCCATTTAAAATTATGTGGAAATTAGCATATGATCCTATGATGGTTTCTGACCCATGGTGATGTTGTTGGAATTTTGTTTATGGTCTAACTATTTTGCATCCTTTTTTAGGTTTTATTTCCTTTTTTATTTTGTTTTTTTATTGATTTTAAATTGCAAAATGAGGGGATATTGTTTTCAATCCATTCCTGAGTGCTATTCCGTCCTTCTTCAAGTCATTTGAGTGTTTGATGCTTGCTTGTTGGTGGTTTGATTTTTGTGGATGGTTTTGATGTTTGATTCTTCTTGAGGTATGTTTGGTTTAAACTTGTATGATTCCATTTGTTTGATCTCTCTTGTGTGTGCATGTTTGATTGATAAACTTGTTGATCATGTTGATGTGTGGTTCACTTTGTTTTCATGTCATGTTCATATGCTTTGCCCTTGGGATGTTTTCTTTGCACTTGTTTGTATGCATGCTTGTGTGGTATGGTTTGTGTATGAATGGTATGCATGATTTGTTGCCTTGTGCCCTCTCTTTGATCATTGACATGACTTGAGTATGATATGGTGTGCTTGGTACCCTACCTTGTTTCTTATGCCATGTGACTTCATCTCATCTTGCTTTGTGTTGTGAATGTGTGTTTGATGATGCTTGCTTTGTTTGAGATTAAAATGAACGTGCTTGTTGTTTGTTAATGACTTCTTTCTTGTTCACTCTTGCTTGCCATCTTTCTTCTTCATCTTTCTTCTCTCTTTGAGACTTGTTTAAGTTTCATTCTTGTTTTCATTTATGATTGAATTGATTGGTGTTTACTTGTGCTTGATCACATGATCCCTTAGGATTCCTAGTCCCTCTGTTTAAGATGGGAGTAGGAGAGACATTAGGCTTTCAATTCTTTGCATGACAACAATTAGGATAGTCCCTTATACCTCAACTTTAGGTCCATCAGTTGTATGATAACATTAGGTAGACTTCCTTTTCATCCTAACCTTAGGACCATTTTGTATGATAACATTAGGGTTTTCAGTTTCCCTTTAGTGTTCTCTTTTGTGTCTTCTCATCTCATCTCAAACAATCTTAAGACACTTAATAAAGAATGATAAACATTGTGCGCCACGAGCCGTAAGTATATGGTAAATGATAAGTGGGAGGTTTCTCCTCACTTGTCTAGAGTGTTTAGTGTATGCCCTTTGAGCGATATGCGACGCATTCACTCCTATGTCATAGTCTTTAGTGCAACGTGAATCTCAAACAAATTCAATACACTTATCCAAAACTCTTAAACCAAATTTAAATCTTTTTATCCTTCGGTATTATTCTCCAATCATTTTCAGAAAAGAGTACGTTACTTTTCCGTTCTACCACAAACAAGCATCGACCTTAACTATTGGAATGGGAATTTAGCATCGCTCATAAAAAACACTTAACCAACTAGTGGTCTAGTTTCCCAAACTACGTTTGCTCTGATTTCTCATACCAGATGAGGATACGTAGGCACAAGACAAAGATATCTTGGCGAACAACCTTCCCCCCTTCACCCGTAGTTTTCTGAGCTATGCTGACTCCGACTTTCCCATTCCACAAGGGAATACGAGGCATAGGGCGGTGATGTCCTATCGAGTCTCCTTTTTCTTTTCCATCCCCGTTTAGCAGTAGCTTTTAGATAACTCACCCCTTTTGATAGACAACAAGTGTGGATCCCGTTGAGTACAACGGACGTGAGGGGTGCTCATACCTTCCCCTTGCGTAACCGACTCCCGAACCCAAGATTTGGTTGCGATGACCATGTCTTTTCCCGTTCTTTTAGATTTTCTTTGATCGTTTATTTTCCCCCTCTTTGGGATAAATAACGTTCGGTGGCGACTCTTCTGTTTGTTTCTGCAGGCCCTTTTAGTAGTTGGGACACTCTCCATTATGACATATAAAAAGGAGAATATCTCTAACTTTATTTTCTTCCAACTGGTTTCCACTCTTTGTAACTAACCAAAATTTAATCAATGAAAAGATTGTTATAACTTAAATGAACATCACCATTACCAATTCTATCATGGTATTAGTTTAGTTGTTGTTATATATTTAACTAATATTTCCATCCTTCTTCCTTCAGTGGAAATCCTTACAATCAAATTTCATGTCAGGGTTATAATACTCCATACGAAAATAATGTTTGGATTAGGCCACCTCAACCACCAAGACATGCTTCTCCTCTTCTAGTTTCTCCTAGAAATTGTGTGGCCAACACTCTACCTTTGACTTCTATATCTTGGTTCTCTGACTCAGGTGCATCTTATCATGTTACTAGTGATGCAAAGAATCTTTACCAACTCACTCCCTTTAAAGGACATGAACAAATTTACATAGGCAATGGCCAAGGTTTAAACATTCAATCTATTCCTTCTAGCTCATTTCCTTCTTATTTTCAACCTCACACACATATAACACTTTAAATTCCTTCTTGTTCCCTCCATAACTAAAAATCTCATGAGTGTTAGAAAATTCACAAGTGATAACAAAGTTTATTTCTTATTCAATTATGATAAATGGCTTGTAAAGTCATAAATATCTGATGACGTCCTTCTAGAATATCATGTTGGAAGTGATGGCTTTATGAGCTCCCTCCTATAACCATGTCTAATAATTTTAAGTCCACTTTTTTGTCTTCTTCTATTTCTGTTAATAAGGTTGTACCTACTGGTTATTTTACAAGTGTATATGCTAATTTACCTAATGTGTGGCATCTTAGACAAGGACATCCCAATATTCATGCCTTAAAACCTGTGTTGTAAAATTATAATATTTCTTTTCATAATAAAAATCATACTCTATTTTGTTCAGCCTGTTGCATGGTAAAGCCCATAGACTTCACTAATCTCCCTCACACACCACATATTCTCAACCTTTAGAACTTGTATACAGTGACCTATATGGCTCTTATACCAATTCCTCCACCTTAGGATTTAATTAGTAAATATCCTTTGTAGATTCCTATTCCAAGTTCACCTAGATTTATCTACTCAAATTTAAAGTTGGGGCTCTATGTACATTTAAACAGTTCAAAACCATGGTTGAAATTCAACATGGTTTCCCCATTAAAACTATTCAATCACATTAGGGAAGGGAGCTTAGACCATTGACTAAATTCTTAACTGAATGAGGTATCGTCCTCAGAGTCATATGTCCTCATACACACCACGAAAATGGCATGGCCAAGAGAAAACATAGACACATAGTGGACCTTGGGCTCACCATCCTAAGTCAAACTTCTTTACTTTTATCCTACTAGGACTATGCCTTTTCCACTGCAAACTAACTCATCAATAGGCTACCTTCATCCTCCATTAACTTCCAAGTTCCTTATACCTACTATTTAAACTCAAACCTAACTACACTTTCTTAAAAGTATTTGGTTGTGATTGTTTTCCTTTTCTTAGGCCTTATAATAACCACAAACTTGACTTCAGGTCCCAAGAATGTCTCTTTCTTGGTTATTCAACCTCCCACAAAAGCTACAACTACTTATCTCTTAGTGACATATTTTACATCTCTAAATATGTTATGTTTAATGAATCTATGTTCAAGTCTACCACTAGCCTCTCATCTAGCAAAGTTACTACGTTATCCCCTTTAGGTTTTAATCACATTCCTTCATCCTTAAGTCCATCTACTTCTTCTTCTTTAGAGCCCTCTTCCTCCAAGACTAAACCACCCTGGTCACATGAACTTCCTAATCTACAAATAATTCCACAACTTCTGCAGAAGCCTCCACTAATGAGCATTTCTCAGTGTCTCAGTCCACAAATGAGTCCAATTCAGTGTCTTTTGTCTCCCATATTCTCTATAGGCTCACACCAGGTACAGTTTCTCCATCCATTCCTTCAAGTCTATTTATTCCTTAAAATTAATCTAGGCCTCCTAATCAATCCAGTCCCACCAGTGCTTCATCATCCAATGATAAAACTCACTTCATCCTTCCCTTGGCCATTCATGTACCTTCCAAACTTATGAAGCTTAATAATATGAAAATTAGAGCCATGTTTGGGTTTGCTCAACCAAGAATTGAACCTAGACTGCTTCTAACAAACTCTAAGAAAGTTAAGCAAGCCCTCGCTGACCTGTAGTGGAAGTCAATTATGCAAGCTGAATTCGATGCCTTCATCCATAAAAAAACTTGGTCCTTGATTCCTCTACCTCATAAAAAGCAAGCTATTAGCTGCAAATGAGTGTTTAGGGTTAAGAAAAACCCTTATAGGACAATTAAAAACTTTAAGGACAAGCTAATTGCAAATGGGTTTCTTCAAAGACATATGTTTGATTTTACAGAGACATTCTCTCCCGTTGTTAAACCTATCACTATCTGGGTAACTCTCACCATTGTTATTACTCATCAATGGTAAATCGAACAAATTGATGTTAATAATGGCTTTTTAAATGGACTCCTTGATGAAGAGGTTTAAATGAATCAACCTCAAGGGTTTGTAAGTTCTGATCCCTCACTTGTGTGAAAATTTCACAAGGCTTTCAATGGCCCCAAACAAGACCTTAAGTAATAGAGAGATTTTAAGTTGAACTTATCAAACTCCAGTTCAAGGCAATAAAAAGTGATCCTTCTCTCTTTACATACTTCTCCAATGGCCAGACTATTTACCTCCTAGTGTATGTGGATGACATAATCCTCACTAGTAGTTCTAAGGTAATGCTTAAAGATACTGTCACTAAGATAAATATTTCCTTCTCACTCAAGTACCTTGGAGGTATTTACAATTTTTTGGGAGTTGAGGTCAAGCAAGCTTCACATGACTCTCTCTTTCTCACTAACTCTAAATACATCAGGAACTTCTTTGGAAAATTAACATGATTAAGTCATCTTCTGTCAACACACCAATGAAGTTCAACTAGAAGTTGACTAAAATAGACTTTGTCACTTTACTTGATCTTTTCCTTTACATGTTAGTTGTAGGGGCCTTATAGTATGCAACCATCACTAGAGTTGACATTACCATGCACTCAACATGGTCTATAGATTCATGTCCCGTCCTCTTGAAACTCATTGGGTTGTAGTGAAGAGAATTATAAGGTACCTCAAAGGTATAATTGGTCATGGCTTGCAACTCTTTCGTCTCTCAACTAGTTTTTCTCCTTCCTCGCAAGTCTTTTGTGATTCATACTAGGCCTGTGATCTAGATGACAGGAGAAGTACCTCATAAACAGCCATTTATTTTGACATGAATCTCATCTCATGGTGGTCCAAAAATCATTATGTTATAGTTAGGTCAAGTATTAAAGCACAACAAAAAAGTTTACTTTAAGAAACTAATTACTTACTTTGGGTTCAAACTCTTCTTCAAGAGTCAAACGTTGTCACCAAACCTCCTGCCATACTCTGAGATAATGATTAAGATGTTATGCTTGCTCAAAACCCTATCAAGCACTCAAGAAGAAAACGCGTGGAGATTAATTTGTTCTTTTTAAGAGAAAAAGCCATTGATCTTTGTAACACCCCATTTAAATTATTCAGTCGCTTTGGTATTTTCTGTGATGTGTAGTTGTGTGGTGTCCTTAATTAAGGGTATGAGGTTAGTAGTAAGGGAGAGAGGTGGCCTTAGTTGGGGTACTGTGGACCTAGATAAAGGAGTAAGTTAATTATGATATCGAGAGCATTATAGTGATTAATATTATTCCAATTATTATTAATAATAATGTTAATGAGATTATTATTATTATTATTATTATTATTAATATTATTTGGTGGAATATTATTATTATTCATATTATTACTATTAGTATGAATATTATTATTAGTGGGAGAATAATATTAGTATTATTATTAATATAATAGGATTTAAATAATAAAATAAGAAATAAGGGATTAAAGGAAATAGAGAAGTTTTTTTGGGGAAAGAGAATTAGAACACGAATAAACTGCCAGAGAAAGGTTTTCGGAGAAAAAGTGAGAAGAAGAACAAGGAGGAAGAGATGGAGGCTAGGGCTGTCAATCCTTCGAGATTCTTCAATGATTGAGAAATTAATCGAGGTAAGGGGGGAGTATGGATTTCAATATGGGTGAATTAACATGAGAGGGTAGTGAGAGGTCCTTTCTCTCATAGGAATTATGTGTTCTTGAGGATCCTTGAATCCAATTTTCGTAACTTGATTTGTTCTCAAATTTTCTGTTATTTTTGAATACTGTTTGTATGATGTTTTGTGTATCCGAAACCAGAATTAATACGAAATTCGTGTGAGAAATCCTTGATGCTGTCATAGAATACTAGTGAGTAGTAGATCTGGAAATCTGAACTTTTAGGGATTTGGGCAAATATGTAGAAATGAATGTGTTATATCGTTATTAGTACGATGCTCTAAGGTTTCCCTAAGGTTTAGAGATTTGAGTTAATTGTGGGAAATAGGGAGGTAACCGTAAGAATCTGAGGTTATGACCAAGTGGCCAAATGATATGTATCGTTGAATATTAATATAGGTAAAACTTATGGGAAATTGAACCTTCGTGGCCAGAACCTTGACATTGTTATATGTCTGACCCTGAAGGGATTGAATATTAGATAGTGAGTAATTTTAATGTCGTAGAGTGTAATTGAAGGAAAAATTGTAATATGTTGTCCCTATAGGAATAGGAATATTCAAATGTGGGTAACTCTGAAGTACTCAGAGCAATTGCAGGGAATAGTGTTTTATGTGTTGCAAATGTTGTCAGATGAGCCTAATAAACCATAGAAGTTGTGCAGTTATTGTCGTATAACCTTAGGAATGTTTTAGTGATGTTTTGGGTTCTTTGAGTAAGTAATTCGCAAGAATAATTGAGCGAAAATCAATTCCAGAGCGTAACAGCGTCTTTCTGTCCGTTACGGATGTTCATGTTTTCGGTCGAAATTGTTTTGGACGTAACTTTGGATCCGTAAGTTCGTTTTGATCCCCGTTCGAAGCGTTGGAAAGCTAATGAACAGAGCTATAACATAGCATAAATAATGGAATTGTTTTCCCAATATTTTTATATCTAATTATGTTTGAGAAGTCAATTTTGTATATGTTTTAGTAACGAATCATGTTCTGGTTCAATGATGTCTTGGTGTTTTGATAGATGTGGGCCGAGATGGTCGAATGTGGACAATCTTGTGCGATTGTGGTAATTCCCGAGAGGATTACGGTGAGCGGATGGCTCGTGTGGATCAAGATTGATCGTGAGTTATGCATGATGTATTACATTGCATAATTGTGTTGACATGCATTTCATATCATGTGTCTTATGGAGATGGCTAAGTGGGAATCCATGATGGGTGCCTAGTTTCATCCGGACTTTATTCTGGAAGTTGTTGTGGAGATAAGTTGTAGTTCAGAGGAACGTATATACGACTTATCCGGATTCCGACGGGAATCGGGTTCTAGTGTGAACCGTATGAGATTGTGTTGGTACCACATGCATTGTGTCGAGTCAGTGAGTCACATTGCATTATTGTAATTGAATGTGGGTTATGAATGCCAAGTGATTAAGGTGGCACGTGTATGTGCGTTATTTGTGCTTATTTTATGTGTGGTGTGTAACTACTCCTTAGCATGTGTATTTCACCGTTTATTTATTGAATGTAGTTCTCACCCCGTTTTGGTTGTTGTGTCTGTGCTCTCTTGGGAGTACAGGTGACCAGGTACCTGAGTAGTGCTTGGAGTGTGTTGCTATTTGATCGAGTCTTAGGAGTCGCTCTGATACGTAACATGGGATGACGGGATTACGTTGTTATTTGACTACTTTATTTGTTTATTGTTACGTATCTTCATTTATTGGACTTATGTTGTATGACCTCGTGTCGAGGAGAATTATATTGGAGAATTGATTTGTATTCCGCTGCTTACTTGAAAACTAAATAATATTGATTATTTTAATGAAATGAAGTGACTTAGTGTGATATCCCACTGTGTTGGAGAACTCTGCTGAATTTCATGAATTGTTTCTATATATTTATTATATTACGCGTACGGGGTAAAGTGGGGTGTTACAATCTTGACGACTGATCATAACCTGAAGTGGTTCAGAGACTTTGTCAGTGATGCTGGGTTGCAAGGATGAGGAGGGGTGTACCTGCAAGGCACTCCGATGCTAAAGTAAGAATTGGGGGAAGGGAAGGCAAATATAAAGAGTGTATGTATTAGGGTGATTTGGAATGATTTTGAATACCCGACCGTCTCAAGTGAGAGGGTTTTTATAATGCCCCTAGAGCTTGGCCATTGGTCCCTATTTTTGGAGCAAGATATTCGCTCCCAAAGAATAGGTAACTGCCATAAACTAGCCGTTGGGATGGACAGAGGTGCTCGAAACTAGTCGTTGTCACGGGCAAGGGCGTGGTCGCAGGCACAGACATCGTGACTGTTTCTAAATGGTGAAACCATGCGCGAAGGGAAGGAATGTGACGAGGGGCAGCTGATCCTGGGGGTCAGCTGGCCAGCCTTCCTCGGCAGAGGGGCAGAGAAGAGAAAGCTTCACTTTTGCCTTAGTTGGCAGGGCTAAGGCTATTGGGCCGTTTTGGATGCAGAAGCGGATTGGGTCATGCCTAGCCATTGGTCTAGTCCGAAACAGTCATGGAAAAACATCTCAAAGTTGTGTACATCCTTGGGTCTGATCAATTGGTATATGTGTTTACTAAGTCCCTAGCATCCTATAAGTTTCTTGAACTCAATATTGTTCACTCCTCATGAGTTTGTGTGTGTGTGTGGGGGGGGGGACATTAGAGGTGTGTTAGGATAGTTAGTATAGAACTATCATAACTACCAAGACTAATAGAAGTCAGCTTAAATTGTATCTCATATGCTATAATAAGTCAACTGATTACTACTATAAATGCAATCATTTGCTCACTCTTTGTAGCTAACTAATCAAAATTCAATCAATGAAAAGTTTGCTATATCTGAAATGAACAACACCATAACCACGGTTGTTTATCGTGTATCACTTAAGTTATTTATTTATGAACTTAAGTGATACACGATTTATCGAAGTTTGTAACACTTACTTTATCACTTAAGTTCATAAATAAATAACAAATTGAAAACTATTTAACCACGGTTGGATATAACAACCGTGATCAAAGGTTTTCATGATAAATTTAAAACAAAACAAATTCATTATTTTCTTCATAACATGTCCTAAGTGAAGCTAGCAGAAATATACCTGAGTGAATCGCACACTCGAAGATACAACAGAGTCGCCGCCGAGCTTTATTTAATCCCAAAGGAGGGAAAATATCGATAGAACCCAAGGAGAAGAGAAACGAGTAAGGGAGTCAGTTATGCGAAGGGAAGATATTAGCACCCCACGCATCCGTCGTACTCGATGGGAACCATTCTGCTTGCTTCTCATATGGGTTATCTATCTAAAGGCTACTAGCTAAAGAGGGAAGGGAAAAGGGACAAAGAAATTGCTCGTAGAGGATTGGGGCCCTCGTGCCTACGTATCCTCATTGCACAATTTAGAGCTCTGTAGTTCATGGAACCAGGGAAAAGAAAGGGGAAGGTGGCTCGCCAAAATTTAGCAATCTCGTGCCTGCGCACCCTCATAGTGCAATGAGAAATTCAGATCCTATGTAGTTTGGAGAACAAAGACAGTAATGGAAAGAAACGGTGCCCAAACCAAGAGTGAAAGTAGAGGGAATGACTCTACTGGGGAAAACAAAAGAATGATGTTAAAACCAAGAAAGAAAGTCAAAAGAATGGTGTCGAAACCAAGAGAATAAAGGAGCAAGGGAATTGATTCAAGACAAGGTAAGGCCCACTAGGGATTCGGTATATTAACTGACAGACAGTGGTTAACCTAAGAAAGAGAAGACTGCGACTCTGAAAGGGAAAAAGGATGGTGTCAATAGACAGACTGTGATTTACTAAAAAAAGATATTTAGCCAAAAGAAGGCATTTAACTCTCTAAGGACTTCGATATGTTAACTGATGGATAATGATTAACCGAAAAGAAGAGAGAAGTCGGTCTTTTAACTGATGGATGGTGATCAACCAAAAGGAAGGGTGTAGAACCAAGTGAAGGTTGGGACCCAAGATAATGAGTGTGAAACCAAATGAAGGTCATGACCCAAAGGGGTTCGGTACACCAACTAACAAGCGGTACCTGACCGAGGAAAGGGTTTTCGAACCAAACAAAGGTTACTAACTCAACGACGAGAGTGTTTGAACCAAAAGAAGGTTTCTAACTCACAGGGGTATTGGTTTTAACAGACGAAAAATGATAAACTAAAAGAATGAGTGATGACCCAAGAGAAGGTGATTAATCCAAGAGGAACTCAATATGTTAATAGACATACAGTGGTTAACTAAGAAAAGGAGCAATTGGTATTTTAACTGACAGGTAGTGGTTAACCAATGTAAAAGGGAGAGGAACCAAGAGAAGGTTGCTTACTCTGCTAGTGATTCGGGTTTTTTACAGATAGACTATGATTAACCAAACGAATGGGTACAATGAACCAAGTAACAGTTATGACTCCACTGGGGAAGAAGCAAGTTGATTTTAACAGACGAACTATGATCAACCAAAAGGATTGATGGTGAACCAAGATAAGTTAATTACCCAAAGGAGAGAAAAGACTTGGATAGTAATGAATGACCAAGGATCGACTCAAGAGACACCACAGTCTGGGGATAGAGGTGACTATTCTAGATATCAGGGCCAAACATCCATACCCGAAATAGTCAGAATGAGGGTAGGATAGACTTCATTCTCATTCCTTCTCTAACAGCCAAAGTGTAGTGAGGGAATTGAAACCAACAGAGAAACGATGCAATTTGTACAGTGCTCCAATGCGTTGTGTAAACCTCCAGTTTCAGCAGAATCAAGAAAGAAAGGCTCTAAGGAGATCCTAAAGAAGAGAGCGGGGGGATATTCGTCAATCAAAACAAGGTCTCGATCAATCGACCAAAGGTAAAGAACATGCCAACAACCTTTCAAGAGAGTCGAAAGATCATCAAAGCAAGCGTGTGAAATAATGATTGCACAAAATTAAATTTGCTCAATGAAGAACAAATCTAATGTATCAAATCGAAATTGCCAAGCATTAACAAGGAAAAAGTTAGCATGCATCACTAATCATACTCATGTTAACACATAAACAAGAATTATGCAAAACATGCTTCAAACATGTGGTCAAATCCCAAAATAATCAAGGAAAACCATGCAATTAATCAAACAAAAAGTATTACAAGTAGATTTTGACCTAAAACAGTAGCATTAACATGTATACAAGTAATCACGTATAGCCATACCAGAAACTCATGCAAAATAACCCTTAAAAGCATGATTTTGGAAAAAAAATTATAGTGGTAACCGGTTACATCATGAAAAATAGAACTTGTAGAGGCGCAGACAGGTGCAGTAACCTGTCAACTCAGCAAAAAACAGCAAAAACAAAATTTTCAAAAGCACTTTTTAGAATCACTTATTTTATGTAATTGCAGTGGACCAAAGCATAGAAGAGGTGCAAAATTTATATTAATTCATAGTAAATAAAATCTAAAAGAATTGATCATGCAAAACAAGAATTCAAGCAACAAAACCTCAATTAAGAGCTACATTGTGAAAACTCGAAAATGATCGAAAGTAGCGAATTAAGCAAAAATCACCATCCTACAAGGTGGAGAATTGCCCTAGTAATTTTTGTAAGAAAAATTTGATGCGAAGAAGCAAAGAAAACTAGAGAATTCCAAGCTCTAGAGTAATTCGTAGCAAAACCAAAGAAAACACGATAAATGCTCTAAATATGAATTTGCACCAAAACTCTTGAAATGATCATTTCCAAAACTTGAATGGAAATAGAAGTTGCTTTAATTACATAAATCAAAGAAGAAATATAGTGGGTTGGAGTTTTATATCAAAAGAATAGCAAGCTCAATGTGAAGCTTGCTAAGCTTTAATGGTGGAAAAAAAGCTTTAGTGTGGTTTGGTGAAGAAGATGAAGATGATTGAGAGAGAATTGTAGAAAATTCAGAGAGAATTGAGAGTGAAGAGTGAAAAATGAGAGAATGATCAAGGGTCCCTTGCAACAATGTGAAGGTTTGTTTATGTGGAGCTTAGGTTTGGAGTGGGTTAGGTTTGGAACTTGGTTTAGAGCTTGCTTTAGAGTTAGTTACATCTAACTCACTGAGTTAGACGTTAACTCAGTTAGTTATTTGTTAACTCAGTGGGAGAATCCTAATGCAAGCTCAAAATCAAATGGTTCACATGCTTGGAAATAAGGGTGCATGGTGAGCATGATTAAAAGTGATGTAGTGTAGCAAATGCAAGTGAAATCTTGAAGTGCTTTGAAGTGTCTAGAATATTCCATATGATGCTAGAACCAAATAGATCAAAAGAGTGAGGGTGAAGCTACTGTCATGTGATGAAAATACTGATTTTTGGCAAAAACATTAGATGTAACCAGTTACATGGTGAGGTAACCAGTTATCTCAACCTGAATTTAACTTTCTGGGTTGAAAAATGCTGATGTAACCCGTTACTTCAGCAAAAAACAACAAAAACTTCACTTTTTTGGCTTGAAATTGAGTGCTTTGGTCGTGATTCCACATTTCCGTGGTTCAGCATTTTAACCTTGTGCTTTAATATATAGGCATAGAAACCCTTGTATTTTGCTTATATTGATGTTATGATGACTCTGTAAGGATGTGATTAACTGTGGCTTCAAAACTTTCTGAAATTCTGATAGATTAGGTTCGGTATATGAGAAAGGAATTCTGTAATTCCTTGAATACGTTGATCAAAATCTTCCGACAATAATGGTATCTTTTATTTTCCTTGGGTTAATTGCGGGAATATAAATAAAGGTACAAAGGATGAGATATTCCATCACCTATGTTGTGATGGTATATGTCAAAATTATACAATATGGACGTGGCATGGTGAGGTGGAAAAAAGCAAAACAGGGTGTCACAAAGTCACGAAGTTAATGAAGATGAATATATGGATGACCGGCTAGAAGATATGTTCCGTGATATTGGAGAATCTTATTTTCAGAAAGCTCATATTTATGTTACTTTATGTAGCGATAAGGACACCCCTTTATATAAGGAGTGCACAAGTTTTACACGATTGTCTGCGGTGTTAAAATTGTTTAATTTGAAAGAAAAAAATGGGTGGTCAGATAAAAGTTTCACGAAATTGCTTTATTTGCTAAAATAAATGCTACCAGAAGATAACAATTTGCCTGCTCGTTGTTATGATGCTAATAATATATTGTGTCCAATGGGTTTGAAGTATATCAAAATACATGCATGCTCTAATGACTGCATATTATACAGGAAAGAGTATGAAAATTTGGATCAATGTCTGGAATATGGAGTGTCGCGTTACAAGCTGAAGGACAACAATGGTGATGACAATGTTAGTAGGAAGAGTCTTCCTGCTAAAATGTTTTGGTACTTGCTAATAATTTCAAGATTCAAGATAATTTTTTATAATGCAAATGACGTGAAGAATATTATATGGCATGCAAATGAAAGAAAATGTGATGGAAACATATGCCATGTAGTTGATTCTTTGCAATGGGAAGAAAATTGATTCGTTGTTTCTTGATTTTGGCACTGAGCTAATAAACCTTAGGCTTGGGCTTACCATTGATAGAGTAAACCCCTTTGGTAATCTGAGTACTAACCATTCTTTGTGGCCTGTTCTTCTCACGATTTACAATCTATCTCATTGGTTGTGTATGAAGCGTAAGTATATGTTATTAAGTATGACGATTTCTGGACCACGACAACCTGGAAACGACATAGATGTTTATCTAAGTCCATTAATTGAAAATTTAATACTTTTGTGGGAAGAAGGCGCTAAAGTTGATGATGCATATTCTGGTGAAAAGTTTAAGATGCGTGAAATGCTATTTTTCATAATCAACGACTTTCCTACATATGGTAATTTATCTTGATATAGCGTCAAAGGACATAAAGCGTGTCCAATTTATGAATCTAATACATGTTATCACCAAATTGAGTTTGGAAAAAAGACTGTTTACCTTGGGCATTAAAAATTTCTAAAACTAGGTCATTCTTATCGTAGATTGCATAAGGCTTTTAATGAAGAGCAAGAGTTTGATATCTCTCCTAAACCTTTAACCAGGGATGAAGTTTATCAACAAAAGAAATGAATTAATGTTTTCTTTGGAAATAAAGAAAAAGGAAAAGGTCCAATTGAGAAAAGTATACGGAAAAGAGGTCTATGTTCTTTGATCTTCTATATTGGTCAAATATCAATGTAAGACATTATTTTGATGTGATGCACGTGGAGAAAAATGTGTGTGATAGTTTGATTGGAATACTTCTAAACATTCCAGGCAAGACTAAGGATATTAAGAATCCTCTTCTCGATATGGAGGCGATGGGTATACGAAAACAATTGGCTCCAAGGGAAAAGAACTTATCTGCCTCCGGCTTGTTACACTCTATGTAAAAAAGGAAAGAAAAAGTTTTTGAGATTGTTTGTATGGTATCAAAGTTTCCCAATGTTACTCATCAAACATCAAGAAAGATATATCAATGAAAAATATAAAGTTAATTGGTTGGAAACCTCATGATTGTCATGTCTTGATGCAACAACTTCTACCAATGGCTATCCATGGCATCCTACCAAAAAGTATGAGAGTAACTATAGCCAAACTGTGTTTGTTCTTCAATGCCATATGTAATAAAGTTCTTGATTTCAAAAAATTAGATGAAATAAAAGATGAATATACCATAATCTTGTGTCAATTGGAGATGTATTTTCCTCTATCATTTTTTGACATTATGGTTCCCTTACTTGTTCATCTAGTAAGAGAAATCAGATTTTGTGGTCTTGTTTATTTAAGGTGGATGTATCCAATAGAGTGATACACGAAGATCTTTAAGGAATATACAAAGAATCATCATCGGCCGAAAGTTTTGATTGTTGAAAGGTACATTACAGAAGAAGATGTTGAGTTTTGTACAAACTATTTGTCGGAAGCAGAGTTTATAGGAATTCCAACGTCTCGTCATGCTGACACTGAAGGTTGAGGTATTCAAGGTTTAAATGTTAAGTCAATGGCTCAAGATGTAGTTATTCAGGAACATTTCTATATATTGAATAATCTTGAAGAAGTTCAACCTTACATGGCTACTCACAAAAGACTTTTGAAGAAAAGATATCTACGAATGAGTGACAAGTTGTTGTTGATCGAGCATAACAAAAAATTCCTAGATTAGTTTAATAAAAGGATACCAAATGGCAATAGTGCATCCAAGATAATTAAATAGTTGTTATACATGCCAAAATTTAATGTGATAACTTGAAATGTATATGATATTGGTCATTATACCTTTTATACAAAATAAAAAGATGATCGTAGTACAATGCAAATTAGTGGGGTTATGGTTGAGGTCGAATCTATGTATTTCTTTGGTTCAAAAGATAAGAATCCAATATTGGCATCTAGTGAATTCTATGGTGTCATTGAGGAGATTTGAGAGATTGATTATGTTATCTTAAAAGTTCCTTTATTTAAATGTGTAGTGTGACTTTCGTGAACCTTCATTGGTTGCAACATGTGAACTTTTATATTTATCCTATAAAGCTTTCAAGGAAGGGGAAAAAATTTAAATAAACCCTGCAAGAATGAAAATGTTAAAAAACAAAACGAAAATAAATAGAACTGGAATCGGGGGTTGTTTATACTAAGGTAAGCTATTAACACCCTAAGCATCCGTAGTACTTTACAGGAACCTCTTGTATATATATGTGTTATTATTAATTAGGGAAAAAGTTTTATTGCTTTTGAGAGATGAAGAGTGTGAGAAATATTTTTGATGTTTTTGTAACATACATATGGAAAAAGGAATTTGTAAAAGAGGATGAAAAAGAAAAAAAAAATACTTGCCAAGGGTTGAGACCTTGTGCCTACGTATTCTCAAAAGAGAAATCAGAGCAGTCGTAGTTTGAAAATATGGGAAAAGCTGGAAGGAAATTTGTCAGGATTGATTGAAAAAAAGTTAAGAGATTTGAATGAAGAGTTGAAAGATTTGTAAAGGGAGATTCTTTTAAGAAGCATGAGGGCCCTTGTATGAACTAAAGGTGAAGAGGGTTTAAGAGGAGTTTCACCAGGAAACCTTCCTCTCTTCGTTGAGGTGTTCTAAGGTTGAACCAAAAGGATCGTGCTATGATGCTTGGATAAAGCCCAAGAGGAGGTTGTGGATTAAACTGTGAATATGAGTATCTGGGAAAGCGTCAGAAAATAAGATGAAGATGTGAATATCCATGAAAAACGTCGGAAGAGAAGAGAAGGTAAAAAATGAAAATCTGGGAAAACATCAGATGGAAAGAGAGAATATTCAGGAAAGCGTCAGAAAGAAAAAAAAAGTTGGAAATATCTGGGAAAACTTCGGATTTAAAGGAATGATAAAAAGGTTGCAATATCTGGGGAATCATCAAATTGAAAGAAAATGTAGGAATATTTGGGAAAGCGTCGGAAAGATAAAAAAAGAAAAAGGTTGCTCGCTAAGATCTCACGATCTTATGCCTAAGTATTCTCAATGAGTTCTTGAGAAATCAGAGCGACCGTAGTTCACCCTAAGGGGTATGAACTACAGAAAGTAAAGTTTTGATCACACGGTGGCGAGAGAAAATGTTTGATAAGCCGGGAAATCTAACATAACATAATGTTGTCATGCAAAGATGGACCAAAATTTGAGTTTTGTACGGAAATTCTATCCTAATGTTATCATGCTTGGATAAACATCCTAATGTCTTCCTTACTTCAAACCTTATTGAAAATTAAGTTTGAATTAAGAGATCCTAATGGAACATGCATACGTGGCAAAGCCTCACAGAATAAATAAACATACACGGCAAAGCATCGTGAAACCAGAGATATACATACATGGAAAAATATCATGTAAGTGAAAATACACACGGAAGAACATCGTGTCATAAATAAACATCCATCGAAAAACATCGTGGTAATTGAAAACAAACACGGAAGAACATCGTGGTAATTGGAAACATACACGGTAGAACGTCGTGGTAAAAAGAATCATACATGGAAAAAACATCATGTAATGAAAACATACACGGAAGAATATTGTGGTAATTGAAAACATACACGGAAGAACATCATGGTAAAAAGAATCATACATGAAAAAACATCATGTAATGAAAACATACACGGAAGAACATCGTGTTAAAAGCATTTAATCAAGAAAAATAATCAAGATTAATCAATAAGTATGGCATCACAAAGATTAAAGTTCAACAAAATAACAAGTTGAAATAAAAGAAATAAAAATGTTTAAGATAAATTCAATAAAGAAATTAACATGTATATGAAGTAAATCAATTATGAAATTAATAATCAACGAACTAATTTTAAAAGAAATTAACATCTTAAAATATTTTAGTCATTTCAGTAATTAAACAAATTTAACTAAATTAAATTAAATAAATCAAAAGAAATTAAAATTGAAATAAGGAAACATAAATTAAATTGGCCATGATAGTGTTGTGAAAATAAAGAGTGAGATTAGCAAAAATATATGGACATATTTAAAAATAATAATAATATAAAAATATATAAAGTTAAATGAAAATAAAAAATTAAATAAAAGGTCAATTAAGAAGAGGGAAAATCTTAGTATTATGGTATGAAGTATACTACATGTGTCGTAGAAGAGAATGTGAGAAAACAAGTTTAGTGAAATAGCTTGGGAGTGAAGAAAATGATGTAAGGACAATGACATAAGTTCATGACATAAGTTTGAATATGGAAGCACATGTTCTTTGAAAATTTAATAAAACAAGTTTGAATTGTTGAACGTAGAATGAAGAAGATTGAAAGTTGAATATTTAAATGAAGAAAATTTGATTCATTGAATGTGCATTGATGAATTTTGTAGTATATGTAGTAGTGTAAAATAATAAAAACAAGTTTATATTATATATAAATAATATTCAAATAATATAATATATAAATTCAATATAATAAAGAAACTAATAAAAATTAAGTTTTTTATAAACTTGATTAATAAAAAATAAAATTAATTAAAATCAAAATTGAAATCGGTAAAAAAACGATAAAAACTGTTCGTATCGAGGAGTCTGAAAATATAAAATGAATACACCAAAATGATCAGCAAAAAATATACGTATTAAAAAAATACAGTATTTTGTCAAATTTTGAAATTGATTTTACCTGGTAAAAAGGCTCAGACTGGTCAGAAAAGCGACCACGAAATAGCTTAAAAAATAAAATAAGCACACCAGGTTATAATATGCAAAAAAAAAACAAATTATGAATTGGCATCTGCAAATTTGATTTAAAAACTGCCCAGACACCGACTCTGTTTTGCACAGTTGACTTTCAAATTGACCAAAACACTTGAAAATTTAACACGTTATTTCTGGCTGATAATTTAAATAATATGCATGATAAAAAATATATAATATGATATGCAGATGATGTGATGTGAAAATGCATTCAGATGATCGAAAATAATTAAAATGAAGCGGGGTCAAAATTTATGTTATGACAGATGCCCCTATTTAATCTTCTTAGACCTGAAGGTATGAATATAAAAGAGTTTTAGACATTCGAGGTATACAGAGGATTAAACATCATAGTACCTAGAATTTTGACTGTGAATGCAGATGTAATGATATTTAATGAATGTTACTGTAAGTGCTCTTGATTGGCTGCATTTTGTGGCAAAACATTAGTGTATGTATGAATGTGATGTCTGATGTTGATACATTCATAATATGGACTGTGCAGGGTAAGTTAACTCAGCTAACTATAAGTTAAGCTGGATGTCATACTCAATGTTATGACATAGGTCGTATGACATCAAGCGCAGGTTTGTTATTCTGGTAGCTACAACTCAGGAAACAAATCAGAAGCTCAAGCTAGAATGCAGGAGACATTTTA
The DNA here is from genome assembly GCA_963859935.3 of Lathyrus sativus. NCBI lineage: Eukaryota > Viridiplantae > Streptophyta > Magnoliopsida > Fabales > Fabaceae > Lathyrus > Lathyrus sativus. Next base: position 88,788,904 of record OZ012736.1, read on the forward strand.
GAAGCCCTAGGGGAACTAATACGTACCTGATTAAAGTGGCAAGCGTGCAGAATACTGAAGAGAGGTTTTATTATGGATAAAACCTAATTTATTCACCAAGGCCCAAAGGACTGAAGCGGCTATAAATATCAGAAGGAGCAAGTCTGAAGAGAAACTCTTGACAGAAGATTAGAGAGTATTAATTACAGAATCCTTGTGTGTAAAGAAGGCTAGTCTTCACGTGTGAATTTTGCTTAGGAATACTTGTAATCCAAGCAATTGCCTGGTTGATGATTGCATTGGTTAGGTAGATTCTAGGTTTTGTCTCACTCAAAGCTGTGAAGCAAGAGTGTGTGAGTTCCTTGATCAAAGGTGTGAAGCAAGATCAAGGTGTGTGTGTGAAGTGTCTCTTCATACTGTTTTGCACTGTAATTGTGAATTAGAAATCATTGTTGTGTTATTGAGGGGGAGTGAGTGGGTATACTCAGGTCTAGAGTGTCTCTAGGTTGAAGTGTCATTGGGTAGAGATTAAGTGAGGAGTGTAAACTGGAGGTTTAACTCTGAATTGATTCTACTGATTGTGAATTTCCTCCCTGGCTTGGTAGCCCCTAGATGTAAGTGTTATTGATACTGAACTGGGTAAACAATTGTTGTGTTATTTACTGTGTTTATTATTGCTGAGTATTAGCTGTTAAGTAGCAGATGTCACAGTGGATGTTATAACCCTGGAAGTAACATCCATCGTGTGCTTGCCATAATTTTCAATTGGCATCAGAGCAGGCACCCTGCCTGTTTATCCTGGGTGAGATCTAAGGAAATCAAATTCTGGTACTATGGGTAAAGATATTGGATTCACCAATAGACCTTCAATTCTGGATGGTTCTAATTATGACTATTGGAAGCATAGGATGATTGCATTCCTATGGTCCGTAGACAGCAAAGCTTGGAGAGCTGCAAACTCTGGCTGGGAACATCCTGTGAAGACTCACAAGGATGGAGTATCTGTGCAAATTCCTGAAGAGGAATGGACCAAAGAGCAAGAGGCATTGACTCTTGGAAACACTAAAGCATTGAATGCACTCTTCAATGGTATAGACAAAAACATCTTCAGACTGGTTCACCATCGTGAACTAGCAAAGGATATTCGGGACACTCTAAAAACCACTCATAATGGAACTTCCAAGGTAAAAGTATCTAGACTTCAAATTCTGACCATAAAATTTGAAAGTCTAAGAATGAAGGAAGATGAGACCATTCATGACTTTTACATGAATGTTCTTGAACTAGCGAACACCTCAGGAGCTTTGGGAGAAAAGATGACTGAAGAAAAGCTTGTAAGGAAGATTCTAAGGTCATTACCTAAAAGGTTTGCCATGAAGGTAACAGCCATTGAAGAAGCTCAAGACATATGCCACATGAAGGTGGATGAACTCATTGGTTCCCTCCAAACATTTGAGATGGGGATGTGTGATCAAGCTGTGGAGAAAAAGAGAAAAAGTATAGCTCTTGCCTCAAACACTGTTAAGGATTCAGATGATGAAAAAGAGGAGAATCTATTAGAGGCAATAGCCATGCTTGGAAGACAGTTCAACAAACTGGTCAAAAGGATAGATGCTAAGTCTAAACCTTGTTCCAAAAGCTTGCCTGCTGTCAAAAAGAAATCTGAGGAGAAAGTCAATAAAGTACAGTGCCACAAATGTGAAGGATATGGACATATTAGAAAGGAATGTCCCACATACCTCAAAAAGAAAGGAAAGGGCTTAACTGTCACCTGGTCGGATGAAGATTCAGACAATGGATTAGAAGAGGAATCAACTAAACATGTCACTGCTCTGAACAGTGTGTGCATCTCTGATGATGATTCAAGTGATGAAGAGTTGTCTTTTGAGGAGCATGCAGCCTCATACAAAAAGATTCACATCAGAAGCACAGAACTGGTTCAGAAAGGAGAGCAGAAGAAGAGAACCATCAAGGAGTTAGAAGCTGAAAAGAGAGAGCATCTAGCTACAATTGACACACTCAGTAGTGAAGTATAGGAGTTGAAAAGTAAGAAAGATTAAATGGCAAAATCCATAAGGATGCTGAATTCTGGGACTGACACCCTAGAGGAAATCCTTCAGAGTGGACAGACCTCAGGAGATAAATCTGGTCTAGGATTTGTTGGGAAACAAAATCCTGTCTTGAAACTCAATAGGTTGCAGCCTGAACTTCAAAAGCTAAAAAGGATGTCACGAACAAAGTCACAACTTCCTCCCACAGAAATTGGAATCAAGTCAAGAGACACTTCCAAGGGCACAGAGGCTACCACTGTGGAAAACTTGGGCATATAAAAGCTGTGTGTTTCTGGCTGCATGGATTTCCTAGCTAAAGCAAGACCAAACAAGGTAAGCATGGAAAAATGCAGCATCATGCTACACATGGAAAAAGACAGCATCATGACAAGCCTGGCAAGAGGCATCATCTGGGTAAGAAGGAAGTGCATAACAGGAAAAATTAATGGATAGCCAAGAATGTTGCATTAGCAGTTCACACTTCTCCAAGGATGCCTACCAATGAAGATTGGTACTTTGACAGTGGCTGCTCCAGGCATATTACTGGAATTGAGGATCTGTTGATCAAACTAAAACCTCATTCAACTAGTCATGTAACCTTTGGTGATGGAGCTAGAGGAGAAATCACTGGCGCTGGACAACTTGACAGTTCTAAAGCTCTAGAATTGAAGGATGTCCTGTTAGTTAAAGGACTCACTGTTAACCTAATAAGCATAAGTCAGCTATGTGATCAAAGTTTAAAAGTCCACTTTTCTAAAGACAAGTGTGTGGTGATCAATGAAGAGGGTAAGGAAGAAATGAGGGGATCTAGATCCAAGAATAACACTTACCTATGGGAGCCCAGAAGTAACATAAATGGACTGGTTAATGAGGAAAAGAAGGACCACCTAGGGCTAGAGAAAAAAACCAGGTCCAACTCATCAGCAAAAGGATCCTCAAAGTATGCTTCAGAAAGAAGGACAGGTTGTAAGAAAAGTCAGGTGGGAAGGCTAGACAAGACGGGATACCCAAAGATTGGTCATCAGGTAAAACTAGATAGGCTATATTGGAGCCTGATGGAGTCCATGGAGGATACCCTTTAGAAAAGAAGCAATATCACTCCTGATGTCATGACCTTATTCTGTGACATCAAGGGCACCATCCAAACAAGCTCTACTGAGTTCAAGGGAGACAGGCTTAGGGGTAACGTGTCGAAATGGCAAAAAGCCTGTGCAAAACCTAGTGGCTATGTCTTAAATATTGCTGACAAGGATTCAAGAAGCATCAAGGAGCCTCAATTTAAAAAATTTAGTTCCGCTAGTGCTGATGAGTTATAGCAATTAAAGGGAATGGGGAATTACATTTTGAAATTAAATCATTTAATGATAAGTCAAAACAGTAAGTTCCCTCCTAGTGGACAATCGCACCTCACTCCCACGTATATAACACACTCCCTCTACTCTTGGTATCTTCACAAACACTCCAGCTTCCATACTGTCTCAAACAAGCACAGAAAAGTTCCCTCATCTCAATCAACGTCACCAACTATGGCGCAACCAACCTCCAGAATTAACAAAAGCAACGATGAGGCAAACCCTAATGAGATTCTAGAGGTTGCACCACTTCATATGATGACTCCTGAAGGATTGCTGGTAAAGAAACCTAAAAAGATGCATGCAAGACGGCCTAAAAACCTTGGCTCATGTCAAGCTCCTCCTACGACTGCATCTGATGACCTAAATACAGAGGAAGCTAGACTAAAGCACCTTGAAATTGCTGCGATGGTTGCTAGTGCTCTCAACATTCCCACATCATCTACCATTACGGGGACTGAGCCTAATCAAGGTGATCAAGTTGATGTCCCACACAATGTCAAAGCATTGAGAAACAACACTCTAGAAGGGAATAATAAGGATGAAAGGTCTGATAAAGGGAATGATGATTTGCAAGGAACCAAAGATGTTGAGGTAGTAGACCTAGAAGAGTATTCTGACAATGATCTCATAGCAACGATCAATCCAGGCATAGCCAAATGATTGATGAAAAGGAAAGGGAAAAAGGTGGCTGACCAAAGCTCACCCAAGAAAAGGGATGTTGAGAAGACTACTAAGCAAGAAGCTTCCACCAAGAGGGCTGGAACTAAGAGGGCTCGGGTTGGACCCTTCAAAGGGTGGAGCAAGGTAACCATCAAGAAGAGGAAGATTGAATCAAGACCAGAACAAGAAACAAATTCTGATGTTGCTATGGATGTCACTAACACCCAATCTAAGAGGAAACCTGCTTTCAGCAAGCTGGCTGAAAAAGTCCCTGAGGTGCCTATTGATAACATATCTTTCCACTATCCATCATGTGTTAATAGATGGAAATATGTGTATCAAAAGAGGCTGGCTTTGGAAAGAGAGTTAGCTCAAACTGCTCTTGACTGCAAAATGATCCTTGGCCTTATTCATAAGGCAAGCTTGATGAAGACTGTCACTCACTTTCCACCATGTTATGAGATTATTGTGAAAGAATTCATAGTGAACCTATCAGAAGCATGTGCTGATAGGAAGTCTAGCGAGTTTGGAAAAGTATATGTAAGGAGAAAGTGTATAAATTTCTCGAACTCCATCATCAATAAGTATTTGGGGAGACCACATGCAGGAAAGTCTGAACCTACTGTATCTGACCATCAAGTGTGCCAAGAGATAACTGCTAAACAAGTCAAGAACTGGCCCTCCAAAGGGAAGCTAGTGGCTAGCAAACTCAGTATGAAATATGCTATGCTTCACAAAATTAGTGCACCAAATTGGGTGCCTACCAATCATAAGACGACTGTTGCTACTATTCTGGGAAGATTTTTGTATGCTGTAGGGACAAAAGTTGAGCTCAACTATGGGACCTACATTCTTGAGCAAACAATGAAGCATGCTGGGAGTTACAATGTCAAGGGACCTATTGCCTTTCCATCACTTATATGTGGAATCATCTGTGATCAGCATCCCAACATCATCAAAAAAAGTGATATAGTATGCAAGAGAGAAACTCCTTTGTCATTCAATTACAAATTGTTTAAAGGAATGCATGTTCCTGACATTGATTTAACTTCAGCTGAGACATCCACTAAAGGTCCCAAAACCAAAAAGACTGAAGTCATGGCAATCATTAGAGAAACATGCAAAGAACTGGAGGCAAGGAAGAAAACACTTGAAAAGCTGCTACAGTCTCTTGAACAAGATGAGGATACATACTGCTCAAAAGATGCTACCAAGGAAGATGATGGTACTATGGAAGATGGTAGTCAAGAAGTTGGTTCAGAAGATGCTGATGACTGCTCAGGGAAAGGAGGTGACACTACAACAAACAGCTCTGGAGAAACTAGTGGGGACGAGTCCAGCCCAGCTACAGAAGAGGATTGATGACTTGCAACACACACCACTGATGGCTGAAGTAGTGCATAAAGGAGTACTGCTGGTTGATAAGTTAGAATCATGTGAATCTTGTGTAAACCACTGAATTTTTTTATGCTCTGCTTGAGTTATCTTTTTGTAATATAACCCCTAACAATTGTCATGTTACAATGAATGATTTGTGCTACGTATTTAGTAAGATCCTAATTTGTGGCTAAAAAGGGGGAGAGAGTGTTAAATAAAAGCATGAGCAGGTACAACAGATGGAAGAATTGGTTCAGATAACCAATATGTAACACAGGTTATGTGGTAGTGGTAGTAACAACAGGTGGAATATGATATTAGGACTTTCATATGTGCAGGTGTAACTACAGGTGCTGCTGATGATCTGTGGTATAAGAACAGATGCTAGTGATGTGATACCATGTATGCTAGAACTAGGAGCTATGTGCTGAAGTAGCTAGGAGCTAATCTTGTGTGAGTAGTGTGCATCCCTGCAGGGGGAGTAACTTTATGTCTGCAGGAGGAGTAACTCTATGTGTTACTAACTTAGCAAAGAGTGACATCTGTAGTGATAACAAACAGATGGCTAACAAGGTGAGTGTCAACAGGGCTAAAAGCCAACTGTGAGGACTCTGAGAGCTTGAGCAACAAGTGACTTACCTGCATGACAGGACATATGTTAAGTCTTCTATTGTATATAAATATCTGGTGTAAGTACAAAGTGTTTTAGCCAAAATTTTGCCAAAGGGGAAGTTTGTAAGTTCTCTTGATTGGCTGCATTTTGTGGCAAAACATTAGTGTATGTATGAATGTCATGTCTGATGTTGATACATTCATAATATGGACCATGCAGGGTAAGTTAACTCAGCTAACTATAAGTTAAGCTGGATGTCATACTCAATGTTATGACATAGGTCGTATGACATCAAGCGCAGGTTTGTTATTCTGGTAGCTAGAACTCAGGAAACTAATCAGAAACTCAAGCTGGAATGCAGGAGACATTTTAGAAGCCCTAGGGGAACTAATATGTACTTGATTAAAGTGGCAAGCATGCAGAATAATGAAGAGAGGTCTTATTATGGATAAAACCTAATTTATGCACCAAGGCCCAAAGGACTGAAGCGGCTATAAATATCAGAAGGAGCAAGTCTGAAGAGCAGCTCTTGACAGAAGATTAGAGAGTACTAATTAGAGAGTCGTTATGTGTGAAGAAGGTTATTCTTCACGTGTGAATTCTGCTTAGGAATACTTGTAATCCAAGCAATTGCCTGGTTGATGATTGCATTGGTTAGGTAGATTCTAGGTTGTGTCTCACTCAAAGCTGTGAAGCAAGAGTGTGTGAGTTCCTTGATCAAAGCTGTGATGCAAGATCAAGGTGTGTGTGTGAAGTGTCTCTTCATACTGTTTTGCATTGTAATTGTGAATTAGAAATCACTGTTGTGTGATTGAGGGGGAGTGAGTGGGTATACTCAGGTCTAGAGTGTCTCTAGGTTGAAGTGTCATTGGGTAGAGATTAAGTGAGGAGTGTAACCTGGAGGTTTAACTCTGAATTGATTCTACTGATAGTGAATTTCCTCCCTGGCTTGGTAGCCCCCAGATGTAAGTGTTGTTGACACTGAACAGGGTAAACAATTGTTGTGTTATTTACTGCGTTTCTTATTGCTGAGTATTAGCTGTTAAGTAGCAGATGTCACAGTGGATGTTATAACCCTGGGAATAACATCCATCGTGTGCTTGCTAGAATTTTCAGTTACAAAAATATTTTGAACACTGTGACGATTGATACCATAGGATACAAACTAAAAAAACAAAATTTTATTGGGGATGTATGATATTATGGAACTTTGTCGAGGCGACAAAGAGTATTCAATAGTTTTTGGAAAGAGATGGATAAACCCTGGAACAGAGATACAAACATCTGGAAAAGCATCAAATGCGAAAGAAGTATCATACTCTGGAAAATATATCAGAAACATCTAGAAAAGCATTAAATGTGGAATGAGATCAGATCTAAGGATATGCCAAAGACTTTTGAGAAAGCAATTTAATTTTACTGTGGGACATCGAGAAAAGCATTGAACGAGGAAGACAACAGAGACATTCAGGATATCATTGAATGTAGCACTCTGGAAACATATAATAATCATCAAGAAAAACCTTAGATGGGATGGAAACTAATTCAGAGATTTTTAAGAAGACATAAAGAAAAGCATTGGACGAAAAGAAAACAAACTCGAAGGTGTCGCTACTCCGGAAAATGCAATGATGGAGAGGCGAAAGTGGAAGAACATAAGAGTCGCCATCGAACTTTACTTATCCAAAAAGGGGAAGGAAAACATAGAGAAAACCCCAAGAAGGAAAAGGATAAGATGGTCTCGCAACCAAGAGAAAGGGTTCGGAAGTCGATTATGTGAAGGGAAGGCATTAACACCCTTCACATCCATCATACTCGATGGGAACCATTCATTTGTCTATGTGTAAGGATATGTGCTAAATAATGATGCTTTCTAAAAGTGTTCTAAAGGGAGAGAAGGGTAGGAAACAAAGAATAGAGAGGAAAGAGAAGATGGAAAAGGGGGAAAAGAGACTCGGTAGGACCTCACGGTCATATGCTTACGTATTCTCAACGGGTATGAGAAATTCAGAGTCAACATAGTTTGAAGGACTACGGGTAAAAAATATGGAAGTGTGCTCGCCAAGGATTGAGGTCCTTGTGCCTACGTATCTTCAATTAAAAGAAGTGAAGAATCAGAGCGTCTGTAGTTCGAACTACGGTTTGTTGGTGTTTTTTATAGACGATGCCAACGTGCACATTCTAGCAGTTAGGTATGTTACAGCTCGCTTGTGGAGTCTTAGGTGTTACCTGTTTGCGATAGAATGGACGTAAAATGTCCTTTTTGAAAAAAAATAGTTTTCGCCATCAAGGTAAGATGTCACATTTGATTTTTTGACAATTGGTTTTAAGGGTGAAATAGGTCCTCGGATAGTAACCCCTTACAGATAGTACCCAATTCTTTATCTCAAAAGGTTTATTGTGAGAATGATGTGGCGAATATAGTCACATCCTCATTTTGAAAGACGAGTATCGAGACCACACACTCTAAAGTGAGTATCTTAATACTCGGAGAGGAAGAAGCCTTTATTCAATCCTCTCTCTTTAGTTCAATACAAAGAGAACCTTATTCTCTTATTAAAGATGTTTTGATTTTGAATGGTAAGTACTTTATGATAGTGAACCCTAAAGGTAATTCCAAGTACTCAAGATAGGAGAAGGCCTTCGCATAACCACTCCACAACCATCCAAGTTTATTAGGAAAAGAGTTTTGAAAATTCACTTGGTATAAAACCAAGGTTTTTAGACTCAAGGACACAAAGAAATAGAGAAAAGGTTTTAAAAAGAAAGAGTGGTGAATAGATCAAGATAGGTTGATGGCGATGCGCGAAGCAATCGACTTGCAAAGGTGGAATACATACAAGGTTAATGTGAGGTTTAATGGAAGAGATAAGAAATGAGAAATAGAATAGAGGAGAAACCCTAAGGTGTATACCACGTTAATGGGTTTTGAAAATGACTTGACATTGGATCAAGCCTTATTTGTTCTTTATTTTGAAAAGGTCTTTTAGCCTAGCTCAATTTTATCTTTCTTAACAATAAAGCAAGCAAGCATGAAAAGAAACTAAGCTATTTTATTGTAATTGGGGGAGAGGGATACATAATGCCCACCAAGGAGGGAGATGATATGTAAAGTATGAAAGAGGTAGAGAAATTATGAATGAAACAAGTTATCAAGAATTCATCTCAAGCAACCAAAGCAAGAAGAACTCAATCAAGCCAAGTAAGAAGGAACTAGCAAGTATGCAAGACAACACATGTTTCTAATTTAAATAAAAACAATAATGAGGCATACAAGTAACACTCATTCACATTTGAATCATCTAAGCATGCTCAAAGAAGTCACACACCGACACTTAAACATTTTAGGCAAAGGTAAATCAAATTGTGCACAAGTGTACATGCCTTGAAAAGTTAACCACACATCCATAATGAACAAACCAACAAAGTGAATCAAGTAAGATGAGAAACAATAAAAGGTCAGAATCTATATCACACCATGAAAAGAGGCACAAGAGCATTCACCATGAATCAAAGAAAGGATTAGGCATATGCAAACAATTATCTCATAGAAACAAAGAAACAATGGACAAGATTATGCAATTAAAGCATGTGAACATGAGAGGTCAGAAGTAAACACAAGCATTTTAAAGTGTATTTAACACCAAGACATCAAAGAAATTCAATAAGAATCAAACTCAAAACATGAGCAAAGAACTAGGCATGCATCATTCCTTATCAACCTTAAAAGAATTCAAACATTCATATACAAGAAAAAGGATTCAAAAGTCAAGCTATACATAATGAATTAAAGGAAATAAGAAGCTCAAACATGGATTTCAATTCAATTAATATCACCAAACATCAAATGGATTCATGCAAGAACAATGCTAAAAAAATTAGGTCAAAGTATGCATAATATCATGGTTAAAACATCGATCAACTTGACATAGCATTAAAAAATAGAAAAATCATCCAATAAAATCCACATAAAAGCTAAAACTAATGTTCATTCACTCAAGTGTGTGTGTGTGTGTGTGTGCGCAAAAGGTTTATAAAATAATGGCACAAGAACATGCACAAAACCAACCAACAAGATAGGGTACTTCACAAGTCGAGCATAAATCGAAGGTCACAAATAATCAAATGACAAGAATACCAAACAACATCATCAAAAATAAGGTTAAAAGCATCCAATAATCCAAAACTTAATATAAGGGTAAAAGTGGAAACACCCTTCAAGAATAATTCAAAATAAAATAGAAAAATAATTTTAAAAAAATAAAATAAAAATGTGACAAAAAAAGAGACATTGAAATGTCTAATAAGTATTTTTGGGATTTTTCATGATAAAGAAATTAATAAAAATAAATCAAAAAAGAATAGAAAAGAAAATGACCAAAAAAAAAGAAACAAGGGAATGGGGGTGTAACAACAAAAACATTAACAACTGAAGTGTTGTGTGTACGCTGGTGGGCCCAAAATGTGGGTGTGTGAGTAGCAAACATGCAAATCCCTACTCACTTATGTCCAGAAACTAAACAAAAATAGGCCACGCAACAATCATTAACTGAGGTGCTGCCTTGTCAGCACCACCTGGCCAGACACGTAGGAAATGTCAAAGGGTCAAAACCCTTGCCACATAAAAAAAACCCTAGACGCCGGAGAAAAGTTGCGGTTGTCTTCTCCAGGAAACTCGCCAGAGCTGTAACTTCATACCTCACCAAAACGTGAAAACAAAAGCACTATCCTACTCGCTTTTCACTATAGATCCCATATATGGCATCCATTTTCATTTTTAAACACTTTAAAGCCCTCAAAATCACGCACGATAATCACACACTCAAACTGAAATCTCAATAAACCAACATGACATCAACATGGGTTTACTCTACATGATCTTATAAGTTTAAAAATGGAAACCACAAGTTCATACACACGTAAAATGCAAGAGAAAATGAGTGAAGAAATTTTACCAAATGGTGAGCTCGGGTAGCCTTTAAACTTCCTCAAAGCTTTCACAATCTTCTTCCTCTAGCTCCAAGGACTCTCAAGGATGAAGATGGAAGCAAGAAATGAGATCAAAAGCGCTTGAAAATTGAGATTCAAAGAGAGAGACTTTGAGAATGAGAGAGTGCTTTAGGGTTTTGATTTTATCCAAATGAAATAGTTGTTCCTTCTCTTAGGGTTTTTGGGACTTTATACTAAGGTTTGGTGTGGTTAAGATGCTTGTTACTATGGTTAAAATGTGGTTATTGATTTTGTGAAAATTTTGAAAAATGAGGGCATGACACGAGTTCTCTCACATGTCATGGGATAAAGGTTGTTGCCTTGGTCATGGTGAGTGGTTGCAAAGCATATTCAGACTGGAGAGATCTATGTTGTACAAGTTTTGTGAATTCTCCTTATGGTATGAAATTGGAAAAAATGGTGCATATGGTACATAAAGTGTTTGACCATTCATGGCAATGTTTTGGCAAGGATTTAGGCAAGGTTATACATATGATATTGAGGTAAAAAGCTTGTTGCAACAATGGCTCGTTTTGGTGCATGAAAACATGACAAGATGAACCATTACTCCATGAAACTTGACTCAAATGGTGCATTCTCTAATCAATGGAAAGAAGGAATAACAAAGAGAAACTCTCATGTTAATTGCATGTTGAAAAGGTTCTTGGAAACATGAGAAAAGTTGAGTGAAAGTCATGTCCTTAAATATGTCATCAAAAGAACATAGAAAAATTCTAAGTCATGGAATTTGACAACATTGGACACCATTTTTGAAACAACATAACTTGGGATATATTTATCCAATGAGGTAGTTCTTATAATGGTTGCAAAGATTAAAGAAAGCTCTTCAACTTTCATGTTGTGAGAAAATTCAATTGAGGTCAAGAACTTAGTGAAAAATATCTTGGATGTTTGGTTGAAAAATCTATCTAGCCCCTTGCCAATTTTTACATCTTTGAAACCCTAATTTGGGAGCTCCATAACTCAATCTCTACACATCCAATGGAGATGATCTAGTACTCAAAAGAAATCTTGGAGGATGCTCTACAACTTTCATGTTCAAGGAAAAATCATTTGATGCTTGAATCATCATGTAAAATGGGATTGAAAGTAGGTATCTCAAATTGATTTTCTATACTTAGAAAAATTTCTAAGTGTTGAAATATCATAATCTCCTTTTCTCCAACTTTAACTCATCATATCTCCTAAACCATGAATCTTTTGGACATGTTTCCTTCCAAAAACTTGTAGTTAATGATTTCCTCTTTAATTTGATAGCAAGTTTGCCTTCATTGGATCAAAAATGAGAAAGTTATGGAAATTGCAAGATGGCTAGAATTAGGGTTTTCTACACTTGGGAAATTTTCAATTAAAACCCTAATTTAGTCAAACTCTTGATTTTATGTTTCTACTTGACTTTCCTTGTTATAAACACATGAAATCACTTGAAAAGAAATCCCATGCCCTTTATTGACCTTGAGATCCAAGATTTTAACCTAATTGAATCACATTTGACTTTTGTTGACCAGATGAAACCCTAAGACCATTTCCATTGACTGAGGCTCTTGTGATGGCTTGTGATGCCACATAATCCATGGAGAGGACCCTATAGGTGTGTGTTGAGCTTTAGAATCATGTCTTTCCCAAGGAACTAGCCATGGGCCTCCTTTGAACCAAAATCTTCACTTGTTATCCATGACATAGGAGAAGAAGAATCAATGCTTGCATTCTTTATTCAAGTGGTTGAGTGACATGCCTTGATGGTGATGGATACCTTGTGATTGGAAAATTCCACAAAGTTGAGCTTGAACTCTTGATTGAGCTTTGAAAATGAAGCTCTTCTCTTGATTGTTGAATAACATATCTTGATTTCTTGTCTAAGATCCATGCTAGGTGCAAATGCCAATGCAAATCATAATTATACGGAGGTTAAAGGTTAGGGTGAAAAAAAGGGTGTGACAAAAGGAATATTAATGACATCCATAAAATTTTTAAATGTATTAAAATAACTTTGAAGGTAAACCCGAAACATTTAGAAATGTGTTAAATGAATGGGAACAAATTTTGGAAGACTGGAAGAACAATGGACATATCCGAAAAAGCATCAGATAATCCATCAGAACAAAAGTTGCATCTGGAAAAGCATCAGATGAGAAAAGTCATATCTGGGAGAGCATAAGATAGACATGAACAGAGTTCTAGAAGAGAAGTCAGAGCAAGTGCGGCATTTCCAAAAGAGCAATAAGAGCAAGTGCGACATATCTAGAAGAACATTGGAATGAACACAAAAGGGTTCTAAAAAACATCAGAATGAGTTTTGAAAAAACGTCAAAACAAAGAGACATATCTGGAAGAACATCGGGTAGACTTGTGGAAGAACTTCAAAATAAAGAGACATATCTAGAAGAACATCAGATAAACACAAAGAGAGTTCTGGAAAAACATCATAACAAAGACACATATCTGAAAGAACATCATATATAGTTTTAGAAGAACTTCAAAACAAAGAGACATATCTGGAAGAACATCAGATAAACTCAAAGAGAGTTTTGGAAAAACATCATAGCAAATACACATATTCGAAAGAACATCGGATAGAGTTTTAGAAGAACTTCAAAACAAAGTGACATATCTGGAAGAACATTGGATAAGACATAAAAGTATAGGTGCCAAGTAAGTTAGGCTTTGTAGAAAGGTAAGATGTTGATAACAACACGACCACTAGTGAGTGCAAATGAGGATTAAAACATACTTGATTTCATAGTATATGAAAATGTTATGATGTATGATTAAATGTATGTAATGCAAATGAGGATTAAAACATTCTTGTTATGCATGATGTACGAAAATGCTGACAACAACTTTAGACTCTTTGAGGAGTGAAAATCAACAAGTTTATACTCTTTTGGGAATTCAAAAGACTGGAAGACTGATTCCTCAATACGAAGATCACTGCCACTTTGCTTAAGACCTTGAAGATGTTGTTTGTTGAACACCTCTTTATCATACTGGTAAATTGTATCAAGTTGATAATCCTTGGAGGAAGGTTGTAGAGCTGCTTGGGGATTTTTTTAAATAAATTGCCCCAGACTTGTTGACTATTGTAGATGAACTGATTGTTGCTTCAGTTGAATGATAATGAATGTATCTTGTATACTTGGAAGGCTTGCCCCTAGTAATGAGTCTTAAAAGTTTTTGAATAAACCAATTCTGAGAAGGACATGCACTGAGCAACAAATCTAGAACTGATTCTCGACAAGATCTGGAAAAAACTTTCCCTTGATAGGATTATTGACCAAGTTTCTAAACCATTTTGAAAATTCATTGAGAGGAAATATAGTTTGCAATCAAAAAGTGTTTATTTAAACATAGCAATTTTAATGTAAAGTTCATGCAATTTTTTTTTAAACAAAATCATTGTTTAGAAAATGCAAAGCAATATGAGTTTCTAGTTAAAAACACGGTGGTTTTAAAAACATTCAGAATGAAAAGTAAAACAGAGGTATAATACCAAAACAAATGATTTGAAAAAAATGATTTTGGAGTCAGGTTACGCAACCTTGCTATAGTATGCTTTCGAAATAACCTTGCTTCAATTAGGTCTTGTAAGGGTTATAACATGGCCTGGTTCACAGTTTATGAAAGAAAGATAAAGGCTCAATGTTTGTTTGTACCCACCCTAAATTCGTGATGTTCTCCAGTCCTATGCTCAATTAAAGTTAAATTGTGCATTTAGGTTCCAAAAGGTTTCGAAATTGTACGGATGATAGTGATGATGATGGTCCAGAAGTCTTGAGACGACATCTACTGCTTCTTTACAATATTTAGTTATTTTCTTCTGTGTGGAATTTTTTAAGATCGAGCATTTAAGGACCTCTTCTTTGTGTTATCTCTAACTTTTTCTTGACCTATTTCATTTGAAATTTAGATTCAGCGGGACACCCCAGTTTTTGCCTAAGTCTCCTTCATAGGTTTTGACTTAGCGGGCTTTTTCTTTTGATCTTTCTTCTTGGAGAGAAAGTGACGAACCATCATTGGATTTTGATTTAAAAGGCATCTTCGAAACTTGCTTGTTGTATGTATGAACTTCCCATCTTTCTTAGCTTTTGCCTTGAAAGGGACTCGACTCATTCTTTGAGTAAGGACTTCTTAACGATCCTTTGCACAACATTCATTCACTTGATTTGAACCCATCCTTTCAAAAGCATCTTTGACACATGCTTATTGTATGTAGACTTTTTGTTGAAAGGTTTATTGCATGAAACTCTTTGAAATTTAATGCACAATCTAAGGTAAACTGAGAACTAACCTGCCCCTGGTTAAAATTATGGGTTTTTTATAAAGAAAGAAAATCCTACTTCAAGGCTGAAAGGGGTTAACGAGGGATTATCTTCCTTATATCTCTAGTGTTTGGGAATTTAAAAAAAAATGCCTTACATCTCCAGCAAAGTTTATTTGAAAGCATACCAATATCAATTATGGGTATTACATTTTCATCATCCTCCCACAAATATTTGCATAGTCAAAAATTTGAAAAAGAGGTGTATATTTTTTTGAAAGAGAAAGCATAAAGATATGAATAAATAGATGATTTGAATCAAAATATTGTACATTCTCATTTCATTAAAATTGACATTTAAAGATAAACAAGTTCGAAAGCAAATAAATATGATACAGATAAGGAAAATGCAAAGTAGAAAGAAACAAGGCCAATGAATAATCAAACATCAAGATGAGTTGTCCTGTCTTTGGGAAGTAACTGAGCTGAAGTTGGTTGCAGCTTCAATTTATATATTCTGACAGAGGATTGCGCTGGAAATTCGGATTGGTATCGTGAAAGCTGAGGAGCTTGTCCTTGATCAAATCCCGCACTCTAGCTTTTAGTGCATAGCAGTTTTCTAGGTCGTGACCTGCTGCTCCTTCACGGAATGTGAAATAAAGGTCAGATATGAACCCAGGTGGAAGTGGATTTGGAGGAGGAGGTAGAGCCTTACTGGTAATCCATCCTTTTTGAACCATGGCCAGATACAATTCAGTGTATGTCAGGAACATGATCACATTGAGTCCTATTGCAGTTCTGGTATTGTCCCACAACTGGGCGTTGAGGAGCTTGAGTCGGTTGAGCAACAAACACATGAGTGGCAGCAGTAATATGAGCTTGATTAGGCTGCTGAGGTCTATAATGAGGTTTCCTGTCCTCATTTAAGATAGAATTGGTCTGATCTTCCATCCTCTTTAGTAAGTTCCCATAGAGTTTCTTTACAATGTTGGAAGATTCTGCAACTTTAGATACATTCCAATTCTTGATGCCTTCTTCGAGTCTTTGGCCAATGGTGACCAAGCTTGTGAAGCTTGATGAGACACTGCCAATCATCTTTCCCAAAAGAATGAAGACAAAGTGTCTAAGAACATTCCCGTAAGTTATTTTTCTTCCAGAGGAAGTTCGACTTTAGAAGCTATCTCTTTCCACCATTGAGCATATTCTTTGAAATTTTCTTTCTCATTCTGAGTCATGCTCTGGAGTTGATGACAGTCTAGAGTCATGTCCATGTTGTACTTGTATTGATACATAAAAGCATTGGCAAGATCCTGAAATCAATGAATGTTCCCCCGTTCAAGGTTCATGTACCATTTAAGTGAAACCTCACTAAGACTGTCTTGAAAGTAGTGGATGAGCAATTTTTGATTATTAGTGTAGGCAGCCATCTTCCGGAAGTACATAACCAAGTGGTTCATTGGGTAGGAGTCGCCTTTGTACTGTATAAACTCAGAAGTCTTGAATTTGGAAGGCATAACAAAGTTAGACACAAAACACATGTTGTCTGCATCAATACTGAAGAAGTTGTTTCCTTCCATGACTCTTAGTCTCTTCTCCAAAGTCTGATATTATTCATTGACATCATTAGGTTCAACATCCATATTATCCTCACTTTGAGGACTGACATTGTAATCAATGTTAGGATTCTCATAGGGAATTCTAGCATTATGTACCACAGGTCTGGATTCTGAAAAGACAGGAGCTTGAAACCCTGGTCTTGAAGCATGACCAACCAAAGTGGTAGTGACCTGTGGTGGAGAGAAATTGTGAGGAAATCCAAATTCAGGCCATGTAGATGGTGACATCTAGACATTCTGGGGTTGAACAATAACACTTGTAATTTCTTGGATGACAGTCCTCTAAGGTGGCTCCCCTTTGGAAATTAGGACCTGAAGAATCTCCGTTAAATTAGTCATGCTTGACTTCAGATTGTTAATTTCCATTCTGATCTCTGTATTATGCACTTCTTGTTCTGACATTTGTGTCTGACGTTAGCTCTAGTCCCGTATCAGTGATGAGGAATCAGTTTGACGACTTACAGGTGACTGAAATATAGACAGTTGGAATGAATTGTTGGATGAATCATACATATGTATGAATTATGCGAGGAATGATATGCAATGCTTATGCAACACAGGATATAGTTTACATGTAATAGGATCAAAGATTTGAAAGATTTGAAAAAGATTAAAGAACGCATGGATGTATAAACACAAGCAAAATTACAAACAAATAGGGTTCGAAGGTTCGGCATCACGAGCATGGAGTCACGAGTCTACCCATCCCAAAGGCATGTACTAGGGGTTCTTTTTGTACTTGTAGAACGGGTTCTAATAAGGTTCCCAAAATCACTGACCCTTCTTAAGAATATTGCTAGCAAACCGATTGACTCATGCGAGCTGTAAGATCCCTAAGACAGATCTCATTCGAGTGTAGTATCGTATATCAACTATTCCCAATAGTCACCGCACTACTTCCTAAAAAGGCCAAATGGTGAAAGGGTTTACTAAATCCTCAGTTTCATGGGTTCTCAGTGGAAAAAGTAATTCTAGGATGTCCCGCTCAACATCATTAATTCCAAGAGGGTACCTCCACTGATTTGGTGGACTTTCAAGTTAGCTTGGATGGGATTCACTCCCTATAAGCCTTCTTGAGTCTTCCACCTCCTATCTTAAAGTATGCTCTCAAATCCAAGTTAGGACTTATCTCACCACATGTGGATTAATCATATTCCCGAGAAAAATATAGCAAATAAAACAGTAGGCAAAAAAATCAACAAAAAATAGCAAGCAAATAATAATAAAAATATATACAAGATAGGCCTAACCCTCTTGAAGCTAGTCCCTAATAAAGTCGTCATTTTTCTGTAGCGCGATTTTCGTGAACCGCCTTTGGTTGCCACATGTGAACTTTTATATTTATCCTATAAAGATTTAAAGGAAGGGGAAAAAGTCTAAATAAATCGTGCAAGAATGAAAATGTTAAAAAAAATGCAAATAAAGAGAACTGGAATCGGGGGTTGGTTATACTAGGGGAAGCTATTAACACCCTAAGCATCCGCAGTACTCTACGGGAACCTCTTGTATATATCTTTGCTATTATAATTATTTGCTATTATTAGTTAGGGAAAGAGTTTTATTGCTTTTGAGATATGAATAGAGTAAGAAATGTTTTTTTGGTTTTGTAATATATATATATGGAAAAAGGAATTCGTAAAAGAGGATAAAAAAGAGAAAAAAATACTTGCCAAGGGTTGAGACCTTGTGCCTTCATATTCTCAAAAGAGAAATCAGAGCAGTAGTAGTTCGGAAATATAGGAAAAGCTAGAAGTAAATTTGTAAGGTGATCGGGAAAATAGCAAGTGTACTATTTTTACCGATTGTAGTAATAAGGGAAAAAGTCCCTAGTATCGATCTCGAGGACTGCGTAGTAATTAACAGGAGTTTTAGTATTCAAAGGAACAAAAATGCCTTGGGGGTTGTTTGGTAGCAAAGTATCAAAGCGAGTAAACAATGACTTTTAGATTAATCTAAGAACAATGTTAGGGGAGTGGACAACTTGCGAGTAAAGACCATGTAGGATTATTCTGAGATAATTGTTTTTAACCTTAATACATCAGTTTTCAAAATCAGTTTTCCTTAATTCCTTAATGAAAAACCCTTTGATGGATTTCATGCACACTAATTCCTCAGTGCCCATGAAAAGCATCAAGCGATAGCTCTGACATAAAACACGTACTACGGGATATCCACATTCCTAAGAAATATCTACCGTAATGTTATTTTGCAAAAGCATTAGGTTGACTTTCCAAACCAAAACCTAATCGTAAATCAGATTCTATTTTCCAATATGAATAAGCACTAAGATCGTTGCAAAATAAAAGATATAAGGTGAATAAAAATAACTCTCATAGAATAATCCAAACAAATGTCAATACATCGCAATTTAGGACCACCCCCTAACAAATGGAGTTTTAGCCACTCATGTTCTTAAACAAAACAAATGCACTTAGAAATAAAAGGGAAAATATCATTATAATTGAAATTGGTTCACTTGGATCATCAATTGCTTCCGCTTTTGATCGATCCTTCGTTCTCCCGAAATCTCCTTCTTCAGTTGTGTAAATTCTATTCCAATCCCAAAGTGTCCAGTCTTAGCCAAAAAGCAGCTCATATATCTCAATTCAAATTACATCACAAAATGTGTAAAATGCCCTTCGAAGCAGGTCCGATAGCACAAAAGTCAGAAAAACGACAAATTCACTATTAGTGGCCCTAACACGGGCCGTGTCAGGGGACACGGGTGGCCGTGTCAGGCTGCTGCATAAAGAGGCGCTTTTTTTTCATCTTCAGGGGCTGCAACACGTGTTGCTCTTCTGTTCTCCATTTTCCTCTTCTCATTTTGGCCGTGTCCTTCCAACCCTGTCCTTCCTGACACGGTCCGTGTTGTGCAACACGGGTACCCGTGTCAGGCCTCTGATTTCCACTTTTTCGACTTTTCTTTGCCTCCGAAACGGTACGGATGTCGGGCCACCAATCCCTGCCAAAAACACACTAAAAGCAACCAAATCAAATGCACCAGCGGCAAAAGTAATACAAACCTCAAAATAAGACTTACACAAAAACGACTGCAAATAACTAAGACAACATAAACCAAAGATTCGAAAACGGATAAAAACAGTGCAAAACCAACGACACATACAGTTTGAAAAACACAAGTAAACTCCACCGATCAAACTCCCCCGAACGTGAACTTTTGCTTGACCTCAAGCAAAAAGCTCGCCAAACAGAACTATATATATATCTTTTCGCACAACTGAACCGTCCATAGCACTGCGAGTTATGGTAATGATACTCATACGTGAGTTTCTCGTTCCAAGTCCCATGAGGATTAATCTCGGCTTACTCCGTCAAAATAGGTAACACACAAACACTAGACCGCGGCAAAACCACATACCTCAATCTCCTTATTGGTAACCTCTCCGACTATGCTTTGTACTTAAGTCTTCTTTTTCGATTTTCATCCCTTTCATTTGGACAATCACTATAAAGGCTTTTATGATTTTTCCTCGCGTGCACAAGATTGATCAACGATTCTTTTTTTTTTCTTTTTCTGGCACTGTTATTATTTTTTGAATAGCTTTCAGGTTCGACCGCCGTTGGGCTGAATAATCGGGTGAGGGTTACCTAACTTAGAAGGATTAGTCGTCTAATTGCCCTCTTTTTTTTGTGTGCCTTTTCTCAATATTTTTTTTTCGATCAACCATGCACACACGATTCTTATTGATTAATCCCGATTGTCAAAATAAACTACTAGGGGTACTTCTCAGATCAAAGCACTATGGTACAAATCTACACGTTGGACTCGTTCCTATTCGGGAAACCCAGGGTGTTTACGTTTTACCTACCTCTCAAGATTATTCCGATTTCCTCCTCACGATTCTTTTTCCGAGCATTCTATATACTTTCTTATCACCTCACTCGCAGACATCTCAACCAAACAGTTCTCAAACCAAATTTTTTTAAGCTCAATATCAGGGGGTTTTCACTGTGGAACTTCCATCATGCTTTCAAACTTACACTTAAAATAAATAACAACATAAAGAAAAAAAACACACAAATAAAAATAAACGCACAAATAAATACCCCCACACTTGAATTGAACAGTGTCCCCACTGTTGAAACACTAGTAGAAGGGGACTCACAGACTTCATGGTTGAGGAGGTCGGTCCCGCAGCATCATCTGCCACATCTATTCGTGCATTTCACCTATCATTCTTCCTTGGCGGATTTTCTTGTTACCTTGCCTCGTTTGTTCCTCTCCTTGCCTTATTTGTTCACTCTGGAGGTAACGTACCTCATTCTTCATCCAATCCCACTCTTTCTGTGACAAGCTCCAAGAGCCGGAGCTGGACTCCTGATGGGGGGAGACTCGAGTAGTCGGTATAGGGGCTTCTTCTGCCTGATCTTCTTCCTCATCAAAAAAATCTGTACCTGTACCATCATAGAATTGGTCGTCTTCATCCTCCATTATGTTCTCATACAACCAGTTATTCACATTTTGAATACTAATAAAGTCAGGTGCAGGTAAAGCTAGGAGATGACTGTTTCAGCTTACCAAGGAGTAGTAATTATCAAAGACTTGAATCATACCTTGGGCGGTGAGGATGGCTAGGTCTATCTTTGTCTTACCTGCGACCGTGGGTTCCTCCATCAGGAGAGGACCGTGACCAAAGTGATTGGCGATTTGAGTTATCATCCCGCCGACACTTATTTCGCCTGAAGGTGCGTTAGCAACCCGCTTCAGATGGTCAGCTGCAAAGGCAGCTATATTGATCAACTCTTGATTCACCATGCCATACAATAAGTATAGCTCCCTCTGAGTCACCACTCCCGTGCTGTCACCCCTGCCAAAAAGTGTGTATGCCAGCCCTTTTTGTGCATACCTGAAACACGGGTTATGAATGCCAGAGGCTTTTGCCGCTTTCACGACATAATCAGTTTTACCTGTAATGGCCTTCCAAAATTCACCTGCACTGAAATTACCCGGAGGCGCTCCGGGTCCAAAACTGGGGAGCTTCAGAATATCTCCCAATTCTGCTACCGTCAGACTGTGATCGGTATCGAACAGACAAAATTTCAGCGTCCCATAGTATTCCTCCTCCGTACCTGTCCATCGATGCTTGAGCTGAAATTCTAAAGTACTCAGAAATTCAAGAGTTATGCGCTCATAAGTCGGCGCTTCGAATTGCATAAATTCCAAAATACCGAGAATGTGAAACATTCTATGTACTTCTATTCTCAGCCCTAAATTATCAAGCGTATTGTTGCAGATATACCTGGTCGGAATAATCTTACGTTTTACCATGCTTGAAAACTTCCTCTGGTGTACCGGGTCTTCAAACAGTATGTTATGAGGATTCGCCATTCGGTGTGCTCTTTTTCTAGGGCGCGAAGTTTCGGCCACAACTTTACCGGTGTCTCTACGAGGCGGCATGCTTTATCCTGCAAAACAAAAAAAACACAGAAAATTTGAAGTTACCGTTAGAGAAAAAAGTCACCGTAGAATCGACCACAAGGATGAGGGGAATGTTTTTTGTGAAGAGCGGAAGTGCTTTTGATGAGTGGGTGTTGTGGAAATTGAAGATTTTGTGGAGAGGAGGCAATGGGGTTTTAGATTTTGTGAGGGGGAAGAAGGTAGGAGATGAATGTGATAAGGTAAAATGAGGTAGATGATGGGTTATAAGAGATAAGTGGGAAGTAAAGAGGTGGGCCCCACATGGGTAAATATAAATTTTCACTGCACGCCTTGTAACACGGGCCGTGTCACATAACACGGGCACCCGTGTTGCGCCCCCTGTAGCTTACTGCAATTCACTGATCTCTGTGACACGGGCACCCGTGTCACGCCCCTGAATTCACACATTTTGGCCCAGTTTTGATGCAGCCTGACACGGCCCGTGTTGTGCAATAAGACCCGTGTTATGCAACACGGCCACCCGTGTCAGGGTACTGATTTTTCAAATTTTTCGCCCTCTTCTGGTTTCCGACAACCTTCTTTCACCGATGAACTGCGAGTCAACCAAAACCTGTTAAAACAAGAAACAAAAAGAAAACGTTAGTATAAAATGTGTGGGTTGCCTCCCACGAAGTGCTTCATTTTACATCGCATGGCTCGACGATCCTTCATCTTATCCTGTGAGATGAACGACATCATTTCGATCCTTCTGCTGCCCCTCGTAGTAAGATTTCAATCGCTGACCGTTGACTTTAAAAATGTCTCCGTTTGCTTGATTTTTCAGCTCTATTGCTCCGTGCGGAAACACCATATGTACGATAAACGGTCCTGACCATTTTGATTTAAGCTTTCCCGGAAAGAGTTTCAGCCGGGAGTTGTACAACAACACTAACTGTCCTTCCCAAAATTCCTTCTTCTGAATTCTTCAATCATGCCATTTCTTTGTTTGATCTTTGTAAATTTTGGCATTCTCATATGCCCGATTCTGGAATTCCTCTAGCTCATGGAGTTGGAGAATTCTAGACTCTCCTGCTTTGGTGAGGTCTAGGTTGAGGACTTTTGATGCCCATAACGCCTTGTGTTCCAACTCTAGAGGCAGATGGCAAGCTTTACCATAGACTAGTTGGTAAGGGGACATACCGATGGGTCTTTTATACGTAGTGCGGTACGCCCAAAGAGCATCATCCAGCTTTACTGCCCAATCCTTACGGGAGGCACACACTATCTTCTCTAGTATTTGTTTGAGTTGTCTATTTGACACCTCAACTTGCCCATTGGTTTGAGGATGGTAAGGGGTAGCTATTTTGTGCTGCACATTATACTTAAGGAGTAACCTTTCCATGAGATGATTCAACAAGTGAGTTCCTTCATCACTTATAAGAGCCCTCAGTACTCCAAACCGAGAAAATATGTTCTCCTTCAGGAACCTGACCACTACCTTCGCATCATTAGTTAGTAGTGCTACTGCTTCTACCCACTTCGAAACATAGTCAACTGCCACCAGTATATAGTTTTTTTCCAAATGATGGTGGGAATGGCCCCATAAAGTCTATCCCCCAAACATCAAATAATTCTACTTCCAACATGGAATTTTGCGGCATCTGGTTTCTTTTGGAGATATTTCCAGTCCGTTGACATCTGTCACATTCCTTCACTACTTCCTGGGCATCCTTGAACAAAGACGGCCAATATAACCCCGATTGGAGGACTTTGGCCGCGGTGCGGTCACCACTAAAATGCCCTCCATAATCTGAATTATGACATGCTTCTAGCAACTTCCTCTGCTCATTTTTAGGAACACATCTTCTGACCAGTCCATCCACCCCTCTTTTGTAAAGAAACAGATCATCCCATAAGTAAAACCTGCAGCCATGAACAAACTTTTTTTTCTTGTTAGATTCAAAGTCGTCAGGTATTATACCCCCGACCAAATAATTTGCGTAATCAGCAAACCACAGAACACCATTAATAACTAGGATGTGTTCATCAGCAAACTCATCCTTTATCGGGCGTTTTTCCTCGTTTTCTTCAATCGGAGACATCCGCGAGAGGTGATCAGCTACAGTGTTTTCACACCCTCTCTTATCACGAATCTCCACATCGAGTTCTTGGAGAAGTAGGATCCATCTCAGGAGCCTGGGCTTTGATTCCTGCTTAGCAAAAAGATATTTTAAGGCAGCATGGTCAGTATAAACAATCACTTTGGAACCCAACAGATATTGCCTAAATTTGTCAAAGGCGTACACCACAGCTAACAACTCCTTCTCGGTAGTTGCGTAATTCATCTGTGCAGGGTTCAAAACGTGACTAGCATAGTAAATAACATGCAACAACTTCTCTCTCCGCTGCCCCAACACAGCCCCCACGGTGATGTCACTAGCATCACACATGATCTCAAACGGCAGAGACCAATCAGGGCAATCACAATCAGTGCTGACACTAACTTATTTTTCAGGTTTTCAAACGCGTCAACACACTCCTCATTGAACACAAACGCTTTGTCCTTGACTAACAAGGAAGTAAACGGTTTAGCTATCTTGGAGAAATCTCTTATAAACCTACGGTAGAAACCTGCGTGGCCTAAGAAACTTCGAATACCTTTCTCTTTCACAGGTGGTGGTAACTTAGATATCACCTCCACTTTTGCTTGATCGACTTTGATCCCCTTGTGTGAGATTTTATGACCAAGGACAATGCCTTCTCGTACCATAAAATGGCATTTCTCCCAATTTAGGATCAAGTTACTTTCCTGACATCTCTGCAAAACAAGTGAAAGGTTAGTCAAACAATCATCAAACGATGAACCAAAAACAGAAAAGTCATCTATAAAGACTTCCATATGCTTCTCAAGCATATCAGCAAAAATAGAAGTCATGCATCTTTGAAATGTCGTTGGGGCATTAGAAAACCCGAATGGCATCCTCCTGTAAGCAAAAATACCATACGGGCATGTGAAAGCCTTCTTCTATTGATCCTCCGGCGCAACCGCAATTTGGTTGTAACTGGAGTACCCATCCAGAAAACAATAGTAGTCATGCCCAGCTAATCTCTCTAACATCTGGGCAATGAATGGCAACGGAAAGTGATCTTTTCTCGTGGCTAAATTAAGTCTCTTATAATCAATACACACCCTCCAACCAGTGACCGTACGCGTAGGAATCAATTCATTCTTTTCATTGGTCACCACAGTTGTACCTCTTTTCTTGGGCACCACGTGCACAGGGATCACCCATGAACTGTCTGATATAGGATAGATAAATCCCGCATCCAACAACTTCACGACTTCCTTTCTTACTACATCTTTCATAACGGGGTTCAGTCTCCTTTGGGGCTGCACAACCGGTTTGTGATCTTCTTCCATAAGAATTTTGTGCATGCAAACTGTAGGACTTATACCCTTGAGGTCTTCGATTTTCCACCCGATAGCACTCTTAAATCTTTTTAAAACTCCAATCAACTTTTCCTCTTGGAAAATTTTCAAACTAGAGCTAATAATGGCGGGACATTTTTCTTCAGTGTCGAGAAATACATATTTGAAATTCTCAGGCAGTTGTTTCAATTCTGAACCTTTAGGCTTTTCTTCATTTCCTTCCAACTCTATAGGTTGCCTTAAGTTTTCCCATCGGCGTGGTCGGGATCCTCTTTGAAATTGTCGAGTCTTCAACATTTTAACCACTTCCATGTCATTCTCATCCACTTCTTTATCTTCTTTAAAAATTGACATGCTTAACACTCTCTCAAGGGGCAGTTGGGTCACACTCTCCAAATGTTCACTCTCTACAACTTGTTCTAGCACTTGTATGTTGCTACTCGTGCCAAAATCCTGTTTATGCTTTATAGTATTCCGAACATCAATTTTTAACTCCTCGTCATAAACCTTCAAGGTAAGGGTACTACCTTCCATATCTATCATGACTCTCCCGGTTTCCAAGAATGGCCAGCCCAAAATTAAAGGAATTTCTTCATCTTCCGGCATCTCAAGTATCACAAAATCAACCGAAAACACACATTTATCTACCTTAACCAGAACATCTTGAACCACTCCATACGGCCGCTTAACCGAATGATCCGCAAATTGGAGGGTCATTCGAGTGTCTTGAACAACACCAATACCCAACTTTTTGTAAATGGACAATGGCATGAGACTAATACTTTCTCCCAAATCAATTAAAGCTCTCTTAAATGACCTATCACCAATAGTGCATGGAATAGTAACAGCTCCACTGTCTTTCTTCTTCACCGGAATCTTCAGACCCTGAAAAATAGCACTACAAGTTTTAGTTAGAATAACAGGTTCGAACTCACTAGTCCGCTTCTTAGCGATGATGTCCTTCATGAATTTAGCATAGGTAGGCATTTGTTCTAGTGCCTCAAACAACGGAGTGTTCAGCTCTAACTTTTTAAACAATTCAAGGAACTTCTCGAAATTCTTCTCTTGTTGTCCCTTCTTTTTATTTCTTGATAGATAAGGTAGCTTGATCACCGGTTTCGGTTCTACAACTTTTTCTCTAGCTACCGATGCTGGTGTTACCATTTCTTCTTCAACCACGTCATTTTCTTTTAATTCCAGTTCCACTTCAATCATATGATCATTTAACTCAGTTTCCTCTTCCTCCACTTCCTTGGATTTTCCACTTCTTGTTACTACCACCTTAACTTGGTGGTGATCTTTCAGATTTGGTACTGTAGCACTTGGAAGTGTACCCGGCGCTTGCGAACTCGCTAGTTGTTGAGCAATTTGACTCATCTGTACTTCCAGATTTTTAATGGATGCACCAGTATTCCTTAAGTTGCTCTTTGTCTCTTCTTGAAATTGAGAACTTTGGGCAGCCATTTTCTAAATGGCGACCTCCCAATCAGCTTTCCTAGGAGCTTGTTGTTGCGGTTGTTGATATTGAGGTTGGTACGGTGGCTGTTGGTATTGTTGCTGCTGAGGTTGATATGGTTGTTGGCCTTGAACCGGTTTTTGTACATTTCCTTGCTGATCTTTCCTTGAAAACTTGGGGTGATTTTTCCAACCTGGATTATATGTGTTGGCATAAGGATTGTTCTGCCTCAACATATTAATCTGTTCCACCTGCTCTTGAGTTGCTACACAATGCACGGTAAAGTGCGGTCCACCGCATATTTCACAAGGTGGTACTTGAACTGGTTCGACTTGGGCCACTGTCTGAGTTCCAATATTCATCTTCTTTAACCTTCTCTCTACCTCGGTGGTAATTTGGTCCTCTATTTTAACGACCTGCTCAGCCAGCTTCAAATCAATCTTACCCTCCGGTTGGTTCACAGTGCGATCATACAAATCAAGATGCTCGTTGGCTGTTGAGAAGTTGGTTGAGCCACCGGCCGCTGTGTCAATAAGCTGTTTTGTTTTCAGTCGTAATCCATTCACAAAATTCTGCATCTGCTCGGTGGCGTCCATGTTATGAGTGGGACATGCCGTCAGACACCTCTTAAACCGCTTATATGCATCCCCTAAAGATTCTCCTTCTTTTTGCTTGAAGTTGACAATGTCATATCTTTTTCGGATAAACAATGAAGCAGGGAAATACTCATTAAGGAATGCATTTTCCATCTCTTGCCATGTTGTGATACTCCCAGCTGGAAGCGAGTAAAACCATTCTTCCGCATCATCAGTGAGTGTGAACGGAAACATAACCAATCTCTTGGCCTCTTCGGAATGACCTTCTATCTTCAAAGATGTGGTAGTCGTAAGGAATCTTTGTAGATGCTTGTTTGCATCTTCGTTGATTCTTCCAGCGAACGACTTGCTCTCCAACTGGCGAATGGTGGAAGGGTATAGCTGAAAATGTGCAACATTCACCGGTTGATTCACAATGGTCATCCGATTTGGTTGAGCATTGGCCCCTCCATAGTCTCCTTACATTCTTTCAGGCTGAGGTGGATTCCCAGCCATTTGAACAGTTTCAGGTGTTGTCTCTCTCTCTCTGCTTCGGAGTAACTTTGCACAGATATAATTTCCTCTATTTCTGCCAGTCTTTAAACTTTAGCTTTTCTCCGTCTTTCGTGTAATGCTCGTTCTGGTTCTGTATCAAAAGAATATTTAGCTGAGGCCTGACCTCGCATACACAATTAGACAAACGTTAGATAATACAAGCACAGAGAGAATCCAGCGAATAATAAAAATTTTAGTCGCAGAGCAACAAAATTTCTTTTGGATCCTAAAAACAACGTTAATTTGGCAGTCCCCGGCAACGGCGCCAAAAACTTGATCGGGAAAATAGGAAGTGTACTATTTTTACCGATTCTAGTAACAAGGGAAAAAGTCCCAAGTATCGATCTCGAGGACTACGTAGTAATTAATAGGAGTTTTAGTATTCAAAGGAACAAAAATGCCTTGGGGGTTGTTTGGTAGCAAAGTATCAAAGCGAGTAAACAATGACTTTTAGATTAATCTAAGAACAATGTTAGGGGAGTGGACAACTTGCGAGTAAAGACCATGTAGGATTATTCTGAGATAATTATTTTTAACCTTAATACATCAGTTTTCAAAATCAATTTTCCTTAATTCCTTAATGAAAAACCCTTTGATGGATTTCATGCACACTAATTCCTCAGTGCCCATGAAAAGCATCAAGTGATAGCTCTGACATAAAACACGTACTACGGGATATCCCCATTCCTAAGCAATATCTACCGTAATGTTATTTTGCAAAAGCATTAGGTTGACTTTCCATACCAAAACCTAATCGTAAATCAGATTCTACTTTCCAATACGAATAAGCACTAAGATCGTTGCAAAATAAAAGATATAAGGTGAATAAAAATAACTCTCATAGAATAATCCAAACAAATGTCAATACATCGCAATTTAGGACCACCCCCTAACAAATGGGGTTTTAGCCACTCATGTTCTTAAACAAAACAAATGCACTTAGAAATAAAAGGGAAAAGATCATTACAATTGAAATTGGTTCACTTGGATCATCAATTGCTTCCGCTTTTGATCGATCCTTCGTTCTCCCGAAATCTCCTTCTTCAGTTGTGTAAATTCTATTGCAATCCCAAAGTGTCCAGTCTTAGCCAAAAAGCGGCTCATATATCTCAATTCAAATTACATCACAAAATGTCTAAAATGTCCTTCGAAACAGGTCCGATAGCACAAAAATCAGAAAAACGACAAATTCACTATCAGTGGCCCTGACACGGGCCGTGTCATGGGACACGGGTGGCCGTGTCAAGCTGCTGCATCAAGAGGCGCTTTTTTTCATCTTCAAGGGCTGCAACACGGGCCGTGTTGTGTGACACGGGCGCCCATGTTGCTCTTCTGTTCTCCATTTTCCTCTTCTCATTTTGGCCGTGTCCTTCCAACCGTGTCCTTCCTGACACGGTCCGTGTTATGCAACACGGGTACCCGTGTCAGGCCTCTGATTTCCACTTTTTCGGCTTTTCTTTGCCTCCGAAACGGTACGGATGTCGGGCCACCAATCCCTGCCAAAAACGCACTAAAAGCAACCAAATCAAATGCACCAACGACAAAAGTAATACAAACCTCAAAATAAGACTTACACAAAAACGACTGCAAATAACTAAGACAACATAAACGAAAGATTCGAAAATGGATAAAAACAGTGCAAAACCAACGACACATACAGTTTAAAAAACACAAGTAAACTCCACCGATCATAAGGATTGATTGAAAAAGAGTTAAGAGATTTGAATGAAGAGTTGAACGATTTATAAAGGGACATGCTTTTAAGAAGCCTGAGGGTCCTTGTATGAACTAAAGGTGAAGAGGGTTTAAGAGGGGTTTCACCAGGAAACCTTCCTCTCTTCATTGAGGTGTTTTAAGGTTGAACCAAAGGGATTATGCTATGAAACATGGATAAAGCCTAAGAGGAGTCTGTGGATATGAATGTGAATATGAGTATCCCGGAAAGCGTCAGAAAAGAAGATGAAGATGTGAATATCTGAGAAAACGTCAGAAGGGAAGAGAAGGTAAAAAATGAATATCCGAGAAAACATCGGATGGAAAGAGAGAATATCCGAGAAAGCGTCGGAAAGAAAAAAAAGAGTTAGAAATATATAGGAAAACGTCGGATGTAAAGGAACGATAAAAAGGTTGCAATATCTAGGAAAGCATCAGATTGAAAGAAAAGGTTGGAATACCCGGGAAAGCTTCGAAAAGATAAAAACGAAAAAGGTTGCATGCTAAGATCTCACGATCTTATGCCTAAGCATTCTCAACAGGATCTTGAGAAATCAGAGCGGCTGTAGTACACCCTAAGGGGTACGAACTACAAAAAGTAAAGTTTTGATCGCACGATGGCGAGAGAAAAGGTTTGATAAGCAGGGAAATCTAACCTAATATTGTCATGCAAAGATGAACCAAAATTAAGTTTGAAATTAGACCTAAGGGAACATACATACGTGGCAATGCCTCACAGAATAAATAAACATACACGACAAAGCATCGTGAAATCAGAGATATACATACATGAAAAACATCATTTAAGTGAAAATACACACGGAAGAACCTTATATATGTATCTATGTATGTATGTATGTATGTATAAATTAAATAAAAATGAAAATATATATATAAAAATATAAAATTAAATGAAAATAAAAATTTAAACAAAAGGTAAAATAAAAAGAGAGAGAACCTTAGTATTATGGTATGTAGTATGCTACATGTGTTGTTGAAGAGAATGTGAGAACACATGTTTAGTGAAATTGTTTTGGTGTAATTAAAAGTGAAATATGAGTGCTATTTATAAGAAAACATAGCTTGAGAGTGAATAAAATGATGTAAGGACAATGACATAAGCTCATGACATAAGTTTGAATATGGAAGCACATGTTCTTTGAAAATTGAATAAAACAAGTTTGCATTGTTGAATGTAGTATGAAAAAGATTGAAAGTTGAATACTGAAATGAAGAAAATTTGATTCATTGAATGTGCATTGATGAATTTTGTAGTATATGTAGTAGTGTAAAATAATAAAAACAAGTTCATATTATATATAAATAATGTTCAAATAATATAATAAATAAATTAAATATAATAAAGAAACTAATAGAAATTAAGTTTATTATAAACTTGATAAATAAAAAATAAAATTAACTAAAATCGGAACCGAAACCGGTAAAAAAATGATAAAAATTGTATTGAGGTGTTCGAAAAAATAAAATGGGCACACCAAAATGATCAGCAAAAAATATACGTATTGAAAAAATACAGCATTTTGTCAAACTTTGAAATTGATTTTACCCGGTAGAAAGGCTCAGACGGATCTGAAAAGCAACCAAAAAATAGCTGAAAAAATAAAATAGGCAGACCAGGTTAAGGTATGTGAAAAATTGATTAAGAATTGACATCTGTAAATTCGATTTAAAAAACTGCCCGGACATCAGTTTTTTTTGCACAGTTACTTTCAATTTGACCAAAACACCTGAAAATTTAACACGTTATTTCAAGCTGATAATTCAAATAATATGCATGATAAAAAAAAGTATAATATGATATGCAGATGATGTAATGTGAAAATGCACTCAGATGACCGAAAATAATTAAAATGAGGGGGGCTAAAAATTTAGGGTATGAAAAATGCCCCTATTTAATCTTCTTAGACCTGAAGGTATGAAAAGAAAAAAGTTTCAAACATTCGAGGTATATGAGGATTAAATATCATAATACCTAGAATTTTGACCGTGAATGCAGATGTAATGATATTTAATGAATGTTACTAAAAGATTTTGAACATTGTGACAAATGGTACCAGAGGAGACAAACTAACAAAACATAATTTTATTAGGGATGTAGGATATTGTGGAATTTTGTCGAGGCGATAGAGAGTATTCTGCGGTTTTTGGAAAGAATGGGATAAACCCTGGAATAGAGATACAGACATCTGGAAAAGCATCAGATGCGAAAGAAGTATCATACTCTGGAAAATATATCAGAAACATCTAGAAAAGTATTAGATGTGGAATGAGACCAGATCTGAAGATATGTCAGAGACTTCTAAGAAAGTAGTTTAATTTTACTATGGGACATCTAGAAAAGCATTGGACGAGGAAGACATCAGGTACTTTCAGGATATCATTGAATGTAGCACTCTGGAATCATATCATAATCATCCAGAAAAACCTTGGATGGGATGGAAACCAATTCGGAGATTTTTGAGAAGACATCCAAAAAAGCGTTGGACGAAAGCAAAACAGACTCGAAGGCATATTAATGACATTCAACCCGACCGATTAGCAAAAAGGAAGGGTAGGTTTGGGAAACCCTAACCCTTGGATGAAACGGCGCCCTCCTTCTTTGTTCTCTCTGGCTCTCCGATTTTCTCTCTTCCTCCTTCACGAATGTGATGACTTCTCCTCTTCTTCTTCTTTCTCAAACGCGATGCTTTCTCTTCTTCTCCTTCTTTTCGATTGCTATATAAACACCAAAAACAAACAAAAAATGTTAAAAGGGAGGCTTACGGCGGTGTTGGTTTTTGGGTTTGCCGATGATGACGATGATGAGAAATGAGGGTTCCCCTTCGTTTTTCTGAATCTCAACTTGGTTTGGTGATTCGCAAATTTGTCTCATGTTGATGGCTTTTGCGGTTTTGTTGATGTTAGTGGGTTTATGCTGGTTTTTACGGATTGAGGGCTAACGTATTTATGGTTGACAGATTCATGGTTGACGGATTGGTTCTTCACGATCTGGGTTTCGCGATGTTCTATGATGGTGTTCTTGGGGCGAAGATGAGTGATCCGAGCCCTTGAGTTTTATGGTTTTCGGGTTTGTGATTTTTGTGGATTTGCATATGTGGTTTTTGGACCCCTTGGGCAATGATGAATTTTTATTTTGAGCCCCTTTTGGTGATTTTCGATCTGTGTTAATGATTTTCGCTTGGTGATTTTGTGAAGTTTTTCGGGATCCGTCTTTTTATGAAGTTTTTCAATGATTTTTCGGGTCCCTTTGATTTCTGTTCTTCTTCCTCTTTATACATGGATTTGCTTTATTGCTTTGGAGGAGTTAACTCATTTTCCTTTTTTAAACATAACATGTCTTGACATGTCGGTGATGATTTTTGGAAAGTTATTTGATTCTGTTAAACTTCTTCCATCTTCAGATTTGACTGTATTGATGATATTCCATTTCGTTTTGGGCTTCATTGATGGTGATAATATCTGTATGTTTTCGGATTTGGTGATGGTTCACTTTGTTAGAACACAGATTGGTTCTTAATTATATCTCTATATTTTGATGATAACTCTTATGAAATTTTGTATTAAAGAATTATATACTCTAAAATTTGTTTGAGAATGTTTGCTGCAGATATTAAAGTGAATATTATTCTGGAAGCAAATTAGATCTGAACATGAAACATATGCAAGGCTCTGAAGCGTCAGAAGCATCTGTTAGAAGATTTTGAATGCTGCCTACAGAAGATTCTGAGCGTTGTCTACAGAAGGATCTGAAGCAGAAGCTATAGAAGAATCTGAAGTAGAAGCTAGAAGCATCTGAAGCATTGAAGACTTTTGTATGAAGAGTGTCAAGCTTAGTTTATTTCAGAAGACTCTGATAGTACTATGCTGCCAGTACTGAGGATCTGATCCCAAACTCTGCTCTGAATAATTACACGCTGAAAGCACACATGTTGCAAAGACTCTGATTTAGCAAACTCCGATGAACATCAGAAAACTCTGACTGCTCAAGACTCTGATGATACTTGCTGAAACTTGTTGAAGAAGAATTCAAAGTTATGTCCGTTGGAATGGCCAAATGACTCTTTCCTCTTTTATGCTAGCACAAGAACACAGACAAAAAGGATTTTTCTGTGCATTCTACTTCTAGGAAAGGTCATGTGATGCAAAGACAAAAAGGCTCAGACCTTTTTAGTACACATCCTTCAATGTGAAAGACTTCTTGGACCTCTGTGCCTATAAAAGCAAGACTCCATCTCTCTTCTTTATTTGACGAAACATTGAAAGAATTCAAAGAAAGCTCTCATATAATTTATTCTCATTTGCTGAATTTATTTCATAGTTCTTAAATCTTAAGTGAAAAATCACAGTTGTGATATAGCTTAATTAGAAGCAATTTAAACACTTGTTGTATTCTTACATATTGATTGTAAAAGTCCTTAAGAAGATCCAGTTGGAATCAGTAGTTCTTGAGAATACTAAGAACAATTGTTCTTAGTGCTTGCTATTGTAATCTGTTGATTAAATAGTGGATTAAGTCCTTGTTGAGAAAGGCAAATCATTCTTGATAGGGTGGACTGGAGTAGTTGAGTTCAACGAACTAGGATAAAAATCTCTGTGTTTTTATTGCTATAAGTTTTTCTATGTACTTATTCAACTCCCCCCTTTTAAGTATTTTCTCACCTTCACACTTTGCTTTGATTATTGGTACAATTGGTTGTGTGCTGTTTTCGATCTGGATCCACTTTTGAATATTTTTTCAATTTTTGGACTTTGCTGTCATGATGATGGCTTGATGTCTGTTTGTTTCCATTTACGGTTTGATTTGCCTCTTGATGATACTATCCGCTTTTGGATTTGGTTGTTGGCTTATTGATGGTTAAAAGCGTTTGGTTCTTTGAACCCTGTTTGGAAAAATTCATTTTCTTCTACCATGTTTGGAAAGCCATTTTTTCTAAAATTCTTTATTCTTCTTCTTTCATGGATAATTCAGATTATTGCCTTGATTTTGGTCACTGTTAGGAGCTGGAAGTTTGGTAGCACTCGATGTTGCCCTTCCGAATTACCCGATGATGATTTTTTTTAATCTGAGGGTTGTGAAACAAAATTCAAAGTCTTTTTACTTTTAGAAATGATTCCAACTTTTTTGACATTGTTTCATTATTTTTGCAGGTCTTGTTTGAAGGTTGAAGATAGAACTTTGAAGATATAGTCTAAGATTTAGGATTAGGACTTGTAACATGAATCCCAAAAAATTGTAATCTTGAATCTAATCTTGAATATTGTAATAAACCTTAGAACAAAAGTTTTTTATGGATCCACCTTATATTACGTGACTTGAAATAAATCCATATTCTTGAATAAATTCAAAATGATAGAACATGAAATAATCCATTAAATTTGAAATAAAACTTGTGAACTTCCTTTCGACTTTGCGTGAACAAAATAACTACTTATTGACTTGAACCGATGACTATAATTTTAGAAACTCGGGGTAATGTAAAAGCCTCCAAACCTTGCATTTTTTGCAACTTCTTTTTATACCTTCCAATTCAAGATTGATATCTGGACCCTCCATTTCAAACAAAATAAAATTCTCATTTTTAGAAGATCATCATGATTTAATCCTCTAATCAAGAACACAATTAACCTTGACTTTAGATTTAATGTAGATTCAAATAAGCAAACACACTCCTTCTGATAAGATCCTAATCCGTAAAATGAAAGCACAATTCTTTTTTTCCAACACTTCTTGAAAACACAATACCAAGATGTAAACTTTTCCACACCAAAAGACATTCCATATCCCAATCAACATGCCTTAAACCCAAGGGCTGGAAGACCTATTACTCCTTCTCCCAGTGAATTAGAATAACTTACAGGATTTAGTAGTGCATACAAAGTCCTCATGGCTTCTGAACTTTCTGCGAAAACCTACCTTGGCAAAGCGAAACAAACAAACTGGTTAAACGGTTAGTTAAAATGAAAGATGGACTAAATGAAATGAAAATGATCACTAAATCTAAGGGTAAGATTTAGGGTACAACAGGGTCCTTCTTTGGAATGGTATTTGGATCTGGAAGGGACACATGTAAGGAGCTAGAGAGAGTTGGGGGAAGCATTTGTGTGTGTAGATGCTTTTGATTGGCTGCATTTTGTAACAAAACATTGATGGGTGTATGAATGTCATGACTAATGTTATGACATACATAATGAGGATTCCGTATGGTAAGTTTAATAGCTAAGGGCAACTTAAGTTGGATGTCATGTTGAATGTTATGACATCAAGCGTATGACATCAGGGCGCGCAGGTATTAGTTTCTGGTATTAGCTCAGGCTATACTTCAGGAAACATTTTAGGAAGCCTAGTTATCTAAGGCGACATATCAGGCATTGCTAAGGATAACATGGAATGCCCCTGACTGAATTGGACGTGCACAGTTTCATGAAGAGAGGTTTGTCTTGGGTAAACCTAACTTTAGTACGAAGGCCCAAGGACTGTATGCTGCCTATATATACTGAAGAAGCAATCCTAATTGAAGGCATTTCTTGACAGGGTTTTAGAGAACGCGTATTTGTGAGTGAAGAGTTATGTTCTTCACGTGGTTTTTTGTGTCTTAGGAATACTTGTAAACCAAGCAATTATCTGCTGTATGATTGCATTGGTCTAGAGTTCTTAAGCTGTCTGTTAAGTATGTCACTCTAAAGCTTTTAAGAAAGAGTGTTGTGTCACTTGATCAAAGCTGTGAAGCAAGATCAAGGTGTGTTTGAAGTGTGACTTCATTGATATTTGTAACTTTGAAGTGGTTGATATCACTGCTGTGATTGAGGGGGGTGAGTTGGTAACTCTGGTCTAGTGTTAGGCTGAAGTGTCATTGGGTAGGTCTTAAGTGAAGAGTGAAAATTGGTTGTTTGACTCTGAATTAATTCTACTAATAGTGAATTTCCTCACTGGCTTGGTAGCCCTCAGATATAGGTGTGGTTTGCACTGAACTGGGTAAACAATTACTTGTGTTATTTACTGTTTTCATTTACAGTTTGTCTTTAAGTTTTGTACTCTGTGTTACAGTGGATGTCATAACCTCTGTGATAACATCCACTATTGGGTACCTAGAATTTCAATTGGCATCAGAGCAGGCACCCTGCCTGTTATTTTCTGAATGAGATCTAGGGAAGATAAATTCTAGTACTATGGACAAGGATATAGGATTCACAAATATACCACCAATTCTGGATGGCTCAAATTATGACTACTGGAAACCTAGGATGATAGCCTTCTTGAAGTCTTTAGACAGCAAGGCATGGAGAGCTGCAAACTCAGAATGGGAACATCCAGTGAAGACTGGTAAAGATGGATTACTTGTGTTAACACCTGAGGAAGAATGGACCAAAGAACAAGACGCCTTGGCTCTTGGGAATTCTAAGGCTTTGAATGCCTTATTTAATGGTATAGACAAGAACATTTTTAGACTAGTGCATCATTGTCAACTGGCTAAAGAGGTTTGGGATACTCTCAAAACAACTCATGAGGGAACCTCTAAAGTCAAGATGTCAAGACTACAAATGCTGACCACCAAGTTTGAAAATCTGAGAATGAAGGAGGATGAGACTATTCATGAATTCTACATGAATATTCTTGAGATTGCCAACACCTCAGGTTCTTTAGGAGAGAAGATGTCTGAAGAAAAGCTTGTGAGGAAGATTCTAAGATCTTTGCCTAAGAGGTTTGCCATGAAAGTCACTGCTATTGAAGAATCTCAGGATATAAGCAACATGAAAGTGGATGAACTCATTGGTTCTCTCCAAACTTTTAAGATGGGAATGTGTGATCAGGTTGAGAAGAAGAACAAAAGTATATCCGTGGTCTCAAATACTTCATATGACTCTGAGGAAGACAATAGTGAAAGTGAGCAGAATCTGTCAGAAGCAATAGCCTTGCTTGGAAGATAATTTAACAAACTGATCAAAAGAATAGATCACAAGTCTAGGCCTATTGACAAGAACACTTCTTCTGATATCAGCGGAAGAAGTAAAAATGAAGAAAGGCCCAGCCAAGGCAAAGGAGTTCAGTGTCATGAATGTGAAGGATATGGACACATTAGAGCAGAATGTCCCACTTATCTCAAGAAGAAAAAGAAGGGCCTAGCAGTCACTTGGTCTGATGGAGACTCGGAGAGTGGATTAGATGAAGAATCTGCCAAACATGACACTGTTCTGAACAGTGTATGCATATCTGATGGTGACTCAAGTGAAGATGAGCTGACCTTTGATGAACTTCCAGCTTCATATAAGAAGCTATGCATCAGAAGTGCATAAATATATCAGCAAGGAGAGCAACAAAAGAAAAGCATAAGGGAATTAGAGGCTGAGAAACTTGATCATCTGGCAGCCATATACTCTCTCAAAAGTGAGGTCAGCCTGTTGGAATCTAAACTAGATCAGATGTCAAAATCCTTAAGGATGCTAAACACTGGGACTGACACTCTAGAAAAAATTCTACAGAGTGGTCATAAAGCAGGAAACAAGTCTGGACTGGGTTTGTTGGTAAACAGGAACCCATCTTGTGGTCCAAGAAAACAAAGGGTGAGAATCAGAGGTCAAACCAGATGTCACGACCAATGTTACAACACCAGGGAAACAGAAGCAAGAACCAGATCAAGAATAAATTCCAAGGGTATAGGTGTTACTACTGTGGAAGACTTTGACACATTAAACCTTTCTGCTTCAGGTTACATGGATTTCCTAGTCACCCTTATCAAGGCAAATCCAAATAGGGTATTCAGGCCAAGAATCAACATCAAGTTAGACCCAAAAAGGATGCTCAGGTCAAGAAACAACAATGGATTGCCAAAGAGGTTGCTCTAGTAGCTCATACCTCTCTTAGGATGCCAACCAAAGAAGATTGGTATTTTGATAGTGGCTGTTCTTGACACATGACTGGAATGGAGAATCTTTTGATGAACATCAAACCTCATTCCTTAAGCCATGTAACCTTTGGTGATGGAGCTAGAGGAGAAGTCATAGGTGTTGGAAAACTAGATTGTTCTGGTGTTCCAGAACTGGAGAATCTCATGTTGGTTAAAGGACTGGCTGTAAATCTTATCAGTATCAGTCAGCTCTGTGACCAAGATCTCAATGTCAAATTTACTATGGGTAAATGTGTTGTCACCAATGAAGAAGTGAGGAAGTCATGAGAGTGTCTAGAGCTAAGAACAATTGTTACTTATGGGATCCTAAAATTAACTTGAATATCTATCCCTTGACCAGAGAAGAAAAAGAGGATAAAGAGTGGACATCTTCCAAGGATAAAAAAGATCATATCCAAGGAAGCAATAGGAGGAACTTCAAAGATAACTCCAGATGACAGAACAGGTTGTGTAAAATCTCAGGCTGGGAGGAAAGTCAAGAAAGGACATCCAAAATATGGACATCATAGAAACCTAGACCTATTATACTGGAATTTGATGAAGTCCATGACAAGTGATTATAAAGGAAGCAATGTCACTCAGTATGTCATGACTTTGTTCTGTGACATTAAGAGTAACATCAATATAAACTCAGATCAGTCTAAAAGAGTCAGATATAGGGATAACAAGCATCAATTTGGAAAGGTTCGTGTGAAGCTTGGGAAAACTGATTTACATAGTGCTGACATGGTTACCAGAGGTCTCAAGACTACTCAATTTGAAAATTCACAAAGCAAGTTGAGGACGTGCCTTTATGAGAGTTTATAGCAATTAATGGTAACTGGGAATTGTATTTTGAAAATTAATCATCTAGTGATTGGTCAAAATATTAAGTTCCCTCCTCTTATGGAATATTACCCCTCTAGCACATACACACAAGACCCTTACTACATTTGGTGCCCATACAAACTCTTCATCTTCCATACTTCTTCCAACAAGCACAAAAAACCCTCTCCCTCGCGATCAAAGTCTTCAAGAATGTCTCAACATCCAAAATCTTCCCCTTACAAAAAGATGAACATCATCGCTGAAGCAGATGCTGATGCTAGAACTGATTCTAGCAACCCTAACGAGGTTCTTGTGGTGGCTCCTCTACGCATGCTAACCCCAGAAGGACTGATGGTGAAGAAACCATATTCTTCACATGTAAGAAGACCTAAAGACCTAGTCACAGGTCAGGCTTCTCACTCTACAACCTCCATTTCTAATGATGATATCAATGGGGAAGAAGCTAGGCAAATCCACAACACCATTGCCAATTTGGTATCAAGGGTTCTGAGTGAGCCACATGATGTGCCAAGAATATCTATTCCCTCTAACACTAAGGGTTCTGCTCCTCATCTGAATGAACAAGCTGATGTCATTCACGATGTTGAAACCTTAGAAACAACTTCTCAAAAGGACACTGACAAGGGTCAAGCCTCTGAAAATAATGATGATCACATGCAAAGTAATAAAAATGATGCTAATGAGGCTCAGAAGGATAATGCTGATGTAGTGGACCTAGATGAGTATTCAGACAATGATCTGATTGCCTCAATCAACCCTAGCATATCCAAAAGGCTCATGACTAGGAAAGGGAAGAAGGCTGATGTGCAGAACACTTCTACAAAGAAAGCTGGGACAAAGAGAACTCTGATTGGCCCTACCAAAGCTTGGAGCAAGGTAGTTCCAAAGAAGGGGAATGCCCAAACTAGTTCTGAATCAGACTCTGAATCAGATGTTGCTTGTGATGTCACTGACATCCAACCAAAGAAGAGACCCACAACTAGCAAACTGGTTGCTAGTGTTCCAGATGTCCCCATTGACAATGTCTCCTTCCATTATTCAACTAGTGTAAACAGATGGAAATATGTGTATCAGAAGAGGTTGGCTTTGGAGAGAGAGCTTGCTCAGAATGCTCTTGAAAATAAGGAGATCATGAATCTCATCCATGATGTTGGCCTGCTGAAGACAGTCACTCAATTCTCACACTGCTATGAGTTACTTGTCAAAGAATTCATAGTCAACCTGTCAGAAGAGTGTGTTGATAGGAAATATAATGAGTTTGGCAAGGTTTATGTACGAGTTAAATGTGTCACTTTTTCTTCAATAACCATCAACAACTATCTGGGAAGATCAGATGCAGCACAACCTGATATAGTTGTTTCTGACAACAAAGTGTGTCAGGTGATAACAGCTAATCAGGTAAAAAGCTGGCCATCAAAAGGAAAGCTAGTTGCTAGCAAGCTGAGTGTCAAGTATGCCATGTTACACAGGATTGGTGCTGCAAATTGGGTGCCCACAAATCATAAGTCAATTGTGACAACTATCCTTGGGAGATTTATCTGTGTTGTTGGAACTAAAGCCAAATTTGACTATGGGACCTATATTTTTTATCAGACCATGAAGCATGCAGGCAGCTATAGTATCAAAGGCCCCATTTCATTTCCTTCTCTTATCTATGGAATAATCTTAAATCAGTATCCAAATATTCTCAAAGAAAATGATTCTGCAAGTAAGATAGGAAGCCCTTTGTCTTTCCATCACAAGATGTTTCAGGGAACTCATGTCCCTGACATTGTCATGACATCTGCTGAAACATCCAAGGAAAGTTCCAGGACAAGTAAAGATGAGGTTATTGCAATGCTCAAATAAACTTGCAAGGAGCTAGATACAAGGAAGCAGAATCTTGAGAGATTGATCAAGTCCCTTGAGCAAAATGAAGATTCTGAATTCACTGACACTGATGAGGAGAGAAATGATGATGGTTCAAGGGAGGATGATGGCCAGGATGCTGCATCAGAGGAAGTTGTTCCCAGTTCTGAGGAGGCAAGTGATAAAGATGTTGAGGACAGTGACTCCAACTCTTCTAAGGAGGAAGATTAATATGGTTGGTGGCTTGCTGGTTTGCTTGGGCTGATGATGGTGTGCTGCTAGTGTGACTTGTTTTTTTTTCTTGCTTAGTTTTTGATCTTGTTTTTTGACAGCTGGTATATTTGTGTTGCTCTTCATGAGCATTATGTTGTAATGACCCCTAACATCTGCACTTCCATACTTATTTTGATTTATACTATTTAGTTAGTTTTGATCTAAATTTGTGGCTAAAAAGGGGGAGAAGTGGTAGAAACAACAGGGTTAGGTGTGTGTCTCTCACAGGTGGAAGACTTGGTTGTTGTTGCTGCTGCTCTAAGTATGCTACAGGTGTTGCTGATATTATGCATGTTCAGTTGTTGTTGCTATTGTGTGAGTTCCTAATGTGTGTAGGAATGTATGTTAGAATTGTGTGAGTTTTGACTGAAGCTGCTAAGAGATGTGTGTGTTTCTTGATGGAACCTAGTAGTAGTATAGTTGCTAGATGTGTGTGTGTCTGCAGTGTGTTTGCAGAATGTGTGTGGTTGTGCATCTTTTCAGGAGAGTAGCACAGAATGTTTCACAGAAAGTTGTGACATATGTAGTCTAGGCTAACAGGTGATTGTGTTCTTCAGGATGTCATCCTAAATGTCCTAACATCCAGAATCGAGTCTGGATGAATATATGTGACTGCAGGTTGTGTAGGTTTTGTATGCACTGATGTGTTGTGCATCAGTTGAGGGGGAGCATCACAAGATGATCCACATATTATTGTGATACCTGTAGTATGGACTAGCAGGTAGTTCATAGGGTGTGAAGATGACTCTGATATGGTATTGTAGTTGTGTGTGTTGTTAGCTAGCAGCTTTCCTGCATGTATGGTATGATTTCTGCTGCTTGTGATCTCTGATATGGTAACAGAGTGTTTTAGCTAAACATTTGCCAAAGGGGGAGTTTGTAGATGCTTTTGATTGGTTGCATTTTGTGGCAAAACATTGATGGATGTATGAATGTCATGACTGATGTTATGACATACATAAGTAGGATTCTGAAGTGTAAGTTTAATAGCTAAGTGTTGCTACCGCGAAAATAAGGTGCCGGCAAAACAGAAGAGTCGCCACCTTTCGTTATTTATCCCACAGAAAGGGAAAGGAAACTATCGGAAAAACCTGACGAAAAGGTATAAGACAAGGTCCTCGCAAACATGTCTGGGTTCGGGAGTCGGTTACGCAAGGCGAAGGTATTAGCACCCTTCACGTCCATCGTACTCGATGGGATCCACGCTTGTTGTATTTATCTGACGGGTTGGTTTTAACTATCTACCTATCAAGGCTGGCTCAAAAGAAAAAGAAAACTGACTCGGCAAAGCGTCGCGCTTCGTGCCAACGTATTCTTGTCAAAGAACGAGAAATCAGAGTCAACGTAGTTCGGCTAACTACAGTTAAAGGATGGGGGAGGTGGCTCGCCAATACGTCAATATTATGCCTACGTACTCTCAACAGGTGTGAGAGATCAGAGCTTACATAGTTCGGGATAATACGGATTACGGGGTTTAGATTCATCTGTTTTTCCGAGTAGGGTTAACAAACAGTTCCAACAGTTTGGTGTATGCAGCTTTCTCATCGGAGACTCGTGTGTTACCGTTTACAGTAGAAGTGAGAGTTAATGACACTCTTTTCTTCAGAAAAGTTTTCCTTGATTAACGGGCCCACGAGGCAAAAAGAGGTTTGAAGTTTGTTTATTGTCTTTTACGGAATAAGTGTTTTTTATGGACGTCAGTAGTTCGTACAACTCTAGGGACTATGACTTGGGAACCAATGTGTCGCATATTGTCCAAAGGACGTATACTAAACACTCTAGACGATTGAGAGGAGACCGCTCAATTATCATTTCCCAAGTGGTTTAAGGCTCGTAACGCCCTGTACCAACTTGCCTTTATTACGTTTTTTACTGTTGTTTGAAGATGAGAAGAGAGAGAACACAACTAAGGGATACTGTCAAGCCCTAATATTGTCATGCCATGGATTGATCCTATGGTTGAGTTTGAAACAGGGAACTCCTAGATGTTATCATGCAAAGGTTTCAACCTAAAGTTCTATCATCACTTCCTTATCAAAGGAAGTGAGACTCCTAGGGGATCATGTCAATGGGAAACAGACAATAACTGCAAAAATCATTAAAGCAGATAAACGGCAAAGCCAAACAGAAAAGATGCAAATGCAATGCAGCAATACAAGCAGAGGGAGAGACTCAACCTCTAAGCAATCAAGCAAAGAAAACAATCAAAACAGGCAAGCAAAGGGAGCTCAGCTCAACCTTTCAATGCAAACACATCAGATAAAAAGAAAAACAGCACACAAGCAAAGGGAGGATCACCTCAACCCTT
Source organism: Lathyrus sativus (assembly GCA_963859935.3). NCBI lineage: Eukaryota > Viridiplantae > Streptophyta > Magnoliopsida > Fabales > Fabaceae > Lathyrus > Lathyrus sativus. The sequence goes on from OZ012736.1 coordinate 88,833,113, forward strand.
AATGCAAGCAAGCAGAAGGAGACCCACTCAACCTCTCAATGCAGTCATGCACCTAGCCTAAAATATTCTATATATGAACCTATTCTAATGCATCAAGCAATGTCAAACAAGGGAGAGAAATGCAACCAAAAATGAGCAACAGGGAAGTCATCCCAGGCTACATCAGGTTAGAGGTGTATCAACACAAGAGTCCATCATGGGCTCAACCTCTTGAGGAATGCACAGAATCCAACCAAGGGAAGGATTAGGCTCTCCCAAGAGGGATCCTATGTCAATAAACATAAAACTGGGTAATGGTCCTAGATATCAATCTAAGGTATCTGGTTAAAGTGTATCAACACAGAATGTCCATCTCAGGCTCAACTTGTTGAGGAATGCACAGAATCCAACCAAGGGAAGGATTAGGCTCTCCCAAGAGGGATCCTAAGAAAGGAACTTAGAGAGGGATGACAGTATATAAACCAAGGGAATATACCATGCCAAGAATGTCAATCCAAGGCTCAACCTCCTGAGGAATGCACAGAATCCAAACCAAAAGAAGGATTAGGCTCTCCCGAGAGGGCTCCTCATCAAGACTTGAAAGAGAAAGATAGTGCAGACCAAAGGAATGTACTATACTGATGAATGTCAATTCAAGGCTCAACCTTCTGAGGAATGCATAGAATCCAACCAAAGGAAGGATTAGGATCTCCCAGGAGGGCTCCTCTTCAAGACTTGGAGAAAGAGGGTAGGGCAAATCCCAGGGAAGAAATCACATAGGGGAAAGAAGGCACCACATTAACTCCTAAGAAACCCTAATGACTAGCCACAAGGATCACCTCAACTAGGGGAATTCAAAAGCTCTATCAAGGCCTAACCAAGGTTCTAAAGAGTTATCTACCTAAGTTCTATTCTATCAAGAAGGGATTTGAAACTTATAGTTAACTAATGTTCACTTAAAAGTCTAATCTATGAAATTATCCTAGTTAGGGTCACCTAAACCATGATCAACTTGTAAAATGGGGGAATAATAGAAGATCACCTCTAAAAACCTATCAAGGAGTCTATAACAAGCATGCAAAATTTCAGCACCAAATTTCAATCCAAGAAATAGCACTAAAATCAGAAAAGAGATCACTCATTTTTACATTTTTGATCAATTATTAAAAATGGAAAAATAGCACAAAAATGGAAAATTAACCAAAATTCCAAATAAATGGCATACAAAAATTATAAATAATCCAAGGAACAAACATGATTTTTTTCATATTTTTCTGACAATTATTTATAGTTTTAATGAATTAAAAACAATTAAAACATTAAAAGAAAATCACAAAATGAATAAAAGAAATTAAAAGGAAAGATTAAAATGTGGCCATTGGATCAGGAGACTAGTCCACTCATCTAAAGGGCCAGCGCGTGCCACGTATTTCAGAAGTCCCTTTAATGAACGAATCGTTTCATGAGTGTTTAGGTGTGGCTGGTTGACTAGGGTTCACCCTACGTTCTAATCAAGAGCGTTCATACCAAAAGTATGACAATCCAATGCCTGGTAGCGTGCCACATCAGCGGTCAAAGTCAGCAACTCTCAAGATTCAATCACAAGCCTCAGATCCTAATACTAAGTCAATTGGATCAGAATCATCGAACGGCTCACACTTCATCTTCAACCTTTGAATTGAACATGGAAAGGGGGGAAAGCCAGGGCGGCCGGAGAAGACTCCGGTCGTCTTCTCCGGCGAGTGCACGGTGGCCAAATCATCATACGACACCAATCCTCACCAAATTATCCAGATTTACTCGTCTCCTCACAAGGAACATCATGATACTCTCCATTTTTTCATTCTTTCAAAGATCATGCAGATACGCACATGAACAGAAAATACGTGTTTTGGAAAATCATCACCAAATGCCAAATTCTTTCTATCAATCTATTCTACACTCATCACTGATCAAGAATCCGTGTTCAATCCTTGAAATCCATCAGAATACAACCCTAACCGAACCACTAAACATTTCATCCATAATCAAGAACCTTCACCAATGGCTTCCAAACCTTGCCTAAATCCATCTATGGTTCATACTCTACCTAACCACATCCAATTTCTATCCTAATTCAGTCTCAACAGAGCATAATAATGAAAAGATGAAAACCTGGTTTGAGCTTTCACAGAGAGTGCTATAGCCTCCAATCCTTGATCAAACTTGCTCAGAAACGATCAGTGATGCTTGCTGAATATTCTTGGAGCTTCAATTTCTTCTGCAATGGCCTCCAAGATGGAAAACGATTTTCAATTTGTAACTAACTTTTTCAAGTTCTTCTTACCTCATTCAAGCTCTTCCAATCACCAAACTTGTTCTGAAATCCATCTATGCAATATATAGAATTGTTTTGGATCCTTATCTGGCCCAGTTATGGCCCAATTCATCCAATTCCATTTTTCATTTTTCCTTCAAAATTCCTTCATGACAGTCATGATTCAGGCTTGTATAAGCTTCCCTTTTTGCTCAAATATCTTTCATAACACCTCATGAATATGAAGGGATCAGATTGAATCCTCAATTCAATCCTATGGTATACATTGATTATGTTACTTCAACCTTAAGCAATGCTTGAAATGGACATGAACCAAACTTCATCTTAAAATTCTACAAATTCCAATTCACTCTGAATGTCTTATACTTTCAAAAAATGCACAAACTTGCCAAGTTTTTCACAAAAGTGAATTGTTTTAGAATTTTCTCTTTTTTATGCCTTTAATTATTCATCCATGGTATTTCCTTCATACACTTCCATATTTAGTCTATATCTATGAATCTTTTGGTCATGGTTGGAATAATAACACCATTTTGAACAACTTTCAAGTTAATCAAAAGTCCATTTGAGGTGTCTGAGTTGATGAAATTGACCCATAATCAAAAATGGCCTATAATTCCAAATTCCCAAAATAGCCTTATCTTGCAAAGCTCATAACTTGAGTTCTACAAATCCAATTATGGACTTCTAGTACTTTCTAGAAAGATAGGAAGATAAGGAACAACATTCATGTTGGCCAAAAGTTCATGAGAATCATCCTTCTAGGTCAAAAATGTCATGCAAGTTGGTTGACTTTCAAGCTCCAAATTCACATTCCTCTGATGACCTGTAACTTGTCTGACTCATAACTTGAGTTCTATAAACCCTATCAAGGACTTCTAGTACTCAAATTAAAGCTATGATAATGACCTACAACAATCATGTTGGGGTCAAGGTGAGATGAACATCACATCGTGAGTTATGTGGTCTTGAAGTTAGGCACCAAACCAGGGGATTTTACACTGTCAAGCATAGCAACCCTAACTTAGGAACTCCTCACACTCTTGATTCATGATGAATTTACCTTAGAATCATCCCTTGGGCATCTTAATACATCAATCCATGATCACATGGCTTTGAAGTGAGGTCTCAACCTTCCTCAAATCATCAGTTAACCTAGGGTTGACCAGATGAAACCCTAGTTGCATCCATCTTGGTTGTAGCTTCTTATCTTTCACTTGATGACATGTCTAGGCTACAAAAAGACTTTCAATACTTCTCATGAGCTCTCTCAAGGCTTCAAGTCCAACCTCATGGCTTCAGAATCATCTGATGACTTCCCACCATTCTCAAGTTAGGAGATATACACACTTGACTTCAACCACTCTCTCTAAGGATCTTTAACTTCTTTGATGAGGATATCAACCCTTGAATACTTGAATAAGCCTCTTAGCTAGCTTCATAGCCTTGTGTAGCCCTTTTTTGGTAGTCATACCTATTGATCTCCTGCATACATGTCAATGCATTGCAGATGAAAATGCTAAAATGAATGCAATGAGACACAAGCTAGGTAAAGAAAGGCTGGGCAAATTTTGGGGTGCAACAGCTGCCCCTATTCAAACGGCTTGGACCTGACTGGGTGAGAAGCAAACGGCTCTCAAACAATCATGGTAAAAGACGGTTTAATACCAATAAACCCGGAAATTTTCCAACCGCACAAGTACACGATACTCTGATAGGGACAAATTCTTCGGGAACTGAAATAACAGTTGCACGACAACTGGCTGGAGAATTACTGATCTGACGTATCTGATATCACTGTAGCACTTCGTCCTCAAGTCATCAAGGGATCACCGGTTACACGGTAACTGGTGAAGGATAGCTGATATTGATAGTTGCACGGCAACTTACTGGTGAAGGATAGCTGATTTTGCCGTCGGGCATTCTGCGCCACCGCAGAAGAATTCCTTATCGTCACCTATGGACTCGTCAGGCCCCTAGGAACATCGACAATAACTTTGTCGGGCTTCGTCAGTAAGTCAATAAGGGATCACTAGTTGCACGGCAACTGGTGAAGGATTACTCTCAAATCTACGTCAGGATGATCATCTACGTCCTCAAGTCATCAAGGGATCACTGGTTAAACGGTAACTGGTGATACACAACTGATATTACCGTCAGGCATTCTGCGGCACGGCAGTAGAATAATTCCTCGGGACTCATCAGGACATTGGAACTTTTGACAATCAAGTTAATTATGTCGCCGGGCATTCAAAGAAATTCTCGGACGTCAGCCCGACTTCGTCAGTAAGTCAGAAATAGAATCCTCAATTAATCATGAACCAATAAGGATATACAATCGTTTGTCGTCAGGCACTCTGCGTCAGCTAGGAGAACTGCTTCGACATTGCAGTCAGACTTCATCAGTAAGTCAGGGGGAGTTTGGCACTGTTGCCGGACTTCAATCATCAAGTCTGTAAGGGAAATTTCAACTTCTCTGTTTGAAACCTGCTGGGGATGCCACATCTCCGCTGGGGAATCTGGAGAACTATCAAGTAACTCTGCTTTGGGGGTTCAGTAATCATTCTAGACGGATAAACTCTGCTGAGGAATTCAGGAATCATCCTGAACAAACAACTTCGCTGGGGACTTCAAGAATCATCTTGAGCAAACCATTCTGCTGAGGAATACCTGCCCATAGGACCGTAACGACCTAGCTCATGTTTCATATGCATATGATTGACAATGGCGTAATGCTCCACACGGTGGAAATGCTACGCGTTTAGTGTAGATGCTATGCAATCATGCAAAATGCTACGACACCACATCAGCAAAATAAATGCTGAAGGGAAGATCCTCCTGTCAAGGAGAAATGACCATTCTGGCGGGGAGGAGGAATCATCCTGCCGAGGAGAAGAAGTCACACCAATCTCAATTGGACTTAACCTGGGGAAACGAACCTCAGACGACCTTCTGTAGGGGGAAAAAGTTCCACGAGAACCTGTACTTGCTCAACCGGGTACACGAACCACAAACTGTTGAGGAAACGATGTCAATCGCAGAAATAAACTGCACGACCTTCGCAGACAGGCTCTTCCTGGAGACACGTACTCCGATGGGGTAGTATAGCAACAACTATTCAACTTCCTCCTGGGGAAAACCAATAATGCCCTAAACGGCTTCCAAGGACTCGAGTCTCTTGGGGAACTGCAAACTCGGCTGGGGATAGGCAACCAGACACTGGAATAAACTCTACCTGTCGGGGAAAACACAACTCTGTGGGGAATTTCAATTCTGCTGGAGACTCCAGTCTGAATCATCGGATGCTGAACACTTGCAAATAGTCTTCTACGAGAAAACTGCCTGTTGATCTGCTGCTGGGAACGAGTATACACTTCTGCGCATGATTCAGCCGGGGAAATGATGATCCTGCCTAGGATACCTCTAGTTAGGGAGAATCTATCTCCGCTCGGGGAGACACATCAATGCTCATAACCCTGTGTTTAGACTCCGTGGGGAAACACTGCCGAACCTGCTGGGGAAGAAGGAATCATCCTGCTTGGAAAACAACTGGCATACTGCCTGGAAGGTGACGTCCCTGCAACAAACTGAACAAACAGACAAGATACCCTTCACAAAGGGACCTATCAAGGTTAACATTTGGGACAATGTTCAGGTAATTCAATGTTTCAACTATTATCTGCCTATGCCAGCAAGTTTATGTATGCGCATTTTATCAAAAACATCGGGCGTTCTTTTTCGCAAACAAAATAGATAAAAGCTAAACAAACAAACAAAAATACTGAATAGTATATGTTTATTGATAACCGAGCCCCTGAATAGGCAAAATGTTTTACAAATGATGCAAGCTCCTGAAATGAGGAAGCTGCGCAAGCATAATAACATAAACGTACATCAGTATACACAAATGTTGACAATGCGGCATAGACGAACACCATGAGTTGATCCCTCTATGACTCATTCGACTTCGATACTTCTCCGACGCTTCAGCTTTAGAAGAGATTGATTCGGATAAACGACCCTCAGGTCTTCCCAAACCACTAAACAATGAAAGTTCACACGCGGAACGCAGCCATTTGCTTTTTTTAATCCCTAACTTTTTCCTGAACCGCCCTTTCGGGTTTTCGATTCACCGGGATACCCCTTTTTGCCAAAGTCGCCCTTTCAGGTTTTCGACTTTGTGGGTGTACATTTTTTGTTTATATCCCCAATTTTTGCCCGAACCTTTTTCCTTTTTTATGGTTCGCCGGGATGCCCCATTTTTGCCTAGGAAGACCTTTTTCCTTTTTCTTTCTAGCGGGTCATTTTTTAAGCAAAGTATTTTTTAACTGCGTCCGCGTTCACAGGGGATGCAAAATCTTCACCATCCATCGTGGATAACAACAAGGCTCCTCCCGAGAAGACCTTGCTGACAACATATGGACCTTCGTAGTTAGGAGTCCACTTGCCCCTGTGATCGGAATATGGTGGAAGAATCTTCTTCAGGACGAGATCACCCGTCTGAAAGCTTCTAGGACGCACCTTCTTATCATAAGCTTTGGTACATACGACCATATGCAATTGATGCTAATCTCTTCTCATCCATCAGACTGAGTTGATTCAATCGGTTCTTAATCCATTCTGCCTCATCGAGTTTCACGTCAACCAAAACTCGCAAAGAAGGAATCTCAACTTCCAACGGTAGGATAACTTCCATACCGTACACTAGTGAGAAATGAGTTGCCCCAGTTGATGCGCGTACCGTCGTACGATAACCGTGCAATGCAAATGGCAACATCTCATGCCAATCTTTGTAGGTCACAACCATCTTTTGTACTATCTTTTTAATGTTCTTGTTGGCCGCTTCAACCGCACCATTCATCTTCGGCCGGTAAGGTGATGAGTTGTGATGTTCAATCTTGAAGTTCTGGCATAACTCCTTCATCATCTTATTATTCAGGTTTGAACCATTATCAGTAATGATCCGCTCGGGAATTCCATATCGACAGATGATGTCCTTCTTTATGAATCTAGCTACCACTTGCTTGGTCACGTTAGCATACGAGGCTGCCTCCACCCACTTGGTGAAGTAGTCGATGGCTACCAAAATGAAGCGGTGACCGTTAGATGCAGTTGGCTCGATCTTGCCTATCATATCAATGCCCCACATGGAGAACGGCCAGAGGGATGACATGACATTCAACGGGCACAGCAGCACATGAATTTTATCAGCATATATCTGGCATTTATGACATCTCTTCGCGAATTTGAAACAATCCGACTCCATCGTTAGCCAGTAGTATCCCGCTCGTAAGATTTTCTTCGTCATAGCATGTCCGTCAGCGTGCGTACCAAATGTGCCTTCATGGACCTCCTCCATAAGCAAACTAGCTTCTTTTTTGTCCACACATCTGAGTAGCACGAGATCATGATTTCTCTTATACAGAACTCCAACAGGATTGAGATAGAAATTTCCAGACAGCCTCCACAGAGTCTTCTTATCCTAGGTTGACGCTCCCGCAGGATACTCCTTAGTCATAAGGAAAGTCTGGATATCGTGGAACCATGGCTTGCCATTGGAGGCTTCCTCAATTGCAAAAACGAATGCAGGTCTGTCAAGACGGGAAATGACAAGTCTTGGTGCTTCATTCAAAAAATTGACTTTGTACATCAAAGACAACGTGGCTAAGGCATCAACCATCTGATTTTCTACTCTAGGCACATGATGGAGTTCCACTCGATCAAAGAAAGGAAGCATCCTTCTGGCATAATTCATGTACGGGACCAAATTCGAATAACGAGTCTCCCACTCCCCTTTAATTTGGTTAACAACGAGTGCCAAGTCACCGTATACATCCAGGTTCTTGATTCTCAAATCGATGGCTTCTTCTAAACCCATGATGCATGCCTCGTATTCTGCTTCATTGTTGGTGACCGGAAAAGTCAATCTGGCAGTAAACGGGATGTGGGATCCCTGGGGAGTCGTAATGATTGCTCCAATACCACTTTCGTACAAATTAACTGCACCGTCGAATATCAATTTCCAGTAGGACTTCCTATCTGGCCCCTCGTTGGGCAACGATTCCTCACAATCTTTCACTTTGAGAAACATGATATCCTCGTCAGGGAATTCAAATTTCATCGGCTGATAATCTTCGATAGGCTGTTCGACAAGGTATTCAGACAAAACACTTCCTTTCATGGACTTCTAGGAAACGTATTGAATGTCATACTCCGTCAACACCATTTGCCACCTGGAAATCCTGCCTGAAAGCGCTTGATTCTCGAAGACGTACTTGATTGGATCCATCTTTGAAATTAGCATGGTTGTGTGATTGAGCATATAATGTCGTAAATGTTTGGCAGCCCACGCCAGTGCACAACACATTTTTTCCAGCATTGAGTAACGAGACTCACAATCTGTGAACTTTTTACTCAAGTAATAAATGGCGTGCTCCTTTCTGCCAGTCTCGTCGTGCTGACCGAGAACGCAACCCATGCTATTCTCAAGAACTCTCAAGTACCTGATTAAGGGTCTTCCGGCCACTGGGGTATCAAAATTGGAGGTTCATGCAGATACTGTTTTATCTTGTCAAATGCCTTCTAGCAATCCTCGTTCCAGATAATCGCCTGATCTTTTTTTAATAGCTTGAACATCGGTTCACACGTGGCCGGGAGCTGAGATATAAACCTAACAATGTAGTTTATCCTACCCAGAAAACCACGAACTTCTTTTTCAGTCTTTGGCGCTGGCATATCTTGTATTGCTTTTATCTTAGCAGGATCAACCTCAATGCCTCTTTCGCTCATAATAAACCCCAGTAGTTCTCCAGACCGTACTCTGAAAGTACATTTGTTAGGATTCAGCCTCAACCTGAACTTCCTAAGCCTCTCAAAAAGCTTCAGCAAATTGACCAGATGTCCCTCCTCCGTTTTGGACTTCGCAATCATGTCATCAATATAGACTTCAATCTCATGGTGAATCATGTCATGAAACAAATTGACCATCGCCCGCTGGTAAGTGGCCCCTGCGTTCTTTAGACCGAAAGGCATTACCTTGTAGCAGAACGTCCCCCAAGGTGTAATGAACATGGTTTTCTCCATGTCTTTCGGCGCCATCTTGATTTGATTATAGCCGGAGAAGCCATCCATGAACGAAAACACGGAAAATTGAGCTGTATTGTCGACCAACACATCAATATGAGGGAGCGGGAAATCATCTTTAGGGCTCGCCTTATTCAAATCCCGATAATCAACGCACATCCGCATATTACAGTCCTTCTTCGATATAGGTACTATGTTGGCGACCCACGGAGGGTAAGTAGTGACCGCTAAAAAGCCAGTATCCAGCTGCTTTCGTACTTCTTCTTTGATCTTAACGGCCATATCTGGTCGTGTCCTTCTATGTCAGTGTCGAGCCCGGGCATATCTTCATACAACCAAGCAAAGATGTCACTATACTCTCGAAGCATCTCGACCAATCTTTGCTTAACATCGCTCTGTAATGCAGCCCCTATCCTGACATTTCTAACAAGTTCCTCAGAACCCAGATTAACAATCTCAATCTCTTCCTCATGAGGCAGAATGATCTTATCTTCTTGTTTCAATAGTCGGGCCAACTCTTCCGGAAGGTCTTCATCTTCATCAATCTCTTCTTCAGCTTGATATATCGGGGCAATCAAAGTCGAAGTGAGTCATAGAAGGTTCAGAGTCAATGTCATCTATAGTGTGAATCCTGCAATAACAAGGGTTAAGCTTAAGAAGAGGATATGCAGGTTAGCACAAACCATATTGCCATTTTATTGTTTTTCAAAACAAAAATACAACAGGAATAACAGAGATCACAAAATTTGAATGCAAAGAAAACGCCCTTTGATTTATTGATAACATGTACATGCATAAGCAATCAAGGCCCTGACAATAAAACTGTTATGCCCCGGGTAGAGCATAAGGCTGTACAATAATTGGAAAAGACAAAGCATAACTCTTTACGTGTCACTTGGATGACATCCTGGACGGACCAGTTGTTGAGGCTCTGGCCTGGTTTGCACGGCTGAATCCAGGAGTCTAGGTCACAATCACTATCCTCGTCGTCTTCAGACACGGCGTTGACATTCTCAAATATCACCCCACCTTTTGTAAACTGAATCGGCCCTTTGACGCACGACGCACTGCGAGAGGAGGACGCATCAGCAGAAGGAGAATACCCTAACCCAAACTTATCCTGCTTGTTAGGGATATCCAGGACTTGCCCCCATCCTTGGGCAGAGCCGGCTTGAACAACAGCTCGAGCTTCCTTGAAGGAAGAGAGATTCATCTCAGGTTTCTCGATCATCGTCGGAATCTCATCCTTGACCTTAACGGCCTCAAACGCCTGGCACAAAGTTTCGTGGATCTCGCCATCCACCTCAACATATTTGAAAGATGACAAATGGCTCACTATTATGTCCTCTTCTCCACAGACGGTCACGATGCTGCCACCCACAGCATACTTCAGTTTTTGGTGCAATGTGGAAGTCACTGCTTGCAGAATGGATCCACGACCGGCCCAATAGACAACTATAGGCAGGCTTGATATCCATGATATAGAAAACCGCGTCAAAGGTTTCGGGCCCAACATGAATGGGTAGAGTTACCTCTCCAAAGACGGTCCGCTTAGTCCCATCAAAAGCTTTTACCACCAGATCACTGGGTGTACATATCAGCCCTCTCGTATCCAACCTCATCATAGCTTTCTTAGGGAGAACGTTCAAAGATGATCTCGTGTCCACCAACACATGGGACATGACCGTTCCTCGACATTCTATTGAGATATGAAAGGCGCTATTATGGTTCCTTCCTTTCGGCGTCAGCTCTAAGTCAGTAAACCCTAATCCATTCCCAGCATTCACATGAGCAACTACTCCCTCTAGCTGGCTGACAGAGATCTCTTGCGGTACATACGCTGCATTCAGAACCTTCAGTAGAGCGTTGCGGTGTGCCTCAGAACACAACAACAGATTCAGAATAGAGATCTTAGACGGCGTCTGATGAAAATGATCAACGATCTTATAATCACTTTTCTTGATCAATCTCATAAATTCTTCGACGTCTTTCACAAGCAGGTCTTTCTCTACCTCACGGGAGGTTTCTTCGACGACCTTACTATTACCTCTGTCATTCTTCTCAGCCTTGTCAGCTTTGTCAGCTACAATCTCTGGTGGAGAAAACACTCTTCCACTACGCGTTATTCCCCCAGTCCCGACTATGTTGTCAACAGATTGCCCGGATGGTTCCAATTCCAACTTCTGTCTGTTGCAATAGACATGTGCCCTATAGTGACATGGAACAGTGTTAGTTCTCTCAAATGGTATAGGCCTAACCTTCGTTATGGTGATCATAGGTGGCCTTGATGCAATAATGGTAATTGTTTTACGAGGGATGGTGATAGTGGCAACCTCATCCTTCTGCTTTAGCATTACTTCCCCTGATCTGTTTTCAGCCCTTCGACTAAACTGCAGAATCCCTTCATTCATCAAACTCTGAATCCCTGCTACCAACTGATCACAGCTGTCTGAATGATTCGCACAATCCATACACAACTTTCCACAGCCTGGAAAAATACCTTTCTTCATCAACTTGGATTTAACGAAACCAAGTGGTGTTTTTAGGTCTTTGACATCAGTCAATACGTCCGAGTCTTCCTCTTCAATGATGGCGCTAACCCCATCTCCCCCATGGTTAGGCATAGGATTTTTTGTAACATTTGGAGCATTATCAAAAAAGTCGATTATCTTGGCGTCAACCATATCCTGCACTTTGTGCTTAAATGCTTTACAGTTGTCAATCAAGTGGCCAAGCGCCCCCGAATGAAACTCACAACTCGCATTCGCATCGTAGCTCGGTGGAGGTGTCCCTGTCAAGGGAGCCAAAGTTCTCTTCTGAACTAGCTGCAACTAAAGCAAAGTCTTCAAAAGCTGGGCATATGACATAGGTGGGGTTTCAAGATGACGACTTGACAATGGTGCTTTATTCGGGTACCTCCGGTACCCTTGTCGGTTCTATTGCTGCTGCTGCTGAGGTTGTTGGACAGCAGGAATAGTAATGCTAGCGACCTGCTGGCGCTGGCCTTTTCCTTTTCCCCGAGCATTAGACACTGAGCTCGTCTCACCTTCACGTCTCTTACCACTATAAGGCTTCTTTCCCCCTCCAGCTGAGGATACATCTACACCCTGAATCTTTCCTTGTTTGATGCCATTCTCCACATGTTCTCCAGTGATTATGAGGTCGGAGAAGCTTCCCGACATACCACTAACAATTTTCTCATAATAGACTCCTAGGAGAGTAGCAACGAACATCTCGACAAGTTCCCGCTCAACCATCGGTGGCTGAACTCTTGCTGCCAGTTCACGCCACCTCTGGGCGTACTCTTTAAATCCTTCATTGTTCTTCTGAGACAAATTTTGTAGCTGAACCCGGTTGGGAGCCAGATCGCTGTTGTACTGATAGTGGCGTACGAATGCTTCAGCAAGGTTTTTCCATGTACGTACACTTCTGGGTTCCAAACCCATATACCACTCCAGCGAGGGGCCTGACAGGCTGTCCTGGAAGAAGTGCATCGACAACTTCTCAACTTCAGAATGTGCAGACATCTTTCGATAGTACGACCTCAGATGGACAGGGGACAAGTGGTGCCCTTATACTTCTTGAAGTCGGGTACCTTAAACTTGGGAGGCACCTTGAAGTCTGAGATCAGCCCCAGCTTGGTCATGTCAACGCCCATGGTATTCAAGTTCTCAAAACTCTTCATCTTGTCTTCGAGTGCTTTGAACCTTAAGAGGGCTTCAGAATTCAGTTCGCCATCAGCTCCCTTCATTGAGAATAAGTCCTCTTGACGATCCTCTTGCCATGGTTGATGGCCATTACCCTGAGCAAACCCAACAGCATCAAGACCATACAGATTACCAGCACCAACGTTCCCAGCATTACCCGTTCCTCCAGTATTGCCATTACCTATACCAACATTACCATTAGCCTCAAAGTTTCCATTTCCGGCTCCATTCGTATTCCCATTGGCTCCCATATTAGTAACAACATTACCATTGCCACTTCCGTTCCCTCCAGTAACAGGGATGCCAGCATGAGGGGTCTCAACAAGCGGAGGGTTCACAACATTCCCACCGTGAAGCACGTCGTTATTGTCGACGCGTGCAATCAAAGGTTGCACCAGAGTTCTGAGCTGGTCCTGGCCGTTAGCGACCACTAGCATGAGGTCCATAAAACGATCCATCCTCTCCCTGAGCTCTTGAATGTCAGTCTGAACCTGTTCCATTACTCTGGCTTGATTTGCTCTGGTAGAATGCCGGTGAATCTGCCTTCGTTCAATCCTGAAATAACCTGCAAACACAAAGGGTTAGAAAAACAGCTCGAGGTACCTGTTATGCAAATGATTCATGCAAATGGAAACATGTGTCTGTTCTTGGGGAGATTCCCCCCCCCCCCCCCCCCCGATCCTAGTTTACGAGACAAATAAAGTCCAACATCCAATCATGGAAAGAAATCCTTATATATATATATATATATATATATATATATATATATATATATATATATATATCTGAAAAACCCGCGTGGGCCGCGTACAACTGTAATCGAATACAACTGAAGCAACAAGCGTGACCCTAACCAACAAGCCTGGTGGTGGTCAGCATATTAATGCATAAAAGGTACAAAGAAATACAAAGAAATCAAGTGCAGCTACAGGCACGGAAATCCTCTAATAACTTCTTCGTAGTGGGATGGTCAGGCTGGGTGAGCAAACCTTGGATCAGCAAATCCCTTTGCCTGATGCTATCCTGGAGATCCTCGGCAACTTCCCCACAAACACCTTCTCCAGAACGGTTTTCCACTCTACACCTCTTAGCATCAGCTCTGAGTTGACAATCCTTCAGGTTTGCCGTAGTTTCAACTAACCGGTATTGAGTGTCGCATCGAAGTGATGCCTCAACCTCAATATTCTTGTCCTTGATCTCAATCTGGACCTCTAGCTCAGCTATTTGCTGCTTTAGCTTTTCCTCTCGCTCTTTGTACTTGGTTAGGGTGTTGCTCCACAACGTCTCATACTTGGATAGCTTCAGGTACACCCTATCCAGATCTTGCTTCTTGGTGGTCAACACACTGGGCACAGCCTTCAGGTCTAACCCAAGGCGTTCTATAGAATCAGTCTCCTTGGTCAAATTAGTGCCCAAGTGATTTATCAATTCTGTCTGCTTCTTGCAGGTGTATACGGCTTCGTTCTTCTCGCTCCAGAGTTGAGCAATCTCTTTCTGCAACTCTTCGTTGGCTTTTCGTAGCTCTTCTTTCTCTGGGAGAACCTGGTTGAACTTGTGAATATTAACTGTGGTGGGTTCCTTGACCATGGGAGGATATAATGGTTCCACTGCGGGAAATGGCATCAGAAACTTGGCGGCTCTTTCTCGGATCTAGGCCACATAGGGTTCAAAGGCCTTGTTGTTGCTTTTTCCTAGCAAAACTTTTCCCTTTCTATGAATTTTGCTCCAAGCATTCTCCACCTTAACCAAAGTGTCACCTTCAAGCAACCCTATGAGATACAGAGATACCTGTACCTCTTCCTCTTCAGGAGGACCTCTTAGTGCATGCTCAAATTGTCGTACCAGCAGAGAGGGATTGTAATTGATACATCCATTCCTTCCGACCAGGGGGACGTTAGGAAAGCCACCACAACTATGCATAATCTCTTTGCCCAGTAGATCTCTATCAAACCAGATGATATTGTCAGCAGACAAACCCATTAAACATGCAGACCAGGATGAAGACTCAGCAGAATTAATGAACGGACCCGTCTTAGGAAGATGGCTGGAAAACCACTTATACAGCAAAGGAGCACAACATGCCACAGTTTTCCCCTTTATGTTTTCATTCTTACTGTGAACTGAATGATAGACGTCTCCGAGAAGCGTGGGCACTGGATTCCCGGAAGCAAAGATGTGGCTGGCATCCATACCTATGAAGTCCGGATGACTTGGGAATAGCATGATCCCATAAATGCAAAGGGCTAAGATGGCATTGAATACAGCCCAGCAACCCTTCTTGGCAAACCTTTGGGCCTTCTCCACCAGGAAAGGCAAAGAGAAACCATAAACTCCAATCTTTCTGAACAACATCCCTTTCAAATCTGAGTCATCCGAATGAAGAGTAGTAGCCAACTTACCCAAGTCAGGTTCACCATCAACACGGTAATAAGGCATCTGATTCAACAAAGGTACCCCTAGCGAGTTAGAATACTCTTCCAAGGTCAGAGCTAGGACATAGTCTGGAAAGACGAAGCATCTGAGCTGCGGGTCATAAAATTGCAGAAGAACGTAGAGGCCGTTCAACTCGTACGTAGAAAGCATACATACAATACCCAGAAGTCTCCCATAACTCTTTCTGAAATCCTCCATCACTTTCTTATCATCCAAAGAAATCAAAGCCCGTAACTCTCGGATGTCAGGTGTTGGTAGCTTGTAAGCCACAGTTTTCTTCAGAGATGCCATGTCAGCCATGAGGATCAAGATCACTAGAACCAGGGGAGATGTATGCTCTTGCAACACAGACACACGTTAATGATATGCAAATGAGGATGTAAAATGCAAACATGCAGCAGGAGATCAATATGATTGTGCTGTTGGTTGAGAAGGACCAAAACTCTGCTCTGTCAAGAACAAGCACATCTCTGATGATAAGAACCCTCCAATACCAACAATACTAATTCACTGTCAAGAAAACCAGGTTGTTTGAAGGTCAAGGTTTCCTGCAATAACCCGACCCTGCTCACAGGTATGGACCTAATCACGAACAAGGTTCGACATCCTATGCGTTTCCCAGCGTCACAGACTTTTACGAAATGATGATACGTTCACCATTTCTGGTTTGGCATCATCACTCCCTGAAGAGACCTCACTTAGCTGAGTCACAAATGATCCGTCCCCAGAGTCGACAATCCTCAGATCCAAAATCCCCTCGAGTCCAAAGGACCGATAGGAAGTCATCAAAGACAACCTCGTCTGAGTGCGGATTACATGGGAACTAATGCAAGCAAAGCAAGCACGTCCACCACTAATCCACTCTAATAATATGTATCTCTCAAGCCTAGGTCTGGCTTATCACTCATCAGAGCCCCCCTCCCACAACAACACAGCAAATACTCATATTATACTGAAAGTAAAGTGCGGAAAGTAAAATGCGATAAATAAAGGCAAACCCAACAGATAAACATGCAAGCGCTAGGATTGACTCGCATAGGGGATGGGAAACGGTCCCAGCATAGGGGATGGGAAAAGTCCCCAGCAGCCTGAAGTCCCCAGCAGAGTCGCCAGATGTCGCTACCGCGAAAATAAGGTGCCGGCAAAACAGAAGAGTCGCCACCTTTCGTTATTTATCCCACAGAAAGGGAAAGGAAACTATCAAAAACCTTACGAAAAGGTATAAGACAAGTTCCTCGCAACCATGTCTGGGTTCGGGAGTCAGTTACGCAAGGGGAAGGTATTAGTACCCCTCACGTCCATCGTACTCGATGGGATCCACGCTTGTTGTGTTTATCGGACGGGTTGGTTTTAACTATCTATCTATCAAGGTTGGCTCAAAAGAAAAAGAAAACTGACTCAGAAAAGCGTCGCGCTTCGTGCCTACGTATTCTCGTCAGAGAACGAGAAATCAGAGTCAACGTAGTTCGGCTAACTACGGTTAAAGGATGGGGGAAGGTGGCTCGCTAATACGTTAGTATTGTGCCTACGTACTCTCAACAGGTGTGAGAGATCATAGCTTACGTAGTTCGGGATAATACGGATTACGGGGTTTAGATTCATCTATTTTTCCGAGTAGGGTTAACAAATAGTTCCAGCAGTTTGGTGTATGCAGCTTGCTCATCGGAGACTCGTGCGTTACCGTTTGCAGTAGAACTGAGAGTTAACGACACTCTTTTCTTAAGAAAAGTTTTCCTTGATTAACAGGCCCACGGGGCAAAAAGAGGTTTGAAGTTTGTTTTTTGTCTTTTACGGAAAAAGTGTTTTTTATGGACGTCTGTAGTTTGTACAGCTCTAGAGACTATGACTTGGGAACAAATGTGTCGCATATCGTCTAAAGGACGTATACTAAACACTCTAGACGATTGAGAGGAGACCGCTCAATTATCATTTCCCAAGTGGCTTAAGGCTCGTAACGCCCTGTACCAACTTGCCTTTATTACGTTTTTTAGTGTTGTTTGAAGATGAGAAGAGAGAGAACACAACTAAGGGAAACTGTCAAGCCCTAATGTTGTCATGCCATGGAGTCATCCTATGGTTGAGTTTGAAACAGGGAACTCCTAGATGTTATCATGCAAAGGTTTCAACCTAAAGTTCTATCATCACTTCTTTATCAAAGGAAGTGAGACTCCTAGAGGATCATGTCAATGGGAAACAGACAATAACTGCAAAAATTATTAAAGCAGATAAATGGGAAAGCCAAACAGTAAAGATGCAAATGCAATGCAGCAATACAAGCAGAGGGAGAGACTCAACCTCTAAGCAATCAAGCAAAGAAAACAATCAAAACAGACAAGCAAAGGGAGCTCAGCTCAACCTTTCAATGCAAACACATCAGATAAAAAGAAAAACAACACACAAGCAAAGGGAGGATCACCCAACCCTTAATGCAAGCAAGCAGAAGGAGACCCACTCAACCTCTCAATGCAGTCATGCACCTAGCCTAAAATATTCTATACATGAACCTATTCTAATGCATCAAGCAATGTCAAACAAGGGAGAGAAATGCAACCAAAAATGAGCAACAGGGAAGTCATCCCAGGCTACATCAGGTTGGAGGTGTATCAACACAAGAGTCCATCATGGCCTCAACCTCTTGAGGAATGCACAGAGTCCAACCAAGGGAAGGATTAGGCTCTCCCAAGAGGGATCCTATGTCAATAGACATAAAACTGGGTAATGATCCTAGATATCAATCTAAGGTATCTGGTTAAAGTGTATCAACACAAAATGTCCATCTCAGGCTCAACCTGTTGAGGAATGCACAGAATCCAACCAAGGGAAGGATTAGGCTCTCCCAAGAGGGATCCTAAGAAAGGGACTTGGAGAGGGATGACAGTATATAAACCAATGGAATATACCATGCCAAGAATGTCAATCCAAGGCTCAACCTCCTGAGGAATGCACAGAATCCAAACCAAAAGAAGGATTAGGCTCTCCCAAGAGGGCTCCTCATCAAGACTTGAAAGAGAAAGATAGTGTAGACCAAAGGAATGTACTATACTGATGAATGTCAATTCAAGGCTCAACCTCCTGAGGAATGCATAGAATCCAACCAAAGGAAGGATTAGGCTCTTCCAGGAGGGCTCTTCTTCAAGACTTGGAGAAAGAGGGTAGGGCAAATCCCAGGGAAGAAATCACATAGGGGAAAGAAGGCGCCACATCAACTCCTAAGAAACCCTAATGACTAGCCACAAGGATCACCTCAACTAGGGGAATTCAAAAGCTCTATCAAGGCCTAACCAAGGTTTTAAAGAGGTATCTACCTATGTTCTATTCTATCAAGAAGGGATTTGAAACTTATAGTTAACTAATGTTCACTTAAAAGTCTAATCTATGAAATTATCCTAGTTGGGGTCACCTAAACCATGATCAACTTGTAAAATGGGGGAATAATAGAAGATCACCTCTAAAAACCTATCAAGGAGTCTATAACAAGCATGCAAAATTTCAGCACCAAATTCCAATCCAAGAAATAGCACTAAAATCAGAAAAGAGATCACTCATTTTTACATTTTTTTATCAATTATTAAAAATGGAAAAATAGCACAAAAATGGAAAATTAACCAAAATTCCAAATAAATGGCATACAAAAATCATAAATAATCCAAGGAACAAAAGAAAATTAAAAGAATTATATTTTTAATGAATTAAAAACAAGTAAAACATTAAAAGAAAATCACAAAATGAATAAAAGAAATTAAAAGGCAAGATTAAAACGTGGCCATTGGATCAGGAGACTAGTCCACCCATCTAAAGGGCCAGCGCGTGTTACGTATCTCAATTGTCCCTTTAATGAACGAATCATTTCATGAGTGTTCAGGTGTGGCTGGTTGACTAGGGTTCACCCTACGTTCTAATCAGGAGCGTTCATACCAAAAGTATGACAATCCAATGCCTGGTAGCGTGCCACATCAGCGGTCAAAGTCAACAACTCTCAAGATTCAATCACAAGCCTCAGATTCTAATACTAAGTCAATTGGATCAGAATCATCCAACGGCTCACACTTCGTCTTCAACCTTTGAATTGAACATGGAGAGGGGGGAAAGCCAAGGCGGCCGGAGAAGACTCCGGTCGTCTTCTCCGGCGAGTGCGTGGTGGCCAAATCATCAGACAACACCAATCCTCACCAAATTATCCAGATTTACTCGTCTCCTCACAAGGAATATCATGATACTCTCCATTTTTTCATTCTTTTAAAGATCACGCAGATACGCACATGAACAGAAAATACGTGTTTTAGAAAATCATCACCAAATGCCATATTCTTTCTATCAATCTATTCTACACTCATCACTGATCAAGAATCCGTGTTCAATCCTTGAAATCCATCAGGATACAGCCCTAACCGAACCTCTAAACATTTCATCCATGATCAAGAACCTTCAACAATGGCTTCCAAACCTTGCCTAAATCCATCTATGGTTCATACTCTACCTAACCACATGCAATTTCTATCCTAATTTAATCTCAACAGAGCATAATAATGAAAATATGAAAACCTGGTTTGAGCTTTCACAGAGAGTGCTATAGCCTCCAATCCTTGATCAAACATGCTCAGAAACGATCAGTGATGCTTGCTGAATGTTCTTGGAGCTTCAATTCCTTCTACAATGGCCTCCAAGATGGAAAATGATTTTCACTTTGTAACTAACTTTTTCAAGTTCTTCTTACCTCATTCAAGCTCTTCCAATCACCAAACTTGTTCTAAAATCCATCTATGCAATATATAGAACTGTTTTGGATCCTTATCTGGCCCAGTTATGGTCCAATTCATCCAATTCCATTTTTCAATTTTCCTTCAAAATTCCTTCATGACAGTCACGATTCAGACTTGTAAAAGCTTCCCTTTTTGCTCAAATAGTTTGCATAACACCTCACGAGTATGAAGGGATCAGATTGAATCCTCAATTCAATCCTATGGTGTACATTGATTATGTTACTTCAACCTTAAGCAATGCTTGAAATGGACATGAACCAAACTTCATCTTAAAATTTTACAAATTCCAATTCACTCTAAATGTCTTATACTTTCAAAAAATACACAAACTTGCCAAGTTTTGCACAAAAATGAATTGTTTTAGAATTTTCTCTTTTTTATGCCTTTAATTATTCATCCATGGTATTTCCTTCATACACTTCCATATTTAATCCATATCAATGAATATTTAGGTCATGGTTGGACAAATAACACCATTTTTAACAACTTTCAAGTTGATAAAAAGTCCATTTGAGGTGTCTAAGTTGATGAAATTGACCCATAATAAAAAATGGCCTATAATTCCAAATTCCCAAAATACCCTTATCTTGCAAAGTTCATAACTTGAGTTCTACAAATCCAATCATGGACTTCTAGTACTTTATAGAAAACTAAGAAGATAAGGAACAACATTCATGTTGGCCAAAAGTTCATGAGAATCATCCTTCTAGGTCAAAAATGTCATGCAAATTCACATTCCTCTGGTGACCTGTAACTTGTCTGACTCATAACTTGAGTTCTATAAACCCTATCAAGAACTTCTAGTACTCAAGTTAAATCTATGATCATGCCCTACAACAATCATGTTGGGATCAAGGTGAGATGAACATCACATATTGAGTTATGTGGTCTTGAAGTTAGGCACCAAACCAGGGGATTTTACACTGTCAAGCATAGCAACCCTAGCTTAGGAACTCCTCACACTCTTGATTCATGATGAATGGACCTTGGAATCATCCCGTGGGAATCTTAATACATCAATCCATGATCACATGTGTTGCACCCCAAAATTTGACCAACATTTCTTTACCTAGCTTGTGGTTCACCTCATTCACATTAGCATTATCACTTGCATTTCATTGACATGTGTGCAGCAGATCAAGAGGTATGATTACCAATCAAGAGCACCACAAGACTTTTAAGCTAGCTGAAAGGTTATTCAAGTGTTCAAGGGGTGATATCTTTGTCAGAGAAGGTAGAAGATCCTCAGAGAAAGTGGTTGAAACCAAGAGGGTGTGTCTCCTAACTTGAGAGTTGTGGGAAGTCCTCAGATGATTCTAAAGCCAAGAATGTGGACTTGAAGAATTGAGAGAGCTTATGAGATGTCTTGAAAGCCATCATGAAGCCTAGAGAGGTCATTGTGCAAGAATAAGAAGCCTCAGCCATGAGTGGTATAATTAGGGTTTGACTGGGTCAAACCTAGGTCAACTGATGATTTGGAGAGGGTTGAGACCTAATCCAAGAGCCATGTGATCATGGATTGATGCATTGAGATGCTATAAGGATGATTCCAAGGTCAACTCATCATGATTGAGGAGTTTGAGAAGTTTCAAGCTAGGGTTTCTAAGGCTTGACAGTGTAAAATCCCCTAGTTTGACCCTCATCTTCAAGGCAGTTTAGCTCAAGATGTGATTGTCATCTCATCTTGCCCCCAACATGAATGTTGTATATATTGTTCTTAGCTTTAATTTGGGTACTAGAAGTCCTTGATAGGATTTGTAGAGCTCAAGTTATGACTTTGACAAGTTACAGGTCATCTGAGGTATGTGAATCTGGGGCCTTGAAAGTCACCCAACTTGCATCCAACTTTTGCCCAAGAAGGATGATTCATATGAACTCTTGGTCAACATTAATTTTGTTCCTTATCTTCTTAGCTTTCTAGAGAGTACTAGAAGTCCTTGATAGGATTTGTAGAACTCAAGTTATGGCTTTGACAAGTCAAGGGCATTTTGGTCATTTGGAGATTATAGGTCATTTCAAGCATAAGGCCATAACTCCTATTTCCAAGCTCCAAATGGAAAAATCTTCAACATCAAACTTGCTTAAAATGATGTTTTAAGGCTAGTAAGGAGGTCATGATATGTTGAAAACGCTTGTAGCTCAAAATGGTAAAAATGACCTAAAATGAAGGCATAAGTTAAATAAGTCAAAGTTGGAAATTGAAACTTTCAAGCCACACATCCAAACCATGGCATATAGGTCATTTTGACTCTAGAAAGCATTTTAAAAACAATAGTTCAGCCATATTTTTGATTTGAAGTTTAGATCATGGACTTGCTTTGGAAAATGGTTACTTACATATTAAGGTACATATGCAAAACATAAGGAAAGGCAATGCACAAGCTAGCTAAGTATCCTAACATGTCATATATCTCATCTAAGGAGATTTTCAAGTCAGAACAAGTTGCTGCAAGAGGAATAGCACAAGATGGCACATGAGATGGATTGAAATCAAAAACTCATGACATGAGAATCTCAAATTCTCATTGGATGATTCCAGAAAGTTCTGGATGGTTTAGAACCATCCTATATAGTGATTAGAACTTGCTCAAGTGCAAGGTTGGTGAGAGATTAGAGAGGAGAGTGAGATAGCCATTTCAATTTCTTCCATTGCAAGTTGAAATCAATTTCTACATTCCACACCATTTCCATTGATTCTTTCAATCCTAACACCTTCCATTGATCATACTGAATGTGTGCATACATAATTGAGGGCAAGATCGTGTGAGATTGAAGAGATAGAATTTGGATTTTGGGAGCTGCAAGTCACAATCGGATTTGGAGATTCAAGCTTCTTGGATCAAATCTTTTGCAAACAGAAGCACTAACATCAATCAAGGAGTGATTCTGAAAAGTTTGAGAGGTTGGAGTGAAGGTTTGACCTATCTGGTATTCAAGATTTGACAGGTTTGTAACTTTTCTTCTACACCTTAATTTAAGCATAATTAGTTAGATTTGTTAGGTTAGAATGGTTAGAGACAAGTAGGAGATGGATTCTGGAAACTTTGAGATCATTTGGTGAAGTTTGAGTTAGTGACACCAATTTTGTTTTGATCAAGAACACGATGTATAGTGAGATATAACATGAGTTTAATAGAAAGATTTAACCAGTGTGAGGTGGTGATCATTCTGAGCCAATCAATTTCAAGAATTGTTAAAGTTGAAGTTTGAGCATAGTTTTGATCTTGGATCGGGTTTAGAGATTGAGGGCATTTCAGTGGATTCTAATACTATGGTTGTGATCAGGGATGAATTTAGAACGGATTAGGGTTTTGAACCATGGATTTTGGTTGAGTTTGGATGGAGCACGAGTTAGGAGAAGTTTGAGATGAAGCTCTGCAACCATGGAGCTTTCCCCCATTTTCATGGCTGAAGGAAGAAGACAATGCTATGGCCGTTGCATGGAGAGTGGACTCATTGACTAGGGTCAGATTGTGTGGCCAAGATCCAATTTCACATTTGAAGAGGGAAGTCTGAAGACAATGAAACGAGGCATTTCATTAATTGGAGTATTGGGCTTAATTGCTATACACACCCCAAGTTTTGGCCCATCTGGATATTGAACTGATTTTCTTTACTAAATGCACCATGTTCTTTTCTTTTTCTTTGTATTTTTGAATTGATTTTCTGATTAAATCATGGGCCTAGCGCGCATTGCTGATGGCACCCCCGTTTCAAGCCCATTCTCATATTGAACTGCACTGGGTTGCTATCTGCACCAATTATTTTCATATTTCATTTCTTTTTCTCCATTTTATTTTAAACTTTGAAAAATCATATTAAATAGAAAAATGATGATTTTTACATGGGTTTTTTTCTCTTATTTCACATTGATGTCTAGAAAATTATAAAATCAAAATATTTGCATTTCATGCAGTTTTAATATTTTTTGTGTATTTTCTCTTTTAATAGCATTTAATTCCTTTTATGTTGATGCATAGATTTGTAGAATTTTGTTTAGCTAGTTCCCTTTGAATTTTTAGGCCATTCTTTTTAGGATAGTTAGATTAGGACTTTAGCTCCCCTTTGGATTTATTCCATAATTTTGTGATTAGTTTTTGATTAGTTTTGAGTAGATGACTTTAGGTTGTGTAGATTTAGGTCAATCCTTAACATAGGTCCACAATAACACTAGAATTTTGGGTTTCTAGGTCAAGATAGATATTGGCACATATAGGGTATTAAGGGTAGGTATATAGGATCCCCTAGAAATTATATTAGATTTTAATATAATAGTATACTATTTTAATTGATTTTTGTAGTTGATTGTTGTTTGTGTTGCCCTTGTGGGCTTGTATTTTGTTTTGCCTTGCTTTGTGGGTTTTTTGCTTGGCTTGGTGGGCTTGGTCTTGCTTTGTGGAGCATGGAGGAGCATAGTGGGAGACTTGAGGATTGAAGAAGGAGCTTGAGAGCTTGAAGCCTTGTTTGTTTTGTTGTTGTTTTAGGGTTAGGAATTAAGTAGAGCTTAGAATTAGTTAACTTCTTTCTTAAACATGGATGGTATCTTTCACCTCCATTTTCCCCCATGATTCAAGGTCCTTCCATGGTATTCACCTCCCTCCTTAGGAGGGATAAGTGATGGTACCTAGGAAGTAGAACCTTTGAGGGAACCATTCTGTTGATGTTAAACCCTTATAGGTCACCTTGGGTGGTCAATAAGCAGTTTAATATCCTAGCTTATCTAGTTAAGTGATTTCTTCTGGTTTGAGTATCTTGAGAGATGTTGGGCTTGAGTTTGAAGATGAATACTTCATTGAAGAGTATGGAAGAGGATGATTCCCTGAGCATTGTCATTTCAGCTGAAGCTTGAAGAGCAAGAAGGACAAGTTGATACTTGAAGACCTAATGAAAATCCAGTAAAGACTGAATGAAGAGCTGAGGCTTAAAGACTGAAGGATGAAGTTGACATTTCCAGATGATTGAAGACTATTCTGAGAAGCTGAAGCTTGTAGGAATAGAAGACTAAGTTGATACTCATGAAGAGGACCCAATTGAGATTGAGTGTAGAGCTGAAGCTTGAAGAACAAAGGATAAGTTGATACTTACTTTGAGGCTCGGAGATCCTGAAGGAATCAAGTTGATACTTGTGGTTAAGAATGAAGCCTGAAGGTGGAACTGATTAAGGAGCTGAAGCTTAGAGAAGAGAGAATAAGTTGAAACTTATGTTGAAGGGTTGAAACCTGGAAAAGCAAATTGATATTTGTCAAGAGTGATTGAAGTCTGAAGACTGAGTTGCTGTCAGAAGAGCTGAAGCTTGGAGTTAAGAGAGAGGGGTTGATCTACTTTCTTGTCTGTTTCTTCTCTGTATTGCTGATGTGCCTTGTTTGACTTGCTTGATGCATTAGAATAAGTTCATATCTATACTGACTTTAAGCTAGGAGCATGATTGCACTAGAGGTTGAGTTGTTCCCTCTGCTTGCAGTTGTTATTCTATTTTGCTTGATAGCATTTTATTTCCTCTGTGTGATTACTGTTATTCATATCTGGCTTGAGGTCGAGATGAGCTTGTGGAGGCTGACACCCCACACACATTTCCTCCCTCACTTGCATTGCATGCATTTTACTGATTACTGTTTACCGTTAAGCTGATGCTTTATCTGTTTCTGTGTATCATTGACATGATCCCTTAGGACTCTCATTTCCTTTGATAAGGAAGTGATGATAGAACTTTAGGTTGAAACCTATGCATGATAACTTCTAGGAGTTCCCTATTTCAAACCTCAACCATAGCATGAATCCTTGGCATGACAACAGTAGGACTTGATAGTCTCCCCGTAGTTGAGCATGTTCTCTTCTCATCTCAAAATAGCTTAAGATACAGTAATCATGAATGATTTCTTTCGTACGTTACGAGCCTTAAGCTATCTGAGGAAGGATTGTTGGAGAGCTTCTTTTCAACAGTCTGGATGTTTAGTATGGTACCCTTTGGGTGACATGCGATGCATTCACTCTCAGGTCATAGTCTTTAGTGCGATTGAAATTGCAAACACAATAAAAAACACTTCTTCCGTAAAAGACAGAAAACAAACTTTAAACCTTTTTGCCCCGTGGGCCCATAATTCAAAGGAAGCTTTTCTGAAGAAAAGAGTGTCGTTAAACTTCAGCGCCAACGCAAACAGGCTTTGTCCCTAACTACTGGAACTGCTGTTTAACCCTACTCGATAAAACAGATGAATCTGAATCCCCGTAATCCGTAGTATCCCGAACTACGTAAGCTCTGATCTCTCATACCCGTGAGAGTACGTAGGCACAATACTGATGTATTGGCGAGCCACCTTCCCCGTAACCCGTAGTAGGTCGAACTACGTTGACTCTGATTTCTCATTCTCTGATGAGAATACGTAGGCATAAAGTGCGACGCTTTGCTGAGTCAGTTTCTTTCCTGTTTAAGCTAGCCTTGATAGGTAGATAGATAAACCAACTCGTCCAGTAAACACAACAAGCGTGGATCCCGTCGAGTACGACGGACGTGAGGGGTGTGTTGCACCCCAAAATTTGACCAACCGGGTCTCGTGTCTGGCTCGATGTTTCGCCGCATGACCGCATTCGCATCTGCATATCGCATACAATGCATTTTTCATTTGTTTGGATTTTATCGGGATCACAGCTCTCGTCTCGCGTCTCAGGTTTTTAATCAGTTTAGATAGGTGGAATCGTATTTTTGAGGACGTTTCGGTGTCCGTTTATTTTTACCGGCTATTTTTGGTGCGCTCTCGCGGTCTTATGTGTCGTTCGGTGCTTATTTTGTTCCTCTGGGAATTGTTGTGATTTTTCTGGATTTTATTGACCATTTTTAGATTTTTTATAGCTTTAAACTCATTTTTAGAATAATATAGGATATTATTAGTATTTTCTAGAATTTAAATAGACTTTAAATAGTTTTAATAGTTTTAAATCATTTTTAGGATTTTTAATAGTTTTAATTCTTTTTAAATAGATTTTTAATCATTTTAGGATAATATAGAATATTATTAGTTTTTAATAGTTTTAATATTTTTTAATTCATTTTTTAGAATATTAGATATTAAATAGATTTTTACTATTTTTTTTAATAGAATAAATAGACTTTTCTTTTATAGAATTTAAATAGATTTTATCATTTTTATAGGATAATGTAGATTTTCTTTTAGAAATATAGTTTTTTAATAGTTTTATTAGAATAATAGATTTTCTTTTATAATAAATAACATAGGTTTTATTAGAAATTAATTAGTGGAATTATTAGATTAGGGAATTAATAGAGTTGTTAGGATAATTTTCTTTTTAGGTTTAATTAGGATTTATAGAATTAATTAGATTAATCTCCAGATTTAGTTAATTGAGTTTAGTTAGTTAATTAGGATTAGTTCTTAATCAAGTTTTAACCAGGTTTTTTTTCATTCATTATTCAGATTTAATTTGTTTTTTCGTTTGGGCCTCATTCTCAGATTCAGCAAAGCCCATTCGCAGACCCAGTTTATGTTTTGTCCAAAATTGTCCAGTTAACTCCAGCAGCTTCTAGAAACATCCAGAAGCGTCCAGAGAATCAAGCAGTATATAGTCTCAGAGCAGGCCACGTGTTCAAGGGGGAAGACCCCACGTTACACATCACACGCATGCCACGCCTCACAAACAGCTTCCTTCTCTCACTGCCACGCCATGGCCACGTGGCTCGCATGCACCGTCTCCACCCACTAACGCAGCCACGTGCCTCCACCACACCACTACCCTGGTCCTCGCCTGAAACTCTCCCCGGCCGGCATGCATGGCCGGAGGCCACCATGAACTTCGCCGGAGAACACCCAAAAATCCCCAGATTCTGATCAACTTCATCTCTTCTCCTCCCTTCATCATCGGAAACTAGGAAATTCCAGAAACCGCCGCCCACTTCCATCTTCTCCGGTCACCAAACTCGACCATCAACAAACTCCAAACAAGTTTCCAGATCAAATTTCACCATCCACTATAACCGTCGTCGGAGAACTGCCAATCTCGCCGGAATTCACCAAATCCACACCAGATTCATCAGTCTTCATCGTTCATCAAGAACACCTTCATCTTTTCCTAGATTCTTCAACATATTCAAAGAAATCCTCAACGAATCTTCATTAGTTTTCCAGATCTTCACCAGCATTCGTATAGCACCGTAATGGCTTTTCCAGAAACACTCGAACATTCAAGGTGTTCATAACGTTCTTCCAGAACTTCTTCAAGATTCATCATTTTCCAGATTCCGTTCTCCCAAGATCTTCAAGATCTTCAACCTTCTCTTGTTTCCAGAACGACATCATCAGATCATCAACGTCACCCAAGCAACTCCAAGATCTTCAGCAAACCTCCTTCGAAGGAATCTCCAAACGAGCTTCAGAAAGAGCACGAGATCCACGCTTTGATCTTCAGAAAACTCAAAATGATTCGTCTTCAGCGAACAATCTCCAAGAATTTCCAAACATCTCCAGAAGTTCATAACACCTGCAAGCGAGCTCTTGCGAGAATTTGTTGGTTAAGTTTGTTCAGGTTGTTTTAGTGGCTGTGAACGGAGTTGGTTGAGTTTGAGAGGAAGAAATTTAGTTGGGACGGAGGCGGTGAAATGAGGTTGAACGGAGATGGTTCAGAGAGGGGGACGGCGGCGGAAAGGAGAAAGAGTCTAGGGTTTTTGGTTGTTCTGAGAGTGGAAGGAGAAAGAAAGGAAGATGGACCGCGTGAGGGTGGGCCAGGCCCAATCATTTTTGGAGACACCTCATCCCCTCATTTTTTTGCTGTGAATGGGCTGAGCCCAATATGGTTTCTCAACGCACCTGCGTTTTACTTGATGCACCTCCCCCTCCGTTTTGCAGCATTATCAACTGGGCTGGGCCCAGTTTACAGTTTTTTTATTTTCTTTTAATCCCCCTGTAATCCAGTGTACCCCCCCCCCCCTGTTTTTCTTTTCTTTATTTTTTCATTTTGTTTAATTTTTTTGGAAAGAAAAATATAAAGAAAATACTATGGTGAAAAAAAGAGAAAAGAAGAAAAAAGAGAAATATTGATAGAAAAATAGTGAGAAAAATACAATGAAGAAAAAAGAAATATTTTGAGAAAAGGAAAATATATTGAAAAAAAGAAAAAGAAAAGAATATATTGAAAAAATAATAAAGAAGAATATAAAAAAGAAAAAGAAAAAGAATGTGAAAAATATAGTGAAAGAAATATGAAAAATACATAGAAAATATGGAAAAAAATATTTTGAAAGAAAAAAGAAGAAAATAGTTGGAAAATAGCAAAAAATATTAGATGTAATATTTTTTAGGATTTATTTGTTTTAGAGGTAATTTTAGAAGTCCACTTGTTAGGGGACTCTTTCCCATTTGATTTTCCAGCATAGGATAGGATAGTATTTCCTAGGAGGTTTATTTTTCAGTATTCAAGCATTGTAACCCATTTTCAAAATGTTAATAAAACGAGATTTGAGCTGTGGTCCCGAAGTAGCCGAACTACAGCTGCTCTGATTCCTTGTACCAGACAAGGATATGTAGGCATAGGATGCGATATCCTAGCGAGCACACTAACGACTGACTTTCTGTTCTCTCGCTGCTGTGCGATCGAGACTTTCCCGCTGACGACTAATTGATACCCTTTTTCTCTTTTGCCCGAGTGCATTTGAGACCAAGCCGTAGTTTTGCCCATAGGTTCCCGTACCCTTTTGAAGCCAGTTGATTTTTCTCACTGCTGTGTGAGAATATCCCTGTTTAGCCGTAGTTAGCCTGAACTACGTAAAGCTCTGATCTTCCATGCAGTGTGGAAGTACGTAGGCACAAGACGCGAGGTCTTGGCGAGCCAATTTCCCTGTAGTCCCGAACTACGTTGACTCTGACTTTCTCTCTTGAGAATACGTAGGCATAGAGCGCGACGCTCTATCGAGTCAATTCCCTTCCTTTTAGACTTAGCAGTCGTAGATAAATTGTTTTGCATCCTTTAGACAACCCAAGCAAGCGTGGATCCCGTCGAGTACGACGGACGTGAGGGGTGCTAATACCTTCCCCTTGCGTAACCGACTCCCGAACCCAGGTTTTGATTGCGATGACCATACCTTTCCCCGTTTTTTGCGAGGTTTACTTCGAGCATTTCCTTTTCCTCCGTTGGGATAAATAACGCACGGTGGCGACTCTTCTGTCAGCCGGCGCCGATTTTCGCAGTAGCGACTGCTGGCGACTCTGCTGGGGACTGCGATAGTTCCCTATACGGGTCTGCTGGGGATCCAACGTCCCCTGGCTGCTAAGGACTGCGATAGTCCTTATGCATGTGGGATCCAACGTCCTCTAAGAGAGAGTCAATCCTAGCGCTTGTTTGCTTGTCTATTTGGTGCTTATTTATTGATATTATCTGTTGCTGTTGGGGTGTTACGGGTGTTCTATGATATTGAGAGAAGCCGGACCTGGGCTTGAGTGCACCATAGACTTAGAGTGGAAATTAGTGGGCGCGTGCTTGCTTTGCAGGCACTAGTGTCTCATGAAATCCACGCTCAGACGAGGTTCATCCGGTTGGCTTCACTTTCAACCCTTTGGGTTGAGACGGTTGCTGGTTTGGTGGATTGTCGACTCTGGGGACCGATCATTTGTGATTCAGCTAAGTGAGGCCTCTTCAAGACTTGATGATGCCACTGTAAGAGCACAGATTGTGTCTTAGTAATATCTCTATGTTTTGATGATAACATTAATGATAATTTGTATACAAGTATTATACTCTCTAAATTTGTTCTAAACTGTTTTCTACAGGCACAAAAGATTTTAATCTTAAAGAGCAAATTTGATGTGAACAATAAATTCTGAATGGCTCAAGAGCATCTGAAGATTAGAAGAATCTGAAGTATAAGAGCTTAGTCATCAAGATTCTGAAGATACAACACGCTGCATATATTATCAAGAATCTGAATGAAAGAAGACTCTGAGTGAAGAGAATCTGAATGAAAGAAGACTCTGAGTGAAGAGACTCTGAATGAGAGAAGACTCTGATCTGAGTGAAGACTCTGATCTAAGAGCATGTTACGCTTCAAGCACACAGCTGCACCAGACTCTGATTCAGCAACATCTGAAGAACATCTTAGGCTCTGAAGTTTCCAGAAGATTCTGAAGACTGAAGACTCTGATATTGATTGTTGATCTGAACTATCTGAAGATTTATTTGAAGAAGATTATTTTAATATATCCGTTGGAATATGCCAGCAAATCTTTCCTTAATTGGGATAGACATAAATCTCTGCAAGAAGATTATTCCTCTGATACATTCCATATATGGTAAATTCACAGCTCAGCAGACAATTGCTACACCCACATTTTGTGCGCCGTCTCTCTGCTGCAATAGTACAAAGGACAGTACTATTTGATATTGGAAATATCTTCTCCAACGGTATTATATTCTCTCCAATATTCAAGTGGCTATATAAAGGATATCATAGCACTTTCTTCAGTGTGAAAAAAGAAAGAAAGACGAAATCATTACAAGAACACTCTCACGCGAGAAACTCTCAAGCTCTCATATTTCATACTGTGTTCTAAACTTAGAGAAATAACACAGTTGTGTTTATAGCTTTCATAGAAGCATTTTATTACTCTTACATTGTATTACATTAATTTGTAAAGGAATTTTTCCTTAAGAGGATCTAGGTTAGATCAGTAGCTCTTGAGAAGACTAAGAACAGTTGTTCTTAGGTGTTGTTTTCCTTAAGAGGATCTAGGTTAGATCAGTAGCTCTTGAGAAGACTAAGAACAGTTGTTCTTAGGTGTTGCTATTTGTAATCAGTTGATTTGAATAGTGGATTAAGTCCTTGTTGAGAAAGGCAAATCACTCTTGAAAAGGGTGGACTGGAGTAGTTGAGTTCAACGAACCAGGATAAAAATACTTGAGTTTTTATCTTTGATTATTTTCTGTCATACTTATTCAACCCCCCCTTCTAAGTATTTTCTCACCTTCAGTTGGCATCAGAGCTCCGGTTCTGCGTGTGCATTCACTTAACCGTGACAGATAAAGATCCAGTGAGAAGAATACTCTGTTATTTATTTGGTTGCTAATATGGGTGATATTCCTACATCAAGCAACAAATATGAAGGAGACAGAATCAGCACCAAACCTCCAATGTTTGATGGAGAAAAATTTGATTATTGGAAAGATAGACTTGAAAGTTTTTTCTTGGGGTATGATGCTGATCTCTGGGATTTAGTCATTGATGGATATGAACATCCTACTAAGGATGGCAAAAAGATTGATAGAAAATCAATGACTGAGGAGCAGAAGAAAGAATTCAAGAATCATCACAAAGCCAGAACCATACTTCTTAATGCAATCTCTCATACAGAGTATGAGAAGATTACCAACAGAGACACTGCTCATGATATGTTTGAGTCTCTCAAAATGACTCATGAGGGAAACTCTCAGGTGAAAGAAACAAAGGCTCTGGCGCTGATACAGAAGTATGAAGCGTTCAAGATGGAAGAATCTGAGAACATTGAGACTATGTTTTCCAGATTTCAGATTCTAACAGCTGGGTTGAAAGTTCTGGACAAGGGCTACTCAACATCTGATCATGTCAAGAAGATCATCAGAAGTCTTCCTACCAGATGGAGACCTATGGTGACTGCATTGAAGCTGGCCAAGGATCTGAACAAAATCTCATTAGAAGAACTCATCAGTTCTTTGAGAAGTCATGAGATTGAGCTGGAGGAAGATGAACCCCAGAAGAAAGATAAAGGTAAATCCTTAGCTTTTAAATCTAACAAATCTGTTAAAGCTTTGCAGGTAAATGAAGAAAGCTCTGAGGAATCTTCTTCTGAAGAAGAAGATGAACTATCCATGCTGTCCAGAAGGATCAACAAACTCTGGAAGCACAAAGGGAAGAAGTTCAACAACTTCAGAAGATCTGATCAAAAGAGAGAATCTTCTGGACACAGAAGATCTGGCAAGAAAGAGGTCAATTGCTATGAATGTAAAGAACCTGGACACTTCAAGAGTGAATGTCCCAAACTTCAAAAGGAAAAACCCAAAAGGAAGTTTGATAAAAAGAAAAAGGTTCTGATGGCTACATGGGATGACTCAGATGAATCTGAATCATCTTCTGAATCTGAGGAAGAATGTGCAAATGTTGCGCTGATGGCCAACACAAATGATCAAGATGAAGGAACGTCATCATCTGAATCTGAGTCAGAATCAGACTCTGACTCTGAAGAGGTATTTTCTGAACTCTCCAGAGCTGAACTTGTTGAAAGTTTATCTGACATGTTGGAAAGCTACAGCAAGATTAAACTCAAATACAAGAAGCTGAAAAGCAATCTTGAATCTGAGATTGATCTTCTGAGAACAGAACTTGTTGAGCAGAAAGAAATAAATTTAAAACTCAAAAATGATTTAGAAACAACTCAACAAGAATCTGATACTGAAACAGAGTCAAGTGAAAATATTTTAGAAAAATATGACTCCAGTTTTAAAAGATTCCTCACTAAAAGCATAGACAGAAGCAAAATGGCTTCTATGATCTATGGTGTTAGTGGGAACAACAGAAGAGGCATTGGATGTGAATCTTCCTCTGGAAGCAATCCAAAATCTGTTGATAAACTCTTCATCAAGAAGACTCCTCTGTATTCTCATTTTAAGTTTGGTCATCTGAATGATATTAAACATACAAGCTCTGAAAAGAGTACTTATGTGTTTAAGCCAAGGGCTAGCCAGAATAAACACTATGTTGAAAAACAGAAGTTTAGGCAAAACCACAGAACATCTAACCCCAAAGGACCCAAGAAGATCTGGGTACCTAAAAGTAAAATAATACCTGTTGCAGATGTTCTTAGCAGCAAAATCCAGACACCAATCATGGTACCTGGACTCTGGATGCTCACGACATATGACGGGCGAAAGGTCTATGTTCCAAAGCCTGGAACTTAGATCTGGAGGGGACGTGAAATTTGGAGGGAACCAGAAGGGCAAGATCATTGGCTCTGGTACAATAGGTAATGGTAACCTACCCTCTATTTGGATGTATTTGTTATATGCTTAA
Source organism: Lathyrus sativus (assembly GCA_963859935.3). Lineage (NCBI taxonomy): Eukaryota > Viridiplantae > Streptophyta > Magnoliopsida > Fabales > Fabaceae > Lathyrus > Lathyrus sativus. The sequence continues at coordinate 88,867,433 of OZ012736.1, forward strand.
CACTAAAGATCATCTGAACAAGTTTGATTCCAAAGCACAGAAGTGTTTCATGCTTGGTTATTCTGAATGCTCTAAAGGCTACAGAGTATTCAATACTGAAACACAGATTGTGGAAGAATCTATTCATGTTAGATTTGATGATAAGCTTGGCTCTGAAAAGCCAAAGCAAGTTGAAAGTTCTGCAGATAGAGAAGTTATTCTCACAGACTCTGAAGGCTCAGAGGCAGACAAGACTGAAGACAAAGACTCTGAAGCAAATCCAGATGCTACGCCTCTAACTTCCCAACTTGACAATCTGCATATTTCTGAAAGACCAACAGTCAGAGGATCTTCTTCCAGAATGAAAGCTTCTCATCCAGAGGATGTGATAATTGGAAAGAAAGATGATCCAATAAGGACAAGAGCATTTCTCAAAACTTCTGAATCTTCCTTCTGTGGCTTAGTGTCAATTATAGAACCAACATCTGTTGATGAGGCTCTGGAAGATAATGAATGGATTTTAGCTATGCAAGAGGAGCTGAATCAATTCACAAGGAATGAAGTCTGGGATCTGGTTCCAAGACCTAAAGGTTTCAATGTCATTGGAACAAAATGGGTTTTCAGAAATAAACTTAATGAGAAAGGAGAAGTTGAAAGGAACAAAGCAAGACTGGTTGCTCAAGGCTACAGTCAACAAGAAGGCATAGACTACACAGAAACATATGCTCCTGTTGCAAGGTTAGAGTCTATACGCTTGCTTATTTCATTTGCTGCACAACATAACATCACTCTTTATCAGATGGATGTTAAAAGTGCTTTTCTTAATGGAATTATAGAAGAGGAAGTGTATGTCCACCAACCTCCTGGTTTTGAAAATGAAAATTTTCCAGATCATGTTTACAAACTGAAAAAATCTCTTTATGGACTAAAACAAGCTCCCAGAGCTTGGTATGAGAGGTTGAGTAATTTTCTTCTGAAGAAAAATTTCATCAGAGGAAAAGTGGATACCACACTATTTTGTAAAACCATTAAGAAAGATTTGTTGATTTGTCAAATTTATGTAGATGATATTATTTTTGGATCAACAAATATTATGCTTGGAAAGGAGTTTGCTAAATGTATGCAGGCAGAATTTGAGATGAGCATGATGGGAGAATTGAGATTCTTTCTGGGAATCCAAGTAAATCAGACTCCAGAGTGCACCTACATACATCAGACCAAGTATGTTAAAGAGCTTCTGAAGAAGTTTAACATGCTGGATAGCAAAATGGCAAAGACTCCAATGCATCCTACAAGCACTCTAGGTAAGGAAGAGGTAAGTAAGAAGGTAGATCAGAAACTCTACAGAGGTATGATAGGATCTCTTCTTTATTTGACTGCTTCTAGACCAGACATTCTGTTTAGTGTTTGTTTATGTGCTAGATTCCAATCAGATCCTAGAGAATCACACTTAACTGCTGTTAAGAGGATTCTAAGGTATCTGAAAGGTACTGCTAATGTTGGTTTGTGTTACAGAAGATCTGACGAATATTCACTAGTTGGATTCTGTGATGCTGACTATGCTGGAGATAGAGTTGAGCGCAAAAGTACTTCTGGAAGCTGTCAGTTTCTTGGAAGTCATCTGATCTCGTGGTACAGCAAGAAGCAACCAACAATTGCACTATCAACCACAGAGGCAGAATACATTGCTGCTGCTGGATGTTCCACTCAGATGCTCTGGATGAAGAGTCAACTAGAAGATTATCAAATCTATGAGAGTAATCTTTCTATCTTCTGTGATAATACTTCTGCTATATGTTTATCCAAAAATCCAATTTTACACTCTAAGGCCAAACATATAGAGATTAAACATCATTTCATCAGAGACTATGTTCAGAAGGGTGTAATAAATTTAGCCTTTGTTGATACAGATCATCAATGGGCAGATATTTTCACAAAACCCCTTGCTGAAGATAGGTTTAAGTTTATTCTGAAAAATATTTGTATGGATTTTTGTCCAGAGTAATATTTCTCAGAGTCAACTTCTCAGATGCTAAGTGTTTAACACTCTGAAGTATTTCATCTGTCTTGCTTGTTTAATTTATCTGTGAATTATTTTTTTGTGTGAAACTCTGAACTGACCATCTCAGAGGATCTGAAAGTTGAAAACGTTTCATTTCTTAAGAGTTATAGAATCACATGCAAGCAAACACGTGTCACTCAGAATCTGAAAAGATGGAGTACACCTACTGATTATGACGTTTAAGGTATTGCTTTGAAAATCTCAATCTGTCTTGATTTTCCCCCAAATGTCATATCATAATTAAAAATGATTACTTTTCATTTAATGCAAACGTGCGTATGTGTCCTATGTGTGTCTGTTGTGTTTCCCATGCTTGCTTTATTTGTCTATATAAACCATTCTCATAACACATTCACACTTTTCACATTCTCAAACACATATGCGCTTTTGTTTGTTGTTCTCTCTCTTTGCAAACCCTAAAAGAACTCAGAAACCTTCATCTTCTTCATCATCGTCAACAATGGCATCTACTTCAAAAGCTGTTACTACCAAGAATGCTACCACTGTCGAAGAACCAGTACGCACTCTCCTAACTGCTGTTGATTCACTAGAAGTACTGTGTGAAAGTTTCGTGGACTTAGAAGATCTTGCTGAAAATGGGTTTGATCTGATTTCTTCAATCAAAGCACAAGGCTGGGACGGTTACTTTGACAGGCTTATGGGTCCTATGTATCCAAAGTTAGTGAAGGAGTTCTGGATCCATGCATATGCTACTCCAAAGTTCATTCACTCCTCTGTGCTGGGAAAAAAGATAGTTATCACTGAAAACCTGATAAGGAAACTCATAGGTTTTAAGGCAACTGATGGAGTAACCTCTCTGTCTTCTGCGCGTGAAGACCTGAAAGATGTATGTCAAGAAATCTGTACTACTGGTGAACCTTGTAAGAAGGTTAAGTTCTTGAAACCCACTTACAAGATATGGGCTAAGATTTTCATGAACACCATTTTTCACAGACCCTCTTCAAACTCTTCTGATTATGTTAATGCTGAACAACTTTACTTCATGTATTGTTTACACCAAAACATTCAGATTGATCTTCCATATTTGTTGTTTAATCATCTGGTGTCTCACGTCAAGGAAACAAGGGAAACAGCCAGAGATAAATCTGGAAAAGTCAGAACATGGATCCCTATGGGAAGGCTGATTTCAGATATTCTGATAGAAAACCAACTTGTGGCGCATCTGCAAGAGGCTGGGTTGACAGAAGATCTGACTTATATCATTGGCTCTGAAATAAACGGTTTAACTCTGAGAAGGATGAAACTGGTTGATGATTTATCTGAGAAACCAAGGAAAACTAACTCTGAAGAAGTTAGGGGAAGAAGGATTCCTGTTAAGGATTTTCCTTTATTCACCTCAGATGAACCTAGAGAAATTATTGCTGAGTATGTTGCTCGCTGCCTAAGAGATGGTGTTGAGATTCCTGCCAATCTTGTGCAGAAGGAAGGCCAAGTTCTTCCTGATTTGACAAGGGAAAGAAGACGTAAGAGAAAAGTTGATAGTGAAGGTCATCAGAAGAAAAGGAAGCATTCAGATGCTGAAAAGAAGAAGAAAAAGAAGAAGCTGAAGAAGGTTCAACCAAATCCTCCTGCAGCAACTTTTGAAGAAATTAGAGATACTCTGAAACAGGTATTTAACACTGATTCTAATCCTGTTCATCATTCTGATACCCCCACACCCTCTGACTCCCCACTTAGATTTAGAAGATCCAGACCTTCTAAAACTTTTATCTCTAAACCATCTTCTGTCCCCCCTCATACACCACAATCCAAGCAACCAACAAACATACAAACAGAAATTCCACAACAAACTCAACAAACAACACCACAACCACAAAACACTATCCCAGAATATACCATTCCAGAGGATGTTCACCCTGATGAGATATTAGATGTCACACCTTTAAACCAGTCTGTCATTTTATCTTCAACTTCTGAAAAATCTAACCACTCTGATGCATCATCTGATGATGAATCATCTGGTTACATTAATGAATGCTTGAATGATCTCAAACAACCTCGTTCTGAGAATGTTTGGAAACAGCTGTTTAAATCTCCAACTTCTGAACATCCACCTTCTCCACAAAATTCCCCAACTCAAACTCTCACTCCACAACCTCTTGAAATCCAAAACACTCCACAACCAACAGAAACCCAACCAATTCCCTCAATACCTCAACCACAACATTCTGACCAACAAACATCTGAACCACAAACCAACCAACCAACATCTGAACCACAAATCAATCCTCAACCTTCTGAACCACAAACATCTGAACATCCATCTTCACAACCTCAACCTTCTGAACAAACACCACAAACACAACCAACCCAACCAAGAAAACCCAGAATCCCTGATGAAGCAGAATTGGGATCACGTGTTTATACTCTGTTAAGAGATTTTGATAAGGATAATGTCTCAGACTTTGCTGACATTATGGATGTTTGCATGACTACTATGGACAAAGAGGCTGCTGACGCTGTTTGGAAGAAATATCTTTACAGACTGAATAGGGAGGCTTTGAAAATCAGGACTCAATGTCTTAGATTGTCAAAAGTAAGGTTTGCTGCTTATCAAAAACGGATTAAGAGAAACACTCCTCCTATTCTTCTTCTAGAAGCTCCTCCACCTCCAGAAATTCCTGCACCTGATGTTACTCAGACTGTTTCAGAATCTACTGTTTCAGAATCTACAGATCTTCAGAAGGATGTCAAAGAACTTAAGGATTTTATGGTTGATCAAAAGAAAACAAATGAAGAAATGAAAACTTGGATGGCTAAGCAAGATGAAAATTCAGAAAGGATTACAGCACTGCTGCAACTCATTGCTTCTCAACAAGCCTCATCTGCTAAACCTACTTGATGTTTTGCACAAGTTTTTCATGTTTTGCTTTGTTTTGATTTTCTTCTGATATGTTTTGTTTGCTTTTATCTGAATCTGGATGTTCTCTTGACTTTATAACAAATGATCTTTTTGCTTATCTGGATATGTGTTTCTTCTGCATCTTTACTGTCTTTTAAAATTCTTTTTGATTATGACAAAAAGGGGGAGAAACAAAATAGAATCTGATTGTTCAAATCTATAAGCAATTATCTGAACTAAGTCAGACATGTTACTAACATTCTTTGAATTTAAGTGTCCCAGATATTATTAAAAAATCTGACAAATTTCATTGAAGTTTTTCCTGAGATCTATCTTTTCAGAACCTGATCAAAAATAGCTAAATCTGAGTAGACCAGACTCTGATATCTAAACTTGAGTACTATGATCTAAAAGATAACTCAAGACAGGAAATGGCAAGATAAACAACCAGGTGTTGTGAAGTTGTTCATCTGGCATCAAGCTTTAATATGGCATCAAGCTTTGACTCTAGAAGTCAAACATATGTCAACCAGGCTTCAATCAGGCTCTGAATCTGAAATGTACTCTACCAGAAAGGGAAGTATCTAATTCCATTAGAGTATTCATTTCAGGGGGAGATTGTAAATCTCAGGGGGAGTAATTTTAATTCATATTTTTATTGAACAAATTTCTCATGTTTTGTCATCATCAAAAAGGGGGAGATTGTAAGAGCACAGATTGTGTCTTAGTAATATCTCTATGTTTTGATGATAACATTAATGATAATTTGTATACAAGTATTATACTCTCTAAATTTGTTCTAAACTGTTTTCTACAGGCACAAAAGATTTTAATCTTAAAGAGCAAATTTGATGTGAACAATAAATTCTGAATGGCTCAAGAGCATCTGAAGATTAGAAGAATCTGAAGTATAAGAGCTTAGTCATCAAGATTCTGAAGATACAACACGCTGCATATATTATCAAGAATCTGAATGAAAGAAGACTCTGAGTGAAGAGAATCTGAATGAAAGAAGACTCTGAGTGAAGAGACTCTGAATGAGAGAAGACTCTGATCTGAGTGAAGACTCTGATCTAAGAGCATGTTACGCTTCAAGCACACAGCTGCACTAGACTCTGATTCAGCAACATCTGAAGAACATCTTAGGCTCTGAAGTTTCCAGAAGATTCTGAAGACTGAAGACTCTGATATTGATTGTTGATCTGAACTATCTGAAGATTTATTTGAAGAAGATTATTTTAATATATCCGTTGGAATATGCCAGCAAATCTTTCCTTAATTGGGATAGACATAAATCTCTGCAAGAAGATTATTCCTCTGATACATTCCATATATGGTAAATTCACAGCTCAGCAGACAATTGCTACACCCACATTTTGTGCGCCGTCTCTCTGCAGCAATAGTACAAAGGACAGTACTATTTGATATTGGAAATATCTTCTCCAACGGTATTATATTCTCTCCAATATTCAAGTGGCTATATAAAGGATATCATAGCACTTTCTTCAGTGTGAAAAAAGAAAGAAAGACGAAATCATTACAAGAACACTCTCACGCGAGAAACTCTCAAGCTCTCATATTTCATACTGTGTTCTAAACTTAGAGAAATAACACAGTTGTGTTTATAGCTTTCATAGAAGCATTTTATTACTCTTACATTGTATTACATTAATTTGTAAAGGAAGTTTTCCTTAAGAGGATCTAGGTTAGATCAGTAGCTCTTGAGAAGACTAAGAACAGTTGTTCTTAGGTGTTGTTTTCCTTAAGAGGATCTAGGTTAGATCAGTAGCTCTTGAGAAGACTAAGAACAGTTGTTCTTAGGTGTTGCTATTTGTAATCAGTTGATTTGAATAGTGGATTAAGTCCTTGTTGAGAAAGGCAAATCACTCTTGAAAAGGGTGGACTGGAGTAGTTGAGTTCAACGAACCAGGATAAAAATACTTGAGTTTTTATCTTTGATTATTTTCTGTCATACTTATTCAACCCCCCCTTCTAAGTATTTTCTCACCTTCAGCCACTCCTTCTGGGAATCGTATCATCGGTTTTGAAAGTCTGTGACGCTGATGAACGCATAGGACGCCGTACCTTGGGTCAGATATAGGTCCACACCTGTGAGTGGGGGGTTTTTTTTGTGCAGGAAACTTGACTTCCAACCTACCCGTTATTCTGGTCTTCTCTTCAGAGCAACCGTACTCCGTCAGCAGTGCAGCAGTATTTAGATTGTGTGGGGGTTGTGATCCCGTGTTTGTTGCATTGCATTGCATTTGCATGGGCATTCCTGCATCATATTGCATGTCATTCGCCAGCTAGTCAGAGCTCTTATCCAGCCGTTATTTTGGTTCTGAAGGTGAATATTGGAGACGACCAAGGGGTTGAAGCAGATTTAAAGCAGATTTGATCAGAGTCAAGCAGTGAAGTCAGCTGACAGTTGTCGGTAGCTATGTCAGAGAGCAGCTTCCAGTTTGTTGATACCTTGTCAGGTTTCACCGTGACGTCCAATCCTCTGTATGGATCTCCGCACGACGAAGACTTTCCGCAAGTGAACAACCTTACTGCAGCTCAGCTTGTGCAGCCATCTGTTGAAGACCAAGGTCTGCGTGAGCAGTTTGTTGTCCGAGGTGAACGTTCTCCTTCTGTTGATGTCTCAGACTACCAGGGTTTTGCCTTCCCTGTGCCAAAGCCCCGAAGAGAGGTCCCGACAACAAAGAATGAAGACCCATTAGCTCCCGTGTATGCTGAAAGGTTTCGTGCATTAGATGAGAGATTCAAAGCCTTGAAAGGTAAAGATGCTGTTACTCCTAGTGCTGCAACTATGTGTCTGGTTCCTGGCCTAGTGTTACCTCCGAAGTTCAGAATGCCGAGGTTTGAAAGGTACAAAGGAGATAGTTGCCCGAAGCAACATTTGGTGATGTTCTGCCGAAGAATGACTTCATTTGTGCACAACGACAAGCTGATGATTCATTGCTTTCAAGATAGTCTGACTAGGGCACCTCTGAGTTGGTATATGCAGTTAGAGCGTGATCAGATCCGATCATGGATGGACTTAGCCAATGCCTTTCTGAAGCAGTACGACTATAATCTTGACGAAGCTCCTACTCGCGTGCAACTGCAAGAATTGTCTCAAGGGAACAATGAATCTTTCAGAAAGTATGTTCAGAGATGGAGAGAATTTGCTGGTAGAGTGCAACCACCGCTCCTAGACCAAGAGCTGAAAGGCATGTTCGTAAACTCCTTGCAGAGCCCGTACTTCGAAAGAATGTTTGAAACCGCACCAAATTTCTCTGAGTTGGTAAGGACGGGAGAGCGCATCGAGTATGGTGTAAAGACTGGAAGAATCCTGAATGTCTCAAGAGGTCAGGCCAGTGAAACTGAATCTCTCTATAGCTCTCAATCTGAAGATGAAACTATGATCAATGCGGTCCTGACAGATGTTGGATATCCTCAAGTCGAATCGGTGAAATCTGTTGGTTCTCCGTCTTCTCAGTGGTCAGTATCTTCTGTGTCTCGTTATTCTGGACAGACAACTGTGCCTGGGGCACCCCATCGGGAACCTTATGTCGCTCCTCTTGCAAGTCCACGAGCCCGTGGCCGAGGTTATCAGAATCAGCGTCAGAACCAGAACCGACCTCGTAACAACTTGGAACGAAGGAACGCTCCTTTCCATCCAGTACCTGTGCCGTATAGCCAGATTCTTCCGCGTTTGATTCAGAATTCTTTGGTGGAACCAAAAGCTCTCAAGCCCGTGCCAGAGCCTTACCCTCCAGGATACAATCCCCACGCTCAGTGTGGTTATCATGGTGGATCTCCAGGGCATTCAAATGAAGATTGCAAAGCTTTCCAGGCGAAAGTGCAGCAGTTAATCGACAAAGGGTGCATTTCCTTTCCAGATGGAGTTTTGGTTGTGCATGACAATCCCTTAGTTGTCTGAGCTCGCAGATTCAGAAGGGTTATTTCCAAAAGCCAGTGATCCAGATAGGCAGACGTCCTCAGCATTGGCAGTCCTCGGACTTTTTATCATTTGCATTTGTAGTTTCTTTTCTGTTAGTTACTACTTGTTGTTAAACATTGTATGTTTCGAATGGTGATATTAATAAAGTGACTATGCATTTTTCTAAATTAATCATGTCGTTGTCACTCATTTACTGCATTGTACTGACACTTGCATTTTATTCACTCCACTTTATCACTATGATTAGCAATGAGTGGAGGGAGGATGATGAAAATGAATACTCATAACCGATGATCGTATGCTTTCAGATAAGACCGTACCGATGACGTACAAGGCATTGTTTCAAATCCCCTAAACACCAGAGAGATAAGGAAGAGAATCCCTTGTTAACCACTTCGAGCCGAGAAGTAGGAGTTCCTTTCGGACTTTTAAACCCTCACACCTCAACCCGGGGCAGGGTAGTTGTCAGTTAGCTTGATCGAGCGTTCAAGTCTTATAGAGGAGTGTTGTCCTTCGAGGACCAATCACATCATATTCCTCTCCAGAGGTCGTACCTGATCAACCACAATGGTTAAACCTCACCAATCAGGAGTGAGACAGTTACAATCCTTTCGGAGCAATCAAGACAGCCAGTGTCGCACGACTTTTCCCAAAGAAGAAAAAAAAGAATAAGAAAGCCCGCTAAGTAAAAAAAAAAAGCTAGAAAGCAAATACTTAGGCAAAAATCAGGGCATCCCGCTGGACTTCAAAAGAAAAATCGAAAAGAACTCAAAAGGAGTCAGTCCAGGCAAAAATTAGGGAATCAAAAGAATGAAAAAAAAGGGATTATAAAAGAGAAAAATCCTCAAACAAGGACAAAGTCGTGTAGATACAGACACCGAAAACAAAAAAGAGTAACTGTCACTCCAAAACACCTTGTGAATTCTTTAACCAGTTGTTCCCAATGTTCAACATACCTCTCGAAGAGGCGAGCGCTCGAGCTAAGTTAACTGGACTTTAGGATCGGAGATCATCACGTAGAAGGGGTGGGTACAAATCATAATTTGAGCCGAATATCCTTTGTTTCACGAACCGTGAACCCGACCACGATACAACCCTTAAAAGACCTAATTGAGGTAGGGTTTATTCTGAAAGCGCATTACGATAAGGTTGAGTAACCTGACTCCTTCATGATTTACTAATCATATCCTTATTGTATTTTTCACTGATCACATCAGCACTACGTTTGAACTCTTTGGTTCATTCGTCACTCACTAGCATGACACGTAAATGGGTGACAGTACAACATTTTTTCGAAATCTGCATGAACACTGCATTAAAATTACCATTCGTGAATAGAAAATTTTAATTGCAGGTCAGTAGTTGATACGAAGGAATTCCAACAGAGAATAGTCAATCAGGACTGAATCGTCAGAGGTCTGGATCAGAACGGTATGCTATGAAACCCTGTGAATCCGGGGCATTGACTTCCTGTGAGTTTGGAATCAGTTTGTCTGAGGACAAGTCCCGGAGTATCGGTTGATTATGGGGCAGTTTATGCAAGAAGCGGTTGATCGGAAGTGAATCTTCTCGAGACCCAATCAGGGGCAGTTATCCAGAATTCTTGCGATTTGAGGGCAGATCCCTTCAGTGTTCAATCAGAGCATGTTGAGTCGCTCATCGCTCGCTCAGGGGTAAACTACTTCAGAGATATTGAAGCCAACCATGCTGAGAGTTGATTAGTGGAGGATGAATCCTTCCGTTGTACCGAAGTTGGGGCAAGCCATCTGAAGATTGTTTTGTTGCCAGCTGTTTTCTGTTCAGAATGAATTTTCCCAAGAGTCGGATTGGGGCAAGTTGAATTGCACTGGGGCAAGTTGTTCAAATAAGTTTGTTCACTCCAGCAGGAGTTGAGTGTCAGGGAATCGTGTCATTACCCTGCCAAAAACCTGAGCCTTCTGAAGAAGCCTTGCTATCATTGGATCGTCATCCTACAGCCTAACCTATTACTTGGCTGAACCTAGTAACCAAATCGTCTTAAAGTCCAGCTCTCGTCTGGCAAGCCGGAGATCGGTCCTCGTCCGAAATCCAAACCAGGAACCAGTCCTGTCGGGTCACCTTTTCTGTAACCCATTGTTTAACCAGTTCTCGTCTGGCCAACACAGTTTTAAAGTCCAGTTCTCGCCTGGCAAACCAGAAATCAATTCCCGTCTGATATCCAGAACCCGTAAGTCAGTTCTCGTTTGACAACCTAACATGTTTCGCTATCAGCTCTCGTTTGGTAGTCCACCCTGAATGCTAGTCCTCGTCTAGTATGTCCCTTTCAAATCCACCTCTGTTGGTAACCAGAAATGGGTCCCTATCACCATAAACCTATCCCTAAACCAGAAAAAGCCTAAATACCTGGCCCGATGATTCCTAGTAACTCGTTTGTTGTCACATTCCCCGACACAAGGCTCGAGTGATCCCAGCTCCATGATTGGTATTCTGTATTCCCTGTGTTGATGTTGTTGAATCAGGGTTGGTTTCTCAGCAGAGACGTACGATTGAGATTGTTTCCCCTGAGCAGTTTGACACTGCAGCAAGTTGAGATGTCATTCATCCCTTATCAGAATAGGATCAGGATTATCCTCAGTAGGTTTGATTGATATTCCCGGCAGAGTATGGCCATCCTAAGCATTGAACGTTGATTAGCCTGATGTGCTATTTCCCAAGTGGGTTGAGGCTGAAGCTTTCCCTGACCGGCGGATGTGGGTTTATTTCCCCAGCAGTGGGACTGATGCAATGTTGTATCTCCACAGAGTCCGAGTGTGACTCCCTTTCCCTCCGATTCTAGGTGATTGACTCATTCCTCAAGCAGAGGTCGACGGTGATTCCCTCATTGAGTAATCTCTAGACGGGTAGATTTTAACGTCAGCCAGAGAAGAGGTATTTCTCAGCAGATTGCTTCGTACCCTATAAGGACTTAGGGTGTTCAAAAAAGACCGTTCAGGGTTGTTTTCCTCGGTGAAGTGAGATTCAATTTCAGTGATCGATTGTTATCTGCCGCAGACGTCAGAGGTGTTTCCTTGATAGGATTAGTACAGCTCTATCAGAGTGAATAATGAGTAGCTAAGGATTGATATCCCCGAAGCAGGGCGAGCCCTCCTTCTCCAGCAGCGTTCAGTGGTCTCCCCTCCACAGAATCTGAACGCGGAATGGTGAGCATTGATATGTCTCCTCACGCAGAGATGATTCTCTTCCCCAAGCAGACGCACCCTGAAGGAACGTCATTTTCTCAGCTGAGTCGCTCGCCGGAGCTCGTATTCTCCCCCAGTAAAGTCGCCGGAGCAGGTGTCTCCCCAGCACCGGGTCACAAGTGCAGGTGTCGTAGGAAATTGTTCGTACGTCGAAGTATGCAGTAACTGATGGTGCCAGACTAAAGTCTCCAGCGGAATTGAGATTCCCCATCAGAGCCGTATGCTCTCCTGAAGTGGGATGATTCCCTCTCCCCCAGTAGAGTGTTGGAACAGCTGACGCTGTATTCCCTTGCAGAGTTGTACTCTCCCCCGAAGTCAGATGATTCTTTCTTCCCTAGCGAAATTGAAATTCCTCACCAGGGTCGTACTCTCCAGTGAAGTAGAATGATTTCTCTCCCCGGCTGAGTCCGCAGAAAAGCAGAATCCTTGGAAGCAGTTGAGACCGTGAGTGGTTTTCCTAGCAGAGCGTTGAACAGCTGATGCTGTATTTCCCCAGAGTCGCACTCTCTCCAGCGAAGCAAAATGATTTCTCCTTCCTCAGCCGAGTTTGCAGATGTCCAAGAGAGCCGAGTCCGTGGAAGTTGATCAGACCATGATCGGTCTCTTCCCCAGTGGAGTGTTGAGCAGCTGAAGTTGTTTCCCCACCGAGTGGTGATCCCCAGAAGGGTAGCTTAGACAGCCGCGCAGTTCATTCTCGCGATTGATATCAGCAGGTCCAGGTTCTCGTAGAGCTTCGTTCCCCCGCAGCAGATCAACTGAAGTTGTTTTCCCTGCAGCAGTCCGCGGAAGATCAATTCCCCAGACAGAGTCCGATTGATATTGGCGTGTCCACGTTCTCCTCAGCAGGATGATTCCTCTATCTGAGTAGTTCTTTCTCCTTGATAGGAGAATCTCCCCTCGGCATTTATTTTGCTGACGGGATCGCATCATTGTACATGATTGCATGGCATTTAGCATAAACGCATAGCATTCCCACCATGTGGGGCATGGCGCAGAAGCATACGCATCATAAGCATGATCTAGGTTACTATCATTCTTGTCTTACAGGTGTTCCACCAAAGGACCAGTTGCTCAGGATGATTCCTGATATTCTCCCCAACAAGGTTGTTCTCTTAGATGATTCTTAAGACCCCGGTGTAATCCCCACAGTCGCTCGCTCAAGATGATTTTTGAGATCCCCAGCGAAGTCTCCAGTTCAAGACGATTCTTGAATTCCGCAGCAGAGCCATTTGCTTAAGATGATTCTTAAGACCTCAGCGCAGTTTCCCGAGTTGTTTGCTTAGGATGATTCTTGAGCTCCCCAGTAGCGTATCCAACAAGAGTTGCCCAGGAAGATTCCTGGAATATCCCTAGCGAATAAAGTCTCCAGAAAGGTTATCAGTTCAGGATGGTTCTTGAAGGTACCCGACGGAATTGTTCGTTCAAGATGATTCTTGAAGTCCCTAGCGGCGTGATATGTTTGCCCCAACAGTGACGTCTAATCTGAAGATTGACTTCGTAAACGCCTGAAGGCGACATCAGAAGGTTCCTGTGGATTCAGATTTCCTTGTTGATGAATCAACGTTTGTCTGAAGACAGAGTTCAGGAGTTTGTAAATGCAGCTTTTGTTTGCAAAGTGTTCCGTGTTGGCCTGAAGACCAAGTCAGTTGTCCTGAGGTGATGATTGATTGCGATCAAGTGAATAGTGTTTCTTCCGACTGAAGTCGAAGATGTTTCTCCAGCTGAAGCGGAGTTTGCCTGAAGGCAAAGTGTTTGAATCCCCGAAGAGTCATGAATGGCTCAGGATACCATTTCTCTGACTAAAGTCACAAATTTCCCAAGCTGAAGCGAAGGTGCCTGAAGGCAAGGTTATCCCCAAGGTCATGAATGACCTAGGATTCATTTTTTCGGACTAAAGGCCAAAGTACATCCCTGACTGAAGTCACGGATACTCTATAGCAAAAGCGGAGTTGCCTGAAGGCATATCCATGTATCCTTGAAGGACAAGGACCATTTCTTCAGACTGAAGTCGAAGATACCTCATGCAGAGTTGCCGACGGGCAAAGTTTACATCCTCGAAGGTCAAGGATGTTTATCTTCAGAAGTACTTGAAGATCTTTTCTAGCTGAAGCTGGAAGTGGCCAAGGGCCAGGGTTTCATATATCTTTAATGTTGAAGTTCTACGGTGAACTCAGTATGCAGTAGTATGCGAATGTTCGTTATGGTTCTGAGGGTGCACCCCAGATCAGAGTGTGCTCAGTTAAGTCTCTCATTCCCAGCGGAGTAGTTTCAAATACGCAAGTGTACCTTTTTGTTCCACTTACCAGGGGTGAACCCCAGGTCAGAGTCGGTCAGATTATGGTTTGTTTGACGGCGAGGTCAGATTATGATTGGTTCGACGGCGATGTTGAATGTGTTCGACGGCGAGGTTGAATGTTTGTTTGATGGCGAGGTCAGATTATGATTGGTTCGACGGCGATGTTGAATGTGTTCGACGGCAAGGTTGAATGTTTGTTTGATGGCGAGGTCAGATTATGATTGGTTCGACGGCGATGTTGAATGTGTTCGACAGCGAGGTTGGATGTTTGTTTTGACGGCGAGGTCAGATTAGGTTTATGTTCGACGGCGATGTCAGACTCCTCAAATCCCCAGCAGAGATGATGTTTGTACGACGGCGATGTCGAGTGCCTCTCAGAGCGATGTTTGTTTCCGACGGCGATGTCAGATTCAGTTTTCCAGCGACGATGTTGGGCATGTCAAGTTGATCCAGTCTTCTGACGGCGATGTTAGGTGATGCAGATCCTTTAGTTCTCCAGCGGCGATGCGGGGTATTGTGTCAGATTTAGTTCTCCAGCGGTGATGTTGGGTATTTTGATGGTCCGACGGTGATGTCAGATTTAGTTCTCCAGCGGCGATGTTGGGTGTTCCTCAGAATTTTGTCTGCTTCTGACGGTGATGTCAGGCGGTTTAGTCTTCCAGCGGCGATGTTGGGTGTTGTGGTTGTCTGAAGGCAATATCAGAAGAATTTAACGTGGATAACTGACGGCGATGTCAGATCAGTATTTCCCCAGCTAGTTGTCGTGCAGCTAGTATTGCAGTATTCAAAGATTTATTCTCCGCAGAGTATCGTGTGCTCGTGCAGTTGGCAAATTTTCGGGTTTACCGGTATTCAACCGTCTCGCACCTTGATTGGCTGAGAGTCGTTCGCTCCTCACCCAGTCAGGTCCAAGCCGCTTGAATAGGGGCAGCTGTTGCACCCCAAAATTTGACCAACCAGGTCTCGTGTCTGGCTCGATGTTTCGCCGCATGACCGCATTCGCATCTGCATATCGCATACAGTGCATTTTTCATTTATTTGGATTTTATCGGGATCACAGCTCTCGTCTCGCGTCTCAGGTTTTTAATCAGTTTAGATAGGTGGAATCGTATTTTTGAGGACGTTTCGGTGTCCGTTTATTTTTACCGGCTATTTTTGGTGCGCTCTCGCTGTCTTATGTGTCGTTCGGTGCTTATTTTGTTCCTCTGGGAATTGTTGTGATTTTTCTGGATTTTATTGACCATTTTTAGATTTTTTATAGCTTTAAACTCATTTTTAGAATAATATAGGATATTATTAGTATTTTCTAGAATTTAAATAGACTTTAAATAGTTTTAATAGTTTTAAATCATTTTTAGGATTTTTAATAGTTTTAATTCTTTTTAAATAGATTTTTAATCATTTTAGGATAATATAGAATATTATTAGTTTTTAATAGTTTTAATATTTTTTAATTCATTTTTTAGAATATTAGATATTAAATAGATTTTTACTATTTTTTTTAATAGAATAAATAGACTTTTCTTTTATAGAATTTAAATAGATTTTATCATTTTAATAGGATAATGTAGATTTTCTTTTAGAAATATAGTTTTTTAATAGTTTTATTAGAATAATAGATTTTCTTTTATAATAAATAACATAGGTTTTATTAGAAATTAATTAGTGGAATTATTAGATTAGGGAATTAATAGAGTTGTTAGGATAATTTTCTTTTTAGGTTTAATTAGGATTTATAGAATTAATTAGATTAATCTCCAGATTTAGTTAATTGAGTTTAGTTAGTTAATTAGGATTAGTTCTTAATCAAGTTTTAACCAGGTTTTTTTTCATTCATTATTCAGATTTAATTTGTTTTTTCGTTTGGGCCTCATTCTCAGATTCAGCAAAGCCCATTCGCAGGCCCAGTTTATGTTTTGTCCAAAATTGTCCAGTTAACTCCAGCAGCTTCTAGAAACATCCAGAAGCGTCCAGAGAATCAAGCAGTATATAGTCTCAGAGCAGGCCACGTGTTCAAGGGGGAGGACCCCACGTTACACATCACACGCATGCCACGCCTCACAAACAGCTTCCTTCTCTCACTGCCACGCCATGGCCACGTGGCGCGCATGCACCGTCTCCACCCACTAACGCAGCCACGTGCCTCCACCACACCACTCCCCTGGTCCTCGCCTAAAACTCTCCCCGGCCGGCATGCATGGCCGGCGGACACCATGAACTTCGCCGAAGAACACCCAAAAATCCCCAGATTCTGATCAACTTCATCTCTTCTCCTCCCTTCATCATCGGAAACCAGGAAATTCCAGAAACCGCCGCCCACTTCCATCTTCTCCGGTCATATTAAATAGAAAAATGATGATTTTTACATGGGTTTTTTTCTCTTATTTCACATTGATGTCTAGAAAATTATAAAATCAAAATATTTGCATTTCATGCAGTTTTAATATTTTTTGTGTATTTTCTCTTTTAATAGCATTTAATTCCTTTTATGTTGATGCATAGATTTGTAGAATTTTGTTTAGCTAGTTCCCTTTGAATTTTTAGGCCATTCTTTTTAGGATAGTTAGATTAGGACTTTAGCTCCCCTCTAGATTTATTCCATAATTTTGTGATTAGTTTTTGATTAGTTTTGAGTAGATGACTTTAGGTTGTGTAGATTTAGGTCAATCCTTAACATAGGTCCACAATAACACTAGAATTTTGGGTTTCTAGGTCAAGATAGATATTGGCACATATAGGGTATTAAGGGTAGGTATATAGGATCCCCTAGAAATTATATTAGATTTTAATATAATAGTATACTATTTTTAA
The DNA here is from genome assembly GCA_963859935.3 of Lathyrus sativus. Lineage (NCBI taxonomy): Eukaryota > Viridiplantae > Streptophyta > Magnoliopsida > Fabales > Fabaceae > Lathyrus > Lathyrus sativus. Next base: position 88,884,611 of record OZ012736.1, read on the forward strand.
TTGATTTTTGTAGTTGATTGTTGTTTGTGTTGCCCTTGTGGGCTTGTATTTTGTTTTGCCTTGCTTTGTGGGTTTTTTGCTTGGCTTGGTGGGCTTGGTCTTGCTTTGTGGAGCATGGAGGAGCATAGTGGGAGACTTGAGGATTAAAGAAGGAGCTTGAGAGCTTGAAGCCTTGTTTGTTTTGTTGTTGTTTTAGGGTTAGGAATTAAGTAGAGCTTAGAATTAGTTAACTTCTTTCTTAAACATGGATGGTATCTTTCACCTCCATTTTCCCCCATGATTCAAGGTCCTTCCATGGTATTCACCTCCCTCCTTAGGAGGGATAAGTGATGGTACCTAGGAAGTAGAACCTTTGAGGGAACCATTATGTTGATGTTAAACCCTTATAGGTCACCTTGGGTGGTCAATAAGCAATTTAATATCCTGGCTTATCTAGTTAAGTGATTTCTTCTGGTTTGAGTATCTTGAGAGATGTTGGGCTTGAGTTTGAAGATGAAGACTTCATTGAAGAGTATGGAAGAGGATGATTCTCTGAGCATTGTCATTTCAGCTGAAGCTTGAAGAGCAAGAAGGACAAGTTGATACTTGAAGACCTAATGAAAATCCAGTAAAGACTGAATGAAGAGCTGAGGCTTAAAGACTGAAGGATGAAGTTGACATTTCCAGATGATTGAAGACTATTCTGAGAAGCTGAAGCTTGTAGGAATAGAAGACTAAGTTGATACTCATGAAGAGGACCCAATTGAGATTGAGTGTAGAGCTGAAGCTTGAAGAACAAAGGATAAGTTGATACTTACTTTGAGGCTCGGAGATCCTGAAGGAATCAAGTTGATACTTGTGGTTAAGAATGAAGCCTGAAGGTGGAACTGATTAAGGAGCTGAAGCTTAGAGAAGAGAGAATAAGTTGAAACTTATGTTGAAGGGTTGAAACCTGTTGTCAAGAGTGATTGAAGTCTGAAGACTGAGTTGCTGTCAGAAGAGCTGAAGCTTGGAGTTAAGAGAGAGGGGTTGATCTGCTTTCTTGTCTGTTTCTTCTCTGTATTGCTGATGTGCCTTGTTTGACTTGCTTGATGCATTAAAATAAGTTCATATCTATACCGACTTTAAGCTAGGAGCATGATTGCACTAGAGGTTGAGTTGTTCCCTCTGCTTGCAGTTGTTCTTCTATTTTGCTTGATAGCATTTTATTTCCTCTGTGTGATTACTGTTATTCATATCTAGCTTGAGGTCGAGATGAGCTTGTGGAGGCTGACACCCCACACACATTTCCTCCCTCACTTGCATTGCATGCATTTTACTGATTACTGTTTACCGTTAAGCTGATGCTTTATCTGTTTCTGTGTATCATTGACATGATCCCTTAGGACTCTCATTTCCTTTGATAAGGAAGTGATGATAGAACTTTAGGTTGAAACCTATGCATGATAACTTCTAGGAGTTCCCTATTTCAAACCTCAACCATAGCATGAATCCTTGGCATGACAACAATAGGACTTGATAGTCTCCCCGTAGTTGAGCATGTTCTCTTCTCATCTCAAAATAGCTTAAGATACAGTAATCATGAATGATTTCTTTCGTACGTTACGAGCCTTAAGCTATCTGAGGAAGGATTGTTGGAGAGCTTCTTTTCAACAGTCTGGATGTTTAGTATGGTACCCTTTGGGTGACATGCGATGCATTCACTCTCAGGTCATAGTCTTTAGTGCGATTGAAATTGCAAACACAATAAAAAACACTTCTTCCGTAAAAGACAGAAAACAAACTTTAAACCTTTTTGCCCCGTGGGCCCATAATTCAAAGGAAGCTTTTCTGAAGAAAAGAGTGTCGTTAAACTTCAGCGCCAACGCAAACAGGCTTTGTCCCTAACTACTGGAACTGTTGTTTAAACCTACTCGATAAAACAGATGAATCTGAATCCCCGTAATCCGTAGTATCCCGAACTACGTAAACTCTGATCTCTCATACCCGTGAGAGTACGTAGGCACAATACTGATGTATTGGCGAGCCACCTTCCCCGTAACCCGTAGTAGGTCGAACTACGTTGACTCTGATTTCTCATTCTCTGATGAGAATACGTAGGCATAAAGTGCGACGCTTTGCTGAGTCAGTTTCTTTCCTGTTTAAGCTAGCCTTGATAGGTAGATAGATAAACCAACTCGTCCAGTAAACACAACAAGCGTGGATCCCGTCGAGTACGACGGACGTGAGGGGTGTGTTGCACCCCAAAATTTGACCAACCGGGTCTCGTGTCTGGCTCGATGTTTCGCCGCATGACCGCATTCGCATCTGCATATCGCATACAATGCATTTTTCATTTGTTTGGATTTTATCGGGATCACAGCTCTCGTCTCGCGTCTCAGGTTTTTAATCAGTTTAGATAGGTGGAATCGTATTTTTGAGGATGTTTCGGTGTCCGTTTATTTTTACCGACTATTTTTGGTGCGCTCTCGCGGTCTTATGTGTCGTTCGGTGCTTATTTTGTTCCTCTGGGAATTGTTGTGATTTTTCTGGATTTTATTGACCATTTTTAGATTTTTTATAGCTTTAAACTCATTTTTAGAATAATATAGGATATTATTAGTATTTTCTAGAATTTAAATAGACTTTAAATAGTTTTAATAGTTTTAAATCATTTTTAGGATTTTTAATAATTTTAATTCTTTTTAAATAGATTTTTAATCATTTTAGGATAATATAGAATATTATTAGTTTTTAATAGTTTTAATATTTTTTAATTCATTTTTTAGAATATTAAATATTAAATAGATTTTTACTATTTTTTTTAATAGAATAAATAGACTTTTCTTTTATAGAATTTAAATAGATTTTATCATTTTAATAGGATAATGTAGATTTTCTTTTAGAAATATAGTTTTTTAATAGTTTTATTAGAATAATAGATTTTCTTTTATAAGAAATAACATAGGTTTTATTAGAAATTAATTAGTGGAATTATTAGATTAGGGAATTAATAGAGTTGTTAGGATAATTTTCTTTTTAGGTTTAATTAGGATTTATAGAATTAATTAGATTAATCTCCAGATTTAGTTAATTGAGTTTAGTTAGTTAATTAGGATTAGTTCTTAATCAAGTTTTAACCAGGTTTTTTTTCATTCATTATTCAGATTTAATTTGTTTTTTCGTTTGGGCCTCATTCTCAGATTCAGCAAAGCCCATTCGCAGGCCCAGTTTATGTTTTGTCCAAAATTGTCCAGTTAACTCCGGCAGCTTCTAGAAACATCCAGAAGCGTCCAGAGAATCAAGCAGTATATAGTCTCAGAGCAGGCCACGTGTTCAAGGGGGAGGACCCCACGTTACACATCACACGCATGCCACGCCTCACAAACAGCTTCCTTCTCTCACTGCCACGCCATGGCCACGTGGCGCGCATGCACCGTCTCCACCCACTAACGCAGCCACGTGCCTGCACCACACCACTCCCCTGGTCCTCGCCTGAAACTCTCCCCGGCCGGCATGCATGGCCGGCGGCCACCATGAACTTCGCCGGAGAACACCCAAAAATCCCCAGATTCTGATCAACTTCATCTCTTCTCCTCCCTTCATCATCGGAAACCAGGAAATTCCAGAAACCGCCGCCCACTTCCATCTTCTCCGGTCACCAAACTCGACCATCAACAAACTCCAAACAAGTTTCCAGATCAAATTTCACCATCCACTATAACCGTCGTCGGAGAACTGCCAATCTCGCCGGAATTCACCAAATCCACACCAGATTCATCAGTCTTCATCGTTCATCAAGAACACCTTCATCTTTTCCTAGATTCTTCAACATATTCAAAGAAATCCTCAACGAATCTTCATTAGTTTTCCAGATCTTCACCAGCATTCATATAGCACCGTAATGGCTTTTCCAGAAACACTCGAACATTCAAGGTGTTCATAACGTTCTTCCAGAACTTCTTCAAGATTCATCATTTTCCAGATTCCGTTCTCCCAAGATCTTCAAGATCTTCAACCTTCTCTTGTTTCCAGAACGACATCATCAGATCATCAACGTCACCCAAGCAACTCCAAGATCTTCAGCAAACCTCCTTCGAAGGAATCTCCAAACGAGCTTCAGAAAGAGCACGAGATCCACGCTTTGATCTTCAGAAAACTCCAAATGATTCGTCTTCAGCGAACAATCTCCAAGAATTTCCAAACATCTCCAGAAGTTCATAACACCTGCAAGCGAGCTCTTGCGAGAATTTGTTGGTTAAGTTTGTTCAGGTTGTTTTAGTGGCTGTGAACGGAGTTGGTTGAGTTTGAGAGGAAGAAATTTAGTTGGGACGGAGGCGGTGAAATGAGGTTGAACGGAGATGGTTCAGAGAGGGGGACGGCGGCGGAAAGGAGAAAGAGTCTAGGGTTTTTGGTTGTTCTGAGAGTGGAAGGAGAAAGAAAGGAAGATGGACCGCGTGAGGGTGGGCCAGGCCCAATCATTTTTGGAGACACCTCATCCCCTCATTTTTTTGCTGTGAATGGGCTGAGCCCAATATGGTTTCTCAACGCACCTGCGTTTTACTTGATGCACCTCCCCCTCCGTTTTGCAGCATTATCAACTGGGCTGGGCCCAGTTTACAGTTTTTTTATTTTCTTTTAATCCCCCTGTAATCCAGTGTACCCCCCCTGTTTTTCTTTTCTTTATTTTTTCATTTTGTTTAATTTTTTTGGAAAGAAAAATATAAAGAAAATACTATAGTGAAAAAAAGAGAAAAGAAGAAAAAAGAGAAATATTGATAGAAAAATAGTGAGAAAAATACAATGAAGAAAAAAGAAATATTTTGAGAAAAGGAAAATATATTGAAAAAAAGAAAAAGAAAAGAATATATTGAAAAAATAATAAAGAAGAATATAAAAAAGAAAAAGAAAAAGAATGTGAAAAATATAGTGAAAGAAATATGAAAAATACATAGAAAATATGGAAAAAAATATTTTGAAAGAAAAAAGAAGAAAATAGTTGGAAAATAGCAAAAAATATTAGATGTAATATTTTTTAGGATTTATTTGTTTTAGAGGTAATTTTAGAAGTCCACTTGTTAGGGGACTCTTTCCCATTTGATTTTCCAGCATAGGATAGGATAGTATTTCCTAGAAGGTTTATTTTTCAGTATTCAAGCATTGTAACCCATTTTCAAAATGTTAATAAAACGAGATTTGAGCTGTGGTCCCGAAGTAGCCGAACTACAGCTGCTCTGATTCCTTGTACCAGACAAGGATATGTAGGCATAGGATGCGATATCCTAGCGAGAACACTAACGACTGACTTTCTGTTCTCTCGCTGCTGTGCGATCGAGACTTTCCCGCTGACGACTAATTGATACCCTTTTTCTCTTTTGCCCGAGCGCATTTGAGACCAAGCCGTAGTTTTGCCCATAGGTTCCCGTACCCTTTTGAAGCCAGTTGATTTTTCTCACTGCTGTGTGAGAATATCCCTGTTTAGCCGTAGTTAGCCTGAACTACGTAAAGCTCTGATCTTCCATGCAGTGTGGAAGTACGTAGGCACAAGACGCGAGGTCTTGGCGAGCCAATTTCCCTGTAGTCCCGAACTACGTTGACTCTGACTTTCTCTCTTGAGAATACGTAGGCATAGAGCGCGACGCTCTATCGAGTCAATTCCCTTCCTTTTAGACTTAGCAGCCGTAGATAAATTGTTTTGCATCCTTTAGACAACCCAAGCAAGCGTGGATCCCGTCGAGTACGACGGACGTGAGAGGTGCTAATACCTTCCCCTTGCGTAACCGACTCCCGAACCCAGGTTTTGGTTGCGATGACCATACCTTTCCCCGTTTTTTGCGAGGTTTACTTCGAGCGTTTCCTTTTCCTCCGTTGGGATAAATAACGCACGGTGGCGACTCTTCTGTCAGCCGGCGCCGATTTTCGCAGTAGCGACAGGGTGCTAATACCTTCCCCTTGCGTAACCGACTCCCGAACCCAGACAACGGTTGCGATGACCTTGTCTTACCCTTTTTCGTCAGGTTTCTCCGATCGTTTCCTTTCCCGTTCTGAGGGATAAATAACGAAAGGTGGCGACTCTTCTGTTTTGCCGGCACCTTATTTTCGCGGAAGCGACAGCTGGCGACTCTGTTGGGGACTTGATAGTTTTCTGGGATCCAACGTCCCGAATGCGAGTCTGTTTGGGGATCCGACGTCCCCTGCGAGAGTCAATCTTAGCGCTTGTATGATTACTTGTTGGGTTGTGTTTATTTGTCGCATTTTTTATTTCCCGCATTTTATTTTCAGTATGATATGATTATCTGTGCTGTTGTGGGAGGGGCATTCTTATGAGTGAGAAGCCATACCCAGGCTTGAGTGAACATAGCATTAGTTGTGGAAATTAGTGGGCGCGTGCTTGCTTTGCAGGCACTAGTGTCTCATGAAATCCACGCTCAGACGAGGTTCTCCCGGTTGGCTTCTCTTTCAACCCTTTGGGTTGAGACGGTTATTGGTTTAGAGGATTGTCGACTCTTGGGACCGATCATTTGTGATTCAGCCGAGTGAGGCCGCTTCATGAGCTGGTGTTGCCACACCTTTTGGGTATCGTATCACCCCTCTTGAATGTCTGTGACGCTGATGAACACATAGGATGCCGAACTTGAGTCAGTTTAGGTCTATACCTATGAGCAGGGTTGGGTTTATTGCAGGAAACTTTGACCTTCAGGCTACCTGGTTTTCTTGATAGTGGATCAGTTTTGTCGGGATCTGAGGTTCTCATCTGCAGATATATGATTGTTCTTGATAGAGCAGGTTTTTGATTGGGATCAGAGGATCTTATCATCAGATATGATTGTTCTTGACAGAGCAGGTTTTTGATTGGGATCAGAGGATCTTATCATCAGATGTGTATTTGTTCTTGATAGAGCAGGTTTTGATCAGAGGATCTTAACATCAGATGTGTATTTGTTCTTGATAGAGCAGGTTTTGATCAAAGGATCTTATCATCAGATGTTTGTTCTTGATAGAGCAGAGTTTTGGTCATCAGTTGTTTGTTCTTGACAGAGCAGATATATGGTCCTATCAGATGGTTGTTCTTGACAGAGCAGATTTGTGGTCCGATACCAGAGTTTCTTCTTATCAGATACAGTGGTTGTTCTTGACAGAGCGGCGTTATGGTTTTGTTGATACAGAATCTCCACAGCACAGTTGCTTTGATCTCCTGCTGCATGATTGCATTTTACATTATTTTGCATACTCATTTGCATTTCATTAACGTGTGTTTGTGTTGCAGGTACCGTTTTCCCTGATCCAGGATTTCTTGCCTCCTATTGTATTTGTTATGGGTTCTCTAAGGAAGACTGTGGCTTACAAGTTCCCTGCCCCTGATGTGGTTCGGCTGACCGGTTTGATTGCTTTAGCAGATGATTCTGTGAGGGATGAGTTCAGAAAATCTTATGGCAAATTGCTCAGTTTGGTTCGTAAACCTTCGGCGTTCGAGTTGAATGGGTTGCACGCTCTGCTGCAGTTCTACGACCCTCCGTTGAGATGTTTCACTTTCCGGGATTTTGTTCTCGCACCCACGCTAGAGGAATATGCTGATTTGTTAGGTGTGCCTATCAAGAGGCAGATGCCTTTTGTTCATATGGATGTTGAGCCTGATCTGGCTGGTTTAGCTCCTTCACTTCATCTAGATGCCTCCGAGTTGGTATTGTCTAGTTGGAACAAGGTTCTCGGTTTCTCCTTGCAGTTTTTAGTGGGAAAGGCTCAGCAGTGCGCCAAAGACGGATGTTGGGTCGCGTTCAACGCCATTCTCGCTCTGTGCATATATGGCATCATTCTGTTCCCCAATATGCCCGATTTTGTAGACTTCGACGCATTTCATATCTTCGCATCAGGGAATCCAGTCCCTACCTTGATAGGAGATGTCTACCATTCTATCCACTACAAAAACGAGAACAGGAGGGGCAAGAACGTCTCATGCTGTGTACCCTTGCTTTATAAACGGCTTGATAGTCATTTACCCAAGAGGGGTCCCTTTGTTTCGTCTGCGGCCACACCTGAGTCGTCCGAGCGTCTGATGAGCTTATCTGCAGAGGATATTGACTGGTTCGACAGAGATAGGCTAGGTACCGAGATTATCTTCAGCTGCAGCGGGTTTCCAAACGTGCCTTTGATTGGCAGGAAGGGCTGTATAAACTACAATCCGTCTTTGCTGGTCCGACAGTTCGCGTATGCTTTGAGAGCTCCGCCAAAGGATGAAGAGGTACAGGAATCTCTGTACCTCACTGGTCTTCTAGAGGGGGATATGTTGTCCAAGCTTCAGCGCGCTTGGAATGGTATCAGTAAGACGGGAAAGCCATTGCTGGGGAGAAGCAATAATCAAGCCTACCCTCCGTATGTGACTTGGATCAGAGCCAGAGCAGATGCCATAGGGATGCCGTTTCCTCATGCCAAGCCGGAAAGCCCTCCAATGATTGAAGAGCCTATTACTGTGCCCATTCAGCAGCATAATCAGGTGTTAGCTGAGCGAGATGAATTGAAGAGGGCAAACGAGGAACTGGAGAAAGAATTGGCTCAGCTCCGAAGCGAGAGGAACGAAGCCATTCATTCCTTCAAAAGGCAGACAAAGCTGGTGAACCGGTTGGGGACGGACCTGACTAAGCAGATAGCCGAGCGTGAACGCATGGGTCAAGACTTCAAAGCTGTCAATGACGTACTGGCTACGAAGAAGCAGCACTTGGACGAAGCGTATCGGAGGATATCCAAGTTCAACCAACACTGGAAGGCCTTCCTAGCCACCAGGAAAGAGCGGGAGGATAAGCTGATGCTACAGATCTCCAAGTTGGAAGCCCAGGTGAAGGATAGTGAGAAGAGGTTTGATGAAGAAACCGCTCGCAGATACGCCGCCGAAGGCCAGCTCAACAAAGCTCTCGCTAACCTGAAGGAGCGCAAACTGACGTTTGAGTCCAAGAAGCGGAAACTAGAAGATTGTTTCGGCGAAGGAGCATGGGAAGATTTGGTTGAAGGTCTTTAGTACACCATTATGCAGAGGGAGTTACTCGTCGAAGGGTTGCTCACTCGGCCTGATCATCCAGAAACGAAGGAGTTGTTAGAAGAGTATCGTGCCCGTGGCCGTACCTGACTATTTGTATTCCTTTTGTTTTGATCATTGTCGTATGCTGACCATCACCAGGCTTGTCGGCTGGGGTCACGCTATTGATTCATCTTGTACTCGCTGATGTTGTGTACTGCCTTGATGGGCTTTCTTTATATATGAGATTGTTATTTCCATGATTGGACTCGGACTTCTTCTTATTATCAGCACTGGCACTCAGGCACTAGGATCGGGGGAGATCTCCCTAATGCACAGACACACGTTTGCATTTGCATGAAGCATTTGCATAACGAGCACTTTGTTGTTTTTCCTAACCCTTTTGTGTTTACAGGTTGTTTCAGGTGGTTCCAGGATTGATCAGAGACCTATTCACCGCTATCCGACTAGAGCTAATCAGACCAGGATCATGGAGCAAGTGCAAACTGATGTTCAGGAACTCTGCGAAAGAATGGATCGCTTCATGGAGCTCATGCAAGCGGTCGCCAATGGCCAGGATCAGCTCAGAACCTTGGTTCAGCCTATGATTTCGAGGGTTGATAGCAATGGCGTACTCCATGGTGGGACTGTGCCTACTCCTCCACCTGTTGAAACTTCACAGAATGGTGTTCCCGTGACCGGGGGAAACGGCAGTGCCAACGGCAATGTGATGGCCAACATCGGACTCAATACGACGGGCGTCGGTAATGGGAGTCTAGGGGCTAATGTCAATGTCGGGCTGGGCAACGGCAATGCAGGTGTCGGGAATCTGTTTGGGCCTCAGCCATGGCTAGAGGATCGTCAGGACAATGTGTTCTCTCAGAGAGGTGCTGAAGGGGAGCTGAATGCTGAAGCACGGCTTAGATTCAAGGCACTTGAAGATAAGATGAGAGATATCGATAATCAGAATACTTTGGGTGTTGATATGTCCAAGTTGGGACTAATTGCTGATTTCAAGGTGCCTCCCAAGTTCAAGGTACCTGACTTTGAAAAGTATAAGGGCACCACTTGCCCTCGTGTCCACCTGAGATCGTACTACAGAAAAATGTCTGCTCATTCCGAGGATGAGAAGTTGCTGATGCACTTCTTTCAAGACAGTCTTTCCGGGCCATCCCTCGAATGGTACATGAGTCTAGAGCCTACTAGTGTGCGCACATGGAAGGATCTTGCTAAAGCATTTGTGCACCACTACCAATACAATAGCGACTTAGCCCCGAACCGAGTCCAGCTGCAGAATCTGTCGCAAAGGAACAATGAAGGGTTTAAGGAATACGCCCAGCGGTGGCGTGAGTTGGCAGCTAGGGTTCAGCCGCCGATGGTTGAACGTGAGCTCGTGCAGATGTTCGTAGCCACCCTCCCAGGGGTTTACTATGAGAAGTTGGTCAGCGGTATGTCCGGAACCTTCTCAGATCTCATTATCACTGGTGAGCACATCGAAAATGGGATCAAGCTCGGGAAAATTCAAGGTGAGTTATCCTCAGCTGGAGGAGGCGGGAAGAAACCTTATAGTGGCAAAAGACGGGAAGGAGAAGCGAGCGCTGTGACCAACGCTCGAAGGAAGGGTAAAGGTCCTCACCAGCAGGTGGCCAGTATAACTATCCCAACAGTTCCACAGCAGCAGCAGCAGCAACCGAATCAACAGGGATACAGAAAGTATTAGAATCGGGCACCTTTGTCGAACTGTCACCTCGAGACACCGCCCATGTCGTACGCGCAACTCTTGCAGACTTTGCTTCAGCTACAGTTGATCCAGAAGAGAACGCTGGCTCCCTTGACAGGGGCACCTCCGCCAGGGCACGACGCGAATGCCACTTGTGAGTTTCACTCAGGGGCACCAGGCCACACAATAGAGAACTGTAAAGCCTTCAAGCACAAGGTGCAGGACATGGTGGATGCCAAGATCATCAACTTCTCGGATAATGTGCCAAATGTCACGAAGAATCCTATGCCGAATCATAGGGGAGGCGGAGTGAACGCCATTATCGAAGACGAGAGTGCGGATTTGTTGACTGACGTTAGAGATCTGAAGATGCCGCTTAGCTTCGTTAAAGCTAAGTTGATGAAAAGAGGGTTCTTTCCAGGTTGCGGAGAGCTATGTATGGACTGTACCACACGTTCTGATGGATGTGAACAGTTGGTAGAAGGAATTCAAAGTCTGATGACTGAAGGGATATTACAGTTTAGCCGAAGGGCCGAAAATGGGTCAGGAGAGGTAGTGCTGAAGCAAGATGATGAGGTCGCCACCATCACCATCCCTCTCCAGACGATAACTATTTTTGCGCCCAGGCCGCCCACAATTACCATCATCAAAGCTGGGCCGATACCCTTCGAAAGCACTAATGTTGTCCCATGGCATTATGGGGATGAAGTCTACTGCAACGGGCAAGAGGTTGGAGCTGGAACCATTTGGGTCGACTGTGGAGAACCTTGCGGGAATCAGTGGTATTACTCGCAGCGGAAGAGTGTTTGCACCACCAGAGGTCGTGGCGGATAAAGCGGTCAGAGCTGATGCGGCTGATAAAGGTAAAAGTAAAGTCGTTGAAGAGATCCCTCGTGGGGCGGAAAAAGACATACTTGTTAAAGATGCCGAGGAGTTTATGCGGTTGATTAAAAAGAGTGACTACAAGATTGTAGACCATCTCCATCAAACGCCCTCGAAGATTTCCATCCTGAACTTATTGCTGTATTCCGAAGCGCACCGCAACGCGCTGCTGAAGGTGTTGAACGCCGCATTTGTACCGCAGGAAATATCAGTGAATCAGCTAGAAGAGGTCGTAGCCCACGTAAATGCCGGAAATGGGCTAGGTTTCACAGACCTGGAGCTGACGCCGAAGGGGAGGAATCACAATAGTGCCCTGCACATCTCGATAGAGTGTAGGGGCACGATTATGTCGCACGTGCTGGTGGACACCGGGTCGTCGCTTAATGTTCTTCTGAAGAAGGCATTAATGAAGTTGGATACTCGTGGAGTGATTTGCACACCCAGTGATCTGGTTGTGAAGGCGTTTGATGGAACTAAACACCACGTTTTCGGGGAGGTGACCCTGCCAATCCAAGTCGGTCCGGAAACGTTCGACGCGGTCTTTTACATTATGGACATCATGCCTGCCTACAGTTGTCTCTTGGGCCGACCGTGGATCCATGCTGCTGGTGCCGTGACCTCCACTTTGCACCAAAAACTCAAATATGCTGTCGGAGGTAGCATCGTGACCGTGTGTGACGAGGAAGACATAATGGTGAGCCATTTGTCGTCCTTCAAGTATGTGGAGATGGATGGCGAAATCCATGAAACTCTTTGCCAAGCGTTCGAAGCTGTCAAAGTGAAGGACGTAGCTCCTATAGTCACCGAAAAGCCATAGATGACTCTCCTCGTTCAAGGAAGCTCGGGCCGTTGTCCAAGCCGGATCTACCCTAGGCTGGGGGCGAATTCTGGAGATACCTAACAAGCAAGACAAGTTTGGGTTGGGATATTCTCCTGGAGCTGAAGCTTCTTCTTCTTCTAGCAGTGCGTCTCGAGGTAAAGGGCCGATCCAGTTTACCAGTGGCGGAGTGATTTTCGAGAGCATCAACGCGGTGTCTGAAGACAGCGGAGATAGCGACTGTGACCTCGACCCTTGGATCCAGCCAAGCAAGCCAGGCGAGGGCCTCAACAATTGGTCCGTCAAGGATATCATCCAGATGACGAGCGAAGAGTAATGGTTTACTTTTTCCAATCATTGTACAACCCTATGTCTTACCCGGGGCATAATGGTTTTATTGTCAGGGCCTTGTTGGATTATGTACATGCATTTTGTTAATAAATCAAAGGCGTTTTCTTCGTATTCAAATATTGTGATCTCTGTTATTCCTGTTTTATATTCGTTTTGAAAAACAATAAAATGGCAATGGGGTTTGTGCTAACCTGCACATCCTTGTTTTAAACTTAACCCTTGTTATTGCAGGATCCACATGACAGATGACATCGACTCCGGACCTTCTACGGCTCACTTCGACTTCGATTGCCTGATCTATTAAGCTGAAGAAGAGATTGATGAAGACGAAGACCTTCCCGAAGAGTTGGCCCGCTTGTTGAAACAAGAGGAGAAAGTTATTCTGCCTCATGAAGAGGAAATCGAGATCGTGAATCTGGGTTCTGAAGAACTTGTCAGGAACGTCAGGATAAGGGCTGCATTGCAGAGTGATGTCAAGCAGAGATTGGTCGAGATGCTTCGAGAGTATAGTGACGTCTTTGCTTGGTCATACGAAGATATGCCCGGACTTGATACGGACATCGTGGTCCACCACTTGCCGCTGCGAGAGGATTGTCCTCTCGTTAAACAGAAGCTTAGGAGGACGAGACCAGACATGGCTGTTAAGATCAAAGAAGAAGTGCAGAAACAGCTTGATGCTGGCTTCTTAGCGGTCACTACTTACCCTCCGTGGGTCGCCAACATAGTGCCTGTACCGAAGAAGGACGGTAAGGTACGCATGTGCGTCGATTATCGGGATTTGAATAGGGTGAGCCCTAAAGATGATTTCCCGCTGCCTCATATTGATGTGTTGGTCGACAACACAGCCCAGTTCTCCGTGTTTTCGTTCATGGATGGCTTCTCCGGTTACAATCAGATCAAGATGGCGCTGGAGGACATGGAGAAAACTACGTTTATCACCCCCTGGGGAACATTTTGCTACAAGGTAATGCCTTTCGGTCTGAAGAACGCAGGGGCCACCTACCAACGAGCAATGGTTACTTTGTTTCATGACATGATTCATCATGAGATTGAAGTCTATGTTGATGACATGATCGCGAAGTCCCAAACGGAGGAGGGACATCTGGTCAATTTGCTGAAGCTTTTTGAGAGGCTTAGGAAGTTCAGGTTGAGGCTGAACCCTAACAAATGTACTTTCGGAGTACGGTCCGGAAAGTTACTGGGGTTTATCGTGAGCGAAAGAGGCATCGAGATTGATCCTGCGAAAATAAAAGCGATACAAGAAATGCCAGTGCCAAAAACAGAAAAAGAAGTTCGTGGTTTCTTGGGCAGAATAAACTACATTGCAAGGTTTATCTCTCAGCTCACAGCCACGTGTGAACCGATGTTCAAACTATTAAAGAAAGATCAGGCGATTACCTGGAATGAGGATTGCCAGAAGGCATTCGACAAGATAGAGCAGTATCTTCAGGAACCTCCAATCTTGATACCCCCAGTGGCTGGACGGCCTCTAATCATGTACTTGACAGTTCTTGAGAATAGTATGGGGTGTGTTCTCGGTCAGCACGACGAGACGGGCAGAAAGGAGCATGCCATTTACTATTTGAGTAAGAAGTTCACTGACTGTGAATCTTGTTACTCGATGCTGGAGAAGACGTGTTGTGCACTAGCCTGGGCTTCCAAACGTTTACGACAGTACATGCTTAATCACACCACCATGCTAATTTCGAAGATGGATCCGATCAAGTACGTCTTCGAGAAGCAAGCACTTTCGGGCAGGATTGCCAGATGGCAAATGGTGTTGACGGAATACGACATTCAATATGTTTCCCAGAAGGCCATCAAGGGAAGCGTATTGTCTGATTACCTTGCCGAACAGCCGATCGAGGATTACCATCCGATGAAATTTGAATTCCCTGATGAGGATATCATGTTCCTCAAAGCGAAGGATTGCGATGAACCGTTGCCCAACGAGGGGCCAGATAGGAAATCCCAGTGGAAGTTGATATTCGACGGGGCGGTTAATTCCTACGGAAGTGGCATAGGGGCGGTCATCACGACTCCCTACGGATCCTATATCCCGTTCACTGCGAGACTGACGTTTCCAGTCACGAATAATGAAGCGGAGTACGAAGCATGCATTATGGGTCTAGAAGAGGCAATTGATTTGAGAATCAAGAACCTAGACGTATACGGTGACTCGGCACTTGTGATTAACCAGATTAAAGGGGAGTGGGAGACTCGCCAATCAAATTTGGTGTCGTACATGAACTATGCCAGAAGGCTACTTCCGTTCTTTGATCGAGTGGAACTCCATCATGTGCCCAGAGTAGAAAACCAGATGGCTGATGCCTTAGCCACGTTGGCTTCGATGTATAAAGTCAATTTTTGGAATGAAGCTCCGAGAATTGTCCTTTCTCGTCTTGATAGACCTGCATTTGTCTTTGCGATCGAGGAAGCCCCCGATGGCAAGCCATGGTTCCATGACATCAAGACTTTTCTTATGACTAAGGAGTATCCTGCGGGAGCGTCAACCCAGGATAAGAAGACTCTGAGGAGGCTGTCTGGAAATTTTTATCTCAATCCTGATGGAGTTTTGTATAAGAGAAACCACGATCTCGTGCTACTCAGATGTGTAGATGAGAAAGAGGAGAGTATGCTCATGGAAGAAGTCCATGAAGGCACATTTGGTACGCACGCCGGCGGACATGCTATGACGAGGAAGATCCTAAGAGCAGGATATTACTGGCTGACGATGGAATCAGATTGTTTTAAATTCGCGAAGAGATGTCATAAATTCCAGATCTATGCTGATAAAATTCATGTGCCGCCGTGCCCGTTAAATGTCATGTCCTCCCCGTGGCCGTTCTCCATGTGGGGCATCGACATGATAGGCAAGATCGAGCCCACTGCATCTAACGGTCATCGCTTCATTCTAGTAGGTATCGACTACTTCACCAAGTGGGTGGAGGCAGCCTCGTATGCTAATGTGACCAAGCAGGTGGTGGCTAAGTTCATAAAGAGGGACATCATCTGTCGTTACGGAATTCCCGAGCGGATCATTACCGATAATGGTTCGAATTTGAATAACAAGATGATGAAGGAGCTGTGCCAGAGTTTCAAGATTGAACACCACAACTCATCTCCTTACCGGCCGAAGATGAATGGCGTCGTTGAAGCGGCCAATAAGAACTTAAAGAAGATTGTTCAGAAGATGGTTGTGACTTACAAGGATTGGCACGAGATGCTGCCATTTGCATTGCACGGTTATCGTACGACGGTACGTACGTCGACCGGGGCAACTCCTTTCTCCTTGGTGTACGGTATGGAAGCAGTCCTACCGTTAGAAGTGGAGATCCCCTCTTTGAGAGTTTTGGTTGATGTGAAACTCGACGAGGCAGAATGGATTACGAACCGACTGAACCAACTCAGCCTGATGGACGAGAAGAGGTTAGCATCGATTGCGCATGGTCGTTTATACCAAAGCCGAATGAAGAAAGCTTATGACAAGAAGGTGCGTCCTAGAAGCTTTCAGACGGGTGATCTCGTCCTGAAGAAGATTCTTCCTCGACACTCCGATCACCGGGGCAAGTGGAATCCCAATTACGAAGGTCCGTACGTCGTCAGCAAGGTCTTCTCGGGAGGAGCTTTGTTGTTATCCACGATGGATGGTGAAGATTTTGCATCCCCGGTGAACGCGGACGCAGTTAAAAAATACTTTGCTTGAAAGCGACCCGCTGGACAGTAAAAAGAGAGTCCAGGCAAAAATGGGGCATCCCGGCGAACCATGAAAAAGGAAAAAGGTTCAGGCAAAAATTAGGGATATAAATTGAAAAAATGTACACTCGCAAAGTCGAAAACCCAGATGGGCGACTTTGGCAAAAAAGGGTATCCCGGTGAACTGAAAACCCGCAAAGGGCAGTTCACGCAAAAGTTAGGGATTTGAAAAAGCAAATGACTGTGTTCCGCGTGTGGACTTTCATTGTTTAGTGGTTTGGAAGACCTGAGGGCCGTTTATCTGAATCAATCTCTTCTGAAGCTGAAGCGTTGGAGAAGTATCAAAGTCGAGTGGGTCATAGAGGGATCAACTCATGGTGTTCGTCTATGCCTCGTTGCCGACATTTGTATATACTGATGTATATTTATGTTTTATTTTTGCGCGGCTTCCTCATTCCAGGGGCTTGCATCTGTTGTAAAACATTTTTACCCATTCAAGGGTTCGTTATCAATAAAATGTATACTATTCAGCAATTCTGTTTGTCTGTTTAGCATTTACCTGTTTTGTTTGCAAAAAAGAACGCCGATGTTTTTGATAAAATGCGCATACATAAACGTACTGGCCTAGGCCACTGATTGTTGAAACAATGAATTACTTGAACATTGTCACAAGATAATAACCTTGATAGGTCCCTTTGAGAAGGGTATCTTGTCTATTTGTTTGTGTTGTTACAGGAGTAGCATGTTCCAGACAGTGCGTCATGCGCATCCCCAAGCAGGATGATTCCTCCTTCTCCAGCAAAGTTCAGCAGCCTCTCCCCGCAGAGTCTGAACACGAGATCGTGAGCATTGATATGTCTCCCCAGGAAGGGAAGATTCTTTCTCCAATCAGATGCATCCTGAAGGAACGTCATCTCCTCAGCTGAGTCATTCACCGAAGTGTGCAGCAGTTGATAGTTCAAGACTGAAGTCTCCAGCGGAATTGAGTTTCTCCATAGAGTCGTACTCTCCCCAGCAAGCAAAATGATTTCTTCTTCCTCAGCCGAGTTTATAGATCCCTAAGAGAGCCGAGTCCTTGGAAGCCGCTCAGACCATGATTGGTTTTCCCCAGTGGAGTGTTGAATAGCTGATGCCGTATTTCCCCGCCGGAGTCGTTATCTCCAGGAGGGTTAGCCATGAAGGATGTGCAGTTTATTCCCGCGATCGACATCGCTTTCCCTCAGCAGGTCCAGGTTCTCGTAGAGCTTCGTCCCCCTGCAACAGTCAACTGAAGTTCACTTCCCCACAGCGCCCAATTGAGATTGGCGTGACTTTGTTCTCCTCAGCAGGATGATTCCTTCCCCCTATCAGAGTGGTTCCTTCTCCTTGACAGGAGGATTCTCCCTTCAGCATTTATTTTGCCGACGGGATCGCATCATTTTGCATGACTGCATAGCATTTATCATAAACGCGTAGCATTTCCACCGTGTGAAGCATTGCGCCATTGCCGAAGCATATGTATAGTAAGCATGATCTAGGTTGTTACCGTTCTTGTTTTGCAGGTGTTCCGCCACAGAATTGATTGCTCAAGATGACTCTTGAATCCTCCCCAACGGAGTCGCTTGCTCAAGATGATTCTTGAAGTCCCCAGCGAAGTCTTCGGCTTAAGATGATTCTTGAATTCCCCAGTAAGGCCGTTTGCCTAAGATGATTCTTAAAATCCCCAGTGCAGTCGCCAGAATCGGTTGCTCAAGTTGATGCTTGAAATCCCCGACAGAGTGTTTGCTCAGGACGATTCCTGAAATCTCCAACATAGTTATCGGTTCAGGACGATCCTTGAAGTCCCCGGAGGAGTTATTTGTCCAAGATGATTCTTGAAGTCCTCAGTAGAGTTGATTCATCCAGAATGATTCCTGGATCCCCGAAGTAGAGTTACTTGATAGTTCTCCAGAATCCCCAGCGGAGGTGCGTCATCCCCAGCAGGTTTCTGAACAGCAAAGTTGAAACTTCCCCTGAAGACTTGATGATTGAAGTCCTACCGTGTTAACGAAGCAGTTCTCTCAGCTGATGTGGAGTTCCTGATGGCAGAAGTTTGGATATCCCCAACTGGTTCATGATTGACCGAGAATGCTATTCCCGACTTACTGATGGAGTCCGGCTGATGCCCGAAAGTTTTCTTTGAATGCCCGACGACATGATTTAACTTGATTGTTGACCTGATGAGTCCCGAGGAATCTTGATGCCTGACGGCATGATCGACCATGTATCACCGGTTACCGTGTGACCAATTCTCCAACTAGTTGCCGTGCAGCTAATATTTCAGTTTTCGAAGATTTGTTCCCATCAGAGTACCGTGTACTTGTGCAATTGGCAAATTTCCGGGTTTATTGGTATTCAACTGTCTCGCACCTTGATTGGCTGAGAGTCGTTCGCTCCTCACCCAGTCAGGTTCAAGCCGTTTGAATAGGGGCAGCTGTTGCACCCCAAAATTTGACCAACATTTCTTTACCTAGCTTGTGGTTCACCTCATTCACATTAGCATTATCACTTGCATTTCATTGACATGTGTGCAGGAGATCAAGAGGTATGATTACCAATCAAGAGCACCACAAGACTTTGAAGTTAGCTGGAAGGTTATTCAAGTGTTCAAGGGGTGATATCTTTGTCAGAGAAGGTAGAAGATCCTCAGAGAGAGTGGTTGAAACCAAGAGGGTGTGTCTCCTAACTTGAGAATTGTGGGAAGTCCTCAGATGATTCTGAAGCCAAGAATGTGGACTTGAAGCCTTGAGAGAGCTTATGAGATGTCTTGAAAGCCATCATGTAGCCTAGAGAGGTCATTGTGCAAGAATAAGAAGCCTCATCCATGAATGGTATAATTAGGGTTTGACTGGGTCAAACCTAGGTCAACTGATGATTTGGAGAGGGTTGAGACCTAATCCAAGAGCCATGTGATCATGGATTGATGCATTGAGATTATCTAAGGATGATTCCAAGGTCAACTCATCATGATTGAGGAGTTTGAGAAGTTTCAAGCTAGGGTTTCTAAGGCTTGACAGTGTAAAATCCCCTAGTTTGACCCCCATCTTCAAGGCAGTTTAGCTCAAGATGTGATTGTGATCTCATCTTACCCCCAACATGAATGTTGTAGAGCTTGTTCTTAACTTTAATTTGGGTACTAGAATTCCTTGATAGGATTTGTAGAGCTCAAGTTATGACTTTGACAAGTTACAGGTCATCTGAGGTATGTGAATCTGGGGCCTTGAAAGTCACCCAACTTGCATCCAACTTTTGCCCAAGAAGGATGATTCCTATGAACTCTTGGTCAACATGAATGTTGTTCCTTATCTTCTTAGCTTTCTAGAGAGTATTAGAAGTCCTTTATAGGATTTTTAGAAATCAAGTTATGGCTTTGACAAGTCAAGGGCATTTTGGTCATTTGGAGATTATAGGTCATTTCAAGCATAAGGCCATAACTCCTATTTCCAAGCTCCAAATGGAAAAATCTTCAACATCAAACTTGCTTAAAATGATGTTTTAAGGCTATTAAGGAGGTCATGAGATGTTGAAAAGGCTTGTAGCTCAAAATGGTAAAAATGGCCTAAAATGAAGGCATAAGTTAAATAAGTCAAAGTTGGAAATTGAAACTTTCAAGCCACACATCCAAACCATGACATGTAATAGGTCATTTTGACTCTAGAAAGCATTTTAAAAACAATGGTTCAGCCACATTTTTGATTTGAAGTTTAGATCATGGACTTGCTTTGGAAAATGGTTACTTGCATATTAAGGTACATATGCAAAACATAAGGAAAGGCAATGCACAAGCTAGCTAAGTATCCTAACATGTCATATATCTCATCTAAGGAGATTTTCAAGTCAGAACAAGTTGCTGCAAGAGGCATAGCACAAGATGGCACATGAGATGGATTGAAATCAAAAAATCATGACATGAGAATCTCAAATTCTCATTGGATGATTCCAGAAAGTTCTGGATGGTTTAGAACCATCCTATATAGTGATTAGAACTTGCTCAGGTGCAAGGTTGGTGAGAGATTAGAGAGGAGAGTGAGATAGCCATTTCAATTTCTTCCATTGCAAGTTGAAATCAATTTCTACATTCCACACCATTTCCATTGATTCTTTCAATCCTAACACCTTCCATTGATCATACTGAATGTGTGCATAACAAATTGAGGGCAAGATTGTGTGAGATTGAAGAGATAGCATTTGGATTTTGGGAGCTGCAAGTCACAATCAGATTTGGAGATTCAAGCTTCTTGGATCAAATCTTTTGCAAACAGAAGCACTAACATCAATCAAGGAGTGATTCTGAAAAGTTTGAGAGGTTGGAGTGAAGGTTTGACCTATCTGGTATTCAAGATTTGACAGGTTTGTAACTTTTCTTCTACACCTTAATTTAAGCATAATTAGTTAGATTTGTTAGGTTAGAATGGTTAGAGACAAGTAGGAGATGGATTCTGGAAACTTTGAGATCATTTGGTGAAGTTTGAGTTAGTGACACCAATTTTGTTTTGATCAAGAACACGATGTATAGTGAGATGTAACATGGGTTTAATAGCAAGATTTAACCAATGTGAGGTGGTGATCATTCTGAGCCAATCAATTTCAAGAATTGTTAAAGTTGAAGTTTGAGCATAGTTTTGATCTTGGATCGGGTTTAGAGATTGAGGGCATTTCAGTGGATTCTAATACCATGGTTGTGATCAGGGATGAATTTAGAACGGATTAGGGTTTTGAACCATGGTTTTGGTTGAGTTTGGATGGAGCACGAGTTAGGAGAAGTTTGAGATGAAGCTCTGCAACAATGGAGCTTTCCCCCATTTTCATGGCTGAAGGAAGAAGACAATGCTATGGTCGTTGGATGGAGAGTGGACTCATTGACTAGGGTCAGATCGTGTGGCCAAGATTCAATTTCACATTTGAAGAGGGAAGTCTCAAGACAATGAAACGAGGCATTTCATTAATTGGAGTATTGGGCTTAATTGCTATACACACCCCAAGTCTTAGCCCATCTGGATATTGAACTGATTTTCTTTACTAAATGCACCGTGTTCTTTTCTTTATCTTTGTATTTTTGAATTGATTTTCTGATTAAATCATGGGCCTAGCGCGCATTGCTGATGGCACCCCCGTTTCAAGCCCATTCTCATATTGAACTGCACTGGGTTGCTATCTGCACCAATTATTTTCATATTTCATTTCTTTTTCTCCATTTTATTTTAAAATTTGAAAAAACATATTAAATAGAAAAATGATGATTTTTAAATGGGGATTTTTTCTCTTATTTCACATTGATGTCTAGAAAATTATAACATCAAAATATTTGCATTTCATGCAGTTTTAATATTTTTTGTGTTGATGCATAGATTTGTAGAATTTTGTTTAGCTAGTTCCCTTTGAATTTTTAGGCCATTCTTTTTAGGATAGTTAGATTAGGACTTTAGCTCCCCTCTGGATTTATTCCATAATTTTGTGATTAGTTTTTGATTAGTTTTGAGTAGATGACTTTAGGTTGTGTAGATTTAGGTCAATCCTTAACATAGGTCCAAAATAACACTAGAATTTTGGGTTTCTAGGTCAAGATAGATATTGGGACATATAGGGTATTAAGGGTAGGTATATAGGATCCCATAGAAATTATATTAGATTTTAATATAATAGTATACTATTTTTAATTGATTTTTGTAGTTGATTGTTGTTTGTGTTGCCCTTGTGGGCTTGTATTTTGTTTTGCCTTGCTTTGTGGGTATTTTGCTTGGCTTGGTGGGCTTGGTCTTGCTTTGTGGAGCATGGAGGAGCATAGTGGGAGACTTGAGGATTGAAGAAGGAGCTTGAGAGCTTGAAGCCTTGTTTGTTTTGTTGTTGTTTTAGGGTTAGGAATTAAGTAGAGCTTAGAATTAGTTAACTTCTTTCTTAAACATGGATGGTATCTTTCACCTCCATTTTTCCCCATGATTCAAGGTCCTTCCATAGTATTCACCTCCCTGCTTAGGAGGGATAAGTGATGGTACCTAGGAAGTAGAACCTTTGAGGGAACCATTCTGTTGATGTTAAACCCTTATAGGTCACCTTGGGTGGTCAATAAGCAGTTTAATATCATAGCTTATCTAGTTAAGTGATTTCTTCTGGTTTGAGTATCTTGAGAGATGTTGGGCTTGAGTTTGAAGATGAAGACTTCATTGAAGAGTATGGAAGAGGATGATTCCCTGAGCATTGTCATTTCAGCTGAAGCTTGAAGAGCAAGAAGGACAAGTTGATACTTGAAGACCCAATGAAAATCCAGTAACGACTGAATGAAGAGCTGAGGCTTAAAGACTGAAGGATGAAGTTGACATTTCCAGATGATTGAAGACTATTCTGAGAAGCTGAAGCTTGTAGGAAGAGAAGACTAAGTTGATACTTATGAAGAGGACCCAATTGAGATTGAGTGTAGAGCTTAAGCTTGAAGAACAAAGGATAAGTTGATACTTACTTTGAGGCTCGGAGATCCTGAAGGAATCAAGTTGATACTTGTGGTTAAGAATGAAGCCTGAAGGTGGAACTGATTAAGGAGCTGAAGATTAGAGAAGAGAGAATAAGTTGAAACTTATGTTGAAGGGTTGAAACCTGGAAAAGCAAATTGATATTTGTCAAGAGTGATTGAAGTCTGAAGACTGAGTTGCTGTCAGAAGAGCTGAAGCTTGGAGTTAAGAGAGAGGGGTTGATCTGCTTTCTTGTCTGTTTCTTCTCTGTATTGCTGATGTGCCTTGTTTGACTTACTTGATGCATTAGAATAAGTTCATATCTAGACTGACTTTAAGCTAGGAGCATGATTGCACTAGAGGTTGAGTTGTTCCCTCTGCTTGCAGTTGTTATTCTATTTTGCTTGATAGCATTTTATTTCCTCTGTGTGATTACTGTTATTCATATCTGGCTTGAGGTCGAGATGAGCTTGTGGAGGCTGACACCCCACACACATTTCCTCCCTCACTTGCATTGCATGCATTTTACTGATTACTGTTTACCGTTAAGCTGATGCTTTATCTGTTTCTGTGTATCATTGACATGATCCCTTAGGACTCTCATTTCCTTTGATAAGGAAGTGATGATAGAACTTTAGGTTGAAACCTATGCATGATAACTTCTAGGAGTTCCCTGTTTCAAACCTCAACCATAGGATGAATCCTTGGCATGACAACAGTAGGACTTGATAGTCTCCCCGTAGTTGAGCCTGTTCTCTTCTCATCTCAAAATAGCTTAAGATACAGTAATCATGAATGATTTCTTTCGTACGTTACGAGCCTTAAGCTATCTGAGGAAGGATTGTTGGAGAGCTTCTTTTCAATAGTCTGGATGTTTAGTATGGTACCCTTTGGGTGACATGCGATGCATTCACTCTTAGGTCATAGTCTTTAGTGCGATTGAAATTGCAAACACAATAAAAAACACTTCTTCCGTAAAAGACAGAAAACAAACTTTAAACCTTTTTGCCCCGTGGGCCCATAATTCAAAGGAAGCTTTTCTGAAGAAAAGAGTGTCGTTAAACTTCAGCGCCAACGCAAACAGGCTTTGTCCCTAACTGCTGGAACTGCTGTTTAACCCTACTCGATAAAACAGATGAATCTGAATCCCCGTAATCTGTAGTATCCCGAAATACGTAAGCTCTGATCTCTCATACCCGTGAGAGTACGTAGGCACAATACTGATGTATTGGCGAGCCACCTTCCCCGTAACCCGTAGTAGGTCGAACTACGTTGACTCTGATTTCTCATTCTCTGATGAGAATACGTAGGCATAAAGTGCGACGCTTTGCCGAGTCAGTTTCTTTCCTATTTAAGCCAGCCTTGATAGGTAGATAGATAAACCAACTCGTCCAGTAAACATAACAAGCGTGGATCCCGTCGAGTACGACGGACGTGAGGGGTGCTAATACCTTCCCCTTGCGTAACCGACTCCCGAACCCAGACAACGGTTGCGATGACCTTGTTTTACCCTTTTTCGTCAGGTTTTTCCGATCGTTTCCGTTCCCGCTCCGAGGGATAAATAACGAAAGGTGGCGACTCTTCTGTTTTGCCGGCACCTTATTTTCGCGGAAGCGACAACATGGACTTGAAGTTAGGTCTCAACCTTCCTTAAATCATCAGTTAACCTAGGGTTAACCAGATGAAACCCTAGTTGCACCCATCTTGGTTGTAGCTTCTTATCTTTCACATGATGACCTGTCTAGGCTTCAAAATGACTTTCAATACTTCTCATGATCTCTCTCAAGGCTTCAAGTCCAACCTCATGGCTTCAGAATCATCTGATGACTTCCCACCACTCTCAAGTTAGGAGATATACACACTTGGCTTCAACCACTCTCTCTGAGGATCTTTAACTTCTTTGATGAGGATATCAACCCTTGAATACTTGAATAAGCCTCTTAGCTAGCTTCATAGCCTTGTGTAGCCTTTTCTTGGTAGTCATACCTGTTGATCTCCTGCATACATGTCAATGCAATGCAGATGAAAATGCTAAAATGAATGCAATAAGACACAAGTTAGGTAAAGAAAAGGTTGGGAAAATTTTGGGGTGCAACACTAAGGGCAACTTAAGTTGGATGTCATACTGAATGTTATGAGATCAAGCGTATGACATCGGGGCACGCAAGTATTAGTTTCTGGTATTAGCTCAGGCTATACTTCAGGAAACATTTTAGGAAGCCTAGTTATCTAAGGCGACATATCAGGCGTTGCTAAGGATAACATGGAATGCCCCAAGGACTGTATGCTGCCTATATATACTGAAGAAGCAATCCTAATTGAAGACAGATCTTGACAGGGTTTTAGAGAACGCGTATTTATGAGTGAAGAGTTTTGTTCTTCACGTGTTTTTGTGTGTCTTAAGAATACTTGTAAACCAATCAATTATCTGCTGTATGATTGCATTGGTCTAGAGTTCTTTAAGTTGTTTGTTAAGTGTGTCACTCTAAAGCTTTTAAGAAAGAGTGTTGTATCACTTGATCAAAGCTGTGAAGCAAGATCAAGGTGTGTTTGAAGTATGACTTCATTGATATTTGTAACTTTGAATTGGTTGATATCACTGCTGTGATTGAGGGGGAGTGAGTTGGTAACTTTGGTCTAGTGTTAGGCTGAAGTGTCATTGGGTAGGTCTTAAGTGAAAAGTGCAAACCGGTTGTTTGACTCTGAACTAATTCTACTAATACTGAATTTCCTCCCTGGCTTGGTAGCCCCCAGATGTAGGTGTGGTTTGCACTGAACTGGGTAAATAATTACTTGTGTTATTTACTGTTTTCATTTACAGTTTGTCTTTAAGTTTTGTAGTCATTGTTACAGTGGATGTCATAACATCCACTGTTGGGTACCTTTAATTTCAGTGTGTCACTACCAGTACAACGATGACTTGGCGCCTAATAGGGTGCAATTGCAAAATTTGTCGCAAAGGAATAATGAAGGATTCAAGGAGTACGCCCAAAGGTGGCGAGAGTTAGTGGCCAGAGTTCAAACCCCAATGGTGGAACGTGAATTGATAAACATGTTCATGTCGACCTTGCCAGGAACATACTATGAGAAATTGATTGGGTGCATGTCCACAAGCTTTTCAAACTTAGTAATGGCAGGGGAAAGAGTAGAGAATGGAATAAAAACAAGAAAGATACAGAGTGGAGCAGGGCCTTCGTCAGGAGGAATGAAGAAAGCATACAAGGGGAGCCCGAAGAAAAGGGAAGGGGATATGAATATTGTATCAGCCTACGGAGGTAGAGAACGAGTGCAACATCAACGTCAATATCAACCTTAGCATCATCATCAACAGCAAGTTGCGAGTATAGCTATTTCGGTTGTGCCACAACAATAAACTATTGTGCCTCGTCGTTACTATGATAGAGGAAGGATGGCCAACAGGCAGTTCGACACGCCTCCCATGCCTTACTCACAGCTTTTGCAACATTTGTTACAATTGCAACTTATTCAAAAGATGACTTTAAGGTCACTCACTGGTACGCCTCCACCATGTTATGATGTAAACGCTAGGTGTGATTTCCAGTCCGGTGCTCCAGGTCATAACATTGATAACTGCAAAGCTTTTAAGCATAAAGTGCAGGATCTTCTTGATTCCAAAGCAATCAATTTCACAAATGAGACCCCAAATGTAAATCAAAACCCGATGCCAAATCACGGGGTGGCTAGAACCAATGTTGTTATTGAGGGAGAGAGGTTAAACTTGATAATTAATATTACGATATTGAAGACGCCTTTGAGATACGTGAAAAAAAAATTGCTAAAGGGAGGTGTCTATCCGGGTTGTTTAGAAGGTTATACAGAATGTGGTGTGCATCCGCAGGGCTGTGTTGCTTTGACAAGTCATATTCAGAGTTTGATTGACAAAGGCAGTTTACAGTTCGACAGGATTGTGGGAGAAGAAGAAATGAAGGAAGTTATTAATGAGCAAGATGAGGTCGCACCGATTTCAATCCCATACCGGACAATCAACATTTCAGCGTCGCCAAGGCCAAATCCTGTTATTATTACTACGCTAGGACCGATACTCTACGAGAGCACTAAGGCCATTCCTTGGAACTATGGGGCAGAGGTGTTCTGCAACGGGAAAAAACAAGAGCTGGTGGAGACATCGTTTGGAGGCACTTTTGTTGACAATATTGTTGGGTCATGGGGAATAACTAGGAGTGGCAGAATTTTCTCTCCACCTGAAACTAATGTTGGAAAGAATGACAAGGGTAAAGGTAAAGCTGCGGTAGAAGGAGAGATTCAACAGCAAGGGGAGAAAGACTCTTTGACTAAAGATGCTGAAGAATTCATGAGGCTTATTCATAAAAGTGATTACAAGATCGTAGATCACTTGCATCAGACACCTTCTAAAATTTCTATCCTATCATTGTTGTTGTGCTCAGAGGCACACATAAATGCTCTATTGAAGATCTTGAATACGACATTTGTGCCATAGGAGATTATTGTTAATCAATTGGAAGGAGTGGTGGCTCACGTTAATGTTGGTAATGGATTGGGTTTTATTGATTTGGACTTGACTCCCGCCCAGAGAAACCATAACCATGCTTTGCACATATCCATAGAGTGTAGGGGAGCAGTTCTATCCCATGTGCTCGTCGATACGGGATCCTCACTTAATGTGTTGTCGAAGAATGCACTAATGAAGTTAGATATTGAAGGCTTGATCTGCACTCCAAGTGATTTGGTGGTCAGGTCATTTGATGGAACCAGGAGGTTAGTGTTTGGTGAAGTCACATTTCCAATTCAAGTGGGTCCAGAGATCTTTGATGCAGTCTTTTATATTATGGACATCCAGCCTGCTTATAGTTGTTTGCTCAGCCGGCCTTAGATACACTCCGTTGGGGCAGTCACCTCGACTTTACACCAGAAATTGAAGTATATGGTGAAGGGGAAGGTTGTTACACTTTGTGGAGAGGAAGATATTATGATCAGTCATTTGTCGTCCTTCAAGTATGTGGAAGTAGATGGTGAGATCCACGAGATGCTTTGCCAAGCTTTTGAAATTGTGCAAATCCAGAAGAAGCCTCCTATAGAAGCTAAAGTGCCAGAGGTCTCGATGTCATCATTCAAGGAAGCCCATGTGTTGCACCCAAAAATTTGACCAACATTTATTTACCCATCAAGAGTTGTATGAGACTTTGAAGCTAGCCAAGAAAGTTATTCAAGTGTTCAAAGGTTGATATCTTTGTCAGAGAACTCAAGAGATCCTCAAAGAGATTGTTTGAAACCAAGGTTGTGTGTCTCATAACTTGAGAGTTGTGGGAGCTCCTCAGATGATTCTGAGACTATGAGGATGAACTTGAAGCTTTGAGAAAGCTTATGAGATTTCTTGAAAGCCATCATGAAGCCTAGAGAGGTCATTGTACAAGGATTCAGAAGATTCAGCCATGAGTGGTAGAATTAGGGTTTGACTGGGTCAACCCTAGGTCAACTGAGGATTTGGAGAGGGTTGAGACCTAATCCAAGAGCCATGTGATCATGGAATGATGCACTGAGATGCTATAAGGATGATTCCTAGACCAACTCATCATGATTAAGGAGTTTGAGAAGTTTTAAGCTAGGGTTTCTAAGGCTTGACAGTGTAAAATCCCCTAGTTGATCCATATCTTCAAGGCAGTTTAGCTCAAGATGTGATTGTCATCTCATCTTCCCCACAACATGAATGTTGTAGAGCTTGTTCTAAGATTTAGTTTGAGTACTAGAAGTCCTTGATAGGATTTGTAGAGCTCAAGTTATGACTTTGACAAATTACAGGTCATCTGAGGTATGTGAATCTGGGTCCTTGAAAGTCACCCAACTTGCATCCAACTTTTGCCCTAGTAGAATGATTCCTATGAACTTTTGGTCAACATGAATGTTGTAGAGCATCTTCGTAGCTTTCTAGAGAGTACTAGGAATCCTTGGTAGGATTTGTAGAACTCAACTTATGGCTTTGGCAAGTCAAGGGCATTTTGGTCATTTGGAGGTTATAGGTCATTTCAAGCATAGGGACATATCTCCTATTTCCAAGCTTCAAATGGAAAAATATTCAACATCAAACTTGCTTAGAATGATGTTTTAAGGCTAGTAAGGAAGCCACGAGATGTTGAAAAGGCTTGTATCAAAAAGTGATAAAAATGGCCTAAAGTGGAGGCATAAGTTAAATAAGTTGAAATTGAAAATTGGAAATCACAAGTTATACATCCAAACCATGTCATATAATAGGTCATTTTGACTCCAAAAGACATTCTAAGAACAATGGTTCAGCCACAATTTTGATTTGAGACCTAGATCTTAGGTCTGCTTTGGAAATGGCTTACTTGCATCTTAAGGCACCAAAGCAAAACTCAAAGAAACTCAATGAACAAGTTAGTTATGCATTGTAACACACCATACATCTCATGTGGGGAGAATTTCAAGTCAGAATTGGTGGTTACAAGGACTATGGCATGAGATAGCATATGGTGAGAAGTGAATTCATAATATCATGAGATGAGAAGTTCAAATACTCATTGCATTGTTCCAGAAGGTTCTGGATAGTTCTAACAAGTTCTATATAATGGTTAGAGCTTGCTCAGATGCAAGGTTGGTGAGAAAAGTGAGAAAAGAGAGAGAGTGCTATCTTGTTGCTTCCATTGCAAGTCAAGTTTCAATTCTACATTCTTCTTCAATTCCATTCCTTTTTTCTATACAAACACACTCCATTGATGATTCTGAAGGTGTACAAATCAATTTGAGGGCAAATCCATGGTGAATTGAAGAGTTGGTGATTGAACTTTCAAGGTAGCAAGTCAGAATCGAATTCTGAGATTGAGGCTTCCTCCATCAAATTGGTTGCAAACAGTAGCAAGATTAGCATCTAAGGAAACTTTCTGAAGAGTTTCAAGGCTTGAAGTGAAAGATTTCACCATCTGTTGATCAAGAATAACCAGGTTTGCAAATACTTCATTACACCATGTTTTATGCATAATTAGGTTAGTTTGTTAGTGTAGAAAGGTTAGAGACACATAGGTGATGGATTTTGGAGAGTTAGAGAGCCATTGGTGAAGGTTGAATATTGGACACCATTTCTTTGATGATCAAGAACTCGTGGTATAGTGAGATGTAATTCATGTTAGATAGCTAATTTCACTCAGTGTGAGTTGGTGAGTATTCTGATGCAAGAAATTTCAAGAACCATGATAGTTGATGATTGAGTACATTTTGGATCTTGGATCGGGTTCAGTGATTTAGGATGATTCAGTTGATTTTAAGAGCATGGTTGGATTCAGCATAAAATTCTAGGCAAGATAGGGTCTTGAATTTCTGTTTTCCATGAAGAATTGATGGAGTTCGTGTCTGAGGAAGAAAGAGCTTGAAGCTCTGCATTTTCATGGAGTCTTTAAGAACCCTAGCTGGAGGTTGAAGACGAGTTCATGACTGTTGGATGGTGAGCTGACCATTGACTATTTCTGGATCCATTGGCCACGATTCAATTTCAATTTGAGAGGGAATTCAGAAAACGGACGAAACGCACCGTTTCATTAAACGGTGGCTTCTTGGGCCTTAGTGAAGAAACCACTATACACACCCCATCTTCGTGGCCCACCTGATTTTGAACTGAAAATCATTTCTATTCGCACCGTTCTCTTTTCATTTTCTTTATGTTTTATTAATTGATTTTCTGAGTGAATTTTGGGCTTAGCGCGTTACTACCTGCACCCCTCATTTGTAGCCCATTGTTAATTTGAACTGCATCTGGTTACTAAATACACCACCTCATTTCATATTTTCATTTTATTTTCTCCATTTTATTTCAAACTTTGAAAAATCATAATAAATGGAAAAATAATGATTTTTAAATGGGAATTTTTTCTCCCATTTCATAGTAATGTCTAGAAAATTGTCAAATAAAAATATTTTCATTTCATGCATTTTAATATTTTTTGTGTATTCTCCATTTTAATTGCTTTTTAATTCTTTTATGTTGATACTTGAATTTGTAGAATTTTGTTTAGGTAGTTCCCTTCACATTTTTAGGCCATTATTTGTAGGATAGTTAGATTAGGACTTTAGCTTCCCCCTGGATTTATTTCATAATTTTGTGATAAATTTTAGGTTAGTTTTGATTAGATGACATTAGGGTGTGTAGAATTAGGTTAATCTTTAACATAGGTCCACAATAACACTAGAATTTTGGGTTTCTAGGTCAAGTTAGACATTGGGGCATATAAGGGTATCAAGGGTAGGTATGTAGGATCCCTTAGAAATTATATTAGGTTTTAATATAGTGGTATACTATTTTTAGATGATTTTTGTATCTGATGATTGTTTGTGTTGCCCTTGTGGGCTTGTATTTTTGTTGCTTTGCTTTGTGGGCTTGGAGAGCTTGGTTTTATTCTAAGGATCATTGAGGAGCATAGTAGGAGCATTGAAGAGCTTGAGAGCTTGACCTTGTTTGTTTTGTTGATTGTTTAAGGGTTAGGGATTAGGAAGAGTTTAGACCTAGTTAACTTCTTTCTTAAACATGGATGGTATATTCCATCTCCATTCCTCCCTATGACTCAAAGTCCTTCCATGGTATACACCTCTCTCCTTTGGAGGGATAAGTGATCATACCTAGGGATTAGAACTTTTGAGGGAACCATTCCTTTGATGTTGAACCCTTGTAGGTCACCTTTGGTGGTCAATAAGCAGTTCAATATCCCCAGCTTCTCCAGTAAGTGATTTCCTCTGGTTTGATTATCTTGAGAGATGCTGAGCCTGAGTGTGAAGATGAAGACTTCAATGAAGAGTGTTGAAGAGGATGAATCCTTGAGTATTGCCATTCCAGCTGAAGCTTGAAGAGCAACAAGAGCAAGTTGATACTTGAAGACCCTTGAAGATGAAGTAAAGCCTGAAGGTGGAACTGATCAAGAAGCTGAAGCTTAAAAGAGAAGATAAGTTGAAACTTATGTTGAAGGGTTGAAACCTGGATAAGCAAATTGATATTTGTCAAGAGTGATTGAAGTCTGAAGACTGGGTTGCTGTTGGAAGAGCTGAAGCTTGAAGTTGAGAGAGGAGTTGATATGCTTGATGTGTTTTGTTTGACTTGCTTGATGCATTAGAGTAAGTTCACATATAGAATAGGTAGAATCTAGGAGCATGATTGCACTAGAGGTTGAGTTGCTCCCTCTGCTTGTATTGTTACTGTGTGGCTTTGCTTGCGGGTATTCGGTAGAGCCCAGCTCCCTTGCCCATGTGGTTTGTGTTTGCCTGAAAGCATTTTATTTTCTTCTGTATGATTGCAGTTTACTGTATTTTGCTTGATAGCATGTTGTTTATATTTCAGTATGATTACTGTTATCCATTCTGGCTTGAGGTTGAGATGAGCTTGTGGAGGTTGAAGCCCCACACACATTTCCTCCCTCACTTGCATTGCATGCATTTTACTGTTAAGCTGATGCTTTGTCTGTTTTGGTGTATCATTGACATGATCCCTTAGGACTCTCATTTCCTTTGATAAGGACTTGATGATAGAACTTTAGGTTGAAACCTATGCATGACAACTTTTAGGAGTTCCCTGTTCAAACCTTGACCATAGGATGAATCCATGGCATGACAACAGTAGGACTTGATAGTCTCCCTCCTAGTTGGGCATATTCTCTTCTCATCTCAAAATAGTTTAAGATACAGTAATCATGAATGATTTCTTTCGTACGTTACGAGCCTTAAGCTATCTGAGAAAGGGTTGTGGGAGAGTTTCTTTTCCACAGTCTGGATGTTTAGTATGGTACCCTTTGGGTGACATGCGACGCATTCACTCTCAGGTCATAGTCTCTAGTGCGATTGAAATCGCAAACACAATAAAAAACACTTCTTTCGTAAAAGACAGGAAATAAAGCGTAGTGTCCCGAACTACGTAAGCTCTGATCTCTCATACCTGTTGAGAGTACGTAGGCACAATACTGATGTATTGGCGAGCTACCTTCCTCCATAATCTGTCGTAGGTCGAACTACGTTGACTCTGATTTCTCGTTCTCTGACGAGAATACGTAGGCATAAAGTGCGACGCTTTGCCGAGTCATTTTCTTTTCTGTTTAAGCCAACCTTGATAGGTAGATAGATAAAACCAACCCGTCCAGTAATCACAACAAGCGTGGATCCCATCGAGTACGACGGACGTGAGGGGTGCTAATACCTTCCCCTTGCGTAACCGACTCCCGAACCCAGACAATGGTTGCGACGACCTTGTCTTACCCTTTTTCGTCAGATTTTTCCGATCGTTTCCTTTCCCGCTCTGAGGGATAAATAACGAAAGGTGGCGACTCTTCTGTTATGCCGGCACCTTATTTTCGCGAAAGCGACAGCTGGCGACTCTGCTGGGAATCGAACCCAGAATCTCTGGTTCTCTGGTTCCCTATGCGAGTCAATCCTAGCGCTTGTATGTTTACTTGTTGGGTTGCGTTTATTTATCGCATTTTACTTCTCCCACTTTATTTCCCGCATTTTATTTTCAGTATAATATGATTACCTTTCCTGTTGTGGGATGGGAGTTCTGATGAGTGAGAAGCCAGACCCAGGCTTGAGTGCACCATAGACTTAGAGTGGAAATTAGTGGCCGCGTGCTTGCTTTGCAGGCACTAGTGTCTCATGAAATCCACGCTCAGACGAGGTTCATCCGATTGGCTTCTCTTTCAACCCTTTGGGTTGAGACGGTTGCTGGTTTGGTGGATTGTCGACTCTGGGGACCGATCATTTGGGATTCAGCCGAGTGAGGCCGTTTCATGAGCTGGTGATGCCACACCTTCTGGGTATCGTGTCACCCCTCTTGAATGTATGTGACACTGATGAACGCATAGGATGTCGAACTTGAGTCAGTATAGGGCCATACCTGTGAGCAGGGTTGGGTTTATTGCAGGAAACCGTGACCTTCAGACTACCTGGTTTTCTTGACAGTGAATCAGTTTTGTTGGTACCGTAGTTTCTCAGTTGCAGATTGGTCTGTTCTTGATAGAGCAGGTTTTGATCAGAGGATCTTATCATCAGAGATGTTGTTTGTTCTTGATAGAGCAGATTTTCGAGTGGGGTCTGAAGATCTTATCAGCAGATGTTGTTTGTTCTTGATAGAGCAGATTTTTGATTGGGGTCTGAAGATCTCATCAGCAGATGTTGTTTGTTCTTGATAGAGCAGATTTTTGATCGGGGTCTGAAGATCTCATCAGCAGCTGTATGTTTGTTCTTGATAGAGCAGATTTTTGATTGGGGCCTGAAGACCTCACCAGCAGATATTTCTTGATCCTACATCCGAGGTCCTTATTATCAGACATTTGTTCTTGACAGAGCAGAATTATGATCCTATATGTATGGTCCTATCCGATGGTTGTTCTTGACAGATCAGATTTGTGGTCTTACACCGGGGTTTTCCTCTTATCAGTGGTTGTTCTTGATAGAGCAGCGTCATGGTTTTGTTGACACAGAATCTCCACAGCACCAGTTGCCCGGATATATCATTGCATGACTGAATTTTGCATTAGTTTGCATACTCATTGGCATTTCATTAACGTGTGTCTGTGTTGCAGGTACCGTTTTCCCTAATCCAGGATTTCTTGCCTCCTATTGTATTGTTATGGGCTCTCTGAGGAAGACCGTGGCCTACAAGTTCCCTGCCCCTGATGTGGTTAAGCTGACTGGTTTGATAGCTCTAGCAGATGATTCTGTGATGGATGAGTTCAGAAAATCTTACGGCAGGTTGCTCAGTTTGGTTCATAAGCCTTCTGTGTTCGAGTTGAATGGGTTGCACGCTCTGCTGCAGTTCTACGACCCTCCACTGAGATGTTTTACTTTTCAGGATTTTGTTCTCGCACCCACGCTGGAAGAGTATGCTGATTTGCTAGGTGTGCCTATCAAGAGGCAGATGCCTTTTGTTCACATGGATGCCGTTGCACCCCAAAATTTGACCAACATTTATTTACCCATCAAGTGTTTGAAGTTTGATATCTTCATCAGAAAGTTCAAGAGATCCTCAGAGGAATTGGGTGAAACCAAGGTTGGGTGCTTCATAACTTGAGAGTTATGGGAGCTCCTCAGATGATTCTGAGACTTTGAGAATGAACTTGAGGCTTTGATAAAGCCTATGAGATGTCTTGAAAGCCATCATGAATCCCAGAGAAGTCATTGTGCAAGAATTCAGAAGATTCAACCATGAATGGTAGAATTAGGGTTTTGACTGGGTCATTCCTAGATCAGCTGATGTTTTGGAGAGGGTTGAGACCTAATCCAAGGGCCATGGGATCATGGAAGGATGTATTTAGATACTATAAGGATGATTCCTAGACCAACTCATCATGATTGAGGAGTTTGAGAAGTTTTAAGTCAGGGTTTCCAAGGATTGTCAGTGAAAAAACCCTAGTTTGATCCCTATCTTCCAGGCAGTTTTAGCTCAAGATGTGGTTGATATCTCATCTTCCCCACAACATGAATGTTGTAGAGCTTGTTCTTAGATTTAATTTGAGTGGTAGAAGTCCTTGATAGGAGTTGCAGAGCTCAAGTTATGGTTTTGACAAATTACAGGTCAGCTGAGGTATGTGAATCTGGATCCTTGAAAGTCACCCAACTTGCAGACAACCTTTGCCCTAGTAGGATGATTCCTATGATTTCTTGGTCAACATGAATGTTGAAGAGCATCTTCTTAGATTTCTAGAGAGTACTAGAAGTCCTTGATAGGATTTGTAGAACTCAACTTATGGTTTGAACAAGACAGGGGTATTTTGGTCATTTGGAAGTTATAGGTCATTTTAAGCAAAGGCCATATCTCCTATTTCCAAGCCTCAAATGGAAAAACTCAAAACATCAAAGTTGTTCAAAATGGGATTTTAAGGCTAGAAAAGAGGGTGTGAAAGTTTGGAAAAGCTTAGAGCATGGATTTTTAAAAGTGGTGCAAATGGCTTGTAAATGGCTTATAAGTTAAAAAAGTTGAAATGGAATTTTGGTTTGAGAGATCTAAAAATCCAAAATGGGTCATCCAATATGTCATTTTGACTCCAAACATCATTTTAAAAACAATGGTTCAAGTAGAATTTTGATTTGAGGTCTTAAAATGGGGGATACTTTGTAAAGTTCATGCTTGCATATTAAGGAACCTTTGAGAAACTTGGCATAAGGCAAGGTTTAGCTTGTTTTTTCACTCATTCAATAACAATTACTCATTTAAGGAGATATTAAGTGGAAATGCATGGTTTATCATGAGATTGCATGAGATTTACTAAATGTGGAAAAATCAAATTCTCATTGCATGATACATTCTAGAAACTTCTTGGAAGGTTCTCAAAGCTTCCACACACTTCCATCCTTCTCTATAAATGCCCTAGAGTTGATCCATGGCAGGGTTGGTGATTGAGAGTGCTTGCACTACATAGTTTGATTCCATCACTCCAAATTGCATTTTGCTTTCAAACTCCATTGAAACTTCATCAATCATCACAATTCTTGTTATCATCATCATCTACCATTATCATAGAGCAATTGGCAAGCAAGAGTGATTGAAATCAGTGGCTGGTTCATGAGATCCAAAGCTTCACTCCAAGTTGCATGAAGAGGTGGATAAGGTGATTCAAGAAGTTTTAGCAAGAACTAGTGCAAACAGAAGAACTAGCATCCATTGAAGAGCATCTGAAGCAAGCATCAAGGCTTGGATTGAAGAGAAACCACCATTGCCATCATCAAGTGATAGGTATGCAATTTCAATCGAATCTCCCTATTTATGCACTTTTAGGTCATGTGGTTAGGATATATATGTTAGTGACCATGTAAGGATCATTGCTGGAAGTTTAGAGCACATCCCATGAAGTTTGAGAATTTGACATAATGACTTTGTTAATCAAGAACTCGAGTTGTAGGGGGAAAGAATGAGTGTGTGATAGTTAGTTTTCATCAGTGAGGTGAGGTGAACATGTTAGTATAAAGAAATCCAAGATTTAGCACAGTTGAAGTTTGAGTATAATGGAGGATGTACTATCGGGTTTTATGATGGAGGACCTTTCAGTGGAAACTGAGGCTATGGTTGTGATCAGCTTGAGAAAACAAGTGGTTTAGTGTTTTGAAAATTTATTTTTGGTGATGATATGAAGGTGCACGAAGTGATGGAAGTTGGCATGTAAGACTATGTCTCCATGGGAGGGCTGCGTTCAAACCCTAGCCAAAGGTAGGAGATGATCCCCACACCATTGGATTGGACCAAGACCCGTTGACTGGAAATGGATCTGACGGCTGCGTTTTAAACTTCGTTTGAGGAGGGAATTCTGTGATTAAGCCTAAACGCAGTCGTTCCATTTAATTGGATGTTTGGGCTTAAGTGAAGATTTCCTAATCACACCACCGTTTCCAAGCCCAATGACTTTTACACTGCATATTGTTTCTATTCGCACCGCAGGTTTTTCTTTTTCTTTTGGATTTTTTTTCATTTCATTTCTGCTGACCCTGGGCCTAGCACGTTCACTAAACACACCCCCAGAGTTTGGCCCATAAGCGCATATGAACTAGATATCATTTCTTTTCTCACCCCCCATTTATTTTAATTCCTTGATTTTTAATTTCTTTCATATTTTCTTGCTTGTAAATAAATCATATAAAATCCAAAAATTAATATTTTTCAATTCTTGTTTTTTCTACATGCTCATAATTCTGTCTAGAAAATTATAAATAAATAAAATTGGCATTTTATTTTTTTTTAATATTTTTAGAGTATTCTTCATTTAAATAGCTTTTTTACAATGTTTAGTTTGATACCCAATTTTGTAGAATTTCTTTTAGGACCTTCCCTTAGGATTTTTGATCCATTCTTTTTAGTGTGATTATATATTGAATCATAGTTTCCCATAGGATTTATTTCATGATTTTTAGATTAAAATTTGATTAGTTTAATTAGGGTAGCATTAGGGTACCTAATTAGGGTTTAGGTTATGCATAGGTGAAGTAATTCATTTTCTTTTAGGAGTTTTGACTTGATTTTTGGGTATGGGCATATAGTGATGTTATGGGTAGGTGTTATAGACCCTTGTAAATAAGTGTTAGATTTTTTCCCCTTGCTTTAGTATTTTTAGATGTTTTCTGAAGTTGACTGATTGTATTGACTGTCTGTGTGATGCTTGCCTATCTCTGGGGTTTATCTTTGGGGAATTGTTGTGGGGCTTAGTTTGTTTTGAAGATCTTGTTGAGGAGCATGATGAAGGAGAAGATTGGAGATCAAGACCCAGAGATCCAGAGGTTGGAGCTTGTTCCCTGTTTGTGAGGTTTGAGATCCTGAAGTTTGAGGGAAATTCATGGTACTTTCCTGAGGAAGGCACTATGGATGTCTTTCATTCTTTCTTCTCACCTCTTTCTTAAGTATCCGGTGATGTTGGAGCCTTCATGTGAGTTTAATTTCTCCTGAGGAGGAATGTAAACTGATCACAGTTGTTGAGCCACATGGGATACAATTCCTAAGTGGAAGCCTCCTATTACTTTCCTGAGGAAGGTCCTATGGGTCTGTTCACTTAGTTCCATTAGTTCATATAGGATTTCTTAAGTATCCAGTGATGTTGGAGCCTTCATGTGAGTTTAATTTCTCCTGAGGAGGAATGTAAACTGATCACAGTTGTTGAGCCACATGGGATACAATTCCTAAGTGGAAGCCTCCTAGTACTTTCCTGAGGAAGGTCCTATGGGTCTGTTCACTTAGTTCCATTAGTTCATATAGGATTTCTTAAGTATCCAGTGATGTTGGAGCCTTCATATGAGTTTAATTTCTCCTGAGGAGGAATGTAAATTGATCACAGTTGTTGAGCCACATGGGATACAATTCCTAAGTGGAAGCCTCCTAGTACTTTCCTGAGGAAGGTCCTATGGGTCTGTTCACTTAGTTCCATTAGTTCATATACGATTTCTTAAGTATCCAGTGATGTTGGAGCCTTCATGTGAGTTTAATTTCTCCTGAGGAGGAATGTAAACTGATCACAGTTGTTGAGCCACGTAGGATATGATTCCTGAGTATAAGCTTCCTAATGCTTTCCTGAGGAAGGCACTATGGGTCTGCCTACTTAGCTCCCTTTCTTTGGTAGGATTGTTTTGAAGCTTGAAGACTGGGATTGTTTTCTTTTGATTAGGGTTTTGCTTTAGGGCTTTTCTTAGAGGTAGATTAGGGTTTTGTTTTAGGGATAGGATTAGAGATTGGATGTAGATAATTTCTTTCTCAAGCAGGTGGTTTGTTTGCCTGATGGCACTTCATTTCTTTTATCTGTATATTGCTTGATAGCACGTTGTTTATTTTTCAGTATGATTACTGTTATTTCATGACTGGCTTGAGGTTGAGATGAGCTAGTGGAGGCTGAAGCCCCACACACATTTCCTCCCTCACTTGCATTGCATGCATTTTACTATTAAGCTGATGCTTTGTCTGTTTGGGTGTATCATTGACATGATCCCTTAGGACTCTCATTTCCTTTGATAAGGATTTGATGATAGACTTTTAGGTTGAAACCTATGCATGATAACTTCTAGGAGTTCCCTGTTCAAACCTCAACCATAGGATGAATCCATGGCATGATAACAGTAGGATTTGATAGTCTCCCTCCTAGTTGGGCCTGTTCTCTTCTCATCTCAAAACAGTTTAAGATACAGCAATCATGAATGATTTCTTTCGTACGTTACGAGCCTTAAGCTATCTGAGATTGGATGTTTAGTATGGTACCCTTTGGGTGACATGCGACGCATTCACTCTCAGGTCATAGTCTCTAGTGCGGTTGAAATCGCAAACACAATAAAAAACACTTCTTTCAGGAGATAACCCTTAGTTTCCCAAACTACGTTTGCTCTGATCTTCCATACAGTGTGGAAGTACGTAGGCATAGGATGCGATATCCTAGCGAGCAACCTTCAACCTTCCCCCATAACCCTTCGTAGGCCGAACTACGTTGACTCTGATATCTCATTCTCTGATGAGAATACGTAGGCATAAAGTGCGATGCTTTGCCGAGTCATTTTTCTTTTCTTTTTTAGCCAGCCTTGATAGGTAGATAGATTATAACCAACCCGTCCAAGTAAACAAACAAGCATGGATCCCGTCGAGTACGATGGACGTGAGGGGTGCTAATACCTTCCCCTTGCGTAACCGACTCCCGAACCCAGACAATGGTTGCGATGACCTTGTCTTACCCTTTTTCGTCAGGTTTTTCCGATCGTTTCCTTTCCCGCTCTGAGGGATAAATAACGAAAGGTGGCGACTCTTCTGTCATGCCGGCACCTTATTTTCGCGCAAGCGACAGCTGGCGACTCTGCTGGGGACCGAACCCAGAATCTCTGGTTCTTCGGTTCCCTATGAGAGTCAATCCTAGCGTTTGTATGTTTGCTTGTTGGGTTGCGTTTATTTAATCGCATTTTTACTTCCCGCATTTTACTTCCCGCATTTTATTTCCAGTTTGATATGATTATCTGTGCTGCTGTGGGAGAGGGATGTTACTATGAGAGAGAAGCCGGACCTGGGCTTGAGTATACACCTAGATATAGTTACGGAGAAGTAGTAGACAAACCTGTCTGCTGAGCAGGCACAATTCCCTACGAAAATCTGCGCTCAGACGAGATTCTTGCAGAGGTGCTCCTTTCCGGTCCTGAGGATCTGAGGGGAGTCCAGACGTGAGGATTGTCGACTCTGGGGACCGATCATTTGGAAGTCAGCTAAGTGAGGCCTCTTCATGACTTGATGATGCCACTCCTTCTGGGAATCGTACCATCACTCATGAAAGTCTGTGACGCTGATGACCGCATAGGATGACGTACCTTTGTCCGTGGATTAGGTCCATACCTGTGAGTGGGATTGGGATATTGCAGGAAACTTTGACCTTCAGACTACCCGGTTTTCTTGACAGTGAATCAGTTATGTTGGTACCAAGGTTCTCAGTTGCAGATTTGTCTGTTCTTGACAGAGCAAGGTTTTGATCAGAGGATCTTATCATCGGGTGTTTGTCTGTTCTTGATAGAGCAGGTTTTGATCAGAGTATTGTTATCAGAGGTTTGTTCTTGATAGGGCAGATTTTGAGTGAGGTCTGAAGATCTCATCAGCAGATGTTGTTTGTTCTTGATAGGGCAGATTTTGAGTGAGGTCTGAAGATCTCATCAGCAGATGTTGTTTGTTCTTGATAGGGAGAATTTTGAGTGAGGTCTGAAGATCTCATCAGCAGATGTTGTTTGTTCTTGATAGGGCAGATTTTGAGTGAGGTCTGAAGATCTCATCAGCAGATGTTGTTTGTTCTTGATAGGGCAGATTTTGAGTGGGGTCTGAAGATCTCGTCAGCAGCTGTACGTTTGTTCTTGAGAGGGAAGATTTTTGATTTGGGGTCTGAAGACTTCATCAGCGGACGTTTTCTGATCATACATCCGGGGTCCTTGTTACCAGAATTTGTTCTCGGCAGAGCAGAATTTTGATCTTGATCCAATCAGATGGTTATTCTCAGCAGATCAGATCAGTGGTCTTACGCCGGGGTTTTCTTCTCATCAGTGATTGTTGATACCGAATCTCCACAGCAGCCACCTGGATATATTGTTGCATGCCTGCATTTTGCATTAGTTTGCGTGATCATTTGCATTCCATTAACGTGTGTATATGACAGGTATCGTTTCCCCGATCCAGGATCTCTCGCCTCTTATTGTATTATTACAGCCTCTCTCAGGAAGACTGTTGCGTACGAGTCCTCGATCCCTGATGTGTCCGAGTTGGCTATCGCTGGTACTATGTATATATGAGATTGCTGTTTCCATGATTGGGCTCAGATTTCTATTCTTTTGGTTATTGACAGCACTGGTACTAAGGCGCTAGGATCGGGGGAAATCTCTCAAGCACACAGACACACGCATACATCTGCATGAAGCATTTGCATGACATACATTTTGTTGCTTGTCCTAACCTTTAATGTTGCAAGGTTTTTCAGGTTCACATGTTCCGAGCTGCTTCCGGTCATCAGGATTGATCAAAGACTCATTCACCGTTACTCGACTCGCGCTAATCAGACTAGGATCATGGATCAGGTGCAGTCAGATGTTCAAGAGCTCCGTGAACGGATGGACCGTTTTATGGAACTGATGCAAGTGGTCGCTAATGGTCAGGACCAGCTTCGTACTTTGGTTCAACCTCTGATCTCCAGGGTTGATAGTAATGGCATACTTCACGGCGGGGCCGTGCCTACTCCTCCTCCAGTGGATGCTCCTCAGAATGTTGTTCCTGTTGCCGGGGGCAACGGCAGTGCTAACGGCAATCTGATGACTAATCTCGGGCTCAACGCGGCAGGCATCGACAATGGCAGTCTGGGAGCCAATGTTAACATAGGGCCGGTCAACGGCAATGCTGGTGTCGGAAATCTGTTGGTGCCTCAACCGTGGCTGGAGGACCATCAGGATGACGTATTCTCTCAGAGAGGTGTGGAAGCAGAGTTGAATGCTGAAGCTCGACTCAGGTTCAAAGCGCTGGAAGACAAGATGAGAGACATTGAAAATCAGAACACATTGGGCGTTGATATGTCCAAGCTCGGGTTAATTGCTGATTTCAAGGTACCTCATAAGGGTACCTTGAAAAGTATAAGGGTACTACTTGCCCTCGTGTTCACCTTCGATCTTATTATAGAAAGATGTCCGCCTATTCTGACGATGAGAAGTTGCTGATGCACTTCTTCCAAGATAGTCTTTCTGGTCCATCACTCGAATGGTATATGGGCCTGGAGCCCGCTACAGTGCGCACGTGGAAAGATCTCGCTGAAGCGTTTGTCCTCCACTATCAGTACAACAGCGACTTGGCCCCCAACCGAGTTCAGCTCCAGAATCTCTCACAGCGGAATAATGAAAGCTTTAAAGAGTACGCCCAACGGTGGCGTGAATTGGCTGCTCGGGTTCAACCGCCGATGGTTGAGCGCGAGCTAGTGCAAATGTTCGTGGCCACCCTTCCTGGAATCTACTATGAAAAGCTGGTCAGGGGCATGTCTGGGACATTCTCGGCTCTCATCACTATGGGCGAGCATGTTGAGAACGGTATAAAGATTGGAAAAATTCAAGGCGAATCATCCACAATTGGAGGAGGTAGTAAGAAACCCTACGCTGGCAAGCGTCGAGAAGGAGATGCCAGTGTTGTCACCAATGCTCGGAGAAAGGGAAAGGGCCCTCAGCAGCAGATTGCTAGCATAAATATCCCGGAAGCTCCACCGCAGCAGCAGCAGCAGCAGCCTCAGCAGCAGAATCAGCAGGGGTATAGGAAATATCAGAATCGGGCTCCTTTGGCAAATCGTCATTTTGAAACTCCACCTATGTCGTATGCGCAGCTCCTGCAAACTTTGCTTCAGCTCCAACTAGTTCAAAAGAGGACGTTGGCTCCCTTAACAGGGGCACCACCACCAGGGTATGACGCCAATGCTACTTGTGATTTCCATACTGGGGCACCGGGTCATACGATTGAGAATTGCAAAGCTTTTAAACACAAAGTGCAGGACTTGGTGGACGCCAAGGTTATTAACTTTTCTGAGAGTGTGCCCAATGTCACCAAAAACCCTATGCCTCATCATAGGGGAGGCGGAGTGAACGCCATTATCACCGAGGAGAGTTCAGACTTACTGACTGATGTCAAAGATTTGAAGACGCCGCTTAGTTTCGTCAAAGCTAAGTTGCTGAAGAAGGGCTTCTTTCCTGGATGCGGAGAGTTATGTATGGATTGTGCTACACTTCCTGATGGGTGTGAG
Organism: Lathyrus sativus; assembly: GCA_963859935.3. Taxonomy (NCBI): domain Eukaryota; kingdom Viridiplantae; phylum Streptophyta; class Magnoliopsida; order Fabales; family Fabaceae; genus Lathyrus; species Lathyrus sativus. The sequence goes on from OZ012736.1 coordinate 88,928,235, forward strand.
CAGTTGGTCGAAGGTATCCAAAGTCTGATGTCTGAGGGTATTTTGCAGTTCAGCAGGAGCATTGAGAGTGTATCGGGGGAGGTCGTGCTGAAGCAGGCAGATGAAGTCGCTACCATCACTATTCCTCGCCAACCTATTACTATTTCTGCGCCCCGACCACCTACAATTACTATCACCAGGGCCGGGCCAATCCCATTCGAGAGCACTAATGCCGTTCCATGGCATTACAGCGCCGAGGTCTATTGCAATGGTCAGAAGTTAGAGCTGGAGCCGTACGGGTCGACTGTGCAGAATCTCGCCGGAGTCGGTGGCATTACTCGAAGCGGTAGGGTGTTTGCACCAGCAGAGGTTGTGGCAGAGAAGGTGGTCAGGGCTGATGCTGCTGATAAGGGTAAAGGCAGAGCTGTCGAAGAGGTCCCTTCTGGGGCAGAGAAGGATTTGCTAGTTAAAGATGCTGAAGAGTTCATGCGATTAATCAAGAAGAGCAACTACAAGATTGTAGATCATCTTCATCAGACTCCGTCAAAGATCTCTATTCTTAACTTGTTGCTGTGTTCTGAAGCGCACCGCAACGCATTGCTGAAGGTATTGAACGCTGCCTACGTGCCGCAGGAGATATCAGTAAATCAGCTAGAGGAGGTGGTAGCCCATGTCAATGCTGGCAATGGGCTGGGATTCACAGATTTAGAGCTGACTCCTAAAGGAAGAGATCACAACAGCGTCTTGCACGTCTCGATCGAGTGCAGAGGCACTATCATGTCGCATGTCCTGGTGGATACGGGTTCGTCGCTTAATGTGCTTCCGAAGAAGGCACTAATGAAGTTGGACACTCGTGGATTGCTTTGCACGCCCAGTGATCTGGTAGTGAAAGCCTTTGATGGAACTAAGCGCCACGTGTTCGGAGAGTTGACCCTGCCGATTCAAGTTGGTCCGGAGACGTTTGATACGGTTTTTTATATCATGGATATCATGCCTGCCTACAGTTGCCTCTTAGGTCGGCCATGGATCCATGCTGCTGGTGCCGTGACGTCCACGCTGCATCAAAAGCTCAAATATGTTGTCGGGGGCAGCATAGTAACCGTCTGTGGTGAGGAGGACATTATGGTGAGCCATTTGTCATCCTTTAAATATGTTGAAATGGATGGCGAGATCCATGAAACTCTCTGCCAAGCATTTGAAGCCGTTAAGATGAAAGAGGTAGCTCCTGTCGTCATAGAGAAGCAAGAGATGAACCTCTCCTCGTTCAAAGAAGCTCGGGCTGTTGTCGAAGTCGGTTCCACCCCAGGCTGGGGGCATGTTTTGGAGATACCGATCAAGCAGGATAAGTTTGGATTGGGGTATTCTCCTGAAGCTGAAGCTTCATCTTCTTCGTCTTCGTCTCGTGGGAAGGGGCCGATCCTATTCACCAAGGGCGGAGTAATTTTCGAAAGCATCAACGCAGCGACTAAGGACAACGGGGATAGCGATTGTGATCTTGACGCCTGGATTCAGCCAAGCAAGCCGGGCGAGCGCCTCAACAATTGGACCATCAAGGAGATTATCCAGCTGACGAGTGAAGAGTAATGATTTGCTTTTTACAATCTTTGTACAATCCTATGTCCTGCCCGGGGCATAGTGGTTTTATTGTCAAGGCCTTGTTGGATTATGTACATGCATTTTGTTAATAAATAAAAGGCGTTTTCTTCGTACTCAAATATTGTGTTCACTGTTATTCCTGTTTTATGTTTATTTCGAAAAAACAGCAAAATGGCAACGAGGTTTGTGCTAACCTGCATATTCTTGCTTTAAACTTAACCCTTGTTATTGCAGGATCCATGTAACAGATGACATCGACTCTGGACCCTCTACGGCTCACTACGACTTCGATTGCCCGATCTATCAAGCCGAGGATGAGATTGATGAAGACGAAGACCTTCCGGAAGAGTTGGCCCGCTTGTTGAGACAAGAGGAAAAGGTTATTCTGCCTCACGAGGAGGATATTGAGATCATAAATCTGGGTTCTGAAGAGCTCGTCAGAAATGTCAGAGTAGGGGCTGCGCTGCAGAATGATGTCAAGCATAGACTGGTCGAGATGCTTCGAGAGTATAGTGACGTCTTTGCTTGGTCATACGAAGATATGCCCGGACTTGACACTGACATCGTGGTTCATCGCTTGCCGTTGCGAGAAGATTGCCTTCCAGTCAAGCAGAAGCTTAGGAGGACGAGACTAGATATGGCTGTAAAAATCAAAGAAGAAGTCCAGAAGCAGTTGGACGCAGGATTTCTAGCCGTTACCACTTACCCTCCGTGGGTCGCCAATATAGTGCCTGTACCAAAGAAGGACGGTAAGGTACGCATGTGCGTCGATTATAGGGATTTGAATAGGGCGAGCCCTAAGGATGATTTCCCGTTGCCTCATATCGATGTGTTGGTCGACAACACAACCCAGTTTTCCGTGTTTTCGTTCATGGATGGCTTCTCCGGTTACAATCAGATTAAGATGGCACCGGAGGACATGGAGAAAACAACGTTTATCACCCCCTGGGGAACATTTTGCTATAAGGTAATGCCCTTCGGTCTGAAGAACGCAGGGGCCACTTACCAGCGAGCAATGGTAACTTTGTTTCATGATATGATTCATCATGAGATCGAGGTCTATGTTGATGACATAATTGCAAAGTCCCAAACGGAGGAAGAGCATCTGGTCAATTTATTGAAGCTTTTTGAGAGGCTTAGGAAGTTCAGGCTGAGGCTGAATCCTAACAAATGCACTTTCGGAGTGCGGTCCGGAAAGTTATTGGGGTTTATCGTTAGTGAACGAGGTATTGAAGTTGATCCTGCGAAAATAAAAGCTATTCAAGAAATGCCAGCGCCGAAAACAGAAAAGGAAGTTCGTGGTTTCTTGGGCCGAATAAACTACATTGCAAGGTTTATCTCTCATCTCACGGCCACTTGTGAACCGATGTTCAAGCTTTTAAAGAAAGATCAGGCGATTACTTGGAATGAGGATTGCCAGAAGGCATTCGACAAAATAAAGCAGTATCTTCAAGAACCTCCAATCTTGATACCCCCAGTGGCTGGACGGCCATTAATCATGTACCTGACGGTTCTGGAGAATAGTATGGGGTGTGTTCTCGGTTAGCACGACGAGACGGGCAGAAAGGAGCATGCCATTTATTATTTGAGTAAGAAGTTCACTGAGTGTGAATCTCGATACTCGATGCTGGAGAAGACGTGTTGTGCATTAGCTTGGGCTGCCAAACGTCTGCGATAATATATGCTCAATCACACCACTATGCTAATTTCGAAGATGGATCCGATCAAGTACGTCTTCGAGAAGCAGGCTCTTTCGGGCAGGATTGCCAGATGGCAAATGGTGTTAACGGAATATGATATTCAGTACATCTCCCACAAGGCCATTAAGGGAAGCGTATTGTCGGATTACCTTGCCGAACAGCCAATCGAAGACTACCAGCCGATGAAGTTCGAATTCCCTGACGAGGATATTATGTTTCTCAAAGCGAAGGATTGCGATGAGCCATTGCCCGATGAGGGGCCAGATAGGAAGTCTCAGTGGAAGTTGATATTCGACGGAGCGGTTAATTCCTATGGAAGTGGTATTGGGGCTATCATCACGACTCCTCACGGATCCCACATCCCGTTTACTGCGAGACTGACGTTTCCAGTTACCAACAATGAAGCAGAGTATGAAGCATGTATTATGGGTCTAGAAGAGGCAATTGATTTGAGAATCAAGAATCTAGACGTATATGGTGACTCAGCGCTCGTAATCAATCAGATTAAAGGGGAGTGGGAAACTCGTCAAGCGAATTTGGTGTTGTACATGAATTATGCCAGGAGGCTGCTTCCGTTCTTCGACCGAGTGGAACTCCATCATGTACCCAGGGCTGAAAATCAGATGGCTGATGCCTTAGCCACGTTGGCTTCAATGTACAAGGTCAATTTTTGGAATGAGGCTCCAAGAATTGTGCTTTCGCGTCTTGACAGACTGGCATTTGTCTTTGCAATCGAGGATGCCGCCGACGGCAAGCCATGGTTCCACGATATCCAGACCTTCCTTATGACTAAGGAGTATCCGGTGGGCGCGTCAACCCAGGATAAGAAGACTCTGAGGAGGCTATCTGGAAATTTTTATCTCAATCCTGATGGAGTGTTGTATAAGAGAAGCCACGATCTCGTGCTACTCAGATGTGTAGATGAGAAAGAGGCGAGTATGCTCATGGAAGAAGTCCATGAGGGCACATTTGGTACGCACGCCGACGGGCATGCCATGACGAGAAAGATCCTGAGAGCAGGGTATTACTGGCTGACTATGGAGTCGGATTGCTTCAGATTCGCGAAGAAGTGTCATAAATGCTAGATCTATGCTGATAAAGTTCATGTGCCGCCGTGCCCATTGAATGTCATGTCCTCCCCTTGGCCGTTCTCCATGTAGGGCATCGACATGATAGGCAAGATCGAGCCCACTGCATCCAATGGTCATCGTTTCATTCTAGTAGCTATCGACTACTTCACCAAATGGGTGGAGGCAGCCTCGTACGCTAATGTGACCAAGCAGGTGGTAGCTAAATTCATAAAGAGGGACATCATCTGTCGCTATGGAATTCCCGAGCGGATCATTACTGATAATGGTTCGAATTTGAATAACAAGATGATGAAGGAGCTGTGCCAGAGCTTCAAGATTGAACACCATAACTCATCTCCTTACCGGCCGAAGATGAATGGCGCCGTTGAAGCCGCCAACAAGAATATAAAGAAGATTGTTCAGAAGATGGTTGTGACGTACAAAGATTGACACGAGATGCTGCCGTTTTCCTTGCACGGTTATCGTACGACGGTGCGTACGTCGACCGGGGCAACTCCTTTCTCCTTGGTGTACGGTATGGAAGTTGTCCTACCGTTAGAAGTGGAGATTCCTTCTTTGCGAGTTTTGGTTGATGTAAAACTCGACGAGGCGGAATGGATTACGAATCGTTTGAACCAACTCAGCCTGATGGACGAGAAGAGGTTAGCATCGATTGCATTTGGTCGCCTGTACCAAAGCCGAATGAAGAAAGCTTATGATAAGAAGGTGCGTCCTAGAAGCTTTCAGACGGGTGATCTCGTCCTAAAAAAGATTCTTCCGCCACACTCCGATCACCGGGGCAAGTGGACTCCGAATTACGAAGGGCCGTATGTCGTCAACAATGTTTTCTCAGGAGGAGCTTTGTTGTTATCCACGATGGATGGTGAAGATTTTGCATCCCCGGTGAACGCGGACGCAGTTAAAAAATACTTTGCTTGAAAGAGACCCGCTGGACAAAAAAGAAAGAGTCCAGGCAAAAAAGGGGCATCCCGGCGAACCAAAAACAGAATAAAAGGTTCGGGCAAAAATTAGGGATATATTGAAAAATGTACACCCGCGAAGTCGAAAACCTACATTGGGCGGCTTCGACAAAAAAGGGTATCCCGGTGAACTGAAAACCCGTAAAGGGCGGTTCACGCAAAAGTTAGGGATTTGAATAAGCAAATGACTGCGTTCCGCGTGTGGACTTTCATTATTTAGTGGCTTGGAGGACCTGAGGGCCGTTTACCTGAATCAATCTCTTCCGAAGCTGACGCGTCGGAGAAGTATCGAAGTCGAGTGGGTCATAGAGGGATCAACTCATGGTGTTCGTCTACGCCTCGTTGCTGACATTTGTATATATTGATGTATATTTATGTTTTATTTTTTGCGCGGCTTCCTCATTCCAGGAGCTTGCCTCTGTTGTAAAACATTTATTTGCCAATTCAGGGGTTCATCATCAATAAAATGCATATTATTCAGCAATTCTAGCATTTATCTATTTTGTTTGCGAATGAAAACGCCGATGTTTTTTGATAAAATGCGCATACATAAACTTACGGGCCTAGGCCCATCGATTGTTGAAACAATTAATTACCTGAATATTGTCACGAGATAATAACCTTGATAGGCCCTTTGAGGAGGGTATCTTGTCTGTTTGTTCGTATTGTTGCAGGTGTAGCACCTTCCAGAAGATGTGTCGTGCGCATCCCCGAAGCAGGACGAGTCCTCCTTCTCCAGCAGAGTTCAGTAGTCTCTCCTCCGCAACATCTGAACGCAGGATAGTGAGCATTGATATGTCTCCCCAGGCAGAGATGATTCTCTTCCCCAAGCAGACGCATCCTGAAGGAACGTCACCTCATCAGCTGAGTCAAGCACCGAAGAATGATGTCTTCTCTCCCCAGCACCGGGTCACAAGTGCAGATTTCGTAGAAATGTTCGGGTGCCGAAGCTCGTGTTTCCCCAGTAAAGTCGCCGGAGCAGGTGTCTCTCCCCAGCACCGGGTCACAAGTGCAGGTCTCGCAAGAAGCTGTTCGTATGCCGAAGTATGCAGTAACTGATGGTGCCAGACTGAAGTCTCCAGCAGAATTGAGATTCCCCATCAGAGTCGTATTCTCTCCAGAAGTCGGATGATTCCCTCTTCCCCAGTAGAGTGTTGGAACAGATGATGCCGTATTTCCCGACGGAGTTGTACTCTCCCCCCGAAGTCAGATGATTCTTTCTTCCCCAGCGAAATCGAAACTCCTTACCAGAGTCGCACTCTCTCCAGCGAAGCAGAATGACTTCTCCTTCCTCAACCGAGTTTGCAGATGTCCAAGAGAGCCGAGTCCTTGGAAGTTGATCAGATCATGATTGGTTTTTCCCCAGTGGAGTGTTGAGCAGCTGAAGTTGTTTCCCCACAGAGTTGTTACCTCTAGAAGAGTAACCGAGAAGGCCCCGCAGTTTATTCTCATGATTGACATCGCATTCCTTCAACAGGTCCAAGTTCTCGTAGAGCTTCGTCCCCCTGCAGTAATCAACTGAAGTTGTTTTCCATGCAGCAGGCAACGGGAGATCAATTCCCCAGACAGAGTCCGATTGATATTGGCATGTCCACATTCTCCTCAGCAGGATGATTCCTCTATCTGAGTAGTTCTTTCTCCTTGATAGGAGAACTCCCCTCCGGCATTTATTTTGCTGACGGAATCGCATCATTGTGCATGACTGCATAGCATTTAGCATAAACGCATAGCATTTCCACCGTGTGGGGCATGGCGCCGAAGCATATGCATCATGCGCATGATCTAGGTTATTATCATTCTTGTTTTACAGGTGTTCGACCGAAGGATCAGTTGCTCAGGATGATTCCTGGCATTCTCCCCAACGAGGTCGCTTTCCTAAGATGATTCTTAAGACCCCGGTGTAATCCCCAGCAGAGTCTCCAGCTGTCGCTTGCGCGAAAATAAGGTGGCGACTCTTCTGTCATGCCGGCACCTTATTTTCGCGCAAGCGACAGATGCTGAGCCTGATCTGGCTGGTTTAGCTCCTTCACTTCATCTGGACGCCTCCGAGTTAGTATTGACTAGTTGGAACAAGGTTCCTGAGTTCTCCTTGCAGTTTCTAGTGGGTAAGGCTCAGCAGTGTGCCAAGGACGGATGTTGGGTCGCGTTCAATGCCATCCTCGCTCTATGCATATATGGCATCATCCTGTTCCCTAATATGCCCGATTTTGTAGACTTCGATGCATTTCACATCTTCACATCAGGGAATCTGGTCCCTACCTTGATAGGAGATGTCTACCATTCTATCCACTACAAAAACGAGAACAGGAGGGGGAAGAATGTCTCGTGATGTGTACCCTTGCTTTACAAATGGCTTGATAGTCATCTGCCCAAGAGGGGTCCTTTTGTCTTGTCTGCAGCCACCGCTGAGTGGCCTGAGCGTCTGATGAGTTTATCTGCAGAGGATATTGACTGGTTCGACAGAGATAGGTTGGGTACTGAGGTGATCTTCAGTTGCAGCGGGTTTCCAAATGTGCCTTTGATAGGTAGGAAGGGATGTATAAACTACAATCCGTCGTTGCTGGTTCGAAAGTTCGCGTATGCTTTGAGAGCTCCGCCTAAGGATGAAGAGGTACAGGAATCTCTGTACCTCACTGGTCTTCTAGAGGGGGATCTGTTATCCAAGCTTCGGCGCGCGTGGAATGGTATCAGTAAGCGAGGAAAGCCATTGCTGGGAAAAAGCAACAATCAAGCCTACCCTTCGTACGTGACTTGGATCAGAGCCAGGGCCGATGCTATAGGGATGTCGTTTCCTCATGCCAAGCCAGAAAGCCCTCCAATGATTGAAGAGCCTACTACTGTGCCCATTCAGCAGCATAATCAGGTGTTGGCTGAGCGGGATGAATTGAAAAAGGCAAATGAGGAACTGGAGAAGCAATTAGCTCAGCTCCGAAGCGAGAGGAACGAAGTCGTTCATTCTTTCAAAAGGCAGACAGAGTTGGTGAACCAGCTGGGTGAAGACCTGACTAAGCAGATAGCCGAGCGTGAACGCATGGGTCGAGACTTCAAAGCTGTCAACGACGTATTGGCTACGAAGAAGCAGCACTTGGACGAGGCATATCAGAGGATATCCAAGTTCAACCAGCACTGGAAGGCTTCACTGGCCACCAGAAAAGAGCGAGAAGATAAGCTGATGCTGCGGATCTCCAAGCTGGAAGCCCAGGTGAAGGACAGTGAAAAGAGGTTTGATGAAGAAACCGCTCGCAGGTACGCCGCCGAAGGCCAGCTCAACAAAGCTCTCGCTAACCTGAAGGAGCGCAAGCTGACGTTTGAGTCCAAGAAGCGGAAGTTAGAAGATTGCTTCGGCGAAGGAGCATGGGAAGGTTCGGTCGAAGGACTTCAGTACACCATTGTGCAGAAGGAATTACTCGTCGAGGGGTTACTCACTCTGCCAGATCATCCAGAGACGAAGGAGTTGTTAGAAGAGTATCGCGCCCGTGGCCGTACTTGACTATTTGTATTCCTTTTGTTTTGATCATTGTTGTATGCTGACCATCACCAGGCTTGTTGGCTGAGGTCACGCTGTTGATTCATCTTGTACTCGCTGATGCTATGTACTGCCTTGATGGGCTTTCTTTATATATGAGATTGTTGTTTCCATGATTGGACTCGGACTTCTTCTTATTATTATCAGCACTGGCACTCAGACACTAGGATCGGGGGAAATCTCCCAAACACACAGACACACGCATGCATTTGCATGAAGCATTTGCATGACGAGCATTTTGTTATTTTTCCTAACCCTTCTGTGTTTAACAAGTTTTTCAGGTTTATAGGTTGTCCCAGACTGTTTCCGGTGGTTCCAGGATTGATCAGAGACTAATTCACCGTTATCCGACTAGAGCTAATCAGAACAGGATCATGGATCAAGTGCAAAATGATGTTCAGGAGCTCCGCGAAAGGATGGATCGCTTCATGGAGCTCATGCAAGTGGTCGCCAATGGCCAAGATCAGCTCAGAACTTTGGTCCAGCCTTTGATCTCCAGAGTTGATAGCAATGGCATGCTCCACGGTGGGACGGTGCCAACTCCTCCACCAGTTGAAACTCCGCAGCACGGTGTCCCCGTGGCCGGGGGCAACGGCAGTGCTCATGGCAATGTGATGGCCAACATCGGACTCAATGCGGCAAGCGTCGGTAATGGGAGTCTGGGAGCTAATGTCAATATCGGGCCGGGCAACGGCAATGCAGGCGTTGGGAATCTGTTTGTGCCTTAGCCATGGCTTGAGGATCATTAGGATGATGTGTTCTCTCAGAAAGGTGCTGAAGGAGAGCTGAATGCTGAAGCACGACTTAGATTCAAGGCACTTGAAGATAAAATGAGAGATATTGAGAATCAGAATATTCTGGGCGTTGATATGTCCAAGCTGGGATTAATTGCCGATTTCAAGGTACCTCCTAAGTTCAGGGTACCTGACTTTGAGAAATATAAGGGCACCACTTGCCCTCGTGTCCACCTGAGATCGTATTACAGGAAGTTGTCTGCTTATTCCGAAGACGAGAAGTTGCTGATGCACTTCTTCCAAGACAGTCTTTCCGGGCCATCCCTCGAGTGGTACATGGGTCTGGAGCCCACTAGTGTGCGTACATGGAAGGATCTCGCTGAAGCGTTTGTGCACCATTACCAGTACAATAGTGACTTGGCCCCGAACCGAGTCCAACTGCAGAACCTATCGCAGAGGAATAATGAAGGATTTAAGGAGTACGCCCAGCGGTGGCGTGAGTTGGCAGCTCGGGTTCAGTCGCCGATGGTTGAACGCGAGCTCGTGCAGATGTTTGTAGCTACCCTCCCAGGGGTTTACTATGAAAAGTTAGTCAGCGGCATGTCTGGGACGTTCTCAGCTCTCATTATCATGGGCGAGCACGTCGAGAATGGAATCAAGATCGGGAAAATTCAAGGTGAGTCATCCTCAGCCGGAGGAGGTGGAAAGAAACCTTACGCTGGTAAAAGGCGAGAAGGAGAAGCGAGCGCTGTGACCGACGCTCGAAGGAAGGGAAAAGGCCCTCAGCAGCAGATAGCCAGTATAAATATCCTAGCGGCTCCGCAGCAGCAGCAGCAGCAACCGGATCAACAAGGATATAGAAAGTACCAGAATCGGGCATCTTTGGCAAACCGTCACTTCGAGGCACCGCCCATGTCGTACGCGCAACTCTTGCAGACTTTACTTCAGCTACAGTTGGTTCAGAAGAGGACGATGGCTCCCTTGACAGGGGCACCTCCACCAGGGTACGACGCAAATGCCACTTGCGATTTCCACTCAGGGGCACCAGGCCACACAATCAAGGACTGCAAAGCTTTCAAGCATAAGGTGCAGGATTTAGTAGATGCCAAAGTCATCAACTTCTCCGATAATGTGCCCAATGTCACGAAGAATCCTATGCCGAATCATAGGGTAGGCGGAGTGAACGCCATTATCGAAGAAGAGAATGCAGATCTGTTGACTGATGTTAGAGAACTAAAGACGCCGCTTAGCTTCGTCAAAGCTAAGTTGTTGAAAAGAGGGTTCTTTCCGGGTTGCGGAGAGTTATGTATGGACTGTGCTACACATTCTGATGGATGTGAGCAGTTGGTCGAAGGAATTCAAAGTCTGATGACTGAGGGGTTTTTGCAGTTTAGCCGGAGGGCTGAAAGTGGATCAGGAGAGGTAGTGCTGAAGCAGGCCGATGAAGTCGCCACCATCATCATCCCTCGTCGGCCGATAACCATTTCTACGCCCAGACCGCCTACAATTACTATTACCAAAGCTGGGCCGATACCCTTCGAGAGCACTAACGTCGTTCTGTGGCATTATGGGGCTGAAGTCTATTGCAACGGACAGAGGTTGGAGCTAGAGCCGTATGGGTCGACTGTGGAGAGTCTTGTAGGAATCAGTGGTATTACTCGCAGCGGAAGAGTATTTGCACCGCCAGAGGTCGTGGCAGATAAAGCGGTCAGAGCTGATGCGGCCGATAAAGGTAAAAGTAAAGCCGTTGAAGAAGGCCCGTGTGGGGTAGAGAAAGATTTGCTGGTTAAAGATGCTGAGGAGTTTATGCGGTTGATTAAAAAGAGCGACTACAAGATTGTAGATCATCTCCATCAAACGCCCTCGAAGATTTCCATTCTCAACCTGTTGCTGTGTTTTGAAGCACACCGCAATGCGCTGCTGAAGGTATTAAACGCCGCCTACGTATCGCAAGAGATATCGGTGAATCAGCTAGAAGAGGTTGTAGCCCACGTTAACGCTGGCAATGGGCTAGGGTTCACAAACTTAGAGCTGACACCAAAAGGGAGGAATCACAATAGCGCCCTGCACATCTCGATAGAGTGTAGGGGCACAATCATGTCGCACGTGTTGGTGGACACGGGTTCGTCACTTAATGTTCTTCCGAAGAAGGCATTAATGAAGTTGGATACTCGTGGAGTGGTCTGCACACCCAGTGATCTGGTTGTGAAGGCGTTCGACGGAACTAAACGCCACGTTTTCGGGGAAGTGACCTTGCCGATCCAAGTCGGTTCGGAAACGTTCAACGCGGTATTTTATATTATGGGCATCATGCCTGCCTACAGTTGTCTCTTGGGCCGGCCATGGATCCATGCTGCTGGTGCCGTGACCTCCACGTTGCACCAAAAGCTCAAATATGTTGTCGGAGGAAGCATCGTAACCGTGTGCGGCGAGGAGGACATAATGGTGAGACATTTGTCATCCTTTAAGTATGTCGAAATGGATGGCGAAATCCATGAAACTCTTTGCCAAGCATTCGAAGCTGTCAAGGTGAAAGAAGTAGCTCCTGCAGTCACAGAAAAGCCAGAGATGAATCTCTCCTCGTTTAAGGAGGCTCAGGCCGTCGTCCAAGCCGGATCTACCCCAGGTTGGGGGCGAATTTTGGAGATACCCAACAAGCAAGATAAGTTCGGGTTGGGATATTCTCCTGGAGCTGAAGCTTCTTCTTCTTCGTCTAGCAGTGCGTCTAGAGGTAAAGGGCCGATCCAATTTACCAGTGGCGGAGTCATTTTCGAAAGCATCAACGCGGTGTCTGAAGACAGCGGGGATAGCGATTGTGACCTCCACTCTTGGATTCAGCCAAGCAAGCCGGGCGAGGGCCTCAACAATTGGACCATCAAGGATATCATCCAGATGACAAGTGAAGAGTAATGATTTACTTTTTCCAATCCTTGTACAACCCTATGTCCTACCCGGGGCATGGCGGTTTTATTGTCAGGGCCTTGTTGGATAATGTACATGGATTTTGTTAATAAATCAAAGGCGTTTTCTTCGTATTCAAATATTGTGATCTCTGTTATTCCTGTTTTATATTTGTTTTGAAAAACAGTAAAATGGCAATGGGGTTTGTGCTAACCTGCGCATCCTTGTTTTAAACTTAACCCTTGTTATTGCAGGATCCACATAACAGATGACATCGACTTTGGACCTTCTACGGCTCGCTTCGACTTTGATTGCCCGATCTATCAAGTCGAAGAAGAGATTGATGAAGACGAAGACCTTCCTGAGGAGTTGGCCCGCTTGTTGAAACAAGAGGAGAAATTTATTCTGCCTCATGAAGAGGAGATTGAAATCGTGAACCTGGGTTCCGAAGAGCTCGTCAGAAATGTCAGGATAGGGGCTGCCCTGCAGAGTGATGTCAAGCAGAGATTAGTCGAGATGCTAAGAGAGTATAGTGACGTCTTTGCTTGGTCATTCGAAGATATGCCCGGACTTGACACGGACATCGTGGTCCACCACTTGCCGCTGCGAGAAGATTGCCCTCCCGTCAAGCAGAAGCTTAGGAGGACAAGGCCAGATATGGCCGTTAAGATCAAAGAAGAAGTGCAGAAACAGCTTGATGCTGGCTTCTTAGCGGTCACCACTTACCCTCCGTGGGTCGCCAACATAGTGCCTGTACCGAAGAAGGACGGTAAGGTACGAATGTGCGTCGATTATCGGGATTTGAATAGGGCGAGCCCTAAAGATGATTTCCCGCTGCCTCATATCGATGTGTTGGTCGACAACACAGCCCAGTTCTCCGTGTTTTCGTTCATGGATGGCTTCTCCGGTTACAATCAGATCAAGATGGCGCCGGAGGACATGGAGAAAACGAAGTTTATCACTCCCTGGGGAACATTTTGCTATAAGGTAATGCCTTTCGGTCTGAAGAACGCAGGGGCCACTTACCAACGAGCAATGATAACTTTGTTTCATGACATGATTCATCATGAGATTGAGGTCTATGTAGATGACATGATTGCAAAGTCCCAAACGGAGGAAGAGCATCTGGTCAACTTATTGAAGCTTTTTGAGAGGCTTAGGAAGTTCAGGTTGAGGCTGAATCCTAACAAGTGTACTTTCGGAGTACGGTCCGGAAAGTTACTGGGGTTTATCGTGAGTGAACGAGGCATTGTGGTTGATCCTGCGAAAATAAAAGCTATTCAAGAAAAGCCAGCGCCGAAAACAGAAAAAGAAGTTCGTGGTTTCTTGGGCAGAATAAACTACATTGCAAGGTTTATCTCTCAGCTCACGACCACGTGTGAACCGATGTTCAAGCTTTTAAAGAAAGATCAGGCAATTATCTGGAATGAGGATTTCCAGAAGGCATTTGATAAGATAAAGCAGTATCTCCAAGAACCTCCAATCTTGATACCCCCAGTGGCTGGACGACCATTAATCATGTACTTGACAGTTCTTGAGAATAGTATGGGGTGTGTTCTCGGTCAGCACGACGAGACGGGCAGAAAAGAGCATGCCATTTACTACTTGAGTAAGAAGTTCACGGACTGTGAATCTCGATACTCGATGCTGGAGAAGACGTGTTGTGCACTAGCCTGGGCTGCCAAACGTCTACGACAGTACATGCTCAATCACACCACCATGCTAATTTCGAAGATGGATCCGATCAAGTACGTCTTCGAGAAGCAAGCGCTTTCGGGCAGGATTGCCAGATGGCAAATGGTGTTAACGGAATATGATATTCAGTACGTGTCCCAGAAGGGCATCAAGGGAAGCGTATTGTCTGATTACCTTGCCGAATAGTCGATCGAGGATTACCAGCCGATGAAATTTGAATTCCCTGATGAGGACATTATTTTTCTCAAAGCGAAGGATTGCGATGAGTCGTTGCCCGACGAGGGGCCAGATAGGAAATCCCAGTGGAAATTGATATTCGATGGGGCGGTTAATTCCTATGGAAGTGGCATAGGGGCGATCATCACAACCCCCCACGGATCCCATATCCCGTTTACAGCGAGACTGACGTTTCCAGTCACCAATAACGAGGCGGAGTATGAAGCATGCATCATGGGTCTAGAAAAGGCAATTGATTTGAGAATCAAGAATCTAGATGTATATGGTGACTCGGCACTTGTGATCAACCAGATTAAAGGGGAGTGGGAGACTCGTCAATCGAATTTGGTGTCGTACATGAATTATGCCAGAAGGCTACTTCCATTCTTTGATCGAGTGGAACTCCATCATGTGCCCAGAGCGGAGAATCAAATGGCTGATGCCTTAGCCACGTTGGCTTCAATGTATAAAGTCAATTTTTGGAATGAAGCTCCAAGAATTGTGCTTTCTCGTCTTGATAGACCTGCATTCGTCTTTGCAATCGAGGAAGCCGCCGACGGCAAGCCATGGTTCCATGACATCCAGACTTTCCTTATGACTAAGGAGTATCCTGCGGGTGCGTCAACCCAGGATAAGAAGACTCTGAGGAGGCTGTCTGGAAATTTTTATCTCAATCCTGATGGAGTTTTGTATAAAAGAAATCACGATCTCGTGCTACTCAGATGTGTAGATGAGAAAGAGGCGAGTATGCTCATGGAAGAAGTCCATGAAAGCACATTTGCTACGCACGCCGGCGGGCACGCTATGACGAGAAAGATCCTGAGAGCAGGATACTAATGGCTGACGATGGAATCGGATTGCTTTAAATTCGCGAAGAGATGTCATAAATGCCAGATTTATGCTGATAAAGTTCATGTGCCGCCGTGCCCGTTGAATGTCATGTCCTCCCCGTGGCTGTTCTCCATGTGGGGCATCGACGTGATAGGCAAGATCGAGCCCACTGCATCTAACAGTCATCGCTTCATTCTAGTAGCTATCGACTACTTCACCAAGTGGGTGGAGGCAGCCTCGTACGCTAATGTGACCAAGTAGGTGGTGGCTAAATTCATAAAGAGGGACATCATCTGTCGTTACGGAATTCCCGAGCGGATCATTACTGATAATGGCTCGAATTTGAATAACAAGATGATGAAGGAGCTGTGCCAGAGCTTCATGATTGAACACCACAACTCATCTCCTTACCGGCCGAAGATGAATGGCGCCGTTGAAGCGGACAACAAGAACATAAAGAAGATTGTTTAGAAGATGGTTGTGACCTACAAAGACTGGCACGAGATGCTGCCATTCGCATTGCACGGTTATCGTACGACGGTATGTACTTCAACCGGGGCAACTCCTTTCTCCTTGGTGTACGGTATGGAAGCTGTCCTACCGTTAGAAGTGGAAATCCCTTCTTTGCGAGTTTTGGTTGATGTGAAACTCGACGAGGCAGAATGGATTACGAACCGACTGAACCAACTCAGCCTGATGGACGAGAAGAGGTTAGCATCGATTGCGTTTGGTCGTCTGTACCAAAGCCGAATGAAGAAAGCTTATGATAAGAAGGTGCGTCCCAGAAGCTTTCAGACGGGTGATCTCGTCCTGAAGAAGATTCTTCCTCCACACTCCGATCACCGGGGCAAGTGGACTCCGAATTACGAAGGTCCGTACGTCGTCAGCAAGGTCTTCTCCGGAGGAGCTTTGTTGTTATCCACGATGGATGGTGAAGATTTTGCATCCCCGGTGAACACAGACGCAGTTAAAAAATACTTTGCTTGAAAGTGACCCGCTGGACAAAAAAAAAAGAGAGTCCAGGCAAAAAAGGGGCATCCCGGCGAACCAAAAACAGAATAAAAGGTTCGGGCAAAAATTAGGGATATAAATTGAAAAAATGTACACCCGCGAAGTCGAAAACCTACACTGGGCGGCTTCGGCAAAAAAGGGTATCCCGGTGAACTGAAAACCCGCAAAGGGCGGTTCACGCAAAAGTTAGGGATGTGAAAAAGCAAATAACTGCGTTCCGCGTGTGGACTTTCTTTGTTTAGTGGTTCGGAAGACCTGAGGGCCGTTCATCTGAATCAATCTCTTCTGAAGCTGATGCGTCGGAGAAGTATCGAAGTCGAATGGGTCATAGAGGGATCAACTCATGGTGTTCGTCTACGCCTCGTTGCCGACGTTTGTATATACTGATGTATATTTATGTTTTATTTTTGCGCGGCTTCCTCATTCCAGGAGCTTGCATCTGTTGTAAAACATTTTTACCCATTCAGGGGTCCGTTATCAATAAAATGCATACTATTCAGCAATTCTGTTTGTCTGTTTAGCATTTATCTGTTTTGTTTGCGAAAAAGAACACCCATGTTTTTGATAAAATGCGCATACATAAACTTACGGGCCTAGGCCACCGATTGTTGAAACAATTAAATACTTGAATATTGTCACGAGATAATAACCTTGATAGGTCCCTTTGAGAAGGATATCTTGTCTGTTTGTTTATGTTGTTACAGGTGTAGCATATACCAGGCAGTGCGTCGTGCACATCCCCGAAGAAGGATGATTCCTCCTCCTCTAGCCAAGTTCAGTAGCCTCTCCCCGCAGAGCCTGAACGCGAGATCGTGAGCATTGATATGTCTCCCCAGGCAGAGATGATTCTCTCCCCAATCAGATGCGTCCTGAAGGAACGTTATCTCCTCAGCTGAGTCAGGCGCCGAAGCACGTGTTCATCCCCCAGCACCGGGTCACAAGTGCAGGTTTCGTAGGAAACTATTCGTACGCCGAAGTATGCAGCAGCTGATGGTGCCAGACTGAAGTCTCCAGCAGAATTGAAATTCCCCACCAGAGTCGTACTCTCTCCAGCGAAGCCGAATGATTTCTCCTTCCTCAGCCAAGTTTGCAGATCCCCAAGAGAGCCGAATCCTTAGAAGTTGCTCAGACAATGATTGGTCTTTTCCCCAGTGGAGGTTGAACAGCCGAAGTTGTTTCCCCACAGATTCATTATCTCCAGAGAAGTAGCCGAGAAGGCCATGCAGTTTATTCCCGCGATTGACATCGCTTTCCCTCAGCAGGTCCAGGTTCTCGTAGAGTTTCGTTCCCCTGCAGCAATCAACTGATGTTGTTTCCCCCGCAGCAGCCAACTGAAGTTGTGCCCCCTGCGGAGTCCAATTGAGATTGGCGTGACCTTGTTCTCCTCAGCAGGATGATTCCTCTATCTGAGTAGCTCTTTTTCCCTGACGGGAGGATTCTCCCTTCAGCATTTATTTTGCTGACGGGATCGCATCATTGTGCATGACTGCATAGCATTTATCATAAACGCATAGCATTTCCACCGTGTGGAGCATTGCGCCATTGCCGAAGCATACGCATAATAAACATGACCTAGGTTGTTACCATTCTTGTTTTACAGGTGTTCCGCCGCAGAATCGATTGCTCAGGATGATTCCTGACATTCTCCCCAACGAAGCCGCTTGCTCAAGATGATTCTTGAAGTCTCCAGCGAAGTCTTCGGCTCAAGATGATTCTTGAATTCCCCAGCAGGGCCGTTTGCTTAAGATGATTCTTAAGATCCCCAGTGCAGTCACCAGAGTGGGTTGCTCAAGTTGATGCTTAGAATCCCCAGTAAAGGTTGCCCAGGATGACTCCTGAAATTCCCAACAGAGTGTTCGCTCAGGATGATTCCTGAAATCTCCAGAATGGTCGACGGTTCAAGATGATTCTTGAAGTCCCCGGCGGAGTTATTTGTCCAAGATGATTCTTGAAGCCCCCGGCGGACTTATTTGTCCAAGATGATTCTTGAAGTCCTCAGCAGAGTTGATCCATCCAGAATGATTTCTGGACCCCCGGAGCGGAGTTACTTGATAGTTCTCTAGAATCCCCAGCGGCGAAGCGTCATCCCCAGCAGGTTTCTAACGGCGAAGTTGAAATCTCCCTTGGAGACTCCATGATTGAAGTCTGACTGTGTTAATGAAGCAGTTCTCTCAGCTGATACAGAGTGCCTGATGGAAGAGGTTTAGATGTTCCCAGTTGGCTCATGATTGACCAAGAACTCTATACCCGACTTGCTGACGAAGTCCGGCGAATGCCCGACTGTAATGCGGAGTGCCTGATGGCACGATCAACCTGATGGTTGAAGTCCGGCTGATGCCCGACGAGTTTCTTTGAATGCCTGATGGCATGATCAACCTGATGGTTGGAGTCCGGCTGATGCCCGACAGTTTATTTGAATGCTTAATGGCATGATCAACCTTATGGTTGAAGTCCGGCTGATGCCCGACAGTGTTCTTTGAATGCCTGATGGCATGATCGACTATGTATTACCAGTTACCGTGTGACCAATTCTCCAGCTAGTTGTCGTGCAACTATTATTGCAGGTTTAGAAGATTTGTTCCCTCCTGAGTACCGTGTACTTGTGCAGTTGGCAAATTTCTGGGTTTATCGGTATTCAACCGTCTCGCACCCTGATTGGCTGAGAGCCGTTCGCTCCTCACCCAGTCAGGTTCAAGCCGTTTGAATAGGGGTAGCTGTTGCACCCCAAAATTTGACCAACATTTATTTACCCATAAAGAGTTGTATGAGACTTTAAAGCTAGCCAAGAAAGTTATTCAAGTATTCAAAGGTTGATATCTTTGTCAGAGAACTCAAGAGATCCTCAGAGAGATTGTTTGAAACCAAGGTTGTGTGTCTCATAACTTGAGAGTTGTGGGAGCTCCTCAGATGATTCTGAGACTATGAGGATGAACTTGAAGCTTTGAGAAAGCTTATGAGATGTATTGAAATCCATCATGAAGCCTAGAGAGGTAATTGTACAAGGATTCAGAAGATTCAGCCATGAGTGGTGGAATTAGGGTTTGACTGGGTCAATCCTAGGTCAACTGAGGATTTGGAGAGGGTTGAGACCTAATCCAAGAGCCATGTGATCATGGAATGATGCATTGAGATGCTATAAGGATGATTCCTAGACCAAATCATCATGATTGAGGAGTTTGAGAAGTTTTAAGCTAGGGTTTCTAAGGCTTTACAGTGTAAAATCCCCTAGTTGATCCCTATCATCAAGGCAGTGTAGCTCAAGATGTGATTGTCATCTCATCTTCCCCATAACATGAATGTTGTAGAGCTTGTTCTTAGCTTTAGTTTGAGTACTAGAAGTCCTTGATAGGATTTGTAGAGCTCAAGTTATGACTTTGACAAATTACAGGTCATCTGAGGTATGTGAATCTGGGTCCTTGAAAGTCACCCAACTTGCATCCAACTTTTTCCCTAGTAGGATGATTCCTATGAACTCTTGGTCAACATGAATGTTGTAGAGCATCTTCTTAGATTTCTAGAGAGCACTAGAAGTCCTTGGTAGGATTTGTAGAACTCAACTTATGGCTTTGGCAAGTCAAGGGCATTTTGGTCATTTGGAGGTTATAGGTCATTTCAAGCATAAAGCCATATCTCCTATTTCCAAGCTTCAAATGGAAAAATATTCAACATCAAACTTGATTAGAATGATGTTTTAAGGCTAGTAAGGAGGTAATGATATGTTGAAAAGGCTTGTATCAAAAAGTGATAAAAATGGCCTAAAATGGAGGCATAAGTTAAATAAGTTGAAATTGGAAATTGGAAATCACAAGTTATACATCCAAACCATGTCATATAATAGGTCATTTTGACTCCAAAAGACATTCTCAGAACAATGGTTCAGCCACAATTTTGATTTGAGACCTAGATCTTAGGTCTGCTTTGGAAATGGCTTACTTGCATCTTAAGGCACCAAAGCAAAACTCAAAGAAACTCAATGAACAAGTTAGTTATGCATTGTAACACACCATACATCTCATGTGGGGAGAATTTCAAGTCAGAATTGGTGGTTACAAGGACTATGGCATGAGATAGCATATGGTGAGAAGTGAATTCATAATATCATGAGACGAGAAGTTCAAATACTCATTGCATTGTTCCAGAAGGTTCTGGATAGTTCTAACAAGTTCTATATAATGGTTAGAGCTTGCTCAGATGCAAGGTTGGTGAGAAAAGTGAGAAAAGAGAGAGAGTGCTATCTTGTTGCTTCCATTGCAAGTCAAGTTTCAATTCTACATTCTTCTTCAATTCCATTCCTTTTTTCTATACAAACACACTCCATTGATGATTCTGAAGGTGTACAGATCAATTTGAGGGCAAATCCATGGTGAATTGAAGAGTTGGTGATTGAACTTTCAAGGTAGCAAGTCAGAATCGAATTCTGAGATTGAGGCTTCCTCCATCAAATTGGTTGCAAACAGTAGCAAGATTAGCATCTAAGGAAACTTTCTGAAGAGTTTCAAGGCTTGAAGTGAAATATTTCACCATCTGTTGATCAAGAATAACCAGGTTTGCAAATTCTTCATTACACCATGTTTTATGCATAATTAGGTTAGTTTGTTAGTGTAGAAAGGTTAGAGACACATAGGTGATGGATTTTGGAGAGTTAGAGAGCCATTGGTGAAGGTTGAATATTGGACACCATTTCTTTGATGATCAAGAACTCGTGGTATAGTGAGATGTAATTCGTGTTAGATAGCTAATTTCGCTCAGTGTGAGTTGGTGAGTATTCTGATGCAAGAAATTTCAAGAACCATGATAGTTGATGATTGAGTACATTTTGGATCTTGGATCGGGTTCAGTGATTTAGGATGATTCAGTTGATTTTAAGAGCATGGTTGGATTCAGCATAAAATTCTAGGCAAGATAGGGTCTTGAATTTCTGTTTTCCATGAAGAATTGATGGAGTTCGTGTCTGAGGAAGAAAGAGCTTGAAGCTCTGCATTTTCATGGAGTCTTTAAGAACCCTAGCTGGAGGTTGAAGACGAGTTCATGACCGTTGGATGGTGAGCTGACCATTGACTATTTCTGGATCCATTGGCCACGATTCAATTTCAATTTGAGAGGGAATTCAGAAAACGGACGAAACGCACCGTTTCATTAAACGGTGGCTTATTGGGCCTTAGTGAAGAAACCACTATCCACACCCCATCTTCGTGAACCACCTGATTTTAAACTGAAAATCATTTCTATTCGCACCGTTCTCTTTTCATTTTCTTTATGTTTTATTAATTGATTTTCTGAGTGAATTTTGGGCTTAGCGCGTTACTACCTGCACCCCTCATTTGTAGCCCATTGTTAATTTGAACTGCATCTGGTTACTAAATACACCACCTCATTTCATATTTTCATTTTATTTTCTCCATTTTATTTCAAACTTTGAAAAATCATAATAAATGGAAAAATAATGATTTTTAAATGGGAATTTTTTCTCCCATTTCATAGTAATGTCTAGAAAATTGTCAAATAAAAATATTTTCATTTCATGCATTTTAATATTTTTTGTGTATTCTCCATTTTAATTGCTTTTTAATTCTTTTATGTTGATACTTGAATTTGTAGAATTTTGTTTAGGTAGTTCCCTTCACATTTTTAGGCCATTCTTTGTAGGATAGTTAGATTAGGACTTTAGCTTCCCCCTGGATTTATTTCATAATTTTGTGATAAATTTTAGGTTAGTTTTGATTAGATGACATTAGGGTGTGTAGAATTAGGTTAATCCTTAACATAGGTACACAATAACACTAGAATTTTGGGTTTCTAGGTCAAGTTAGACATTGGGGCATATAAGGGTATTAAGGGTAGGTATGTAGGATCCCTTAGAAATTATATTAGGTTTTAATATAGTGGTATACTATTTTTAGATGATTTTTGTATCTGATGATTGTTTGTGTTGCCCTTGTGGGCTTGTATTTTTGTTGCTTTGCTTTGTGGGCTTGGAGAGCTTGGTTTTGTTCTAAGGAGCATTGAGGAGCATAGTAGGAGCATTGAAGAGCTTGAGAGCTTGACCTTGTTTGTTTTGTTGATTGTTTTAGGGTTAGGGATTAGGAAGAGTTTAGACCTAGTTAACTTCTTTCTTAAACATGGATGGTATCTTCCACCTCCATTCCTCCCTATGACTCAAAGTCCTTCCATGGTATACACCTCTCTCCTTTGGAGGGATAAGTGATCATACCTAGGGAGTAGAACTTTTGAGGGAACCATTCCTTTGATGTTGAACCCTTGTAGGTCACCTTTGGTGGTCAATAAGCAGTTTAATATCCCCAGCTTCTCCAGTAAGTGATTTCCTCTGGTTTGATTATCTTGAGAGATGCTGAGCCTGAGTGTGAAGATGAAGACTTCAATGAAGAGTGTTGAAGAGGATGAATCCTTGAGTATTGCCATTCCAGATAAAGCTTGAAGAGCAACAAGAGCAAGTTGATACTTGAAGACCCCTGAAGATGAAGTAAAGCCTGAAGGTGGAACTGATCAAGAAGCTGAAGCTTAAAAGAGAAGATAAGTTGAAACTTATGTTGAAGGGTTGAAACCTGGATAAGCAAATTGATATTTGTCAAGAGTGATTGAAGTCTGAAGACTGGGTTGCTGTTGGAAGAGCTGAAGCTTGAAGTTGAGAGAGGAGTTGATTTGCTTTCTTTTCTTTTTCTTTGTTGTATTGATGTGTTTTGTTTGACTTGCTTGATGCATTAGAGTAAGTTCACATCTAGAATAGGTAGAATCTAGGAGCATGATTGCACTGGAGGTTGAGTTGCTCCCTCTGCTTGTATTGTTACTGTGTGGCTTTGCTTGCGGGTATTCGGTAGAGCCCAGCTCCCTTGCCCATGTGGTTTGTGTTTGCCTGATGGCATTTTATTTTCTTCTGTATGATTGCAGTTTACTGTATTTTGCTTGATAACATGTTGTTTATATTTCAGTATGATTACTGTTATCCATTCTGGCTTGAGGTTGAGATGAGCTTGTGGAGGATGAAGCCCCACACACATTTCCTTCCTCACTTGCATTGCATGCATTTTACTGTTAAGCTGATGCTTTGTTTGATTTGGTGTATCATTGACATAATCCCTTAGGACTCTCATTTCCTTTGATAAGGACTTGATGATAGAACTTTAGGTTGAAACCTATGCATGACAACTTCTAGGGGTTCCCTGTTCAAACCTTGACCATAGGATGAATCCATGGCATGACAACAGTAGGACTTGATAGTCTCCCTCCTAGTTGGGCCTGTTCTCTTCTCATATCAAAATAGTTTAAGATACAGTAATCATGAATGATTTATTTCGTACGTTACGAGCCTTAAGCTATCTGAGAAAGGGTTGTGGGAGAGTTTCTTTTCCACAGTCTGGATGTTTAGTATGGTACCCTTTGGGTGACATGCGACGCATTCACTCTCAGGTCATAGTCTCTAGTGCGATTGAAATCGCAAACACAATAAAAAACACTTCTTTCGTAAAAGACAGGAAATAAAGCGTAGTGTCCCGAACTACGTAAGCTATGATCTCTCATACCTGTTGAGAGTACGTAGGCACAATACTGATGTATTGGCGAGCTACCTTCCCCCATAATCTGTCGTAGGTCGAACTACGTTGACTCTGATTTCTCGTTCTCTGACGAGAATACGTAGGCATAAAGTGCGACGCTTTGCCGAGTCATTTTCTTTTCTGTTTAAGCCAGCCTTGATAGGTAGATAGATAAAACCAACCCGTCCAGTAATCACAACAAGCGTGGATCCCGTAGAGTACGACGGACGTGAGGGGTGCTAATACCTTTCCCTTGCGTAACCGACTCCCGAACCCAGACAATGGTTGCGACGACGTTGTCTTACCCTTTTTCGTCAGGTTTTTCCTATCGTTTCCTTTCCCGCTCTAAGGGATAAATAACGAAAGGTGGCGACTCTTCTGTTGTGCCGGCACCTTATTTTCGCGAAAGCGACACCGTGCTATAGTGGAACCTGGGTCATCTCAGAAATGGGGCCAAGTTCCTGATGTTCCTGCTAAACATGACAAGTTCGGTCTGGGGTATAACCCATCTTCTTCAAGGGATCCTCCCAAGTACAGAAGACCTGTTCAGTTTACCAGCGGCGGGGTTATTTTCGACAGGATCAATGTTGTTGAGGATGACGAAGGAGACAGTGATTGTGATATGGATACTTGGACCCGTCCATGTGTACCCAGACAGAAACTTTGCAGCTGGACTGTGGAGGAAATCATCCAAGTTACATCCGAAGAGTAATTTCCATTTGTTTTTTATTATGTTTAGTCTTACGCTCTGCCTAAGATGCAGTGGCTTTTCCTTGTAGGGCCCCTCTGTTTATTTTCAAATTTTTATCATGAATGAAAGACGTATTTTTTGCATTCAAATGTTTTGATCCTTGTTTTTCTTCTTTATTTTTTTTTTTTTTAACAAAACAGAAAAATGGCAATGTGTTTGTGTCTGTTTACATATCATAATAAGCATAAAACATCAATCATGCAGGTTTCACATCTCAGATACCATTGATTCAGATTTGGCTATGGCTCAGTATGACTTTGATAATCCTATTTATCAAGCCGAAGAAGAGACTGATGAAGATTGTGACCTACCTGAAGAATTGGCCAGACTTTTGAAACAAGAGGAAAGGGTTATTCTACCTCATCAGGAGGACGTTGAAGTCGTCAATCTGAGCACTGAAGACGACAAGAAAGAAGTCAAAGTTAGGGCTGCATTGGAAGACGATGTTAAGAGAAGATTGGTAGAAATGCTCAGTGAGTATATAGATGCCTTCGGTTGGTCGTATGAAGATATGCCAGGGTTGGATACCGATATAGTGATGCACCGTCTACCTCTTCGAGAAGAATGCCCGCCTGTGAAGAAAAAGTTGGGAAGAACTAGACCTGATATGGCAGTCAAGATCAAAGAAGAGGTCCAAAAGTAGCTGGATGCCAGTTTTCTTGCCGTCGCTAATTACCCTCCACGGGTCGCTAATATTGTTCATGTACCTAAGAAAGATGGGAAGGTCAGGATGTGCGTCGATTACCGAGATCTTAATAGAGTGAGCCCAAAAGATGATTTCCCTCTCCCCCACATTGATGTTTTGGTTGATAACACTGCTCAATACTCTGTGTTTTCCTTCATGGATGGCTTCTCTAGGTACAACCAAATCAAAATGGCCCTAGAGGACATGGAGAAAACTACTTTTATCACACCATGGGGAACTTTTTGCTAAAAAGTTATGCCTTTCAGATTGAAAATGCAGGGGAGACTTATCAGGGGGCAATGGTGACTTTTTCATGATATGATTCATCATGAAATTGAAGTATATGTTGATTACATGATTGCAAAGTCACAAATGGAGGAAGGACATCAGGTCAATCTTCTCAAGTTTTTTGAAAGGTTAAGGAGGTTCAAGCTGAGGTTGAATCCTAACAAGTGCACCTTTAGGGTGAGATCGGGGAAGTTGCTGGGTTTCATTGTTAGTGAAAGAGGAATTGAAGTGGAACCTGCAAAGATAAAAGCTATACAAGAGATCCCTAAGCCGAGAATAGAGAAAGAGGTATGTGGTTTCCTTGGGAGACTGAATTACATTGCGAGATTCATATCTCATCTTACAGCTACTTGCGAGCCTATTTTCAAGTAGTTGAGAAAAGATCAAGTGGTTGTTTGGAATGAAAACTGTCAGAAGGCATTCGAAAAGATAAAATAGTATTTGCAAGAACCTCCGATATTAATGCCTCCCGTTGCAGGGAGACCTTTGATTATGTATTTGATAGTTCTTGAGAATTCAATGGGTTGTGTGCTCGGTCAACGCGATGAGACAGGTAGAAAAGAGCACGATATCTACTACTTGAGTAAAAAGTTCACAGATTGTGAGTCAAGATATTCGATACTAGAGAAGACATGTTGCGCACTTGCTTGGGCAGCTAAATGATTAAGGTAATACATGTTAAACCATACAACCATGTTGATTTCAAAGATGGATCCAATCAAATATGTGTTTGAAAAGAAAGCGCTTTCTGGGAGAAATGCTAGATGGCAAATGGTTATGATGGAGTACGATATTCAATATGTTTCTCAAAAAGCCATTAAAGGAAGTGTGTTGTCAGAATATCTTATAGAACAACCGATTGAGGATTATCAACCAATGAGGTTTGAGTTTCCCGATGAAGATATAATGTTTTGGAAGATGAAGGACTGTGAAGAGCCTCTACCTGAAGAGGGTCCCGAGATCGGGTCTCAGTGGAAGTTGGTTTTCGATGATACTGTTAATTCATACGACAACAGAATTGGGGCAATTATTACAACTCCTCACGGTTCTCACATACCATTCACTGCTCGATTAACATTCGCTTGCACCAACAATGAAGCTGAATATGAAGCATGCATCATGGGTCTAGAGAAGCTATCGATTTTAGAATCAAGAATCTAGATGTGTATGGTGATTCGGCCTTAGTCGTCAATCAGATCAAAGGAGAGTGGGAAACCCGTCAAACCAATCTGGTGCCTTATAAGAACTATGCAAGGAGATTGCTGCCTTTCTTCGACAGGGTTGAATGTCATCATGTACCGAGGGCTGAAAATCAGATGGAGGACGCTTTGGCAACGTTATCATCAATGTATAAGGTGAATTTTTAGAATGACGCTCCAACAATCACTATCATGCGCCTTGATAGGCCAACTTTTATATTTGCAGTAGAAAAAGCGCCAGATGGGAAGCCTTGATATTTTGATATCATACATTTCCTCAAAAATCAAGAGTATACACCTGGGGCATCAAGTAGAGACAAGAAGACTCTGAGGAGGCTGTCGAGAAAATTTTACCTAAACAAGGATGATGTGCTATACAAAAGAAACTTTGACATGGTGTTGCTGCGTTGTGTGGATGAAAATGAAGCAAGTTTGCTGATGGAAGAGGTCCACGAAGGTTCTTTTGGTACTGTCATACCCTAAAATTGCCCACCTCTTTTCTCCAATCAAAAGCATTAGTACGAGCCATCAGGTGGGTGTTGTTATCACAAAGTTATCAAAGAATCATCAGAGGAAGTTCATAAGGAGCATGAGGAAAAGAGAAAGAAGAGGGTCTGTTGAATATCTCCAAAGTCATGGTGGAGTTGGAATGATCACCCAGTTCATCTGCCCAGTGCCCAAGCAAAAAGGGGAAATTAGGGTTTTCGCATAGTTAAAAGTCGAGGTTTTAATGGTTTGATCAGTCGACGTCTTGAATTGATTTCCCATGAAATATGGTCAAGGATGATACATTGGTTCAAATATGAATTCAATTTGAAGTTGGCACTCAAATATTGAAGACAATGCAGCTCAGGCCCGATTAGGGTTTTCGATTAGGAAAAGTCAACTGTAGTTTGACTTTTGATATGAAAGGTTTTCTAATGATGCAATCTTAATTCATAAGGTTTATATGGCTTAGTGAAGTCCATTCAAGAAGATTCAAAGCCTTAAGAGACCCGGATCGTCAACAGTCGACTCGACAGTCATCGATCGATCGTACGGTTGACCGAAAAGTCAACTCTCCAACCATAAGGAATTTGACTTTAATATGTGAATCAAAAGTTCTCATTATGTCATAT
This sequence comes from Lathyrus sativus, assembly GCA_963859935.3. Classification (NCBI taxonomy): domain Eukaryota; kingdom Viridiplantae; phylum Streptophyta; class Magnoliopsida; order Fabales; family Fabaceae; genus Lathyrus; species Lathyrus sativus. The sequence goes on from OZ012736.1 coordinate 88,956,065, forward strand.
TACACCTTCTCATAAAATTTCATGACCATTGGATCAAGGGTTAGGAAGTAATTGCAAAAGTCGGGAATTAGGGTTTTGAAAGGGGCAAGACCATAACTCCTCAACCACACATCCAATTGAGGTGGTTCAAAGCTCATTGGAAAGCTCTTGACAAGTCCTACAAAAGTCCCAAAGTGGGCCGTGATAAAAAATGCATAGATTTGTGATAAGAAAGTTATGGGTCATGGAAGTTAGGGCTACCACACTTGAAGCCCCTATGTCAAAATTTCTCAAAATTCAGAATTCATCAACTTGGGCTACCCTCAGCCATTGGATCTTGTTCCTTTCTGATATTATGAAGTTTGGATGATGCAAACACCAGAAAAAATGAAGAATTGGAGAGTTTGTTCAACTTGGAGCAAGTGGACATTATAATATTCATTTAAAAGCCATGAAAGAGAAACTTTTTTCCTAAGAAAACTGTAGCAGCTGCAAGACTCATCACTCTAAGCTCTATGCAGTCACTTCATGCATCATTCCACTTGATTTTCTGACCTTCCTTGAGCCATGGAACTGATATGTGGAGATCTTGGCAAGATTCATTTTCAAAACTTCATAATATCCCTCCAAAATGTGGAAAATCCAAATCTGCCCCAAGCCTCTCATGGTCTATAAATAGAGACCTCTTCACCCTCTCCAAACTACACCAGGGCTATTGAGAATACACAAGAAGCTAAGAGCTCTCTCATTCTTATCCTTGCTTGAAAATTGCTTGTTTCACAAAATCACCAAAAACACCACTTTTCACTTTTCATGCTAGTTCTTTCTCCAAACATGAAAACACTTCAAAGAATATCTATACACCCTTAAAATGGCCATTTGGAACTGTTCCAACCATTATTTTCATCAAAAAACTCACCAATCTAAAAGTCAACCTTCATACCTTTGTATGTTGAATTTTATGCACTTTGGAAGCCAAATCTTTACTTGAGGCATTTCCTACCATTCCAACACTAACAACACCTCATATATATCATACCTCAATTGTCCAAACTCTCAAAATCCAGCTGGGAGGTTCACAACTCCTGCTGTCTTGAAAGATAGCTTGTTGCTTCAAGAGGAAGAAAGCTCTAAATCCTTGCCAAAGAAGGAGGTCTCTAAGTTTCTTAGCTTTTTAGCTTGCTCAAGATTTGTCTAAAAGAGTTATGTAATGTTCAAACTCTTTATGGTTCATACATTGTCATGTTTTATCATTTTGAGATGCTTGTGGTGAAATATAGTCATTGTTGTCCCATACTAGTTCATTGTCAAGAACTTAGGTTTTGTAGCTATGATGTTTGCTTTTGTTAAAGTATTTCATCCATGAATGATATGTTGATAATATGTTACATATATTAAGCTTTGATATTATGAATAACTTGTTTTGACGATTTTATCTATATGGTAGTTTTAGGAATCCAACATTGAAATGTTGGTGTGTTTGCCCTAGATTTGTCAATCTTAGTTTGTTGATGATGTTTAGATAACTTGTTAGTTATTTCATGAGATCCCCCTGCCCTAGATCATGTTTGAATCTAGTTTGGTTCTTGTTTTCACATTCATGTTATTTTGTGTCATTTTGCTTTGTCATTACCATGAGTTTTGTGTTAAGAGGCTTGTGCTTTCCATGTTATGTTTTAAGTATTCTAAACTATTGATTTATGCTTATATGATTTTACTTGCCTAGTTGAACTTGTTGAGATGATGAGAAACATGAGATTTGTTCATTAAGGCTTGTTGTGAGTTCTTTGTTGTTTTTGCTGTCAAAAGTTGGATCAGCACATCAGTTCTGGTTTGGATTAGTTCTTGCTTGATTTGAAGTTGTGGAATCATTTGTTAATATGATTTGAGGATGTATGTTGTACTTATATGTTCAAATTTCCACTATTTGCTCAAAACTTTTTCTCACTTCCAACTGCATTTTCAGAATCTTATGATACTACCAACATGTCATTTTCTGTTCCAACTGATCTTTGCTTTATCTATGTGCATAGAATCATTGCTCTACATGTTTGAAACTTGTATGTGGTGCCAAAACATCCCAACTGCCATAAACCTGCCTGCTGCCTTAATGAGTTGTTTGTTTTTGCATTTCTTGAGTTTCAATATGCCTTTTTCTGTTTGGTGATGTTTTGATCCATTTCTTGAGCATAATCTCATCTATTAGCATATTTATGGTATGCGTATGACATTCGTTTCATCATAAATCTCATTGCCTTGAAAATGCCCTGTTGTACCAAATTTTGTTTCAAAATAGCTTTTCCATAGCCATTAGTATGCCAAAGCCTGTCTTGTTGGAAATAATCCTGATTTCTATGCATGATCTCATTCCTTATCATGATTATGGTGTGTGTATCTTGTTGGTTTGATCTATGTTCACTTGCTTTCTCATTTCACTTGCAAAATGCACTTTCGTAGCCAAATATGCCATGACCATACCAGATTTGGTTCCAAATACACAATACTTGATTCCTGAGTTTGAACTCATTTTCCCTCATATTTATGATGTGTATATGCTATTACTTGAAACGAGGTTACTTCCTTTTAGCCATACCAGCTTTTACCTCATTTTGCTGCCAAACTGTTTTGAAAACCACAACATCTGCACACACTTCACTCTTTCTGTTGGTATGGCTTTGAGTTCATTTCATAAGCATAAACAACATGTTAAAGACTTGTAGGTGTATTGAACGAGGCCCCATTTGTGATTGCCTTGCCACCTTCCCTCTGCCTATCATAATAGCCACACTCACTATGTGCTTTTTTTACAGTTTGTGAGCCTTTTGTGCTATATGCATTCCATAATCAATCTTAAAGTTTAGAATCATCCTTTGATGCATTTGGATCTTTTGTATGATGGTTGCTTTGTCTCAATCTTTCATAATCATGATATGTCTCTAATTGTGCATTTGATGTGTTAAATGAGCAGTTGGCATGTGATGTCCTTTTCTATTGAGGTAGTGATAAATTTTGAAGTGTAGACACACTTAATATCATGATTTAAGTTTGTGTGTGAGACCTATTCAATCTGTTTATACATATTCCATGATCTAGCCTTCAACTTGCTTTTTTCTTCAAATTTCACTTGGTGGCATGACCATTGTTGTTTGGTGTTAGGTCTTGGCATTATGATTGTTTCTCATTGCATTTTTGGTTGAGGTTCCATGTTGGTATTGGTGTGTTGTGATCAAAGTTAAGTTTCATCCATGTTTGGCCCTTATGTTAAATTCTGGACAGCAGCAACATCATTGCAATTCATGTGCCCTTCTTTGATTCAACACTGTTTTGATTGGTATCCTTGCTTGAACTTATTCATAATCATGTTTGCGTCTTGTTCACATCTGTCATTAATCCTAAATACATTTGGTTTGATCCATGTTCATCAAGTTACATCCCAAAATGCCAATGTACTGTTTTAATAGTTTACTTCATTTTTTATGCTTCATCTGCAATTCATATGTCACTTGTTGATCCAGCACTGTTTTGATTAAAACTTTTGTTTAGATTCATTCACAATCATGTTTGTAGCTTGCTCATACCTTTCATTAATCTTAAGTGCCTCTGGTTTGATCCATGTTATTCAAAATGCAACTCATTTGCCAATTATGCATCTTCCATCGTGTTTCAGTTTAGAGACATCATTTCAAAATTTTGTGGATACCATCATGATCCTTGTTAAAAAACAATCAGTTTAGGCTTAAATTTTGTTAAAATTGGACCTGTTTTGATCAAGTTTGATTGCTTCATGTTTTGGTTTGGTTGACTTGTTTTCTTTTGCCCAGAAATCCTCCATGAGTAGAGTTATCTATTTATGGGGGTGGCTTTATACTTGGATGTATAGCCACCCCAGTGGTAATCAACTTGCGCGCCTCTTTGCCTTTCACTTTCCAGTCCTGAGTTTGATCCTTGGTGATCAACTCTTTTGGGCATTTTTTATTTTCAGTTGTAAGTGACTTATTTTTCCTCTTTCCTTCCATTTCCTCATGCGCGCGTGCCTTGTGTCTTGGTGGATGCTTGTTGTGTTTGTAAACACAAGGGCATGGGTTCAATCCCTACCCATGCCCCTTTTATTTTTATGTGCTTGTTATTTTATTTTCATAAAAAACTTTGAACTTAAAAAATTCATAACTTATTCATTGTTTATCATTTTTAACCCGTTCTTTTTGCAACTTGCTCATGGTGATGTCTAGTTTCATTTGATGAAATAATATCTCAAATTTCTTGTTTTTTTACAATGCCTTTTTGACCGCTTATAAGTTGGTTCATTTTTAGGATCGTCACCTTGCGTCTTGATGAATTTCTTTTATGCCGTGCTTGACTTATCTCGTAATATTTGATTATGATTGACCCCTTTGTGCTTGTTAACATATCAAAGCTCTGTTTTCTTTTGGTTATCACCATGAAATTACATTGTTTTCCTCCTAAAAAACCTCGGTCCCGTACCGAATTCATTTTTATAAATATCTTCAGTCATAAGAATCATTTTCTCTTTGTATTGAATTATATCAAGAAAGGATTAAGTGTAGACTATAGTGTGAGTGGTCTTGATACTCATCTTTCAATACGAAGACGCAACTTTATCCATCACTTATCTCTTTCACTACCTCTCATTTTCACAACTTCCTTCCGAAACCTTTATGAGCTAAAACCTCGGTCCCGCACCGAGTGCATTTTCAAACTCATTTTTGTAACAAAACTTTAATGGTCGTGGAGTGGTTAGGCATAAGCCTTCTCCAATCCCGAGTGCTGACATTTACCATAGGGTTCTTCGTTGCAAAATCACTTACCATTCAAAACAAAAAATACTTTAATAAGAGAATGAAGTTATCTTTGTGTTGAATTAAGGATTGAGTGTAGACTTCTTCCTCTTCGAGTGTTGAGATACTCATTGTAGTGTGTGTGGTCTTGACGCTTGTCTTTCAATACGAAGACGCTACATTCGCCACACCATTTTAATAACAAAAACTTTGAGATGAAGAATTGGGTACTACCCGTAGGGGTTACTATCCGAGGACTTATCTCGCCCCCTAAAAACAACCCACAAATCAAACGTGACATCTTGCCTCGCGTGGTGAAAACTAATCAATCTTTCAAAAGGATATGCTACATCCGTTCTACCGCAAATAGGTAACGCTTAAGTCTCCTCACATGCGAGCAGCAAAACACCTAAATTGCTAGAATGCGCACGATAGCAGTGTCTACCAAAACTCACCCACAAACCATAGGCCGAACTACGGCTGCTCTGATTCTTTACTTCTTTTAAGTAAAGATACGTAGGCACAAGGACCACAATCCTTGCCGAGCACATTCCCCCATATTTGTAGTTCCCCGAACTACGTCGACTCTGACTTTCTCACATCTATTGAGAATATGTAGGCATAATACTGCGAAGTCCTACCGAGTCTGTTCTTTCTCTCTTCTTCCCCGTTATACCTCCCTTCTTAGTTTATAAACCCTCTTTCTTTACCCTTTGGAAAACACTTTTATAGAATAATACTTAAGCAGATATAATCACACATCGACAAGCAAATGGTTCCCATCGAGTACGATGGATGCGAGGGGTGCTAAGACCTTCCCCTCGCATAACCGGCTTCCGAACCCATTCTTGGTTGCGAGACCATCTTATCCTTCCATTTCTTTAGGTTTTCTAGATATTTTCCTTTCCCCTCATGGGATAAATAAAGTTCGGTGGCGACTCTTCTGTCCTTTCTTTTTTACCTCCCCGTCGTTGCGCGATGCATTTTTAGAGTAGCGACAGCTGGCGACTCTGCTGAGGACTGCCCTAGCAAGCCAAACCTAATTTGCTTGTTGCATGTGTGATTTATCTGTTTTTTATTTTATTTATTTTTTGTTTTGTTGAGTTTTCTAACCTGTTGGGTGTATTGGGATGGTTTGTAAGGATAAAGCTTTCTACCCGAGCTTTCTAGTATACACTAAGATTAGGAGGTGGTTTCTTTCTGATTTGCGAGACTTAGGACTTGTTGAGTTGGATCGAATCCCACCGCTCAGATGAGACCCCTTTGGGATAATTATGTCTTATGAGTAGTCGTAGTGGCATTTTATTCCAACTTGGGAGTCTGCGATTCTGAGGACCTTTTAGAACCTTATTCCAAGGGTCGCTAAAACATAACTCTATGTTCATCCTTTGAAAGGATTACCGTCTTACGAGTAGTTGTTCTGATGGGAAACTTTTGAGGGTTAGTACATGGGACTTTGTTTAAAACCTTTGGGATAACCTCTCTAAACCAGTAGATTACCCACCCGATGGGAGATATGCCTTTTGTGTTGTTTTGCAGGACCTATGACTTTGATCTCGCTTTTTGTTCTTTATCATATGTATTCATAAAACATTGCATTGCATAGCATTTTTGCATATCAAGAGACTTAAGAGACTATGATTATCTCAAGTATTGGTGAACACAATGACTGATCAAAAAAAGAGATGCACAAATTCCATCAAGTTTAGGGAACCAAAGTTGGAATTGATCCAAGACATTCTGATTGACGTGCCAAAGGCTATCAAGATCAACGTTTAGGGGAAGTATGGGAAATTGCTTGATCTCCTCCATTCAAAGGTCGATACTTGGGCTTTGTTCGCTATGGCACAGTTCTATGATGCGCCTCTCAGATGTTTCACTTTCCAAAACTATCAGTTGGCCCCTACTCTTGAGGAATATTCTCACATTTTGAATATCAAGATTAAGGATCAACCTATCTACACCGGCTTGGAAGAAGAACCAAAGCCTCCTGCCATCGCTCTTACTCTTCGTATGACCAAAGAGGAGGTCAGAGAAGGACTAATCAATAAGGGAGGGGTTCAAGGCTTTCCTTTGAAATTTCTGCTAGATAAAGTTGCTTTGTACAAGACTGTAGGATATTGGGAAAGGTTTGGTATTGTTGTTGCTCTAATGATTTATGGGATTGTCCTCTTTTCAAATGTAGACAATTTCATAGACATCACTGCTATCATTCTCTTCATGCAAAAGAATCTTATCCCTACCCTCCTCGCTGATGTCTACCACTCAATTCATTGGAGAAGTTAAAAGAGGACTGGAATGATTCAATGTTGTTCTCACCTATTACTCAAATGGTACACCTTCCATCTATCGAAGAGAGGACCGTTCGTGGAAAACAAGAAGGAGCTGAAGTGGTCTCAGCGCATTATGTCTCTAGAAGCCAGTGATATTGCTTGGTATTCTCAAGAGTACTACGATGTGGAGATTATCTTTAGTTGTGGGGAGTTCGGTAATGTACCTCTACTCAGTAGGGTTGTTGCATCAACTACAACCCAGTCATGTCATTGCGCTAGTTGGGCTATGTTATGGAAGATGAACCCGAAGCAGAGAAAGTTCAAGGCTTCTTTTTGCCAGCCACAACAAAATATCTTGCATTTTCCAGGAAGATTGCTAAAGCATAGGCCAAGATTCATACAAAATAGAGGAAAGACTTGAAGGCAAAGAATTGTGTGGCTAAAGAACCATACAACCAATGGTTGTTAGCCAGAGTCGCTGCAAGATTGTTACCTTTTCCCTCAGAACCATCTATGCGAGAAGGACCTCCTACTCCCACCCATGTATCTATAGAAGAGTATGAGAAACTGAAGTTAATGGTAGAAAGGTTGACTAAAGAAAATCAGAAACTCGAGGCTGAAACTCACCAAGAAAAAGTGGAGAATGGCCAGTACAAAAGGAAGGTAGAGTTTGAACAAGACCGAGCGGCTGAGAATAACAAGAAATTGAAGTTAGAAACAGACCTGAGAATCAAGTACCAGCAAGGTTTCGAAGGGGCTGATACATCATTAACAACTCTTCGACAACGCCTAAAGGATACCAATGCTTCTTGTGATCGAGCATGGCATTTCTTTGAATTAGCTTCTACTGAAAAGAAGGAGACAAGAGAGAATCTTGAAGCTGATATTGAGGACCTTGAAAAGCAACTAAGAAATGCCTTGACCCTAGTGGAAAACGAGCGACAACTCAAGGAGGGAGCATTAAGGGCTTCATATGTCACTCCTGACATGTGGAACGACAAATGTTTGGAATTAGAGACCGCTCGAGAAACAGCTACTCTATGGAGGAATCGTTTCGACGCCTTGCAAAGGGATAGTGCACAATGGCTCGAGAAAGAGGCTCAGCTCAATGAATTTTTGGACACCCATGTGGATTCTATTTGTTACTACCAGTCGACTCTAGACACGTGTCGCACTAGGTATAACAATCTGGTGGAGCATTGCAATCTCATGATTCAAGATATCCCATGGAGGTTGGAAAGCGCAATTCAAGTTTTGGAAGGAAATGATATCCCTCCTTCTATTCACCACTTTATCCAACTCTGCGACCAAATGGTTAGAAGATTCATGTTCGAGACAAAAAAGCTTGAAGAACGTCTCCGAAAGAGAGAGTTTTAGTTATTCAGTATTTTTCTTGTAACAAGAATTGTTATTTTCAACTTATTCAACAATCGTTTGTATTGAGTTTTCCCTCAAGATTAATGAAAGTTTGCTTTTTGGTCTAATTTGTGCATTTCTTTATTATTCAATCATAGTTCTATAATACCGATGATAATTATAAAACTCGAAAGTCTCTTGAACATTGCATACGTTTTGCGCATCATTCTCTTTTGCATTCCCTAAAACCAGACCTTACACGCCGCTTACCCTTTCGGAGAGAGAGAGAGGGAGAGAGAGTAAAGCAAGTTGACTTCTCGACATCAGTACAACACAAGGAATAATCAGAAGAGAGTCATGGATCAGCTAGAGAAAGACCAGGCTACTTTGAGGAACGATATGCTAGGTATGAGGATGCAAATGAATCAACTCATGGAGGTGATTCAGAACATGGCCAGAAGTCAAGAAGAGATAATGCAAACAGAAGAGAGGAACGCTAACCAGACTTTGACTGGTGCAGTTCCTAACGCAGATGGCGCAGTTCCAACTCCTACCGACGCCATCCCAACCCCTGTTGGGGCAAATTCTACCTCTGCAAGTGTTGCACCTATCAACACATTCCATCCCCCAGTCAGTACAACTCATCCTCATGGTACCACGATTCCACCGATAGTAACTGTATGATGATCATGAAGGCTTCTACAAAAATTCAGGTGAAGCATATGCGCCACATACCGCTGAATTAGAGAAGAGGTTTAATGCTTTACAAGAAATAGTGAAGTCACTGCAAGGCCCCGATGTTTTGGGACTAGATGCCGCTGAAATATGTCTTGTACCCGAAGTTAAGATACCTCCAAATTTTGTGATCCCAACCTTCGAGAAATACAAGGGTAACAGTTGTCCTAGGACCCATATAAGGTCTTACTGCAGGAAGATGGCCACATATTCCGATGACGAGAAGTTGTTAATCTATTTCTTTCAAGATAGTTTAACAGAGGCTTCTTTGGAATGGTACATGCACCTTGAACGATCCAATGTGAAAAGCTGGAAGGAGTTAGCAGACGCTTTTGTGAGACAGTATCAATACAACACTGACATGGCTCCAAACCGGATGCAGCTTCAGAATTTAATCCAGATACCAAATGAATCGTTCAAAGGCTTTGCTCAGGGGTGGAGGGGAGTAGCTGCAAGAGTACAACCCCCGTTGATAGAGAAAGAGCTGACAGACCTCTTCATGGGCACACTGCAAGGATCGATCCTTGAGCGACTAGCATCTACAACCTCTACAGTATTTTCTGAGCTTGTCACGGCCGGTGAAAGATTTGAGAGTTTTATGAAGGCAGGAAAGATTGAGAATGCTAGCGGATCTTCAAGCGGGTTCAAGAAACCTTATCAGTGTTTCGTTAAGAAGAAAGAAGGTGAAACTAGTGTTGTGTTCGCAGATAGAGGAAGAACTCATCAAGGTTATCACCATGTTGCTGCCGTCGCTCCACAACAACCATTGTCCATTCCAGCAAGCCAACCCGCTGTTCAACAAAACAGACAATAACAACCCTATCAACCAAGACAAAATCAGTACCAAGGTCAACAAAGGCTGAGGAGACCAGAAAGAAAATTCAATCTAATTCCGTCAACTTACGCCTGATTACTACCGTTTTTGTTAAAAGGATGCCTTGTTCAGCTCAGGGAAATGAGGAATCCCCCAGAGGTTCTCCCTTTTGGCTATGACGCCAATGGCAAATGTGAGTTCCATTCTGGCGCCCCATGCCATAACATTGAAAATTGCAAGACTCTGAAGCACATTGTACAAGATCTTATCGATTCAAAAGCAATAAACTTCACTCGAAATACTCCAAACATCAAAACCAATCCAATGCCGGCTCATCACTCAACAAACATGATTGAAGACTCAAAGGGGATCCGATTAATTTCGGATATTGACAAATTGAGAACTCCTCTTTCCACTATTAAGGAGCAACTCCTGTTGAAGAACATTTATCCAGGATGTTCAACTGGCTGCCATGTTTGTTTGGGCGGATCTCAAGGATGCACTGAGTTGAAGAAAGGCATCCAAAGCCTGATTGATCAAGTTGTATTAGTAGCAGAACAACTGTCAAAATTTGAAGAAGTTGCTACTCTGGAAATTCCATTTGAAACATTGAAGATACCATATGATGATGGGTATGAGTTGTGGATTCCTTCGGATAATTTGACTCATACACCATTGACCATATCGTGCGATGAGGAAGAATGGGACAACATGTATGGACAGATCTCTATCCCACTACAAATCCCATATGATCTAGTTGAGATACCTATGTCTCCACCATCAATGAACCAGCTTGTCATTTTGGCCCCAGCTTCGTTTCCATACGAAAGCACTAATGTTGTACCCTGGCTATATGATGAGTCTGTCTTTCTCAACAGACAGAAGATAGGATAAAAGGATGTCTTAGAAGAAAAAAGGATTGTCGAAAACATTGTGGGAACCGGTGGTGTCACTAGAAGTGGTCGAATCTTTTCTCCAACGGTACCACCAGTCAACAGTAGTGACAATACAAGGAAAGATGTTGTCAGACCAAGCACCATTTAACAGGGAAAGTCATCTAAACAAAAAGACGTCCCAAATAATGAAGCAGAGGAGTTTCTAAGAATCATTCAGAAAAGCGATTACAAAGTGATTGACCAGCTCAATCAGACTCCCTCGAAGATATCCATGTTGTCATTACTAATGTGTTCGAAAGCCCATCAAGAAGCCCTGTTAAAATTCTTGAAGGTAGCTCACGTGCCAGAGGAGATATCAGTAGTGCATTTGAAGAGGTGGTGGGGAATATAGCATCAGGTCATATTTTGGGCTTTAATGATAATGAATTACCTCCCGAGGGTAAGAATCATAACAAATCCTTACACATTACTATCGAATGTGTGGATGTCGTATTTTCTAGAGTACTTATTGATACTGGATCATCGCTGAATGTGTTGCCCAAGAGCTCGTTGTGTAAGCTGTCAATTGAAGGACTTGTGATGAAGCCAAGTCAGACTATTGTAAAAGCTTTTGATGGAGCTAAGAGAACCGTGGTAGGAGAGGTGGATCTCCTGATTAAGATTGGACCTCATACTTTCATCATTACATTTTATGTAATGGACATATATCCCGCTTATAGTTGCCTTCTTGGTCGTCCGTGGATTCATTCCGCAGGTGCTGTAACTTCAACTTTGCATCAAAAGATCAAATTTATGATTAACAATCAGATGGTCATCATCGAAGGGGAAGAAGATGTTCTTGTGAGCCAGCTGGCTTCTTTCCGCTATGTGGAAGTAGGAGGTGAAGTGCATGAGACCCCGTTTCAAGCCTTTGAAGTGATCAATGTTCAAATGATTTACGAAAAGCCAACATCTTCAATAGTGACTTGGAAGGACGCGAGAACAGTGATAGAGGAAGGACATTTGCGAGGATGGAGCAGAGTGTTGGAATTGCCGGTTAACAAAAATGGAGTTGGTCTAGGTTACAAGCAGAAGAATGCAACTGATAGAGGCAAGGGGCTTGCAACTCCGTTGGTTTTTACTAGTGGGGGCCACCTTGTCGATGGTCAAGTCATGTTTTTGGAAACTGAAGCCGAAGATCATGAAGAGCTGTGCATGGTGTATCCTAGGGTGCCTAATTAAACTTTAAACAAGTGGAGAGTCGTCGAAATCCCTGAAGTTACCCTAGTAGACGAGTAATTCCCTGTTTTTATTTTACCAAAAAAATCTTATGCTCTGCCCAAAGCATATGGATCATGTTGTAGGGCTTTTGGCTTTTACAAGCACAACTTATCATCAATAAATAAACTTTCGCATCCATTTTACGCTCTCTTTCTTTCACTTTTACTTTTTGCACATAAAATTGTTTTTGAAAGGCAATGTTCTGTTTTGTTCTCTTTCTTTCATCTTTTCTTAAAAGCATGAAGTCATTCATCATGCAGATCATCCTCTGTTCCTGTCAATAACGACCCCGCTATGGTCCGATATGATTTGATAGCCTGATCTACCAAGCCGACGAAGACTACGAGGAAGATTGTGATCTCCTAGAAGAACTAGCTAGATTGCTAAAGCAAGAGTCAAAGGTCATTCAACCGTATCAAGAAGAGGTCAAAATCATCAACATGGGAACTGAAGAGGACGTCAAGGAAATCAAGATAGGTGCAGCTTTGGAGTCAGAGATTAAGACGAAGCTAGTCATTTTGCCTCGAGAGTATGTTGACGTATTTGCTTGGTCCTACAAAGATATGCCTGGTCTGGATGAAGATATTGTGGTGCACAAGTTACCCCTCAAAGAAGGTTTCCTGCCGGTGAAGCAAAAGTTGAGAAGAACGAAGCTAGAAATGTCCTTCAAGATCAAAGAAGAGGTGCAGAAGCAACTAAACGCTGGTTTTCTGGCAGTATCCAGCTATCCGTAATGGGTAGTGAATATTGTACCAGTACCAAAGAAGGATGGGAAGGTGCAAATGTGTGTCGATTACAAATACCTCAACAAAGCAAGTCCAAAAGATGACTTCTGTAACACTCATTTTAATTATTTAGTCATTTTATTACTATTTTAATTATTATATGTTGGTGTGCCCTTTGGTTGGGGTGTGTTTGATGATGATTGGTGGGTGTCCCTGATATGGGAGGATTATTGGTGGTGAATTGGTGTGAATATAATAATAAAATAAATAGTAGTAATATGGTGGTATTATTATTATTATTATTATTATTATTATTATTATTATTATTATTATTATTATTAATTGTAGTAATATTATTAATATTGGAGAATATTATTATTATTAATATTATTACTATTATTATAACTATTAGTGAGAGAATATTATTATGATTATTATTATTATTATTATTATTATTATTAATATTATTGGTGGAGTATTATTACTATTATTATTAGTTTATTAATATGGGTGAAATAATATTATTAATATTGCTATGTGTATTATTATTATTATAATGATTATTATAATTATTATTATTAGTAATATTATTTTTATTATTATTATTGGGATTAGAATTAAAAGAAAATAGAAGTGGAAGGGGTTATTAGGGATAGGAAGGAAGTAAGTTGAGAAGTCACGATAGATAGAACGTGAGAAGAGGAAATTGAGAGAAGAGCGAAGAACAGAGAAGAAGAGGAAAGGTCAGAATTGGCCAATCTTGGAGGAATTTGTCACCGATCAGAACAATTATCCAGGTAAGGGGGGAGAAACTGATTGGGATTGGTTATATACATGAATTGGGTAGAGGGGATTCCTTAACCCCGTAGGAATTTATCGTTATATAAAGTTTTATATTGGCATGCTATGATTATTGTTGATGTTGTGGGATTGATGAATGCTGATGATGCAATTTGGTGTATATATATATATATATGGTGATGATAGTAACTGGAATGTTGATCCATTTTGTGGGATTGTTGATGTTACTGTAGTATTGATCCATTTTGTTGGATTGTTGATGTTACTGTAGTGTTGATAGTAACTAGGAATATAAAGTTGATGAGATTCTGTGTTGTTACCGTAGTGTTGGCAATGACCATGATTATAGCTTTGGGAAAGTTATGTGTTGTTTCCCTATAGTGTTGTTAACGACTATGGTTAGGACCTTGGTGAGATTCAGAGTGACTCTGAAGTGTCGGTAATGTACCGTAATGTCGATTTTAGAGTAGAAATTATAGGATAATTGGTAAGTATAATATCTATTGGCATGTTTGTGATTGTGGATTGATGTTGATGAATTGTTGATTTTGGTGTATAGGCTGAGGTGTTGGTTTAGGGAGGTTCTGAGTAACCTCAGAGACTTTTGGTGAGATGTCTAAATTGGTCCCATAGTAAGAATTAGAAAATGATCGGTTTGAACTAGGTGCACTGTTGATACTAATTATAGAATGAGAGTTGGAGTTAGAATGTTAGGCTTGAATTTGACTCTGGTAGCAATGCAAAGCAGTGGGAATTTTGGTGTATCGCAGCATTTGCTGGGCTTCGCCTGGCGAGTGTTGGCGAAGCTTCGCCTGGCGAATGGTGGCGAGGGTTCGTCTGGCGAGTAGTGGCGAGTGGGAGCGAGTAATTCTGAATTAAATCCCAGAATGAAAGGGTAGGAAGTTCGCCTGGCGAGTGTGGCCAGCGAAGGTTCGCCTGGCGAATGATTCCTTCGCCTGGCGAATGCACGATAGTGGAATGGGGCTTCGCCAGCATGCTCGTCTGGCGAAGGTTGGCGAGCATTCGCTGCGGGGCTTCGCCTGGCAAATGGGCCAACGAGCATAGCAGCAGAATGCGACTTTTTGTGATGTTTGGCCTTGAGCTTTGGTCTTGTGTGATCCCTTTGGCCATGCCGAAGTATGAGAATTGTGATGGTAGGATTTAAGGTGTGTACTTGGTGATAGTACGTGATTCCCTTAATACTTTATTTAAGTGGATAGTTAGTTGGTGTATCCCCGGGTGGTGGGATGTGTTTATATTTGGTGTTAGAGTGTGAAATTTCTCACTATCTGATTTGATTTATATGGTGTTGGTGTGTAATATATCTATACATATACGCATGATGTATGATGATATGATCAGAAGGATCGTATGCACTTTGTGTGCCTGAATATAATAGTTGTGCATTGGTGTTGTGCATATCATGGTGTTTTGGTGGGATGAATCATATCTCAGGAGGAGCGTAAGTGATTCATCCGTACTCCTTCGTGGAGAATGGTGGGGGATAGATCATATCTAAGCAGGAGCGTAAGTGATCTGTCCAAGGTTCGATTGAATGAACCAATGAGTCGGTACCGCATGCATGGTGTTGTGTGGCATATTGCATTATTATATGTTATATGGATGTTTGAACAGTAGGTTCGTGATTGGTGTTGATGGGGTGAATATTGGTGTGTTTTACTACCTTTATTGCATGTATTAAATGACCGGTATATTTTTATCATGTTTTCTCACCCCTTTGTTGTTGTTGTGGTCTGTGCTTCCTCGGAAGTACAGATAATCCTGGTACATAGATAGCTTGGATAGCGGTGTGCAAGTCGAGTCTTAGGATGCTCTGATACGTAACACGGGATATGGGTGTTTTATTTTTTTATGTTAAACTTGTTGAAAATCCTGTGACGTATCACATTTTGGTGAATTATAATAATAAAGATTTTATGTAAATCTGGAGGATGGCCGAGAATGTTGGAATAATAATTTCCGCTGTATTATTTTGAAAATAATGAATAAAGTATTTTTGATAACTATTGGTGATGTGATATCCCACTGTTTTTGTGAAAACTCTGATGTTTATTTATAATGTTTATATTTTATTTAATTTGGGAAGTGGGGTGTTACAATTGGTATCAGAGCAGGTCGGTCCGTCCGGCCAATGTTGTCTAGTGTTGTTGTTCCATGGTATGTGACATGTGTGTAAAAACACTGTCGGTACATGTTGTTGTTTAAACTTTGTCGGTAGAAGTGAAATGATTCCAGTGGGGGAGAAGTTGGTATTTCTTCGGAATGCTGCAGTGTTGTGGCTTTATGTGTTACGCTCTTATAGTTTGGTAAAGATGGTTTATACCTGTTGCACCCCAAAATTTGACCAACAATTATTTATTCACTAAGTGTTTGAAAGTTGATACCTTCATCAGAAAGTTCAAGAGATCCTCAGAGGAATTGGTTGAAACCAGAGTTGTGTGCCTCCTAACTTGAGAGTTGTGAGAGCTCCTCAGATGATTCTGAGACTTTGAGAATGAACTTGAAGCTTTGAGAAAGCCTATGAGATGTCTTGAAAGCCATCATGAAGCCCAGAGAAGTCATTATGCAAGGATTCAGGAGATTCAACCATGAATGGTAGAATTAGGGTTTTGACTGGGTCAACCCTAGGATAACTGAAGATTTGGAGAAGGTTGAGACCTAATCCAAGGGCCATGAGATCATGGAATGATGCATAGAGATGATATGAAGATGATTCCTAGACCAACTCATCATGATTGAGGGGTTTGAGAAGTTTCAAGTTAGGGTCTCCAAGGATTGTCAGTGAAAAAACCCTAATTTGACCCCTATCTTCCAGGCAGTTTTAGCTCTAGATGTGAATGATATCTCATCTTCCCCACAACATGAATTTTGTAGAGCTTGTTCTTAGCTTTAATTTGAGTGGTGGAAGTCCTTGATAGGAGTTACAGAGCTCAAGTTATGGTTTTGACAAATTACAGGTCAGCTGAGGTGTGTGAATCTGGGTCCTTGAAAGTCACCCAACTTGCAGACAACTTTTTCCCTAGCAGGATGATTCCTATGATTTCTTGGTCAACATTAATGTTGAAGGGCATCTTCTTAGCTTTAATTTGAGTGGTAGAAGTCCTTGATAGGATTTGTGGAACTCAACTTATGGTTTGAACAAGACAGGGGTATTTTGGTCATTTGTCAGTTATAGGTCATTTTTAAGCAAAGGCCATATCTCCTATTTCCAAGCCTCAAATGGAAAAACTCAAAACATGAAAGTTGTTCAAAATGTGATATTAAGTCTAGAAAGAAGGTCATGAATTGTTGGAAAAGCTCATAGCATGGATTTGCATGATTGGTCAAAAATGAACTAAAAATGGCTTATAAGTTTGAAAAGTTGAATTTGAAAATTGGTTTGGAAGATCCACAAATCCAAAATAGGTCATCCAATATATCATTTTGATTGGAAACATCATTTTGAGAACAATGGTTCAGCCACAATTTTGGTTTAAGGCCTAAAAATGGAGGTTGCTTTGTAAAGTTCTTTCTTGCATATTAAGGCAACTTGGGAAAACTTGAAATAAGTGAACACATTGGTTGTTTTAGCACTCTAATCACCTCTATAACTCATATGGGGAGATTTTGACTTGAAATTAAATGGTGGTAAGGATTATATCATGATATGTCATGAGATATGTGAGAAATCCATAAGTTCATGGCATGAAACTTCTAGAAAGCTCTTAGAAGTTTCCAGCAACTCCTAGATGCTTCCATTATGGTCTATATATTGAGCAGAGATCATTCATGCAAGGGGTTGGTGATGGTTAATGGTAAGTAAGTGCAAAAAGAGCCAAAATATTCCATTTGCAAATTCATAACAAACTCCATTTTCTTCTTCATCTCCACTTGATTCTTCTCCACAAACACACTATTCTGATCATAATCAAGAGTTGCATACCAAGTTAGAGGAAGATCCATGGCATATTGAAGGTGTAATATCCAATTTGCAAGAAGAGCAATTTGATTCCAAACTCGAGATACAAGTGTGATACATCAAAGTTCTTGCAAACAGAATCTCTAGCATCAAGAAAAGGTCCATCCAAGAGAGTCTCAAGCATTGAAGTGGACAGAAACTACACTTACCATCATCAATTTGCAGGTTTGCAAATTCACTCGAACCTCTCTATTTATGCATTTCTAGATCATGTGGTTAGGATAGTTATGATTAGGAACCATTAGGGATGGATCTTGGGAAGTTAGAGTTCATTCTGAGAAGTTTGTAATTTTGACATGAAACTTTAAAGATCAAGAACTAGCTGGTTATTGAGTTTTAATATTAGTGCTTTAGATAAGAATCATCAGTGCCATGAGTAGAACATTTTAGTGCCATGAAATCAAAGAAACCAGAAGTTGGAAGATTGAGTGTAAGCGAGGTTGATGCTATCGGGTTGCTATTTAGGAGATGTTTCAGTGAGAACCAGGACCATAGTCGTGTAGGGCTTGAGAAACTGAGCATTTTTGCTCTTTACAATTTTGTGTTTCGTTGGAAGACGAGAGAGAACCGAGTTGGAGAAGAATTACGTGTGAAGAGCATGATCATGGAGGTTTCGTGAAACCCTAAGGCATAAGGTAGGATACGGGTTAGCCACCGTTGGATGGAAGTGAAAACATTGACTCACCAGGCCAATCGTGCGGCCATGATTTAAAGCGCAAAACGGAGGGAAAACGCAGGTCAAAGCGGTGCGTTTGGTTTAGTGATTGGAATTGGGCTCAGCAGATTATTGCTATATACACACCCCTGTTAGAGCCCAATACCAATAACGCGTGAAATCCCTTCTGTTTACACCCCCCAGCGCATTGGCTTTGTTGTTTGGATTCAGATTAAACCTGGGCCTAGTGCCACATGATATTCGCACCCCACCCCATTCAGCCCATCTTGTATAATAACTAGCGCTTCTTGCTATTTCCACCCCCTCCCCTCATTTTAATTGTTTTGAACTTTAATATTCTAGCAACTTTAAAAATTCATATAAAATTGATAAATAACTCTTTTTTGTTCATTCTTTTTGCTATGTTTAGATAATCTTGTGTAGAAAAATATAAAAATAAAAATGGAATTTTATTTTTAATGTAGAATTTTTAGTGGTATTTTCTTTAATATAGTGTATTTTCTTTCTTTTAGTTGATACCTTATTTTGCAAGAATTGTTTTAGGACTTTCCCTTAGGTCTTTTTAACTCATTTTTTTTTGTGTAATTAGATATTGAACCATAGTTCCCCATAGGATTTAATTCTTGATTTTTAGATTAAATTTTGATTAGTTTAATTAGGGTAGCATTAGGGTATCCTAATTAGGGTTTAGGTTGTGCATAGGTAAGGAGATTCATTTTCTTTAAATAGTTTTGTAGATGCATATGTAGATGTTATGGATAGATGTTATGGATAGATCCTAATTAGGGTATCCTAATTATTGATTTTTGGGTAGAGGCATATGTAGATGTTATGGATAGATGTTGAGGACCCTTGTGAATAATTGTTAGATTTTTCCCCATTGGTTTGGTATTTTTAGGTATTTTCTGAAGTTGCCTATTGATCTTGTCTGTTTTGTGGTTATCTGTTCATCTCTGGGGTTTATTTTGGGGAATTGGTTATGGGGCTTAGTTTGTTTTGAAGACCTTGTTGGAGAGCATCATGAAGAGAAGATTGTAGATCAAGACTCAGAGACCCAGAGCTTGGCTTGTTTCCTGTCTGTGAGGTTTGAGATCCTGAAGTTTGAAGGAAGTTCATGGTACTTTCCTGAGGAAGGCACTATGAATGACTTTCATTCTTTCTTCTCACCTCTTTCTTAAGTATCCAATGATGTTGGAGCCAACTTGTGAGTTTAATTTCTCCTGAGGAGGAATGTAAACTGATCACATGTTGTTGAGCCACATGGGATACAACTCCTAAGTGGAAGCCTCCTAGTACTTTCCTGAGGAAGGTCCTATGGGTCTATTCACTTAGTTCCATTAGTTTGTCTAGGATTTCTCAAGTATCCAATGATGTTGGAGCCAACTTGTGAGTTTAATTTCTCCTGAGGAGGAATGTAAACTGATCACAGTTGTTGAGCCACATAGGATATAACTCCTAAGTGGAAGCCTCCTAGTACTTTCCTGAGGAAGGTCCTATGAGTCTGTTCATTTAGTTCCACTAGTTCAGATAGGATTTCCTAAATATCCAGTGATGTTGGAGCCTGCTTGTGAGTTTAATTTCTCCTGAGGAGGAATATAAACTGATCACAGTGGTTGAGCCACATAGGGTATGACTCCTGAGTATACACCTCCTAGTGTTTTCCTGAGGAAGACACTATGGGTCTGCTTGCTTAGCTCCCTTTCTTTGGTAAGCTTGTTCTGAAGCTTGAAGACTGGGATTGATTTCTTTGGGATAGGTTTTGCTTTAGGGATTTGCTTAGATTTGATTAGATTCTGTGTTAGGGTTAGAGTAGATATAGATTCTTTCTTTCTCCAGCATGTATTTGGTTTGCCTGATGGCGCTTCATTTCTTTTATCTGTTATTGCTTGATAGCATGTGGTTTATCTTCAGTATGATTACTGTTATTTCATGACTGGCTTGAGGTTGAGACGAGCTTGTGGAGGCTGAAGCCCCACACACATTTCCTCCCTCACTTGCATTGCATGCATTTTACTGTTTAAGCTGATGCTTTGTCTGTTTTGGTGTATCATTGACATGATCCCTTAGGACTCTCATTTCCTTTGATAAGGATTTGATGATAGACTTTTAGGTTGAAACCTATGCATGACAACATCTAGGAGTTCCTTGTTCAAACCTCAACCATAGGATGAATCCATGGCATGATAACAGTAGGACTTGATAGTCTCCCTCCTAGTTGGGCCTGTTCTCTTCTCATCTCGAAGCAGTTTAAGATACAGTAATCATGAATGATTTCTTTCGTACGCTACGAGCCTTAAGCCATCTGAGGATGGATGTTTAGTATGGTACCCTTTGGGTGACATGCGACGCATTCACTCTCAGGTCATAGTCTCTAGTGCGGTTGAAATCGCAAACACAATAAAAAACACTTCTTTTAGGAGATAACCCGTAGTTTCCCGAACTACGTTTGCTCTGATCTTTCATACCAGATGAAAGTACGTAGGCATAGGATGCGATATCCTAGCGAGCAACCTTCCCCTTTCACCCGTAGTTAGCCGAACTACGTTGACTCTGATTTCTCGTTCCAGACGGGAATACGTAGGCATAAAGTGCGATGCTTTGCCGAGTCATTTTTCTTTTCTTTTTCAGCCAGCCTTGATAGGTAGATAGATTATAACCAACCCGTCCAAGTAAACAAACAAGCGAGGATCCCGTCGAGTACGACGGACGTGAGGGGTGCTAATACCTTCCCCTTGCGTAACCGACTCCCGAACCCAGACAATGGTTGCGATGACCTTGTCTTACCCTTTTTCGTCAGGTTTTTCCGATCGTTTCCTTTCCCGCTCTGAGGGATAAATAACGAAAGGTGGCGACTCTTCTGTCATGCCGGCACCTTATTTTCGCGCAAGCGACAGCTGGCGACTCTGCTGGGGACCGAACCCAGAATCTCTGGTTCTCCGGTTCCCTATGAGAGTCAATCCTATCGTTTGTGTGTTTGCTTGTTGGGTTGCATTTATTTATCGCATTTTTACTTCCCGCATTTTACTTCCTGCACTTTACTTCCCGCTTCTTTATTTCTCGCATTTTATTTCCAGTTCGATATGATTATCTGTGCTGCTGTGGGAGAGGGATGTTACTGTGAGTGAAAAGCCGGACCTGGGCTTGAGTACACACCTAGATATAGTTGCGGAGAAGTAGTAGACGAACCTGTCTGCTGAGCAGGCACAGTTCCCTACGAAAATCTGCGCTCAGACGAGATTCTTGCAGAGGTGCTCCTTTCCGGTCCTGAGGATCTGAGGGGAGTCCAGACGTGAGGATTGTCGACTCTGGGGACCGATCATTTGGAAGTCAGCTAAGTGAGGCCTCTTCATGGCTTGATGATGCCACTCCTTCTGGGAATCGTATCGTCACTCATGAAAGTCTATGACGCTGATGACCGCATAGGATGCCGTACCTTTTGTCCGTGGATTAGGTCCATACCTGTGAGTGGGGTTGGGATATTGCAGGAAACTTTGACCTCCAGAATACCTGGTTTTCTTGACAGTGAATCAGTTATGTTGGGTTCTCAGTTGCAGATATGTTCTTGATAGAGCAAGGGTTGATCAGAGGATCTTATCATCGGGTGTTTGTCTGTTCTTGATAGAGCAGGCTTTGATCAGTGTATTATCGCCAGAGGTTTGTTCCGGATAGAGCAGATTTTGAGTGGGGTCTGAAGATCTCATCAGCAGTTGTTATTTGTTCTTGATAGGGCAGATTTTGAGTGGGGTCTGAAGATCTCATCAGCAGCTGTGTGTTTGTTCCCGACAGGGCAGATTTTTGATTTAGGGTCTGAAGACTTCATCGACAGATGTTACTTGATCTTGCATCCGGGGTCTTTATTATCAGGCCTTCGTTCTTGTCAGAGCAGGGTTTTGGTCTCGATCCTATCAGATGGTTATTCTCAGCAGATCGGATCAGTGGTCCTACACCGGGGTTTCCTTCTCATCAGTGACTGTTGACTCCGAATCTCCACAGCAGCCACCTGGATATATTGTTGCATGCCTGCATTTTGCATTAGCTTGCATAATCATTCGCATTCCATCGGCGTGTGTCTGTGACAGGTACCGTTTCCCCGATCCAGGGTCTCTCGCCTCTTATTGTGTTACTGCAGCCTCTCTCAGGAAGACTGTTGCGTACGAGTTTTCGGTCCTTGATGTGTCGAATCTGACTATTGCTATATGAGGTTACTATTTCCATGATTGGGCCCAGATTCCCCTCCTTGTTATTGTCAGCACCGGTGCTAAGGCGCCAGGATCGGGGGGAAATCTCTCAAGCACACAGACACACGCATGCATCTGCATAAAGCATTTTGCATGACATACATTCTGTTGCCTTTCCTAACCTTTAATCTTGGCAGGTTTTTCAGGTACTCAGGTTCCGAGCTGCTTTCGATCTCCAGGATTGATCAAAGACTCATCCACCGCTACTCAACTCGCGCTAATCAGACAAGGATAATGGACCAGGTACAGTCAGATGTTCAAGAGCTTCGTGAACGGATGGATCGTTTTATGGAGCTGATGCAAGTAGTTGCGAATGGGCAAGACCAGCTTCGTACTTTGGTTCAACCTCTCATCTCCAGGGTTGACAGTAATGGGATACTTCACGGTGGGGTTGTGCCCACTCCTCCTCCAGGGGATACTCCACAGAACGTTGTTCCTGCTGTCGGGGGCAACGGCAGTGCTAACGGCAATCTGATGACCAATCTCGGACTCAATGCGGCAGGCGCCGGCAATGGTAGTTTGGGAGCCAATGTTAACATAGGGCCGGTCAACGGCAATGTTGGTGCAGGAAATCTGGTGGTGCCTCAACCGTGGCTGGAGGACCATCAGGATGACATATTCTCTCAGAGAGGTGTAGAGGCAGAGTTGACTGCTGAAGCTCGACTCAGGTTCAAGGCGCTGGAAGACAAGATGAGAGACATAGAAAATCAGAACACATTGGGCGTTGACATGTCCAAACTCGGGTTGATTGCTGACTTTAAAGTACCTCACAAGTTCAAGGTGCCTACCTTTGAGAAGTATAAGGGTACTACTTGTCCCCGGGTCCACCTCCGATCTTATTATAGAAAGATGTCCGCCTATTCTGACGATGAGAAGCTGCTGATGCACTTCTTTCAGGATAGTCTTTCTGGTCCATCGCTCGAATGGTATATGAGTTTGGAGCCCGCTGCTGTGCGCACCTGGAAAGATCTTGCAGAAGCGTTTGTTATCCACTATCAATATAATAGCGACTTGGCTCCCAACCGAGTTCAGCTTCAGAATCTCTCACAGCGGAACAATGAAAGCTTCAAAGAGTACGCCCAGCGGTGACGTGAATTGGCTGCTCGGGTTCAACCACCGATGGTTGAGCGTGAGTTGGTGCAAATGTTCGTGGCTACCCTTCCTGGAATCTATTATGAAAAGCTGGTCCGTGGCATGTCGGGAACATTCTCGGCTCTCATCACTCTGGGCGAGCATGTTGAGAACGGTATAAAGATTGGAAAAATTCAGGGCGAATCATCCTCAGCTGGAGGAGGTAGTAAGAAACCCTATACTGGCAAGCGTCGAGAGGGAGATGCCAGTGCTGTCACTAATGCTCGGAGAAAGGGCAAGGGCCCTCAGCCTCAGATTGCTAGCATAAACATCCCAACTGCTCCCCCACAGCCGCAGCAGCAGCTCCAGCAGGAGAATAATCAGGGGTATAGAAGATATCAGAATCGGGGTCCCCTGGCAAGCCGTCATTTGGAAACTCCACCTATGTCGTATGCACAGCTTTTGCAAACGTTGCTTCAGCTCCAATTGGTTCACAAGAGGACAATGGCTCCCTTAACAGGGGCACCACCACCGGGGTATGATGCCAATGCTACTTGTGAGTTCCATACTGGGGCACCAGGCCATACGATTGAGAATTGTAAAGCTTTTAAGCACAAAGTCCAGGACTTGGTGGACGCCAAGGTTATCAACTTTTCTGACAATGTGCCCAACGTTACCAAAAACCCGATGCCTCATCATAAGGGAGGCGGAGTGAATGCTGTTATCACTGAGGAGAGTTCAGACTTGCTGACTGATGTCAAAGATTTGAAGACGCCGTTGAGTTTTGTCAAGGCTAAGTTGCTGAAGAAGGGCTTCTTTCCTGGATGTGGAGAATTATGTATGGCTTGTGCTACACTTCCTGATGGGTGTGAGCAGCTGATCGAAGGTATCCAAAGTCTGATGTCCGAGGGTATTTTGCAATTCAGCCGGAGCATTGAAAGTGCATCAGGGGAAGTCATGCTGAAGCAGGCAGACGAAGTTGCTACCATTACTATTCCTCGTCACCCTATTACTATTTCTGCGCCCCGTCCGCCTACCATCACCATCACCAGGGCCGGACCAATCCCATTCGAGAGCACCAATGCCGTTCCATGGCATTATGGCGCCGAAGTTTATTGTAATGGTCAGAAGATAGAGCTTGAGCCGTTCGGATCGACTGTGAAGAATCTTACTGAAGTCAGTGGTATCACCAGAAGCGGAAGAGTATTTGCGCCAGCAGAAGTTGCAGCAGAGAAAGTGGTCCGGGCTGACGCTGTGGATAAGGGTAAAGGTAGAGTTGTCGAAGAGGTCCCTGCAGGGGCAGAGAAGGACTTGCTGGTTAAAGATGCTGAAGAGTTCATGCGACTAATCAAGAAGAGTGACTACAAAATTGTAGATCATCTTCATCAGACTCCGTCAAAGATCTCGATTCTTAACTTGTTGCTGTGTTCTGAAGCGCACCGCAACGTGTTACTAAAGGTGTTGAATGCTGCATACGTGCCACAGGAGATATCAGTAAATCAACTCGAGGAAGTGGTAGCCCATGTCAATGCTGGTAATGGACTGGGGTTTACAGATCTGGAGCTGACTCCTAAGGGAAGAGATCACAACAACGCCTTGCACGTCTCAATAGAGTGCAGAGGCACGATTACGTCACATGTCCTGGTGGATACGGGTTCCTCGCTTAACGTGCTTCCGAAAAAGGCACTGATGAAGTTGGATACCCGTGGATTGCTATGCACGCCCAGCGACCTGGTCGTGAAAGCCTTTGATGGGACCAAGCGCCACGTCTTTGGAGAGTTGACCCTGCCAATTCAAGTTGGTCCAGAGACGTTCAATACGGTTTTCTATATCATGGATATCATGCCCGCCTATAGTTGCCTCTTAGGTCGGCCGTGGATCCATTCTGCTAGTGCCGTGACGTCCACGCTGCATCAGAAGCTTAAATATGCTGTTGGGGGCAGCATAGTGACCGTCTGTGGTGAAGAGGACATCATGGTAAGCCACCTGTCGTCCTTTAAATACGTTGAAATGGATGGTGAGATCCATGAGACTCTTTGCCAAGCATTTGAAACCGTCAGGGTGAAGGAGGTAGCCCCTGTCGTCGCAGAGAAGCAAGAGATGAGTCTTTCCTCGTTTAAGGAAGCACGGGCCGTTGTCGAAGCCGGTTCCACCTCAGGCTGGGGGCATGTCTTGGATATACCAATCAAACAGGATAAGTTTGGATTGGGGTATTCTCCTGGAGCTGAAGCTTCATCTTCTTCTGGCAGCTCGTCTCGTGGGACAGGGCCGATCCTATTCACCAAGGGGGGAGTAATTTTCGAGAGTATCAACGCTGCGTCGGAGGACAGTGGGGACAGTGATTGCGATCTTGACGCCTGGATTCAACCAAGCAAGCCGGGCGAGCGCCTCCACAACTGGACCATCAAGGAGATTATCAAGCTGACAAGTGAAGAGTAATGATTTGCTTTTTACAATCTTTGTACAACCCTATGTCCTGCCCGGGGCATAGTGGTTTTACTGTCAGGGCCTTGTTGGATTATGTGCATGCATTTTGTTAATAAATAAAAGGCGTTTTCTTCGTAATCAAATATTGTGTTCTCTGTTATTCCTGTTTTATGTTTATTTCAAAAAACAGTAAAATGGCAACGAGGTTCGTGCTAACCTGCATATTCTTGCTTTAAACTTAACCCTTGTTATTGCAGGATCCACGTAACAGACGACATCGACTCTGGACCCTCTACGGCTCACTACGACTTTGATTGCCCGATCTATCAAGCCGAGGATGAGATTGATGAAGACGAAGACCTTCCGGAAGAGTTGGCCCGCTTGTTGAGACAAGAGGAGAAGGTTATTCTGCCTCACGAGGAGGATATTGAGATCATAAATATGGGCTCTGAGGAGCTTATCAGGAATGTCAGAGTAGGGGCTGCGCTGCAGAATGATGTCAAGCATAGACTAGTCGAGATGCTTCGAGAGTATAGTGACGTCTTTGCTTGGTCATATGAAGATATGCCCGGACTCGACACAGATATCGTGGTTCATCGCTTGCCGTTGCGAGAAGATTGCCTTCCAGTCAAGCAGAAGCTTAGGAGGACGAGACCAGACATGGCTGTGAAAATCAAAGAAGAAGTCCAGAAGCAGTTGGACGCAGGATTTCTAGCCGTTACCACTTACCCTCCGTGGGTCGCCAACATAGTACCTGTACTGAAGAAGGACGTTAAGGTACGTATGTGCGTCGATTATCGGGATTTGAATAGGGCGAGCCCTAAGGATGATTTCCCGTTGCCTCATATCGATGTATTGGTCGACAATACAGCCCAGTTTTCCGTGTTTTCATTCATGGATGGCTTCTCCGGTTACAATCAGATTAAGATGGCACCGGAGGACATGGAGAAAACGACGTTTATTACCCCCTGGGCCACGTTCTGCTACAAGGTAATGCCTTTCGGTCTGAAGAACGCAGGGGCCACTTACCAGCGAGCAATGGTAACTTTGTTTCATGATATGATTCATCATGAGATCGAGGTCTATGTTGATGACATGATTGCAAAGTCCCAAACGGAGGAAGAGCATCTGGTCAATTTGTTGAAGCTATTTGAAAGGCTTAGGAAGTTTAGGCTGAGGCTGAATCCTAGCAAGTGCACTTTCGGGGTGCGGTCCGGAAAGCTATTGGGGTTTATCGTTAGTGAGCGAGGTATTGAAGTTGATCCTGCGAAGATAAAAGCTATCCAAGAAATGCCAGCGCCGAAAACAGAAAAAGAAGTTCGTGGTTTCCTGGGCCGAATAAACTACATTGCAAGGTTTATCTCTCAGCTCACGGCCACTTGCGAACCGATGTTCAAGCTGTTAAAGAAAAATCAGGCGATTACTTGGAATGAGGATTGCCAGAAGGCATTCGATAAAATAAAGCAGTATCTTCAAGAACCTCCAATCTTGATACCCCCAGTGGCTGGACGGCCATTAATCATGTACCTGACGGTTCTGGAGAATAGTATGGGGTGTGTTATTGGTCAGCACGACGAGACGGGCAGAAAGGAGCATGCCATTTATTATTTGAGTAAAAAGTTCACTGAGTGTGAATCTCGATACTCGATGCTGGAGAAGACGTGTTGTGCATTAGCTTGGGCTGCCAAACGTCTACGACAGTATATGCTCAACCACACCACTATGCTAATTTCGAAGATGGATCCGATCAAGTATGTCTTCGAGAAGCAGGCTCTTTCGGGCAGGATTTCCAGGTGGCAAATGGTGTTAACAGAATATGATATTCAGTACGTCTCTCAGAAAGCCATTAAGGGAAGCGTATTGTCTGATTACCTTGCCGAACAGCCAATCGAAGACTACCAGCCGATGAAGTTCGAATTCCCTGACGAGGACATTATGTTTCTCAAGGCGAAGGATTGTGATGAGCCATTGCCCGATGAGGGGCCAGATAGGAAGTCTCAGTGGAAGTTAATATTCGACGGAGCGGTTAATTCCTATGGAAGTGGTATCGGGGCTATCATCACGACTCCTCACGGATCCCACATCCCTTTTACTGCGAGACTGACGTTTCCAGTTACCAACAATGAAGCCGAGTACGAAGCATGTATTATGGGTCTAGAAGAGGCAATTGATTTAAGAATCAAGAGTCTAGACATATATGGTGACTCAGCGCTTGTAATCAATCAGATCAAAGGGGAGTGGGAAACTCGTCAAGCGAATTTAGTGCCGTACATGAATTACTCCAGAAGGCTGCTTCCTTTCTTCGACCGAGTAGAGCTTCATCACGTACCCCGGGCTGAAAATCAAATGGCTGATGCTTTAGCCACGCTGACTTCAATGTATAAAGTCAATTATTGGAATGAGGCTCCAAGAATTGTGCTTTCGCGTCTTGATAGACCAGCATTTGTCTTTGCAATCGAGGATGCCACTGACGGCAAGCCATGGTTCCACAACATCCAGACCTTCCTTACGACCAAGGAGTATCCTGCGGGTGCGTCAACCCAGGATAAGAAGACTCTAAGGAGGCTATCTGGAAACTTTTATCTCAATCCTGATGGAGTGCTGTATAAAAGAAACCACGATCTCGTGCTACTCAGATGTGTAGATGAGAAAGAAGCAAGTATGCTCATGGAAGAAGTCCATGAGGGCACATTTGGTACGCACGCCGGCGGGCATGCCATGACGAGAAAGATCCTGAGAGCAGGGTATTACTGGCTGACTATGGAGTCAGATTGCTTCAGATTCGCGAAGAAATGTCATAAATGCCAGATTTATGCTGATAAAGTTCATGTGCCGCCGTGCCCATTAAAGGTCATGTCCTCCCCTTGGCCGTTCTCCATGTGGGGCATCGACATGATAGGCAAGATCGATCCCACTGCATCCAATGGTCATCGTTTTATTTTGGTAGCTATCGACTACTTCACCAAATGGGTGGAGGCAGCCTCGTACGCTAATGTGACCAAGCAGGTGGTAGCTAAGTTCATAAAGAGGGACATCATCTGTCGCTATGGAATTCCCGAGCGGATCATTACTGATAATGGTTCGAATTTGAATAACAAGATGATGAAGGAGCTGTGCCAGAGCTTCAAGATTGAACACCACAACTCATCTCCTTACCGGCCGAAGATGAATGGCGCTGTTGAAGCGGCCAACAAGAACATCAAGAGGATTGTTCAGAAGATGGTTGTGACGTACAAAGATTGGCACGAGATGCTGCCGTTTGCCTTGCACGGTTATCGTACGACGGTGCGTACGTCGACCGGGGCAACTCCTTTCTCCTTGGTATACGGTATGGAAGCTGTCCTACCGTTAGAAGTGGAGATTCCCTCTTTGCGAGTTTTGGTTGATGTGAAACTCGACGAGGCAGAATGGATTACGAATCGCTTGAACCAACTCAGCCTGATGGACGAGAAGAGGTTAGCATCGATTGCATTTGGTCGTCTGTACCAAAGCCGAATGAAGAAAGCTTATGATAAGAAGGTGCGTCCTCGAAGCTTTCAGACGGGTGATCTCGTCCTGAAGAAGATTCTTCCGCCACACTCCGATCACCGGGGCAAATGGACTCCGAATTACGAAGGGCCGTATGTCGTCAGCAAGGTCTTCTCAGGAGGAGCTTTGTTGTTATCCACGATGGATGGTGAAGATTTTGCATCCCCGGTGAACGCGGACGCAGTTAAAAAATACTTTGCTTGAAAGAGACCCGCTGGACAAAAAAGAAAGAGTCCAGGCAAAAAAAGGGGCATCCCGGCGAACCAAAAACAGAATAAAAGGTTCGGGCAAAAATTAGGGATATATTGAAAAATGTACACCCGCGAAGTCGAAAACCTACACTGGGCGGCTTCGGCAAAAAAGGGTATCCCGGTGAACTGAAAACCCGTAAAGGGCGGTTCACGCAAAAGTTAGGGATTTGAATAAGCAAATGACTGCGTTCCGCGTATGGACTTTCATTGTTTAGTGGTTCGGAAGACCTGAGGGCCGTTTATCTGAATCAATCTCTTCCAAAGCTGAAGCGTCGGAGAAGTATCAAAGTCGAGTGGGTCTTAGAGGGATCAACTCATGGTGTTCGTCTACGCCTCGATTGCCGACATTTGTATATACTGATGTATATTTATGTTTTCTTTTTTCGCGGCTGCCTCATTCCAGGAGCTTGCCTCTGTTGTAAAACATTGTTGCCCATTCAGGGGTTCATCATCAATAAAATGCACATTATTCAGCATATTCCGCTTGCCTGTTTAGCATTTATCTATTTTGTTTGCGAATGAAAACGCCGATGTTTTTTTGATAAAATGCGCATACATAAACCTGCGGGCCTAGGCCCATTGATTGTTGAAACAATTAATTAACTGAATATTGTCACGAGATAATAACCTGGATAGGCCCCTTTGAGGAAGGTATCCTGTCTGTTTGTTTGTGTTGTTGCAGGTGTAGCACTTGCCAGAAGATGTGTCGTGCGTATCCCCGAAGCAGGATGAGTCCTCCTTCCCCAGCAGAGTTCAGTAGTCTCTCCTCCGCAGAATCTGAACGCAAATAGTGAGCATTGATATGTCCCCCAGGTAGAGAGGATTCTCTTCCCCAAGCAGATGCATCCTGACGGAACGTCACCTCATCAGCTGAATCAAGCACCGAAGAATGACGTCGTCTTTTCCCCAGCACCGGGTCACGAGTGCAGATTTCAGAGAAGCGTTCGGGTGCCGAAGCTCGTGTTTTCCCCAGTAAAGTCGCCGAAGTAGGACTCTTCCCCAGCACCGGGTCACAAGGGCAGGATTCGCAGGAAGCTATTCTTATGTCGAATTATGTAGTAATTGATGGTGCCAGACTGAGGTCTCCAGCGGAATTGAGATTCCGCACCAGAGCCGTATTCTCTCCTGAGATGGGATGATTCCCTCTTCCCTAGTAGAGCAGTGGAACAGCTGATGTTGTATTCCTCTGCAGAGTTGTACTCTCCCCCGAAGGCAGATGATCCTTTCTTCCCCGGCGAAATTGAAATCCCGCACCAGGGTCGCGCTCTCCAGTGAAGTAGAATGATTTCCCTCCCCGGCTGAGTCCGCAGAAAAGAAGAATCCTTGGAAGTTGATCAGATCATGGTCGATCTTCCCCAGCAGAGCGTGGGGCAGCTAGTGCTGTGTTTTCCCAGAATCGCACTCTCTCCATCGAAGCAGAATGATTTCTCCTTCCTCAGCCGAGTTTGCAGATGTCCAAGAGATCCGAATCCTTGGAAGTTGATCAGATCATGATTGGCTTTTCCCCAGTGGAGTGTTGAGCAGCTGAAGTTGGTTCCCCACAGAATGGTCATCCCCAAAAGAGTTAGTCGAGACGGCCACGCAGGTTATTCTCGCGATTGATATCAGCAGGTCCAAGTTCTCGTAGAGCTTCGTCTCCTGCAGCAGTCAGCTAAAGTTGTTTGCCCTGCAGTAGTCAACCGGAAGATCAATTCCCCAGACGGAGGCCAATTGATACCAGCGTGTCCACGTTCTCCTCAGCAGGATGATTCCTCTACCTGAGTAGTTCTTGTCTCCTTGACAAGAGGATTTCCCCCTCGGCATCTATTTTTGCTGACGGGATCGCATCATTGTGCATGACTGCATAGCATTTAACACTGCATGGCACTTAACGTTGCATAGTATTGTGCATGATTGCACAGCATTTAGCATAAACGCATAGCATTCCCACCGTGTGAGGCATAGCACAGAAGCATGCGCATCATAAGCATGATCTAGGTCATTATCATTCTTGCCTTACAGGTGTTCGGCCGAAGGATCGATCAATCAGGAAGAGTCCTGATATTCTCTCCAACAAGGTCGCTTTCTTGAGATGATTCCCAGGACCCCGGTGTAATTCCCACAGTCGCTCGCTCAAGATGATTTTTGAGATCCCCAGCGAAGTTTTCAGTTCAAAACGACCCTTGAACTCCTCAGCAGGGTTGTTTGCTTAAAGTGATTCTTAATACCTCAGCGCAGGTTCCCGAGTTGTTTGCCTAGGGTGATGCTTGAGCTCCCCAATAGCGTCCCCAGCAAGAATTGCCCAGGAAGATTCCTGGAATACCCAACAGAATGTTTGCTCCAGAAAGGTTATCAGTTCAGGACGATTCTTGAAGATGCCCGACGGATCTGTTTGTTCAAGATGATTCTTGAAGTCCTCAGCAGCGTGATAGGTCTGCTCCAACAATGATGTCTAATCTGAAGATGAATTTCGTAAGCGCCTGAAGGCGATATCATAAGGTTCCTGTGAGTTCAGATTTCCGTGTTGATGAATCAACGGGTGGCTGAAGACAAGGTTCCAGAATTTGTAGATATAACAGAGTGATTCGTGTGGGTCTGAAGACCAAGTCAGTTATCCTGAGATGATGATTGATTGCGATCAAGTGAATGATATTTCTTCTGACCGAAGTCGAAGATGTCTCTCCAGCGGTGATGCGGGGTATTTTGATTGTCCGACGGTGATGTCAGATTTAGTTCTCCAGCGGTGATGCGGGGTATTTTGATTGTCCGACGGTGATGTCAGATTTAGTTCTCCAGCGGTGATGCGGGGTATTTTGATTGTCCGACGGTGATGTCAGATTTAGTTCTCCAGCGGTGATGCGGGGTATTTTGAGTGTCCGACGGTGATGTCAGACTTAGTTCTCCAGCGGTGATGCGGGGTATTTTGATTGTCCGACGGTGATGTCAGATTTAGTTCTCCAGCGGTGATGCAGGGTATTTTGAGTGTCCGACGGTGATGTCAGACTTAGTTCTCCAGCGGTGATGCGGGGTATTTTGATTGTCCGACGGTGATGTCAGACTTAGTTCTCCAGCGGTGATGCGGGGTATTTTGATTGTCCGACGGTGATGTCAGAGTTAGTTCTCCGGCGGTGATGTTGGATGTTTGTTTCCCCGAGTTATGGTTGTTTCTGACGGTGATGTCAGGTGGTTTAGTCTCCCAGCGACGATGTTGGGTGTTCCTCAGAATTTTGTCTGCTTCTGACGGTGATGTCAGGTGGTTTAGTCTTCCAGCGACGATGTTGGGTGTTTTGGTTGTTTGATGACAATGTCAGAAGAATTTAATGTGGATGACTGATGGTGATGTCAGATCAGTATCTCTCCAGCTAGTTGCCGTGCAGCTAGCATTGCAATATTCGAAGATTTGTTCCCCGCAGAGTACCGTGTGCTCGTGCAGTTGGCAAATTTTCGGATTTACCGGTATTCAATCGTCTCGCACCTTGATTGGGTGAGAGTCGTTCGCTTCTCACCCAGTCAGGTTCAAGCCGTTTGAATAGGGGCAGCTGTTGCACCCCAAAATTTGACCAATAATTATTTATTCACTAAGTTTTTTAAAGTTGATACCTTCATCAGAAAGTTCAAGAGATCCTCAGAGGAATTGGTTGAAACCAGAGTTGTGTGCCTCCTAACTTGAGAGTTGTGAGAGCTCCT
This sequence comes from Lathyrus sativus, assembly GCA_963859935.3. Lineage (NCBI taxonomy): Eukaryota > Viridiplantae > Streptophyta > Magnoliopsida > Fabales > Fabaceae > Lathyrus > Lathyrus sativus. Next base: position 88,989,536 of record OZ012736.1, read on the forward strand.
CAGATGATTCTGAGACTTTGAGAATGAACTTGAAGCTTTGAGAAAGCCTATGAGATGTCTTGAAAGCCATCATGAAGCCCAGAGAAGTCATTATGCAAGGATTCAGGAGATTCAACCATGAATGGTAGAATTAGGGTTTTGACTGGGTCAACCCTAGGATAACTGAAGATTTGGAGAAGGTTGAGACCTAATCCAAGGGCCATGAGATCATGGAATGATGCATAGAGATGATATGAAGATGATTCCTAGACCAACTCATCATGATTGAGGGGTTTGAGAAGTTTCAAGTTAGGGTCTCCAAGGATTGTCAGTGAAAAAACCCTAATTTGACCCCTATCTTCCAGGCAGTTTTAGCTCTAGATGTGAATGATATCTCATCTTCCCCACAACATGAATGTTGTAGAGCTTGTTATTAGCTTTAATTTGAGTTGTGTAAGTCCTTGATAGGAGTTACAGAGCTCAAGTTATGGTTTTGACAAATTACAGGTCAGCTGAGGTGTGTGAATCTGGGTCCTTGAAAGTCACCCAACTTGCAGACAACTTTTGCCCTAGAAGAATGATTCCTATGATTTCTTGGTCAACATGAATGTTGAAGGGCATCTTCTTAGCTTTAATTTGAGTGGTAGAAGTCCTTGATAGGATTTGTGGAACTCAACTTATGGTTTGAACAAGACAGGGGTATTTTGGTCATTTGTCAGTTATAGGTCATTTTTAAGCAAAGGCCATATCTCCTATTTCCAAGCCTCAAATGGAAAAACTCAAAACATGAAAGTTGTTCAAAATGTGATTTTAAGTCTAGAAAGAAGGTCATGAATTGTTGGAAAAGCTCATAGCATGGATTTGCATGATTGGTCAAAAATGAACTAAAAATGGCTTATAAGTTTGAAAAGTTGAATTTGAAAATTGGTTTGGAAGATCCACAAATCCAAAATAGGTCATCCAATATATCATTTTGATTGGAAACATCATTTTGAGAACAATGGTTCAGCCACAATTTTGGTTTAAGGCCTAAAAATGGAGGTTGCTTTGTAAAGTTCTTTCTTGCATATTAAGGCAACTTGGGAAAACTTGAAATAAGTGAACACATTGGTTGTTTTAGCACTCTAATCACCTTTATAACTCATATGGGGAGATTTTGACTTAAAATTAAAGGGTGGTAAGGATTATATCATGAGATGTCATGAGATATGTGAGAAATCCATAAGTTCATGGCATGAAACTTCTAGAAAGCTCTTAGAAGTTTCCAGCAACTCCTAGATGCTTCCATTATGGTCTATATATTGAGCAGAGATCATTCATGCAAGGGGTTGGTGATGGTTAATGGTAAGTAAGTGCAAAAAGAGCCAAAATATTCCATTTGCAAATTCATAACAAACTCCATTTTCTTCTTCATCTCCACTTGATTCTTCTCCACAAACACACTATTCTGATCATAATCAAGAGTTGCATACCAAGTTAGAGGAAGATCCATGGCATATTGAAGGTGTAATATCCAATTTGCAAGAAGAGCAATTTGATTCCAAACTCGAGATACAAGTGTGATACATCAAAGTTCTTGCAAACAGAATCTCTAGCATCAAGAAAAGGTCCATCCAAGAGAGTCTCAAGCATTGAAGTGGACAGAAACTACACTTACCATCATCAATTTGCAGGTTTGCAAATTCACTCGAACCTCTCTATTTATGCATTTCTAGATCATGTGGTTAGGATAGTTATGATTAGCAACCATTAGGGATGGATCTTGGGAAGTTAGAGTTCATTCTGAGAAGTTTGTAATTTTGACATGAAACTTTAAAGATCAAGAACTAGCTGGTTATTGAGTTTTAATATTAGTGCTTTAGATAAGAATCATCAGTGCCATGAGTAGAACATTTTAGTGCCATGAAATCAAAGAAACCAGAAGTTGGAAGATTGAGTGTAAGCGAGGTTGATGCTATCGGGTTGCTATTTAGGAGATGTTTCAGTGAGAACCAGGACCATAGTCGTGTAGGGCTTGAGAAACTGAGCATTTTTGCTCTTTACAATTTTGAGTTTCGTTGGAAGACGAGAGAGAACCGAGTTGGAGAAGAATTACGTGTGAAGAGCATGATCATGGAGGTTTCGTGAAACCCTAAGGCATAAGGTAGGAGACGGGTTAGCCACCGTTGGATGGAAGTGAAAACATTGACTCACCAGGCCAATCGTGCGGCCATGATTTAAAGCGCAAAACGGAGGGAAAACGCAGGTCAAAGCGGTGCGTTTGGTTTAGTGATTGGAATTGGGCTCAGCAGATTATTGCTATATACACACCCCTGTTAGAGCCCAATACCAATAACGCGTGAAATCCCTTCTGTTTACACCCCCCAGCGCATTGGCTTTGTTGTTTGGATTCAGATTAAACCTGGGCCTAGTGCCACATGATATTCGCACCCCACCCCATTCAGCCCATCTTGTATAATAACTAGCGCTTCTTGCTATTTCCACCCCCTCCCCTCATTTTAATTGTTTTGAACTTTAATATTCTAGCAACTTTAAAAATTCATATAAAATTGATAAATAACTCTTTTTTGTTCATTCTTTTTGCTATGTTTAGATAATCTTGTGTAGAAAAATATAAAAATAAAAATGGAATTTTCTTTTTAATGTAGAATGTTTAGTGGCATTTTCTTTAATATAGTGTATTTTCTTTCTTTTAGTTGATACCTTATTTTGCAAGAATTGTTTTAGGACTTTCCCTTAGGTCTTTTTAACTCATTTTTTTTTGTGTAATTAGATATTGAACCATAGTTCCCCATAGGATTTAATTCTTGATTTTTAGATTAAATTTTGATTAGTTTAATTAGGGTAGCATTAGGGTATCCTAATTAGGGTTTAGGTTGTGCATAGGTAAGGAGATTCATTTTCTTTAAATAGTTTTGTCTTGATTTTTGGGTAGAGGCATATGTAGATGTTATGGATAGATTTTGAGGACCCTTGTGAATAATTGTTAGATTTTTCCCCATTGGTTTGGTATTTTTAGGTATTTTCTGAAGTTGCCTATTGATCTTGTTTGTTCTGTGGTTATCTGTTCATCTCTGGGGTTTATTTTGGGGAATTGGTTATGGGGCTTAGTTTGTTTTGAAGACCTTGTTGGAGAGCATCATGAAGAGAAGATTGTAGATCAAGACTCAGAGACCCAGAGCTTGGCTTGTTTCCTGTCTGTGAGGTTTGAGATCCTGAAGTTTGAAGGAAGTTCATGGTACTTTCCTGAGGAAGGCACTATGAATGACTTTCATTCTTTCTTCTCACCTCTTTCTTAAGTATCCAATGATGTTGGAGCCAACTTGTGAGTTTAATTTCTCCTGAGGAGGAATGTAAACTGATCACATGTTGTTGAGCCACATGGGATACAACTCCTAAGTGGAAGCCTCCTAGTACTTTCCTGAGGAAGGTCCTATGGGTCTATTCACTTAGTTCCATTAGTTTGTCTAGGATTTCTCAAGTATCCAATGATGTTGGAGCCAACTTGTGAGTTTAATTTCTCCTGAGGAGGAATGTAAACTGATCACAGTTGTTGAGCCACATAGGATACAACTCCTAAGTGGAAGCCTCCTAGTACTTTCCTGAGGAAGGTCCTATGAGTCTGTTCATTTAGTTCCACTAGTTCAGATAGGATTTCCTAAATATCCAGTGATGTTGGAGCCTGCTTGTGAGTTTAATTTCTCCTGAGGAGGAATATAAACTGATCACAGTGGTTGAGCCACATAGGGTATGACTCCTGAGTATACACCTCCTAGTGTTTTCCTGAGGAAGACACTATGGGTCTGCTTGCTTAGCTCCCTTTCTTTGGTAAGCTTGTTCTGAAGCTTGAAGACTGGGATTGATTTCTTTGGGATAGGTTTTGCTTTAGGGCTTTGCTTAGATTTGATTAGATTCTGTGTTAGGGTTAGAGAAGATATAGATTCTTTCTTTCTCCAGCATGTATTTGGTTTGCCTGATGGCGCTTCATTTCTTTTATCTGTTATTGCTTGATAGCATGTGGTTTATCTTCAGTATGATTACTGTTATTTCATGACTGGCTTGAGGTTGAGACGAGCTTGTGGAGGCTGAAGCCCCACACACATTTCCTCCCTCACTTGCATTGCATGCATTTTACTGTTTAAGCTGATGCTTTGTCTGTTTTGGTGTATCATTGACATGATCCCTTAGGACTCTCATTTCCTTTGATAAGGATTTGATGATAGACTTTTAGGTTGAAACCTATGCATGACAACATCTAGGAGTTCCTTGTTCAAACATCAACCATAGGATGAATCCATGGCATGATAACAGTAGGACTTGATAGTCTCCCTCCTAGTTGGGCCTGTTCTCTTCTCATCTCGAAGCAGTTTAAGATACAGTAATCATGAATGATTTCTTTCGTACACTACGAGCCTTAAGCCATCTGAGGATGGATGTTTAGTATGGTACCCTTTGGGTGACATGCGACGCATTCACTCTCAGGTCATAGTCTCTAGTGCGGTTGAAATCGCAAACACAATAAAAAACACTTCTTTTAGGAGATAACCCGTAGTTTCCCGAACTACGTTTGCTCTGATCTTTCATACCAGATGAAAGTACGTAGGCATAGGATGCGATATCCTAGCGAGAAACCTTCCCCTTTCACCCGTAGTTAGCCGAACTACGTTGACTCTGATTTCTCGTTCCAGACGGGAATACGTAGGCATAAAGTGCGATGCTTTGCCGAGTCATTTTTCTTTTCTTTTTCAGCCAGCCTTGATAGGTAGATAGATTATAACTAACCCGTCTAAGTAAACAAACAAGCGAGGATCCCGTCGAGTACGACGGACGTGAGGGGTGCTAATACCTTCCCCTTGCGTAACCGACTCCCGAACCCAGACAATGGTTGCGATGACCTTGTCTTACCCTTTTTCGTCAGGTTTTTCCGATCGTTTCCTTTCCCGCTCTGAGGGATAAATAACGAAAGGTGGCGACTCTTCTGTCATGCCGGCACCTTATTTTCGCGCAAGCGACAATACCCCATCATGATTTTCGGCTATCTATTGACAAATTGAGGAACTGATCACCCTCAATCTCTTGTTAATAGTAGACGGGATTGTGTTGGATGGGATAGACGTGTATCGCAAGCTTAGGTGGTGTGAGCAATGAATTGTCTTGAGTTAAGCTAAGTGCTTAAGGGATTATTTTGAGGAGTTGGCGTAAGACGGTGTTGAGGTGTGTATTTTGACGGAAACTTTGAATGTTAAGGAAAGTGAGAAATTGGGGTTTATCACTTAACTGTGATTGTCCGGAAGTTTTCCTAAGGAGGTAAATGATTTACTATCAGAATGTGAAGTAAAGCTTACATATTGACTTCGTTCTTGGAACTAGTCCGATATGGGTGACTCCATATTGTGTGTTTGCATTGGGATTGAGAAAGTTAAAGAGTCAACTTGAAGACCTGCTGGAAGAGAGGTTCTTTTGTTTGAGTGTGTTACCATAAGGTGCACCAATTTTGTTGGTTAGACAGACGAAAAGTTTTGTGAAGCTTTGGGTGAACTATGGATAAGTGAATAAGGTGACTATCAAGGATAAGCGTTCGCTTCCAAGAGTTGATGAGTTTATGGATCAACAGGCTGAAGGATGTGAGTTTTCCTGGGTCGTGTGAGCTCGGGTAGAGCTATTGTGGTTGTGGTATCAAAGGTCGAAGTTGTATCGCAATGGGAGGCTCCAAGATCTACTGTTGAGATTGGGAGTAATTGGGTTTTAAAATATTTAAAGATTGAAAGTGTGTTGGATGGTCTCCTAGGTATGAAATTGTTGTTGTACGCTGAATTCCGAGATCGCAGCTTTTTACGGAATCGAAATCGGACACTCGGAAGTCGGGTAACGGTTGAAAAGAGGATTTTGGGACTGCCATGTTCGCCTGGCAAGCATACTGGCGAACGGATCCACATTCGCTACGGTGTTCGCCTGGCGAAGGGGTCCTGGACAGAAAATGTTATTCTGGTGTTTTTGCCGTAACAGGAGAATCGTAACTCGGAATGACGCGCGGTTCGAAGCGTTGGAAAGCTTTTGAAATTCTATATGAGATGATGAAGTATTGACATGGAATTAAGCTATTTATTGATGAAGTGTGTTTGAATGTTGTGGTAAGGACGGGCGGTACGGTCTGTGTTTCCGCCAGAACTCACAACTTGTTTGTCCGTTTTGTATGGGATCTTCTTTAATTATTTGAGCAAGGCAATGGTTATGTTAATCAGTGATATTTTAAGACATTCGAAGAGTATAGAGGATTATGTTGAGCATAAGGAACTTGAGTTATCAGTGTTGGAAAAAGAGTAGCGATATACTTCTGGGAGGAAAGTTCTGCCGAATCCGACATAACTATTTGTTGCGTTTGTGATGCTTGTTGATATAATTGGGGATTTGATAAAGGCAACTTCAGCAAGTTTTAATTATGCTTTAAGGCAACTTGAAGTACGTAAGAAGAATTATCTGACCAGTGTTCTAGAGTTGGTTGCTGTTGTAGTTGTGCCGGAGTTGGAGGCTGAAATCGTTTAATCTGAGATTTTGTGAGAAATCGATGCTTTACGGAAGAAAGTCAAATTAGATTGCATAGTGGCGTTGGGTGATATTAAGTCGTGATTGAGTATGCTTGTTTTATCAAATTTGGTTGGTTTTGTAAGTTTTGGTATTTTTGGAGATTTGAAGGTTTAAAAATCGGATTGAAATCGGACGTCGTAGAAATCATGTTTAATGGTTCTAATTCGAGGCTATATGTTAGGTGAGTATGAGTATGTGTTTGTTTCGAAGAAAGGAATTGAATCGGTCGAATTTTCGGACAAGAATGCAAAATCCCGTAGCAGTTTTTCGGCAAAATTTTGGTTTTTCGGAAAACTTCGAAAATTCATAACTCTTGAACCGTATGTCTGTTTTGACCCCCGTTTGAAGCGTTGGAGAGCTAACGAGATGCTCTTTCCAGGAAAAATGGTTTTTATGTCAGTGGATGATCCAATTATAGCAGAATATTCGAAACGTGTAATTTGGTCAACTTTTACCGTCGTGATCGGGTGCGTTTGATGTGTTATCTTACTGTATGTTTTCGGTATATACCAGGGTAGCTGATGCTTCGATTTGGAAACCTTGCTTGTATCAAGGAAAATGGCGAAAAGAGTTGGAACCGGTTGGGAAATTTTGTGATGCGAGTCTGGTCTGTGAAGAGACTTCTTATGGAGTTAAGCCTTGTATGTTAGACCTTACTAGTAGTATTCTTGAGGAGATTCGAGGAGGTCAGAAATCTGGGTTGAGTTGGTGAATTAGTTGAAATTGATAAATCAGAGTCGAAGAATGGATTGTCGAGTTTGTGGAAATAGTACCATGATAAGTTGTGATGGGGTATGTGGACCAGATGTTGTTGAGGGGAGTAGGAGTACTCGTGAAGAAATACATTGAGGTAGATGGAGTGTCCATCCCGGTGCTATGAAGAAGTAACCGAATTTGAGTAGATTGTTTTGGTGACCATAGATGAGGAGAGGAGTGGTTGAGGTTGAATATATTGGTTAAAATTGTTGGAATTCGAAGACTGAACATCAGAGACTGTTGAGTCTGATGCAGTCGTTGAATATTCCAGAGTGGAAATCAGGTAGTATTTTCACGGATTTGGTGTTGAGATTTCCAAAGAATTGGAAAGACATAATTTTAATTTGGGTTGTTGTGAGTGGATGAACTATTCCGTGTTAAGGATATATGAGATACATATTGAGGAAGTAGTGAAGTTGGATGAGATACTGTTGAATGTTGTGTTGGATTGAAATTTGAGGTTTATATTGAGATTTTGGAGGGGCTTACAGGAAGCTTCAGGTACTAAGTTGAAGTTGAGTTCGGCTTACCATCCGCAAACTGATGGTCAGTCAGAGAAGACTATTGAGTCTGTAGAGAATTGGTGAGAGCTTGGGTGTTGGATCAAGGTGGATCGTGGGATGAGTAATTACCGTTGATTGAGTTACCTATAATAACGATTACCATCCTAGTGTCAGAATGGCACTATATATGGCTTGGTGAGATAGGGAGTGTAGGACTCTTCTATGTTGGAATAAGTCGAGTGGGAGTGTTGTGCTCAGACCAAGAATTATGCTTGAGATGGCTGAGAAGATCAAGAGGATATAAGGAAATATGTGTTTTGAGAGTCACGTCAGTGACTGGTGCTGGTCGGGCTTCGAAATCTCATAAGTTCGCACCGGGTTCTGTGGTTGTATCAGAGTAGCGCAGCAGAGACATGGGAGGAGTAACATGTTAGATCGTTTTGCCGCTGTCGCTGTGAATTGGCATGACGTGTTTCATGTGTCTTCGTTGAGGAATTACATTGAATCAGGTGGATGATGTACCGGTGAAAAATAATTTGATTGTGGAGGCATTGCTAGTTCGTTTGAAGAACGAGAAACAACTCCGAGGAGAGGATATAACTTTGGTGAAAGTGTCCTGAGGGGGGTGCTGCAGAAGGCAGTGTGACCTGAGAATTGGAATGAAGGATGCATGAAGCGTATCCGGAACTATTTCCATCAGGTAATTTTCGAGGACGAAAATAATTAAAGTGGAGGAGAGTTGTAACACTCATTTTAATTATTTAGTCATTTTATTACTATTTTAATTATTATATGTTGGTGTGCCCTTTGGTGGAGGTGTGTTTGATGATGATTGGTGGGTGTCCCTGATATGGGAGGATTATTGGTGGTGAATTGGTGTGAATATAATAATAAAATAAACAGTAGTAATATGGTGGTATTATTATTATTATTATTATTATTATTATTATTATTATTATTATTATTAATTGTAGTAATATTATTAATATTGGAGAATATTATTATTATTAATATTATTACTATTATTATAACTATTAGTGGGAGAATATTATTATTATGATGATTATTATTATTATTAATATTATTGGTGGAGTATTATTACTATTATTATTAATATTATTATTATGGGTGAAATAATATTATTAATATTGCTATGTGTATTATTATTATTATAATGATTATTATAATTATTATTATTAGTAATATTATTTTTATTATTATTATTGGGATTAGAATTAAAAGAAAATAGAAGTGGAAGGGGTTATTAGGGATAGGAAGGAAGTAAGTTGAGAAGTCACGATAGATAGAACGTGAGAAGAGGAAATTGAGAGAAGAGCGAAGAAAGGAGCGAAGAACGGAGAAGAAAAGGAAAGGTCAGAATTGGCCAATCTTGGAGGAATTTGTCACCGATCAGAACAATTATCCAAGTAAGGGGGGAGAAACTGATTGGGATTGGTTATATACATGAATTGGGTAGAGGGGATTCCTTAACCCCGTAGGAATTTATCGTTATATAAAGTTTTATATTGGCATGCTATGATTATTGTTGATGTTGTGGGATTGATGAATGCTAATGATGCAATTTGGTGTATATATATATATGGTGATGATAGTAACTGTAATGTTGATCCATTTTGTGGGATTGTTGATGTTACTGTAGTATTGATCCATTTTGTTGGATTGTTGATGTTACTGTAGTGTTGATAGTAACTAGGAATATAAAGTTGATGAGATTCTGTGTTGTTACCGTAGTGTTGGCAATGACCATGATTATAGCTTTGGGAAAGTTATGTGTTGTTTCCCTATAGTGTTGTTAACGACTATGGTTAGGACCTTGGTGAGATTCAGAGTGACTCTGAAGTGTCGGTAATGTACCGTAATGTCGATTTTAGAGTAGAAATTATAGGATAATTGGTAAGTATAATATCTATTGGCATGTTTTTGATTGTGGATTGATGTTGATGAATTGTTGATTTTGGTGTATAGGCTGAGGTGTTGGTTTAGGGAGGTTCTGAGTAACCTCAGAGACTTTTGGTGAGATGTCTGAATTGCTCCCATAGTAAGAATTAGAAAATGATCGGTTTGAACTAGGTGCACTGTTGATACTAATTATAGAATGAGAGTTGGAGTTAGAATGTTAGGCTTGAATTTGACTCTGGTAGCACTGCAAAGCAGTGGGAATTTTGGTGTATCGCAGCATTTGCTGGGCTTCGCCTGGCGAGTGTTGGCGAAGCTTCGCCTAGCGAATGGTGGCGAGGGTTCGTCTGGCGAGTAGTGGCGAGTGGGAGCGAGTAATTCTGAATTAAATCCCAAAATGAAAGGGTAGGAAGTTCGCCTGGCGAGTGTGGCCAGCGAAGGTTTGCCTGGCGAATGATTCCTTCGCCTGGCGAATGCACAATAGTGGAATGGGGCTTCGCCAGCACGCTCGTCTGGAGAAGGTTGGCGAGCATTCGCTGCGGGGCTTCGCCTGGCAAATGGGCCAACGAGCATAGCAGCAGAATGCGACTTTTTGTGATGTTTGGCCTTGAGCTTTGGTCTTGTGTGATCCCTTTGGCCATGCCGAAGTATGAGAATTGTGATGGTAGGATTTAAGGTGTGTACTTGGTGATAGTACGTGATTCCCTTAATACTTTATTTAAGTGGATAGTTAGTTGGTGTATCCCCGAGTGGTGGGATGTGTTTATATTTGGTGTTAGAGTGTGAAATTTCTCACTATCTGATTTGATTTATATGGTGTTGGTGTGTAATATATCTATACATATACGCATGATGTATGATGATATGATCAGAAGGATCGTATGCACTTTGTGTGCCTGAATATAATAGTTGTGCATTGGTGTTGTGCATATCATGGTGTTTTGGTGGGATGAATCATATCTCAGGAGGAGCGTAAGTGATTCATCCGTACTCCTTCGTGGAGAATGGTGGGGGATAGATCATATCTAAGCAGGAGCGTAAGTGATCTGTCCAAGGTTCGATTGAATGAACCAATGAGTCGGTACCGCATGCATGGTGTTGTGTGGCATATTGCATTATTATATGTTATATGGATGTTTGAACAGTAGGTTCGTGATTGGTGTTGATGGGGTGAATATTGGTGTGTTTTACTACCTTTATTGCATGTATTAAATGACCGATATATTTTTATCATGTTTTCTCACCCCTTTGTTGTTGTTGTGGTCTGTGCTTCCTCGGAAGTACAGATAATCCTGGTACATAGATAGCTTGGATAGCGGTGTGCAAGTCGAGTCTTAGGATGCTCTGATACGTAACACGGGATATGGGTGTTTTATTTGTTTATGTTAAACTTGTTGAAAATCCTGTGACGTATCACATTTTGGTGAATTATAATAATAAAGATTTTATGTAAATCTGGAGGATGGCCGAGAATGTTGGAATAATAATTTCCGCTGTATTATTTTGAAAATAATGAATAAAGTATTTTTGATAACTATTGGTGATGTGATATCCCACTGTTTTTGTGAAAACTCTGATGTTTATTTATAATGTTTATATTTTATTTAATTTGGGAAGTGGGGTGTTACAACTTCCCTCTACCACACATTGATGTACTAGTAGACAACACAGCCCAGTTCTCTGTCTTATCATTCATGGATGGCTTTTCTGGATATAACCAGATTAAGATGGCGCCCGAAGATATGGAAAAAACGACTTTTATCACCCCATGGGGAACTTTCTGTTACAAGTTCATGCCGTTTGGACTCAAGAACGCAGACGCGACATATCAGCGAGCAATGGTCACTCTTTTTTATGAGATGATACATAAAGAGATTGAGTGCTATGTAGACGATATGATTGTAAAATCCCAGACTGAGGAAGAACACCTCATTCACTTGCAAAAGTTATTCGCCAGACAAAGGAAATTCCAGCTGAGATTAAATCCCAACAAATGCACTTTTGGTGTAAGATCTGGTAAACTGCTAGGTTTTATTGTAAGCCAAAAGGGGATTGAAGTCAATCCAGATAAGGTCAAAGCTATCCAAGAGATACCGGCACCTAAAACTAAAAAGGAAGTCCGAGGTTTCCTTGGGAGATTGAACTACATCGCTAGGTTCATATCTCATCTAACTGCCACTTGTGAGCCCATCTTCAAACTACTTCGAAAGGATCAAGCAGTGGTGTGGAATGATAATTGTCATAAAGCCTTTGAGAAAATAAAGGAATATCTACGAGAACCACCGATCTTGATGCCTCTAGTACCCGGACGACCCTTAATCATGTACTTGACTGTGCTAGAAGGATCCATGGGATGCGCGTTGGGTCAACATGACGAAACTGGTAGAAAAGAGCATGCAATTTATTACGTCAGCAAGAAGTTCAACGACTGTGAATCAAGGTATTCAATGCTCGAGAAGACGTGTTGTGCATTGGCTTGGGCAGCAAAACGCTTGAGACAATATATGCTCACCCATACGACCTTATTGATCTCCAAGATGGACCCTGTCAAATACATATTCGAGAAGCCCGCTCTCACCGGACGAGTGGCCCGTTGGCAAATGGTATTAACAGAGTATGACATCCAGTATGTTACGCAGAAAGCTATCAAAGGAAGTGTACTCTCTGACTACCTTGCCCACCAAACTATGGACAACTACCAGACTATGCGCTTTGATTTCCCCGACGAAGACGTCATGTTTGCCAGAGACTATACCATACCAGGCCCAGATGATGGACCCGAACCAAGATCGCGATGGGCGCTCGTGTTCGACGGCGCCGCAAATGCTAAAGGTTGTGGAATTAGGGCAGTCATTACTTCTCCAACTGGTTTTCACCTACCATTCACCGCCAGATTATGCTTCAAATGTACTAGCAACATGGCGGAATATGAGGCTTGTATTTTCGGAATTGAAGCTGCCATTGATAATAAGATCAAGATTCTGGAAGTCTATGGAGATTCTGCGCTTGTCATATGCCAGATTAAAGGGGAATACGAAGCACTTCAATTCAAGTTGACTCCTTACAAAGATCACGTCTTGAAGCTAATCCCGTACTTTGATGAGATCAATTTTCATCACATTCCCAGAGGGGAAAATCAGTTGGCTGACGCTCTAGCAACACTAGCGTCGATGTTTCAAGTCAAGTGGGAGAACGAAGCGCCATCCATCCGTCTGGAGTATCTGGACGAACCCACCTATTGCTTAGCAGCCGATGCAGAGGAACCTAAAATTGATGATCATCCTTGGTTATATGATATTAAGCGATATCTAGAGACATAGGAATATCCAGAAGGCATAACCATCACTGATAAGAAGTATCTTAGAAAGCTCTCCTCGAAGTTCTTCCTCAGCGGTGACGTATTGTACAAGCAGAATTATGATTCGGTTTTGCTCAGATGTGTAGATAAACACGAAGCAGAATGCATCATAAATGAAATGCACGAAGGATCTTTTGGAACACATGCTAGTGGTCATACTATGGTTAAAAAGATCTTGAGGGCGGGATACTATTGGATGACGATGAAAACGGATTGTTGTCTCCATGTCCAGTCATGCCACAAGTGCCAAATTTACGCAGACAAAGTTCATACTTCACCACTCCCTCTAAATGTGTTGACTTCGCCTTGGCCTTTCGCCATGTGGGGTATAGATGTAATTGGACGCATCGAGCCAACTGCTTCGAACGGACACCGTTTTATCTTAGTGGCCATCGACTACTTCACCAAGTGGGTAGAAGTTGCATCTTATGCCAATGTCACTAAACAAGTGGTGACTCGCTTCATCAAGAAAGAGATTATTTATCGATATGGAATCCCGAACAAGATCATTACGGACAACGGTTCAAACCTCAACAATAAGATGATGGAAGAATTGTGTAAGAGCTTCAAGATTGAACACCACAATTCAACACCTTATCGCCCCAAAATGAATGGAGCTGTTGAGGCGACAAAAAAGAATATCAAGAAAATCGTCCAGAAGATGGTGAAGACTTACAAATACTGGCACAAGAAGTTTCCATTTGCGCTGCATGGCTATCGCACCTCAGTGCGCACTTCTACAGGGCAACCCCATTTTCTCTCGTATATGGCATGGAAGCAGTATTGCCCATCGAAGTAGAGATTCCCTCCTTGAGGATTTTGGTAGACGTCAAGCTAGACGAAGCCGAATGGATACAAGCCAGACTCGACCAGCTTAATCTCATCGACGAGAAGCGCATGACAGCCATCTGTCATGGACAGTTATACCAGAAACGGTTGAAGACGGCCTTTGACAAGAAAGTTTTCCCACGACACATTCAAGCAGGAGATTTGGTACTGAGGAAAATTCAGCCAACTCACGTTGATCCAAGGGGCAAATGGGCACTAAATTACAAGGGCCCATACATAGTAAATAAGGTTTTCTCCGGAGGAGCCTTGATCCTCTCGACCATGGATGGTGATGATCTTTCATCCCCTGTGAATTCGGATGCAGTTAAAAAATAGTATGCCTGAAAAATAGACCCAGTGGACCAAAAAGAAAATCCGCGCAAAAATGGGCGTTCTGGTGGGCCATAAAAATGGCTCAGGAAAAAAATAGGGACTATAAAAAAAGAAAAAAAAAAGGTAAAGTATCCTGGTAAGCCGAAAACCCGAAAGGGTGGCTTAGGCAAAAGTTAAGAATTCGAAAAGGGAAAAACTGCATCTTGAAAAGACGTGCGAACCCTCCTCCATAATCATCAAGCTCTCAACTAAGAAAGATCAATTCAATCGTTGCATTCAGAAGCAAGGCATGAAGGGTCTTCAGAGACATATGGGCCATAGCGGATTTGAAACTCGGCAGGAATCGTTTCCAACATTGCCTTAGTTTCTTTTATATATTTCTTTCAAAGCAATTACCTCTTTTAGGAATTGCCTCCTTTTGTAATTTTCCCATTTAGGGGTTTTCATCAATAAAAATTACTTCCATCAAAGTTTTCTCTGTTCTTTTATTTACCATATGGTTGCAAGTTTCGTTTATTGGATGATGGGTTTTGCATATAACGACATTATGGTAAGTTGAATTAAGGGACGACTCACTCTTTTAGGGTAATTAAAGGGTGACCACGACTCCATGATTCTATGGAGTACACAGAAACACCATTTTAAATCTTGAAACGACTTGACCGTTAAGCCTAGTAAAGCTGGTCCTGAGTTGGAGGTATTAGCACCTCCAAGTTTTTATTACATCATGAAAAGATGATGTCAGGAAGTCAGGCTTGTCCTTTACCTTCCCACCTAAACCAAAGTCCAATTTGCATTAGCAACTACCAAAAATCCGCCATGTCGGCATTTGCATTTTCAATTACCCGTCAAAATCATATGCATCATACGCATCGCATTCGACTTCATAAGCATCTTGCATCATATGCTTACCCGGAATCATATCACACTCTCCCCCAGCTCTTGCATCTCCGCGCGTCAGCATTGGCATTTACATTTCCACTTATGGAATATCATTATCATAAGGCATTCACATGTGCGAGCTCTGATCCCAGATCAATCTCGAAGATTTCCAAGATCATCAGCCCAGTCAGGGGCATTCACTGCAAGACTGTGGGTGTTCCCCACGAAGTTGTGCAACCTTTGGTTGAACCAATTCCAGAGCTTCAAAGTAATTACCAGCCCAGTCAGGGGCATTATCTGCAAAAAGTGTGGGTCTATCAAAAGCAATTTCAGCCTGATCAGGGGCGTATCGTTCAGGGCCATGAGCGTTCCTCATGGGAGTTATTATCATCCTTCTTTATGATAATAGCTTGCAGCGTACTTTCCGTTATCCTTTTGGTAATGGATTCCCTACATCCTTTTGGTGCTAGGGTTAATCTTGTTTCCGCTCCATCATCCTTTTGGTGATGGGTCTGGAATCCTTTTGATGTCATGACTAGTGTACTTTCGATTATCCTTTTGGTAATGGATTCCCTACATCCTTTTGGTGTTAGGGTTAATCTTGTTTCCGCTCCATCATCCTTTTGGTGATGGGTCTGGCATCCTTTTGATGTCATGACTAGCGTACTTTCCATTATCCTTTTGGTAATGGATTCCCTACATCCTTTTGGTGTTAGGGTTAATCTTGTTTTCGCTCCATCATCCTTTTGGTGATGGGTCTGATATCCTTTTGATGTCAGGACTAGCGTATTTTCCATTATCCTTTTGATAATCGATTCCCTACATCCTTTTGGTGTTAGGTTTTAATCTTGTTTCCGCTCCATCATCCTTTTGGTGATTGGTCTGATATCCTTTTGATGTCATGACTAGCGTATTTTCTATTATCCTTTTGGTAATGGATCCCCTACATCCTTTTGGTGTTAGGGTTGATATTGTTTCGCCCCATCATCCTTTTGATGTTAGGTGTAACATCCTTTTGGTGTTATGACTAGTGTTTTCGCTCCATCATCCTTTCAGTGATGAGTCTGGCATCCTTTTGATGTCATGACTAGCGTATTTTCCATTATCCTTTTGGTAATGGATTCCCTACATCCTTTTGGTGTTAAGGGTTGATCTTATCTCGCTTCATCATCCTTTTGGTGATGGGTCTGGCATCCTTTTGGTGTCATGACTAGCGTGATTTCCACTATCCTTTTGGCAGTGGGTCCCTTACCTTTTTTTTTTTAATTTCAGAGTAGCGTTGTGAGTATACTATTATCATTTTGGTGATAGGCTTGTCATCCTTTTGGTGTCAAGTTTTTCTCTGTTAACATCCTTTGTGTGTTAGCGACCTTTGCAAGGTGTCCAGTATTCCATTCCCAAGTATTTACTTTCCCGGACAAATTCAGGGTCTTCTATACCTAATCATCTTCTACCTTGAATGAATGAATGTCGTGGCATTTCGTCTTACTAGGTTTAAGCCGATTAGATAGGGGCATCTGTCATACCCTAAATTTGCCCACCTCTTTTCTCCAATCAAAAGCATTAGTACGAGCCATCGGGTGGGTGTTGTTATCACAAAGTTATCAAAGAATCATCAAAGGAATTTCATAAGGAGCATGAGGAAAAGAGAAAGAAGAAAGCCTGTTGAATATCTCCAAAGTCATGGTGGAGTTGGAATGATCACCCAGTTCATCTGCCCAGTGCCCAAGCAAAAAGGGGAAATTAGGGTTTTCGCACAGTTAAAAGTCGAGGTTTCAATGGTTTGATCAGTCGACGTCTTGAATAGATTTCCCATGAAATAGGGTCAAGGATGCTACATTGGTTCAAATATGAATTCAATTTGAGGTTGGCATTCAAATATTGAAGACAATGCAGCTCAGGCCCGATTAGGGTTTTCGATCAGGAAAAGTCAACTGTAGTTTGACTTTTGATATGAAAGGTGTTCTAATGATGCAATCTTACTTCATAAGGTTTATATGGCTTAGTGAAGTCCATTCAAGAAGATTCAAAGCCTTAAGAGACCCGGATCGTCGACAGTCGACTCGACAGTCATTGATCGATCGTACGGTTGACCGAAAAGTCAACTCTCCAACCATAAGGAATTTGACTTCAATATGTGAATAAAAAATGCTCATTATGTCATATTACACCTTCTCATAAAATTTCATGACCATTGGATCAAGGGTTAGGAAGTAATTGCAAAAGTCGGGAATTAGGGTTTTGAAAGGGGCAAGACCATAACTCCTCAACCACACATCCAATTGAGGTGGTTCAAAGCTCATTGGAAAGCTCTTGACAAGTCCTACAAAAGTACCAAAGTGGACCATGATAAAAAATTCATAGATTTGGATATATGACCAAGTTAATTTCAAGAAGGGAAATAACTTAGAAATTTTCTAAGTTATTTGGCCTTTTAAGTAGGTTTTTTTAGCAACTTGAAGGGGTTTTTCAACCTAGTTCCATCTAGAATTTGGAAATCTCAAAAACATGAAAGTTGTAGGTCTACTTGAGGGCTTTCTAAATTATGGTAGAACTCCTCAATAGCATTTGTGAGCAGAAAGTTATGGGTCATGGAAGTTAGGGCTACCACACCTGAAGCCACTATGTCAAAATTTCTCAAAATTCAGAATTCATCAACTTGGGCTACCCTCAGCCATTGGATCTTGTTCCTTTCTGATATTATGAAGTTTGGATGATGCAAACACCAGAAAAAATGAAGAATTGGAGAGTTTGTTCAACTTGGAGCAAGTGGACATTATAATATTCATTTAAAAGCCACGAAAGAGAAACTTTTCTCCTAAGAAAACTGTAGCAGCTGCAAGACTCATCACTCTAAGCTCTATGAAGTCACTTCATGCATCATTCCACTTGATTTTCTGACCTTCCTTGAGCCATGGAACTGATATGTGGAGATCTTGGCAAGATTCATTTTCAAAACTTCATAATATACCTCCAAAATGTGGAAAATCCAAATCTGCCCCAAGCCTCTCATGGTCTATAAATAGAGACCTCTTCACCCTCTCCAAACTACACCAGGGCTATTGAGAATACACAAGAAGCTTAGAGCTCTCTCATTCTTATCCTTGCTTGAAAATTGCTTGTTTCACAAAATCACCAAAAACACCACTTTTCACTTTTCATGCTAGTTCTTTCTCCAAACATGAAAACACTTTAAAGAACATCTATACACCCTTAAAATGGACATTTGAAACTGTTCCAACCATTATTTTCATCAAAAAACTCACCAATCTAAAAGTCAACCTTCATACCTTTGTATGTTGACTTTTATGCATTTGGAAGCCAAATCTTTACTTGAGGCATTTCCTACCATTCCAACACTCCCAACACCTCATATATATCATACCTCAATTTTCCAAACTCTCAAAATCCAGCTGGGAGGTTCACAACTCCTACTGTCTTGAAAGATAGCTTGTTGCTTCAAGAGGAAGAAAGCTCTAAATCCTTGCCAAAGAAGGAGGTCTCTAGGTTTCTTAGCTTTTTAGCTTGCTCAAGATTTCTCTACAAGAGTTATGTAATGTTCAAACTCTGTATGGTTCATACATTGTCATGTTTTATCATTTTGAGATGCTTGTGGTGAAATATAGTCATTGTTGTCCCATACTAGTTCATTGTCAAGAACTTAGGTTTTGTAGCTATGATGTTTGCTTTTGTTAAAGTATTTCATCCATGAATGATATGTTGATAATATGTTACATATATTAAGCTTTGATATTGTGAATAACTTGTTTTGACGATTTTATCTATATGGTAGTTTTAGGAATCCAACATTGAAATGTTGGTGTGTTTGCCCTAGATTTGTCAATCTTAGTTTGTTGATGATGTTAGATAACTTGTTAGTTATTTCATGAGATCCCCCTGCCCTAGATCATGTTTGAATCTACTTTGGTTCTTGTTTTCACATTCATGTTATTTTGTGTCATTTTGCTTTGTCATTACCATGAGTTTTGTGTTAAGAGGCTTGTGCTTGCCATGTTATGTTTTAAGTATTCTAAACTATTGATTTATGCTTATATGATTTTACTTGCCTAGTTGAACTTGTTGAGATGATGAGAAAAATGAGATTTGTTCATTAAGGCTTATTGTGAGTTCTTTGTTGTTTTTGCTGTCAAAATTTGGATCAGCACACCAGTTCTGGTTTGGATTAGTTCTTGCTTGATTTTAAGTTGTGGAGTCATCTGTTAATATGCTTTGAGGATGTATGTTGTACTTATATGTTCAAATTTCCACTATTTGCTCAAAACTGTTTCTCACTTCCAACTGCATTTTCAGAATCTTATGATACTACCAACATGTCATTTTCTGTTCCAACTGATCTTTGCTCTATCTATGTGCATAGAATCATTGCTCTACATGTTTGAAACTTGTATGTGGTGCCAAAACATCCCAACTGCCATAAACCTGCCTGCTACCTTAATGAGTTGTTTGTTTTTGCATTTCTTGAGTTTCAATATGCCTTTTTCTGTTTGGTGATGTTTTGATCCATTTCTTGAGCATAATCTCATCTATTAGAATATTTATGGTATGTGTATAACATTCGTTTCATCATAAATCTCATTGCCTTGAAAATGCCCTGTTGTACTAAATTATGTTTCAAAACAACTTTTCCATAGCCATTAGTATGCCAAAGCCTGTCCTGTTGGAAATAAGCCTGATTTCTATGCATGATCTCATTCCTTATCATGATTATGATGTGTGTATCTTGTTGGTTTGATCTATGTTCACTTGCTTTCTCATTTCACTTGTAAAATGCACTTTCATAGCCAAATATGCCATGACCATACGAGATTTGGTTCCAAATACACAATACTTGATTCCTGAGTTTGAACTCATTTTCCCTCATATTTATGATGTGTATATGTTATTACTTGACATGAGATTACTTCCTTTTAGCCAGATCAGCTTGTACCTCATTTTGCTGCCAAACTGTTTTGAAAACCACAACATCTGCACACACTTCACTCTTTCTGTTGGTGTGGCTTTGAGTTGATTTCATAAGCATAAACAACATGTTAAGGACTTGTAGGTGTATTGAACTAGGCCCCATTTGTAATTGCCTTGCCACCTTCCCTCTGCCTGTCATAACAACCCCACTCACTATGTGTTTTTTTTTACAGTTTGTGAGCCTTTTTGTGCTATATGCATTTCATAATCAATCTTAAAGTTTAGAATCATCCTTTGATGCATTTGGATCTTGTGTATGATGGTTGCTTTGTCTCAATCTTGCCTAATCATGATATGTCTTTAATTGTGCATTTTATGTGTTAAATGAGCAGTTGGCATGTGATGTCCTTTTCTATTGAGGTAGTGATAAATTTTGAAGTGTAGACACACTTAATATCATGATTTAAGTTTGTGTGTGAGACTTATTCAATCTGTTTATGCATATTCCACGGTCTAGCCTTCAACTTGCTTTTTTCTTCAAATTTCACTTGGTGGCATGACAGTTGTTGTTTGGTGTTAGGCCTTGGCATTATGATTGTTTCTCATTGCATTTTTTGTTGAGGTTCCATGTTTATATTGGTGTGTTGTGATCAAAGTTAAGTTTCATCCATGTTTGGCCCTTATGTTAAATTCTGGACAGCAGCAACATCATTGCAATTCATGTGCCCTTCTTTGATTCAACGCTATTTTGATTGGTATCCTTGCTTGAACTTATTCATAATCATGTTTGCATCTTGTTCACATCTGTCATTAATCCTAAATACATTTGGTTTGATCCATGTTCATCAAGTTACATCCCAAAATGCCAATGTACTGTTTTAATAGTTTACTTCATTTTTTATGCTTCATCTGCAATTCATATGTCACTTGTTGATCCAGCACTGTTTTGATTAAAACTTTTGTTTAGATTCATTCACAATCATGTTTGTAGCTTGCTCACACCTTTCATTAATCTTAAGTGCCTCTGGTTTGATCCATGTTATTCAAAATGCAACTCATTTGCCAATTATGCATCTTCCATCGTGTTTCAATTTAGAGACATCATTTCAAAATTTTATGGATACCATCATGATCCTTGTTAAAAAACAATCAGTTTAGGCTTAAATTTTGTTAAAATTGGACCTGTTTTGATCAAGTTTGATTACTTCACGTTTTGGTTTGGTTGGCTTGTTTTCTTTTGCCCAGAAATCCACCATGAGTAGAGTTATCTATTTATGGGGGTGGCTTTATACTTGGATGTATAGCCACCCCATTGGTAATCAACTTGCGCGCCTCTTTGCCTTTCACTTGCCAGTCCTGAGTTCGATCCTTGGTGATCAACTCTTTTGGGCATTTTTTATTTTCAGTTGTAAGTGACTTATTTTGCCTCTTTCCTTCCATTTCCTCATGCGCGCGCGCCTTGTGTCTTGGTGGGTGTTTTTTGTGTTTGTAAACACAAGGGTGTGGGTTCAATCCCTACCCATGCCCCTTTTATTTTTATGTGCTTGTTATTTTATTTTCATAAAAAACTTGGAACTTCAAAAATTCATAACTTATTCATTATTTATCATTTTTAACCCGTTCTTTTTGCAACTTGCTCATGGTGATGCCTAGTTTCATTTGATGAAATAATATCTCAAATTTATTGTTTTTTTACAATGCCTTTTTGCCCGCTTGTAAGTTGGTTCATTTTTTGGATCGTCACCTTGCGTCTTGATGAATTTATTTTATGCCGTGCTTGGCTTATCTCGTAATATTTGATTATGATTGACCCCTTTGTGTTTGTTAACATATCAAAGCTCTGTTTTCTTTTGGTTATCACCATGAACTTACATTGTTTTCCTCCTAAAAAACCTCGGTCCCATACCGAATTCATTTTCATAAATATCTTCAGTCATAAGAATCATTTTCTCTTTGTATTGAATTATATCAAGAAAGGATTAAGTGTAGACTTTTTCCTCTCCGAGTATTAAGATACTCACTGTAGTGTGAGTGGTCTTGATACTCATCTTTTAATACGAAGACACAACTTTATCCATCACTTATCTCTTTCACTACCTCTCATTTTCACAACTTCCTTCTGAAACCTTTATGACTTAAAACCTCGGTCCCGCACCGAGTGCATTTTCAAACTCATTTTCGTAACAAAACTTGAATGGTCATGGAGTGGTTAGGCGTAAGCCTTCTTCTATCCCGAGTGCTGACATTTACCGTAGGGTTCTCTGCTGCAAAAGCACTTACCATTCAAAACCAAAAATGCTTTAATAAGAGAATGAAGTTCTCTTTGTGTTGAATTAGGGATTGAGTGTAGACTTCTTCCTCTTCGAGTGTTGAGATACTCACTGTAGTGTGTGTGGTCTTGACGCTTTTCTTTCAATACGAAGATGCTACGTTCGCCACACCATTTTAATAACAAAAACTTTGAGATGAAGAATTGGGTACTACCCGTAGGGGTTACTATCCGAGGACTTATCTCGCCCCCTAAAAACAACCCACAAATCAAACGTGACATCTTGCCTAGCATGGTGAAAACTAATCAATCTTTCAAAAGGATATGTTACGTCCGTTCTACCGCAAACAGGTAACGCTTAAGTCTCCTCACATGCGAGCAGCAAAACACCTAAACTGCTAGAATGCGCACGATAGCAGCGTCTACCAAAACTCACCCATAAATCGTAGGCCGAACTACGGCTGCTCTGATTCTTTACTTCTTTTAAGTAAAGATACGTAGGCACAAGGGCCACAATCCTTGCCAAGCACATTCCTCCCATATTTGTAGTTCCCCGAACTACGTCGACTCTGACTTTCTCACATCTATTGAGAATACGTAGTTGACGATCCCAACTTTTGGTTGGTAATCTTTTGACGATCCCAACTTTTGGTTAGTAATCTTTTGACGATCCCAACTTTTGGTTAGTAGTCTTTATTGTTTGTGTATTCGCCCTCGGTCGGCGTCTGAGTGATCCTAACTCTTGGTTAGTAGCCTCTTTCTCATAACTTTTGGATATAACTCTCTGGTGATCCTAACTTTTGGTTAGTAGCCATTGTTATCTTCTTGATCAGTTATCGTGTCGGTTATTCCAACTCTTGGTTGGTACCCGCTGGTTGGTACCCGCTATTTTTTAAGTCCACCTTTGGTTGGCAATCATTTTATCCTTCCTACATCCCCACAGGTTGCAAATTTCTGGGTTCTTTTTGATATTCAATCACCTTTTACCTTGAATGGATGAAAGCGGTTGCTTTTCCTCCCTTCAGGTCCAAGTTGTTTGAATAGGGGCAGCTGTAGCATCCCAAAATTTGCCCTCCCTTTTTCTAATCTTGACTGGCCTATGCGTCGCTCTCATCTACATCTCATTTAGGTCATAATTCACAATCATGCCTTACATTGGCCTTCTAAGACATGAGATCAGGGTTTTCATCCTCATACAGGTTGTGGTTCAAGTGTATACAAAAAATCATGGAGCTAGAGTTTCATCGAGAGAGTCATTTTCCTATGTTCATCACTTGGTTAGGGTTTACTTCCCTGGTTAAGTGGTCTTCAAGAAGTTCACTTGTAAAGACTAGTCACTTGTGCTTTTATTCCACCATCAAAGTTTGATATCAGGTCTATCAGGGACGAGGATGTTGGTTTTGAGTCAAGTGTGTTTGATTAGTTATGATCAAGTTCAAATAGAAGTGTGACCTAATCTTGGTCAAACTATCAAGAGTTTGCTTTTGTTCCAAGTTACCCGCATTGGTGGCTATTTCTCAAGCAACGTGTATTCGATGCAATCTTGTTTTATGCAGAGGTTATCAGGTTATCAAGAGTTTGGTTCAAAAGTCAAGATCATTGTGATCAGAAGTTCAGTGGTGTTTTGTCTGTGGGTTTATATTCCTTAATATGGATTTAATAGCCGATGCAAGGTTTCGAATTGATTTGGATGTTTGTTCATAGTTATATTCATTTAATCAGAGATTTGTCAATGAAGGAAAGATTGAGCTTGAGATGAAAGTGAAGGCTTCATGGAAGTGTTAATGGGAAATACCAGTGTGAGGGCAATCCTTATTTCTAAACCTTTTTGTTTATTCATTTTTGTAATCTTTCTATCCACTTTGTTATTTTCATCCAAAACCATTATCCATTCCTCATTCTCTATTACCCGAAATTATCATCCATTTTTGTCAGCTCATTTCAAAGGCCTAATTCATTTCTACTTCAAAATTCATTTCATTTCTAAGCCCATTTATCCATTTTTCAAATCCATATCTATTTTTAAATCATTTTTTTGTTCCCACAATTCAAATGGCCAAGTTCAAAATCCATACCTCATTCTAAAAAAATAATTTTTAATATTGCTATTCAATATCCATTTAGAATTCATAAACCACATTTTTTTAGTCCATATACTCTTCCCTTGTTTCAAGCCATTTATGTCCATAACCATTTTACAAACCAAATGTTTATATTTCCAATATCACTTTTCTCAAATTCATAATAATATATATTCAAAAATAAAAAAGGGTAATTTTCGCCAAACACCCCCCTCCCCCCCCCCCCCCCCCCCCACTACTACCACTCCAACCCGCCAAAAAATCATCACAAAAAAATTGCAACCTCACTATACTGCTTACAAGGTTGCTTTACTCTTTATGAACATTGTTGGCAAGATCCACGGCATGCCCCACAACTTGGTTTCAGACCATGATCCATCATTTGTGAGTCGTTTCTGGCAGGAGTTGTTCAAACTCAGCGACGCTAAGTTACATATGAGTTCGTCCTACCACCCTCAGACTGATGGCCAGACAGAAGTGGCAAATAGGGTCATTGAGCAGTATCTCCGTGCGTTTGTGCACTCAAAACCGACAACTTGGGGCAAGTTTCTCATGTGGGCTGAGTGGTCTTACAACACGTCTCAACACTCAGGCACAGGAAAATCTCCCTTTGAGATAACTTTTGAGAAAGCACCACCCACCATTCCTCAATATCTGACAGGCACCTCTAATATTAAAGTTGTTGGTGAATTGTTGGCTAATCGTGAGACTATGCTTATCACTCTGTGTAGAAAATTGACCAAGGCACAACAAGCTATGAAGAAATTTGCTGATGCATATAGGTGAGATGTACAATACAACATCGGGGATTGGGTGCTGGTTAAGTTACGACCACATCGACAGACTTCCGTCACTGCCACTCCTTATTCGAAACTCAGCAAACGTTTTTACGATCCGTTTCAAATTCTGGAGAAGGTGGGATATGTTGCTTACAAACTTCTCTTGCCACAAGGAGCCAAAATTCATCTAATTTTTCATTGTTCCATGTTGAAACCTTTTCATAAAGACTCTTCTGCCCCAATTCTAGCAATGACATTACCTCAGTCAGCACTGGATAATCAACCCATCATCACTCCACTAGTGATACTCAACACCCGCTGGACTCAAACTATTGAACTGTATCTCGAAGTGATAGTGCAATGGGAAGGACTGCATACTGATGATACTTCTTGGGAAGATTGGGACAATCTCAAACAAACATACCACCTTGAGGACAAGGTGCTTCCAGATGGGGTAGAGAGTTATAGCAAATGGGCTGAAGAAAACATTGTGGAAGTGGCCCAAGATGTTGCAACGGGAAGGCCTAAGAGAAAAGTCCACATGCCAAAGTATCTAGAAGATTTCATCACAGGAGAATCAACAAATTAAGTTAGGAGGAAATGAGCTGGCAGCTTATTAGTGGCTCACCTAAATTTTACAGAAATATTCACTAGATCTTCCTTATTTTGTATTCCGTTATTTCCATCATTAACTAGTCTATATAATGGCATGTATGCAATGAATGAAGGGAAGCAGATTTTATCCAAATTCTTTTTCTCTCTATTGTTTCTAGAGGCCCCTAGTTCCTCGAACTCTAGGATTTATCACTTCCCCTAACAGTATCCTTATTTTAACTCACTTTTACAAGTCTAATAACCATAAACACTCGGTCACACGATGGATCCACCGTTTTCAACACAAACAAACATCTACAAGAAAAGAATCTGAACATCATATAAACCTGTTATTTTACAGGGTTCATCTGCGTGCGAGAACTTGGCAGGAAAACACGAGTTCCCCATCCTCTAAAGGGATCATTCTCAATTTGCAGTAGAATGGCGGATCCGAAATGGAATTAGATTCCGCTTTCGAATTTGTCTCAAGTTATTGAAACTCGTTAATTAATGTTGTCGGTGCGAGTGGATGTTTTGAATGAATGTTGTCGGTGCGATGTAACTCTTGAGAATAAACCACAACATATTCTTTGAAGTTCTGCTGCGTATGACGGTGATACTTTCAGCTGAGACTCTAAGCATGTCAGTTACAGTTGAGCCTCGTGTGCGGTTTACAGCGATGGAAGATGAAGGTAAGTTGACGGTAATGGTGGTTTTGTGATGAGTGATGGAAGTAATGATTTGTTGGGAGTGAAGGAATGTTTGTAGAAAGGTTATGGTGATGAAGAGGTGAGATCTTGGACATGTGAAGATGGTGGAGTATTATGAGAGAATATTTTGAGGTGGTTATAGTTGATAAAGATGAACCGTGAGGTTTTTTTTTGGAGAAGTGTTACTTTACATGTTTCTTTCTTTCTAATTCAAAAAGAATGAGAGAGTATAAGAGATAATGAGAGTCCAAGATGGTACGATGTACAAGACATGTAATATGCAGTGAATTACAATAAAATGTAATAGAAACAAACAATCCTTTTAACACTTAAGCATTAAGTCTTTCCTAATACTCATTAAAGACCCAAAAAAGTTAAAAAAATTAAAAAAAAATACAATAAATAAAATAAAATAAACTATAATAAAATAAATAATCTAAAAATAAAACTGATTAAAAAAAATAAACTATTAAATTAGAAATAAAAAAATAAAATGGTAAAAAGAAACAAGTAATTAGTCAGGTATCAAAGTGCTCGAAAAAATATAAATGAATACACCAAAATGATCAGCAAAAAAAAATACAAATCGGAAAAATACAGCGTTTGGTTAAATTTTGAAATAAATTTTACCCGCTAAAATGACTTAAACTGTCTAAAAATGCGACCGAAAAGTGGTCGAAAAAATTAAATGAGCACGCCAAGTTAAACCACGCGAAACGCATATTAATACCACTAACGTTTGCACACTCAATTTTAAAATTTTCTGTCTACTGATTTTTCGCATAGTTGACTTTTGATTTGAACGATTCGATTGTAATTCTGACAAGTTTTTTCAGATGATAAATTAGGTATTATGCAAGATAATTGACCTATAATGATATGCAAAATATCAAAGAATCTAAGGGTAAATTCTGTGAAAGAAGAAGAGAAAGAGTTTGTTGGATGTGGAAGAGAAAAAGAATTTAAGATTTTTATGTTTTGAGCAAGACAACTATCCTTTACACACACACACACACACACACACACACACACACACACACACACACACACACACACACACACACACACACACACACACACACACACACACACACACACACACACACACACACACACACACACACACACACACACACACACACACACACACACACACACACACACACACACACACACACACACACACACACACACACACACACACACACACACACACACACACACACACACACACACACACACACACACACACACACACACACACACACACACACACACACACACACACACACACACACACACACACACACACACACACACACACACACACACACACACACACACACACACACACACACACACACACACACACACACACACACACACACACACACACACACACACACACACACACACACACACACACACACACACACACACACACACACACACACACACACACACACACACACACACACACACACACACACACACACACACACACACACACACACACACACACACACACACACACACACACACACACACACACACACAACCTTTGGTTAGTATAATTTAACTTTATGTATTATTAGTAGGATGAAAGTTCAAATATATATTGTGAGCGCCTAAACACAAAAATTGATATATTAAAGAGGAAGGGGACAAAAATATATTTCACCCTTAATTTTATGATTGCATGATATAAACTTTTAATTTAATAGCCTATTTAATCAATTTTCATAATTTTTTCAATATTTTTATTTTTGATAAAATCCAATATTTTAAACTTATATTGTATTATTTTATAATTTAAAATATGTTGTTATCGGTATTGTAAATAAAAATGATATAAAAATAATATGAATTATAAGTTTAATCCTATTAAAATAGACTAAATTGTTTAACAAATGAAACATTTGTAGATTTTAACGTAAGAGGGAAGAGAAATATAATTCAATTATATTATAAAAAATGATAGTATAATTTTTTCTAGAATACTTTATATAAAAAAAGAATGTGTTAGAATTAATTTAATAATAATTATACAATCATGCTCAATGACAAAGATTAAAACTATAATCTTACTATAGTGCGGAAACCATATGAGCATATATATATATATATATATATATATATATATATATATATATATATATATATATATATATATATATATATATATATATATATATATATATATATATATATATATATATATATATAAACTAGGATCTACAACATGTTAATTTATCAATGATTGAGATTAGAAATACCTGGATAATCGAATCATTTACATGATAATTTTATACTTTCCTGAAACACAAAGTAAAGAGAGACGAATGACGAGCAACTGTTGATTTGTGGTTCTTTCTCAACCAGTACTCCTAATGCCTTGAATTCTCTTCAGATGGGGAGAAAAGATAAATTGCTTATGTACGGTATATTGGGGACCATAGCCTATATATAGTGTGATGGCCAATTAGGGTTCCTATTATTATCAAATGGGTCATGCTGACATCTACTCATATTTGAGCTCATATATAATTAATTAATTATTTACTAAATAGAAATCTAATTATCCTTTTAAATTTATTTGACCACTTAATTAATTAAGGCTCTTAATTTTGATAAATAGCTAATATAATTAAAATATATATGCCCACATAATAATTATTGGAATATAATGATTAAATAATATTAATATTATAAAACATTACAACAATCTCTCACTTGGACAATATACTTTTAATAATTATATCACAATTCTTTAGGTCGGCTTCCGAGTGCTATTTATCTTTATATTTCAACTTTACAATTTGGTTCACCTCATGCATAAATAATGGGATCACCGCGACTATCGTCACTAACGTATCACCTCGCACGGACAACCTCTAGCCTTCTTGTGCGGATTTTCTTCCAGGACTGGCCAAACTAGTCCCAGGACGATTTGGCTTGAGGTGAATTGTTTACTTGGTTTATGGTTCACTTTGATGGTTATATATTTTGTGGTTTACACTCGTAATAACTAAGAGTTGACAAAGATCAAGAAATGGCTAAAACAGAGACTTTATAGATATTCTGACAATAGTGCTTTGAATATCTTAAATACTTGGCAAAACTTAAAGTAAAACTAAAGTGCAATATAAAAATACAAGAAAGAAGACAATTGGACATATTCTTACATTTTGGAATGACAAAGTAAACTCTTTATTCTATAATGTGGTACTCAGAGTGCTTTTCTTCTAATCCTAACAAAAGACGCCTATTTTACTAGAAAATCTTTGCTTTATATAGGCGTACAAGTTAACTGCCAATGGGCTTCAGGATGTGCCACGTGTCATCCCACGTCTCTAGACAACTGCCTCCACATTTCTCCTTTCACACTGACTTCCCACCAAGCCTTTTTCTTCTCTTTTAGGGAATACCCTTGTTGGCTTTCCTCTTTGGTCGATCGACGCAGGGCCTGTCGACTCATTCCTCTCATGCTGTCGAGTCAAGGTGTGTTGCTTGCCAAGATTCAACGCTGTCGACCTTTGGCTGTCATGTAGGGAGCTAGTCGACCTTTTTTTCTCTAACTTTCGTCGAAGTCAACTGCCATGTTGGCTAATTCTCAGCCAACAAATTGCCCCACCAAGACCCAGGCTTCGATGGAGACTTCTACCGACCGAGACGCTTGGTGTCTTTCGAGGCATTCAATACCTGACTTTTCGTCCTCAGGGCCTAGTTGTCGAGGCATGCACGTGTCAGTCTCCCCCTGACGTGATGATGACACCTTTTTGTATTACAACTTACAAGAATTCCCATCATTCTTTTCCACTTCCCCATGTCATTACCAACTTCTAATCATGACTTCCCCCACGAGTGGGTATTGAAAAGCCCTTTCCTTTCGTCTTATGCATTAACCTTTGGTATAAATACCCCCACAAGTTCTTACTTTAGAATTTTTCTCTTCAAACACTTGTTCTGGATTCCTCCTACTTCTTCTACCAGAATCGCACGTGATTTTCACGCGGTCAACCTCTGGCCTTCCTGTGCGGGCTTGCTTGCGGGATTGGCCAAACTAGTCCCAGGACGATTTGGTTTGAGGTGAAATGTTTACTTGGATTATGGTGCACTTTGATGGTTATATATTTTGTGGTTTACACTATAAATAACTAAGAGTTGACAAAGATAAAGAAATGGCTGAAACAAAGACTTTATAGCTATTCTGACAATAGTGCTTTGAATATCTTAAATACTTAGCAAAACTTAATGTAAAACTTAAAGTGAAATATAAAAATACAAGGAAGAAGGCAATTGGACGTATTCGTACATTTTGTAATGACAAAGTAAACACTTTTCTCTATAGTGCGGTACTCAGAGTGTTTTTCTTTCAATCCTGGAAAAAGACGCCTCTTTTACTAGAAAATATTTGCTTTATATAGGCGTACGAGATAATTTCCAAGGGGCTTCAGGATGTTTCATCCCACGTTTCTGGACAACTGCCTACATGTTTCTCCTTTCAAATTTACTTCCAGCCAAGCCTTTATTTCTCTTGTTGAGAATACCCTTGTTGGCTTTCCTCTTTGGTCGATCAAAGCACGGCCTGTCGACTCATTCCTCTCATGGTTTGAGTCAAGGTGCGTTACCTGCCAAGTTTCAACGCTGTCGACCTTTGGTTGTCATGTAGGGAGCTAGTCGGCCTTTTTTTCATCTAACTTCCGTCGAGGTCAACTGCCATGTTGGCTAACTCTCAGCCAACAAATTACCCCACCAAGACCCAGGCTTCGAAGGATACTTCTGCCGACCGACACGCTTGGTGTGTTTCGAGGCATTCAATACCTGAATTTTCCTCCTCAGAGCCTAGTTGTCGAGGCATCCACGTGTCAGTCTCCCCCTGACGTGATGATGACACCTTTTTGTATTACAATTTACAAGAATTCCCATCATTCTTTTCCACTTCCCCGTGTCATTTCCAACTTCTAATCATGACTTCCCCCATGAGTGGGTATTGAAAAGCCTTTTCCTTTCGTCTTCTGCATTAACCTTTGGTATAAATACCCCCACAAGTTCTTACTTTAGAATTTTTCTCTTCAAACACTTGTTCTCGATTCCTCGTGCTTCATCTACCAGAATCGTACGTGATTTTCATGCAGTCAACCTCTAGCCTTCCTGTGCGGATTTGCTTGTAGGAATGGCCAAACTAGTCCCAAGACGATTTGGTTTGAGGTGAATTGTTTACTTGGGTTATGGTGCACGTTGATGGTTATATATTTTGTGGTTTACACTCTAAATAACTAAGAGTTGACAAATATCAAGAAATGGATGAAACACAGACTTTATAGATATTCTGAAAATAGTTCTTTGAATATATTATATACTTTGCAAAACTTAAAGTGCAATATAAAAATTCAAGGAAGAAGACAATTGGACGTATTCGTACATTTTGGAATGACAAAGTAAACTATTTTCTCTATAGTGCGGTACTCAGAGTGTTTTTCTTCCAATCCTAACAAAAGACGCCTCTTTTACTAGAAAGTATTTGCTTTATATAGGCGTACGAGGTAACTGCCAAGGGGCTTCAGGATGTGTCGCGTGTCATCCCACGTCTCTAGACAACTGCCTCCATGTTTTTCCTTTCAAACTGACTTCCCGCCAAGCCTTTTGCTTCTCTTGTTGAGAATACCCTTGTTGGCTTTCCTCTTTGGTCGATCAACGTAGGGCCCGTCAACTCATTCCTCTCATGCTGTCGAGTCTAGAAGCGTTGCTTGCCAAGTTTCAATGCTGTCGACCTTTGGTTGTCATGTAGGGAGCTAGTCGACCTTTTTTTTTCTAACTTCCGTCGAGGTCAACTGCCATGTTGGCTAATTCTCAGCCAACAAATTGCCCCACCAAGACCTAGGCTTTGGCGG
Source organism: Lathyrus sativus (assembly GCA_963859935.3). Classification (NCBI taxonomy): domain Eukaryota; kingdom Viridiplantae; phylum Streptophyta; class Magnoliopsida; order Fabales; family Fabaceae; genus Lathyrus; species Lathyrus sativus. The sequence continues at coordinate 89,021,927 of OZ012736.1, forward strand.
AGACTTCTGCCGATCGAGACGCTTGGTGTATTTCGAGGCATTAAATACTTGGCTTTTCATCCTCAGGGCCTAGTTGTCGAGGCATCCACATGTCAGTCGCCCCTTAACGTGATGATGGCACCTTTTTGTATTACAACTTCCAAGAATTCCCATCATTCTTTTACAGTTCCCCACGTGATTATCAACTTCTAATCATGACTTCCCCCACGAGTGGGTATTGAAAAGCCTTTCCTTTCGTCTTCTGCATTAACCATTGGTATAAATACCCCCACAAGTTCTTACGTTAGAACTTTTCTCTTCAAACACTAGTTATGTATTCCTTGTGCTTCATCTACCAGAATCTCACCTGATTTTCGCGCGGACAACCTCTAGCCTTCCTATGGGGATTTGCTTGTAGGACTGGCTAAACTAGTCCCAAGACGATTTGGTTTGAGGTGAATTGCTTACTTGGGTTATGGTGCACGTTGATGGTTATATATTTTGTGGTTTACACTCTAAATAACTAAGAGTTGACAAATATCAAGAAATGGATGAAACAGAGACTTTATAGATATCTCAGATCACTCACCAATTGAGTGCTCTGAGTCCCAAAATGAACTCAAACTTCCATCTCAACAATTCTTGCAATTAGCTATCTCAGATCACTCACCAACTCACCCTGATTGATTCTTGATGTCTAGTTCATTCTATATCTCAATATAACACGAGTTCTTGGTCATCAAAGAAATGGGGTCCATAATTCAATCTTCACCAATTGATCCCTAACTCTCCAAAATCCATCTCTTATTGGTCTCTAACATTTCTACACTAACAAATTAACCTAATTATGCCTAAAACATGGTGTAGGGAAGAATTTTCAAACCTGGTTAATCTTGATGAACAGATGATGAAATCCACCAATTCAGACCTTGAAACTCTTCAGAAAGTTTCCCTAGATGCCAATCTTGCTACTGTTTGCAACAATTTTGATGGAGGAAGCCTCAATCTCAGAATTCGATTCTGACTTGCCACCTTGAAATTTCAATCACCAACTCTTCAATTCACCATGGATTTGATCTCAATTCAATCTGCACAGCTTCACTATGATGTATGGAATGTGTTTGAATGGAAAGAATGAATGGATATGAAGAAGAATGTGAAATTGAAACTTGACTTGCAATGGAAGATTCTTGATCTCACTCTCTCTTCTCTGCACCAATTCTCACCAACCTTGCATCTGAGCAAGTCATACATGTTATATAGAGTGGTTTAGAATCATCTAGAACCATCTAGGACCATCCAATAAGTATTTGAACTTCTCATGTCATGACATTTTGATTTCAATTCTCCTTATGTGCTATCTCATGCCAAGCTTCTTGTAACCTTTGTAACTGACTTGAAATTCTCCCCATATGAGATTTATGATGTGTTACAATACATAACCAACTTGCTTATTGAGTTTTGTTGAGTTTTGCTTTGGTACCTTAATATGCAAGTAAGCCAATTCCAAAGCAGCCCATATCATATAAGCCTCAAATAAAAATTGTGGCTGAACCATTGTTCTTAGAATGTCATTTGGAGTCAAATGAGCTATTATATGACATGTTTTGGATTTATAGCTTGTGATTTCCAATTTTTAATTTCAACTTATTTAACTTATGCCTCCATTTTAAGCCATTTTTATCACTTTTTGATACAAGCCTTTTCAACATCTCATGACCTCCCTGATAGCCTTAAAACATCATTCTAAGCAAGTTTTATGTTGAATATTTTTCCATTTGAAGCCTGGAACTAGGAGATATGGCCTTATGCTTGAAATGACCTATAACCTCCAAATGACCAAAATTCCCTTGACTTGTCAAAGCCATAAGTTGAGTTCTACAAATCCTATCAAGGACTTCTAGTACTCTATAGAAAGCTAAGAAGATGCTCTACAACATTCATGTTGACCAAGAGTTCATAGGAATCATCCTACTAGGGCAAAAGTTGGATGCAAGTTGGGTGACTTTCAAGGACCCAGATTCACATACCTCAGATGACCTGTAATTTGTCAAAGCCATAACTTGAGCTCTACAAATCCTATCAAGGAATTCTAGTACTCAAATTAAAGCTAAGAACAAGCTCTACAACATTCATGTTTTGGGGAAGATGAGATGACAATCACATCTTGAGCTAAACTGCCTTGAAGATAGGGATCAAACTAGGGGATTTTACATTGTCGAGCCTTAGAAACCCTAGCTTAAAACTTCTCAAACTCCTCAATCATGATGAGTTGGTCTAGGAATCATCCTTATAATACTTCAATGCATCATTCCATGATCACATGGCTCTTGGATTAGGTCTCAACCTTCTCCAAATCATCAGTTGACCTAGGGTTGACCCAGTCAAACCCTAATTCCACCACTCATGGCTGAATCCTCTGAATTCTTGTATAATGACCTCTCTAGGCTTCATGATGGCTTTCAAGACATCTCATTAGCTTTCTCAAAGCTTCAAGTCCATCCTCATAGTCTCAGAATCATCTGAGGGGCTCCCACAACTCTCAAGTTATGAGACACACAACCTTGGTTTCAACCAATCTCCCTGAGGATCTCTTGAGTTCTCTGACAAAGATATCAATCTTTGAACATTTGGACAACCTTCTTGGCTAGCTTCAAAGTCTCATACAACTCTTGATGGGTAAATAAATGTTGGTCAAATTTTGGGGTGCAACAGCTGCCCCTATTCAAACGACTTGAACCTGACTGGGTGAGGAGCGAACGGCTCTCAGCCAATCAAGGTGCGAGACGGTTGAATACCGATAAACCCAGAAATTTGCCAACTGCTCAAGTACACGGTACTCTGGCTGGAACGAATCTTCGAACACTGAAATAATAGCTGCACGACAACTAGCTGGAGAATTACTGATCTGAACCTTGTCATCCGTTATCCACATTAAATTCCTCTATCATTGTAATCAGACACCTGACCCCGCCGTCAAGCATTCTTGAAAATAAAGCTTCTGACATCGCCGTCGGACAACCAAAACACCCAACATCGCCGCTGGAAAACTAAATCACCTGACATCGCCGCCAGAAACAAACATCCAACATCGCCGCTGGAGAACTAACTCACCTGACATCGCCGCCAGAAACAAACGTCCAACATCGCCGCTGGAGAACTAAAGAACCTGACATCGCCGCCAGAAACAAACATCCAACATCGCCGCTGGAGAACTGAAGAACCTGACATCGCCGCCAATTCTCAACATCGTCTGACCTTGCCGTCAGGGTGAAGAAACTCCATTGGGGAATTGGTCACACGGTAACCGGTAATACATAGTCGATCATGCCATCAGGCATTCCAAGAACACTGTCGGGCATCAGTCGGACTTCAACCATCAGGTTGATCATGCCATCAGGCATTCCAAAGAAATTGTCGGGCATCAGACGGACTTCGTCAGCAGGTCGGGAACAGAATTCTTGGTCAATCCTGAGCCATCTGGGAATATCTAAACCTCTGCCATCAGGCACTCCGCATCAGCTGAGAGAACTGCTTCATTAACACGGTCAAACTTCAATCATGGAGTCTTCGAGGGAGATTTCAACTTCGCCGTTAGAAACCCGTTGGGGATGACGCTTCGCCGCTGGGGATCTTGGAGAACTATCAAGTAACTCCGCTCCGGGGGTCCAGAAATCATTCTGGATGAATCAACTCTGCTGAGGACTTCAAGAATCATCTTGGACAAATAACTTCGTCGGGGACTTCAAGAATCATCTTGAACCGTCGACCATTCTGGAGATTTCAGGAATCCTCCAGAGCGAACACTCTGTTGGAGATTTCAGGAATCATCCTGAACTAAAGACTAGGGACTCTAAGTATCAACTTGAGCAACCAATTCTGGAGACTGCACTGGGGTCTTAAGAATCATCTTAAGCAAACGGCCCTACTGGGGAGTTCGAGAATCATCTTGAACCGAAGACTTCGCTGGGGACCTCAAGAATCATTTTGAGCAGGCGACTTCGTTAGGGAGAATGTCAGGAATCATCCTGAGCAATCAATTCTGCGGCGGAACACCTGCAAAACAAGAACGGTAGCAACCTAGATCATGCTTATTATGCATATGCTTCGGCAATGGCGCAATGCTCCACACGGTGGAAATGTTATGCGTTTATGATAAATGCTATGCAATCATGCACAATGATGCGATCCCATTAGCAAAATAAATGCCGAAGGGAGAATCCTCCTGTCAAGGGGGAAGAACTACTCAGATAGAGGAATCATCCTGCTAAGGAGAACATGGTCACGCCAATCTCAATTGGACTCCGCAGGGGACTCTACTTCAGTTGACTGCTGCAGGGGAACGAAGCTCTGCGAGAACCTGGACCTGCTGAGGGAAAAGCGATGTCAATCACGGAAATAAACTGCATGACCTTCCTGGCTACTTCTCTGGAGATAACGACTTTGTGGGGAAACGACTTCCGCTGTTCAACACTCTACTGGGGAAAAAACCAATCATGGTCTGATCAACTTCCAAGGATTCGGCTTTCTTGGGTATCTGCGAACTCGGCTGAGGAAGGAGAAATCATTCTGCTTCGCTGGAGAGAGTACGACTCTGATGAGGAATTTCAATTCCGCTGGGGAAGAAGGAATCATCCGACTTCGGGGGAGAGTACGACTCTGGTGGGGAATTTCAATTCTGCTGGAGACTTCAGTCTGGCACCATCAGTTGCTGCATACTTTGACGTACGAATAGTTTCCTACGAAACTAGCACTTGTGACCCGGTGCTGGGGAAAAACACGCGCTTCGGCTCCTGACTCAGCTGAGGAGACGATGTTCCTTCAGGATACATCAGCTTGGGGAGATAATCTTCTCTGCCTGGGGAGACATATCAATGCTCATTATCTCACGTTCAGACTCTGCAGGGAGAGGCTGCTGAACTCTGCTGGAGAGGGAGGAATCATCCTGCTTTGGGATGCGCACGACGCACTGTCTGGAATATGCTACACCTGTAACAACACAAACAAAAAGACAAGATACCCTTTTCAAAGGGACCTATCAAGGTTATTATCTCGTGACAATATACAAGTAATTAATTGTTTCAACAATCAGTGGCCTAGGCCCGTAAGTTTATGTATGTGCATTTTATCAAAAACATCGGCGTTCTTTTTCGCAAACAAAACAGATAAATGCTAAACAGACAAACAGAATTGCTGAATAGTATGCATTTTATTGATAACGAACCCCTGAATGGGTAAAAATGTTTTACAACAGATGCAAGCTCCTGGAATGAGGAAGCTGCGCGAAAATAAAACATAAATATACATCAGTATATACAAATGTCGGCAACGAGGCGTAGACGAACACCATGAGTTGATCCCTCTATGACCCACTCGACTTTGATACTTCTCCGGCGCTTCAGCTTCGGAAGAGATTCATTCAGATAAACGGCCCTCCGGTCTTCCGAACCACCAAACAAAGAAAGTTCCACACGCGGAACGCAGTCATTTGCTTTTTCAAATCCCTAACTTTTGCGTGAACCGCCCTTTGCGGGTTTTCAGTTCACCGGGATACCCTTTTTTTGCCGAAGCCGCCCAGTGTAGGTTTTCGACTTCGTGGGTGTACATTTTTTCAATTTATATCCCTAATTTTTTCCTGAACCCTTTTATTCTGTTTTTGGTTCGCCGGGATGCCCCTCTTTTGCCTGGACCCTCTCTTTTTTTGTCCAGCGGGTGACTTTCAAGCAAAGTATTTTTTAACTGCGTCCGCGTTCACCGGGGATGCAAAATCTTCACCATCCATCGTGGATAACAACAAAGCTCCTCCCGAGAATACCTTGCTGACGACGTATGGACCTTCGTAATTCGGAGTCCACTTGCCTCGGTGATCGGAGTGTGGAGGAAGAATCTTCTTCAGGATGAGATCACCCGTCTGAAAGCTTCTAGGACGCACCTTCTTATCATAAGCTTTCTTCATTCGGCTTTGGTACAGACGACCAAACGCAATCGATGCTAACCTCTTCTCGTCCATCAGGCTGAGTTGGTTCAGTCGGTTCGTAATCCATTCTGCCTCGTCGAGGACAGCTTCCATATCGTACACCAAGGAGAAAGGAGTTGCCCCGGTTTGTCGCTACCGCGAAAATCGGCGCCGGCTGAACAGAAGAGTCGCCACCGTGCGTTATTTATCCCACGGGAGGGAAAGGAAACGCTCATAGTAAACCTCGCACAACACGGGAAAGGTATGGTCATCGCAACCAAAACCTGGATTCGGGAGTCGGTTATGCAAGGGGAAGGTATTAGCACCCCTCACGTCCGTCGTACTCGACGGGATCAACGCTTATTTTCGGGTATGGATTATTATTCTATCTAAACTACAGGTTAAGGGTTAAAAAGAAAAGAAAATGACTCGGCAAAGTATCACACTTTATGCCTACGTATTCCCGTTTGGAACGAGAAATCAGAGTCAACGTAGTTCGCCTACCTACGGGAAAGGAGGGGAAGGTTGCTCGCTAGGATATCGCATCCTATGCCTACGTACTTTCATACAGCATGAAAGATCAGAGCAAACGTAGTTCGGGCTACGTATGACACAAGCTTGTCTTGGTTGATTTTATTCCTTCTGAAAAAGGTTTTTCTGAATAACAGTCCCAGCGGACAAAAAAAAATGACGTCTTGATGAGTTCACCTTCTTTTACGGAAGAAGTGTCTTTTATTATGTTTGAAATTTTTATTGTGTTTTCTGTTTGTTTTGAGAAAGAAGAGACAGAACTCTAACCTACGGTTGCAAAGGTAATCAAACTAACCTAATGTTATCATGCATGGGTTAAGGCCTATTGTCTATCATGCTCCTCTCTTGCACAGAGAGAAACAGAGATCCTAAGGGAATAGACGGAAACAGAAACAATATCAGATATATACAGTAAAGCGATAAAATGCATGGATGCAACAATACAAGCGAGGCAAGGGAGTCCCACTCAACCTCGAACCTAGAAAACAATAGGCAAAAGTGAACAGCATTCACTTTCAACCCAACAGGGTAAACAACAAACAATACAGCCAGGAAAAACCAATCAATACATCAAAATGAAATACAGCAGAAAAATAAACAGCTACAGCGGCTCTGCAACAACATCTGTCTTCAAGCTTCAGCAAGCATCAATCTCCATCTCCACAGCCTTCCAGCAAGGTTTTTTGTCATCAGTCTTCAGTCCACAATGGCTTTTATTCAAATCTCATCCTCCAAGCTGAGGGATCAATCACAAGAGTGAATTGGGTGTTAAGCAATTAGTTGACTACCAAGGGTGGCAAACCAACTGCTACTAACACATAAGACATTTTCTCTCAAGAGTTCTATCCCTTAGACAGTAGCACCAAGCCTTCCAAAGGAAGGGGGTGAGTGTCTTAGAGATACTCTGTATCACAGAGAAGAATGGAGGCAGTCAAGACCTTCCATGTTTGAGAATCAAGCTTACTACTCTAGAGCTCTGCCTAGCTCCTAAACTCTAATCTCCTCAACAGCTGCTAGCAGGAATCTCCTCATCAACTCTAGAAGTTGGTCCTCAGTCTCTAGATCTCCAATGGCTCCATCATCACAAGTCTTCAGCTCTCCCAATCCCCAAGCAATCCCCTTACCCACACAGACAAACAATAATCCCTAGAGGGCACACCACACCAATCAATCAAATATAGCAGTATATACTAATAGCAGTAGGGGGAATCCTAGTGATTTCTAAGGGGATCTATCCTATACCCATAACCCCTATAATCCATACCCCAAAAATCAAATGAAAATTTCCTAAAAGAATTAAACTATCTCACCTAAGTTGATTTAAAAACCCTAATTTTATTCATGTTATTCACACCTAAGCCAATCACCTAAAATTAATTCCTAAAAATATGCACTAAATTGTATGTACAAGCTAACAATGTCTATTAATCAACCTAAAAAGAATGGACAAAAAATATTATAGCAACTATTAGAACAAAAATTATCAAATTCATGTATGAAATGAAACACCTAAAATAGGCATTTATTTGGAAAATATGGGAAAAATATCAAATAAAAAATAAAATGCAATTTTTATTTTTTATAATTTTCTAGACAGAATTATTGACCTATAGAAAAAATAAGAATCAAAAAATATTAATTTTTCATTTTTATATGATTTTTTAAAGATGCAAAAATATTAAAGGAAATAAAAATGACAAAATATGGAAATTAAATGGGAGGGATGAGAATAGCATCTGCGCCCTAGTTATAATCCAGGTGGGCCACCAGCTGGGAGGTGCGAATATCAAAGGGCTTAGGCCCATACGCGCTCAGAAAATGTAAATGAAAATTACCAGAAAAAAGGGAAATCTTTGGTGCAAATAGCAGTAAAAACATGTGCATTCCACTGGGCTCATTAATTGGGGGGTGGGGATATTAAAGTTTGGACCCAGCCCACGTGTTTCCATTAATGAAACGATGCGTTTCGCTTCAGTCAGCTCCCTCCATTTTCAACTTCAAATACGGGCCGTTGGATTAGACTCAAAGTCTTGGTCAAACGATAGATCCCACGGTCGTCCATCATCGTCCCCAAACATCCTCTAGGGTTTCAGAAAAAACCAGTCCCATGCATGACTTTCGAGCTTCTCATTCTCCCTCAATACACCATGAAAACGAAACTTGTAAAGACCAAAATCCCTCCATTTCTTCCCCTCTACAAGTCTATGCCCTTAGTTTGTACTGAAACTAGCCCTATAATAAAACCCGATGGGTGGAAGTTCTGGACATACTGAATTGCACCTGGTGTGCATGATCACCAATCTTACTCAAACTAACCTAGAACGATCTACAGGTCATGGTGAGTATTCTGAGCCAAACATCTAACATTTTCTTGCCCAAATTCAGGAGTTCTTGATCATCACAGTTTCATCATCATTAATCCAATTGTCTCTAATGGCCATAACAGATGGGGTAAATGTTCCTCTTCCTAACCCTAACAAACTTATACCACTAATCTAACCTAACAATACCTAATCACAGAGAGAAGACAGAAAACACCAACCTGTTTATCAGCTATGGTAGAGGTAGTTGCAGGTGGATCCAATGCTTGTAATTGCTTCTAGATGCTCCTCCAATGGTGTGCTTTCTACTGTTTGCAATGGTAGTTGCTCAATCTTCTTGAATCACCTTATCCCACTCTTCATGCAAGTTGGAGTGAAAACTTGGATCACACAAACCAGCCACGAGTTCCTCCCAATTCTCTTTGCCAATTGCTCTATGATGATGGTGGATGATGATGATAACAGAAAATAATATGTTTGATGAAGCTTCAATGGAGTTTGAAGAGAAAATGAAAATGGGAGTGAAGGAATCAAAGTAGTGTTTGCAAGCTCAAAGAATCACCAACCAATGCACAAATGGCCTCATTTCCTTATATAGGTGAGGATTAACAGAATGAGAAGCTTCTAGATTGGTCCTAGAGGGATCTAGAAACTTGTGGAACTTTCATTAACTTATCATTTGATGGTATTTTGAATCATCTCATATCATGCTTGCACCTTGGGTAAACTTGTGTGAAAATCTCCTTTCATGAGATATTAGGAGTGTATGTATGAAAAGCCAAGCTTTTCCTTGCCTTGTGTTGAGTTTTACCATGTTGCCTTATGATGCAAGAAACAAATTTACAAAGGAAGTCCAATTTTTAAGCCTAAAATCAAAAATGTGGCTGAACCAATGTCTCTAAAATGATGTTGGGAATCAATTTGGTATATTGGATGACCCATATTGGATTTGTAGATCTCTCAAACCAATTTTTTATTTCAACTTTTTCAACTTATATGCCTTTTTTAGGTCATTTTTCACCAACTTTGGGCAAGTCTCATTCCATACATTTCCAAACTTTCATGGCTTCTTTTCTTGACTTAAAATGGCATTTTGAGCAACTTTTATGTTGGTAAGTTTTTCATTTGAAGCTCCCTTGTATGAGTTTTAGGCATAGGCTAAGAATGACCTGTAATTCTCAAATGACCAAAATACCCTTTGCTTGCCAAGACCATAAGTAGAGTTCCACAAATCATATGAAGGAATACTATACCATTATAGAAAGCTAAGACAATGAGGAACAATTCTTATGTTTACCAGAAATTCATTTGAACTCTCCTTGAGGGGTAAAAATAGCTTGGAAGTCATGTCACTTTCACAGACAAAATTTCAGATACCTCAGATGACCTGTAACTTGCAAGGACCATAACTTCAGTTCTATAAATCTCCTTGATGCCTTCCACCACTCAAATTAAAGGTATTGAGATTCTCTACAAATTTCATGTTGGCCAAGGATCCATTTGAGGCTTGCATTTTGACTTATCTTGCTTAGAAATTTGACCTAAACTAGGGGATTTTACACAGAAACCCTAATTTAGAAACTCCTCTTCTCCTTGATTTCTCTTGATTTCTCCTTGGCATATCACCATATCCTCTTCTACATGTCAAATGATGAACCCCGCATCTCCCCAATAGCCTTTAATGCTTTTCAATCAGTCAATTGACCTAGAGTTGACCCAGGGTTGACCTAGATGAAACCCTAGATGACTGTCTTCAACTGTAATCCTTATGATCATACCAATGACTTGTCTCCTTCTCCAAATGACTTTCTAAGTCCTCCAAGATGTCTAGATACTCCCCATGCTCAGCCCACAGCTCCCAACTTCTTGTTGATCCTCAGAGACCCTCATATAGGAGATGGATGCACTGTTTGATCCATTGACTTCCCAGCTTTCAAATTCTTTCTGATGACTTGAATGATATTGAATTTGGATAATAACCTCTTGATAGGTCTCTAGAGATGAGAATAATGATTGGTTCCCTGTTGGCTGACTTGCCCATGCTATGCAATGCAGATGAATGCATGACTCTATATGCAAATGCTAATGATATTGAAACATAAACCAAGTGGATAAGGTTGAGCAAATTTTAGGGTGCAACAGCTGCCCCTGTTCAAGCGACTTGGACCCGATTGGGTGAAGAGCCCGGAGCCTTCAGACATTCGCGGTACGAGACGGTTGAATACTAAGAACCCAGAAATTTGCCAACCGCAGAAATAAATTGCGCCCCTGCTTGAGGAACGACATCCACTGCCTGGATCTGACTGCTACGGCAACCCACTGATCTCGTGCGACCGTGCTGGGGATTATTTGTCTGCATTTCATCAGGAATAAATCGTCCACGTTAGGAGTAAACTCTTCCACGTTAGGAATAACACCGTCCACGTTAGGAATAACATTGTCCACGTTAGGAATAACATTGTCCACGTTAGGAATAACATTGTCCACGTTAGGAATAACATCGTCCACGTTAGGAATAACATTGTCCATGTTAGGAATAACATTGTCCACGTTAGGAATATCATCGTCCACGTTAGGAATAACATTGTCCACGTTAGGAATAACATCGTCCATGTTAGGAATAACATCGTCCACGTTAGGACTTCTCTTCTTTTCCACGTAAGGAATCAAACTTTTTTCCCCCGTTAGGAATGCCTCTATCTTTCCACGTCATGAATCAATCCTGGTATGTCCGCGTAAGGATTCAATCTTTCCACGTAAGGAGTAAACTCGTCTTTCCACGTAAGGAAACCGTTTTTCTTCCACGTAAGGAATGCTCTTGATATGTCCACGTAAGGACGCTAATCTTTCCATGTGAGGAATACTATATCAATCTTTCTTTCCACGTTAGGAATGTCATCTTTCCACATAAGGAACACCTCTTTTCCACGTTAGGAATACAACTTTCTTTTCCACATAAGGAATCATTTTTCCACGTAAGGAATCGTCATCTCTTCTTCCACGTAAGGAATACAAACTTTCCACGTAAGGAATACAATTTGATATGTCCACGTAAGGACTACATCGTCCACGTTAGGACCCACTTTTCCATGTTAGGAATAATAATCTTCTTGATTTGTCCATGTAAGGACTCCATCGTTCCACGTAAGGAATACTCCTTTATCTGTCCATGTAAGGATTTCAACCTTTCCACGTAAGGAAACACTTTTCGTCTTGATTTGTCCACGTTAGGACTCACCACTCGACTCGCTGAGGATAAAAACTTGTCCACGTCAGGACTCATGCACCTTTGACCCACTGGGGAAGTGAGACTTTGTCCACGTCAGGACTCACATGTCAACCTGCTGAAGTAATAGGACCTGTCCACGTCAGGACTTGCGCGTCTTCGACTTGCTGGGGAAATAAACCCCGTCCATGTCAGGACACACACTTTGCCACCAACACGAAGAAGGATAAATTTGTCCACGTCAGGACTCTCGTATCTTGTCATCACAAAGGACTACAAACTTGTCCTCGTCAGGACGCGCATTTCACCATCATGAATAAAGCTATCGGCTGGAACCAATTGGTCCACGTCAGGACACCAATACGAAGAGTAGCCAACTTTTTCCACGTCAGGACTCCACCTTCAACCGAGAAATCAAATCCGTCCTCGTTAGGACTAACACATATCGTCAAACTGAGGAAATGTCCACGTCAGGACTCCCACTTCTCTTAGCACAAAACCTGTCAATAAACCTGTCCACGTTAGGACTCCTCCTTCCATTGGTCCGCCAACCTCTTATCACTGACGTTACAGCAACTTTGCGGCTGACTCTACCGGGGATATTTGGAAACCACACCACTGGATGCCTGCTCTGATAACCGGCAGTAGCCTCTGAAATTCTGGTTCCTGAAACCCTTTAATGCTGACATAACAACAACTTTGACGGAAATAATCCACTGGTCGGACTAGAGAAACTTCAACAAGAACCCTGGCGGGGAAATAAGTAACTCTGCTTGGGGACAAAGAGAAACTTATCCTGCTGGCTCTGTGGGGAGTAGCGCCACAGCTGACACTTCGTTGAATGTCTCATGCCGAGACTTCGAATGTTCATTGATTTATTGGAGCAAGAACCCCTCCCACCTGCAAGGGAAACAAATACTTGAAACCAAACGGTTAGCCGACCTAGTTTATGTTTCACAATGCATGCGTTTGACAATGATGCAATGCTCCATTTGACATGGAAACGCTACGCTTTTATTTGGTGAATGCAAGTATGACACTATATGCCAATGCAATTGCAGACTCGAACTGCTGGGTACAGAAACTGCTTCAGCAAAATAAATGCTGAAGATAATGCCAACTCCGCTGGGGATAGCCAGATGCTATAGAACTATCCCTGCAAAATAAATGCTGGGAGAGTGAAGTCGACTCAGCTGGGAAATTGGGAACTTAAACCAAACACCTCGCTGAAGTAACACCCTGCTGGGAATATAACTTTGCTGGAGAATGCCAGATGCGCCTGGTATAATTGGACTTCTGCTGGAAAGTGAACGAATATCACACGGTATTCTGACAAAATAAATGCCAAGACCCACACCAACTCTTCCGGGGAGAGCCTTAATCTTTGAATTCCACTGGGAGGAATGGAAATACTTGCTGAGAAGAGAGTTCCGATGGGGATGGGCTGATTCTCTTGGGGAAACCAACTGACTCCGCTGAGGGGAGAGTAAATGACCCTGCGGGGAAAGGTAAACTGCCTGAATACAGCTCGCCAATATTAATCTTCTGCGGCTAGACCGCTCTGCTTGAGATAAGGGAATCCTTCTGGGGGACACCACACTATCTGAACACAGCCTACAATCATAGAATTGCCAACTCTGCTGAGGATAAAGGGCTTTATTGGAGCATGCCTTCTGGATAGGCTACGACTAGCTAGGGAATTCGATCCTTCTTCAGGAGGCACATGCATGATCTGCGTGGGGGTCGAGTCTTTCGTTATCGCAATCTTTTGATCATCTTTCTCGTACGGCTATAAAACCTGCAACAACACAAACAAGACGAGACAAGCCTATGCAACCAAGTCAATTCAGGTTAGTGACGTTATTTTCAGTTAATTCAAAGCTTTAGCGATTGTTGGCAAGGGCCAGTGATGTTATACACCTGCTAGTTTCAATAAACTTAGGCGTTTTATCATGCACAAAATAGTAAAGAATCAACATCAAGTACTGAATAACATATTTTATTGATTGGGCCCCTGAATGGGCGGAGTTTTTTACACGGGATGTAACTCCTGAAATGAGGAAGTTACGCAAAGCAAATACACAAGTATGCACAAGAAGCATAAATATTTTGACAAATTAAATTTTGTACACATGTCGGCAACGGGATGCAGACGAACACCACAAACTGATCCTCCCATGACTCGCCCGACTCTAATGCTTTCCCGGTATCCACACTTCCGAAGAGGTTGTATCCGATAATTGACCCCTCGAGTATATTCCCCCGCACCACTGCTCACTGCAATATCAAATTCGGACCGCAGTCATTTGCCTCTTAAATCCCTAACTTTTGCGTGAACCGCCCTTTACGGGTTTTCAGTTCACCGGGATACCCTTTTTTGCCGAAGCCGCCCAGTGTAGGTTTTCAACTTCGCGGGTGTACATTTTTCCAATTTTATCCCTAACTTTTGCCCAAACCTTTTATTCTGTTTTTGGTTCGCCAGGATGCCCCATTTTTGCCTGGACTCTCTTTTTTCTGTCCAGCGGGTCAATTTTAAGCAAAGTATTTTTTAACTGCGTCCGAATTCACAGGCGACGTAAAGTCTTCACCGTCCATAGTGGACAACAATAAAGCCCCTCCTGAAAAGACTTTCCTGACAACGTATGGCCCTTCGTAATTGGGGGTCCACTTGCCCCTGTGATCTGCTTGCGGCGGGAGAATCCTTTTCAGCACAAGGTCGCCCTTTTGAAAGCTTCGCGGATGTATCTTCTTATCATATGCTTTCTTCATTCGGCTCTGGTACAAACGACCGTATGCTAGAGAAGCTAGCCTCTTCTCATCCATCAAACTCAATTGGTTCAACCTGTCTTTCACCCATTCTGCCTCGTCCAGCTGAACGTCTCGCAACACCCTCAGAGAAGGGATCTCAACTTCCAATGGTAGCACTGCTTCCATTCCATATACCAACGAGAACGGGGTTGCCCCGGTTGATGTGCGTATCATCGTACGATAACCGTGCAAAGCAAAAGGTAGCATCTCATGCCAATCCTTATAGGTCACCACCATCTTCTGGACGATCTTCTTTATATTCTTATTGGCCGCTTCAACAGCGTCATTCATCTTGGGTCGGTAAGGGGAGGAGTTGTGATGTTCGATCTTGAAATTCTGACAGAGCTCCTTCATCATTTTGTTGTTCAAATTTGAACCGTTGTCCGTGATTATCCGCTTGGGGATTCCATATCTGCAAATGATATCTCTCTTGATGAATCTGGCCACCACTTGCTTAGTTACGTTTGCATAAGACGCCGCTTCCACCCACTTGGTGAAGTAATCGATTTCTACTAGGATGAACCGGTGCCCATTAGAAGCTGTCGGCTCAATCTTTCCAATCATATCGATCCCCCACATCGAGAACGGCCATGGTGATGACATCACATTTAGAGGACTCGGAGGTACATGAATCTTATCAGCATAGATTTGGCACTTGTGGCACTTCCTCGCAAACTTGAAGCAATCAGTTTCCATAGTCAGCCAAAAATAACCTGCCCTCAGCAGCTTTCTCGTCATAGCATGTCCACCAGCATGCGTACTAAAGGTACCTTCGTGTATTTCCTCCATGAGCAGTTTTGCCTCTCTTTCGTCTACACAACGCAACAGCACCAAGTCGTGGTTTCTTCTGTATAAGACGCCATCCGGATTCAAATAGAAATTACCCGCTAATCTCCTGAGAGTTTTCTGATCTTGACTGGATGCCCCAGCCGGATACTCTTTATTCTTCAGAAAATTAAGGATATCAAAATACCACGGTTTGTCGTCGGATGCTTCATCAATAGCAAATACGTAAGCTGGCCTATCAAGCCGAGAGATAATAATTCTGGGAGCCTCGTTCCAGAAGTTGACTTTGTACATGGAAGACAAAGTGGCGAGAGCGTCAGCCATTTGATTCTCTGCCCGCGGTACATGATGCAACTCAACCTTGTCAAAGAAAGGCAACAATCTCCTTGCGTAGTTCATGTAATGTATCAAATTGGGCTGACGCGTCTCCCACTCCCCTTTTATTTGATTCACCACCAGAGCTGAGTCTCCGTATACGTCCAGATTTTTGATTCGCAAATCAATGGCTTCTTCAAGCCCCATTATACAAGCTTCGTATTCGGCCTCATTGTTAGTAATGACAAAGGTCAATCGGGCAGTAAACGGGATGTGCGACCCGTGTGGCGTAGTGATGATTGCCCCTATTCCGCTACCGTAAGCATTCACAGCTCCGTCAAATATCATCTTCCATTTGGAACCCAACTCTGGTCCTTCGTCCGGCAACGGCTCTTCATAATCTTTCATCTTTAGGTACATGATATCCTCGTCAGGAAAATCAAACCTCATTGATTGGTAATCTTCAATAGGCTGCTCCGCCAGATGCTCAGACAGCACACTCCCCTTTATAGCCTTTCGCGAGACGTATTGGATGTCATATTCAGTCAAGACCATCTGCCAACGGGCAATCCTCCCTGACAACGCTTGCTTTTCGAATACATATCTGATAGGATCCATCTTCGAGATGAGCATGGTTGTATGATTCAGCATGTATTGCCTCAAACGCTTGGCGGCCCAAGCTAGCGCGCAACAGGTTTTTTCAAGCATTGAATATCGAGATTCACAATCTGTGAACTTCTTACTCAAATAGTAGATCACATGCTCTTTTCTTCCTGTCTCGTCGTGTTGACCGAGAACACAACCCATGCTTCCCTCAAGAACCGTCAAATACATGATCAAGGGTCTCCCTGCCACTGGGGGTATCAAAATAGGAGGCTCCTGTAAATAGTGCTTTATTTTATCGAACGCCTTTTGACAGTTTTCGTTCCACGTTACAGCTTGATCTTT
Organism: Lathyrus sativus; assembly: GCA_963859935.3. Taxonomy (NCBI): domain Eukaryota; kingdom Viridiplantae; phylum Streptophyta; class Magnoliopsida; order Fabales; family Fabaceae; genus Lathyrus; species Lathyrus sativus. Next base: position 89,038,797 of record OZ012736.1, read on the forward strand.
CTTCAACAGTTTGAATAATGGTTCACACGTGGCAGTTAGGTGAGATATGAACCGGGCAATGTAGTTCAACCTCCCTAAAAACCCGCGCACCTCTTTCTCTGTTTTAGGCGTCGGCATTTCTTGTATCACTTTTATTTTAGCAGGATCGACCTCTATCCCTCTTTCGCTTACGATAAACCCCAGCAGTTTACCCGATCTCACCCCGAAGGTGCATTTGTTAGGGTTCAGTCTCAGCCTGAACTTCCTAAGCCTTTTAAATAACTTCAGCAGATTCACCAGATGCTCTTCCTCCGTCTGGGATTTGGCAATCATATCGTCAACATAAACTTCGATCTCTTTATGCATCATATCATGGAAAAGAGTCGTCATCGCACGCTGATATGTTGCCCCAGCATTTTTCAAACCAAAGGGCATCACTTTGTAGCAAAATGTTCCCCAAGGCGTTATGAAAGTAGTCTTCTCCATGTCCTCTGGCGCCATTTTAATCTGGTTGTAGCCTGAAAAGCCATCCATGAAGGAGAATACGGAGTATTGAGCAGTATTATCAACTAGCACGTCAATATGAGGAAGCGGAAAATCGTCTTTTGGGCTTGCTTTATTCAAATCTCTATAATCCACGCACATTCGAACCTTGCCATCTTTCTTTGGCACTGGTACGATGTTAGCAACCCATGAGGGATATTTTGTCACAGCCAGGAAACCAGCGTCCCACTGTTTTTGAACTTCCTCTTTGATCTTCACTGCCATATCTGGTCGAGTTCTGCGGAGCTTTTGTTTGACCGGCGGGCATTCTTCCCTCAGTGGCAGACGGTGCACAACCATGTCTGTATCGAGCCCTGGCATATCTTCATACGACCAAGCGAATACATCACTATACTCTCGGAGCATTTCAACCAGTCTTCGCTTGATATCACCCTGCAGTGCGGCCCCGATACGAATATTCTTCTCAACCCCTTCCGACCCTAAGTTGATAATTTCGATAACCTCGTCGTGAGGCAGAATGGCTCTTTCCTCTTGCTTCACCAACCAAGACAGTTCTTCAGGAACGTCACTATCTTCGACAACCTCTTCTTCGGCCTGAAATACCGGGTGCTCAAAGTCGGGACGAGTCATAGGTGGTTCAAGGATGTCATCTGGAAATGTTATCCTGCAAAAGAAATGGTTAAGTGCTTCAAAATGCGTATAAAGCGGATAACCACGTTGCCATTTTATTGAAAAATACAAAATAAGAAAGACAGAGATTACAGTATTTGCACATGAAAAAACGCCATTTATTTAATGATTAACACGCAATGTTCATAACAACACAGCCCTAAGCAAATCCTGATGCCCCGGGAAAGACATCAGATTATTCAACAATTAATAAAGCAAAGCATTACTGTTTAAGAGTCACAGGAACTAGCTCCTGAATAGACCAGTTGCACAGTCCCTGTCCTGGCGTGCTTGGCTGAATCCAGGTATCCATATCACAGTCGCTGTCTCCTTCGTCAGACTCCGAAGCGGCGTTGACGGTCTCATGACATACTCCACTGGCAGAGATGGTTATTGGCCCTCTGAAACGGGGTGCTCCCACAGCAGGTGCTGACGACGACGGTTGGTATCCCAGCCCGAATCGGTCCATCTTCACAGGAATGTCCAGCACTTTGCCCCAGCCCGTTGCTTCTCCTGCCTCCACCAGAGCTTGAGCTTCTTTATACGATGAGACGGCTATCTCTGACACTTTGCTCGGCCCGGGACCTTTGTCCTTGATACGCAAACCTTCAAATACCTGGCAAGGTGTTTCGTGGATCTCTCCGTCGACCTCCACATATTTAAATGACGACAGATGGCTGACCAGGATGTCCTCTTCTCCGCATACGGTGACTACGCTGTCTCCGACCATATATTTCAACTTCTGATGCAGGGTAGACGTGACTGCCCCAGCCCCATGAATCCAGGGTCTTCCGAGCAGGAAGCTATATGCGGGCTGTATATCCATGATATAAAATTCAGTTGCAAACACCTCCGGCCCTACTTGCAGGGGCAATGTTATCGATCCAAAGACTGTTCTTCGCGTGCCGTCAAAGGCTCTAACTACCAAGTCACTGGGCGTGCACAAGATTCCTCTGACATCTAGCTTCATCATCGCCTGCTTGGGCATCACATTCAAAGACGATCCGGTGTCGACCAATACATGCGACATTACTGATCCCTTACACTCGACAGATATGTGCAGCGCCATATTATGATCTCTCCCTTTAGGGGTCAAATCGAAGTCAGTAAAGCCTAAGCTGTGGCCTGCATTCACATGTGCCAGCACTCCTTCCAGCTGATTTACAGAGACGTCTTGGGGTACGAAGGAAGTATCTAGGACTTTCAACAAAGCATTTCGGTGAGCTTCAGAACATAAGAGTAAAGACAGGATAGATATCTTGGACGGCGTCTGTTGCAGATGCTCCACAATCTTATAATCACTTTTTCGAATCAAGCGCATGAACTCTTCTACGTCTTTTGATGCTGCCTCTTTGTCGCTTGCTTGCACTGGGACATTCTCAACCATCTTCCCTTTTCCTTTCGCTAGTCTTTCGGCCTCCACTTCGGGCGATATGAAGATCCTACCACTCCTTGTCATACCTCCTGAACCAACAACGTTGTCGACAGTCTCAGCTGGCTGCTTATTAACATCAATTTTTATCCCGTCACAATACACCTCCAACCCATATGACCATGGGACGACTTTCGTGTTCTCGTACGGGATTGGTCCGGCCTTAGTTATGGTGATCGGTGGTCGCTGGACTGGAGCTGCAATAGTGATTGTCTTTCGAGGAATCGTTACAGTGGCCACATCACTCTGATCATCTGCTACCGCCCCTGCAGGCTCTTCGGTCGCTGCTCGGTCAAACTGCAATGTGCCTCCATCAATTAAAGCCTGAATGCCTTTCTTCAAATCATCACACCCCCCGGCTAGGGTCCAGCATTCTAAGCAATACTCGTCACATCCTGGATAAACACCCCCTTGCAACAATCTGCTTTTTATCTCGCTCAGCAGCGTCTTTAAATCGTCGACATTCATAACCAGATTCAACCCTTCCTCAGTCAAAATGGCGTTCGCCCCATGATTAGGCATGGGTTTCTGCACTATATTCGGACCTGCCGTCCCGAAATTGATAGTCTTATTGTCCAAAAGATCCTGCACAACGTGTTTAAAGGCATGGCAACCCTCTATATCGTGGCCCGGAGCCCCAGAATGGAACTCACAGTGCCTGCTTGCATCATAACCATACGGAGGAGTTCCTGTTATCGGTGCCAGAGTTCTCTTCTTTACCAGGTTCAAACCCAACAATGTCTGCAACAAATCAACATATGTTGAGGGAGGCTTCTCAAACACTCTTCTTGGTTTACCACCCTGGAATCTCTGCTGAGACTGTTGCGCCCCCTGCTGTGGCTGTTGCTGCTGTTGCTGCATTGGCTGCTGATGAAACGGTTGTTGTTGTTGAAGTGGTTGTTGCTGATACGGAATAGTAACACTCGCCACCTGCTGCGGCTGATGATACTGGTTTCGCCCCCTGCCTCGGCCTCGGCCTCGGCCTCCAAATACTGCGCTCGCCTCGCCTTGACGGCGCCCACCAAAAGCCTTCCTATTACTGCCAGATGCAGTTGATTCCTCATCCTGGAACTTTCCTTGCTTAATGTTACGTTCAATCTTTTCTCCCATCAGAATTAAGTCTGAAAAACTGGCCAGAGATGTATGAAACAACATGTCATGAAACAAGCCTGTGAATGTGCCGACGAACATGTCATTCATTTCCTTGTCTTCTAAAGGAGGACAGACCCTGGCAGCCATATCGCGCCACCTTTGCGCGTACTCTTTAAAGCTCTCACCCTTCTTCTGCGACAGCCCTGTCAATTGGACCCGGTTGGGTGCCAAGTCGCTGTTATACTTGTAGTGAGCCACAAATGCCTCTGCCAATTGCTTCCATGTCTTGATATTGGTTGGCTCCAACCCCATGTACCACTCTAGGGAAGGGCCTGACAAACTATCTTGAAAGAAATGCATTAGCATTCTCTCATCAGTTGAGTACGCAGACATCTTTCTGTAATAAGCCCGCACGTGTACTTTCGGACATGTGTCCCCTTTATACTTATCAAACGCAGGAGCTTTGAATTTGATTGGCACCCTCAAACCAGGTACCAGGCCCATTGTTGCCATGTCCAAGCCCACAACACTTTGGTTCAGGACCCCCCTCATCTGCTCTTCTAGCATTCTGATCTTCTGGGAGTCATCCATCGGCCCTTCGAAACCTCCGCCGGAGAAAGCGTCCTCCTGCTGATCTTCTTGCCACATACCATTCCCAGCTCCATACCCATCATATCCATTATTGCGGCCAGCTCTAATCTGATTCATCCCCGGACCTCGGCCTCTGTTGCCGTATCCCTGAACACCTCCAACAGGTCCAAAAGACATTAACCCAACTCCAACAGGTCCAAAAGCCATTAACCCAGCGCCGTTTCCATTTCCGAAACCTCCGTAGCCCTGATTGGCCACACCATAACCATCTTGCCCAAAGCCTTGAGCATTGAAACCATATTTCCCAGCGTTATCGAATCCCTGATCGTTGAACCCGAATCCAGTATTGCCGAAGCCGTTGCCTCCCATATTATCACCCCCGTTGATATCACCAAGCCCAACATTATGGACAGCCGTCTCGTTCCCAACTCCGACGTTACCGTTCCCAGCAGCGGTAGCGTTGTTGACATTAGCAGCAGGTATATTGACTACAGGTGGAGCCACTGGCGTGGGAGTGCCGTCTCCATGAATAGTATCGACTCACAAAGACTGATGATCCTCGTTACCGTGACCAGCATTTCGGGCCAACAGAGGTTGGACCATGGCTTGCAAATTCTCCTGACCTTTTGCAATAGCTTCCATGGTCTGCATAAAGAGAGCTAGCTTCTCGCGCACATCTTGCATCTCGTTCTGCATTTGATCCATGATTCTTTGACAGTTGGTGCGAGTGGAATAGCGGTGCGGGTGCTGATCTGCAATCCTGAAAATACCTGGTACAGGGCAAGAAATAAGACACCATCCAAAGATTACCTGTAATGCAGTATGAATATGAATGCAATGCAATGCGTGTGTCTGTGCATTAGGGAAATTCATTCCCCGATTCTAGTGTGACGGTGCCGGTGCAGTGACAGTACTATCAATATAAAGATCGGAGCTGAATCACAGAAAGCCTCATATGTTGCTGAGAAACCAATAAGCCAAGAATACAATGTTACTGAGTATAATAAGAAGGCATGACCTCAACCAACAATCCTGGTGATGGTCAGCACTGTGCAAATAAAGCATACAAGTTACTACATGAAATGATCAAACACTCCCATAAGTCTGGTATTCTTCTAGCAACTTCTTGGTCTCCGGATGACTTGGTCGAGCAAGCAGCCCTTCAACAAGTTGGTTTCTTTTCTTAAGAACATGTCGCACGTCTTCAGCAGTTTCCTCCCATGCCCCTTCTCCGAAGCGATCCTCTAGTTTACGCTTCTGAGACACAGCTTCATCTCTGCCTTTGATGGCCTTGTTTAGTGCATTCTGGAGACTATACCGGGTCATCACTTCTTCTTCACACTTCTTGATGCTGGACTTCAACTGCTCTTCGAGGTCGGAAATTTGCTGCTTCAACTTATCTTCCTCTTCTTATTGTTGGTGAGCGTGGCATTCCAGGTCTTATTGCAAGAAGAGATCTCTCGGTGAGCGATGTCAAGCGCTTTCTACTTGGATTCAAGCATGTCATGGGAGCTTCTGAACTCTTGCCCCAGAGGTTCGTGCTTCTTCCTCTCCTCGGTCAACTCAGCCCCTAACCTGTTCAGTAGCTCAATCTGCTGTTGGAAAGCAAACACAGCCTTGTTTTTCTCACTGCGTATCTGGGCTAGCTCCTGCTCTAACCCTTCGTTGATCTTCATCAAGGCTTCTTTTTCTTTCACAACTTGCTCGTAGGCCTCCCTAGAAACAGTAGTTGGCTCTGCTACCGGAATAGGAACAAGAACTGGTGCATCTGGAAATGGCATCCTCAACTGACTGGCTCTCTCCTGGATCCACACTCTGTAAGGTGTATAGGCCTGACAGTCATTCTTCCCTAACAACGGCTTCCCTCTTCGGTTAATACGCGTCCAGGCATGCTGCAACTTGGCCAATAACTCTCCCTTCAAATCTCCGGTGAAGTACAGAGATTCCTGTACTTCCTCCTCCTTTGGCGGGTTCTTCAGAGCATATCCGAACTGATGGACCAACAACGATGGGTTGTAGTTGATACACCCTTTTCTTCCTATCAACGGCATATTAGGGTACCCAAAACAACTGAATATAATCTCAGATCCTAGCAGGTCTCGATCAAACCACTCAACGTCTTCGGAAGATAGCCTCATCAGGCGCTCTGACCAGCTAGCTGTGGTTGCACTCTTCACAAAAGATCCCTTCAGGGGAAGGTGGCTTTTAAACCACATATCCAGCAATGGTACACAGAAATGAACATTCTTTCCTCTTCCCTTCTCATTCTTGTAATGCAGAGAGTGGTAGAAATCTCCGAGCAAGGTCGGTACAGGATTACCAGCGGCAAACAAGTAGAAGGCATCGAAGTCCACAAAATCCGGTACATTGGGAAACAATATTATGCCGTAAATGCACAGAGCCAGCACAACATTGAATGCAATCCAACATCCGCTCTTAGCGTACTCTTGGGCTTTACCAATCAAGAACTGGAGCGAGAATCCTGGCACTCCCCGGGAAACAGTAGTCAACAGTTCAGAAGCATCCACATGCAAAGCTTTTGCCAAATCTTCCGGCTTGGGCTTAACGCCCGAATGAATGAATGGAACCTGGTTCTGCACGGGTAACTCAGTAAACTCCACATACTCCTCAATGGTAGGCCCCATAATGAAATCAGCAAACGTAAAACATCTCAATGCGGGATCATAGAATTGCATCAAAGCGTACAGCCCATCTAACTCTATCTCTGTGGGTTTGCGCACCAATCTCAATAGTCTTCCATAGCTCATTCTGAAGCTCCTACGAACATCCTCATCAGCCAGAGAGATCAACCCAAGCAGGGGAACAACATCAGGAGTAGGCAATTTGTAAGCAACTGTCCTTCTTAAGTTGGCCATGACCGATCACTCATAAATCCGGACACTAGAACTAGGGAAATGCAAATGCACCTGCAGCACAGACACACGTTAGTGGGATGCAATGATGATGAGTATGCAAACAAATGCAATGCAAGTAACATGCAACGGGGACCAACTGCCGTAGCTGAATAGCCTGAACCATATCAAGAAGTCTCAGATAGATTCTCTGGAAGTCATCAAACCCTGGTCTCAGATAGACCTAACACAAAGATCTAACAATGGTCTTTGACAGACCTCAAACCATAACTCCAACTGGTCTCTGGTAGACCTCAAATCACATCTCCAACTGGTCTCTGACAGACCTCAGAACTATCCGACTGGTCTCTGACAGACCTTATAACACATCTCCACATGGTCTCTGACAGACCTCATAACTTTCCATAAATACCCAGGATCTCTGATCAAGAAATAACCGGTATCTGGAGGTCTAGTTACTTGCATATCCCCAAACCCTCTCACGGGTGGATGTCCTAGTAACTGACAAAGGTATGGCATCCTATGCGGTCGTCGGCGTCACAGACTTTCAGGGTTGATGATACGATTCCTAGAAGGAGTGGCATCATCAAATCCTGAAGAGGCCTCACTTAGCCAACTTCCAAATGATCGGTCCCCAGAGTCGACAATTCAACTAACCAGCAACCCACGCCAACCAAAGGAAGGGGCAGGAGGCCAACCAGAGGAACCTCGTCTGAGTGTAGATTTCGCGGGACACCAAGGCAAGCAAAGCAAGCGGGCGCCAACTAATCTCTACTCTAATTCTAGGTGCACTCAAGCCCAGGTCCGGCTTCTCACTCAATATCAGAACACCCGTCACACCCCAATACAGCAATAATAATCAATATATATAATGCTGAAAATAAAGGTCAGAAATATAAATCCATACAAAATCCTCGACGGGAAAACAAGCGTTAGGATTGACTCTCTTAAAGGACGTTGGATCCCAAATGCATAAGAACTATCGCAGTCCTTAGCAGCCAGGGGACGTTGGATCCCCAGCAGAGTCGCCAGCTGTCGCTACTGCGAAAATCGGCGCCGGCTGAACAGAAGAGTCGCCACCGTGCGTTATTTATCCCACGGGAGGGAAAGGAAACGCTCAGAGTAAACCTCGCACAACACGGGAAAGGTATGGTCGTCGCAACCAAAACCTGGATTCGGGAGTCGGTTACGCAAGGTGAAGGTATTAGCACCCCTCACGTCCGTCGTACTCGACGGGATCCACGCTTATTTTCGGGTATGGATTATTATTCTATCTAAACTACAGGTTAAGGGTTAAAAAGAAAAGAAAATGACTCGGCAAAGTATCGCACTTTATGCCTACGTATTCCCGTTTGGAACGAGAAATCAGAGTCAACGTAGTTCGCCTACCTACGGGAAAGGAGGGGAAGGTTGCTCGCTAGGATATCGCATCCTATGCCTACGTACTTTCATACAGCATGAAAGATCAGAGCAAACATAGTTCGGGCTACGTATGACACAAGCTTGTCTTGGTTGATTTTATTCCTTCTGAAAAAGGTTTTTCTGATTAACAGTCCCAGCGGACAAAAAAAAAATGACGTCTTGATGAGTTCACCTTCTTTTACGGAAGAAGTGTCTTTTATTATGTTTGAAATTTTTATTGTGTTTTCTGTTTGTTTTGAGAAAGAAGAGACAGAACTCTAACCTACGATTGCGAAGGGAATCAAACTAACCTAATGTTATCATGCATGGGTTAAGGCCTATTGTCTATCATGCTCCTCTCTTGCACAGAGAGAAACAGAGATCCTAAGGGAATAGACGGAAACAAAAACAATATCAGATATATACAGTAAAGCGATAAAATGCATGGATGCAACAATACAAGCGAGGCAAGGGAGTCCCACTCAACCTCGAACCTAGAAAACAATAGGCAAAAGTGAACAGCATTCACTTTCAACCCAACAGGGTAAACAGCAAACAATACAGCCAGGAAAAACCAATCAATACATCAAAATGAAATACAACAGAAAAATAAACAGCTACAGCGGCTCTGCAACAACATCTGTCTTCAAGCTTCAGCAAGCATCAATCTCCATCTCCACAGCCTTCCAGCAAGGTTTTTTGTCATCAGTCTTCAGTCCGCAATGGCTTTTATTCAAATCTCATCCTCCAAGTTGAGGGATCAATCACAAAAGTGAATTGGGTGTTAAGCAATTAGTTGACTACCAAGGGTGGCAAACCAACTGCTACTAACACATAAGACATTTTCTCTCAAGAGTTCTATCCCTTAGACAGTAGCACCAAGCCTTCCAAAGGAAGGGGGTGAGTGTCTTAGAGAGACTCTGTATCACAGAGAAGAATGGAGGCAGTCAAGACCTTCCATGTTTGAGAATCAAGCTTACTACTCTAGAGCTCTGCCTAGCTCCTAAACTCTAATCTCCTCAACAGCTGCTAGCAGGAATCTCCTCATCAACTCTGGAAGTTGGTCCTCAGTCTCTGGATCTCCAATGGCTCCATCATCACAAGTCTTCAGCTCTCCCAATCCCCAAGCAATCCCCTTACCCACACAGACAAACAGTAATCCCTAGAGGGCACACCACACCAATCAATCAAATATAGCAGTATATACTAATAGCAGTAGGGGGAATCCTAGTGATTTCTAAGGGGATCTATCCTATACCCATAACCCCTATAATCCATACCCCAAAAATCAAATGAAAATTTCCTAAAAGAATTAAACTATCTCACCTAAGTTGATTTAAAAACCCTAATTTTATTCATGTTATTCACACCTAAGCCAATCACCTAAAATTAATTCCTAAAAATATGCACTAAATTGTATGTACAAGCTAACAATGTCTATTAATCAACCTAAAAAGAATGGACAAAAAATATTATAGCAACTATTAGAACAAAAATTATCAAATTCATGTATGAAATGAAACACCTAAAATAGGCATTTATTTGGAAAATATGGGAAAAATATCAAATAAAAAATAAAATGCAATTTTTATTTTTTATAATTTTCTAGACAGAATTATTGACCTATAGAAAAAACAAGAATCAAAATATATTAATTTTTCATTTTTATATGATTTTTTAAAGATGCAGAAATATTAAAGGAAATAAAAATGACAAAATATGGAAATTAAATGGGAGGGGTGAGAATAGCATCTGCGCCCTAGTTATAATCCAGGTGGGCCACCAGCTGGGAGGTGCGAATATCAAAGGGCTTAGGCCCATACGCGCTCAGAAAATGTAAATGAAAATTACCAGAAAAAAGGGAAATCTTTGGTGCAAATAGCAGTAAAAACATGTGCATTCCACTGGGCTCATTAATTGGGGGGTGGGGATATTAAAGTTTGGACCCAACCCACGTGTTTCCATTAATGAAATGATGTGTTTCGCTTCAGTCAGCTCCCTCCATTTTCAACTTCAAATAAGGACCGTTGGATTAGACTCAAAGTCATGGTCAAACGATAGATCCCACGGTCGTCCATCATCGTCCCCAAACATCCTCTAGGGTTTCAGAAAAAACCAGTCCCATGCATGACTTTCGTGCTTCTCATTCTCCCTCAATACACCATGAAAACGAAACTTGTAAAGACCAAAATCCCTCCATTTCTTCCCCTCTACAAGTCTATGCCCTTAGTTTATACTGAAACTAGCCCTATAATAAAACCCGATGGGTGGAAGTTCTGGACATACTGAATTGCACCTAGTGTGCATGATCACCAATCTTACTCAAACTAACCTAGAATGATCTACAGGTCATGGTGAGTATTCTGAGCCAAACATCTAACATTTTCTTGCCCAAATTCAGGAGTTCTTGATCATCACAGTTTCATCATCATTAATCCAATTGTCTCTAATGGCCATAACAGATGGGGTAAATGTTCCTCTTCCTAACCCTAACAAACTTATACCACTAATCTAACCTAACAATACCTAATCACAGAGAGAAGACAGAAAACACCAACCTGTTTATCAGCTATGGTAGAGGTAGTTGCATGTGGATCCAATGCTTGTAATTGCTTCTAGATGCTCCTCCAATGGTGTGCTTTCTACTGTTTGCAATGGTAGTTGCTCAATCTTCTTGAATCACCTTATCCCACTCTTCATGCAAGTTGGAGTGAAAACTTGGATCACACAAACCAGCCACGAGTTCCTCCCAATTCTCTTTGCCAATTGCTCTATGATGATGGTGGATGATGATGATAACAGAAAATAATATGTTTGATGAAGCTTCAATGGAGTTTGAAGAGAAAATGCAAATGGGAGTGAAGGAATCAAAGTAGTGTTTGCAAGCTCAAAGAATCACCAACCAATGCACAAATGGCCTCATTTCCTTATATAGGTGAGGATTAACAGAATGAGAAGCTTCTAGATTGGTCCTAGAGGGATCTAGAAACTTGTGGAACTTTCATGAACTTATCATTTGATGGTATTTTGAATCATCTCATATCATGCTTGCACCTTGGGTAAACTTGTGAGAAAATCTCCTTTCATGAGATATTAGGAGTGTATGTATGAAAAACCAAGCTTTTCCTTGCCTTGTGTTGAGTTTTACCATGTTGCCTTATGATGCAAGAAACAAATTTACAAAGGAAGTCCAATTTTTAAGCCTAAAATCAAAAATGTGGCTGAACCAATGTCTCTAAAATGATGTTGGGAATCAATTTTGGTATATTGGATGACCCATATTGGATTTGTAGATCTCTCAAACCAATTTTTTATTTCAACTTTTTCAACTTATATGCCTTTTTTAGGTCATTTTTCACCAACTTTGGGCAAGTCTCATTACATACATTTCCAAACTTTCATGGCTTCTATTCTTGACTTAAAATGGCATTTTGAGAAACTTTTATGTTGGGAAGTTTTTCATTTGAAGCTCCCTTGTATGAGTTTTAGGCATAGGCTAAGAATGACCTGTAATTCTCAAATGACCAAAATACCCTTTGCTTGCCAAGACCATAAGTAGAGTTCCACAAATCATATGAAGGCATACTATACCATTCTAGAAAACTAAGACAATGAGGAACAATTCTTATGTTGACCAGAAATTCATTTGAACTCTCCTTGAGGGGTAAAAATAGCTTGGAAGTCATGTCACTTTCACAGACAAAATTTCAGATACCTCAAATGACCTGTAACTTGCAAGGACCATAACTTCAGTTCTATAAATCTCCTTGATTCCTTCCACCACTCAAATTAAAGGTCTTGAGATTATCTACAAATTTCATGTTGGCCAAGGATCCATTTGAGGCTTGCATTTTGACTTATCTTGCTTGGAAATTTGACCTAAACTAGGGGATTTTCCACAGAAACCCTAATTTAGAAACTCCTCTTCTCCTTGATTTCTCTTGATTTCTCCTTGGCATATCACCATATCCTCTTCTACATGTCAAATGATGAACCCCACATCTCCCCAATAGCCCTTAATGCTTTTCAATCAGTCAATTGACCTAGAGTTGACCCAGGGTTGACCTAGATGAAACCCTAGTTGACTGTCTTCAACTGTAATCCTTATGATCATACCAATGACTTGTCTCCTTCTCCAAATGACTTTCTAAGTCCTCCAAGATGTCTAGATACTCCCCATGCTCAGCCCACAGCTCCCAACTTCTTGTTGATCCTCAGAGACCCTCTGATAGGAGATGGATGCACTGCTTGATCCATTGACTTCCCAACTTTCAAATTCTTTCTGATGACTTGAATGATATTGAATTTGGATAATAACCTCTTGATAGGTCTCTAGAGATGAGAATAATGATTGGTTCCCTGTTGGCTGACTTGCCCATGCTTTGCAATGCAGATGAATACATGACTCTATATGCAAATGCTAATGATATTGAAACATAAACCAAGTGGATAAGGTTGAGCAAATTTTAGGGTGCAACACGGTTGAAGTACGTACCGTCGTACGATAACCGTGCAGTGTGAATGGCAGCATCTCGTGCCAATCTTTGTAGGTCACAACCATCTTCTGAACAATCTTCTTTATGTTCTTGTTGGCCGCTTCAACGACGCCATTCATCTTTGGCCGGTAAGGAGATGAGTTGTGGTGTTCAATCTTGAAACTCTGGCACAGCTCCTTCATCATGTTGTTATTCAGATTCGAACCATTATCAGTAATGATCCTCTCGGGAATTCCGTAACGACAGATGATGTCCCTCTTTATGAATTTAGCCACCACCTGCTTGGTCACATTAGCATACGAGGCTGCCTCCACCCACTTGGTGAAGTAGTCGATAGCTACTAGAATGAAGCGATGACCGTTAGATGCAGTAGGCTCGATCTTTCCTATCATGTTGATGCCCCACATGGAGAACGGCCACGGGAAGGACATGACATTTAACGGGCACGGCGACACATGAACTTTATTAGCATAAATCTGGCATTTATGACATCTCTTCGCGAATCTGAAGCAATCTGATTCCATCGTCAGCCAGTAATATCCTGCTCTCAGGATCTTCCTCGTCATGGCATGCCCGCCGGCGTGCGTACCAAATGTGCCCTCATGGACTTCCTCCATGAGCATACTCGCCTCTTTCTCGTCTACACATCTGAGTAGCACAAGATCGTGGTTTCTCTTATACAGAACTCCATCAGGATTGAGATAAAAATTTCCAGACAGCCTCCTCAGAGTCTTCTTATCCTGGGCTGACGCACCCGCAGGATACTCCTTAGTCATAAGGAAAGTCTGGATGTCGTGGAACCATGGCTTGCCGTCGGCGGCTTCCTCGATTGCAAAGACGAATGCCGGCCTATCAAGACGGGAAAGGACAATTCTTGGAGCCTCATTCCAAAAATTGACTTTATACATTGAAGCCAACGTGGCTAAGGCATCAGCCATCTAATTTTCCGCTCTGGACACATGATGGAGCTCCACTCGATCAAAGAATGGAAGTAGCCTTCTGGCATAATTCATGTACGGCACCAAATTCGATTGACGAGTCTCCCACTCCCCTTTAATTTGGTTGATCACAAGCGCTGAGTCACCATATACGTCTAGATTCTTGATTCTAAAATCAATTGTCTCTTCTAGACCCATGATGCATGCTTCGTACTCCGCCTCATTATTGGTGACTGGAAACGTCAGTCTCGCAGTAAACGGGATGTGGGATCCGTGAGGAGTCGTGATGATAGCCCCGATGCCACTTCCATAGGAATTAACCGCCCCGTCGAATATCAATTTCCACTGGGATTTCCTATCTGGCCCCTCGTCGGGCAACGGCTCATCGCAATCCTTCGCTTTGAGAAACATAATATCCTCGTCAGGGAATTCGAAATTCATCGGCTGGTAATCCTCGATCGGCTGTTCGGCAAGCTAATCAGACAATACGCTGCCCTGAATGGCCTTCTGGGACACGTACTGAATATCATATTCCGTTAACACCATTTGCCATCTGGCAATCCTGCCCGAAAGAGCCTGCTTCTCGAAGACGTACTTGATCGGATCCATCTTCGAAATTAGCATGGTGGTGTGATTGAGCATGTACTGTCGTAAACGTTTGGCAGCCCAGGCTAGTGCACAACACGTCTTCTCTAGCATCGAGTATCGAGATTGACAGTCAGTGAACTTTTTACTCAAGTAGTAAATGGCATGCTCCTTTCTGCCCGTCTCGTCGTGCTGACCGAGAACACACCCCATACTATTCTCAAGAACTGTCAAGTACATGATTAATGGCCGTCCAGCCACTGGGGGTATCAAGATTGGAGGTTCTTGAAGATACTGCTTTATCTTATCGAATGCCTTCTGGCAATCCTCATTCCAAGTAATCGCCTGATCTTTCTTTAAAAGCTTGAACATCGGTTCACACGTGGCCGTGAGTTGAGCGATAAACCTTGCAATGTAGTTTATTCTGCCCAAGAAACCACGAACTTCTTTTTCTGTTTTCGGCGCTGGCATTTCTTGAATGGCTTTTATTTTCGCAGGATCAACCTCGATGCCTCGTTCACTCACGATAAACCCCAGTAACTTTCCGGACCGTACTCCGAAAGTACATTTGTTAGGATTCAGCCTCAACCTGAATTTCCTAAGCCTCTCAAACAGCTTCAATAAGTTGACCAGATGCTCTTCCTCCGATTGGGACTTTGCAATCATGTCATCAACATAGACCTCGATCTCATGATGAATCATATCATGAAACAAAGTTACCATTGCTCGTTGGTAAGTGGCCCCTGCGTTCTTCAGACCGAAGGGCATTACCTTATAGCAAAATGTTCCCCAGGGGGTGATAAACGTCGTTTTCTCCATGTCCTCCGGCGCCATCTTGATCTGGTTGTAACCGGAGAGGCCATCCATGAACGAAAACACGGAGAACTGGGCTGTGTTGTCGACCAACACATCGATATGAGGCAACGGGAAATCATCTTTAGGGATCTCCCTATTCAAATCCCGATAATCGACGCACATGCGTACCTTACCGTCCTTTTTCGGTACAGGCACTATGTTGGCGACCCATGGAGGGTAAGTAGTGACCGCTAAGAAGCCAGCATCAAGTTGTTTTTGCACTTATTCTTTGATCTTAATGGCCATGTCTGGTCTCGTCCTCCTAAGCTTCTGCTTGACGGGAGGGCAATCTTCTCGTAGCGGCAAGTGGTGGACCATGATGTCAGTGTCGAGTCCGGGCATATCTTCGTATGACCAAGCAAAGACGTCGCTATACTCTCGAAGCATCTCGACTAATCTCCGCTTGACATCACTCTGCAGCGCAGCCCCTATTATGACATTTCTGACGAGCTCTTCAGAACCCATATTCACGATTTCGATCTCCTCCTCATGAGGCAGAATAACTTTTTCCTCTTGTTTCAACAAGCGGGCCAACTCTTCAGGAAGGTCTTCGTCTTCATCAATCTCTTCTTCGGATTGATAGATCGGGCAATCGAAGTCGAAGTGAGCCGTAGAAAGTCCAGAGTCGACGACATCTGTTAGGTGAATCCTGCAATAACAAGGGTTAAGTTTAAAACAAGAATATGCAGGTTAGCACAAACCCCATTGCCATTTTACTGTTTTTCAAAACAAACATAAAACAGGAATAACAGAGATCACAATATTTGAATACGAAGAAAACGCCTTTGATTTATTAACAAAATGCATGTACATAATCCAACAAGGCCCTGACAATAAAACCGCTATGCCCCCGGTAGGACATAGGGTTGTACAATGATTGGAAAAAGTAAATCATTACTCTTCACTTGTCATCGGGATGATATCCTTGATGGTCCAATTGTTGAGTCTCTCGCCTGGCTTGCTTGGCTGGATCCAAGAGTCGAGATCACAATCGCTATCCCTGCTGTCTTCAGACGCCGCGTTGATGCTTTCGAAAATCACTCTGCCACTGGTAAATTGGATCGGCCCTTTACCTCGAGACGCACTGCTAGACGAAGAAGAAGAAGCTTCAGCTCGAGGAGAATACCCCAACCCAAACTTATCCTGCTTGTTCGGTATCTCCAAAATATGCCCCCAACCTGGGGTAGATCCAGCTTGGACGACGGCCCGAGCTTCTTTGAAAGAGGAGAGATTCATCTCTGGATTTTCTGTGACTACAAGAGCTACTTCCTTCACCTTGACGGTCTCAAATGCCTGGCAGAGAGTTTCATGGATTTCGCCATCCATTTCAACATACTTAAAGGATGACAAATGGCTCACCATTATGTCCTCCTCGCCACACACGGTTACTATGCTTCCTCCGACAGCATATTTGAGCTTTTGGTGCAACGTGGAGGTCACGGCTCCAGCAGCATGGATCCACGGCCGGCCCAAGAGGCAACTATAGGCAGGCATGATGTCCATAATATAAAAGACCGTGTCGAACGTTTCCGGACCGACTTGGACCGGCAGGGTCACCTCCCCGAAAACGTGGCGTTTAGTTCCGTCGAATGCTTTCACCACCAGATCACTGGGTGTGCAGATCACTCCACGAGTATCCAGCTTCATTAAGGCCTTCTTCGGAAGCACATTAAGCGACGAACCCGTGTCCACCAGCACGTGCGATATGATTGTGCCCCTACACTCTATCGAGATGTGCAGGGCGCTGTTGTGATTCCTCCCTTTTGGTGTCAGCTCTAAGTCTGTGAACCCTAGCCTATTGCCGGCATTGACGTGGGCCACCACCTCTTCTAGCTGATTCACCGATATCTCTTGCGGTACGTAGGCAGCGTTCAATACCTTCAGCAACGCATTGCGGTGCGCTTCAGAACACAACAACAAGTTGAGAATAGAAATCTTCGAAGGCGTCTGATGGAGATGGTCTACAATCTTGTAGTCGCTCTTTTTGATCAACCGCATAAACTCCTCGGCGTCTTTGACAAGCAAATCTTTCTCTACCCCACACGGGGCCTCTTCGACGACTTTTCTTTTACCCTTGTCAGCCGCATCAGCTCTGACCGCTTTATCTGCCACGACCTCTGGCGGTGCAAATACCCTTCCACTGCGAGTAACACCACTGATTCCTGCAAGATTCTCCGTAGTCGACCCATACGGTTCCAGCTCCAACTTCTGTCCGTTGCAATAGACTTCAGCCCCATAATGCCACGGAACGGCGTTAGTGCTCTCGAATGGTATTGGCCCAGCTTTGGTAATAGTGATGGTAGGCGGTCTGGGCGCATAAATGGTTATCGGCCGGCGAGGGATGGTGATGGTGGCGACTTCATCGGCCTGCTTCAACACTACTTCTCCCGATACACTTTTAGCCTTCCGGCTAAACTGCAGAATCCCTTCAGCCATCAGACTTTGAATTCCGTCTACCAACTGCTCGCATCCATCAGAATGTGTAGCACAGTTCATGCATAGTTCTCCTCATCCTAGAAAGAACCCTCTTTTCAACAACTTAGCTTTGACGAAGCTAAGCGGCGTCTTTAGGTCTCTGACATCAGTCAACAGATCTGCACTCTCTTCTTCGATAACGGCGTTCACTCCGCCTCCCCTATGATTTGGCATAGGGTTCTTCGTAACATTGGGCACATTATCGGAGAAGTTAATGATCTTGGCATCTACCATGTCCTGCACCTTGTGCTTGAAGGCTTTGCAGTTCTCGATTGTGTGGCCTGGTGCCCCTGAGTGGAAATCGCAAGTGGCATTTGCGTCGTACCCTGGTGGAGGTGCCCCTGTCAAGGGAGCCATCGTCCTCTTCTGAACCAACTGAAGCTGGAGCAAAGTCTGCAAGAGCTGCGCGTATGACATGGGCGGTGCTTCGAAGTGACGGTTTGCCAAAGGTGCCCGATTCGGGTATTTTCTATATCCCTGCTGATTCGGTTGCTGCTGCTGCTGCGACTGCTGCTGCGGAGCCGCTGGGATATTTATACTGGCTATCTGCTGCTGAGGGCCTTTGCCCTTCCTTCGAGCGTTGGTCACAGCGCTCGTCTCTCCTTCTCGTCATTTGCCAGCATAAGGTTTCTTTCCACCTCCTCCGGCTGAGGATGACTCACCTTGAATCTTCCCGATCTTGATTCCATTCTCGACGTGCTCGCCCATGATAATGAGAGCTGAGAATGTTCCAGACATACCGCTGACTAACTTTTCATAGTAAACCCCTGGGAGGGTGGCAACAAACATCTGCACGAGCTCGCGTTCAACCATCGGCGGCTGAACCCGGGCTGCCAACTCACGCCACCGCTGGGCGTACTCCTTAAATCCTTCATTATTTCGCTGCGACAGGTTCTGCAGCTGAACTCGGTTCGGGGCCAAGTCACTATTGTACTGGTAATGGTGCAAAAACGCTTCAGTGAGATCCTTCCATGTGCGCACACTAGTGGGCTCTAGACCCATGTACCACTCGAGGGATGGCCCGGAAAGACTGTCTTGGAAGAAGTGTATCAGCAACTTCTCGTCTTCGGAATAGGCAGACATCTTCCTGTAGTACGATCTCAGGTGGACACGAGGGCAAATGGTGCCCTTATATTTCTCAAAGTCAGGCACCCTGAACTTAGGAGGTACCTTGAAATCAGCAATTAATCCCAGCTCGGACATATCAACGCCCAAAGTATTCTGATTCTCAATATATCTCATTTTATCTTCAAGTGCATTGAATCTGAGTCGCGCTTCAGCATTCAGCTCCCCTTCAGCACCTCTTTGAGAGAACACATCATCCTGATGATCCTCAAGCCATGGTTGAGGCACCAACAGATTCCCGACGCCTGCATTGCCGTTGCCCGGCCCGATGTTGACATTAGCTCCCAGACTCCCATCACCGACGCCCGTCGTATTGAGTCCGATGTTGGCCATCACAAGCACTGCCATTGCCCCCGGCCACGGGGACACCATTCTGCAGAGTATCAACTGGTGGGGGAGTAGGCACAGCCCCGCCGTGGAGTATGCCGTTGCTATCAACCCTGGAGATCAAAGGCTGAACCAAAGTCCTGAGCTGGTCCTGACCATTGGCGACCAATTGCATGAGTTCCATGAAGCGATCCATCCTATCGCGGAGCTCCTGAACGTCTGTTTGCACTTGATCCATGATCCTGGTCTGATTAGCTCTAGTCGGATAACAGTGAATTAGTCTCTGATCAATCCTGGAACCACCGGAAACAGCCTGGGACCTGTAAACCTGAAAAACCTGTAAACACTAAAGGGTTAGGAAAAACAACAAAATGTGTGTCATGCAAATGCTTCATGCAAATGCATGCGTGTGTCTGTGTGTTTGGGAGATTTCCCCCGATCCTAGTGCCTGAGTGCCAGTGCTGATAATAATAATAATAAGAAGTCTGAGTCCAATCATGAAAACAACAATCTCATATATAAAGAAAGCCTGTCAAGGCAGTACATAGCATCAGCGAGTACAAGACGAATCAACAGCGTGACCTCAGCCAACAAGCCTGGTGATGGTCAGCGTACAACTATGATCAAAACAAAAGGAATACAAATAGTCAAGTACGGCCACGGGCGCGATACTCTTCTAACAACTCCTTCTTCTCTGGATGATCTGGCAGAGTGAGCAACCCCTCGACGAGCAATTCCCTCTGCACAACGGTATACTGAAGTCCCTCAACCGAAGTTTCCCATGCTCCTTCGCCAAAGCAATCTTCTAATTTCCGCTTTTTGGACTCAAACGTCAGCTTGCGCTCCTTCAGGTTAGCGAGGGCTTTGTTGAGCTGGCCTTCGGCGGCGTATCTGCGGGCGGTTTCCTCATCAAACCTTTTCTCACTGTCCTTCACCTGGGCTTCCAGCTTGGAGATCTGCAGCATCAGCTTATCCTCCCTCTCTTTCCTGGTGGCCAGGGAAGCCTTCCAGTGCTGGTTGAACTTGGATATCCTCCGATATGCCTCGTCTAAGTGCTGCTTCTTCGTAGCCAGTACGTCGTTGACAGCTTTGAAGTCTCGACCCATGCGTTCACGCTCGGCTATCTACTTAGTCAGGTCTGTACCTAGCTGGTTCACCAACTCCGTCTGCCTTTTGAAAGAATGGACGACTTCGTTCCTCTCACTTCGGAGCTGAGCTAATTCCTTCTCCAGTTCTTTGTTCGCCTGCTTCAATTCATCCCGTTCAGCCAACACCTGATTATGCTACTGAATGGGCACAGTAGTAGGCTCTTCAATCATTGGAGGGCTTTCTGGCTTGGCCTGAGGGAACGGCATCCATATAGCATTTGCTCTGGCTCTGATCCAAGTCAAATACGGAGGGTAGGCTTGATTGTTGCTTTTTCCCAGCAATGGCTTTCCTCGCTTACTAATACCATTCCACGCGCGCTGAAGCTTGGACAACAAATCCCCCTCTAGAATACCAGTGAGGTACAGAGATTCCTGTACCTCTTTATCCTTAAGCGGAGTTATCAGAGCATACGCGAACTGGCGGACCAACAACGACGGATTGTTTTTTATACAGCCCTTCCTACCTATCAAAGGCACGTTAGGAAACCCGCTGCAACTGAAGATCACCTCAGTACCCAACCTATCTCTGTCGAACCAGTCAATATCCTCTGCAGATAAACTCATCAGACGCTCAGGCCACTCAGTTGTGGCAGCAGACAAGACAAAAGGACCCCTCTTGGGCAGATGACTATCAAGCCATTTGTACAGCAAGGGTACGCAGCACGAGACATTCTTCCCCCTCCTGTTCTCGTTTTTGTAGTGAACTGAATGATAGACATCTCCTATCAAGGTAGGGACTGGATTCCCTGAAGCAAAGATATGAAACGCATCAAAGTCTATAAAATCGGGCATATTAGGGAATAGGATGATGCCATATATGCATAGAGCGAGGATGGCATTGAACGCAACCCAACATCCGTCCTTGGCACACTGCTGAGCTTTACCTACCAGAAATTGCAAGGAGAACCCAGGGACCTTGTTCCAACTAGTCAATACTAACTCGGAGGCGTCCAGGTGAAGTGAAGGAGCTAAACCAGCCAGATCAGGCTCATCATCCATATGAGCAAAAGGCATCTGCCTCTTGATAGGCACACCTAGCAAATCAGCATACTCTTCCAGCGTAGGTGCGAGAACAAAATCCTGGAAAGTGAAACATCTCAGCGGAGGGTCGTAGAACTGCAGCAGAGAGTGCAACCCATTCAACTCGAACACAGAAGGCTTATGAACCAAACTGAGCAACCTGCCGTAAGATTTTCTGAACTCGCCCCTCACAGAATCATCTGCTAGAGCTATCAAACCAGTCAGCTTAACCACATCGGGGGCAGGGAACTTGTAAGCCACAGTCTTCCTCAAAGAGCCCATAACAATACAATAGGAGGCAAGAAATCCTGGATTGGGGAAAACGGTACTTGCAACACAGACACACGTTAATGAAATGCAAATGAATATGCAAAATGCAATCATGCAATAAGAGGTCCGGGTAACTGGTGTTGTGGAGCTTCTGTATCAACAACCACTGAGAAGAAGAAAACCCCGGTGTAGGACCACAAATCTGATCTGCCAAGAACAACCATCTGATAGGACCATATACACAGGATCATAATTCTGCTCTATCAAGAACAAATGTCTGATAATAAGGACCTCTGATGTATGATCAAGAAATATCTGCTGATGAGGTCTTCAGACCCCAAATCAAAAATCTGCACCATCAAGAACAAACATACAGCTGCTGATGAGATCTTCAGACCCCACTCAAAAATCTGCTCTATCAAGAACAAACAACATCTGCTGATGAGATCTTCAGACCCAAAAAATCTGCTCTATCAAGAACAAACAACTGATGACAATACTCTGCTCTATCAAGACCAGCCATACACATGATGATAAGATCCTCTGATCAAAACCTGCTCTATCAAGAACAGACATACACCTGATGATAAGATCCTCTGATCAAAACCTGCTCTATCAAGAAAAGACAAATCTGATGATAAGATCCTATGATCAAAACCTGCTCTATCAAGAACAGACAAATCTGTAATTGAGAAACCCTGGTACCAACAAAACTGATTCACTGTCAAGAAAACCAGGTAGTCTGAAGGTCAAGGTTTCCTGCAATAAACCCAACCCTACTCACAGGTATGGACCTAAACTGACTCAAGTTCGGCATCCTATGCGTTCATCAGCGTCACAGACATTCAAGAGGGGTGATACGATACCCAGAAGGTGTGGCATCACCAGCTCATGAAGCGGCCTCACTCGGCTGAATCACAAATGATCGGTCCCCAGAGTCGACAATCCACCAAACCAGCAACCGTCTCAACCCAAAGGGTTGAAAGAGAAGCCAACCGGATGAACCTCGTCTGAGCGTGGATTTCATGAGACACTAGTGCCTGCAAAGCAAGCATGCGCCCACTAATTTCCACTCTAAGTCTATAGTGCACTCAAGCCTGGGTCTGGCTTCTCACTCATCAGAACTCCCATCCCACAACAGCACATATAATCATAGTATACTGAAAATAAAATGCGGGAAATAAAGTGCGAGAAGTAAAATGCGATAGATAAACGCAACCCAACAAGTAAACATACAAGCGTTAGGATTGACTGTCGTAGGGAACCGTTGGAGTCCCCAGCAGAGTCGCCAGCTGTCGCTTGCGCGAAAATAAGGTGTCGGCACAACAGAAGAGTCGCCACCTTTCGTTATTTATCCCTCAGAGCAGGAAAGGAAACGATCGGAAAAACCTGACGAAAAAAGGGTAAGACAAGGTCGTCGCAACCATTGTCTGGATTCGGGAGTCGGTTACGCAAGGGGAAGGTATTAGCACCCCTCACGTCCGTCGTACTCGACGGGATCCACGCTTGTTGTGTTTACTTGGACGGGTTGGTTTTATTCTATCTGCCTATCAAGGTTGGCTTAAAACAGAAAAGAAAAATGACTTGGCAAAGCGTCACGCTTTATGCCTACGTATTCTCATCAGAGAATGAGAAACCAGAGTCAACGTAGTTCGACCTACTACGGGTTACGGGGGAAGGTAGCTCGCCAAGACATCGCCATCTTGTGCCTACGTACTCTCAACAGGTATGAGAGATCAGAGCTCACGTAGTTCGGGAAACTACGGCTTATTTCCTGTCTTTTACGAAAGAAGTGTTTTTTTATTGTGTTTGCAATTTCAATCGCACTAGAGACTATGACCTGAGAATGAATGCGTCGCATGTCACCCAAAGGGTACCATACTAAACATCTAGACTGTGGAAAAGAGACTCTCCCATAATCCTTTCTCAGATAGCTTAAGGCTCGTAACGTACGAAAGAAATCATTCACGATTACTGTATCTTAAACTGTTTTGAGATGAGAAGAGAACAGACCCAACTAGGAGGGAGACTATCAAGTCCTATTGTTGTCATGCCATGGATTCATCCTATGGTTTGAGGTTTGAACAGGGAACTCCTAGAAGTTGTCATGCATAGGTTTCAGCCTAAAATTCTATCATCAATTCCTTATCAAAGGAAGTGAGAGTCCTAAGGGATCATGTCAATGATACACCAAAACAGACAAAGCATCAGCTTAACAGTAAAATGCATGCAATGCAAGTGAGGGAGGAAATGTGTGTGGGGCTTCAGCCTCCACAAGATCATCTCAACCTCAAGCCAGAATGGATAATAGTAATCATACTGAAAGATAAAACATGCTATCAAGCAAAAACAGTAAACTGCAATCATACAGATAAAATGAAATAAAATGCCATCAGACAAACAAACCACATGGGCAAGGGAGCTGGGCTCTACCGAATACTCGCAAGCAAAGCCACATAGTAACAATACAAGCAGAGGGAGCAACTCAACCTCTAGTGCAATCATGCTCCTAGATTCTACCTATTCTAGATATGGACTTATTCTAATGCATCAAGCAAGTCAAACAAAACACATCAATACAGAAAAGAAAACAGAAGAAAGCAGACCAACTTCTCTCTCAACTTCAAGCTTCAGCTCTTCCAATAGCAACTCAGTCTTCAGACTTCAATCACTCTTGACAAATATCAATTTGCTTTTCCAGGTCTCAACCTTTCAACATAAGTTTCAACTTATCTTCTCTTTTAAGCTTCAGCTTCTTGATCAGCTCCACCTTCAGGCTTCACCTAATCTTCAGGGATCTTCAAGTATCAACTTGCTCTTGTTGCTCTTCAAGCTTCAGCTGGAATGGCAATGCTCAAGGATTCATCCTCTTATACACTCTTCAATGAAGTCTTCATCTTCAAACTCAAGCTCAACATCTCTCAAGATACTAAAACCAGAGGAGATCACTTACTGGATAAGCTGGGGATATTGAACTGCTTATTGACCACCAAAGGTGACCTATAAGGGTTCAACATCAAAGGAGTGGTTCCCTCAAAAGTTCTACTCCCTAGGTACATCACTTATCCCTCCAAAGGAGAGAGGTGTATACCATGGAAGGACTTTGAATCATAGGGAGGAGTGGAGGTGAAAGATACCATCCATGTTTAAGAAAGAAGTTAACTAAGTCTAAACTCTTCCTAATCCCTAACCCTAAAACAATTAACAAAACAAAAGGATCAAGCTCTCAAGCTCCTTCTTCAATCTTCAAGTCTTCTATTATGCTCCTCAATGCTCCTTAGAACAATACCAAGCTCTCCAATCCCACAAGGCAAAGCAAACAACAATACAAGCCCACAAGGGCAATACAAACAATTCTCAACTACTAAAATCATCTAAAAATAGTATACTACTATCTTAAATCCTAATATAATTTCTAAGGGATCCTAAATACCTACCCTTAACGCCCTATATGTCCCATAGTCTAACTTGTCCTAAAAACCCAAAATTCTAGTGTTATCATGGACCTATGTTGAAGTTTGACCTAATTCTACACAACCTAATGTCATCTAATCAAAACTATCCTTAAATTCATCACAAAATTATGGAATAAATCCAGGGGGAATCTAAAGCATATATCTAACTATCCTAAAAAGAATGGCCTAAAAATGTTAAGGGAATTACCTAAACAAAATTCTACAAATTCATGGATCAACATAAAAGAAATAAAATGCAATAAAAGTAGAAAATACACAAAAAATACTAAATATGTATGAAAGGAAAATATTTTTATTTTATATTTTTCTTGGCAAAAATATGAAGTAAGAGGAAAAATTCCCACTTAAAAATCATTAATTTTCAAATTGATATGATTTTTCCAATATTGAAATAAAATGGAGAAAATAAAAATGAAAATATGGAACTGGGGTGCAGGAAGTAACCAAATATAATTCAATACACGCATGGGCCCAGATTGGGGGGTTCAGAAAGTAAAGCTCGCTGTGCCCAACTCACTCAGAAAATCAATTAATAAATCATACAGAAAATGAAAAATCCACGGTGTGAAAAGCAATGATTTTCAGTTTAAAATCCAAGTGGGCCTTGATTGGGGGTGTGGGAAGCAATCCAGCCCAAAGTTCTTTTAATGAAACGCCGCGTTTCATTATCGTTTCAGATTCCCTCTCAAAATGGAATTAAATCGTGGCCAATGGATTGTTTCTCAGGTCAATGGTCAGCTCCCCATCCAATGGTCATGAGCTCATCTTCAACCTCCAGCTAGGGTTCCAAGGAAACTCCATGAAAATGCAGAGCTTCAAGCTCTTTCTTCCTCAAACACGAACTCCCTTAATTCCTCATGGAAAATGGAAATTCAAGACCCTATCCTGCCTAGAATTTTATGCTGAATCCAACCATGATCTCAAAATCAACTGAATCCTCCTAAATCACTGAACCCGATCCAAGATCCAAAATGAACTCAAACTTCCATCGCAACAATTCTTGCAATTAGCTATCTCAGATCACTCACCAACTCACCCTGATTGATTCTTGATGTCTAGTTCATTCTATATCTCAATATAACACGAGTTCTTGGTCATCAAAGAAATGGGGTCCATAATTCAATGTTCACCAATTGATCCCTAACTCTCCAAAATACATCTCTTATTGGTCTCTAACATTTATACACTAACAAATTAACCTAATTATGCCTAAAACATGGTGTAGGGAAGAATTTGCAAACCTGGTTAATCTTGATGAACAGATGATGAAATCCACCAATTCAGACCTTGAAACTCTTCAGAAAGTTTCCCTAGATGCCAATCTTGCTACTGTTTGCAACAATTTTGATGGAAGAAGCCTCAATCTCAGAATTCGATTCTGACTTGCCACCTTGAAATTTCAATCACCAACTCTTCAATTCACTATGGATTTGATCTCAATTCAATCTGCGCAGCTTCACTATGATGTATGGAATGTGTTTGAATGGAAAGAATGAATGGATATGAAGAAGAATGTGAAATTGAAACTTGACTTGCAATGGAAGATTCTTGATCTCACTCTCTCTTCTCTGCACCAATTCTCACCAACCTTGCATCTGAGCAAGTCATACATGTTATATAGAGTGGTTTAGAATCATCTAGAACCATCTAGGACCATCCAATGAGTATTTGAACTTCTCATGTCATGACATTTTGATTTCAATTCTCCTTATGTGCTATCTCATGCCAAGCTTCTTGTAACCTTTGTAACTGACTTGAAGTTCTCCCCATATGAGATTTATGATGTGTTACAATGCATAACCAACTTGCTTATTGAGTTTTGTTGAGTTTTGCTTTGGTACCTTAATATGCAAGTAAGCCAATTCCAAAGCAGCCCTATGATATAAGCCTCAAATCAAAATTGTGGCTGAACCATTGTTCTTATAATGTCATTTGGAGTCAAAATGAGCTATTATATGACATGGTTTGGATTTATAGCTTGTGATTTCCAATTTTCAATTTCAACTTATTTAACTTATGCCTCCATTTTAGGCCATTTTTATCACTTTTTGATACAAGCCTTTTCAACATCTCATGACCTCCCTACTAGCCTTAAAACATCATTCTAAGCAAGTTTGATGTTTAAGATTTTTCCATTTGAAGCTTGGAACTAGGAGATATGGCCTTATGCTTGAAATGACCTATAACCTCCAAATGACCAAAATGCCCTTGACTTGTCAAAGCCATTAGTTGAGTTCTACAAATCCTATCAAGGACTTATAGTACTCTATAGAAATATAAGAAGATTCTCTACAACATTCATGTTGACCAAGAGTTCATAGGAATCATCCTACTAGGGAAAAAGTTGGATGCAAGTTGGGTGACTTTCAAGGACCCAGATTCACATACCTCAGATGACCTGTAAATTGTCAAAGCCATAACTTGAGCTCTACAAATCCTATCAAGGAATTCTAGTACTCAAATTAAAGCTAAGAACAAGCTCTACAACATTCATGTTGTGGGGAAGATGAGATGACAATCACATCTTGAGCTAAACTACCTTGAAGATAGGGATCAAACTAGGGGATTTTACATTGTCGAGCCTTAGAAACCCTACCTTAAAACTTCTCAAACTCCTCAATCATGATGATTTGGTCTAGGAATCATCCTTATAATACTTCAATGCATCATTCCATGATCACATGGCTCTTGGATTAGGTCTCAACCTTCTCCAAATCATCAGTTGACCTAGGGTTGACCCAGTCAAACCCTAATTCCACCACTCATGGCTGAATCCTCTGAATTCTTGTATAATGACCTCTCTAGGCTTCATGATGGCTTTCAAGACATCTCATAAGATTTATCAAAGCTTCAAGTCCATCCTCATAGTCTCAGAATCATCTGAGGGGCTCCCACAACTCTCAAGTTATGAGACACACAACCTTGGTTTCAACCAATCTCCCTGAGGATCTCTTGAGTTCTCTGACAAAGATATCAATCTTTGAACATTTGGACAACCTTCTTGGCTAGCTTCAAAGTCTCATACAACTCTTGATGGGTAAATAAATGTTGGTCAAATTTTTGGGTGCAACACAATGCTGTCGACCTTTGGTTGTCATGTAGGAAGCTAGTCGACCTTTTTTTTTCTAACTTCCGTCGAGGTCAACTGCCATGTTGGCTAATTCTTTGCCAACAAATTGCCCGACCAAGACCCAGGCTTCGACGGAGACTTCTGCCGACCGAGACGCTTGGTGTCTTTCGAGGCATTCAATACCTTGCTTTTCGACCTCAGGGCCTAGTTGTCGAGGCATCCACGTGTCATTCGCCCCCTAACGTGATGATGGCACCTTTTGTATTACAACTTACAAGAATTCCCATCACTCTTTTCCACTTCCCCACCTCATTACCAACTTCTAATCATGACTTCCCCCTGGAATGGGTATTAAAAATCCATTTCCTTTCGTCTTCTGCATTAACCTTTGGTATAAATACCCCCACAAGTTCTTACATTAGAACATTTCTCTTCAAACACTTGTTATGCATTCCTTCTGTTTCATATACCAGAATCACACGTGATTTTCGCGCGAACAACCTCTGGCCTTCCTGTGCGGATTTTCTTGCGGGACTGGCCAAACTAGTCCCAGGACGATTTGGCTTGAGGTGAATTGTTTACTTGGGTTATGGTGCACATTGATGGTTATATATTTTGTGGTTTACACTCTTAATAACTAAGAGTTGACAAAGATCAAGAAATGGCTGAAACAGAGACTTTATAGATATTCTGACAATAGTTCTTTGAATAACTTAAATAGTTGGCAAAACTTAAAGTAAAACATAAAGTGCAATATAAAAATACAAGGAAGAAAACAATTGGACGTATTCTTACATTTTGGAATGACTAAGTAAACTATTTTCTCTATAGTGCGGTACTCAGAGTGTTTTTCTTCCAATCCTGACAAAAGATGCCTCTTTTACTATAAAATATTTGCTTTATATAGGGTACGAGGTAATTTCCAAGAGGCTTCAGGATGTTCCATGTGTCATCCGTTGTCTCTGGACAACTGCCTCCACGTTTCTCCTTTCAAATTTACTTCCATCCAAGTCTTTACTTCTCACTTTGAGAATACCCTTGTTGGCTTTCCTCTTTGGTTGATCGACGCAGGGCCTGTCGACTCATTCCTTTAATGTTGTCGAGTCAAGGTGCGTGGCTTGCCAAGATTCAACATTGTCGACCTTTGGTTGTCATGTAGGGAGCTAGTTAACCTTTTTTTTCTAACTTCCGTCGAGGTCAACTGCCATGTTGGCGAATTCTCTGCCAACAAATTTCCCAACCAAGACCCAGGCTTCGATGGAGACTTCTGCCAACCGAGACGCTTGGTGTCTTTCGAGGCATTCAATACCTGGCTTTTCGTCCTCAGGGCCTAGTTGTCGAGGTATCCACGTGTCAGTCTCCCCCTAACGTAATGATGGCACCTTTTTGTATTACACTTGTTCTGCATTCCTTCTGCTTCATCTACCAGAATCTCACCTGATTTTCGCGCGGACAACCTCTGGATTTCCTATGTGGATTTGCTTGTAGGAATGGCCAATCTAGTCCCAAGACGATTTGGTTTGAGGTGAATTGTTTACTTGGGTTATGGTGCACTTTGATGGTTATATATTTTGTGGTTTACACTCTAAATAACTAAGAGTTGACAAATATCAAGAAATGGCTGAAACAAAGACTTTATAGATATTCTGACAATAGTTCTTTGAATATCTTATATACTTGAAAAAAATTAAAGAAAAATTTAAAGTGCTATATAAAAATACAAGGAAGAAGACAATTGGACGTATTTGTACATTTTGGAATGACGAAGTAAACTATTTTCTCTATAGTGCGGTACTCAGAGTGTTTTTCTTCCAATCCTAACAAAAGACGCCTCTTTTACTAGAAAGTATTTGCTTTATATAGGTGTACGAGGTAACTGCCAAGGGGCTTCAGGATGTGCCATGTAACACCCCGTTATCAAAATAAAATAAATGCAATTAAATCAAACCATTAAATATCAGAGTTAGTACACCAAACGGGATGTCACAGATGAAATCTCCAAAAAATACTTCATTGAATACTTTTAAAAAGAAATATACAGCGGAATTTGTCACGTAAATACATATATACATCATATACCCCTTAATCGGTCAAGTCAAAATATACAAACATATCCACCAAAAGGATTCATCAGACACGATACGCCACAGGGGCACACAAAATCATCAGATAACACAATAATTCCCCAAAGCCCCGGTGTTACATATCAGAGCATCCCTACGACTCGACACGCCACAATCCAAGCTAGCTACGCACCTGGATTATCTGTACTTTGGAAGAAGCACAGACCAAAAGAACAACAAGGGGTGAGAAATCACGATCAAAATATAATGGTAATAATGAACATGAATAAAAGGAAGTAAATCACACAACAATTATTCACATACATCGACCCGGACCTACTGTCCCACACCAACATAGCATATAAGACAATGCAACACATGCAACTCAACCCATTATATGCGGTACGACTCACTGGTTCGCTCACTCGAACCCGGGTAGATCGCATACACCCACCAGTGACAATGATCTATCCCACAAAGCTCCCCACGGAGTACGGGCAAATAACCCGGAATAGATCACATACACCCCCCCGGGCAAAGATCTATCCCAATCAACTCATAATAGATCACATACACTCCACTGAGCAATGATCTATTCCTACCACCCCCTCTCCTTCGGAGTACGGGCAAATAAACTTAGGATAGATCGCATACACTCCATCTGAGCAACGATCTATCCTTACCACGCTCCATCTGAGCCCAAACATGCATCATGACATGTATACACTAATGCACAACAGCAATTCACGCACACACAAGGTGCTCACGATCCATCCGATCACATTTCATCATACCTCACACACACACACACACACACACACATATATATATATATATATATATATATATATATATATATATATATATATATATATATATATATATATATATATATATATATATATATATATATATATATATATATATATATATATATATATATATATATATATATATATCACACATCACCACATTCCTACGCAATCACATACACCGAATTCAATCATTCAAATTAAACGAATATCAAGGAAATCATATTCCACACCACACATATACTCCCCACAGTTCAATACCAATATCATAATCCGTCATGACCAACAAGGGTCCAACATCACGAGAGAACCAAACAACACAGCTCAAAAACACAAATACACTGTCACGCTCGCTGGCTCATTCGCCTGGCGAGGCCCCGCAGCGAATGCTCGCTACCCGTTCGCTCGGCGAATCCCCCAGCGAAGACTCACTACTAGCTCACCCAGCGAACTCCCTAGTGAATGCAGACAGTGGCTACTGGAAGCACTCACTGCCCAGTTTGCCTGGCGAATCCCTGGAGAAGGTTCACCCCAGTTCGCTCAGCGAAGGTGCTGGCGAACGCCTGCGAATTCAGAAAAATTCCACTGCAAGACTCTTCGAACTCAGCCGATTCTACTCAAACCAGTCCCCATCATATCAGACCAATATTCTACAACCTAGCTACATAATATAATCTCGATTTAACCCGATTAAATGTCAACTCTACTCACTTAATCAATTTCGGCATAAAAGTGTAAACTACCCAAAATCCCCCAAATCGATCAAACAACACATGCAATGGTTTTATCATATCAGCATGAAATTCAGAATCATAACATCATATAAAACATAATCATCAAACCTATGGGGTTAGGGGAAATCCCCTTCTACTTAATATTCATGCACTCTACCAATTTCGACCCGATTCTCCCCCCCTCCCCTCCACCCCTTACCTCGATAACTCGAACAACTGAAGAAGATGACTCGGAACTCTAGCTTTCTTCTTCCTCTAAGATCCTTCTCTTTCAACCTTCTTCCAATTGGCCTTGTTCTTCTTCTTCCAATTTTCCTCTTCTTTCACATGTCCTTCTTTCTCCTTCCACTTTCCTTTTTCCCAAACAACCCCTAACTTATTCTTATTCCATTTTATTAATAATAATAATATTAATAATAATAATAACAATAATAATAATAATATTAAAAATATTACTATTATTTGTTAAATTATCATTATCATTAATAATTTTATTATTAACCTTAACGTCCAAAATTACCAATTAATCTCCAACTTAAGGGCTACACGCTATCGCACTCAACCACACTCTTAACACAGAAGGCACACCACAAATAAAATACACAGAAAAACGAGATAATTAAAATGGGCGTTACAACTCTCCCCCACTTTAATTATTTTCGTCCTCGAAAATACCTGATGGAAACAATTTCTGATATGCATCCCACATCCTGCTTTCCAACTCCCAGGTCACACTGCCTCCTGCAGCACCTCCCCAAACCACTCTCACCAAAGGTATCTCTTTCCCTCTGAGTCGCTTCATCTTGCAATCCTCGATCCTCAACGGCATCGTCTCAACAGTGAGATTCTTCCGGACTTGCACTTCATCTCTCTGAATCACATGAGATGGATCTGCGACATACTTCCGAAGTTGCGACACATGGAACACGTCATGCAAATTTGAAAGCTCAGGCGGCAACGCCACCCTATAAGCCATAACACCAACTCTCTGCAAAATCTGATACGGCCCAATAAACTTCGGATCCAATTTCTTGGACTTCAACGCACGACCTACACCAGTCACTGGGTTAACTCTCATGAACACGTGATCACCTTCACTGAATTCCAACTCTTTCCTCTGGTTATCGTGATAACTCTTCTGCCTATCCTGAGATGCCTTCATCTTCTCACAGATCATCTGAACTGTCTCAGTAGTTTGCTGCGCAATCTTTGGTCCTAACACAACATTCTCACCTGTCTCATACCAACACAAAGGAGTTCTACACCTTCTACCATAAAGAGCCTCAAACGGTGCCATCCCGATACTGGAATGGTAAGTGTTATTGTACGTGAACTCAATTAATGGCAAATGAGTATCCCACGCACCACCTTTTTCCAACACACAAGCCCATAGCAAATCCTCCTACGTTTGAATAGTCCTCTCTGACTGACCATCAATTTGTGGATGATAGGCTGAACTCAGCTTCAACTTAGTACCCAAAGCTTCCTGTAAACTCTTCCAGAATTCTGAAGTAAACCTCGGATCTCTTTCCGACACAATACTCGTCGGCACACCATGAAGCTTCACAATCACCCGAATATAAATCTCTGCCAGCTTCTCCAACGGAAAACTGATATTAACCGGCACAAAATGTGCAGACTTCGTAAGCCGATCCACAATTACCCAAATGGCATCCAATCCTCTTGTCGTGCTTGGAAATCCTGTAACAAAATCCATGGTGATACAATCCCACTTCCAAACTGGAATCTCTAACGGTTGCATCAATCCACTAGGCTTCTGGTGCTCCACCTTCGATTTCTGACACGTCAAACAGGCATAAACAAACTGAGCTATATCCTTTTTCATACCCGACCACCAAAACATCTTCTTCAAATCATGATACATCTTCGTAGCTCCCAGATGAATACTCAAACCACTACGATGTCCTTCACTCAGAATCGACTTCTTCAGCTCATCATTATCCAGCACACAAATCCAGCCTCGAAATCTCAACACACCTGCATTATCCAACTTGAAATCACTATCAGCATCACTCCTTATTCCCGACATCAAATCCACTAGCTTCACATCCAGCTTCTGGCCTTCTCTAATCAAATCCAAGAAATCATTGTTCACTTGCAATTTTTCCCAACATCAAGCAATATGCCGAAGCCTCACAAACCATGCTCAAATCTCTGAACTGCTCAATAAGTTCCATCTCTTTCACCATCATAGCCGACATATGAATCGCTTTTCTGCTCAAAGCATCGGCTACCACATTAGCCTTTCCTGGATGATAACTTAGGCTAAAATCATAATCCTTCAAGAATTCTAACCATCTTCTCTGCCTCATATTCAGCTCTTTCTGATCAAACAGATACTTCAGACTTTTATGATCGCTGAACACAACAAACCTTGAACCATACAAATAATTCCTCCAGATCTTCAACACAAAAACGACCGCAGCCAACTCAAGATCATGAGTAGGGTAATTCCGCTCATGCACCCTCAGTTGTCACGAAGCATACGCCACCAATTTACCATTCTTCATAAGAACTCCACCTAAACCCATCTTACACGCATCACAATACACCACAAACGGTTCACTCGGAGTCGGTAACACTAACACCGGTGCCGTAGTCAATCTCTTCTTCAATTCCACAAAGCTCTCTTCACAAGCGGCATCCCACACAAAAACTTCGTTCTTTCTCGTCAACTAAGTCAATGGCAACTCCAAAGTCAAAAAACCTTCAATAAATCTTCGATAGTACCCTGCCAAACCCAAAAGGCTTCTAACCTCTGTTGCTCTCTTCGGCAGTTCCCACTGCAACATTGCACTCACCTTTGATGGGTCTACGAATATACCATCACCGGATATTACATGGCCCAAGAAACTCACTGTCTCCAACCAAAACTCGCACTTGGACGGTTTCGCAAACAACGTATTATCCTTCAACCCTTGCAAAGCAATTCTCAAATGTCCTGCATGCTCTTCTTCCGACTTCAAATAAATCAGTATATCATCAATGAACACAATAATAAACTGATCTAAATAAGAATGGAAGATCCGGTTCATATACTCCATGAACACTCCCGACGCGTTAGACACTCCAAAAGGAATTATTGCATACTCGTAATGTCCATAACGAGTTCTAAACACCGTCTTCTGAATATCACCTTCTTTCACTCTGATCTGTTGGTAACCCGACCTCAGGTAAATCTTAATGAACACTCAAGCTCCCACCAACTGATCCATCAAATCATCAATCCTTGGAAGAGGATATTTGTTCTTGATGGTCACTTTATTCAACTGACGGTAATCGATGCACAATCGCATACTACCATCCTTCTACTTGACCAACAACACTGGAGCTCCCCATGGCGACACACTTGGCCTGATAAACTTCCTATCCAACAACTCTCCAATCTGAGACTTCAATTCAGCCAACTCCACTGTCGACATCCTGTACGGCGCCATAGAGATAGGCCTCGTACCAGGTACAAGATCAATGCTAAACTCAACTTCTCTCTTCGGAGGTAACTCTGTAATATCCTCAGGGAACACTTTCGAAAATTCTTTCACCACTGCCAACTCCTTCAGTGACACTTTTCTGTCAACAACTAATGATGCAAATAAAGCAAACATTTTAGCTTCACCTTCTAACAAGATCCTTAATTCCTTACTAGACAAGGAATCCGCCAAAGCTTCCTCCTCCGGCGTAAGAAACAACAAAACCTTCCGAAAACAATCGATGTAGACTCGGTTGAACTCCAACCAGTTCATACCCAGAATAATATCCAACTTACCAAGCGGCAAGCAAATCAGATCCACCCTAAAATCTCTACCAAAAATAGTCAGTGGACACTTCAAACACACCAAAGAAGTAGTCACTGAACCAATAGAGTCTCAATAGTCATCCGCCGCTCAAAAGTAGTCGGCACAAAACCTAACCTCTTCACACAATCAACAGATATGAACAAGTGGGTCGCACCCGTATGAAGCATAGCAGACAAAGGAACATTATTGATGAAACAAGTACCTTGGATAGAACGATCCTCACTAGCAGCTTGAGTTCCCACTACCACAAACACTTTACCACTGGTCTGAGGCACCTGAGACGGCTTCGACTTCTCGCAATGCATACTAATGTGGCCCTTCTCACCACAGTTGTAACATGTAGGCATAGTGACTCGGAAATCAACCATCAAATGGCCCGGCTTACCACACTTGAAACACTTCTTCGCCTCATGAAAACAATCATCAGCACGATGACCCATGCCACCGCACCGGAAACACTTCACACCAGCAGACACTCTTCTTTCTCTGGGCTTCTTATCAGCAGCAGCCTTAAACTTCCCCTTATCAGTAAGAACACTGTAAGGAGTACCACCAAACCTTTGCTTACCCTTACAATCATTTGCAGCCTTGTAATGCGCGATCCTCGCCCGGTTATCATTATCATAAACCATGCTTCTGCTTATCAGCTCAAGATAATCCCTGATCTTCTGACAAGCTATTCCCATCTTCATTTCCGGACGCAGCCCATTCTCAAACTTCAAACACTTGGAGGTCATCGCTCCATCAGTATTGTAATGAGGACAATACTGCACTAACTCTTCAAACTTGGCCGCATACTCGGCCACCGTCATATTACCCTGCTTCAGCTCCAGAAACTCGATTTCCTTAGCACTCCTGATATCCTCCAGAAAAAACTTCTCTAGAAAACCAGTTCGGACCACATCCTAGGTAGTTGGAGTTCCTGCAGTCTCCAACCTCTGACGACTGTTGTCCCACCAAGATTCAGCTTCTCCCTCTAACATGTGAGTACCGAACCTCACCTTCTGCTCATCGCTGCAACCCATCATTCTGAAGATCTTCTCAATCGCCTTAAGCCACTCCTGCGCCGCTTTAGGGTCCAGAATTCCTCCTTGAAACGTCGGCGGCTTGTTACTCTGAAACTGCGCCAAATCCCTGAATTGCGCACCCGCAGCGTGGTTCTGATTAGCAACCACCTATGCCATCGCTTGCATAGCTGCAGCCAACGCAGCATCATTCCTTCCCGCCATACTGCTCAACAACAACAACGCCAGGTTAACAGAAAAAAAAAACTCTATCCTAAGGACAGACTCAACTACCACACTGGTCGGACGGACCGACTTACTTTGATACCAGCTTGTAACACCCCGTTCTTAAAACAAAATAAATGCAATTAAATCAAACAATTAAATATCAGAGTTAGCACACCAAACAGGATGTCACAGATGAAATCTCCAAAAAATACTTCATTGAATACTTTAAAAAAAAAATATACAGCGGAATTCGTCACGTAGATACATATATACATCATATACCCCTCAATCGGTCAAGTCAAAATATAAAAACATATCCACCAAAAGGATTCATCAGACACGATACGCCACATGGGCACACAAAATCATCAGATAACACAATAATTCCCCAAAGCCCCGTTGTTACGTATCAGAGCATCCCTACGACTCGACACGCCACAATCCAAGCTAGCTATGCACCTGGATTATCTGTACTTCCGAAGAAGCACGGACCACAACAACAATAAGGGGTGAGAAATCACGATCAAAATATAACGGTAATAGTGTACAAGAATAAAAGGCAGTAAATCACACAACTATTATTCACATACATCGACCCGGACCTACTGTCCCATACCAACATAGCATATAACAAAATGCAACACATGCAACTCAACCCATTATATTCGGTACCGACTCATTGGTTCGCTCACTCGAACCCGGATAGATCACATACACCCACCAGTGACAATAATCTATCCCACAAAGCTCCCCACGGAGTACGGGCAAATAACCCGGATTCATCACATACACCCACAAATGTATTTAGGTACTGTTCAGAAGAAATGCTCAGAAACAATGGATGCCAAAGAATCTGACATCATCTGGAACGGATTCATCAACATATTCAACACTGTAGCTTCAAATCTGAAGAACGTCTGTTCTGATGATGCAAAGCTGAGAGCTAAAAGGACTCTATTCTGGACTCTCAATAAAACTGAACCTCTGCTTCGTTTAGATGCTCCTCCACCATCAACAGAATCTACTGATAATGCATTGGCTATGACTCTAGTAGACCCCTCCTCAGAATCTACAGAACCAATGGAAATTGACTCTGTTCAGGCTACAGAACCTCATCATAATTCTTCATCTGAGATAAAGAAAGAACATCCAGACTTTGAAGATAAGATTGCTGCTCTGGAAGCTGGACAGTCAGAGATAAAATCCTGGATGGCTAAGCAGGATAAGAAGTCTGAGGATATGACAGAATGGATGTCAAAGCAAGATGAAAAGAATGAAACTATGACTAAGTGGATGTCCAAGCAAGAGCAATCATCCTCTGAGATTACAAATCTATTGAAGATGCTTTTGTCCAAACACTCTTAGATTTTTTTTCTAATGTTTTTGCATCTGCTGTTTGCATCTGTACCTTATTGCTATATCTTCTAATGTTTGCCTATGTACTCTTGATCTGATCTTTTGATTGAATCAAAGTTTTCTCCGTTGAATTATCTTATTTACTGTTTCCTTTTATTTTGTTTTTTTTAAAAGTTTTTACTTTTTGCTTATGACAAAAAAGGGGGAGAAAATATAGATTTGAACTGTTTAATATAACTTCACAAGAATGAAACTTCAGACATATCTATTCTATCTAACATTTAATTTGACTATTTCAGAACATTTGATAAGTACACTATATAAAAGAAACTCTGAGTTTCTCAGATCATTTGTCTATTATCAAACTCTGAATCTTATATCTGCAAGACATTCTGACCTTCAAATGTTATAAGAACAAACAAGATCTAACTCTGAAGATTACTCAAGACAAAAGGGAAGTTTCTATTCCTTTTTGTATTTAACTCAGGGGGAGATTCATCATCTCAGGGGGAGTTATAATTCTAATATGTTCAGTTAAACAAAATTTCTGATACTTTTTGTCATCATAAAAAAGGGGGATATTGTTAGAACACAAATTGGTTCTTAATAATAACTCTTTGTTTTGATGATAACTGTTAGGAAATTTTATATTTAAGAATTATATACTCTAAAATTTCCTTGTAAGTTTTACTGCGGATTGAAATGAAATTAACTCTCTAGAAGCAAATCTGTATTGTATACAAGAAGTTATCTTGACTCTGAAGCGCCAGATGCATCCTGCAGAAGATTCTGATTGCTGTTTACAGAAGATCCTGAGCGTAGTCTCCAGAAGGATCTGAAGCAAGAAGCTCCAGAAGATTCTGAAGCTAGTCAGAAGCATCTGAAGCTTAGAAGAATATTGTATGAAGAGTTTCTCAAAGCATAATTTCTACAGAAGTTTCTGAAAGTACTAACGCTGCCAAGTACTGAAGTTCTGTGTCAAATATGCTCTGATGATCAACACGCTGAAAGCACACATGCTGCAGAAGACTCTGATACAGCAAAGTTCTGAACATCATTAGAAGACTCTGACTCAATCAGACTCTGAAGAACTTGCTGAAAACTGAAGAAGAAATATTCAAAGATTATATCCGTTGGAGTAAATCAAACGTCTCTTTCCTCATTTGTGCTAGACACAATAACACATACAAAAAGGATTTTTCTGTGCTATCTACTTCTAGGAAAGGTCACTTGATGTGAAGACAAAAAGGCTCAGACCTTTTTGGGACTCTCTTTTCAACGCTCAGCATCCTTGGATCAGCTGCCTATAAAAGGGAAGACTCCACCAAATTCTTTAGTTACACAATTTGCTGAAAAGAAATCATATTATTCAAAGCTCTCATTCTTTCATATTCTTCTTAGAATTTCTTGTACTTAAACTTAAGAGAAAAATCACTGTTGTGATAAAAGCTTTTTAGAAGCATTAATACTCTTGTATTTGATTTACATTGATTGTAAAGGTTTTTCCTTAAGAGGATTCAGTTGGAATCAGTAGCTCTTGAGAAGACTAAGAACAATTGTTCTTAGGTGTTACTATTGTAATCAGTTTGATTAAATAGTGGATTAAGTCCTTGTTGAGAAAGGCAAATCACTCTAGGAAGGGTGGACTGGAGTAGTTGTTTTAAACGAACCAGGATAAAAATAATTGTGTCATTATTTTTAAAGTCTTAATCTTTCATACTTATTCAACCCCCCTTCTAAGTATTATCTCACCTTCAGTTGGCATAAGAGCTTCGGTTCTGTGTGTGCTATCACTTAACAGTGTCAGTAAAGATCCAGAGAGAAATACTTTGATATATATTTATTTGTTACAATGGTTGGTAATTCAATATCTAATATTAACAATAAATATGAAGAAAGGGATAGGATCAGCACCAAACCCCCTATGTTTGATGGGGAGAAATTTGACTACTGGAAAGACAGAATTGAGAGTTTTTTCCTAGGATATGATGCTGATCTATGGGATCTAGTCATAGATGGATATGTCCATCCCAAATATGGGAATGGCAAGAAGATTGACAGAAAATCTATGACAGATGCTCAGAAGAAAGATTTTAGAAATCATCACAAAGCCAGGACTATATTATTGAATGCAATTTCACATACTGAGTATGAAAAAATTACAAACAGGGAAACTGCTTTTGATATGTTTGAATCCCTAAAAATGACTCATGAGGGAAATTCTCAAGTTAAGGAGACAAAAGCTCTGGCTCTGATCCAGAAGTATGAGGCCTTCAAAATGGAAGACTCTGAATCTTTTGAAGCCATGTTCTCCAGA
This sequence comes from Lathyrus sativus, assembly GCA_963859935.3. Taxonomy (NCBI): domain Eukaryota; kingdom Viridiplantae; phylum Streptophyta; class Magnoliopsida; order Fabales; family Fabaceae; genus Lathyrus; species Lathyrus sativus. The sequence goes on from OZ012736.1 coordinate 89,079,455, forward strand.
TTTCAGATACTCACTGCTGGGCTGAAAGTTCTGGACAAGGGATACTCTACATCAGATCACGTAAAGAAAATCATCATAAGTCTTCCTACCAGATAGAGACCAATGGTGACTGCCTTGAAGATGGCTAAAGATCTGAATAAGTTCTCTCTAGAAGAACTCATCAGCTCACTGAGGAGCCATGAGATTGAGCTTGAGGAAGATGAACCTCAGAAGAAAGAAAAAGGTAAATCTGTTGCATTAAAATCTAACAAAACTGCTAAAGCTTTGCAGGTCATTCAAGAAAGCTCTGAAGAATCTTCTTCTGAAGAAGAAGATGAGTTATCCATGCTGTCCAGAAGGATCAACAGACTCTGGAAGCACAAAGGAAAGAAGTTCAACAACTTCAGAAGATCTGATAATAGAAAGGAATCTTTTGGACACAGAAGATCTACCAAGAAAGAAGTTGTGTGCTATGAGTGCAAAGAACCTGGGCACTACAAGAATGATTGCCCCAAACTTCAGAAAGAAAAACCCAAGAAGAAGTTTAACAAAAAGAAGAAGGTTCTGATGGCAACATGGGATGACTCAGATGAATCTGAATCATCTTCTGAATCAGATGAAGAATGTGCTAATGTTGCACTGATGGCCAGCACAGAGGATCAAGAGGAAGGTACCTTAGGATATGAATCAGATTCTGAATCTGATGATGACGTAGAAGAGGTAATGGCTAAACTTACCAAAGAAGAACTTACAAAAGTTTTAACAGAAGTTCTTAAAAGTTATAACAATATCAAACTCAAATACAAGAAGCTGAAAAGCAATCTTGAATCTGAGATTGATCTTCTGAAAACAGAACTTGTTGAGCAAAAAGAAATAAATCTGAAAATCAAAAATGACTTTGAAATAACTCAACAAGAATCTGAATCTGAGACTAAGTCATGTGAAAACATTTTAGAAAAATATGACTCTAGCTTTCAGAGATTTCTTACTAAGAGCATAGACAGAAGCAAGATGGCTTCTATGATCTATGGTGTTAGTGGAAACAATAGAAGAGGTATTGGATATGAATCTTCATCTGGAAGCAATCCAAAACCTGTTGACAAACTTTTCATCAAGAAGACACCTCTGTATTCTCAATTTAAATTTGGTCACTTAAATGACATTAAACACACAAGCTCTGAGAAGAATACTTATGTGTTTAAACCCAAGGCAAGTCAGAATAAACATTATGTTGAAAAACAGAAGTTTAGACAAACCTACAAACCAACTAACCATAAAGGACCCAAGAAGATCTGGGTACCTAAAAACAAAATAATTCCTGTTGCAGATGTTCTTAGCAGCAAGGTCAGGACGCCAATCATGGTACCTGGACTCTGGATGCTCACGACACATGACAGGAGAAAAGTCTATGTTCGAAACCCTGGAACTTAGATCTGGAGGTGACGTGAAGTTTGGAGGGAACCAGAAGGGTAAGATCATTGGATCTGGCACTATTGGAAATGGTAAACTTCCCTCTATTACTAATGTTTTACTTGTTGAAGGGTTAAAGCATAACTTATTGTCCATAAGTCAATTAAGTGATAATGGTTATGATATTACCTTTAATCAAAAATGTTGTAAAGCTATTAGTCAAAAGGATGGCTCTATCCTATTTAGTGGTAAGAGGAAAAACAACATTTATAAAATAAATCTTTCAGAACTTAAAGTTCAAAATGTTAAATGCCTCTTGTCTGTTAATGAAGAGCAATGGGTCTGGCACAGAAGATTGGGCCATATTAATATGAGACGTATATCTCAGATTAATGAACTTAATCTTGTTAGAGGACTCCCTAATCTGAAGTTCACTTCAGATGCTCTTTGTGAAGCATGCCAGAAAGGGAAGTTTTCAAAAACAACTTTCAAATCAAAAAATGTTGTTTCTACTTCTAAACCACTATAATTACTTCATATTGATCTGTTTGGACCAGTGAAAACTGCATCCATCAGAGGCAAGAAGTATGGATTAGTCATTGTTGATGACTTTAGTAGATGGACATGGGTAAAGTTCTTAAAACACAAGGATGAGTCACATTCTGTGTTCTTTGACTTCTGCAAGCAAGTCCAGAATGAAAAGAATTTCAAAATTATAAAAGTCAGAAGTGATCATGGTGGTGAATTTGAAAATAAATATTTTGAAAAATATTTTTCTGAAAATGGCATTGCTCATGATTTTTCCTGTCCTAGAACTCCACAACAGAATGGGGTTGTAGAGAGGAAAAACAGAACTTTGCAAGAAATGGCCAGAACCATGATCAATGAGACAATTCTGGCAAAACATTTTTGGGCAGAAGCAATCAATACAGCCTGTTACATTCAGAACAGAGTGTCTGTTAGACCTCTTCTGAAGAAGACTCCTTATGAACTGTGGAAGAACAAAAAGCCCAACATTTCATATTTTCATCCTTTTGGATGTATTTGCTATATGTTAAACACTAAGGAAAATCTGAGCAAGTTTGATTCCAAAGCACAGAAGTGTTTCATGCTTGGATATTCTGAACGCTCTAAAGGCTACAGAGTATACAACACTGAGACACAGATTGTGGAAGAATCCATTCATTTCAGATTTGATGATAAGCTTGGCTCTGAAAAGCCAAAGCAGTTTGATAACTCTGCAGATAGGGAAGTAGTCTTTATTGACTCTGAAGTTCCAGAAGCAGACAAAATTCAAGTGAAGGAACCAGAAGCAACTCCAGATGCTACTCCTTTAACTTCTCAGATGAACAATCTAAACATTTCTGAAGAGTCAACTATTAGAGGATCATCATCCAGAATTAAAGCTTCTCATCCAGAGGATGTCATTATTGGAAAGAAGGATGATCCCATCAGAACAAGATCCTTTCTAAGATCATCTGAAGCATCACTATTTGGACTAGTGTCAGAAATTGAACCATCTTCTGTAGATGAAGCTCTGCAAGACAATGATTGGATTATTGCCATGCAAGAAGAGCTAAATCAATTCAGCAGAAATGATGTATGGGATCTAGTTCAGAGACCTCAAGGATTCAATATAATTGGTACAAAATGGGTCTTCAGAAATAAGCTAAATGAGAAAGGAGAAGTTGAGAGGAATAAGGCAAGGCTAGTTGCTCAAGGGTACAGTCAGCAATAAGGTATTGATTACACTGAGACATATGCTCCAGTGGCAAGGTTAGAATCTATACGCCTTCTTATTTCCTTTGCTGCACAAAATAACATCACTCTGTATCAGATGGATGTTAAAAGTGCCTTTCTTAATGGTATTATAGAAGAGGAAGTTTATGTCCACCAACCTCCTGGTTTTGAAAATGAAAAATTTCCAGATCATGTTTTCAAATTAAAGAAATCTCTATATGGATTAAAACAAGCTCCCAGAGCTTGGTATGAGAGATTGAGCAATTTTCTTCTGGAGAAGAATTTCATCAGAGGCAAAGTGGATACAACACTATTCTGTAAAACAATTAAGAAAGATCTTCTAATTTGCCAAATTTATGTAGATGATATTATTTTTGGATCAACAAATATTATGCTTGGAAAGGAGTTTGCTACATGTATGCAGGCAGAATTTGAAATGAGCATGATGGGAGAACTCAGATTCTTTCTAGGAATCCAAGTTAATCAAACTCCAGAGTGCACCTACATACATCAGACAAAGTATGTTAAAGAACTTCTGAAGAAATTCAACATGTCTGACAGTAAGCTGGCAAAGACTCCAATGCATCCTACTAGCTCACTTGGCAAGGAAGAGGTAAGTAAGAAAGTAGACCAGAAGCTCTACAGAGGTATGATTGGCTCTCTTCTTTATCTTACTGCTTCTAGACCTGACATATTGTTCAGTGTTTGTCTGTGTGCTAGATTCCAATCAGATCCTAGAGAATCACACTTGACAGCTGTCAAGAGGATTCTAAGGTATCTGAAAGGTACTTCTAATGTGGGTTTGTGTTACAGAAAATCTGATGATTTCAAATTAGTTGGATTCTGTGATGCTGACTACGCTGGAGACAGAGTGGAAAGAAAAAGTACTTCTGGAAGTTGTCAATTTCTAGGAAGAAATCTAATCTCCTGGTACAGCAAGAAGCAACCCACAATTGCACTTTCAACCACAGAGGCTGAATACATTGCTGCTGCTGGATGTAGCACGCAAATGCTCTGGATGAAGAGTCAACTAGAAGATTATCAAATTTTTGAAAGTAACATTTCTATCTTTTGTGATAATACTTCTGCTATATGTTTGTCCAAGAATCCCATTTTACATTCTAAGGCAAAACATATAGAAATTAAGCATCATTTCATCAGAGACTATGTTCAGAAGGGAATCATAAATTTAGCCTTTGTTGATACAGATCATCAATGGGCAGATATTTTTACAAAACCCCTTGTTGAAGATAGATTCAATTTTATTCTGAAAAATATTGGTATGGATTTTTGTCCAGAATGATATTTATCAGAAGCAAATTTTTACAGATGTAAAAATGCTTAATACTCTGAAGTATTTCTTCTGATTGCTTATTTTATTCTGATCAATATTTCTTTTGTGAAACTCTGAACTAACAATCTTTAGAAGATCTGAACGTTGGCTAACGTTTCATTTCTTAAGAGAATTCAGAACAACATGTAAGCAACCACGTGTCACACCAAATCTGAAGAGGTGGCGTGTACACAACTGAAGAGACGTTTGAGGTGAAGTTTGAATAGTGAGAATCTTGGTTTTCCCCCCAAATTGTCAGAAGCAATTAATGTTTTGAAATTATTATTATTTTCTTCATTTAATGCTTGTTCAAACGTGCATATTTCTGACTATTGATTTGCCTAAGTGTTTTAGTATAAATACTTGACTTGTATTCACTTTCACACTTTTCACATTCTCAGAAATTACATGCGTTTTCATCTCCTCCTCCTCTAATTTCCATCCCAAAATCTCTTTTTCCACCAACTCCCCAACCTAAACCTAAAAATCTGGAAACCTTGTTACGACCACAGCCCAGACTTAATATTGATCAGTTATTTCAAACATTTTTGCAAGAAATACAGATGTATTTAGGTACTGTTCAGAAGAAATGCTCAGAAACAATGGATGCCAAAGAATCTGACATCATCTGGAACGGATTCATCAACATATTCAACACTGTAGCTTCAAATCTGAAGAACGTCTGTTCTGATGATGCAAAGCTCAGAGCTGAAAGGACTCTATTCTGGACTCTCAATAAAACTGAACCTCTGCTTCGTTTAGATGCTCCTCCACCATCAACAGAATCTACTGATAATGCATTGGCTATGACTCTAGTAGACCCCTCCTCAGAATCTACAGAACCAATGGAAATTGACTCTGTTCAGGCTACAGAACCTCATCATAATTCTTCATCTGAGATAAAGAAAGAACATCCAGACTTTGAAGATAAGATTGCTGCTCTGGAAGCTGGACAGTCAGAGATAAAATCCTGGATGGCTAAGCAGGATAAGAAGTCTGAGGATATGACAGAATGGATGTCAAAGCAAGATGAAAAGAATGAAACTATGACTAAGTGGATGTCCAAGCAAGAGCAATCATCCTCTGAGATTACAGATCTATTGAAGATGCTTTTGTCCAAACACTCTTAGATTTTTTTTCTAATGTTTTTGCATCTGTTGTTTGCATTTGTAACTTATTGCTATATCTTCTAATGTTTGCCTATGTACTCTTGATCTGATCTTTTGATTGAATCAAAGTTTTCTCCATTGAATTATCTTATTTACTGTTTCCTTTTATTTTGTTTTTTTAAAAGTTTTTACTTTTTGCTTATGACAAAAAAGGGGGAGAAAATATAGATCTGAACTGTTTAATATAACTTCACAAGAATGAAACTTCAGACATATCTATTCTATCTAACATTTAATTTGACTATTTCAGAACATTTGATAAGTACACTATATAAAAGAAACTCTGAGTTTCTCAGATCATTTGTCTATTATCAAACTCTGAATCTTATATCTGCAAGACATTCTGACCTTCAAATGTTATAAGAACAAACAAGATCTAACTCTGAAGATTACTCAAGACAAAAGGGAAGTTTCTATTCCTTTTTGTATTTAACTCAGGGGGAGATTCATCATCTCAGGGGGAGTTATAATTCTAATATGTTCAGTTAAACAAAATTTCTGATACTTTTTGTCATCATCAAAAAGGGGGATATTGTTAGAACACAAATTGGTTCTTAATAATAATTCTTTGTTTTGATGATAACTGTTAGGAAATTTTATATTTAAGAATTATATACTCTAAAATTTGCTTGTAAGTTTTACTGCGGATTGAAATGAAATTAACTCTCTAGAAGCAAATCTGTATTGTATACAAGAAGTTATCTTGACTCTGAAGCGCCAGATGCATCCTGCAGAAGATTCTGATTGCTGTTTACAGAAGATCCTGAGCGTAGTCTCCAGAAGGATCTGAAGCAAGAAGCTCCAGAAGATTCTGAAGCTAGTCAGAAGCATCTGAAGCTTAGAAGAATATTGTATGAAGAGTTTCTCAAAGCATAATTTCTACAGAAGTTTATGAAAGTACTAACGCTGCCAAGTACTGAAGTTCTGTGTCAAATATGCTCTGATGATCAACACGCTGAAAGCACACATGCTGCAGAAGACTCTGATACAGCAAAGTTCTGAACATCATTAGAAGACTCTGACTCAATCAGACTCTGAAGAACTTGTTGAAAACTGAAGAAGAAATATTCAAAGATTATATCCGTTGGAGTAAATCAAACGTCTCTTTCCTCATTTGTGCTAGACACAATAACACAGACAAAAAGGATTTTTCTGTGCTATCTACTTCTAGGAAAGGTCACTTGATGTGAAGACAAAAAGGCTCAGACCTTTTTGGGACTCTCTTTTCAACGCTCAGCATCCTTGGATCAGCTGCCTATAAAAGGGAAGACTCCACCAAATTCTTTAGTTACACAATTTGCTGAAAAGAAATCATATTATTCAAAGCTCTCATTCTTTCATATTCTTCTTAGAATTTCTTGTACTTAAACTTAATAGAAAAATCACTGTTGTGATAAAAGCTTTTTAGAAGCATTAATACTCTTGTATTTGATTTACATTGATTGTAAAGGTTTTTCCTTAAGAGGATTCAGTTGGAATCAGTAGCTCTTGAGAAGACTAAGAACAGTTGTTCTTAGGTGTTACTATTATAATCAGTTTGATTAAATAGTGGATTAAGTCCTTGTTGAGAAAGGCAAATCACTCTAGGAAGGGTGGACTGGAGTAGTTGTTTTAAACGAACCAGGATAAAAATAATTGTGTCATTATTTTTAAAGTCTTAATCTTTCATACTTATTCAACCCCCCTTCTAAGTATTATCTCACCTTCACAAATAACCCGGGATGGATCACTTACACCCCCCCGGGCGACGATCTATCCCAATCAACTCAGAATAGATCACATACACTCCACTGAGCAATGATCTATTCCTACCACCCCCTCTCCTTCGGAGTACGGGCAAATAAACTCAGGATAGATCGCATACACTCCATCTGAGCAACGATCTATCCCTACCACGCTCCATCTAAGCCCAAACATGCATCATGATATATATACACTAATGCACAACAGCAATTCACGCACTCACAAGGTGCTCACGATCGATTTGATCATATTTCATTATACCTCATGTATATATATACTCCCTATAGTTCAATACCAATATCATAATCCGTCATGACCAACAAGGGTCCAACATCACGAGAGAATCGAACAGCACAGCTCAAAAACACAAACATACTGTCACGCTCGCTGGCTCATTCGCCTGGCGAGGCCCCGCAGTGAATGCTCGCTACCCGTTCGCTCGGTGAATCCCCAAGCAAAGACTCGCTACTAGCTCGCCCAACGAACTCCCTAGTGAATGCAGACAGTGGCTACTGGAAGCACTCGCTGCCCAGTTCGCCTGGCGAATCCCTGGCGAAGGTTCGTCCAAGTTCGCTCAGCGAAGGTGCTGGCAAACGCCTGCGCATTCAGAAAAATTCCAATGCTCAGAGTCGGAAAGACTCTCCGAACTCAGCCGATTCTACTCAAACTAGTCCCCATCATATCAGACCAATATTCTATAACCTAGCTACATAATCTAATCTCGATTTAACCCGATTAAATGTCAGCTATACTCACTTAATCAATTTCGGCATAAAAGTGTAAACTACCCAAAATCCCCCAAATCGATCAAACAACACATGCAATGGTTTTATCATATCAGCATCAAATTCAGAAACACAACATCATATAAAACATAATCATCAAACCTATGGGGTTAGGGGAAATCCCCTTCTACCTAATATTCATGCACTCTACCAATTTCGACCCGATTCTCCCCCCCCCCCCCCCCCCCCCCTTACCTCGATAACTCGAACAACTAAAGAAGATGACTCAGAACTCTAGCTTTCTTCTTCCTCTAAGATCCTTCTCTTTCAACCTTCTTCCAATTGCCCTTGTTCTTCTTCTTCCAATTTTCCTCTTCTTTCACGTGTTCTTCTTTCTCCTTCCACTTTCCCTTTTTAATTCCTTTCCTTTTTCCCAAACAACCCCTAACTTAGTCTTATTACATTTTATTATTAATAATTTTGTTATTAACCTTAACGTCCAAAATCATCATTAAATCATCATTATCATTAATAATTTTATTATTAACCTTAACGTCCAAAATTACCAATTAATCTCCAACTTAAGGGCTACACGCTATCGCACTCCTAACACAGAAGGTACACCATAAATAAAATACACAGAAAAACGAGATAATTAAAATGGGCGTTACATGCCACATGTCATCCCACGTCTCTGGACAACTGCCTCCATGTTTTTCCTTTCAAACTGACTTCCCGCGAAGCCTTTTGCTTCTCTTGTTGAGAATACCCTTGTTGGCTTTCCTCTTCGGCGCGTTGCTTGCCAAGTTTCAATGCTGTCGACCTTTGGTTGTCAAGTAGGAAGCTAGTCGACCTTTTTTTTCTAACTTCCGTCGAGGTCAACTGCCATGTTGGCTAATTCTCAGCCAACAAATTTCCCCACCAAGACCCAAGCTTCGATGGAGACTTCTGCCGACCGAGACGCTTGGTGTCTTTCGAGGCATTCAATACCTGGCTTTTCGTCCTCAGGGCCTAGTTGTCAAGGCATCCACGTGTCAGTCGCCCCCTAACGTGATGATGACACCTTTTTGTATTACAACTTCCAAGAATTCCCATCATTCTTTTACAGTTCCCCACGTGATTACCAACTTCTAATCATGACTTCCCCCACGAGTGGGTGTTGAAAATCCCTTTCCTTTCGTCTTCTTCATTAACCATTGGTATAAATACCCCCACAAGTTCTTACGTTAGAACTTTTCTCTTCAAACACTTGCTCTGCATTCCTTCTGCTTCATCTACCAGAATCTCACAGGATTTTCGCGCGGACAACCTCTGGCCTTCCTGTGCGGATTTGCTTGTAGGACTGGCCAAACTAGTCCCAAGACGATTTGGTTTGAGGTGAATTTTTTACTTGGGTTATGGTGCACTTTGATGGTTATATATTTTATGGTTTACACTCTAAATAACTAAGAGTTGAAAAATATCAAGAAATGGCTGAAATAGAGACTTTATAGATATTCTGGCAATAGTTCTTTGAATATATTATATACTTGGCAAAACTTAAAGCAAAATTTAAAGGGCAATATAAAAATTCAAGGAAGAAGACAATTGGACGTATTCGTACATTTTGGAATGACAAAGTAAACTATTTTCTCTATAGTGCGGTACTCAGAGCGTTTTTCTTCCAATCCTAACAAAAGACGCCTCTTTTACTAGAAAGTATTTGCTTTATATAGGAATACGAGATAACTGCCAAGGGGCTTCAGGATGTGCCACGTGTCATCGTACGTCTCTGGACAACTGCCTCCATGTTTTTCCTTTCAAAATGACTTCCCGCCAAGCCTTTTGCTTTTCTTGTTGAGAATACCCATGTTGGCTTTCCTCTTTGGTCGATCGACGTAGGGCCCGTCGACTCATTCCTCGCATGCTGTCGAGTCTTGATGCGTTTCTTGCCAAGTTTCAATGCTGTCGACCTTTGGTTGTCATGTAGGGAGCTAGTCGACCATTTTTTTTCTAACTTCCGTCGAGGTCAACTGCCATGTTGGCTAATTCTCAGCCAACAAATTGCCCTACCAAGACCTAGGCTTCGACGGAGACTTCTGGCGACCGAGACGCTTGGTGTCTCTCGAGGCATTCAATACCTAGCTTTTCGTCCTCAGGGCCTAGTTGTCAAAGCCTCCACGTGTCAGTCGCCCCCTAACGTGATGATGGCACCTTTTGGAATATAAAAGGAAGAAAACAATTGGATGTATATGAACATTTTGGAATGACTAAGTAAACTCTTTTCTCTATAGTGCAGTACTCAGAGTGCTTTTCTTCCAATCCTGACAAAAGACGCCTCTTTTACTATAAAATATTTGCTTTATACAGGCGTACGAGGTAATTTCCATGGGGCTTCAGGATGTGCCATGTGTCATCCCACGTCTCCGGACAACTGCCTCCACGTTTCTCCTTTCAAATTTACTTCCAGCCAAGCTGCTGCACCCCAAATTTTGACCCCTTATATCCTCATCATCATTTTAGGATCATAGTCATTTGATTAACTAACCTTAACCCATTTTCAAGTTTAGTTTTGTCAAAATGCAGATGGATCGGGTTTTCGTACCGTCAAAATCGAGGCTTCGATGGTTTGATCAATCAATGTTTTGGATTGATTCAACTTTAAACAAGATCAAGGATACTACTTCGGGTCAAGTATGAATTCAATTTGAGGTTGTCACCCAAGAATTGAGGACAGTGCAGTTCAAGATACCCGATTAGGGTTTTTGATTAGTAAAAGTCAACCGTAGTTTGACTTTTGATTTAAAAAGTGTTTAAATGGAGGGAACTTGGTCCATTAAGTTCCTATGGCTTAGTAAAGTCTATCTAAAGAGTTTCAAGTCCTCAGAATACCCGAAACCCCAACAGTCGACTCGATAGTCACCGATTGATCGAACGGTTGACCGAAAAGTCAACTCTCCAACAATAAGGAATTTAACTTCAAGATGTGAATCGAAAATGTTTCTTATGTTATATTACACCTTCCCATAAAATTTCATGACAATTGGATCAAGGGTTAGGAAGTAGTTGCAAAAGTCGGGAATTAGGGTTTTGAAAGGGGCAAGACCATAACTCCTCAACCACACATCCAAATGAAGTGGTTCAAATCTCATTGGAAAGCTCTTGGCAAGTCTTACAAAAGTCCCAAAGTGGTCCATGGTCAAAAAATGCATAGATTTGAAGTTATGACAAAATTTATTTCAAGAAGGGTTTTTCAACCTAGTTCCACCTAGAATTTGGAAATCTCAAAAACATGAAAATTGTAGAGCTACTTGAGGGCTTTCTAAATTGTGGTAGAACCCCTCAATAGCTTGTGTGAGCAGAAAGTTATGGGTCATGGAAGTTGGGGCTGCCACACTTGAAACCACTATGTCAAAATTTCTCAAAATTCAGATTTCCACAACTTGAGCTATCCTTAACCCATGGATCATGATTCAATCTGATAATTAGAGGTGTGGATGAGTGAAAATGCAGAAAAATGAGAGATGTGAAGAGAGAGGCAAGTTGCAAGCAACTTGTAATAAAATAATCAAAATGTGTAAGATGAAAGAAAAACTTTTCAAAGAGAGTGGGCAGTTGCAGTCCCCTAGCCTCCTAGCCTCATTTCAGCCATCCCATCTCTCCCATCTCACTTGAGTTTTGCTCAACACTTGCCCATGGAGCTGATATGTAGAGCTGCCAAAAAGATCTTGGCAAGATTCATTTCAAAACTTCATAATCTCCCTCCAAAAGTGGCAAAATCCAAATCTGCCCTCACCTTCATTTTCACTATAATTAGAGGCACTCTCTATGATGTTAGACACACCAGAGCACTCTTAAAAACCAAGAGAAATCACAACTCTCAACACTCTTTCATTTTCCCAAAAAGTTTCATTCTTCAAAAACTTCAAGTTTTCACTAAAAAACGGTCTTGAGCAAAACTCTGCTCAAACTAAGTTCCACCACTTCAAAGCCACTCAAAACTATTTACAAAATCCATAAACATTGTGTAGAAGGTGTTCATACACTCAAACCATCCAAAAACATCATTTTCCTAAAAGTCAACATTCATACCTTAGTATGTTGACTTTCATGCACTTTGGGAGCCAAGTCTCTACTTAAGGCATTTCTTACCATTCCAACACTCCCAACACCTCATATATATCATATTTCAACTGCCCAAAGTCTCAAAAACCAGCTGGAAAGTTCATAACTCAAACTATCTTGAAAGATAGTCTGTTGCTTCAAGAGGAAGAAAGCTCCAAATCTTTGCCAAGGAAGAAGATCTCTGGGTTTCTTAGCTTCTTAGCTTGCTCAAGATCTGTCTACAAGAGGTATGTAATATTCAAACCCTTCATTATTCATACATTATCATGTTTTACAATTTTGGAGTGCTTGTTGTGAAAATATAGTCTTTGCTGTCCCATATTGGTTCTTTGTCAAGAACTCATGTTTTATGGCTATGATATTTGCTTTTGTTAAAGTATTTCATTCATGAATGATGTGTTGTTGATATGTTACCAATATTGAGCTTTGATGTTGTGTACAACTTGTTTTGAAGACCTTATCCAAGATTAGCCTTAAGGATCCCAAACATTGAAATGTTGGTGTGCTTGCCCTAGATTTGTCAATCTTTGTTTATTGGTCATGTTTGAATGACTTGTAAGTTGTTTCATGAGATCCCCCTGCCCTTAGATCATGTTTGAATCTAGTTTGGCTCTTGCTTCACACTTGTGTTATTTTGTGTCATTTCACTTAACATCATCATGAGTTTTGTATTGGACTGCTTGTGCTTGCCATGTTATGCCTCATTTGTTCTAAACTATTGGTTTGAATCTATATGATCTGGTTTGCCTAGTTGAGCTTGTTAAAATGATGAGAACTTAAGATTTGGTTGTTGAGGACAGTTTTGAGGTTTTATGTGTTTTGTTGTCAAATGCTTTGAACCAACATGTCATTTCTCATTCTGTGCAGCCTGTGTATGATCTTTGTATGTGGAAATATCATTTAACATGTTTTGAGATTGTATGTTGTACTTGTATAATCAAACTGGCCCCATCTGCTCAAAACTGTTTTTTCATTCTCAATCTTGCATTTTCAAAACTCCATAATACCAATCACATGTCATATTCTGTTTCAACCTGTTTTTACTTGATCTATGTGTATAGAATCTTCATTCTACATATTTTGAACTTGTATGTGATGCCAAATCATCCCAACTGCCATTAAACTTGACTGCTGCCTGAATGAGTTGTTGTGTTTGCATTTCATGAGTTTCAATAGGCCATATTTTATTTGGTGTGGATTTGATTTAATTTAGAAGCATGATCTCATCTTTTAGCATGTATATGGTATGTGTATGTCTTTTGTTTCATCATAGAACATCATTACTTGCCAAATGCCCTGTTGTACCACTATTATGTTTCAAAACAGCTTATTCTTAACCATCAACATGTCAAATCTCATTTCTGTTTGCATAGGCCTGATTTCTAAGCATAAACTCATCCATTTTCATGATTTTGATGTGTGTATATTGCTTGTTTGATCTATTCTTGCTTGGTTCATCATTTCACCTTCAAATTGCTTTTTCAAGCCAAAACATGCCATGACTATACCAGATTTTGTTCCAAATGCACAATGTTTGGTTTCTGAGTTTGAAGTCATTTGCCTTCATATTTATGATGTGTGTGTGTCATTGGTTTAGCATTAGAGCTCATTACTTGAAAAATGTCTTGCTATACCATCATTCTGTTTCAAGACAGTTTTGTGTATCAACCAACATACCAACTTCTAATCTGTTTGCAATATGTTTGAATCTTGGGTATGACCTCATTCATTGTCATGTTTGAGATGTGTATTTGCTAATTTCATGATAAGAAACCATTCATTGTTGACTGAACTAGCTTTCTCCTCACCCTACTGTCAAAACTTTTTTTTTTTTGAAAATCACAGCTGCACACACCATACAATTGGCCTGTTTGAAGCATTTTCATTAAGTCATAAACCTGAAATCACTTGTCATCATTATTACAGCTTGTATGTGGTGTGTATATTAATTGAGTTTACTCATTCTTGAATTTAGCATTCCATCTACAGCCTGCTACCATGTATGATACCATTGCAACTTGATAGCTAGTTGGTGTTGTGTGCATTGTTTGGTCAATCTTAGGTTGTAATATCATCCATAGACATATTTGAGACTTGTGTGTGGTATCTTAAGTGAGCAGTTGGTATGTGACTTTCATTTCTATGTTGTTTGTGGCTAATTTGGAAGTGTAGACACACTTAATATTATGTTTTGGGTATGTATGAAAGGTCTATCCAACCTGATTGAGTTTGTTTCATGACTTGGCTTCCAATTTGCATCTTTCAATTTCATTTTACTTGACATGACAATTCTGTGTTGGTGCATATGTTTTGGTATTGGATTGTTATCCTCGTGTTCCTCTTTGCATTTTGTCTGGTTTGGTTGAGATACCATGAGACTTTCTTTTTCTGTTTTAATCATTGTTGGATTTCCATCTATATTTTGGTCTTTGTTTGAATTCTAGTGCAGCAGGGCCACCTTGGCCCTGGCCTGCAGCTTGGCTGCTATGTTCATCATTCTTGACCCCTTCCATTTTCACATTGGATTTAGCCATAGGTGTACATGATGTAGTTTTTTGCCTGTGTTAATTTTCAACAACTTGGTTTTGGTTTGAGGTCATTTATCATTGTGGTTTTGAAAGCAAGTTCACCACTTTACTAAGTTTCATCCAATATGCTGTCATGTTGCATCCTATCTTCTTTTTTCTGCCTGAGTTTTGGTGTTTGATTTATATCATTTGAGAGCATCATCAATAACATGTTTATAAATCTTAGGCTATGTGTGTACATTGAACCTTGCCATCTGCCCTTGACAACTTGTTCTCATTTTCACACCACATTTGCAATTCATGAACCAATTCTTATTCTACTGAGTTGTGCTTGAGCCCTAAGTGTTTAATTCCTCTATTTTGATGTATATGACTTGTGTGCAATGCCTATGTGATGTGTATGGACTCTGAACTAGTGTGGTTTTTCAAAATGCAACTCATTTGATCAATATGCATCTTCAATCGTGTTTCTTGTTAGAGACATCATTTCATAATTTTGTTAATACCATCATAATCCTCATTAAAAAACAGTCATGTTTGACTAAAATTTCATAAAAAAAAGGATTGAGTTTTGACCAAGTTTGGATGCTTCACGTTTTTGGTTTGTTTGGTTTGTATTTGGCCCAGAATATCCATCATAGCATGCCTTTTGTATTTATGAGGGTGGCTAAATACACGTATATATAGCCACCCCAGTGGTAGACAACTTGCGCGCTTTGTAACCTTTCACTTTCCAGTCCTGAGTTCGATCATTGGTGATCAACTCTTTTGGCATTTTATTTTTCAATTGTCACGTTTAACTATTTTCTTCACTCCTTCCATTTCCCTAACATGCGCGTGCATTGTGCCCCAGTTGTTGGTGTTATGTGTTTCTAAACACAAGGGCATGGGTTCAATCCCTACCCATGCCACTTTTTTTTATGTGCTTGTTTCGCTTGTTTAGTTTGTTTTCATAAAATCTTTGAAACTTCAACAATTCATAACTTTCTCATGCCTTATCTTTTTTAACCCATTATTTTTGCAAGTTGCTCATTGAAATGTCTACTTTCATTTAATGGATTAAAATTTCAAAGTGTTTGTTTTTACAATGCCTTTTTTCCTACTTGTTAGTTGGTTCATTCTTAGGACGTTACCTCATGTCTTGATCGATTTTCTTTCATACCATGCTTATTTTATCTTGTGAGATTTATTGATATTGGATTTCTTTATGTTTGTTAACATGTTGAGACTTTATTTTTTGTTGGTGGTTACCATAAAATTATTGTTCTCTTCCTGAGTCTTAAGATTTAACTGTTATGATTAATCCTTGCGTATTTGATTGTCATCAATGCCTAATTGTTGTTACATTTGAACTTATAACATGATCATTTTAAGTTGTAACTTATTTGTATGATTGATGTGTTTCATATTTGATAATATGGATCTGGGCTTGTTACCTTCATCTTTTTTAAGATATATGATTCTTGAGCGTAACTGATGGTTCTATCTAACCCTTGCCTATTGTGATATGCATGCTTGCTTGGTTGTAACCATATTCCTTATTCATCCTGCTTATTTGTTTATTGCTTTGTTAAGTGTTTCTCCCCCAAGTGATGGAACTTTTTAGTTCTCATCCAAGTTGTCTCTCCCTCTCCTTCAAAAGGAATAGTCTCTCCATCGACCCTTGTGTCATGGACAGTTCATTACCCTATCTTGACTTTGTGAAGTCATCGTAAACCCTAGCTTAGTTAAGTTAGAACATATCAGCCATTAGACTTTGCTTTAAGTCTAAAAAAACCTACCTTTTTTAGGAGTGTTCTCCAACTAGAACCCTAGGATAGATTTTGTAAACTCTATGTGAGAATCATAGCGATGATTACTTACTCCCCTCTTGAGTGTTATAACATAGATCTAGAGAGTTTTTGTTAAACTCTTGTTGCACCCCAAAATTTGACCAACATTTCTTTACCTAGCTTCTGTTCATTAGCATCATCATCTGCTTCTCATTGATATGTGTGCAGTAGATCAAGATGTATGACTACCCATCAAGAGTTATATGAGACTTTGAAGCTAGCCAAGAAGGTTACTCAAGTGTTCAAAGGTTGATATCTTTGTCAGAAAAGTTAAGAGATCCTCAGAGAGATTGGTTGAAACCAAGGTTGTGTGCCTCATAACTTGAGAGTTGTGGGAGCTCCTCAAATGATTCTGAGGCTATGAGGATGGACTTGAAGCTTTGAGAGAGCTTATGAGATGTCTTGAAAGCCATCATGAGGCCTAGAGAGGTCATTGTACAGGATTCAGAAGACTTAGCCATGAGTGGTATGATTAGGGTTTGACTGGGTCAACCCTAGGTCAACTGATGATTTGGAGAGGGTTGAGACCTAATCCAAGAGCCATGTGATCATGGATTGATGCATTGAGATGCTATAAGGGTGATTACAAGGTCAAATTATCATGATTGAGGAGTTTGAGAAGTTTTAAGCTAGGGTTTCTAAGGCTTGACAGTGTAAAATCCCCTAGTTTGATCCCTATCTTCAAGGCAGTTTAGCTCAAGATGTGATTGTCATATCATCTTACCCCCAACATGAATGTTGTAGAGCTTGCTCTTAGCTTTAATTTGAGTGCTAGAAGTCCTTTATAGGATTTGTAGAACTCAAGTTATGACTTTGACAAGTTACAGGTCATCTGAGGTATGTGAATCTGGGGCCTTGAAAGTCACCCAACTTGTATCCAACTTTTGCCCAAGAAGGATGATTCCTATGAACTTTTGGTAAACATGAATGTTGTTCCCAATCTTCTTAGCTTTCTATACAGTACTAGAAGTCCTTGATAGGATTTGTAGAACTCAAGTTATGGCTTTGACAAGTCAAGGGCATTTTGGTCATTTGGAGATTATAGGTCATTTCAAGCATAAGGCCATATCTCCTATTTCCAAGCTTCAAATGGAAAAATCTTCAACATCAAACTTGCTTAAAATGATGTTTTAAGGCTATTAGGGAGGTCGTGAGATGTTGAAAAGGCTTGTAGCAAAAAGTGATAAAAATGACCTAAAATGGAGGCATAAGTTAAATAAGTTCAAGTTGGAAATTGAAATTTCCAAGTTACACATCCAAACCATGGCATATAATAGGTCATTTTGACTCCAAAGAACATTTTAGAAACAATGGTTCAGCCACTTTTTTGAATTGAGGCCTAGATCATGGGGTTGCTTTGGAAAATGCTTGCTTGCATAATAAGGCACAAATGCAAAACTCAAAGAAAGGCAATGCACAAGCTAGTAAAGGGTTTTAACACATCCCATATCTCATCTAAGGAGAATTTCAAGCCAAGGCAAGTTGCTGCAAGGGCTATGGCATGAGATGAGGCATGAGATGAATGAATTCAAAAACTCATGACATGAGAATTCCAATTTCTCATTGGATGATTCTAGATGGTTCAAGATGAGTCTAAACCATTCTATATAAGGTTTAGAACTTGCTCAGATGCAAGGTTGGTGAGAGATTTGAGAGAAGAGAGAGATAGCCATTTCACTTGCTTCCATTGCAAGTTGAAATCAAATTCCACATTCTGATCCATTTCCATTCCTTCTTTCAATCCAAACACATTCCCTTGATCACACTGAAGCTCTGCAGACCAAATTGAAGGCAAAACCATGGAGAATTGAAGAGATAGCACTTGGATTTTGAAGGTTGCAAGTCACCATCGGGTTTGGAGATTCAAGCTTTCTTGGTCCAATCTTTTGCAAACAGTAGCAAGATCATCATTCAAGGATTGATTCTGAAGAGTTTGAGAGCTTGAAGTGAAGGTTTTCCCCATCTGTTAATCAAGATTCAACAGGTTAGTAACTTTTCTTCTACACCATAATTTAAGCATAATTAGGGAGAATTGTTAGGTTAGAACGGTTAGAGACAATTAGGTGATGGATTTTGGGAAGTTTGAGATCAATTGGTGAAGTTTCAGTTGATGACACCATTTTTGTTTGGACCAAGAACATGAGGTATGGTGAGCTATAGCATGAGTTTGACATCAAGAATTAACCAGTGTGAGGTGGGGATCATTCTGAGGTAGTTAATTTCAAGAATTGTTGAAGTTGATGTTTGAGCTTATTTTTGATCTTGGATCGGGTTTGAAGATTTAGGATGATTCAATTGATTTCAAGGCCATGGTTAGATTCAGGGTGAAATTCTGGACAGATTAGGGTTTTGAATCTTAATTTTTCATGGAGAATTGAGGTGATACGAATTGGTGAAGATTGAGCTATGGAGCTATGTTTCCATGGCTTCCTCATTGTGAACCCTAGCTGGAGGAAGAAGATGAAGACGCAGCCATTGGATGAGGCAAGACTCGTTGACTGGGTGGAGATCTCACGGCTGAGATTTAATTTCATTTGAAGAGGGAAATTCTGAAGACACCCAAAACGCGTCGTTTCATTTAACTGTGGTATTGGGCTTGATTGATATCCACACCCCACTCTCATGGCCCATTGGAGTTTGAACTGTATTTCATTACTTAAAGCACCGTGTCTTTTTCTTTTTCTTTATGATTTTTGAAATGATTTTCTGATGGAAATTGGGCCTAGCGCGTATTGTTGTTTGCACCCCCATTTTTAGCTCACCTGGAAAATGAACTGTCTGGCATTGCTATTCACACCAAGCATTTCTCATTTTAATTTCTTTTTCTCCATTTTATGTTAATCTTTGAAAAATCATAATAAATAGAAAATTGATGATTTTTGCATGGGGATTTTTTCTCCCATTTCATGTTCATGTCTAGAAAATTATAAAATCAAAATATTTGCATTTCATGCATTTTTAATATTTTTTGTGTATTTTCTCTTTTAATAGCATTTTAATTCATTTTATGTTGATGCATAGATTTGTAGAATTTTGTTTAGCTAGTTCCCTTCATATTTTTAGGGCATTATTTTTAGGATAGTTAAATTAGGACTTTAGCTCCCCTCTGGATTTATTCCATAATTTTTTGATTAATTTTAGGTTAGTTTTGATTAGGTGATTTTAGGTTGTGTAGAATTAGGTCAATCCTTAACATAGGTCCACAATAACACTAGAATTTTGGGTTTCTAGGTCAAGATAGACATTGGGACATATAGGGTATTAAGGGTAGGTATGTAGGATCCCTTAGGAATTATATTAGATTTTAATATAATAGTATACTATTTTTAAATGATTTTTGTAGTTGATGATTGTTTGTGTTGCCCTTGTGGGCTTGTATTTTGTTTTGCTTTGCTTTGGGGGCTTGGTGAGCTTGGTTTTGCTTTAAGGATCATGGAGGAGAATAGTAGAAGACTTGAGAGTTGAAGGAGGAGCTTGAGAGCTTGATCTTGTGTGTTTTGTTGTTGTTTTAAGGTTAGGGATTAAGAAGAGCTTAGACCTAGTTAACTTCTTTCTTAAACATGGATGGTATCTTTCACCTCCATTCCTCCCTATGATTCAAAGTCCTTCCATGGTATTCACCTCTCTCCTTAGGAGGGATAAGTGATGGTACCTGGGAAGTAGAACTTTTGAGGGAACCATTCTCCTTTGATGTTGAACCCTTATAGGTCACCTTTGGTGGTCAATAAGCAGTTTAACACCCCAGCTTATCCAGTTAAGTGATGTCCTCTGGTTTGAGTATCTTGAGAGATGTTGGGCTTGAAGATGAAGACTTCATTGAAGAGTGTGGAAGAGGATGATTCCTTGAGCATTGCCATTCCAGCTGAAGCTTGAAGAACAACAAGAGCAAGTTGATACTTGAAGACCCAATGAAGATCCAGTAAAGACTGAATGAAGAGCTGAGGCTTAAGGATTGAAGGATGAAGTTGATACTTCTAAGTGATTGAAGATTACTCTGAGAAGCTGAAGCTTGCAGGAAGAGAAGACCAAGTTGAGACAGGTAAAGCAAAGAGAGCATGAGATCTTGAAGACTAAGTTGATACTTAGGGAGAGGATTCAATTGAGATTGAGTGTAGAGTTGAAGCTTGAAGAACAAAGGATAAGTTGATACTTACTTGGAAGCCTGAAGATCCTGAAGGAATCAAGTTGATACTTGTGGTTAAGAGTGAAGCATGAAGGTGGAGCTGATTAAGGAGCTGAAGCTTGAAGAAGAAGGTAAGTTGTAACTTATGTGTTGAAGGGTTGAAACCTGGAAAAGCAAATTGATATTTGTCAAGAGTGATTGAAGTCTGAAGACTGAGTTGCTGAAAGAAGAGCTGAAGCTTGGAGTTGAGAGAGGAGTTGATCTGTTCTCTTGTCTATTTCTTTTCTATATTGATGTGCCTTGTTTGACTTGCTTGATGCATTAGAATAAGTCTATATCTAGACTAGGTAGAATCTAGGAGCATGATTTCACTAGAGGTTGAGTTGCTCCCTCTGCTTGTACTGTTACTGTATGGCTTTGCTTGCGGGTATTCGGTAGAGCCCAGCTCCCTTGCCCATGTGGTTTGTTTGCTTGATAGCATGATTTTATTTCTTCTGTATGATTGCAGTTTACTGTATTTTGCTTGATAGCTTGTTTTATCCTTCAGTATGATTATTGTTATTCATTCTGGCTTGAGGTTGAGATGAGCTTGTGGAGGCTGATGCCCCGCACACATTTCCTCCCTCACTTGCATTGCATACATTTTACTGTATTACTGTTTACTGTTTAAGCTGATGCTTTTACCTGTTTGTGTATCATTGACATGATCCCTTAGGACTCTCATTTCCTTTGATAAGGAAGTGATGATAGAACTTTAGGTTGAAACCTATGCATGATAACTTCTAGGAGTTCCCTGTTTCAAACCTCAACCATAGGATGAATCATTGGCATGACAACAGTAGGACTTGATAGTCTCCCTCCTAGTTGAGCCTGTTCTCTTCTCATCTCAAAACAGCTTAAGATACAGTAATCATGAATGATTTCCTTCGTACGTTACGAGCCTTAAGCTACCTGAGAAAGGATTGTTGGAGAGTTTCTTTTCAACAGTCTGGATGTTTAGTATGGTACCCTTTGGGTGACATGCGACACATTCACTCTCAGGTCATAGTCTCTAGTGCGATTGAGATTGCAAACACAATAAATAACACTTCTTCCGTAAAAGACAGAAAATAATGTGTAGTATCCCGAACTACGTAAGCTCTGATCTCTCATGTTCGTTGAGAGTACATAGGCACAATACTGATGTATTGGCGAGCTACCTTCCCCATAACCCGTCGTAGGTCGAACTACGTTGACTCTGATTTCTCGTTCTCTGATGAGAATACGTAGGCATAAAGCGCGATGCTTTGCCGAGTCATTTTTCTTTTCTGTTTAAGCCAGCCTTGATAGGTAGATAGATAAAACCAACCCGTCCAGTAAACACAACCAGCGTGGATCCCGTCGAGTACGACGGACGTGAGGGGTGCTAATACCTTCCCCTTGCGTAACCGACTCCCGAACCCAGACAATGGTTGCGACGACCTTGTCTTATTCCTTTTTCGTCATGTTTTTCCGATCGTTTCCTTTCCCGTTCTGAGGCATAAATAACGAAAGGTGGCGACTCTTCTGTTCTGTCGGCATCTTATTTTCGCGACCCTTTGGCGACTCTGCTGGGGATCGAACCCAGAATCTCTGGTTCTCCGGTTCCCCTGCGAGAGTCAATCCTAGTGCTTGTAGGATTACTTGTAGGGTTGTGTTTATTTATCGCGTTTTATTTCCCGCATTTTATTTTCAGTATGATATGATTATCTGTGCTGTTGTGGGAGGGGCATTCTGATGAGTGAGAAGCCAGACCCAGGCTTGAGTGAACATAGCATTAGTTGTGGAAATTAGTGGGCGCGTGCTTGCTTTGCAGGCACTAGTGTCTCATGAAATCCACGCTCAGACGAGGTTCTCCCGGTTGGCTTCTCTTTCAACCCTTTGGGTTGAGACGGTTGCTGGTTTGGTGGATTGTCGACTCTGGGGACCGATCATTTGTGATTCAGCCGAGTGAGGCCGCTTCATGAGCTGGTGATGCCACACCTTCTGGGTATCGTATCACCCCTCTTGAATGTCTGTGACGTTGATGAACGCATAGGATGCCGAACTTGAGTCAGTTTAGGTCCATACCTGTGAGCAGGGTTGGGTTTATTGCAGGAAACTTTGACCTTCAGACCACCTGGTTTTCTTGATAGTGGATCAGTTTTGTTGGGATCTGAGGTTCTCATCTACAGATATATGATTGCTCTTGACAGAGCAAGTTTTTGATTGGGATCAGAGGATCTTATCATCAGATGTGTATTTGTTCTTGATAGAGCAGGTTTTTATCATCCGATGTGTATTTGTTCTTGATAGAGCAGGTTTTGATCAGAGGATCTTATCATCAGATGTGTATTTGTTCTTGACAGAGCAAGTTTATGACTGGGGTCTGAGGATCTCATTATCAGGTGTCTGTTCTTGATAGAACAGAGTTTTATTCCCAGATGTTTGTTCTCGATAGAGCAGAGTTTTGGTCATCAGTTGGTTGTTCTTGATAGAGCAGATTTATGATTGGGGTCGGAAGATCTCATCAGCAGATGTATGTTTGTTCTTGATAGAGCAGATTTATGAGTAGGGTCTGAAGATCTCATCAGCAGATGTATGTTTGTTCTTGAAAGAACAGAGTTTTATTATCAGATGTTTGTTCTTGACAGAGCAGAATTATGATCTTGTGTATATGGCCCTATCAGATGGTTGTTCTTGACAGAGCAGATTTGTGGTCCGATACCGGGGTTCTCTTATTATCAGATGCAGTGGTTGTTCTTGATAGAACAGGATTATGGTTTTGTTGATACAGAATCTCCACAGCACAGTTGCCTTCATCTCCTGCGGCATGATTGCATTTTACATTATTTTGCATACATTTGCATTTCATTAACGTGTGTCTGTGTTGCAGGTACCGTTTTCCCCGATCCAGGATTTCTTGCCTCCTATTATATTGTTATGGGTTCTCTGAGGAAGACCGTGGCTTACAAGTTCCCTGCCCCTGATGTGGTTAAGTTGACTGGTTTGATAGCTTTAGCAGATGATTCTGTGAGGGATGAGTTCAGAAAATCTTACGGCAGGTTGCTCAGTTTGGTTCATAAACCTTCTGCGTTCGAGGTGAATGGGTTGCACGCTCTGCTGCAGTTCTACGACCCTCCGTTGAGATGTTTCACTTTCCAGGATTTTGTTCTCGCACCCACGCTGGAAGAGTATGCTGATTTTCTAGGTGTGCCTATCAAGAGGCAGATGCCTTTTGTTCATATGGATGCTGAGCCTGATCTGGCTGGTTTAGCCCATTCACTTCATCTGGACGCCTCCGAGTTGGTATTGACCAGTTGGAACAAGGTTTCTGGTTTCTCCTTGCAGTTTTTAGTGGGAAAGGCTCAACAGTGCGCCAAAGACAGATGTTGGGTCGCGTTCAACGCCATCCTTGCTCTGTGCATATATGGCATCATTTTGTTCCCTAATATGCCCGATTTTGTAGACTTGGATGCGTTTCACATCTTTGCTTCAGGGAATACAGTCCCTACCTTGATAGGAGATGTCTACCATTCTATCCACTACAAAAACGAGAACAGGAGGGGCAAGAATGTCTCATGTTGTGTACCCTTGCTTTATAAATGGCTTGATAGTCATCTGCCCAAGAGGGGTCCTTTTGTCTCGTCTGCAGCCACAGCTGAGTGGTCCGAGCGTCTGATGAGTTTATCTGCAGAGGATATTGACTGGTTTGACAGAGATAGGTTAGGTACTGAGGTGATCTTCAGCTACAGTGGGTTTCCAAACGTGCCTTTGATAGGCAGGAAGGGCTGTATAAACTACAATCCGTCGTTGTTGGTCCGACAGTTCGCGTATGCTTTGAGAGCTCAGCCGGAGGATGAAGAGGTGCAGGAATCTCTGTACCTCACTGGTCTTCTAGAGGGGGATCTGTTATCCAAGCTTCAGCGCGCCTGGAATGGTATCAGTAAACGAGGAAAACCATTGCTGGGGAGAAGCAACAATCAAGCCCACCCTCCGTATGTGACTTGGGTCAGAGCCAGAGCCGATGCTATAGGGATGCCGTTTCCTCATGCCAAGCCAGAAAGCCCTCCAATGATTGAAGAACCTACTACTGTGCCTATTCAGCAGCATAATCAGGTGTTAGCTAAGCGAGATGAATTGAAGCGGGCAAATGAAGAACTGGAGAAAGAATTGGCTCAGCTCCGAAGCGAGAGGAACGAAGCCGTTCATTCCTTCAAAAGGCAAACAGAGGTGGTAAACCGGCTGGGGACAGACCTGACTAAGCAGATAGCCGAGCATGAGCACATGGGTCAAGACTTCAAAGCTGTTAACAACGTACTGACTACGAAGAAGCAGCACTTGGACGAGGCGTATCGGAGGATATCCAAGTTCAACCAGCACAGGAAGGCTTCCCTGGCCATCAGGAAAGAGCGGGAGGATAAGTTGATGCTACAGATCTCCAAGCTGGAAGCCCAAGTGAAGGATAGTGAGAACAGGTTTGATGAAGAAACCGCTCGCAGATACACCGCCGAAGGCCAGCTCAACAAAGCTCTCGCTAACCTGAAGGAGCGCAAACTGACATTTGAGTCCAAGAAGCGGAAGCTAGAAGATTGCTTCGGCGAAGGAGCATGGGAAGGTTCGGTCGAAGGACTTCAGTACACCATTGTGCAAAGGGAGTTACTCGTCGAGGGGTTACTCACTCTGCCAGATCATCCAGAAACGAAGGAGTTGTTAGAAGAGTATCGCGCCCGTGGCCGTACTTGACTATTTGTATTCCTTTTGTTTTGATCATTGTGGTATGCTGACCATCACCAGGCTTGTTGGCTGAGGTCACGCTGTTGATTCATCGTGTACTCGCTGATGCTATGTACTGCCTTGATGGGCTTTCTTTATATATGAGATTGTTATTTCCATGATTGGACTCAGACTTCTTCTTATTATCAGCACTGGCACTCAGGCACTAGGATCGGGGGAGATCTCCCTAACACACAGACACACGCATGCATTTGCATGACGAGCACTTTGTTGTTTTTCCTAACCCTTTTGTGTTTACAGGGTTTTTCAGGTTGTTTCAGGTTGCTTCCGGTGGTTCCAGGATTGATCAGAGACCTATTCACCGTTATCCGACTAGAGCTAATCAGACCAGGATCATGGAGCAAGTGCAAACTGATGTTCAGGAACTCCGCGAAAGGATGGATCACTTCATGGAGCTCATGCAAGCGGTCGCCAATGGCCAGGATCAGCTCTGAACTTTGGTTCAGCCTTTAATTTCCAGGGTTGATAGCAACGGCATACAACACGGTGGGACTGTGCCTACTCCTCCACCAGTTGAAACTCCACAGAATGGTGTTCCCGTGACCGGGGGCAACGGCAGTGCTAACGACAATGTAATGGCCAACATCGGACTCAATACAACGGGCGTCAGTAATGGGAGTCTGGGAGCTAATGTCAATGTCGGGCCGGGCAACGGCAATGCAGGCGTCGGGAATCTGTTTGTGCCTCAGCCATGGCTAGAGGATCGTCAGGACGATGTGTTCTCTCAGAAAGGTGCTGAAGGGGAGCTGAATGCTGAAGCACGACTTCGATTCAAGGCACTCGAACATAAAATGAGAGATATCGAGAATCAGAATACTTTGGGCGTTGATATGTCCAAGCTGGGATTAATTACTGATTTCAAGGTGCCTCCCAAGTTCAAGGTACCTGACTTTGAAAAGTATAAGGGCACCACTTGCCCTCGTGTCCACCTGAGATCGTACTACAGGAAGATGTCTGCTCATTCCGAAGACGAGAAGTTGCTGATGCACTTCTTTCAAGACAGTCTTTCCGGGCCATCCCTCGAATGGTACATGAGTCTGGAGCCCACTAGTGTGCGCACATGGAAGGATCTTGCTGAAGCATTTGTGCACCACTACCAATACAATAGCGACTTGGCCCCGAACCGAGTTCAGCTGCAGAATCTGTCGCAGAGGAATAATGAAGGATTTAAGGAGTACGCCCAGCGGTGGAGCGAGTTGGCAGCCAGGGTTCAGCCGCCAATGGTAAAACGTGAGCTCGTGCAGATGTTTGTAGCCACCCTCCCAGGGGTTTACTATGAAAAGTTGGTCAGCGGTATGTCTGGGACGTTCTCAGATCTCATTATCACGGGTGAGCACGTCGAAAACGGGATTAAGATCGGGAAAATTCAAGGTGAGTCATCCTCAGTTGGGGGAGGCGGAAAGAAACCTTATGCTGGCAAAAGACGGGAAGGAGAAGCGAGCGCTGTGACCAACGCTCGAAGGAAGGGTAAAGGTCCTCACCAGCAGGTGGCCAGTATAAATATCCCGGCAGCTCCGCAGCAGCAGCAGCAGCAGCAACCGAATCAACAGGGATACAAAAAGTACCAGAATCAGGCACCTTTGGCGAACCGTCACTTCGAGACACCGCCCATGTCGTACGCGCAACTGTTACGGACTCTGCTTCAGCTACAGTTGATCCAGAAGAGGATGATGGCTCCCTTGACAGGGGCACCTCCGCCAGGGTACGACGCGAATGCCACTTGTGAGTTCCACTCAGGGGCACCAGGCCACACAATAGAGAACTGCAAAGCCTTCAAGCATAAGGTGCAGGACATGGTGGATGCCAAGATCATCAACTTCTCCGATAATGTGCCTAATGTCACGAAGAATCCTATGCCGAATCATAGGGGAGGCGGAGTGAACGCCATTATCAAAGACGAGAGTGCGGATTTGTTGACTGACGTCAAAGATCTAAAGACGCCGCTTAGCTTCGTTAAAGCTAAGTTGCTGAAAAAAGGGTTCTTTCCAGGTTGCGGAGAGCTATGTATGGACTGTGCCACACATTCTGATGGATGTGAGCAGTTGGTAGAAGGAATTCAAAGTCTGATGACTGAAGGGATTCTGCAGTTTAGCCGGAGGGCTGAAAGTGGATCAGGAGAGGTAGTGCTGAAGCAGGCTGATGAAGTTGCCACCATCACCATCCCTCGCCGGCCAATAACCATTTCTGCGCCCAGGCCGCCCACGATTACTATTACCAAAGCTGGGTCGATACCCTTCGAGAGCACTAACGCCGTTCCGTGGCATTATGGGTCTGAAGTCTACTGCAACAGGCAGAAGTTAGAGCTAGAACCGTTTGGGTCGACTGTGGAGAATCTTGCGGGAATCATTGGTATTACTCGCAGCGGAAGAGTGTTTGCACCACCAAAGGTCGTGGCGGATAAAGCGGTCCGAGCTGATGCGGCCGATAAGGGTAAAAGTAAAGTCGCTGAAGAGGTCCCGTGTGGGGTAGAAAAAGACTTGCTTGTTAAAGATGCCGAGGAGTTTAACGGTTGATTAAAAAGAGTGACTACAAGATTGTGGATCATCTCCATCAGACGCCCTCGAAGATTTCCATTCTGAACTTGTTGCTGTGTTCTGAAGCACACCGCAACGCGCTGCTGAAGGTGTTGAACGCCGCTTATGTACCACAAGAAATATCGGTGAATCAACTAGAAGAAGTGGTAGCCCACGTAAATGCTGGGAATGGGCTAGGTTTCACAGACCTGGAGCTGACGCCAAAAGGGAGGAATCACAATAGCGCTCTGCACATCTCGATAGAGTGTAGGGGCACGATTATGTCGCACGTGTTGGTGGACACGGGTTCGTCACTTAATGTTCTTCCGAAGAAGGCATTAATGAAGTTGGATACTCGTGGAGTGATCTGCACACCTTGTGATCTGGTTGTGAAGGCGTTCGACGGAAATAAACGCCACGTTTTCGGGGAGGTGACCCTGCCAATCCAAGTCGGGCCGGAAACGTTCGACGCGGTCTTTTATATTATGGACATCATGCCTGCCTACAGTTGTCTCTTGGGCCGGCCATGGATCCATGCTACTGGTGTCGTGACCTCCACGTTGCACCAGAAGCTCAAATATGTTGTCAGGGGTAGCATCGTAACTGTTTGTGGCGAGGAAGATATAATGGTGAGCCATTTGTCGTCCTTCAAGTATGTGGAGATGGATGGCGAAATCCATGAGACTCTATGCCAAGCGTTCGAAGCCGTCAAAGCGAAGGACGTAGCTCCTGTAGTCACAGAAAAGCCAGAGATGGCTCTCTCCTCGTTCAAGGAAGCTCAGGCCGTTGTCCAAGCCGGATCTACCCCAGGCTGGGGGCGAATCTTGGAGATACCTAACAAGCAAGATAAGTTTGGGTTGGGATATTCTCCTGGAGCTGAAGCTTCTTCTTCTTCTAGCAGCGCGTCTCGAGGTAAAGGGCCGATCCAGTTTACCAGTGGCGGAGTGATTTTCGAAAGCATCAACGCGTTGTCTGAAGACAGCGGGGATAGCGACTGTGACCTCGACTCTTGGATCCAGCCAAGCAAGCCAGGCGAGGGCCTCAACAATTGGTTCGTCAAAGATATCATCCAGATGACGAGCGAAGAGTAATGATTTACTTTTTCCAATCATTGTACAACCCTATGTCCTACCCGGGGCATAGCGGTTTTATTGTCAGGGCCTTGTTGGATTATGTACCTGCATTTTGTTAATAAATCAAAGGCGTTTTCTTCGTATTCAAATATTGTGATCTCTGCTATTCCTGTTTTATATTTGTTTTGAAAAACAATAAAATGGCAATGGGGTTTATGCTAACCTGCATATCCTTGTTTTAAACTTAACCCTTGTTATTGCAGGATCCACATAACAGATGACATCGACTCTGGACCTTCTACGATTCACTTCGACTTCGATTGCCCGGTCTATCAAGCCGAAGAAGAGATTGATGAAGACGAAGACCTTCCTGAGGAGTTGGCCCGCTTGTTGAAACAAGAGGATAAAGTTATTCTGCCTCATGAAGAGGAGATCGAGATCGTAAATCTGGGTTCTGAAGAACTCGTCAAAAACGTCAGGATAAGGGCTGCATTACAGAGTGATGTCAAGCAGAGATTGGTTGAGATGCTAAGAGAGTATAGTGACGTCTTTTCTTGGTCATACGAAGATATGCCCGGACTTGACACGGACATCGTAGTCCACCACTTGCCGCTGAGAGAAGATTGCCCTCCCGTTAAGCAGAAGCTTAGGAGGACGAGACCAGATATGGCCGTTAAGATCAAAGAAGAAGTGCAAAAACAGCTTGATGCTGGCTTCTTAGCGGTCACTACTTACCCTCCGTGGGTCACCAACATAGTGCCTGTACCGAAGAAGGACGGTAAGGTACGCATGTGCATCGATTATCGGGATTTGAATAGGGCGAGCCCTAAAGACGATTTCCCGTTGCCTCATATCGATGTGTTGGTCGACAACACAGCCCAGTTCTTCGTGTTTTTGTTCATGGATGGCTTCTCCGGTTACAATCAGATCAAGATGGCGCCGAAGGACATGGAGAAAACGACGTTTATCACTCCTTGGGGAACATTTTGCTACAAGGTAATACCTTTCGGTCTAAAGAATGCAGGGGCCACTTACCAACGAGCAATGGTAACTTTGTTTCATGACATGATTCATCATGAGATTGAGGTCTACGTTGATGACATGATTGCGAAGTCCCAGACGGAGGAGGGACATCTGGTCAATTTGCTGAAGCTTTTTGAGAGGCTTAGGAAGTTCAGGTTGAGGCTGAATCCTAACAAGTGTACTTTCGGAGTACGGTCCGGAAAGTTATTGGGGTTTATTGTGAGTGAAAGAGGCATCGAGGTTGATCCTACGAAGATAAAAGCAATACAAGAAATGCCAGTGCCAAAAACAGAAAAAGAAGTTCGTGGTTTCTTGGGCAGAATAAACTACGTTGCAAGGTTTATCTCTCAGCTCACGGCCACGTGTGAACCGATGTTCAAGCTTTTAAAGAAAGATCAGGCGATTATCTGGAATGAGGATTACCAGAAGGCATTTGACAAGATAAAGCAGTATCTGCAGGAACCTCCAATCTTGATACCCCCAGTGGCCGGACGACCACTAATCATGTACTTGACAGTTCTTGAGAATAGTATGGGGTGTGTTCTCGGTCAGCACGACGAGACGGGCAGAAAGGAGCATGCCATTTACTACTTGAGTAAGAAGTTCACTGACTGTGAATCTCGCTACTCGATGCTGGAGAAGACGTGTTGTGCACTAGCCTGGGCTACCAAACGTTTACGACAGTACATGCTCAATCACACCACCATGCTAATTTCGAAGATGGATCCAATCAAGTACGTCTTCGAGAAGCAGGCTCTTTCGGGCAGGATTGCCAGATGGCAAATGGTGTTGACGGAATATGATATTCAGTACGTTTCCTAGAAAGCCATTAAGGGCAGCGTATTGTCTGAATACCTGGCCGAACAGCCGATCGAGGATTATCAGCCTATGAAATTTGAATTTCCCGATGAGGATATCATGTTTCTCAAAGCGAAAGATTGCGATGAACTGTTGCCCGACGAGGGTCCAGACAGGAAGTCCTAGTGGAAATTGATATTTGACGGGGCGGTTAATTCCTACGGAAGTGGCATTAGGGCGACCATCACGACTCCCCACGGATCCCACATCCCGTTCACTGCGAGACTGACGTTTCCAGTCACCAATAATGAAGCGGAGTACGAAGCATGCATCATGGGTCTAGAAGAAGCAATTGATTTGAGAATCAAGAATCTAGACGTATATGGTGACTCGGCGCTTGTGATCAACCAAATTAAAGGGGAGTGGGAGACTCGTCAATCGAATTTGGTGCCGTACATGAATTATGCCAGAAGGCTGCTTCCGTTCTTTGATCGAGTGGAACTCCATCATGTGCCCATGGCGGAAAATCAGATGGCTGATGCCTTAGCCACGTTGGCTTCAATGTATAAAGTCAATTTTTGGAATGAAGCTCCAAGAATTGTCCTTTCTCGTCTTGATAGACCTGCATTCGTCTTTGCGATCGAGGAAGCCGCCGACGGCAAGCCATGGTTCCATGACATCCAGACTTTCCTTATGACTAAGGAGTATCCTACGGGAGCATCAACCCAGGATAAGAAGACTCTGAGGAGGCTGTCTGGAAATTTTTATCTCAATCTTGATGGAGTTTTGTATAAAAGAAACCACGATCTCGTGCTACTCAGATGTGTAGATGAGAAAGAAGCGAGTATGCTCATGGAAGAAGTCCATGAAGGCACATTTGGTACGCACGCCGGCGGGCATGCTATGACGAGAAAGATCCTGAGAGCAGGATACTATTGGCTGATGATGGAATCAGATTGCTTTAAATTCACGAAGAGATGTCATAAATGCCAGATTTATGCTGATAAAGTTCATGTGCCGCCGTGCCCGTTAAATGTCATGTCCTCCCCGTGGCCGTTCTCCATGTGGGGCATCGACATGATAGGCATGATCGAGCCCACTGCATCTAATGGTCATCGCTTCATTTTAGTAGC
The DNA here is from genome assembly GCA_963859935.3 of Lathyrus sativus. Lineage (NCBI taxonomy): Eukaryota > Viridiplantae > Streptophyta > Magnoliopsida > Fabales > Fabaceae > Lathyrus > Lathyrus sativus. Next base: position 89,111,475 of record OZ012736.1, read on the forward strand.
TATCGACTACTTCACCAAGTGGGTGGAGGAAGCCTCGTATGCTAATGTGACCAAGCAAGTGGTGGCTAAATTCATAAAGAGGGACATCATCTGTCATTACGGAATTCCCGAGCGGATCATTACTGATAATGGTTCGAATCTGAATAACAAGATGATGAAGGAGCTGTGCCAGAGTTTCAAGATTGAACACCACAACTCATCTCCTTACCGACCGAAGATGAATGGCGCCGTTGAAGCGGCCAATAAGAACATAAAGAAGATTGTTCAGAAGATGGTTGTGACCTATAAAGATTGGCACGAGATGTTGCCATTTGCACTGCGCGGTTATCGTACGACGGTACGTACGTCAACCGGGGTAACTCCTTTATCCTTAGTGTACGGTATGGAAGTTGTCCTACCGTTAGAAGTGGAGATTCCTTCTTTACGAGTTTTGGTTGATGTGAAACTCGACGAGGCATAATGGATTACGAACCGACTGAACCAACTCAGCCTGATGGACGAGAAGAGGTTAGCATCGATTGCATATGGTCGTCTGTACCAAAGCCGAATGAAGAAATCTTATGATAAGAAGGTGCGTCCTAGAAGCTTTCAGACGGGTGATCTCGTCCTGAAGAAGATTCTTCCTCCACACTCCGATCACCGGGGCAAGTGGACTCCCAATTACGAAGGTCCGTACGTCGTCAGCAAGGTCTTCTTGGGAGGAGCTTTGTTGTTATCCACGATGGATGGTGAATATTTTGCATCCCCGGTAAACGCGGACGCAGTTAAAAAATACTTTGCTTGAAAGCGACCCGCTGGACAGTAAAAAGAGAGTCCAGGCAAAAATGGGGCATCCCGGCGAACCATAAAAAATGAAAAAGGTTCGGGCAAAAATTAGGGATATAAATTGAGAAAAAATGTACACCCGCAAAGTCGAAAACCCAGATGGGCGACTTTGGAAAATAAGGGTATCCCGGTGAACTGAAAACCCGCAAAGGGCGGTTCACGCAAAAGTTAGGGATTTGAAAAAGCAAATGACTGCGTTCCGCGTGTGGACTTTCTTTATTTAGTGGTTTGGAAGACCTGAGGGCCGTTTATCTGAATCAATCTCTTCTGAAGATGAAACGTCGGAGAAATATCGAAGTCGAGTGGGTCATAGAGGGATCAACTCGTGGTGTTCGTCTACGCCTGGTTGCCGACATTTGTATATACTGATGTATATTTATGTTTTATTTTTGCGCGGCTTCCTCATTCCAGGAGCTTGCATCTGTTGTAAAACATTTTTACCCATTCAAGGGTTCATTATCAATAAAATGTATACTATTCAGCAATTCTGTTTGTCTGTTTAGCATTCATCTGTTTTGTTTGCGAAAAAGAACGCCGATGTTTTTGATAAAATGCGCATACATAAACTTACTGGCCTAGGCCACTGATTGTTGAAACAATGAACTACTTAAACATTTCCACAAGATGATAACTGTTGCACCCTAAAAATTTGCTCAACCTTATTCACTTGGTTTATGTTTCAATGTCATTAGCATTTGCATATAGAGTCATGTACATAGACTAATCATCTGCATAGCATAAGCATAGCAAGTCATTCAACAGGGGACCAATCATTATTCTCATCTCTAGAAGCCTATCAAGAGGTTATTATCCCAATTCAATCTCATTCAAGTCATCAGGAAAGAATTTGAAAGCAAAAAGTTCAGCAAATCAAGCCTTGAGTCCATCTCCTAGCTGAGGGTATCTGAGGGTCAACAAGAGGGTTGTGGGATGTGAGTTGAAGGCATGGAGAGTATCTAGACATTATGAGAGACTTAGAAAGTCATTTAAAGAAGGAGACAAGTCATTGATGAGAGCACAAGAGCTATAGCTGAAGGCAGTCAACTAGGGTTTCATCTGGGTCAACCCTAGGTCAACCCTAGGTCAATTGACTGACTTAAGGGGCATTCAAGTCTAGTGGAGAGATGTGGGGTTCATCATTGGACATATAGAGAAGGATATGGAGATATGCCAAGAAGAATTCAAGAGAAATCAAGGAGAAGAGGAGCTTCTAAATTAGGGTTTCTGTGTAAAATCCCCTAGTTTAGGCCAAATTTCCAAACAAAATAAGTCTAAATGCAAGCTTCAAATGGATCCTTGGCCAACATGAAACTTGTAGAGGATCTCAAGACCTTTAATTTGAGTGGTGGAAGACATCAAGGAGATTTATAGAACTCAAGTTATGGTCCTTGCAAGTTACAGGTCATCTGAGGTATCTGAAATTTTGTCTGTGAAAGTGGCTTGACTTCCAAGCAATTTTTACCCCTCAAGGAGATTTCAAATGAATTCTTGGTCAACATAAGAATTGTTCCTAATTGTCTTAGCTTTCTATAATGGTATAGCATGCCCTCATATGATGTGTGGAGCTCAACTTATGGTCTTGGCAAGCAAAGGGTATTTTGGTCATTTGTGAATTACAGGTCATTTTAACCTATGTCCAAAACTCATACAAGGAGGCCTCAAATGGAAAAACTTACAACATCAAACTTGCTCCAAATGACATTTTGAGTCTAGAAAGAAGGTCACAAATTGTTGGAAAAGCTCATAACATGAAGTTGCATGATTGGTCAAATTTGAACTAAAATGGCTTATAACTTAAATAAAGTCAAAGTGAAAAATGGTTTGAGAGATTTATAAGTCCAAATGGAGACTTCCAATATATGATTTTGGGTCCAAAAGACATTTCAAAGACAATGGTTCAAGTACATTTTTGAGCTTAGTGGAAAAAATCAAAGTTATTTATGGTTACTTGCATTTGAAGAAACATAACCAAAATGGATTCAATTTGGAATGCAAGGGAAGTTGCAAGATGGTTCTAGAAAGTTCATTTGAGCACTATATATTCATGAAATCAGAATTGAGCAAGGGTTGGATTCATTTTTCACCAAAAATTTCCCAAAGTTCTCTCATTCTTTCTCATTGCAAATTCACTTCAATCTCACAAATTCAGCATCAATCATCACCAATATTGATTCCACCATATTCAATCATCATCATGGACTAAAGATCAACAAAGATCTGATTGAAATTGATCCATTTTCGAGCACTATAATCATCAACATCCAAATTCCAATTTCAAGTGGACAGCAAGATCCAAGGCAAGAATCATCAAGGTTTTGCAAACAGAATCAAGCACTGAGATAGTTGATCAAGATCCAAGCATTAGAAGCCTCAGATCCACGAGTTCAACATCCATTTCCAAGCTTTTGCATCAGGTGCATTTTCTCTGCCATTGCTCGATTTAGTTAGTTTAGCATGGTTTTATTAGTTTAGATGTGATCTAGGTTGTTAGTAGAACAATTAGGATGAGTTTGATGCTGTGTAGTGATGATTGTTAGCAGGTGCTTGAAACTGTTAGGACCTAGAACTCTTAGGTTAGGCCATGATAATCTTAGTTTGATAGATCAGAATAATCACCATTAGTCATAGATTAGATTAGTATAGGTTTGATTGAGAATTATGCTGATAAGTTGCAGAGCATTTTCATGGTGGCCAGAGATTATTGCTATCGGGTTGAGAGTTATGTTGAGTTTCAAAACAAACTATGACCATAGGCTTGTAGAGGAAGAAATTTGGAGTGATTTTCATGTTCGGATCGTGGTGTTTCATGGATTGTGGAAGGAGAACCGAGAGGTTGAAAGTATGCGTGCATGGAGTTTTCATGGAGGGAAACCCTAAGTTCTCATGAACCAAGGTAGGAGACGCAATCTTGACCGTCCATTGCTTGTTGGACCATTGACCCAAAGCCAATCGTGTGGCTGGCATTTAATTCTGAGATTTGGAGGGAGAGTTGTAGGTGCCCTAAACGCACCGTTTCATTTAATGAAACGGGCGGGCCTAGGTGTGTTATTGATATCCCCACCCCCCAGTACCAAGCCCATCAGAAAATACACGTGAATCCATTGCTGTTCTCACCCCCTGCGTCCTTTTTTTTTATTTTCATTAATGCTGACTTGTTCTGGGCTTAACAAACTTGCTACGCGCACCCCACCACTGCCTGGCCCATCCTAAATGAACTGGAGCGAATTGCTATTAGTACCCCCTCCCTCTCATTTTAATTCAATTTAGTTTTTAATTCACTTTAATTTTTTTACCAACTTTAAAAAATCATATAAAATAGGAAATTAACTCTTTTTTAGTGGTTGTTTTTTCCATATTTTCTTGGTTCTGTGTAGAAAATTGTCATTAAATAAAATTGCATTTTATTTTTTATTTGACATTTTTCCCATATTTTCTAAATAAATGACATTTTAAATAGTTTCATTTCATGCATGATTTTATTAATTTTTGTTCTATTAGATACTTTCATATTTTTTGTTCATTCTTTTTAGGTTGTTTAGATGAGATATTGAACTTGTAGAAACAATTTAGTTCCCATTTTTAGAAATTAATTTTAGGTGCTTAATGTAGGCTTGAACAACATGAACAAATTAGGGTTTTTAGATGATGACTTAGGAAGTTTGATTCTTTCCCTTAGGACTTAGGATTTAACTAGTTTAGTTATGGGACTATAGGGGCTATGGGTAGTTATTAGATCCCTTAGAGAAAAGTCAGGATTCCCCTACTGCTATTAATACTCTGTATATATCTGATTGTCTGGTGTGGTGTGCCCTCTGGGGATTATTGCTTGCTTGCTTGGGTATTGGGATTGTATGGGGACTTGGGAGAGCTGAAGACTTGAGGAGATGAAGACCATTGGAGATTCAGAGATGAAAGGTCAACTGCCAGAGTTGGAGAGGAGGTTCTTGCTAGCAGCTGCTGAGGAGACTAGGGTTTAGGAGCTAGGCAGAGCTCCAGATTAGAAAGCTTGTTTCTCAAACATGGAATGCCTTGTCTGCATCCATCCTTTCTCTATGATTCAAAGTCTCTTTCAAATATCCACCTCCTTCCTTTGGAAGGATCAGTGAATATATTTGAAAGATAGAACTTTTGAGAGGAAACTTTCTGTTTAATGTTAACAGTTGATGAACCACCATTGGTAGGTAATTAACTGTCTAACATTTATTCACTTCACTCTTGTGACTGATTCCTCATCCTGGAGGTTTGAACTTGAACAAAAGCCCTTGCTTGAAGACTGTGAAGATGGAGACTGAGGCTTGCCAGAAGCTTGTAGCTGTTTGGAGATTACTTGAAGCTAGATGTTGATTCAGAGCTGCTGATGCTGTTTCTTTTGCTGATGTATTTTATTGCTGATGTATTGATTGGTTTTCTGGACTGTATTGTTTGCTGTTTACCCTGTTGGGTTGAAAGTGAAGTCTGTTCACTTTTGCCTATTGTTTTCTAGGTTCGAGGTTGAGTGGGACTCCCTTGCCTCGCTTGTACTGTTGCATCCATGCATTTTACTGCTTTACTGTATACCTGATATTGTTTCTGTTTCTGCCTATCCCGTAGGATCTCTGTTTCTCTCTGTGCAAGAGAGGAGCATGATAGACACTAGGTCTTAACCCATGCATGATAACATTAGGTTAGTTTGTTTCCCTTCGCAACCATAGGTTAGAGTTCTGTCTCTTTCTTTCTCAAAACAAACAGAAAAACACATAAAGATTTCAAACACAATAAAAGACACTTCTTCCGTAAAAGAATGTGAACTCATCAAAGCGTCATTTTTGTCCGCCGGGACTGTTAATCAAGAAAACCTTTTTCAGAAGGAATAAAATCAATCAAAGACAGACTTGTGTCGTACGTGGCCCGAACTACGTTTGCTCTGATCTTTCATGCTGTATGAAAGTACGTAGGCATAGGATGCGATATCCTAGCGAGCAACATTCCCCTCCTTTCCCGTAGGTAGGCGAACTACGTTGACTCTGATTTCTCGTTCCAGACGGGAATACGTAGGCATAAAGTGCGATACTTTGCCGAGTCATTTTTATTTTCATTTTATTTTCTTTTTAACCCTTGACCTATAGTTTAGATAGAATAATAATCCATACCCGAAAACAAGCGTGGATCCCGTCGAGTACGACGGACGTGAGGGGTGCTAATACCTTCCCCTTGCGTAACCGACTCCCGAACCCAGGTTTTGGTTGCGATGACCATACCTTTCCCGTGTTGTGCGAGGTTTACTCTGAGCGTTTCCTTTCCCTCCCGTGGGATAAATAACGCACGGTGGCGACTCTTCTGTTCAGCCGGCGCCGATTTTCGCAGTAGCGACAGCTGGCGACTCTGCTGGGGATCCAACGTCCCCTGACTGCTAAGAACTGCGATGGTTCTTATGCATTTGGGATCCAACGTCCCTTTGAGCGAGTCAATCCTAGCGCTTGTTTTCCCGTCGAGGATTTTGTATGGAGTTATTGTATATTTCTAACCTTGTATTTTCAGCTTTGTATATTGATTATTATTGCTGTATTTGGGGTGTGACGGGTGTTCTGATATTGAGAGATAAGCCGGACCTGGGCTTGAGTGCACCTAGAATTAGCGTAGAAAGTAGTGGGCGCGTGCCGGCTTTGCTTGCATTAGTGTCTCATGAAATCTACACTCGGACGAGGTTCTTCTGGTTGGCTTCTTTTTCTACCCTTTGGGTCGAAGGGGTTGTTGGTCAGCTGAATTGTCGACTCCGGGGACCGATCACTTGGAAGTTGGCTAAGTGAGGCCTCTTCAGGAATTGATGATGCCACTCCTTCTGGGAATCGTATCATCAACCCTGAAAGTCTGTGACGCCGACGACCGCATAGGATGCCGTACCTTGTGCCAGTTATAGGGCCACCCACCTGTGAGGGGATTTGGGGTTATGCAGGTAACCAGACCTTCCGATACCGGTTTGTTCTCGATCAGAGATCCTGGGTATTTATGGAGAGTTATGAGGTCTGTCAGAGACCATTTGGAGATGTGTTCTGAGGTCTGTCAGAGACCAATTAGAGATGTGATTTGAAGTCTATCAGAGACCAATGGGAGTTATGGTTTGAGGTCTGTCAGAGACCAGTATTGGAGCTTTGTTTTAGGTCTATATGAGACCAGGGTTTGATGACTTCTGGATGGTCTATCTGAGACCTTTCTTGATTGGGTTCAGGCTATTCAGCTACAGCTTTGGTCCCTGTTGCATGTTACTTGCATTGCATTGCCTGCATATCCATTACCATTTGCATTTCACTAACGTGTGTCTGTGCTGCAGGTGCATTTGCATTTCCCTAGTTCTAGTGCCCAGACTTCTGAGTATTGACTATGGCTAGTTTGAGGAAAACAGTTGCGTATAAGCTGCCTTCACCTAATATTACTTCCTTGCTTGGTCTGATATCTCTTGCCGATGAGGAGGTTAGGAGAAGCTTCAGAATGAGCCATGGAAGATTACTGAGATTAGTCTGTAAGCCCACTGCCGATGAGATGAACGGGCTATACACCTTGATGCAGTTCTATGATCCCGCATTGAGATGTTTTACGTTTGCTGACTTCATTCTAGGACCTACTATTGAGGAGTATGTGGAGTTTACCGAGCTTCCCGTGCAGAATAAGGTTCCCTTTATTCACTCTGCTGCTGAGCCCAAGTTGGAGGACTTAGCCAAAGCCTTGCATATGGACGCTGCAGAACTGTTAGTGACTTCTTGGCTTGGGGTTTCAGGTTTCTCTCTTGATTTCTTAGTTGTCAAAGCTCGAGAGTACGCCAAGAACGGTTGTTGGGTGGTTTTCAATGCTATTTTGGCTTTATGCATTTATGGAATTGTGCTGTTTCCTAACTTGCCCAACTTTGTGGACCTGGACGCTTTCTATCTGTTTGCTGCAGGCAACCCAGTGCCAACTTTGATTGGAGATTTCTATCATTCATTGCACTATAAGAATGAGAACCGAAGAGGAAAGGTTGTGTACTGCTGTGCTCCTCTGTTGAATATGTGGTTCAAGAGTCACCTTCCCATGAAGGGACCATTTGTGGACAGTGCAACCTCAGCCAGTTGGTCAGAACGCCTGATGAGGCTATCTTCCGAAGACGTTGTATGGTTTGATCGAGATTTGTTGGGATCCGAGCTCATCTTCAGCTGTTCTGGGTACCCTAATGTGCCGCTGATAGGAAGAAAAGGGTGTATCAATTACAACCCTTCTCTATTCATTCGCCAGTTCGGATATGCACTGAAGAATCCACCTCAGGAGGAAGAAGTACAGGAATCTCTGTACTTCACCGGTGACGTGAAAGGGGAGTTACTAGCCAAGCTGCAATATGCCTGGACGCGTATTAACCGCAGAGGGAAGCCGTTATTAGGAAAGAATGACTGTCAGGCCTATGCACCTTATAGAGTTTGGATTCAGGAGAGGGCTAGTCAGTTGAGGATGCCGTTTCCAGATGCACCAATTCTTGTTCCCGTTCCGGTAGCAGAGCCGACTACTATTTCTAGAGAAGTCTACGAGCAAGTGGTGAGAGAAAAAGAAGCCTTGATGAAGATCAACGAAGGGTTAGAGCAGGAGCTAGCTCAGATACGCAGTGAGAAAAACAAGGCTGTGTATGCTTTCCAACAGCAGATCGAGCTAGTAAACAGGTTAGGGGCTGAGTTGACTGAGGAAAAGAAAAAGCGTGAACGTCTAGGGCAAGAGTTCAGAAGCTCCCATGACATGCTGGAAGCCAAAAAGAAAGCGCTCGACGCAGCACACCGAGAGATATCTTCTTGCAATAAGACTTGGAATGCTACACTCACCAACAATAAGAAGAGGGAAGATAAGCTGAAGCAGCAAATTTCCGACCTCGAAGAGAAGTTGAAGTCTAGCATCAAGAAGTGTGAGGAGGAAGTGATGACCCGGTATAGTGTCCAGCATGCACTGAACAAGGCAATTAAATCCAGAGATGAAGCAGTGTCTCAGAAGCGAAAGTTAGAAGATTGCTTCGGAGAAGCAACATGGGAAGAAACTGCTGAAGACGTACGCCGTGTCCTTAAGAGGAGAAACCAGCTTGTCGAAGTGCTGCTTGATCGACCAAGTCATCCGAAAACCAAGAAATTGCTAGAAGAGTACCAGACTTTTGGGAGGATTTGATCATTTCATGTAGTAACTTGTATGCTTTATTTGCATAGTGCTGAACATCACCAGGATTGTTGGTTGAGGTCATGCCTTCTTTGTACTCTCAGCGATATTGTACCCTGGGCTTATTGATTCTCCCTGCAATATATGAGGCTTTCTATGATTCAGCTCCGATATTCCTATTGTCAGCACTGTCACTGCACCGGCACCTTCGCACTAGAGCTGGGGGAATGAACTTCCCTAATGCACAGACACATTGCATTGCATTCATATTCATATGGCATTACAGGTAATCTTTGGATGGTGTCTTATTTCCTGCTCTGTATCAGGTACTTACCAGGATTGCAGATCAACATCCGCACCGCTATTCTACCCGCTCCAACTGTCGAAGAATCATGAATCAAATGCAGAACGAAATGCAAGATGTGCTCGAGAAGCTTGCTCTCTTCATGCAGACCATGGAAGCTATAGCAAAAGGGCAGGAGAATTTGCAGGCCATGGTCCAGCCTCTGTTGGCCCGAAACGCTGGTCATGGTAATGAAGATCATCAGTCTGTACGGGTTGATACTGCTCATGGAGACGGTACTCCCACGCCAGTGGCTCCGCCTGTAATCAATACACCTGCTGCTAATGTCAACAATGCTACCACTGCTGTAAATGGTAACGTCGGAGTTGGGAATGAGACTGCTGTCCATAATGCTGGGCTGGGTGATGTCAATTTGGGAGATAATCTAGGAGGCAATGGCTTTGTCAATACTGGGTTCGGATTCAACGATCAGGGATTCGATAACACTGGGAAGTATGGCTTTAATGCTCAAGGTTTTGGGCAAGATGGTTATGGTATGGTCAATCAGGGTTACGGAGGCTTTGGAAACGGAAACGGTACTGGATTTATGGCTTTTGGTCCTGCTGGAGGTGTTCAAGGGTACGGCAACAGAGGCCGAGGTCCGGGGATGAATTAGATCAGAGCTGGACGTAATAATGGATATGATGGGTACGGAACTGGAAACGGTATGTGGCAAGAAGATCAGCAGGAGGACGCCTTCTCCGGAGGAGGTTTTGAAGGGCCGATGGATGATTCCCAAAAGATTAGAATGCTGGAAGAGCAGATGAAGGGAGTCTTAAATCAAAGTGCTGTGGGATTGGACATGGCAACAATGGGCTTGGTACCTGGTTTGAGGGTGCCAATTAAATTCAAAGCTCCTGCGTTCGATAAGTACAAAGGAGACACATGTCCGAAAGTGCATGTACGAGCTTATTACAGAAAGATGTCTGCATACTCAACTGATGAAAGAATGCTAATGCATTTCTTTCAAGATAGTCTATCGGGCCCTTCCCTAGAGTGGTACATGGGGTTGGAGCCAACTGATATCAAGACGTGGAAGCAATTAGCAGAGGCATTTGTAGCCCATTACAAGTATAACAGCGACCTGGCGCCCAATCGGGTCCAGTTGGCCGGGCTTTCGCAAAAGAAGGGGGAGAGTTTTAAAGAGTACGCGCAAAGGTGGCGCGATATGGCTGCCAGGGTCCGTCCTCCTGTAGAAGATAAGGAAATGAATGACATGTTTGTCGGCACATTCACAGGTCTGTTTCATGATATGCTGTTTCATACGTCTCTGGCCAGTTTTTCAGACCTGATTCTGATGGGGGAAAAGATTGAACGTAATATTAAGCAAGGAAAGTTCCAAGTCGAGGAATCAACTGCATCTGGCAGTAATAGGAAAGCTTATGGTGGGCGCCGTCAGGGCGAGGCAAGCGCAGTATTTGGAGGCCGAGGCCGGGGCCGAGGCAGGGGACGAGGTCAATATCGTCAACCGCAGCAGGTGGCGAGTGTTACTATCCCATATCAACAACAACCACTCCAGCAACAACAACCGGTTCAGTAGCAGCCAATGCCACAGCAGCAGCAGCCTCAGCAGGGGGCACAGCAGGCTCAGCGAAGATTCCAGGGTAGTAAGCCGAGAAGAGTGTTTGAGAAGCCTCCCTCAACATATGCCGATTTGTTGCAGACATTGTTGGGATTGAATCTGGTAGAGAAAAGAACTCTGGCACCGATAACGGGAGCTCCCCCGTTTGGTTATGATGCAAGCAGGCACTGTGAGTTTCATTCTGGGGCCCCGGGTCACGATATAGAAGGTTGCCATGCTTTTAAGCACGTTGTGCAGGATCTTTTAGACAACAAGACTATCAATTTCGGAACGGCAGGTCCGAACATAGTCCAGAAACCCATGCCTAATCATGGGGCGAACGTCGTGCTGACTGAGGAAGGTCTGAATCTTATTATGAATGTTGAAGATTTAAAGACGCCGCTGAGCGAGATAAAGAGCCGACTGTTACAAGGAGGTGTTTACCCAGGATGTAACGAGTATTGCTTAGACTGTTGGACCCTAGCTGGAGGGTGTGAGGATTTGAAGAAAGGCATTCAGGCTTTAATTGATGAGGGCATATTGCAGTTTGATCGAGCGGCAACTGACGAGCCTGCAGGGGCAGTAGTGGATAATCGGAGTGATGTGGCCACGGTAACGATTCCTCGGAAGACGATCACTATTGCAGCACCAGCTCAGCGACCACCGATCACCATAACTAAGGCCGGGCCAATCCCGTACGAGAACACGAAAGCAGTCCCATGGTCATATGGGTTAGAGGTGTATTGTGATGGGATAAAGATTGATGTTAACAAACAGCCAGCGGAGATTGTGGATAATGTTGTTGGCTCAGGAGGCATGACAAGGAGTGGCAGGATCTTTATATCTCCTGAAGTGGAGGCTGAAAGACTAGCGAAAGGAAAAGGGAAAGTGGTTGAAAATGTTCCGGTACAAGCAAGTGAAAAAGAAGCGGCATCGAAGGATGTAGAAGAGTTCATGCGCTTAATTCGAAAAAGTGATTATAAGATTGTGGAGCATCTGCAGCAGACACCGTCTAAAATATCTATCATATCATTGCTGTTGTGTTCGGAAGCTCACAGAAATGCTTTGCTGAAAGTCCTGGACACTTCTTTTGTACCCCAAGACGTCTCCGTAAATCAGCTAGAAGGAGTATTGGCACATGTGAATGCAGGCCACAGCTTGGGCTTTACCGATTTTGACTTGACTCCGAAAGGGAGAGATCATAATATGGCATTACACGTATCTGTTGAGTGTAGAGGATCAGTAATGTCGCACGTATTGGTTGACACCGGATCATCTTTGAATGTGTTGCCCAAGAAGGCGATGATGAAGCTGGATGTTCGAGGGATTCTGTGTACACCCAGTGATTTGGTAGTCAGAGCATTTGACGGCACGCGGAGAACAGTCTTCGGATCGATTACCTTGCCTCTGCAAGTGGGGCCGGAAGTGTTTGCAACTGAGTTTTATATCATGGATATACAGCCTGCGTACAGCTGCTTGCTGGGAAGACCCTGGATTCATGGGGCAGGGGCCGTCACGTCTACCCTGCATCAGAAGTTAAAATATATGGTCGGAGACAGCGTAGTCACCGTGTGCGGAGAAGAAGACATCCTGGTCAGCCATCTATCGTCATTTAAATATGTGGAAGTCGACGGAGAGATCCATGAGACACCATGCCAGGCATTCGAAGGTTTGCGCATCAAGGACAAGGGTCCCGGGCCGAGCAAAGTGCCAGAGATAGCCGTCTCATCGTATAAAGAAGCTCAAGCTCTAGTGGAAACAGGAGAAGCCAAGGGCTGGGGCAAAGTGCTGGACATTCCTGTGAAGATGGACCGGTTCGGACTGGGGTACCAACCGTCGTCATCAACTCCTTCCGTGGGGGCCCCCCGTTTCAGAAAGCCAATTACCATCTCTGCCAGTGGAGTATGTCATGAAACTGTCAATGCTGCTTCGGAGTCTGATGAAGGAGACAGCGACTGTGATATGGATGCTTGGATTCAGCCAAGCACGCCAGGACAAGGACTGTGCAACTGGTCTATTCAGGAGCTTGTTCCTGTGACTTTTAAACAGTAATGCTTTGCTTTATTAACTGTTGAATAATCTGATGTCTTGCCCGGGGCATCAGGATTTGCTTAGGGCTGTGTTGTTATAAACATTGCGTGTTAATCATTAAATAAATGGCGTTTTTTCATGTGCAAATACCGTAATCCCTGTCTTTCTTGTTTTATATTTTTCAATAAAATGGCAACATGGTTATTCGCTTTATACGCATTTTGAAGCACTTAACCATTCCTTTTGCAGGATAACATTTTCAGATGACATCCTTGAACCACCTATGACTCGTCCCGACTTTGAGCACCCGGTGTTTCAGGCTGAAGAAGAGGTTGTCGAAGATAGCGACGTTCCTGAAGAACTGTCTTGGTTAGTAAAGCAGGAGGAAAGAGCCATTCTGCCTCACGACGAGGTCATCGAAATTATCAATTTGGGGTCGGAAGGGGTTGAGAAAAACATTCGTATCGGAGCCGCACTGCAGAATGATATCAAGCGAAGACTGGTTGAAATGCTCCGAGAGTATAATGATGTATTCGCTTGGTCATATGAAGATATGCCGGGGCTCGATACAGATATGGTTGTGCATCGCCTGCCACTGAAAGAAGATTGCCCGCCAGTCAAGCAAAAGCTTCGCAGAACACGACCAGATATGGCAATGAAGATCAAAGAGGAGGTGCAGAAACAGTGGGACGCTGGTTTCCTGGCTGTGACGAAGTATCCTTCATGGGTTGCCAACATCGTACCGGTGCCAAAGAAAGATGGCAAGGTTCGGATGTGCGTGGATTATCGAGATTTGAATAAAGCAAGCCCAAAAGACGATTTTCCGCTTCCTCACATTGACGTGTTAGTTGATAATACCGCTCAATACTCTGTATTCTCCTTCATGGATGGCTTTTCAGGCTATAATCAAATTAAAATGGCGCCAGAGGATATGGAGAAGACTACTTTCATAACGCCTTGGGGAACATTTTGCTACAAAGTGATGCCCTTTGGTTTGAAGAATGCTGGGGCAACATATCAGCGTGCGATGACGACTCTTTTCCATGACATGATGCATAAAGAGATCGAAGTTTATGTTGACGATATGATTGCCAAATCCCAGACGGAGGAAGAGCATCTGGTGAATCTGCTGAAGTTGTTTAAAAGACTTAGGAAGTTCAGGCTGAGGCTGAACCCTAATAAATGCACCTTCGGGGTGAGATCGGGTAAACTGCTGGGGTTTATCGTAAGCGAAAGAGGAATAGAGGTCGATCCTGCTAAAATAAAAGCGATTCAAGAAATGCCGACGCCTAAAACAGAGAAAGAGGTGCGCGGGTTTTTAGGGAGATTGAACTACATCGCTCGGTTCATATCTCACCTAACTGCTACGTGTGAACCATTATTCAAGTTGCTAAAGAAAGATCAAGCTGTGACGTGGAACGAAAATTGTCAAAAGGCGTTCGATAAAATAAAGAAGTATCTGCAGGAGCCTCCTATTTTGATACCCCCAGTGGCAGGTAGACCCTTGATAATGTATTTGACGGTTCTTGAGGGAAGCATGGGTTGTGTTCTCGGTCAACACGACGAGACGGGGAGAAAAGAGCATGCGATCTATTACCTGAGTAAGAAATTTACAGACTGTGAGTCTCGATACTCAATGCTGGAGAAAACTTGTTGCGCGCTAGCCTGGGCCGCCAAGCGTTTGAGGCAGTACATGCTGAATCATACAACCATGCTCATCTCGAAGATGGATCCTATCAAATATGTATTCGAAAAGCAGGCGTTGTCAGGTAGAATTGCCCGTTGGCAGATGGTCTTGACTGAATATGATATCCAATACGTCTCGCAAAAGGCTATAAAGGGGAGTGTGCTGTCTGAGTATCTGGCGGAGCAGCCTATTGAAGAGTACCAATCGATGAGGTTTGATTTTCCTGACGAGGATATCATGTACCTAAAGATGAAAGATTGTGAAGAGCCGTTGCCAGACGAAGGGCCAGAGTTGGGTTCCAAATGGAAGATGATATTTGACGGAGCCGTGAATGCTTACGGTAGCGGAATAGGGGCAGTCATCACTACGCCACACGGGTCGCACATCCCGTTTACTGCCCGATTGACCTTTGCTGTCACCAACAATGAGGCCGAATACGAAGCTTGTATAATGGGGCTTGAAGAAGCCATTGATTTGCGAATCAAACATCTAGATGTATACGGAGACTCAGCTCTGGTAGTGAATCAGATAAAAGGGGAATGGGAGATACGGCAGCCTAATTTGATACATTACATGAATTATGCAAGGAGATTGTTGCCTTTCTTCGACAAGGTCGAATTGCATCATGTACCGCGGGCAGAGAATCAAATGGCTGACGCCCTTGCCACTTTGTCTTCCATGTACAAGGTCAACTTCTGGAACGAAGCTCCCCAAATCACTATCTCTCGGCTTGACAGGCCAGCGTATGTATTCGCTATCGATGAAGCATCTGACGACAAACCGTGGTATTTTGATATCCTTAATTTCCTGAAGAATAAAGAGTATCCGGCTGGGGCATCCAGTCAAGATCAGAAGACTCTCAGGAGATTAGCGGGTAATTTCTACTTGAATCCGGATGGCGTCTTGTACAGAAGAAACCACGATTTGGTGTTGTTGCGTTGTGTAGACGAGAGCGAGGCAAAGCTTCTCATGGAGGAAATTCACGAAGGTACCTTTGGTACACATGCTGGTGGGCATGCTATGACGAGAAAGCTGTTGAGGGCAGGTTACTTTTGGCTGACGATGGAAACTGATTGTTTCAAGTTTGCGAGGAAGTGCCACAAGTGCCAAATCTATGCTGACAAGATACACGTGCCTCCGAGTCCTCTAAATGTGATGTCATCTCCATGGCCATTCTCGATGTGGGGAATCGATATGATTGGAAAGATTGAGCCGACGGCTTCTAACGGGCACCGGTTCATCCTAGTAGCAATCGATTATTTCACCAAGTGGGTGGAAGCGGCGTCTTACGCAAATGTAACGAAGCAAGTGGTGGCCAGATTCATCAAGAGAGATATCATTTGCCGATATGGGATTCCCGAGCGGATAATCACGGATAATGGTTCAAATCTGAACAACAAAATGATGAAGGAGCTCTGTCAGAATTTCAAGATCGAACATCACAACTCCTCTCCTTACCGACCCAAGATGAATGGCGCTGTTGAGGCGGCCAATAAGAATATCAAGAAAATTGTTCAGAAAATGGTGGTGACCTATAAGGATTGGCATGAAATGCTCCCTTTTGCTTTGCACGGTTATCGTACGACGGTACGCACATCAACCGGGGCAACTCCGTTCTCGTTGGTATACGGAATGGAAGCGGTATTACCATTGGAAGTTGAGATCCCTTCTCTGAGGGTATTGCGAGACGTTCAGCTGGACGAGGCAGAATGGGTAACGAATAGATTGAACCAACTGAGCTTAATGGACGAGAAGAGGCTAGCTTCCCTAGCATACGGTCGTTTGTACCAGAGCCGAATGAAGAAAGCGTACGACAAGAAGATACATCCGCGAAGCTTTCAGACGGGCGACCTTGTGTTGAAAAGGATTCTCCCGCCGCAAGCAGATCACAGGGGCAAGTGGACCCCCAACTACGAAGGGCCATACGTTGTCAGTAAGGTCTTTTCAGGAGGAGCGTTGTTGTTGTCCACCATGGACGGAGAAGACTTCACGTCACCTGTGAATTCGGACGCAGTTAAAAAATACTTTGCTTAAAATAGACCCGCTGGACAGAAAAAAGAGGGACCAGGCAAAAATGGGGCATCCTGGCGAACCAACAACAGAATGAAAGGTTCGGGCAAAAGTTAGGGATAAAATTGAAAAAATGTACACCCGCGAAGTTGAAAACCTACACTGGGCGGCTTCGGCAAAAAAGGGTATCCCGGTGAACTGAAAACCCGTAAAGGGCGGTTCACGCAAAAGTTAGGGATTTGAAAAGCAAATGACTGCGGTCCGGATTGGATAATTGCAATGAGCATCAATGCGGGAGAATATAGTTGAGGAGCCAGTTATCGGATACAATCTCTTCAGAAGTGGGGATACCGGGAAAGCATTAGAGTCGGATGAGTCATAGGAGGATCATTTCGTGGTGTTCATCTGCATCCCGTTGCCGACATGTGTACAAAATTTAATTTGTCAAAATATTCATGCTTCTTGTGCATACTTATGTATTTGCTTTGCGTAGCTTCCTCATTTCAGGAGTTACATCCCATGTATAAAACTCCGCCCATTCAGGGGCCCGATCAATAAAACACGTTATTCAGTATTTGACACTGTTCTTTACTGTTTTGTGCATAATAAAACGCCTAAGTTTAGTGAAGCTAGTATGAGTATAACATCACTGGCCCTTGCCAACAATTGTTAAAGCTTTGAATTAACTGAGTGTAACGTCACTAACCTGAATTGATTTGATTGCATAGGCTTGTCGTGTCTTGTTTGTGTTGTTACAGGTTTCATAACCATACGAGAAAGACAATCAAAAGATCGCGATAACGAAAGACTTGATCCCCACGCAGGTCATGCATGTTCTTCCTGAAGGAGGATAGAATTCCCCAGCTGGCCGTAGCTTATCCAAAGGACGTGCTCCAGAAAAGTTATTCGTCCTCAATAGAGTTTGGCGATTCCAAGATCGTGAGGCCGTATTCAGACAGGTTCATCTTTCCCCGCAGGGTCAGACACTCTCTCCCAGTGGAGTCGATTAATTTTCCCCAAGAGAATCATCCCATCTCCAGCGGAGTCCTCTCCTTTCAGCAAACGTTCTTTCCTCCCAGTGGAACTCGAAGATTAAGACTCTCCCAAGCAGAGTTGATGGTGGTTCCTGTCATTTATTTTGTCAGGGATACTGTGTAATATCAGTTCACTCTCCAGCAGAAAGTCCAATCATACTATGCACATCTGCTATTCCCCAGCAGGGGGTTACCTCAACAAGGCGTTTGGTTTGAGTTCCCAATTTCCCAGCAGGGTTGACTTCACCCTTCCAGCATTTATTTTGCTGGAATAATTCTGTAGCATCTGGCTATCCCCAGCAGAGTTGGCATTATCTTCAACATTTATTTTGCTGAAGCAGTTCCTGTATTTTAGCAGTTCAGGTGGAGAGAACTCTTGCTCAAATGAATTACCAAACATTCAAGATCTCGGCACGGGACATCCAATGATAATGTCAGTTTCGGCAGTATTCCCCACAGAGTTACCAGGATAAGTTTCTCTTTTCCCAAGCAGAATTAGTTGTCATCAGGGGTTCCATGAATCAGAATTTCAGAGGCCACCGCCGGTTATCAGAGCAGGCGTCCGATAGTTTGGTTTCCAGACATCCCCAGTAGAGTCCGCTTCAAAGTCGCTGTCACGTTAGTGCTGAGGAGTTTGTGGGTGAGGATCATTGGAGAACTAAGTCCTGACGCGGACAATTTACTCCTAGATTGACGGGATTTCTTCAGAAGTGGGCGTCCTAACGCGGACAGGTTTGTTTCCTCGGATTGGTGAGGTGTGTTAGTCCTAACGTGGGCAGATTCGGGTTCTCGAAATTAGTGGAATGGGAGGTCCTGACGTTGACAAAAGTGATTACTTTTTGTGTTGGTGTCCTGACGTGGACAAATCAAAGAGATTATTATTCCTAACGTGGAGAAGTGGGTCCTAACGTGGACGACGTAGTCCTTACGCGGACATATCAGAAGAGGATTCCTTACGTGGAAAGAGGTGATTCCTAACGTGGAAAGAGTGGAGTCCTTACGTGGACAGATTAAGATGGCATTCCTTACGTGGAAAAATGTAGTCCTGACGCGGACAAATCGAAAGGAATTGGTTGCCTTACGTGGAAAGAGGTTTGTATTCCTGACGTGGAAAGAAAGAGTGTATTCCTGACGTGGAAGGGGGTTTAGTTCTGATGTGGACAGACGCAAAAGAAGATTTATTCCTTACGTGGAAAAATTGGGGGTCCTTACGTGGACAGATTCAAGAAAAGTTGATTCCTGACGTGGAAGAATGATGTACTCCTTACGTGGAAAGTTGAGTCCTGACGTGGACAGATTCAGAACCAAAGTTGAATTCCTTACGTGGAAAGATTGGAGTCCTGACGCGGACATGTCAAGTGGTATTGGAGTCCTTACGTGGCTAGATTGATATAGTTCTCCTTACGTGGAAAGAGGCTTGTATTCCTGACGTGGAAAGATGAAAGGGTTAGTCCTGACGTGGACAGATACAGAAGAATGGTGGTATTCCTAACGTGGAAGAGTTTATTCCTAACGTGGACGATTTATCTCTGACGAGAAGGCAGACGAGCCGTCCCCAGCAAAGTTGTTGAAGTTTTTCCGAGTTGACAGCAGATAGAGTCCTGACGTGGACAAGCAAAGGACGAAGTTTCCGATGATTCAATCTTTTTCAGGATGATGAAGACAATCCCCAGCACGGTCGCACGAGATCAGTGGGTTGCCATAACAGTTAAATTCAGCTGATGAATGTCGTTCCCCAAGCAGTGGCGCGGTTTATTTCTGCGGTTGGCAAATTTCTGGGTTCCTAGTATTCAACCGTCTCGTACCGCGAATGTCTGAAGGCTCCGGGCTCTTCACCCAATCGGGTCCAAGCCGCTTGAATAGGGGCAGCTGTTGCACCCTAAAAATTTGCTCAACCTTATTCACTTGGTTTATGTTTCAATGTCATTAGCATTTGCATATAGAGTCATGTACATAGACTAATCATCTGCATAGCATAAGCATA
This sequence comes from Lathyrus sativus, assembly GCA_963859935.3. Lineage (NCBI taxonomy): Eukaryota > Viridiplantae > Streptophyta > Magnoliopsida > Fabales > Fabaceae > Lathyrus > Lathyrus sativus. The sequence goes on from OZ012736.1 coordinate 89,131,086, forward strand.
GCAAGTCATTCAACAGGGGACCAATCATTATTCTCATCTCTAGAAGCCTATCAAGAGGTTATTATCCCAATTCAATCTCATTCAAGTCATCAGGAAAGAATTTGAAAGCAAAAAGTTCAGCAAATCAAGCCTTGAGTCCATCTCCTAGCTGAGGGTATCTGAGGGTCAACAAGAGGGTTGTGGGATGTGAGTTGAAGGCATGGAGAGTATCTAGACATTATGAGAGACTTAGAAAGTCATTTAAAGAAGGAGACAAGTCATTGATGAGAGCACAAGAGCTATAGCTGAAGGCAGTCAACTAGGGTTTCATCTGGGTCAACCCTAGGTCAACCCTAGGTCAATTGACTGACTTAAGGGGCATTCAAGTCTAGTGGAGAGATGTGGGGTTCATCATTGGACATATAGAGAAGGATATGGAGATATGCCAAGAAGAATTCAAGAGAAATCAAGGAGAAGAGGAGCTTCTAAATTAGGGTTTCTGTGTAAAATCCCCTAGTTTAGGCCAAATTTCCAAGCAAAATAAGTCTAAATGCAAGCTTCAAATGGATCCTTGGCCAACATGAAACTTGTAGAGGATCTCAAGACCTTTAATTTGAGTGGTGGAAGACATCAAGGAGATTTATAGAACTCAAGTTATGGTCCTTGCAAGTTACAGGTCATCTGAGGTATCTGAAATTTTGTCTGTGAAAGTGGCTTGACTTCCAAGCAATTTTTACCCCTAAAGGAGATTTCAAATGAATTCTTGGTCAACATAAGAATTGTTCCTCATTGTCTTAGCTTTCTAGAATGGTATAGCATGCCCTCATATGATGTGTGGAGCTCAACTTATGGTCTTGGCAAGCAAAGGGTATTTTGGTCATTTGTGAATTACAGGTCATTTTAACCTATGTCCAAAACTCATACAAGGAGGCCTCAAATGGAAAAACTTACAACATCAAACTTGCTCCAAATGACATTTTGAGTCTAGAAAGAAGGTCACAAATTGTTGGAAAAGCTCATAACATGAAGTTGCATGATTGGTCAAATTTGAACTAAAATGGCTTATAACTTAAATAAAGTCAAAGTGAAAAATGGTTTGAGAGATTTATAAGTCCAAATGGAGACTTCCAATATATGATTTTGGGTCCAAAAGACATTTCAAAGACAATGGTTCAAGTACATTTTTGAGCTTAGTGGAAAAAATCAAAGTTATTTATGGTTACTTGCATTTGAAGAAACATAACCAAAATGGATTCAATTTGGAATGCAAGGGAAGTTGCAAGATGGTTCTAGAAAGTTCATTTGAGCACTATATATTCATGAAATCAGAATTGAGCAAGGGTTGGATCCATTTTTCACCAAAAATTTCCCAAAGTTCTCTCATTCTTTCTCATTGCAAATTCACTTCAATCTCACAAATTCAGCATCAATCATCACCAATATTGATTCCACCATATTCAATCATCATCATGGACTAAAGATCAACAAAGATCTGATTGAAATTGATCCATTTTCGAGCACTATAATCATCAACATCCAAATTGCAATTTCAAGTGGACAGCAAGATCCAAGGCAAGAATCATCAAGGTTTTGCAAACAGAATCAAGCACTGAGATAGTTGATCAAGATCCAAGCATTAGAAGCCTCAAATCCACGAGTTCAACATCCATTTCCAAGCTTTTGCATCAGGTGCATTTTCTCTGCCATTGCTCGATTTAGTTAGTTTAGCATGGTTTTATTAGTTTAGATGTGATCTAGGTTGTTAGTAGAACAATTAGGATGAGTTTGATGCTGTGTAGTGATGATTGTTAGCAGGTGCTTGAAACTGTTAGGACCTAGAACTCTTAGGTTAGGCCATGATAATCTTAGTTTGATAGATCAGAATAATCACCATTAGTCATAGATTAGATTAGTATAGGTTTGATTGAGAATTATGCTGATAAGTTGCAGAGCATTTTCATGGTGGCCAGAGATTATTGCTATCGGGTTGAGAGTTATGTTGAGTTTCAAAACAAACTATGACCATAGGCTTGTAGAGGAAGAAATTTGGAGTGATTTTCATGTTCGGATCGTGGTGTTTCATGGATTGTGGAAGGAGAACCGAGAGGTTGAAAGTATGCGTGCATGGAGTTTTCATGGAGGGAAACCCTAAGTTCTCATGAACCAAGGTAGGAGACGCAATCTTGACCGTCCATTGCTTGTTGGACCATTGACCCAAAGCCAATCGTGTGGCTGGCATTTAATTCTGAGATTTGGAGGGAGAGTTGTAGGTGCCCTAAACGCACCGTTTCATTTAATGAAACGGGCGGGCCTAGGTGTGTTATTGATATCCCCACCCCCCAGTACCAAGCCCATCAGAAAATACACGTGAATCCATTGCTGTTCTCACCCCCTGCGTCCTTTTTTTTTATTTTCATTAATGCTGACTTGTTCTGGGCTTAACAAACTTGCTACGCGCACCCCACCACTGCCTGGCTCATCCTAAATGAACTGGAGCGAATTGCTATTAGTACCCCCTCCCTCTCATTTTAATTCAATTTAGTTTTTAATTCACTTTAATTTTTTTACCAACTTTAAAAAATCATATAAAATAGGAAATTAACTCTTTTTTAGTGGTTGTTTTTTCCATATTTTCTTGGTTCTGTGTAGAAAATTGTCATTAAATAAAATTGCATTTTATTTTTTATTTGACATTTTTCCCATATTTTCTAAATAAATGACATTTTAAATAGTTTCATTTCATGCATGATTTTATTAATTTTTGTTCTATTAGATACTTTCATATTTTTTGTTCATTCTTTTTAGGTTGTTTAGATGAGATATTGAACTTGTAGAAACAATTTAGTTCCCATTTTTAGAAATTAATTTTAGGTGCTTAATGTAGGCTTGAACAACATGAACAAATTAGGGTTTTTAGATGATGACTTAGGAAGTTTGATTCTTTCCCTTAGGACTTAGGATTTAACTAGTTTAGTTATGGGACTATAGGGGCTATGGGTAGTTATTAGATCCCTTAGAGAAAAGTCAGGATTCCCCTACTGCTATTAATACTCTGTATATATCTGATTGTCTGGTGTGGTGTGCCCTCTGGGGATTATTGCTTGCTTGCTTGGGTATTGGGATTGTATGGGGACTTGGGAGAGCTGAAGACTTGAGGAGATGAAGACCATTGGAGATTCAGAGATGAAAGGTCAACTGCCAGAGTTGGAGAGGAGGTTCTTGCTAGCAGCTGCTGAGGAGACTAGGGTTTAGGAGCTAGGCAGAGCTCCAGATTAGAAAGCTTGTTTCTCAAACATGGAATGCCTTGTCTGCATCCATCCTTTCTCTATGATTCAAAGTCTCTTTCAAATATCCACCTCCTTCCTTTGGAAGGATCAGTGAATATATTTGAAAGATAGAACTTTTGAGAGGAAACTTTCTGTTTAATGTTAACAGTTGATGAACCACCATTGGTAGGTAATTAACTGTCTAACATTTATTCACTTCACTCTTGTGACTGATTCCTCATCCTGGAGGTTTGAACTTGAACAAAAGCCCTTGCTTGAAGACTGTGAAGATGGAGACTGAGGCTTGCCAGAAGCTTGTAGCTGTTTGGAGATTACTTGAAGCTAGATGTTGATTCAGAGCTGCTGATGCTGTTTCTTTTGCTGATGTATTTTATTGCTGATGTATTGATTGGTTTTCTGGACTGTATTGTTTGCTGTTTACCCTGTTGGGTTGAAAGTGAAGTCTGTTCACTTTTGCCTATTGTTTTCTAGGTTCGAGGTTGAGTGGGACTCCCTTGCCTCGCTTGTACTGTTGCATCCATGCATTTTACTGCTTTACTGTATACCTGATATTGTTTCTGTTTCTGCCTATCCCGTAGGATCTCTGTTTCTCTCTGTGCAAGAGAGGAGCATGATAGACACTAGGTCTTAACCCATGCATGATAACATTAGGTTAGTTTGTTTCCCTTCGCAACCGTAGGTTAGAGTTCTGTCTCTTTCTTTCTCAAAACAAACAGAAAAACACATAAAGATTTCAAACACAATAAAAGACACTTCTTCCGTAAAAGAATGTGAACTCATCAAAGCGTCATTTTTGTCCGCCGGGACTGTTAATCAAGAAAACCTTTTTCAGAAGGAATAAAATCAATCAAAGACAGACTTGTGTCGTACGTGGCCCGAACTACGTTTGCTCTGATCTTTCATGCTGTATGAAAGTACGTAGGCATAGGATGCGATATCCTAGCGAGCAACTTTCCCCTCCTTTCCCGTAGGTAGGCGAACTACGTTGACTCTGATTTCTCGTTCCAGACGGGAATACGTAGGCATAAAGTGCGATACTTTGCCGAGTCATTTTTATTTTCATTTTATTTTCTTTTTAACCCTTGACCTATAGTTTAGATAGAATAATAATCCATACCCGAAAACAAGCGTGGATCCCGTCGAGTACGACGGACGTGAGGGGTGCTAATACCTTCCCCTTGCGTAACCGACTCCCGAACCCAGGTTTTGGTTGCGATGACCATACCTTTCCCGTGTTGTGCGAGGTTTACTCTGAGCGTTTCCTTTCCCTCCCGTGGGATAAATAACGCACGGTGGCGACTCTTCTGTTCAGCCGGCGCCGATTTTCGCAGTAGCGACAATAACCTTGATAGGTCCCTTTGAGAAGGGTATCTTGTCTGTTTGTTTGTGTTGTTACAGGTGTAGCATATTCCAGACAATGCGTCATGCGCATCCCCCAAGCAGGATGATTCCTCCTCCTCCAGCAGAGTTCAAACGCCTCTCCCTGCAGAGTCCGAATGCGAGACCGTGAGCATTGATATGTCTCCCTAGGCAGAGAAGATTCTCTCCCCCAATCAGACGCACCCTGAAGGAACGTCATCTCCTCAGCTGAGTCACACCGAAGTGTGCAGCAACTAATGGTTCAAGACTGAAGTCTCCAGCGGAATTGAGATTCCTCACAGAGTCGTACTCTCCCCCGAACCCGGATAATTCCTTCTTCCCCAACGGAATTGAGATTCCCCACAGAGTCGTACTCTCCAGCAAGCAGAATGATTTCTCCTTCCTCAGCCGAGTTCGCAGACCCCCAAGAGAGCCGAATCCTTGGAAGTTGCTCAGACCATGATTGGTTTTCCCCAGTAGAGTGTGGAATAGCTGATGCTGTGTTTCCTCGCCAGAGTCGTTATCTCCGGGGAAGTAGCTGTGAAGGCCGTGCAGTTTATCCCCGCGATTGACATCACTTTCCCTCAGCAGGTCCAGGTTCTCATAGAGCTTCGTTCCCCCGCAGCAGTCAACTGAAGTTGTTTCCCCTGCGTAGTCCGATTGAGATTGGCGTGACCTTGTTCTCCTCAGCAGGATGATTCCTCTATCTGAGTAGTTCCTTCTCCTTGACAGGAGGATTTCCCCTTCAGCATTTATTTTGCTGACGAGATCGCGTCATTGTGCATGACTGCATAGCATTTATCATAAACGCATAGCATTTCCACCGTGTGGAGCATTGCGCCATTGCCGAAGCATATGCATAATAAACATGATATAGGTTGTTACCGCTCTTGTTTTGCAGGTGTTCGGCCGCAGAATTGATTGCTCAAGATGATTCTTGAAGTCCCCAACGAAGTCTTCCTGCTCAAGATGATTCTTGAAGTCCTCAGCGAAGTCTCCTGCTCAAGATGATTCTTGACGTCCCCAGCGAGGTCGCTTGCTTAAGATGATTCTTAAGACCTCAGTGCAGTCGCCAGAGTCGGTTGCTCAAGTTGATACTTAGAGTCCCCGGCAGAGTGTTGGCTCAGGATGATTCCTGAAGTCTCCAGTAGGGTTATTAGTTCAAGATGATTCTTGAAGGCCCCGGCGGAGTTATTTGTCCAAGATGATTCTTGAAGTCCTCAGCAAAGTTGATTCATCCAGAATGATTTATGGATCCCCGAAGCGGAGTTACTTGATAGTTCTCCAGAATCCCCAGCGGAGATGCGTCATCCCCAGCAGGTTTCTGAACAGCGAAGTTGAAACTTCCCCTGAAGACTTCATGATTGAAGTCTGACCGTGTTAACGAAGCAGTTCTCTCAGCTGATGCGGAGTGCCTGATGGCAGAAGTTTGGGTATCCCCAATTGGTTCATGATTGACCAAGAATTCTATTCCCGACTTACTGATGAAGTCCGGCTGATGCCCGAAAATTCTTTGAATGCCCGATGGCATGATCAACATGATTGTTGACCTGATGAGTCCCGAGGAATCTTGATGCCTGATGGCATGATCGACCATGTATTACCGGTTACTGTGTGACCAATTCTCCAGCTAGTTGCCGTGCAGCTATTATTTCAGTTTTCGAAGATTTGTTCCCGCCAGAGTACCGTGTGCTTGTGCAGTTGGCAAATATCCGGGTTTATCGGTATTCAACCGTCTCGCAACTTGATTGGCCGAGAGCCGTTCGCTCCTCACCCAGTCAGGTTCAAGCCGTTTGAATAGGGGCAGCTGTTGCACCCCAAAATTTGACCAACATTTCTTTACCTAGCTTGTGTTCATTAGCATCATCATCTGCTTCTCATTGATATGTGTGCAGTAGATCAAGAGGTATGACTACCCATCAAGAGTTATATGAGACTTTAAAGCTAGCCAAGAAGGTTACTCAAGTGTTCAAAGGTTGATATCTTTGTCAGAAAAGATAAGAGATCCTCAGAGAGATTGGTTGAAACCAAGGTTGTGTGCCTCATAACTTGAGAGTTGTGGGAGCTCCTCAAATGATTCTGAGGCTATGAGGATGGACTTGAAGCTTTGAGAGAGCTTATGAGATGTCTTGAAAGCCATCATGAGGCCTAGAGAGGTCATTGTACAGGATTCAGAAGACTTAGCCATGAGTGGTATGATTAGGGTTTGACTGGGTCAACCCTAGGTCAACTGATGATTTGGAGAGGGTTGAGACCTAATCCAAGAGCCATGTGATCATGGATTGATGCATTGAGATGCTATAAGGGTGATTACAAGGTCAACTCATCATGATTGAGGAGTTTGAGAAGTTTTAAGCTAGGGTTTCTAAGGCTTGACAGTGTAAAATCCCCTAGTTTGATCCCTATATTCAAGGCAGTTTAGCTCAAGATGTGATTGTCATCTCATCTTACCCCCAACATGAATGTTGTAGATCTTGCTCTTACATTTAATTTGACTGCTATAAGTCCTTGATAGGATTTGTAGAACTCAAGTTATGACTTTGACAAGTTACAGGTCATCTGAGGTATGTGAATCTGGGGCCTTGAAAGTCACCCAACTTGCATCCAACGTTTGCCCAAGAAGGATGATTCCTATGAACTTTTAGTCAACATGAATGTTGTTCCCCATCTTCTTAGCTTTCTAGAGAGTACTATAAGTCCTTGATAGGATTTGTAGAACTCAAGTTATGGCTTTGACAAGTCAAGGGCATTTTGGTCATTTGGAGATTATAGGTCATTTCAAGCATAAGGCCATATCTCCTATTTCTAAGCTTCAAATGGAAAAATCTTCAACATCAAACTTGCTTAAAATGATGTTTTAAGGGTAGTAGGGAGGTCGTGAGATGTTGAAAAGGCTTGTAGCAAAAAGTGATAAAAATGACCTAAAATGGAGGCATAAGTTAAATAAGTTCAAGTTGGAAATTGAAATTTCCAAGTTACACATCCAAACCATGGCATATAATAGGTCATTTTGACTCCAAAGAACATTTTAGAAACAATGTTTCAGCCACTTTTTTGAATTGAGGCCTAGATCATGGGGTTGCTTTGGAAAATGCTTGCTTGCATAATAAGGCACAAATGCAAAACTCAAAGAAAGGCAATGCACAAGCTAGTAAAGGGTTTTAACACATCCCATATCTCATCTAAGGAGAATTTCAAGCCAAGGAAAGTTGCTGCAAGGGCTATGGCATGAGATGAGGCATGAGATGAATGAATTCAAAAACTCATGACATGAGAATTCCAATTTCTCATTGGATGATTCCAGATGGTTCTAGATGAGTCTAAACCATTCTATATAAGGTTTAGAACTTGCTCAGATGCAAGGTTGGTGAGAGATTTGAGAGAAGAGAGAGATAGCCATTTCACTTGCTTCCATTGCAAGTTGAAATCAAATTCCACATTCTGATCAATTTCCATTCCTTCTTTCAATCTAAACACATTCCCTTGATCACACTGAAGCTGTGCAGACCAAATTGAAGGTAAAACCATGGAGAATTGAAGAGATAGCACTTGGATTTTGAAGGTTGCAAGTCACCATCGGGTTTGGAGATTCAAGCTTTCTTGGTCCAATCTTTTGCAAACAGTAGCAAGATCATCATTCAAGGATTGATTCTGAAGAGTTTGAGAGCTTGAAGTGAAGGTTTGCCCCATCTGTTAATCAAGATTCAACATGTTAGTAACTTTTCTTCTACACCATAATTTAAGCATAATTAGGGAGAATTGTTAGGTTAGAACGGTTATAGACAATTAGGTGATGGATTCTGGGAAGTTTGAGATCAATTGGTGAAGTTTCAGTTGATGACACCATTTTTGTTTGGACCAAGAACATGAGGTATGGTGAGCTATAGCATGAGTTTGATATCAAGAATTAACCAGTGTGAGGTGGGGATCATTCTGAGGTAGTTAATTTCAAGAATTGTTGAAGTTGATGTCTGAGCTTATTTTTGATCTTGGATCGAGTTTGAAGATTTAGGATGATTCAATTAATTTCAAGGCCATGGTTAGATTCAGGGTGAAATTCTGGACAGATTAGGGTTTTGAATCTTAATTTTTCATGGAGAATTAAGGTGATACGAATTGGTGAAGATTGAGCTATGGAGCTCTGTTTCCATGGCTTCCTCATTGTGAACCCTAGCTGGAGGAAGAAGATGAAGACGCAGCCATTGGATGAGGCAAGACTCGTTGACTGGGTGAAGATCTCACGGCTGAGATTTAATTTCATTTGAAGAGGGAAATTCTAAAGACACCCAAAACGCGTCGTTTCATTTAACTGTGATATTGGGCTTGATTGATATCCACACCCCACTCTCATGGCCCATTGGAGTTTAAACTGTATTTCATTACTTAATGCACCATGTCTTTTTCTTTTTCTTTATGATTTTTGAAATGATTTTCTGATGGAAATTGGGCCTAGCGCGTATTGTTGTTTGCACCCCCATTTTGAGCCCACCTGGAAAATGAACTGTCTGGCATTGCTATTCACACCAAGCATTTCTCATTTTAATTTCTTTTTCTCCATTTTATGTTAATCTTTGAAAAATCATAATAAATAGAAAATTGATGATTTTTGCATGGGGATTTTTTCTCCCATTTCATGTTCATGTCTAGAAAATTATAAAATCAAAATATTTGCATTTCATTCATTTTTAATATTTTTTTGTGTATTTTCTCTTTTAATAGCATTTTAATTCATTTTATGTTGATGCATAGATTTGTAGAATTTTGTTTAGCTAGTTCCCTTCATATTTTTAGGCCATTCTTTTTAGGATAGTTATATTAGGACTTTATCTCCCCTATGGATTTATTCCATAATTTTGTTATTAATTTTAGGTTAGTTTTGATTAGATGATTTTAGGTTGTGTAGAATTAGGTCAATCCTTAACATAGGTCCACAATAACACTAGAATTTTGGGTTTCTAGGTCAAGATAGACAATGGGACATATAGGGTATTAAGGGTAGGTATGTAGGATCCCTTAGGAATTATATTAGATTTTAATATAATAGTATACTATTTTTAAATGATTTTTGTAGTTGATGATTGTTTGTGTTGCCCTTGTGGGCTTGTATTTTGTTTTGCTTTGCTTTGGGGGCTTGGTGAGCTTGGTTTTGCTTTAAGGAGCATGGAGGAGCATAGTAGAAGACTTGAGAGTTGAAGGAGGAGCTTGAGAGCTTGATCTTGTGTTTTTTTTTTTGTTTTAAGGTTAGGGATTAAGAAGAGCTTAGACCTAGTTAACTTCTTTCTTAAACATGGATGGTATCTTTCACCTCCATTCCTCCCTATGATTCAAAGTCCTTCCATGGTATTCACCTCTCTCCTTAGGAGGGATAATTGATGGTACCTAGGAAGTAGAACTTTTGAGGGAACCATTCTCCTTTGATGTTGAACCTTTATAGGTCACCTTTGGTGGTCAATAAGCAGTTTAACACCCCAGCTTATCCAGTTAAGTGATGTCCTCTGGTTTGAGTATCTTGAGAGATGTTGGGCTTGAAGATGAAGACTTCATTGAAGAGTGTGGAAGAGGATGATTCCTTGAGCATTGCAATTCCAGCTGAAGCTTGAAGAACAACAAGAGCAAGTTGATACTTGAAGACCCAATGAAGATCCAGTAAAAACTGAATGAAGAGCTGAGGCTTAAGGATTGAAGGATGAAGTTGATACTTCTAAGTGATTGAAGATTACTCTGAGAAGCTGAAGCTTGCAGGAAGAGAAGACCAAGTTGAGACTGGTAAAGCAAAGAGAGCTTGGGATCTTGAAGACTAAGTTGATACTTAGGGAGAGGATTCAATTGAGATTGAGTGTAGAGCTGAAGCTTGAAGAACAAAGGATAAGTTGATACTTACTTGGAAGCCTGAAGATCCTGAAGGAATCAAGTTGATACTTGTGGTTAAGAGTGAAGCCTGAAGGTGGAGCTAATTAAGGAGCTGAAGCTTGAAGAAGAAGGTAAGTTGTAACTTATATGTTGAAGGGTTGAAACCTGGAAAAGCAAATTGATATTTGTCAAGAGTGATTGAAGTCTGAAGACTGAGTTGCTGAAAGAAGAGCTGAAGCTTGGAGTTGAGAGAGGAGTTGATGTGTTCTCTTGTCTATTTCTTTTCTGTATTGATGTGCCTTGTTTGACTTGCTTGATGCATTAGAATAAGTCCATATCTAGACTAGGTAGAATATAGGAGCATGATTGCACTAGAGGTTGAGTTGCTCCCTCTGCTTGTACTGTTACTGTATGGCTTTGCTTGCGGCTATTCGGTAGAGCCTAACTCCCTTGCCCATGTGGTTTGTTTTCTTGATAGCATGATTTTATTTCTTCTGTATGATTGCAGTTTACTGTATTTTGCTTGATAGCATGTTTTATCCTTCAGTATGATTACTGTTATTCATTCTTGCTTGAGGTTGAGATGAGCTTGTGGAGGCTGATGCCCCGCACACATTTCCTCCCTCACTTGCATTGCATGCATTTTACTGTATTACTGTTTACTGTTTAAGCTGGTGCTTTTACCTGTTTGTGTATCATTGACATGATCCCTTAGGACTCTCATTTCCTTTGATAAGGAAGTGATGATAGAACTTTAGGTTGAAACCTATGCATGATAACTTCTAGGAGTTCCCTGTTTCAAACCTCAACCATAGGATGAATCCTTGGCATGACAACAGTAGGACTTGATAGTCTCCCTCCTAGTTGAGCCTGTTCTCTTCTCATCTCAAAACAGCTTAAGATACAGTAATCATGAATGATTTCTTTCGTACGTTACGAGCCTTAAGCTACCTGAGAAAGGATTGTTGGAGAGTTTCTTTTCAACAGTCTGGATGTTTAGTATGGTACCCTTCGGGTGACATGCGACGCATTCACTCTCAGGTCATAGTCTCTAGTGCGATTGAGATTGCAAACACAATAAAAAACACTTCTTCCGTAAAAGACAGAAAATAATGCGTAGTATCCCGAACTACGTAAGCTCTGATCTCTCATGTCCGTTGAGAGTACGTAGGCACAATACTGATGTATTGGCGAGCTACCTTCCCCATAACCCGTCGTAGGTCGAACTACGTTGACTCTGATTTCTCGTTCTCTGATGAGAATAAGTAGGCATAAAGCGTGATGCTTTGCCGAGTCATTTTTCTTTTCTGTTTAAGCCAGCCTTGATAGGTAGATAGATAAAACCAACCCGCCCAGTAAACACAACCAGCGTGGATCCCGTCGAGTACGACGGACGTGAGGGGTTCTAATACCTTCCCCTTGTGTAACCGACTCCCGAACCCAGACAATGGTTGCGACGACCTTGTCTTATTCCTTTTTCGTCAGGTTTCTCCGATCGTTTCCTTTCCCGTTCTGAGGGATAAATAATGAAAGGTGGCGACTCTTCTGTTCTGCCGGCACCTTATTTTCGCGAAAGCGACAACTCTATACAAACATTGTTATGTTTGTCCCCCTTTGAACCTTGATCATAATCAAGTGTTCTTCAACCCTAGTGAGGTGAACTACGATTGCTCTGATTCTATCCTAGTTAGGATACGTAGGCAGAGGACGCGATGTCTTTGCGAGCAAACTTAGAAACCATCTTTAGGTCTTAACCTACACCTTTTACCCAATCCCAAACCTTAACAAACATTTACCAAACTTAGCATGCAAACATACAAAAGGTTCCTGTAGAGTACTACAAATGCTTAGGATGTGAAATACCTACCCTATGCATAACCAACCCCCGATCCCCGAATCTTTTAGCGTTGTTGTTACATTGCGAAAAGGGTTCTTTCTTTCTTTAGACCTTTCCTTTGGATAAATTAAAGTCCGGTTGTGAATTCAAAGAATTAAAGATTCAAGTTAATCAATAGCTTGGTATCACGATTCTCACCGCAACAGAAATGGCGACTTCATTGGGGATGCTTTGCTTATTTTGAGGGTTTAGCCTATTTTGTTTAATTGCATGCGATATTTGTAAATATTTGCTTAACATATATATTTGTTAATATATTTGTTTGTGTGTTGGGTATTGGGTGCTTTGAGTGGTGAGACGGTCCTATACCCGGACTTGAGTGCACTTATGATAGGATGGTGGTATATTCAAGAAGGCTTATATGGAGTTGATTCCCGACCAAGCTAACTTGAGAAAGCACCGCTCAGTGTAGGCCCTCTTGAAAGTTTAGTATTGTTTATCGAGTATTCATGAAAACAATGCTACTTTCAACGAAGGAGCCCATGACACTGTGGACTTTTAGAATACATTCTACCCCACTTTGGCCTTATTAGGACGTAGTGCGATGGCTATAAGGAAGTATTTCTGAAATAGTTGATACACGATACTACACTCAGACGAGATTCTCTTGAGAATATTATCAATTACCAAGTGATTTGGGAAGTTGATAATATCTGAAAGATAGGTTGATGACTCTGGTAACTCTTTAGAACCTGTTTGGCAGGTACAAATTAATCCATAGTGCAAATCCTTGGGGATGGGTAGACCTTGGATCCACGCTCACCCTTTAAACCTAAGCTTGTGTTGTATGCATATGTGTGATCTTTGCATTTTCCTGTGTTTGTGCATTGTGCATCCATAACATCATATCATCATGGTTTCATGGAACTCAGACTTTTTTGTTTGTAAACATCAGAGGTCGTTATGAATAGTGAAAGAAAGAAAACTTTGAAGTACACTTACAAGCGTTTTAACCTAGATGACTTGAGAAGATTGAGCACTTTGGTGACAGATCCAGAGGGATTCCAAAGCAGTTATGGGAAGTTGTTGGTACTATTGAAGATAAAGATGGATAGTGGACTCCTCCACTTCTCTAGTTTTATGATCCACTCTTCCACTATTTCACCTTTCCCGACTATCAGCTAGTGCCCACACTAGAGGAATATTCTTAGTTGGTTGGATTGCCCATTCTTGAAGATTCTCCTTTTCCGATCATGGAGGAGGACCCTAAGGAACAAGATATTGTCAAGGCTACACGTTTAGGATTGGTTGATATTAAAAAGAACTTGATTACAAAAGGAGGAGTTTTTGGGTTAAAAGCAGAGTTCTTGGTCGAAAAAGCTCAGTATTATATGGATCATTTAAGCATGGATGCATTCGAGGCTATCCTTGCCTTGCTCATCTATGGCATCTTTCTGTTCCCTAGCTTCGAGAATTTTGTGGACCTCAATGCCATTAAAATATTCTTGAAGAAGAATCTTGTGCCTACCTTGCTAGCAGATGCATATCATTCTGTTCATCTGAGGAACTTTCATAATGGAGGGATGATTACTTGTTGCGCTCCTTTGTTATACAAGTGGTTCACTTCACACTTGCCCAAAGCTAACGCTTTTTGGGACCCGAAGAAGGGATGGTGGTCACAAAAGATCATGGCTCTCACTCACTCCGATATTGATTGTTATAGTCGTGACTATGATGGGACAATGATCATTGACAATTGTGGGGATTTTGGCAATGTACCTCTTCTCAGTGCTAATGGAGGAATCAGTTACAGTCCAGTCCTCGCCCGTCGGCAATTGGGATACCCTTTGAAGGACAAGCCCAATGGTGTTCAAGTGGAAAACAGTTTATTCAAAGAAGAAAAAGACAATCAAGAGCTAAAAGAAAAGATTCTAGAAGCTTGGAAGCATCTTCACAAAAAAGGGAAAAAAAATCTTGGAAGACTCAACTGTGTCTCTTTGGAACCTTACCTCCAATGGGTTCGAAAGAGAGCTATCACACTAACAATGCCTTATCCTAAACAAGAGCCTATGGCTTTGAAAGAAGAACTTCCCTTGGTCTTCATGTCTGAAGAAGAAAAGTTGAAAATCGCTTTAGTCAAAGCACGACAAACCAAAGAAGCTTGGAAGCACGAGTATCAAGTGGTCGTCGAAGAGAATGCAAAGCTCCAGAAATAACTCCAGTTGAAAGACGAAGAAGTACTCTCTTGTAAGAAGAGGAAAGCACGAGAAGAACCTTCTAATCCTCAGTCTACTCCGTGGAAGTTAATCGTGGACAAGCTCATTCTTGAGAAGGCTCAGATGGAAAAAGAAATCGAGAAGCTCAACATGAAGCTGCTAGGGGAACCTTGTTAGGATTCATTAGCTGTTGTTTATGTTTAAAACTCTTGTAAGAGGAAACAATATTTTGTAATCCCATTTTATTTGATCAATGAAATGATGACTTTTGATGTTCGTAAATGTCTGAGTTCCATGACACCATGCGCCATTTGCATTTGCATTTTTTCTAACCATTCAAGGAAATTCAAACTTTTCTTTTTGCAGACAGCAACATGGTGAGAAGAGACATGCTTCCTTTTCCAGATTTGAGGTTGGGCCGTCTTAGGATGTTGACAAGACTTGTCAGGAACCCCGCCGCTTTCATTGCCAAATATGGAGATCTCATACCACTGATAAGTGCTCAGGTCAACGAGCCTATGTTGCAGGCCTTGGTTGAATTCTATGATACAACCTACCACTGCTTCGTCTTTCCAGACTTTCAGCTACTCCCGATCATAGAGGAGTACACTGATTATTTGAATATTCCAGGGAATTTCACACTTCCTTATGGAAAACCGAAGAGAAGGGATTTGGCCAAAGCCCTACATCTCAAGCAAGAGGATTTACCACCAATGAGAGCAAAAGGAGGATGGTGCAGAATGGAAGCAGGACCTCTATTGGAGATGGCCGAATATCATTATGAAAACAGAAATTTAGGCATCTTTGAAGCAATTCTGGCATTCCTAATATATGGGATGTATCTCTTCCCAAGCCGTTATGACTTCATCAGTGAGGAGGCAATTCGTCTCTTCATCATCAAAAATCCAGTAAATGAGATACTGGCAGATACTTATGTGGTCATCCACCGCTTCATCTTATACGATCTCGGGCAATTTTCATGCTGCCTCGCACTACTTGACAGGTGGTTTACCTCTCATCTACCCAGGACTCACATTCTTTGGAGACTTCCCAGCAAGAGCGCATGGGTTTGTAAGCTCATCACCCTCAGGCACTACGACATCACCTGGTATGACATCAGCCTAGGTAATCTAGTCACGATTCCCAGTTATGGAGAATTCCCTAATGTGCCTCTCATTGGAACGAAGGGGGTCATCACCTACAATCCTGTCCTTACTCAGCGACAGTATGGGTATTCAACTGGGCCGGAGCCCGAGCCAGAACTGCTGAGACCTTGCTTCTGCGAAACTGGTCGTAACCCTGAACTGGAATCCCGGGCTCAATACGCTCAGAGAGATCCTCACCTCTTGGGTGTAACTCCAATGGAGAACGTAAGCTGTTTAACTACTAGAGGGTACTTGCTTTGGTCAAAAGAAATAGCTTTGACCATGTTCTATACTCATAATTATGAGATAACTATGGAACCTGAGGTCCCCACGACTAGGGAAGAGCTGAAATACGCTTTAATAAAAGCACAACGAGAGAATGAAGACCTGTGGGAGATCATCCGCCAAGACCAAGCCCATGTTGAAGACCAAGAAGGAGAAGGATCATCTTGTTAGAATGATCGTTATTTCGCCATTTCTTGTTTTCCCTAAAAAGGATTGTAATCCTATGTTGCATTTACTTTCACTTCTTGTAAGAAAGGTCTTGCTTTTTATCAAGAGCCATCTATTGTAATAGACCTCAAATTATCAATGAAAAATGCTTTTTAAGCATGTCGTTACATGTTGTTCCAACTTTTTTTGTTTGTGAACAAAAATTTGCTTTTCCTTGAATGGTTTATGCATTTGCATTTACATTTGCATTCGCATCTCATCCTGCATTGGTCTTGTATCCGGGTTCCGCAGCTCATCCTTTGTTCTTGTTCAGAAAGAAGGAGTCACGCTGAATACTCACAAATACAACACTCGATTCAGAGCTCAGAAGAAGATGGCAGATAATGAACAGAGGTTCGACCAAATGGACAACGACATTGAAGGAATCAAGGGTGACGTCAGCCAGATTATGGAAGTTCTCAATATAATCAAGGCAAAGATGGACACACAGCCTACGGTAATCTTCGAAGTCGCCACAGCAACGGCCAACGTCACAATAGCTCCAATTACCACTGCAGAATTTCCCTATGGCATGTCTCGGGATTTTGTGCCACCATTCTCCAACATACAATCTTCAAGTCTTAATCCACTATTTGATTCAACAATTAGGAATCCCATTTTCACTCAGGCAGGTGGACCAACTACAGTACGACCTATCTTCAACAATCAACAACCTATCCTTGACATACTCGACGGTTCTGAAGCCGAATATGAAAAGCACAAAAAACTGAGGGTAGAGATGGACATTATGGCTAAGAGGATGAGAGCCATCGAAGGAAGCAATGTTTTTGGGTCTGACACCAAAGACTTGTGTCTGGTGTCCGGTTTGGTATTTCCCCAAAAATTCAAGATGTCAGTGTTTGACAAATATGAGGGGACTACTTGTCCCAAGGTACACCTAATCATGTACTGCAGGAGGATGGCTCCGTATATTGAAAACGACAAGCTGTTGGTGCACTGTTTTCAGGACAGTCTCAAAGGAGCATCAGCTAAATGGTATCTCAGTCTGGATCAAGCAAAGATCCATGGGTTTCAAGACCTTTCAGATGCCTTCATTCAACAGTATAAATACAACATGGACCTAGCTCCAGACCGTCGTCAGCTCCTCAGCATGACACAGAAGAGCATTGAAACCTTTAAAGAATACGCGCAAAGATGGCGCGAAACTGCAGCTCAAGTGGAGCCACCCCTTACTGAAAAGGAATTGGCAGACTGGTTCGTAGATACGGTCAGGCCAGAATTCTATGAACGACTAATCAGCAGTGTCACAACCAACTTCTCTAACATCGTGGTAGTAGGGGTCAAGGTTGAAGCCGACTTAAAAAGTGGGAAAGTGGCTACTCCAAATACTAATTCAAGCACCAGTGCTACAAAGAAGCCGGTCAGCAATTTTCACAAGAAGAAAGAAAGGGATGTAAGTGCGATAACATACAGAAAGAGGGCACAAAGTTCCAGGAACCATCGCCAGCAATATCATCCACCTTCGTACATAACAGTCGTGACTCCAGTTTTTCAACAGTCATCGCAGCAGGGTCCTCAGGATGGGGCATCCAACAATCAACAACAATATCATTCCGGCAATCAACAACAATACCATTCTAACAATCAACAGTATCATCAGCCGCAGGGTCAACAGCCTCAAAACAGGGCTCCAAGGGCGAATTACCAGGAAAATAGGCCAAAAATATAGCCTATTCCCATGAGTTACGCTGATATGTTCCCAATGTTGATAGAAAGGGGCTTGGTCAAGACAAGAAAGTTGGGTGCTCCACCTAATCCACTTCCATTCTACTACAACACAAATGCTCGTTGTTTATTTCACGAGAACGCTTCGGGCCACGATCTTGAAGGATGCTTCGCGCTCCAGCACCTAGTCCGAGAGTTAATTGAAAAGAGAATTCTGACCATTGAAGACAATCACCCGAACGTAAAGAACAACCCTCTACCAAATCATGGTGGAGTAAATTCTATTACTGAAGAAGGTGAAGGGTCAGAAGACAAGAAATTTACTACTATTGATGAGATAAAGGTACCATTGGCGGACCTACACAAACGCCTTGCGCAAGCATGGGCGCTTAAGACATCTCATGAAGACTGCGAATAATGTATGTTGAACCCAGAAGGTTGTGACATTGTGAAAAAAGACATTTGAGCAATGATCGAACAAGGGATGATAGAGATTGCTCGCAGGAAGAAGGGGGAAGATGTGGCAGTCATTGAACATGTGTTTAACATACCTAAAGAGCCCAACAAAAGAGCTGTGTTTAGAAATAATAACAACAACAACTACGAAAATGTCCAGCCAGTATTCCGCGATGATGCACCCCTTAAATTTAGGAGAGGACAAGCCAGATTTGAACCAAGGGGAGGATCCAAACCTCACCCGAGGGCTGTGACACCAAAGCAAGACCATTCATGGTGTGAAGGGATCTTCAAAGAAAGGAAGCCAGCAAATGTAGCTAACATTGTTGGTGGGAGCAAGATGACCCGGAGCGGTCGCATTTACCAACCGCAGACAAACATTGTGGCTCCTCCGCCAACAATTTCTATTCCAAAAGCTGTTGTTCCTCAGAAACCTATTCCAGAGGCAGTCGTCACTAAAGAACCTTTGGTCAAAGGAAAAGAAAGCCTCAAAAATGATGAAGAAGAGTTTCTGAGAATTGATTACCGGGTAGTAGACCAACTGAATCAGACGATGTCTAAGATATCAGTCATCGAATTACTCTTAAGCTCTCCGGCGCACCGCCAGGCTTTGCTCAAAATCTTAACACAAGCCCATGTTACCAAAGATATTACAGTGGGGCAATTTGACTCCATTGTAACGAACATCAGGGCCTGCAACACCCTAAGCTTTGATGATAATTATCTGACCGCTGAGAAACGCAAGCACAATCATACTCTGCATGTGTCGATCAAATGCGAAGAAGATACATTGTCTAGGGTTCTTGTTGACACAGGATCCTGTAAGAACACAGATTGTTTCTTAGTAATATCTCTATGTTTTGATGATAACTCTGATGAAATTTTGTATTAAAGAATTATATACTCTAAAATTGGTTCATGAATATTTGCTGCAGATGATTAAAGTATATATACATCCAAGAGAAAATTAATATGAACATGGAACTATGGAAGGCTCTGAAGAGTCAGAATCATCTTATAGAAGAATCTGAGCGTTGTCTGCAGAAGGATCTGAAGTAGAAGCTACAGAAGAATCTGAAGCAGAAGCTGCAGAAGAATCTGAAGTAGAAGACTCTAATGAGATCTGAAGACTCTGAAGCATTGACGAACTTTGTATGAGAGTTAAGAAGCACAATTTTTCAGAAGACTCTGAGAGTACTGCACGTTGCATGTACTGAGGTTCTGATTCATAAAACTCTGCTCTGATAGAACTACACGCTAAAGCACACTTGCTGCATTACTCTGATTCAGCAAAATCTGATGGGTATCCAAGACTCTGATCATGCAGACTCTGATGTTAACTTTGCTGAAAAGAAATACTTGTTGAAGAAGAATTCAAAGTAATATCTTTTGATTTGGCTCAACGACTCTTTCCTCTTTCATGCTTGACACTAGAACACAGACCAAAAGCATTTCTCTGTGCATTCTATTTCCAGGAAAGGTCATGTGATGTAAAGACAAAAAGGTTCCGGCCTTTTCAGTACACAGCCTCCAACGTCAAGACTTTACGGACTACTGTGCATATAAAAGCAAGTCTTCCTCATCTTCTTTAAATGGGGTGATCAACAACCAACGAATCTGATATAGAAACTCTTACAAGCTCTCATAAAATATTCTTATTGCTGAGTTTATTCTTTTGTTCTTAACATTAAGTGAAAAATCATTGTTGTGATAAAAGCTTGTTAGAAGCATTCATACACTTGTATTAATCTTACATTTCATTGTAATAGTTCCTTAAGAAGATCCAGTTGGGATCAGTAGTTCTTGAGAAGACTTTGAACAGTTGTTCTTAGTGCTTACTATTGTAATCAGTTGATTAAATAGTGGATTAAGTCCTTGTTTGAGAAAGGCAAATCACTCTAGATAGGGTGGACTGGAGTAGTTGAGTTCAACGAACCAGGATAAAAATACTTGAGTTTTTACTTCTAAGTGTTATCTTCATACTTATTCAACCCCCCCCCCTTCTAAGTATTTTCTCACCTTCAGATTCGCGCTCAATGTGATGCCGAAAAAGACACTAGCCAAGCTGGCTTACCAAGGTGCTAACATGAGGCCAACTTCTCTCATAGTCAAGGCATTCGATGGGTCTAGAAGAGTTGTGATAGGGGAGGTTGATCTTCCTATTATGATAGGACCATAAATCTTTGAAGTCACTTTTCAGGTGATGGATATCAACTCGGTCTACAGTTGTTTACTGGGAAGGCCATGGATCCACGCAGCTGGGGCTGTTACTTCTACTCTCCATCAGAAGATGAAGTTTGTTGTGGATGACCAGTTGGTCATTGTTCATGGAGAAGAAGATTTAATGGTGAGCAATTTATCCTTGTTTCGGTATATTGAAGCTGACGAATATTCCCTTGAGACAGCCTTTCAAGCGCTAGAAATAGCCCACGCTGTTCTAGTCGACGAATCTGACATAACTCGTAGGCCATCCTTCACCTATGTTCAGAGCATCAAGGCGGCGCTAAAAGCTGGAATCCCATTGGGATGGGGAGAGATCATTGAAGTCAACGCTCGGGCCAAGAACGATCGACAAGGGTTGGGTTACAAACCAACTCTAGGTGACGAGCCAGAGGAAAGCACGATGAGGAAGAAGTCTTTGAAGGAAATATTTACCAGGGGCGAAATATAAATCAACTCCATCATTGTTGAGGATGAGGATTGCAATCTAGATCATCTGATAACTCGAGGAGGAGCAGCTTTGCACAACTGAGAGGTTGTGGAAGTTCCTATATTTTTACCTTTAGAGTAATTCATTTTGCTTGTTAGCTTTGTGTTTTTCTTTAAAAATTCCTGGTCTTGCCCAAGGCCTACGAATTATTTTGTATTGGGCCACTTTGCAATTTGAAAATCTATTAATGAAAAAGTGTTTTTGTTAAAACTCTTGTCTATGTTTTGCGCATCATTTTCATTCTTTTTGTTAAAAGGAAAAATGTCAATCTTTTTGAAAAAATAAAAACAACACTTTATCTGCATGTCTGTGTGTGTGTGTGTCTAATTGTTCCCAAAAATAAAACATGCAGAATACCTCCATCCACCACAGAATCCTTTGATCCTTCGGTTCCTTCTACTAGTGGTTCATCTGTCTTTCAAGCTGAATAAGGGGATGATGAAGAGTTAGAAGTCCCAGAAGAGTTGAAAAGGATGACTGAGTATGAAGATGTTTATCTCCAGCCGTACAACGAGCAGACTGATGTTATTAACTTGGGATCAGAAGAGGAAAAAAGAGAAGTCAAGATTGGGGCATCATTGGGGCCCGAGATCAAAAACAGGATGATAGCACTCCTCAGAGATTATGTCGACATATTCGCTTGGTCTTACCAAGACATGTGTTGCACCCTAAAATTTGCTCAACCTATTTCACCTGATTTATGTTTTAATTGCATTATCATTTGCATATTGAATCATGTACATAATCCAATCATTTGCATAGCATAGCATAGCAAGGCATCCAACAAGGGATCAAGTGCCACTCTTATCTAAAGAAGCACATCAAGGGTTTTTATTCAAGATTAAGACTATCCAAGTCATCAAGAAATGTTTGAAGCTTTGAGAAGTGTGAAGGTCAACCAGTGGACTTTTCTCCTAATCTGGGATGTATTGAGGGTCATCAATGAGCTATGAATTAAGGGTATGGAATGTGTACAAAGCTTATGAAATGCCTAGAGGGTCATATTGAAGATGATACAAGTCATTGACTCAAGTACAAGAGCCACAGTTGAAGTGCAGTCAACTGGGGTTTTATCTGGGTCAAACCTAGGTCAACCCTAGGTCAAATGAGTGATTGAAGAGCATCAAGGCTTAATTGGAGGTTGTGGGATTCATGAATTGATATGTTGATACATGTGTGGTGTTGTGCCAAGGATAAATCAAAGAGAATCAAGAGTAAGAGGGGTTGCCAAATTAGGGTTTCAGTGTAAAATCCCCTAATTTAGGCCTATCTTCCAAGCTAGATAAGTCAAAATGCAAGTTTCAAATGGATTCTTGGTAAACATGGAACTTGTAGAGATTCTCAATAGCTTTAATTTGAGTACTATAAGTCTTCAAGAAGATTTGTAGAACTCAAGTTATGGTTCTTGCAAGTTAGGGGTCATCAGAGGACACTGAAATTTATCTGTGAAAGTCACTTGACTTCCAAGCAACTTTTGCCCATCAAGGAGTTTTCAAGTGTATTCTTGGCCAACATAATAGTTGTAGATCATGATCTTAGATTTCCATAGAGTACTAGAAGTCCTCAAGAGTATTTGTAGAACTCAAGTTATGATCTTGGCAATCCAAGGGTATTTTGGGAAAGTTGAATTATAGGTCATTTTTCAACATAGGCCAAAATCTCCATCTTCCACTCCTCAAATGAAAAAATATTCAACATGAAATGTGTTTAGAATGGTGTTTTTGGTCTAGGTAAGAGGTCATGGGTGATTGTAAAGGATTGTATCACAAATTGACTTAAAATGGCCTAAAAAAGGAAGGATTTTCAAATGAATCAAAGAGGGAAATTTCATCTTTTGAGTTATAGGTCACAAACATGTCATGTTGATACTCATTTTGACTGGAAATTGGATTCTAAAGACAATGGCATTTCCACATTTTTTAATTGAGCCTTAATTTCATGACTTGCTTTGTAAAATGGTTACTTCCAAAACAAGTCACACATCCAAAACCAATGCCAATGCAATTCAGGCTGTGCTATTGATCCAAACACATTCCAAAATCAATTTGCAACTGATTGGAACCTTATGGAACAAGGAATGAGCACAAATTCGTGACTGTAGCATTGCACTTGCAAGGGAGAAAACAGAATTTTGGATTGATGGATTTGGGCCTGGATCAAGCTTCAAAAGCCCGTGGAAAGGTTCTATATATTGACTAGAGTGAGTTCAAGCTCGGTTGGGTGATCATTTCGTGAAGAAAGTGGAGATTGAAGTTGAGTTTCAAGAGCTCCAACTCAGAATCGGTTTTGGATTTGCAAGTAAGATCAAGCCAAATTGAAGGTTGAAGAAGCTTTATCTTGCATTCTTGATCGTGTCTGGAAGGTTTTGGAGGTGTGGATCAAGCATTTCACCCTTCTGTTCATCCAATTTCTTCAGGTATGTAAATCTCAAATTCTACATTGATCTAGGGAGAATTGAGTAGAATTGTGCATGTTGTTAGGATCTAGATGGAACCTAGGTCGTTTCTGGATTGAAATTGAAGCAAATAGAGACAGTTAGGTTTGATGAACATTTTCTGTTGAGGATCAGTTAGGCACGATCTTGAGGTTTCATCATGAATTGGATAGTTCTTATTGATCAGTGAAGCATGAGGAACATTTCTGTGGTGGTAATTTTGCAATTGATGATGATTGAAACCTTGACACATTTTGAAGATTGATTCAGTTTTAAGAATCCATGGGGATTCATGAGATTTGGTCTGGAGATTTGGAATCTACATGAAATTATGGTCAAAATTGATATAGGACTTGTCACTTTTGGTTGCCTGTGTTTCTTGCTCACTGGAGAAGACGGTGGTTTCCGCCGTGGACCACCGCCTGCAAATATCTCAGGTCATCTGAGTTGAAGGAAGATGATCTGGTAGACGTTGGATCAGGTTGACCCTTTGACTGGAGAGTGGATCCAATGGCCACGTTTTAAACTCAGAATTTGCCTCTCATTCCCAAAATGCGTCATTTCAATAATTGAAGTGGCATCCCAGTCAGATCCCAGTCAGCTGCCTGCGTGGACACGCCCCAGCTCTCAGATGCGCTTACCAGTCCATGGATCCAAAGGCTCTCTTTTATTTTCATCTTTTTATTTTCTTTTTTCCTTTTAAATTCATTTTAGTTGTATTTTTATTCCATTTAATTTCTAAAAATCATAATAAATCCAATCTTGATCAGAAAAATATTTTAAAAATACCTCCATCATCCTTAATTTATTTGTGATTTTATGAAATTAATAAATCTCATTTTCACCCATTTCAATTTAATTTGATTTTCTTCATTTTATTAATTTCTTTAATTTTGTACATTTGATACATGATTTTGTGGATTTTCTTGTGATCAATTGGTGAATGTTTTTGAGTTGATTCTTGTTGGACTAATTAGATTAGAGGTACATGCTCCCTTAGAGATTTTTCTCATATTTGTATGATGAAATTTAGGCTAGTTTTGAATGATGAACTTTAGGGTGTTAGGATTAGGGTTTTACAATACTTAGGTGTAGTTTAGGGCATAGTTTTGGGGTTTAATAGTTGATTTAGGCCTTGGGGTTTATGTGGGGTATAGGGTACATAGTTAGGTTCCCTTAGAAATTAATCTAGTATTTTAGGATGAGTATTACTATTTTCTTTGATTTTTGCAAGTTGGTTGTTGATTGTGTGTTGCCATCTTGGGCATTTGGATTGTTGATTGGGTTTGGGCATTTCAATTGGGTGTTGGGATTGGGCTTGGGTTGTTGGAGCTAATGAAGGCATTGGAAATGATGGGAGACAAAGGATGGAGCTTGAAGCATGAAGATTCTCATCCTTGAAGGTTGCTTTTGAAGACTTAGGAGATAGGAGATATAGGGAGAGCTTTAGATTAGACTGATTTCTTCTGTCAAACATAGAAAGCTTCTTGTGCCTCTATTCCATCCTATGACACAAGGTCCCCCAAATAAGTTCCATCTTTCCTTATGAGGGATGTAGAGCATGCTTTGGTTGGGTAGAACCTTGAGGATAGCATTCACTTGCTGTGTTAAGATCTTAGTGATTTCCCTAGGTTATCATTAAGCCTCTTAACATTCCAACTTCATCTCTTAGTTGATTCTCTCCTGTGAGTGCTTGCCTTGAATATAGGAACCTATTGAAGATAAGAAGTGTATTGAGGAGTGGTGAAGATGAAGCTTGTGCTTGTCAAAGCTGGGTATCTGTTGAAAATTAGGGTTTTGCTGCTGTTTGAAGTTGTTTATTTGTTGGGGTTCAGTGCTTGCCAGAGCTTGGAGATTTATTAAAGATAGGAGCTTACCTAAAGCTTGGGGACCATTTAAGAGTGGAGATAGGGTCTTGCTTGAAGCTGTTACTGTCAACCTTGTTGCTGTTGATCAACTGTAGCTGTCAGAGCTGGTGCTGTTTGAACTGCTTATTGTAGTTGGTGGTGTTGCTGTCGGAGCTGGTGTTGGGTTTTTATTTCTTTTTCTGTATTGTTTGTTGGCTTGTGCAGCTTTCCCCTTAGGTTTGAAGTGAAGCTGTTCCATTTTCCCTATTATTTTCCCAGGTTCGAGGTTGAGTGGGACTCCCTTGCCTCGCTTGTATTGCTGCATCTCATGCATTTTACTGCTTACTATATATCTGTTTCTTTTCCGTTTATCCCCTAGGATCTCTGATTTCCTCTGTGCAGGAGGGAATTATGACAGACATTAGGTTTTAACCCATGCATGATAAGATTAGGGTATTTTTGATTACCATTTCAAACCTTAGGTTTTAGAATTTCTTTCTCTTCTCAAAACAATTCAAAACACAGTAATAAGGATGATCGACGTCGTACGCTACGAGCCTTAAGCCATTTGAGAAAGGATTGCTGGAGGGTCACTCTTCAGTACTCTGACTGCTTAGTGTGTTACCCCTAGGGTGACATACGACGTAGTCACTCTCAAATCATAGTTTCTAGTGCGTCAGAGATTGCGAACATCATAAAAAACAGTTCTTGCGTAAAAGACTGAAAACAAACATCCAAATATCATTTTTGTCCGCTTGGACTTTTAATCAGAAGAAAACCTTTTCAGAAAGATAAAAAATAGTCAGACAAATATGTGTCTTCCGTAGCCCAAACTACGTTTGCTCTGATCTTTCATGTTGTATGAAAGTACGTAGGCATAGGATGTCGTATCCTAGCGAGCAACCTTCACTCCTTTCCTATAGGTAGGCGAACTACGTTGACTCTGATTTCTCGTTCCAGACGGGAATACGTAGGCATAAAGTGCGATACTTTGCCGAGTCATTTTCTTTTCTTTTAACCCCAGACCTGTAGCGTAGATAGAATAAAAATTCGTACTAGAAAACAAGCATGGATCCCGTCGAGTACGACGGACGTGAGGGGTGCTAATACCTTCCCCTTGCGTAACCGACTCCCGAATCCAGGATTTGGTTGCGATGACCATTCCTTTCCCGTCTTTGCGTTAGGTTTACTTTGAGCGTTTCCTTTCCCTCCTTTGGGCTAAATAATGCACGGTGGCGACTCTTCTGTCATAGCCGGCGCCGATTTTCGCAGTAGCGACAGCTGGCGACTCTGCTGGGGACAGGAATATCCCCTATGCGAGTCAATCCTAGCGCTTGTTTTCCCGTCGTGGGTGTTGTATAGATTTACTTTTTTGTCGTTACTTTCCGCATTTTATTATCAGCTTTATATTGCTACTGCTGTTGTGGGAGGGGGGTGACTTGCTGAGAGATAAGCCGGACCTGGGCTTGAGGTTACACATAGACTTAGAAGTAGAGAGTAATGGTTAGCCTGCTTTCTTAGCTCGCACCAGCTAGCCGCGAAATTTACGCTCGGACGAGATTCTCTTTGATGCTTCTTGCCTGGCCCTTAGGGCTCGACAAGTTGTCTGACTCGAGGATTGTCGACTCTGGGGACCTATCAATTGGGATTCAACTAAGTGAGGCCGCTTCAAGGGATGATATGCCACACCTTCTGGGTATCGTATCATCGCTCTTGAAAGTCTGTGACGTTGAACCCGCATAGGATGCCGTACCTCGTCTGCGAGTTAAGTACATGCCTGTGAGGGGTAGGTGGGGCTGTTTGCAGGAAACCTTTGACCTCAGAATACCTGGTTTATCTCTGTCAGTGAGATGTGGTTACAGGGTTCATTTGAGTGGTTTGTTTGAGATGAAGATTTGATGGTTCTCAGGCTTCAGTACAAAGCAGCACAGTTCATCAGCATTGCACTTCGTCCCTTGTTTGCATATGCATGTGCATTTTCATGACTGCATTTCATTAACATGTATTTATGTTGCAGGTAATCATTCCCCTCTGATTCTAGTATATCTTCTAGCCAGACATGGAGTCCCTGAAGAGGATAGTTGCTTACCGGTTGCATTCGCCAGATATCAGTTCCTTGTTGGGTTTAGTTGCTCTAGCCGATGAGAGGGCGAGGGCTGAGTTCAGAGTATCCTATGGGAGATTGCTTAGTTTGTTATGCAGACCTTCTGCATTTGTGACGATTGGGGTGTATACTTTGATGCAGTTTTATGAGCCGTAGCTGAGGTGTTTCTTATTTCCCGACTATATTTTGGCACCCACGTTGGAGGAGTATTCTGCTATGTTGGGAATTCCCGTGTTAGACCAGATGCCCTTTATACATGTTGATGCTGAGCCTGAGTTGGCTACGCTTGCTGAGATTGTCAGTTTAGACTCTTCTGAGTTCCCTGGAGGGTTGGTCAAGCTGAACGGAGCTTATGGTTTTCACTTGTCTGTCCTGGTTGAGAAGGCTACACGGTGCGCGAAGAGTGGATGTTGGGTTGCCTTCAGTGCCATTCTAGCTGTCTGTATCTACGGGATTGTCTTATTTTCTAATGTGCCAGATTTTGTCGATTCAGATGCCTTCTTGATTCTTGCCTCGAAGAATCCAGTTCCTACCCTCTTGGGCGATGTTTATCATTCCATTCACTACAAGAATGAGAAACGTCGTGGCAAGAATGTTTCCTGCTGTCTTCCTCTTTTGTACAGGTGGTTCCAGGGGCACCTTCCGAAGACAGGACCTTTTGTTGATACCATTGATACTTTGGATTGGTCTTCCCGGTTGATGGGGCTGTCTGCTGAGAATATCATTTGGTTTGATTGGAGCATGCTTGGCACATATATTATATATAGTTGCAGTGGCTTTCCGAATGTCCCTTTGATTGGACGGAAAGGTTGTATCAACTATAACCCTTCACTACTGGTAAGACAGTTCGGCTGTGCTTTGAGAGATGCTCCTATTGAGAAGGAGATACAGGAATCTCTGTATCTCACGGGCTTATTAGACACGGCTGTTCTGATCAGATTGAGACATGCATGGGCTAACATCCATAGGAGAGGGAAAGCTTTGCTCGGTAAGAGCAACAGCAAGGCTTATGACCCTTATTTGGCTTGGATCTGCGAGAGAGCTAGTACTTCCTTGATGCCTTATCCCGCTGCGGAACCCCTGTATCTTCCGTTGATTGAGGTACCTACTTCGGAAGAGAGTGAGAAGTACAACAGATTGTTGGCTGAAAACGAAGATTTGAAGAAAGCCAATGATGATTTAGAGAAGGAGATCTTCCATTTAGGTCGTGAGAAGAATGAAGCCACCTTCACTGTGAAGGAACAGACTGAATTGATTAACAGGTTGGGTTCAGAGCTGACGGAAGAGACCAACAAGAAAGAAAAAGTGGGGGTAGCCTTGAACGGTGTCAGCAAGGTGCTTACTTCTAAGAAGGAGCTTCTAAGCAAAGCTTATTCCCGTCTCAGCAAGTGGGAAGCTTTGTGGAATACCACGCTCGCCAAGCAGAAGGAGCGTGAAAACGAACTGAAGCTGCAGATTGCCACGCTAGAGGCACATATTAGAGCCCAAGACGCAAAGATTACTGAAGAGACATCACTTAGGAGCGTTGTTAAGCTTAGAGTGAGTGACCTTGACGAGAAGCCGAGAGGCTATGAAGGGAAGGTCGGTTCCAAGAGATACAGACTTGACGAGAGTTCTGGCGAAGGAACTTGCCAAGATGACGCCACAAAGCTGAAATCCACTACCGAGCGGCATGCCTTACTGATACAAGAGCTGATCTCCAGATTAGGGAATTCGGAGACGTTGAGGATATTGGAAGATGTCAGGGCGCGCCATTTGGCCTGATTTATCTTAACCTTGCTTTTTGTTATCTGAACTTGTATTTTGACCATCGCCAGGCTTGTTGGCCGAGGTCTCTTCAGTTGTATTCAGTTGTACTCTTGTACTCAGCCTCTTGGCATGTGCTTATATATGAGGGTTTTTCTGATTCCTTGATTGCTTGATGGGTACTCCATTGTCGTGATGGCCTTCTCTTCGAAACTAGAATCGGGGGGGATATAACTTGTAGCACATTTACATAATTGCATTTGCATTCACGTTGCATGACCAGGTATTCTTGAATCTGTATCTTATTTCCTGCATCTCACAGGTCTTTTCAGGATTGACGAACAAAGAGTTCACCGCTACTCAACCCGAAACAACTGCAAGAGAATCATGGATCAAGTCTAAGTGGAGATGCAGGAAATCCGCGAGAAGTTAAATCTGTTCATGCAAGCAATGGAGAACATTGCTAAGGGCCAGGAGAGCCTCCAGACTTTGGTACAACCGCTGCTGACGCGGGCTAATGGGAATGGCAACAATGACCACAACTCTGCGCACGTTGAGACGATTCCAGAGGATGGGCCCCCTACGCCTGTAGTTCCCCCTGTAGTAACCCCACCTGTTGTGGTCGTAAACGAGGGCACTGGCGCTGGCAATGATAACGCAGGGAATGGCAATGAGACTGTTGTTAACAATGTTGGATTTGGGGATGCCAACCAAGGCGGCGGTAACAACAATGGCGGTAATGGTTTTGGCAATAATGGTTTCGGCTACAATGATCAGGGATTTGATTACGTCAATCAGGACGGGAAATTCGGCTTCAACAACACTCAGGGTTTCGGGTATGACAGTTTTGGTAACACTAATCAGGGGTATGGTGGATTTGGTAATATGAATGGTGCTGGGGTGATTCCTGTCAACACTGGGTTTGGACCTGTTAGGGTCAACCAGGGTTTCGGCAACGGGGGACGAGGTCCCATGATCAATCAGCAAGGGTTTGGTCGTAACACTGGTTACGACGGGTATGGAAATGGAAATGTGAATTGGGGCGAAACTGCCAGGAGGACGCCTTTTCTGGAAGAGGTATGGGATTTGAAGGACCTGTCGATCCTGTGCAGAGGATCAAGATGCTTGAAGAACAGATGAAGGGGGTAGTGAATCAGAACTCCACCGGTTTGGATATGACTACAATGGGCCTGGTACCAGGGCTGAGGGTGCTGTTGAAATTCAAGGCTCCCACGTTTGACAAGTACCAGGGGGACACTTGCCCTAAGGTCCATGTCCGCTCTTACTACAGAAGGATGTCCGCGTATTCAGACGATGAAAGGATGCTCATGCATTTCTTTCAGGACAGCTTATCAGGACCTTCACTTGAATGGTATATGGGGCTGGAGCCCATGCAGATCAAAACCTGGAAGCAATTGGCTGATGCTTTCGTGACCCATTACAAATACAACAGCGATCTGGCGCCAAACCGGGTCCAATTGCAGGGTTTGTCACAAAAGAATGGTGAAAGCTTTAAAGAGTATGCGCAAAGGTGGCGCGATATGGCAGCGAGGGTGCATCCTCCTTTAATTGAAAGGGAGATGAATGATATGTTCATTGGGACATTTACGGGGGTGTTCTATGAAAAATTGTTTAGCGTGTCATTGAGCAGTTTCTCAGATTTGATTCTGATGGGGGAGATGATTGAAAATGGGATTAAAGTTGGAAGATTCCAAGCAGGTGAGTCTACTTCAACAGGAGGTGCCAGAAAGGCATTTGGTGGTAGACGACAAGGTGATACTAGTGCCGTGTTTGGGGGCAGAGGCAGGGCCAGAGGAAGAAATCAGTATGTTCAGCCGCAACAGATAGCTAGTGTCACTATCCCGCTTCCTCAACAAAGACAGCTACAACAACAACAACCGCATCAACAGCAAGGACAGAATCCTGGCCAGAGAAGGGTACAGAACGCGAGAGCGAAAAGAGTGTTAGACGCACCTCCTTCCACGTATACAGAACTCCTCCAGACCCTTCTAGGGTTGAACTTGGTTGAAAAAAGGACTTTGGCACCACCTACAGGGGTAGTACTTCCTTACGGATATGACGCCAACAAGCATTGCAAATTTCATTCCGGGGCACCCGGGCATGATATAGAATCTTGTCAGGCATTTAAACATAAAGTTCAAGATTTATTGGATAGCAAAGCTATTAACTTTGGACAGGCGGGTCCAAATATCGTACAACATCCTATGCCCAATCATGGGGCAAACGCCATCCTGACAGAGGAGAATCTGAATCTAGTGATGGATGTCAATAAGCTGAAGACACTGTTGGGTGAGATCAAAAGCAGGTTGTTAAAAGGGGGTGTATTCTCGGGGTGTTGTCGCTCGCGCGAAGATAAGGTGCCGGCATGACAGAAGAGTCGCCACCTTTCGTTATTTATCCCTCAGAGCGGGAAAGGAAACGATCGGAAAAACCTGACGAATAAGGGTAAGACAAGGTCGTCGCAACCATTGTCTGGGTTCGGGAGTCGGTTACGCAAGGGGAAGGTATTAGCACCCCTCACGTCCGTCGTACTCGACGGGATCCTCGCTTGTTTGTTTACTTGGACGGGTTGGTTATAATCTATCTACCTATCAAGGCTGGCTGAAAAAGAAAAGAAAAATGACTCGGCAAAGCGTCGCGCTTTATGCCTACGTATTCCCATCAGAGAATGAGAAATCAGAGTCAACGTAGTTCGGCTAACTACGGGTTATGGGGGAAAGGTTGCTCGCTAGGATATCGCATCCTATGCCTACGTACTTTCATCTGGTATGAAAGATCAGAGCAAACGTAGTTCGGGAAACTACGGGATATCTCCTGAAAGAAGTGCTTTTTATTATGTTTGCGATCTCAACCGCACTAGAGACTATGACCTGAGAGTGAATGCGTCGCATGTCACCCAAAGGGCACCATACTAAACATCCATCCTCAGATAGCTTAAGGCTCGTAGCGTACGAAAGAAGTCATTCATGATTACTGTATCTTAAACTGCTTCGAGATGAGAAGAGAACAGGCCCAACTAGGAGGGAGACTATCAAGTCCTACTGTTATCATGCCATGGATTCGTCCTATGGTTGAGGTTTAAACAGGGAACTCCTAGATGTTGTCATGCATAGGTTTCAACCTAAAGTCTATCATCAAATCCTCATCCGAGGAAATGAGAGTCCTAAGGGATCATGTCAATGATACACCAAAACAGACAAAAGCATCAACTTTAACAGTAAAATGCATGCAATGCAAGTGAGGGAGGAAATGTGTGTGGGGCTTCAGCCTCCACAAGCTCGTCTCGACCTCAAGCCAGTCATGAAATAACAGTAATCATACTGAAAATAAACAACATACTATCAAGCAATGAACAAACAGAAGAAAGGAAGTGCCATCAGGCAAACAAAACACATGCTTGAGAAAGAAAGAATCTACTCTCCAATCCTAAAACAAAATCTGATCAAATCTAAGCACTAAAGCAAGACCCTAAACAAGAGAATTCAATCCCAGTCTTCAAGCTTCAGAACAAGCTTACCAAAGAAAGGGAGCTAAGCAAGCAGACTCATAGTGTCTTCCTCAGGAGAACACTAGGAGGTGTATACTCAGGAGTCATACCCTATGTGGCTCAACCACTGTGATCAGTTTATATTCCTCCTCAGGAGAAATTAAACTCACAAGCAGGCTCCAACATCACTGGATATTTAAGAAATCCTATCTGAACTAGTGGAACTAAATGAATAGACTCATAGGACCTTCCTCAGGAAAGTACTAGGAGGCTTCCACTTAGGAGTTGTATCCCATGTGGCTCAACAACAGGTGATCAGTTTACATTCCTCCTCAGGAGAAATTAAACTCACAAGTTGGCTCCAACATCATTGGATACTTGAGAAATCCTAGACAAACTAATGGAACTAAGTGAATAGACCCATAGGACCTTCCTCAGGAAAGTACTAGGAGGCTTCCACTTAGGAGTTGTATCCCATGTGGCTCAACAACATGTGATCAGTTTACATTCCTCCTCAGGAGAAATTAAACTCACAAGTTGGCTCCAACATCATTGGATACTTGAGAAATCCTAGACAAACTAATGGAACTAAGTGAATAGACCCATAGGACCTTCCTCAGGAAAGTACTAGGAGGCTTCCACTTAGGAGTTGTATCCCATGTGGCTCAACAACATGTGATCAGTTTACATTCCTCCTCAGGAGAAATTAAACTCACAAGTTGGCTCCAACATCATTGGATACTTGAGAAAGAGGTGAGAATAAAGAATGAAAGTTATTCATAGTGCCTTCCTCAGGAAAGTACCATGAACTTCCTTCAAACTTCAGGATCTCAAACCTCACAGACAGGGAACAAGCCAAGCTCTGGGTCTCTGAGTCTTGATCTACAATCTTCACTTCATCATGCTCTCCAACAAGGTCTTCAAGACAACACAAGCCCCTCAACAAATTCCCCACAATGAACCCCAAAGATGAACAGATAACCACAGGGGAGACAAAATCAATAGGTAACTTCAGAAAATACCTAAAAATACTAAACTAATGGGGAAAAATCTAACAATTATTCACAAGGGTCCTCAACACCTACTCATAACATCTACATAGGCCTCTACCTAAAAATCAAGACAAAACTCAATCAAAGAAAGGAATTCATCACCTAAACACAATTTAAACCCTAATTAGGATACCCTGCATCTACCCTAATTAAACTAATCAAAAATTAATTCTAAAATTCTAGAAAAAATCCTATGGGGAACTATGATTCATCATCTAATTGCACAAAAAAGAATGGATAAAAAAACCTAAGGGAAGGTTCTAAAACAATTCTTGCAAAATCATGATACAAAACTAAACATTATAAAAGCTACTTTAAAAGAAAAATCTATTAAAATACTAAACTTAAAAATAAAATCCCATTTTTATTTTTAATATTTTCTACACAAAATTATCTACTCATAGAAAAAAGAAGAAGTCAAAAATCATTTTTTATCAATTATTTATGAATTAATCAAAACAGAAAAAAAATAAAATAAAAGAAGAAAATAAAAGAATTTAAATCAATTAAAGGGAGGGGGGTTGGAATAGCAATAGGCGCCAGTTGGTTTTGGTTGGGCCAGATGAAAAGGGGGGTGGGGATAGGAAATAAGCCCAGAACGCTGGCTTAAATGAAACGCTGCGTTTCATTCTTTTAGACTTTCCCTCCATCTCTCAGATTCAATCACAGCCACTGGATTAACATAACAAGTCAATATCTCAAACAAAATGAATGGTGAGGATTATCTCTTCAACCTTCCACCATCTAGGGTTTCATGGATCAGCCTCGCGCATGGATTTTCCATCTTCTCTATCTCTCTCATCTCGCCACGGTTTAACACGATTCCAAAACAAAAAATGCTCTACTACTCAAGAGCAACACAACCATATGCTCACCTTCCCCTAATTCTCCCTAGATCATCCTAACAGAAGACTTCAAGATCATGGTTCCACCATGATCACCTGAGATCAACCATGGTGAAGCTTCAACCTAAGGATCTGAACCTGCTCTACATGCTATCCTAGTCAATCTGACCTAACTCATGCTAACTAAAACGCCCTAAACAACTAGTTCTTGAAGATTAAAGAATCACTCACCTGCCATGAAACCTCATGCAGAGCTCTCAAACTCTCAGAAATTGATCTTCTATCCTAGCATATTAATTCTACACCTAAAGAATGAACTAAAACTACATAAATTAAGAGGTATAGGGAGGAGAAAGAACCTGTCAAGTAATGATGGAGAAGGCTCGTGGGGATGCTTGCAGGCCTTGGAATTGATTCAAGATGCTCCTTGGATGATCCACAACCTTCTGTTTGCAAGAGTTGTTGATGGAAGATGCTTGTGATGGAAGAAAACTCAAGTTGCTTGATTGTGAAGGTAGCTCTTTAATGGCAATGTATCTCTCTCTTTCTCCTCTGACTTGACTCTCTATCACCAACCTTGAACACTATGAGGACCATCCTTCTTATAATGATCATTGGAAGAAGCTGGATCCTTCTAGAATCATCTAGAAAAGTGTGGAAAGTTCTTGAAAATCTCATGTGGTGACATATTGGAAATCTCTCATCTCATGCTTCATGCCTTACCATTTGGTCTTAAAATATCCTTACATGAGTTATTGAGAAGGGATGAGTGAAAAACAAGCTCATCTTTGGCTTGTGTAGGGTTTTTCAACATTGCCTTCTTTTTCAAGTAACAACTTTTCAAAGCATCACCCATTTTAAAGCTTCAAATCAAAATTCTAGCTAAACCAATGTTCTCAAAATGATTTTTCCAATCAAAATGATATATTGGATGACCTATTTTGGATTTGTGGATCTTCCAAATCACTTTTCAATTTCAACTTTTCAAACTTATATGCCATTTTTAGTTCATTTTGGACCAATCATGTAATCTCATGCCATGAGCTTTTCCAACAATTTGTGACCTTCTTTCTAGACTTAAAATCACATTTTGAGCAACTTTCATGTTTTGAGTTTTTCCATTTGAGGCTTGGAGATAGGAGTTTTAGGCATTGGCTAAAATGACCTATAACTGACAAATGACCAAAATGCCCCTGTCTTGTTCAAACCATAAGTTGAGTTCCACAAATCCAATCAAGGACTTCTGCCACTCAAATTAAAGCTAAGAAGATGCTCTTCAACATTCATGTTGACCAAGAGATCATAGGAATCATCCTACTAGGGCAAAAGTTGTCTGCAAGTTGGGTGACTTTTAAGGACCCAGATTCACATACCTCTGCTGACCTTTAATTTGTCAAAACCATAACTTGAGCTCTATAACTCCTATCAAGGACTTCCACCACTCAAATTAAAGCTAAGAACAAGCTCTACAACATTCATGTTGTGGGGAAGATGAGATATCAATCACATCTAGAGCTAAAACTGCCTGGAAAATAGGGATCAAATTAGGGTTTTCTCACTGACAATCCTTGGGGACCCTGACTTGAAACTTCTCAAACTCCTCAATCATGATGAGTTGGTCTAGGAATCATCTTTATAACATCTCTATGCATCATTCCATGATCTCATGGCCTTTGGGTTGGTCTCAACCTTCTCCAAATCTTCAGCTGATCTAGGGTTGACCCAGTCAAAACCCTAATTCTATCATTCCTGGTTGAATCTTCTGAACTCTTGCATAATGACTTCTCTGGGTTTCCTGAAGGCTATCAAGACATCTCATAGGCTTTCTCAAAACATCAAGTTTATTCTCAAAGTCTCAGAATCATCTGAGGAGCACCCACAACTCTCAAGTTATGAAGCACACAACCTTGGTTTCAACCAATTCCTCTGAGGATCTCTGGAACTTTCTGATGAAGGTATCCATTTTCAAACACTCAATGAATAAATAATTGTTGGTCAAATTTTGGGGTGCAACAGCTGCCCCTATTCAAACGGCTTGAACCTGACTGGGTGAGAAGCGAACGGCTCTCACCCAATCAAGGTGCGAGACGGTTGAATATCGGTAAACCCGAAAATTTGCCAACTGCACGAGCACACGGTACTCTGCGGGGAACAAATCTTTGAATACTGCAACACTAGCTGCTCAACAACTAGCTGGAGAAATATCGACCTGACATCACCGTCAGACAATCAAAATACCCAACATCACCGCTGGAGAACTAAATCTGACATCACCGTCGGACAATCGAAGTACCCTGCATCACCGCTGGATAACTAAATCTGACATCACCGTCGGACAATCGAAGTACCCTGCATCACCGCTGGATAACTAAATCTGACATCACCGTCGGACAATCGAAATACCCTGCATCACCGCTGGATAACTATCTTCGACTTCAGTCAGAAGACGTATCATTTACTTGATCGCACTCAATCATCACCTCAGGATAACTGACTTGGTCTTCAGACCCACGCGAATCACTCTGTTGTATCTACAACTCTGGAACCTTGTCTTCATCCACCCGTTGATTCTTCAACACGGAAATCTGGACTTACAGGAACCTTCTGATATCGCCTTCGGGCGCTTACGAAATCCATCTTCAGATTGGACATCATTGTTGGAGCAGACATATCATGCTGCTCAGGACTTCAAGAATCATCTTGACCAAACAGATCCGTCGGGCATCTCCAAGAATCGTCTTGAACTGATAACCTTCCCGGAGCAAACCTTCTGGTTATCCCCGAAATCTTCCGGGGCAACTCCTGCTGGAGGCGCTGTTGGGGAGCTCAAGTATCATACTAGGCGAACCACTCGGGAAGCTGTACTGGGGTCTTAAGAATCGTCTTAAGCAAACGGCCCTGCTGAGGAGTTCGAGAATCATCTTGAACTGAAGACTTTGCTGGGGATCTCAAAAATCATCTTGAGCGAGCGACTGCAGGGATCACACCGGGGTCTTTAAGAATCATCTCAAAAGCGACCTTGCCGGGGAGAATATCAAGAATCGTCCTGAGCAACCGGTCTTTCGGCTGAACACCTGTAAAGCAAGAATGATAATGACCTAGATCATGCTTATGATGCGTATGCTTCTGCGCTACGCCCCACACGGTGGGAATGATATGCATTTATGCTAAATGCCATGCAATCCTGCATAATTCTATGCGGCGTTTAAATGCTATGCAGTCATGCACAATGACATGCAATCATGCACAATGCTATGCAATCATGCACAATGATGCGATCCCGTCAGCAAAATAAATGCCGAAGGGGGAAATCCTCCTGTCAAGGAGAAAGAATCACTCAGGTAGAGGAATCATCCTGCTGAGGAGAACGTGAACACGCCAATATCAATCAGGCTCTGTCTGGGGAATTGATCTTCCGCGAACTGCTGCAGGGGAACAACTTCAGCTGACTGCTGCAGGGGACGAAGCTCTACGAGAACTTGGATCTGCTGATATCAATCGCGGGAATGAATTGCGCAGCCGTCTCGGCTACTCTTCTGGGGATGACCACTCTGTGGGGAACCAACTTCAGCTGCTCAACACTCCACTGGGAAAAAACCAATCATGATTTGATCAACTTCCAAGGAGTCGGATCTCTTGGACATCTGCAAACTTGGCTGAGGAAGGAAAAATCATTCTGCTTCGAGTGCGATTCTGGGGAAGCACAGCATTAGCTGCCCCACGCTCTGCTGGGGAAAATCAATCATGATCCGATCAATGTCCAAGGATTCTGCTTTTCTGCGGACTCAACCGGGGAGGGAACTCATTCTACTTCACTAGAGAGTACGACTCTGATGGGGAATTCGATTCCGCTGGGGGAGAAAGAATCATCTGACTTCGGGGGAGAGTACAACTCTGCAGGGGAACACGCCATCAGCTGCTCCAACACTCTACTGGGGAAGAGGGAATCTTCGAACTTCAGGAGAGAGCCTGACCCTGGTGATGAACCTCAATTTCACTGGAGACTTCGGTCTGGCACCATCAGTTACTGCATCCTTCGGCTAACGAACAGCCTCCTGCGAAACCTGCACTTGACCCGGTGCGGGGGGGACACCTGCTTCGGCGACTTTACTGGGGAAAACACGAGCTTCGGCACCCGAACACTTCTATGAACTCTGCACTTGTGACCCGGTGCTGGGGAGAGACGACATCATTCTTCGGGGCTTGACTCAGCCAATGAGGTGACATTCCTTCAGGATGCGTCTGCTTGGGGAAGAGAAACACCTCTACCCGGGGAAGACATATCAATGCTTGCCATCTTGCGTTCAGATTCTGCGGAGGAGAGACTACTGAACTCTGCTGGGGAAGGAGGACTCATCCTGCTTCGGGGGTACGCACGGCACATCTTCTGGCAAGCGCTACACCTGCAACAACACAAACAAACAGACAAGATACCCTCCTCACAGGGGCCTATCCAGGTTATTATCTCGTGACAATGTTCAGTTAGTTAATTGTTTCAACAATCAATGGGCTTAGGCCCGCAAGTTTATGTATGCGCATTTTATCGAAAATATCGGCGTTTTCATTCGCAAACAAAACAGATAAATGCTAAACAAACAAGTAGAATTGCTGAATAATGTGCATTTTATTGATGATGAACCCCTGAATGGGCAAAAATGTTTTACAACAGAGGCAAGCCCCTGGAATGAGGAAGCCGCGCAAAAAGAAAACATAAATATACATCAGTATATACAAATGTCGGCAATCGAGGCGTAGACGAACACCATGAGTTGATCCCTCTAAGACCCACTCGACTTCGATACTTCTCCGATGCTTCAGCTTTGGAAGAGATTGATTCAGATAAACGGCCCTCAGGTCTTCCGAACCACTAAACGATGAAAGTCCATACGCGGAACGCAGTCATTTGCTTATTCAAATCCCTAACTTTTGCGTGAACCGCCCTTTCGGGTTTTCAGTTCACCGGGATACCCTTTTTTGCCGAAGCCGCCCAGTGTAGGTTTTCGACTTCGCGGGTGTACATTTTTCAATATATCCCTAATTTTTGCCCGAACCTTTTATTCTGTTTTTGGTTCGCCGGGATGCCCTTTTTTGCCTGGACTCTTTCCTTTTTTGTCCAGCGGGTCTCTTTCAAGCAAAGTATTTTTTGACTGCGTCCGCGTTCACCGGAGATGCAAAATCTTCACCATCCATCGTGGATAACAACAAAGCTCCTCCTGAGAAGACCTTGCTGACGACATACGGCCCTTCGTAATTCGGAGTCCACTTGCCCCGGTGATCGGAGTGTGGCGGAAGAATCTTCTTCAGGACGAGATCACCCGTCTGAAAGCTTCGCGGACGCACCTTCTTATCATAAGCTTTCTTCATTCGGCTTTGGTACAGGCGACCAAATGCAATCGATGCTAACCTCTTCTCGTCCATCAGGCTGAGCTGGTTCAGGCGATTCGTAATCCATTCTGCCTCATCAAGTTTCACATCAACCAAAACTCGCAAAGAGGGAATCTCCACTTCTAACGGTAGGACATCTTCCATACCGTACACCAAGGAGAAAGGAGTTGCCCCTGTCGACGTACGCACCGTCGTACGATAACCGTGCAAGGCAAATGGCAGCATCTCGTGCCAATCTTTGTACGTCACAACCATCTTCTGAACAATCTTATTGATGTTCTTGTTGGCTGCTTCAACAGCGCCATTCATCTTCGGCCGGTAGGGAGATGAGTTGTGGTGTTCAATCTTGAAGCTCTGGCACAGCTCCTTCATCATCTTATTATTCAAATTCGAACCATTATCAGTAATGATCTGCTCGGGAATTCCATAGCGACAGATGATGTCCCTCTTTATGAACTTAGCTACCACCTGCTTGGTCACATTAGCGTACGAGGCTGCCTCCACCCACTTGGTGAAGTAGTCGATAGCTACCAGAATAAAACGATGACCATTGGATGCGGTGGGCTCGATCTTGCCTATCATGTCAATGCCCCACATGGAGAACGGCCAAGGGGAGGACATGACATTCAATGGGCACGGCGGCACATGAACTTTATCAGCATAAATCTGGCATTTGTGACATTTCTTCGCGAATCTGAAGCAATCCGACTCCATAGTCAACCAGTAATATCCTGCTCTCAGGATCTTTCTCGTCATGGCATGCCCGCCGGCGTGCGTACCAAATGTGCCCTCGTGGACTTCTTCCATGAGCATACTTGCCGCTTTCTCATCTACACATCTGAGTAGCACGAGATCGTGGTTTCTCTTGTACAGCACTCCATCAGGGTTGAGGTAAAAGTTTCCAGATAGCCTCCTCAGAGTCTTCTTATCCTGGGTTGACGCACCCGCAGGATACTCCTTGGTCATAAGGAAGGTCTGAATATCGTGGAACCATGGCTTGCCGTCAGTGGCATTATCGATTGCGAACACAAACGCTGGTCTATCAAGACGCGAAAGAACAATGCTCGGAGCTTCATTCCAAAGATTGACCTTATACATTGAAGCCAACGTGGCTAAAGCATCAGCCATTTGATTTTCAGCCCGGGGTACATGATGAAGTTCTACTCGATCAAAGAACGGAAGCAGCCTCCTGGCGTAATTCATGTATGGCACTAGATTCGCTTGACGAGTCTCCCACTCCCCTTTGATCTGATTGATCACAAGCGCTGAGTCACCATATATGTCTAGATTCTTGATTCTCAAATCAATTGCCTCTTCTAGACCCATAATACATGCTTCGTACTCGGCTTCATTGTTGGTAACTGGAAACGTCAGTCTCGCAGTAAACGGGATGTGGGATCCGTGAGGAGTCGTGATGATAGCCCCGATACCACTTCCATAGGAATTAACCGCTCCGTCGAATATCAACTTCCACTGAGACTTCCTATCCGGCCCCTCATCGGGCAATGGCTCATCGCAATCCTTCGCTTTGAGAAACACAATGTCCTCGTCAGGGAATTCGAACTTCATTGGCTGATAGTCTTCGATCGGCTGTTCGGCAAGGTAATCAGACAATACGCTTCCCTTGATGGCTTTCTGAGAGACGTACTGAATATCATATTCTGTTAACACCATCTGCCATCTGGCAATCCTGCCCGAAAGAGCCTGCTTCTCGAAGACGTACTTGATCGGATCCATCTTCGAAATCAGCATAGTAGTGTGGTTGAGCATATACTGTCGTAGACGTTTGGCAGCCCAAGCTAATGCACAACACGTCTTCTCCAGCATCGAGTATCGAGATTCACACTCAGTGAACTTTTTACTCAAATAATAAATGGCATGCTCTTTTCTGCCCGTCTCGTCGTGCTGACCGAGAACACACCCCATGCTATTCTCCAGAACTGTCAAGTACATGATTAATGGCCGTCCAGCCACTGGGGGTATCAAGATTGGAGGTTCTTGAAGATACTGCTTTATCTTATCGAATGCCTTCTGGCAATCCTCATTCCAAGTAATCGCCTGATTTTTCTTTAACAACTTGAACATCGGTTCACAGGTGGCCGTGAGCTGAGAGATAAACCTTGCAATGTAGTTTATTCGGCCCAAGAAACCACGAACTTCTTTTTCTGTTTTCGGCGCTGGCATTTCTTGGATAGCTTTTATCTTCGCAGGATCAACTTCAATACCTCGTTCACTAACGATAAACCCCAGTAACTTTCCGGACCGCACCCCGAAAGTGCACTTGTTAGGATTCAGCCTCAGCTTGAACTTCCTAAGCCTTTCAAACAGCTTCAGCAAATTGACCAGATGCTCCTCCTCCGTCTGGGACTTCGCAATCATGTCATCAACATAGACCTCGATCTCATGATGAATCATATCATGAAACAAAGTTACCATTGCTCGCTGGTAAGTGGCCCCTGCGTTCTTCAGACCGAAGGGCATTACCTTGTAGCAAAACGTGCCCCAGGGGGTAATAAACGTCGTTTTCTCCATGTCCTCCGGCGCCATCTTAATCTGATTGTAACCGGAGAAGCCATCCATGAACGAAAACACGGAAAACTGGGCTGTATTGTCGACCAACACATCGATATGAGGCAAAGGGAAATCATCCTTAGGGCTCGCCCTATTCAAATCCCGATAATCGACGCACATACGTACCTTACCGTCCTTCTTCGGTACAGGCACTATGTTGGCGACCCACGGAGGGTAAGTAGTAACGGCTAGAAATCCTGCGTCCAACTGCTTCTGGACCTCTTCTTTGATTTTTACAGCCATGTCTGGTCTCGTCCTCCTGAGCTTCTGCTTGACTGGAGAGCAATCTTCTCGCAACGGCAAGCGATGAACCACGATATCTGTGTCAAGTCCGGGCATATCCTCATATGACCAAGCAAAGACGTCACTATACTCTCGAAGCATCTCGACCAGTCTATGCTTGACGTCATTCTGCAGCGCAGCCCCAACTCTGACATTTCTGACGAGCTCTTCAGAACCCAGATTTACAATCTCAATATCCTCCTCGTGAGGCAGAATAACCTTCTCTTCTTGTCTCAACAAGCGGGCCAACTCTTCCAGAAGGTCTTCGTCTTCATCAATCTCATCCTCGGCTTGATAGATCGGGCAATCAAAGTCGTAGTGAGCCGAAGAGGGTCCAGAGTCGATGTCATCTGTTACGTGGATCCTGCAATAACAAGGGTTAAGTTTAAAGCAAGAATATGCAGGTTAGCACGAACCTCGTTGCCATTTTGCTGTTTTTTGAAATAAACATAAAGCATGAATAACAGAGAACGCAATATTTGATTACGAAGAAAACGCCTTTTATTTATTAACAAAATGCATACACATAATCCAACAAGGCCCTGACAGTAAAACCACTATGCCCCGGGCAGGACATAGGGTTGTACAAAGATTGTAAAAAGCAAATCATTACTCTTCACTTGTCAGCTTGATAATCTCCTTGATGGTCCAATTGTGGAGGCGCTCGCCTGGCTTGCTCGGTTGAATCCAGGTATCAAGATCACAATCACTGTCCCCACTGTCCTCCGACGTAGCGTTGATACTCTCGAAGATTACTCCCCCCTTGGTGAATAAGATCGGCCCTTTCCCACGAGACGAACTGCCAGAAGAAGATGAAGCTTCAGCTTCCGGAGAATATCCCAATCCAAACTTATCCTGTTTGATTGGTATGTCCAAGACGTGCCCCCAGCCTGGGGTGGAACCAGCTTCGACAACAGCCCTAGCTTCCTTAAACGAGGAGAGGTTCAACTCTTGCTTCTCTGCAACAACGGGAGCTACCTCCTTCACCCTGACGGTTTCAAAAGCCTGGCAAAGAGTCTCATGGATCTCACCATCCATTTCGACATATTTAAAGGACGACAGGTGGCTTACCATGATGTCCTCCTCTCCACAGACTGTCACTATGCTGCCCCCAACAGCATATTTAAGCTTCTGATGCAGCGTGGACGTCACGGCACCAGCAGAATGAATCCACGGCCGACCTAAGAGGCAACTATAGGCGGGCATGATATCCATAATATAGAAAACCGCATTAAACGTCTCTGGTCCAACTTGAATTGGCAGGGTCAATTCTCCGAAGACGTGGCGCTTGGTTCCGTCAAAGGCTTTCACGACCAGATCACTGGGCGTGCACAGCAGTCCACGGGTATCCAACTTCATCAGTGCCTTCTTCGGAAGCACGTTAAGCGAGGAGCCCGTATCTACTAGGACATGTGACATAATCGTGCCTCTGCACTCTATCGAGACGTGCAAGGCGCTGTTGTGATCTCTTCCC
The DNA here is from genome assembly GCA_963859935.3 of Lathyrus sativus. Lineage (NCBI taxonomy): Eukaryota > Viridiplantae > Streptophyta > Magnoliopsida > Fabales > Fabaceae > Lathyrus > Lathyrus sativus. The sequence continues at coordinate 89,175,351 of OZ012736.1, forward strand.
TTGGGAGTCAGCTCCAGATTTGTAAATCCCAGCCCATTACCAGCATTGACATGGGCTACCACTTCCTCGAGTTGGTTCACTGATATCTCCTGCGGCACGTATGCAGCATTCAATACCTTCAGCAATGCGTTGCGGTGCGCTTCAGAACACAGCAACAGGTTAAGAATCGAGATCTTTGACGGAGTCTGGTGAAGATGATCTACAATCTTGTAGTCACTTTTCCTGATTAGCCGCATGAACTCTTCTGCATCTTTAACCAGCAAGTCTTTCTCTGCCCCTGCAGGGACCTCTTCAACAGCTTTACCTTTACCTTTATCCACAGCGTCAGCTCGGACTACTTTCTCTGCGGCGACCTCTGCCGGCGCGAACACTCTACCGCTCCTGGTGATACCACTGACTTCAGTAAGATTCTGCGCAGTCGATCCGGATGACTCAAGCTCTATCTTCTGACCATTACAATAAACTTCGGCGCCATAATGCCATGGGACGGCATTAGTGCTCTCGAATGGGATTGGTCCGGCCCTGGTGATGGTGATAGTAGGCGGTCGGGGCGCAGAAATAGTGATAGGGTGGCGAGGAATGGTAATGGTAGCAACTTCGTCTGCCTGCTTCAGCACGACTTCCCCTGACGCATTCTCAATGCTCCGACTGAATTGCAAAATACCCTCGGTCATCAGACTTTGGATACCTTCGATCAACTGCTCACACCCATCAGGAAGTGTAGCACAAGCCATACACATCTCTCCACATCCGGGAAAGAAGCCCTTCTTCAGCAACTTAGCTTTAACAAAACTCAACGGCGTCTTCAGATCTTTGACATCGGTCAGCAGGTCTGAATTCTCTTCAGTGATGACAGCATTCACTCCGCCCCCCCTATGATGAGGCATTGGATTTTTGGTGACGTTGGGCACGCTGTCAGAAAAGTTGATAACCTTGGCGTCGACCAAGTCCTGGACTTTGTGCTTAAAAGCTTTACAATTCTCAACTGTATGGCCAGGTGCCCCCGAATGAAATTCACAAGTAGCATTAGCATCATACCCCGGTGGTGGTGCCCCTGTTAAGGGAGCCAACATCCTCTTTTGAACTAATTGGAGCTGAAGCAGCATTTGCAGAAGCTGTGCATATGACATAGGAGGAGTTTCCAAATGACGGTTTGCGAGGGGACCCCGATTCTGATATCTCTTATATCCCGGATTATTCTGTTGTTGGGGCTGCTGCTGCGGCTGCGGGGGAGCCGCTGGGATGTTTATGCTAGCAATCTGAGACTGAGGGCCCTTGCCCTTTCTCCTAGCATTAGTGACAGTACTGGCATCTCCCTCTCGACGCTTGCCAGTATAGGGTTTCTTGCTAGCTCCTCCAGCTGAGGATGATTCGCCCTGAATCTTTCCGATATTTATACCGTTTTCGACATGCTCGCCCAAAGTGATGAGGGCCGAGAATGTTCCGGACATGCCACTAATCAGCTTCTCATAATAGACTCCAGGAAGGGTAGCCACGAACATTTGTACCAACTCACGCTCAACCATCGGCGGTTGAACCCGAGCAGCCAGTTCACGCCACCGCTGGGCGTACTCTTTGAAGCTTTCATTGCTCCGCTGCGAGAGATTCTGAAGCTGAACTCGGTTGGGAGCCAAGTCGCTATTATATTGATAGTGGAGAACAAACGCTTCTGCAAGATCTTTCCAGGTGCGCACAGCAGCGGGTTCCAAACCCATATACCATTCGAGCGATGGACCAGAAAGACTATCCTGAAAGAAGTGCATCAGCAACTTCTCATCGTCAGAATAAGCGGACATCTTTCTATAATAAGATCGAAGGTGAACACGGGGACAAGTGGTGCCCCTATACTTCTCAAAGATAGGCACCTTGAATTTGTGAGGTACTTTAAAGTCAGCAATCAACCCGAGTTTGGACATGTCAACGCCCAATGTGTTCTGATTTTCTATGTCTCTCATTTTGTCTTCCAGCGCTTTGAACCTGAGTCGAGCCTCAGCAGTCAACTCTGCCTCTGCACCTCTTTGAGAGAATATGTCATCCTGATGGTCCTCCAGCCACGGTTGAGGCACCACCATATTCCCTGCACCAGCATTGCCGTTGACCGGCCCTATGTTAACATTGGCTCCCAAACCACCATTGACGGCGCCCGCCGCGTTAAGTCCGAGATTAGTCATAAGATTGCCGTTAGCACTACCGTTGCCCCCGGCAGCAGGAACAACGTTCTGTGGAGTATCCCCTTGAGGAGGAGTGGGCACGGCCCCACCGTGAAGTATTCCATTACTGTCAACCCTGGAGATGAGAGGTTGAACCAAAGTACGAAGCTGGTCTTGCCCATTCGCAACTACTTGCATCAGCTCCATAAAACGATCCATCCGTTCACGAAGCTCTTGAACATCTGACTGTACCTGGTCCATGATTCTCGTTTGATTAGCGCGAGTTGAGTAGCGGTGGATGAATCTTTGATCAATCATGGAGATCGAAAGCAGCTCGGAACCTGAGTACCTGAAAAACCTGTCAACATCAAAGGTTAGGAAAAGGTAACAGAATGTATGTCATGCAAGAATGCTTCATGCAAATGCATGCGTGTGTCTGTGTGCTTGAGAGATTATCCCCGATCCTGGCACCTGCTGGCAATAATAAGGAGAGGAATCTGGGCCCAATCATGGAAACAGCAACCTCACATAGCAATAGTCAGATTCGACACATCAAGGACCGAGAACTCATACGCATCAGTCTTTCTGAGAACGGCTGCAGTAACACAATGAGAGATCTTGGATCAGGGAAATGGTACCTGTCACAGACACATGCTAATGGAATGATTATGCAAGCTAATGCAAAATGCAGGTATGCAACAATATATCCGGGTGGCTGCTGTGGAGATTCGATGTCAACAGTCGCTGATGAGAAGGAAACCCCGGCGTAAAACCACTGATCTGATCTGCTGTGAATAACCATTTGGTAGGATCGAGATCAAAATTCTGCTCTGACAAGAACGAAGGCCTGACAATAAAGACCCCGGATGCAAGATCAAGGAATATCTGTTGATGAAGTCTTCAGACCCCAAATCAAAAATCTGCCCTATCAAGAACAAAAATACAGCTGCTGATGAGATCTTCAAACCCCACTCAAAATCTGCCCTATCAAGAACAAATAACAACTGCTGACGAAGTCCTCAAACCCTACTCAAAAATCTGCTCCATCCAGAACAAACCTCTGATAACAATACTCTGATCAAAGCCTGCTCTATCAAGAAAAGACAAACACCCGATGATAAAATCCTTTGATCAAACCCTTGCTCTATCAAGAACATCTCTGCAACTGAGAACCCAACATAACTGATTCACTGTCAAGAAAACCAGGTAGTCTGGAGGTCAAAGTTTCCTGCAATATCCCAACCCCACTCACAGGTATGATGGACCTAATCCACGGACAAAGGTACGGCATCCTATGCGGTCGTCAGCGTCACAGACTTTCACGAGTGACAATACGATTCCCAGAAGGAGTGGCATCGTCAAGTCATGAAGAGGCCTCTCTTAGCTGACTTCCAAATGATCGGTCCCCAGAGTCGACAATCCTCACGTCTGGACTCCCCTCAGATCCTCAGGACCGGAAAGGAGCACCTCTGCAAGAATCTCGTCTGAGCGCAGATTTTCGTAGGGAACTGTTCCTGCTCAGCAGACAGGTTCGTCTACTACTTCTCCGCAACTATATCTAGGTGTGTACTCAAAGCCCAAGTCCGGCTTTTCACTCACAGTAACATCCCTCTCCCACAGCAGCACAGATAATCATATCAAACTGGAAATAAAATGCGGGAAATAAAATGCGGGAAGTAAAGATGCGGGAAGTAAAAATGCGATAAATAAACGCAACCCAACAAGCAAACATACAAGCGATAGGATTGACTCGCGTAGGGGATGGGAAACGGTCCCAGCATAAGGGATGGGAAAAGTCCCTAGATGCTGCATTTCCCCAGCAGAGTCGCCAGCTGTCGCTCGCGCGAAGATAAGGTGCCGGCATGACAGAAGAGTCGCCACCTTTCATTATTTATCCCTCAGAGCGGGAAAGGAAACGATCGGAAAAACCTGACGAATAAGGGTAAGACAAGGTCGTCGCAACCATTGTCTGGGTTCGGGAGTCGGTTACGCAAGGGGAAGGTATTAGCACCCCTCACGTCCATCGTACTCGACGGGATCCTCGCTTGTTTGTTTACTTGGACGGGTTGGTTATAATCTATCTACCTATCAAGGCTGGCTGAAAAAGAAAAGAAAAATGACTCGGCAAAGCGTCGCGCTTTATGCCTACGTATTCCCATCAGAGAATGAGAAATCAGAGTCAACGTAGTTCGGCTAACTACGGGTTATGGGGGAAAGGTTGCTCGCTAGGATATCGCATCCTATGCCTACGTACTTTCATCTGGTATGAAAGATCAGAGCAAACGTAGTTCGGGAAACTACGGGATATCTCCTGAAAGAAGTGCTTTTTATTATGTTTGCGATCTCAACCGCACTAGAGACTATGACCTGAGAGTGAATGCGTAGCATGTCACCCAAAGGGCACCATACTAAACATCCATCCTCAGATAGCTTAAGGCTCGTAGCGTACGAAAGAAGTCATTCATGATTACTGTATCTTAAACTGCTTCGAGATGAGAAGAGAACAGGCCCAACTAGGAGGGAGACTATCAAGTCCTACTGTTATCATGCCATGGATTCGTCCTATGGTTGAGGTTTAAACAGGGAACTCCTAGATGTTGTCATGCATAGGTTTCAACCTAAAGTCTATCATCAAATCCTCATCCGAGGAAATGAGAGTCCTAAGGGATCATGTCAATGATACACCAAAACAGACAAAAGCATCAACTTTAACAGTAAAATGCATGCAATGCAAGTGAGGGAGGAAATGTGTGTGGGGCTTCAGCCTCCACAAGCTCGTCTCGACCTCAAGCCAGTCATGAAATTACAGTAATCATACTGAAAATAAACAACATACTATCAAGCAATGAACAAATAGAAGAAAGGAAGTGCCATCAGGCAAACAAAACACATGCTTGAGAAAGAAAGAATCTACTCTCCAATCCTAAAACAAAATCTGATCAAATCTAAGCACTAAAGCAAGACCCTAAACAAGAGAATTCAATCCCAGTCTTCAAGCTTCAGAACAAGCTTACCAAAGAAAGGGAGCTAAGCAAGCAGACTCATAGTGTCTTCCTCAGGAGAACACTAGGAGGTGTATACTCAGGAGTCATACCCTATGTGGCTCAACCACTGTGATCAGTTTATATTCCTCCTCAGGAGAAATTAAACTCACAAGCAGGCTCCAACATCACTGGATATTTAAGAAATCCTATTTGAACTAGTGGAACTAAATGAATAGACTCATAGGACCTTCCTCAGGAAAGTACTAGGAGGCTTCCACATAGGAGTTGTATCCCATGTGGCTCAACAACAGGTGATCAGTTTACATTCCTCCTCAGGAGAAATTAAACTCACAAGTTGGCTCCAACATCATTGGATACTTGAGAAATCCTAGACAAACTAATGGAACTAAGTGAATAGACCCATAGGACCTTCCTCAGGAAAGTACTAGGAGGCTTCCACTTAGGAGTTGTATCCCATGTGGCTCAACAACATGTGATCAGTTTACATTCCTCCTCAGGAGAAATTAAACTCACAAGTTGGCTCCAACATCATTGGATACTTGAGAAATCCTAGACAAACTAATGGAACTAAGTGAATAGACCCATAGGACCTTCCTCAGGAAAGTACTAGGAGGCTTCCACTTAGGAGTTGTAACCCATGTGGCTCAACAACATGTGATCAGTTTACATTCCTCCTCAGGAGAAATTAAACTCACAAGTTGGCTCCAACATCATTGGATACTTGAGAAAGAGGTGAGAATAAAGAATGAAAGTTATTCATAGTGCCTTCCTCAGGAAAGTACCATGAACTTCCTTCAAACTTCAGGATCTCAAACCTCACAGACAGGGAACAAGCCAAGCTCTGGGTCTCTGAGTCTTGATCTACAATCTTCACTTCATCATGCTCTCCAACAAGGTCTTCAAGACAACACAAGCCCCTCAACAAATTCCCCACAATGAACCCCAAAGATGAACAGATAACCACAGGGGAGACAAAATCAATAGGTAACTTCAGAAAATACCTAAAAATACTAAACTAATAGGGAAAAATCTAACAATTATTCACAAGGGTCCTCAACACCTACTCATAACATCTACATAGGCCTCTACCTAAAAATCAAGACAAAACTCAATCAAAGAAAGGAATTCATCACCTAAACACAATTTAAACCCTAATTAGGATACCCTGCATCTACCCTAATTAAACTAATCAAAAATTAATTCTAAAATTCTAGAAAAAATCCTATGGGGAACTATGATTCATCATCTAATTGCACAAAAAAGAATGGATAAAAAAACCTAAGGGAAGGTTCTAAAACAATTCTTGCAAAATCATGATACAAAACTAAACATTATAAAAGCTACTTTAAAAGAAAAATCTATTAAAATACTAAACTTAAAAATAAAATCCCATTTTTATTTTTAATATTTTCTACACAAAATTATCTACTCATAGAAAAAAGAAGAAGTCAAAAATCATTTTTTATCAATTATTTATGAATTAATCAAAACAGAAAAAAAATAAAATAAAAGAAGAAAATAAAAGAATTTAAATCAATTAAAGGGAGGGGGGTTGGAATAGCAATAGGCGCCAGTTGGTTTTGGTTGGGCCAGATGAAAAGGGGGGTGGGGATAGGAAATAAGCCCAGAACGCTGGCTTAAATGAAACGCTGCGTTTCATTCTTTTAGACTTTCCCTCCATCTCTCAGATTCAATCACAGCCACTGGATTAACATAACAAGTCAATATCTCAAACAAAATGAATGGTGAGGATTATCTCTTCAACCTTCCACCATCTAGGGTTTCATGGATCAGCCTCGCGCATGGATTTTCCATCTTCTCTATCTCTCTCATCTCGCCACGGTTTAACACGATTCCAAAACAAAAAATGCTCTACTACTCAAGAGCAACACAACCATATGCTCACCTTCCCCTAATTCTCCCTAGATCATCCTAACAGAAGACTTCAAGATCATGGTTCCACCATGATCACCTGAGATCAACCATGGTGAAGCTTCAACCTAAGGATCTGAACCTGCTCTACATGCTATCCTAGTCAATCTGACCTAACTCATGCTAACTAAAACGCCCTAAACAACTAGTTCTTGAAGATTAAAGAATCACTCACCTGCCATGAAACCTCATGCAGAGCTCTCAAACTCTCAGAAATTGATCTTCTATCCTAGCATATTAATTCTACACCTAAAGAATGAACTAAAACTACATAAATTAAGAGGTATAGGGAGGAGAAAGAACCTGTCAAGTAATGATGGAGAAGGCTCGTGGGGATGCTTGCAGGCCTTGGAATTGATTCAAGATGCTCCTTGGATGATCCACAACCTTCTGTTTGCAAGAGTTGTTGATGGAAGATGCTTGTGATGGAAGAAAACTCAAGTTGCTTGATTGTGAAGGTAGCTCTTTAATGGCAATGTATCTCTCTCTTTCTCCTCTGACTTGACTCTCTATCACCAACCTTGAACACTATGAGGACCATCCTTCTTATAATGATCATTGGAAGAAGCTGGATCCTTCTAGAATCATCTAGAAAAGTGTGGAAAGTTCTTGAAAATCTCATGTGGTGACATATTGGAAATCTCTCATCTCATGCTTCATGCCTTACCATTTGGTCTTAAAATATCCTTACATGAGTTATTGAGAAGGGATGAGTGAAAAACAAGCTCATCTTTGGCTTGTGTAGGGTTTTTCAACATTGCCTTCTTTTTCAAGTAACAACTTTTCAAAGCATCACCCATTTTAAAGCTTCAAATCAAAATTCTAGCTAAACCAATGTTCTCAAAATGATTTTTCCAATCAAAATGATATATTGGATGACCTATTTTGGATTTGTGGATCTTCCAAATCACTTTTCAATTTCAACTTTTCAAACTTATATGCCATTTTTAGTTCATTTTGGACCAATCATGTAATCTCATGCCATGAGCTTTTCCAACAATTTGTGACCTTCTTTCTAGACTTAAAATCACATTTTGAGCAACTTTAATGTTTTGAGTTTTTCCATTTGAGGCTTGGAGATAGGAGTTTTAGGCATTGGCTAAAATGACCTATAACTGACAAATGACCAAAATGCCCCTGTCTTGTTCAAACCATAAGTTGAGTTCCACAAATCCAATCAAGGACTTCTGCCACTCAAATTAAAGCTAAGAAGATGCTCTTCAACATTCATGTTGACCAAGAGATCATAGGAATCATCCTACTAGGGCAAACGTTGTCTGCAAGTTGGGTGACTTTTAAGGACCCAGATTCACATACCTCTGCTGACCTGTAATTTGTCAAAACCATAACTTGAGCTCTATAACTCCTATCAAGGACTTCCACCACTAAAATTAAAGCTAAGAACAAGCTCTACAACATTCATGTTGTGGGGAAGATGAGATATCAATCACATCTAGAGCTAAAACTGCCTGGAAAATAGGGATCAAATTAGGGTTTTCTCACTGACAATCCTTGGGGACCCTGACTTGAAACTTCTCAAACTCCTCAATCATGATGAGTTGGTCTAGGAATCATCTTTATAACATCTCTATGCATAATTCCATGATCTCATGGCCTTTGGGTTGGTCTCAACCTTCTCCAAATCTTCAGCTGATCTAGGGTTGACCCAGTCAAAACCCTAATTCTATCATTCCTGGTTGAATCTTCTGAACTCTTGCATAATGACTTCTCTGGGTTTCCTGAAGGCTATCAAGACATCTCATAGGCTTTCTCAAAACATCAAGTTTATTCTCAAAGTCTCAGAATCATCTGAGGAGCACCCACAACTCTCAAGTTATGAAGCACACAACCTTGGTTTCAACCAATTCCTCTGAGGATCTCTGGAACTTTCTGATGAAGGTATCCATTTTCAAACACTCAATGAATAAATAATTGTTGGTCAAATTTTGGGGTGCAACAGGTGTGACGAATTTTGCTTGGATTGTTGGATACAGCCAGAAGATTGTAATGAGTTGAAGCAGGGTATTCAAGCTATGATGGTTGAGGGTACTTTGCAGTTTGATAGAACCGCGGCTGAAAAGCCTGTAGAGGCGTTGTGTGATAAGCAGAACGATGTTGCGACGGTGACGATTCCAAGAAAAACGATAACGATAACGGCACCTGCCAAGCGACCGACGATCACAATTACTAAAGCAGGACCAGTTCCTTTTGAGAGTACTAAAGCAGTGTCGTGGACTTACGGGTTGGAGGTATATTGCGACGGTAAGAAAATTGAAGTCAATAGACAACTAGCTGGGGTTGTAGATAATGTTGTCGGAACAGGTGGTATGACCAGAAGCGGAAGAATCTTCACATCACCCGAGGTAGAGGCGGAAAGATTAGCCAAGGGTAAAGCCAAGGCAACTGAGAGTGGTCCTTCTCAGTCGAATGAAAAGGAAACGTCACTTAAGCCTTGATGAAGTTAGATATCAGGGGGATTATCTGCACACCCAGTGACTTAGTGGAGAGAGCGTTCGATGGAACGAGGAGGTCGGTTTTCGGATCAATAACATTACCGTTGCAGGTGAGGCCTGAAATATTTGAAACGGAATTCTATATAATGGATATCCAGCCAGCGTATAGTTGTCTTCTTGGGCGCCCATGGATCCATGCTGTCAGGGCAGTCACGTCCATGTTGCACCAAAAGCTGAAGTATATGGTTGGGGATAGCGTCGTCACTGTTTGTGGAGAGGAAGATATTCTGGTTAGCCATTTGTCTTCGTTCAAATATGTCGAGGTCGACGGTGAAATACACGAAACACCGTGTCAAGCCTTTGAGGGGTTGCGAATTAAGGATAAAGCTTCGGTGCCATGCAAGATATCAGATGTGGCGGTGTCATCCTACAAAGAGGCTCAAGCTCTAGTGCAGGCAGGCAAAGCCAAGGGCTGGGGGCAAGTATTGGAGATTCCCGTGAAGAATGACAAGTTCGGGCTTGGATATCATCCTTCGTCATCATCATCCTCTTCAGGAGCACCCAGGTTCAAGGGACCAGTCACCATTACACCAGATGGGGTGAGCTTCGAGACTATCAATGCTGTTTCTGATTCTGAAGAAGGAGATAGCGACTGTGACATGGACGCATGGATCAAGCCAAGCGTGCAAGGACAAAGTCTATGCAATTGGTCTATCCGGGAAACTGTTCCCGTGACAACTAAACAGTAATGATTTGTTTTCTTAATTGTTGAATAATCCTGTGTCCTACCCGGGGCATAGTGATTTTGCTTAGGGCCATTTGGTTATGTACATTACATTGTTTAATCATGAAATAAAGGCGTTTTTCATATACAAATGTTGTGATCCCTATTTTTCCTATTTTTATCTTTTACAATAAAATGGCAACGTGGTTATTTGCTTTGTATGTGTTTTGAAGCATTTAACCATTTCCTTTGCGGGATTACTATTTCAGATGACATCTATGAACCGCCTATGACTCACTTCGACTTCGAGCACCCGGTATTTCAGGCTGAGGAAGAGATTGTTGAAGATGGCGACGTGCCAAAAGAGTTGACCTGGTTATTGAAACAAGAAGAAAGAATCATTCTGCCTCATGAGTAAGTCATTGAGATTATCAATTTGGGGTCGGAAGAGGTTGTGAGAAACATCCGTATAGGGGCTGCACTGCAGAGCGACATCAAGCAAAGATTGGTTGAGATGCTCAAAGAGTACAGTGATATATTTGCTTGGTCGTATGAGGATATGCCTGGGTTGGATACGGATATGGTTGTTCACCGTCTGCCACTGTGAGAAGAATGTCCGCCTATTAAGCAGAAACTACGAAGAACTAGACCGGACATGGCTGTGAAGATCAAGGAGGAAGTTCAAAAACAGTGGGATGTTGGTTTCCTAGCTGTTACAAAATATCCCTCATGGGTCGCCAATATTGTGCCAGTGCCAAAGAAAGACGGTAAGGTGCGAATGTGTGTAGACTACCGTGATTTGAATAGGGCGAGCCCGAAAGATGACTTTCCACTTCCTCACATTGATGTGCTGGTTGATAACACTGCTCAGTTCTCTGTATTCTCCTTCATGGACGGCTTCTCGGGTTACAACCAGATCAAAATGGCTCCTGAAGACATGGAGAAGACTACCTTCATTACTCCTTGGGGAACATTTTGTTACAAAGTGATGCCCTTCGGGTTGAAGAATGTCGGGGCTACGTATCAACGCGCTATGACGGCTCTCTTTCATGACATGATGCATAAAGAGATCGAGGTTTATGTTGATGATATGATTGCCAAATCCCAGACGGAGGAGGAGCATTTGGTTAATCTGCTAAAACTGTTCAAGAGGCTTAGGAAGTTCAGGTTGAGACTGAACCCTAACAAGTGCACCTTCGGGGTGAGATCGGGTAAACTGCTGGGGTTTATTGTGAGCGAAAAAGGAATAGAGGTTGATCCTGCGAAAATAAAAGCGATACAAGAAATGCTGACGCCTAAAACAGAAAAAGAAGTGCGTGGGTTTTTAGGGAGGTTGAACTATATCGCCCGGTTCATATCTCACTTGACTGCGACATGCGAGCCTTTATTCAAGTTGTTGAAAAAGGACCAAGTTGTGACTTGGAATGAAAATTGTCAAAAGGCGTTCGACAAGATAAAAGAATACTTGTAGGAACCTCCTGTTTTGATACCCCCAGTGGCCGGGAGACCGTTGATTATGTATTTGACGGTTCTTGAGGAAAGTATGGGTTGTGTTCTCGGTCAACACGACGAGACTGGACGTAAAGAGCATGCGATCTACTACTTGAGTAAAAAGTTCACCGACTGTGAGTCCAGATACTCAATGCTCGAAAAAATGTGTTGTGCGCTAGCCTGGGCCGCCAAACGTTTGAGGCAATACATGCTAAATCATACAACCCTGCTAATTTCAAAGATGGATCCAATCAAATACATGTTTGAGAAACAAGCACTCTCCGGAAGAATTGCCCGATGGCAGATGGTGTTGACCGAATACAACATTCAGTATGTCTCACAAAAGGCTATCAAAGGTAGCGTCTTGTTAGAATACCTTGCGGAGCAGCCTGTTGAGGACTACCAATCGATGAGGTTTGATTTTCCTGACGAGGATATCATGTACCTGAAGATGAAAGATTGTGAAGAACCGTTGTCGGACGAAGGACCAGAGTTGGGTTCCAAATGGCAGTTAATATTTGACGGGGCTGTAAATTCCTACGGTAGCGGAATAGGGGCAATTATCACCACTCCTCAGGGGTCGCACATCCCCTTTACTTCCCGATTGACCTTTCCCGTTACCAATAATGAGGCTGAATATGAGGCTTGCATCATGGGTCTGGAAGAAGCTATTGATTTGCGAATCAAGCATCTGGAGGTATACGGAGACTCAGCTCTAGTGGTGAATCAGATTAAAGGAGAATGGGAGACACGTCAGCCCAATTTGATACCATATATGAATTATGCAAGGAGATTGTTGCCTTTCTTTGACAAGGTGGAATTGCATCATGTGCCGCGAGCAGAAAATCAAATGGCGGACGCCCTGGCGACATTGTCTTCCATGTATAAAGTTAACTTCTGGAACGAGGCTCCCCGGATTGTTATCTCTAGGCTTGATAGGCCTGCATTCATATTTGCTATTGACGAGGCTCCCGATGGTAAACCCTGGTACTTTGACATCCAGAATTTCCTGAAGAACAAGGAGTATCCGGCTAGGGCATCCAGTCGAGATCAGAAGACTCTCAGGAGATTGGCTGGCAATTTCTATCTGAATCCTGATGGTGTCCTGTACAAAAGAAACCACGACTTGGTGTTGTTACGCTATGTAGATGAGAAAGAGGTGGGGTTGCTCATGGAAGAAATACATGAGGGTACGTTTGGTACACATGCTGGTGGGCATGCTATGACGAGAAAACTGCTGCGGGCAGGTTATTACTGACTAACTATGGAAACAGACTGTTTCAAGTTTGCAAAAAGGTGTCATAAATGCCAAATTTATGCAGACAAGGTCCATGTACCCCCAAGTCCTCTGAATGTGATGTCATCACCGTGGCCGTTCTCGATGTGGGGAATTGATATGATCGGGAAGATTGAGCCTACGACATCCAATGGACACCTGTTCATCTTGGTGGCAATCGATTACTTCACCAAATAGGTGGAAGCAGCATCATATGCCAATGTCACCAAGCAAGTGGTCGCCAGATTTATCAAACGAGATATTATCTGCAAGTATGGAATCCCTGAGCGGATTATCACCGACAACGGTTTGAATTTGAATAACAAAATGATGAAAGAGCTGTGCCAGAATTTTAAGATTGAGCATCACAACTCTTCTCCTTACCGACCCAAGATGAATGGCGCTATCGAAGCGGCCAATAAGAACATAAAGAAGATTATCAGAAGATGGTTGTGACGTATAAGGACTGGCACGAGATGCTACCTTTCGCTTTGCACGGTTATCGTACGATGGTATGCACATCAACCGGGGCAACCCCTTTTTCATTGGTATACGGAATGGAGGCAGTGTTACCGTTGGAGGTTGAGATTCCTTCCCTGAGGGTTTTACGAGATGTCCAACTTGACGAGGCAAAATGGGTAAAAGACAGGTTGAATCAGCTCAGCTTAATGGATGAGAAGAGGCTAGCTTCTCTCGCATACGGTCGGTTGTATCAGAGCCGGATGAAGAAAGCTTATGATAAGAAGATATGTCCGCGAAGCTTTCAGACGGGCGACCTTGTGCTGAAGAGGATCCTCCCGCCACAAACAGATCACAGGGGCAAGTGGACCCCTAATTACGAAGGGCCATACGTTGTCCGGAAAGTCTTCTCTGGAGGAGCCTTGCTACTATCTACCATGGATGGTGAAGACTTTACGCCTCCTGTGAATTCGGACGCAGTTAAAAAATACTTTGCTTAAAAGTGACTCGCTGGACAGTAAAAAGAGAGTCCAGGCAAAAATGGGGCATCCTGGCGAACCGTAAAAAATGAATAAAAAGGTTCGGGCAAAAGTTAGGGATAAAAGTGAAAAGATGTACACCCGCGAAGTCGAAAACCTGTATTGGTCGACTTCGGCAAAAAAGGGTATCTCGGTGAATTGAAAACCCGCAAAGGGCGGTTCACGCAAAAGTTAGGGATTAAAAAAGCAAATGACTGCAGTCCGAATCTGATACAGCTTTGCTTAGGTGGTTTGGGAATACCTGAGGGTTCGTTTATCCGACACAATCTCTTCCGAAAACTGAATACCGGGAAAGCGCCAGAGTCCGGCAAGTCATAAAAGGATCAGCTCACGATGTTTGTCTGCACCACGTTGCCGACATGAGTACAAATTCGATTTGTATTTGTATTTTTTATACTTTTTTGTGCATATATATGTATGTGTGTGTGTAACTTCCTCTTTTCAGGAGTTGCATCCGGTGTACAAATCTTTGCCTATTCAGAGGCCTGTCATTAATAAAACATGTTATTCAGTATTTGATGTTGGTGCTTTACTGTTTTGTATGTGGAAAACACCGATGTTCCGATGAACTTGCATGTGTATAACTTTGTTGGCCCTTGCCAATAATTGCTAAAACTTTGAATTGACTGAAGTAATGTCACGGACATTAACCCGAATAGATTTGGTTGTATAGATTTGTGTTGTCTCGTTTGTGTTTTGCAGGGGTTCTCGCCCTTGAAGCGGACAATCAGAAAATGGTGGCCCCAGCCAGAGACCCTGGAAGAAGGATTTAACGCTAATCCCCATGCAGGTTGCACCTCATCCCAGAGGTTGAGATGGTGTTATCCCTTACCGAAGGAAGGATTATTTTCCCCGAAAGAGTATCCTCATGGAAGTTGTCTACAGGACATCCCCAGCAAGTCGAGATCAGTGTCCCATGCAGAGTTTATACTCCCCATAGATTCGAAGATTTACGCATTCAATCCCCAGCTGGGAGGATTTCCATGGTGCAAAACCAAGATGGTAAGTTCAGAAGGATTATCCCCACCAAGGATGGTTTTCTTTCTCCCCACAGGTCGTCAAACCTTCGTCAGGAGGATTACCGCCAGCGGAGTGGTAGTTCCGAGTTTGTAAACTGTACCCAGACAGTTGTCCCCCAGAAGGGTTGATTCTCCCCCAGCTGGGTTGATCTTCCCAGCAGGTTATTCTTTCCTCCAGTGGAAATGGATGTGTAGTCTCCCCCGGCAGAGTTGGCTGTATTTCTGGCATTTATTTTGCCGGATTACTTTATGATATCCGTTCATCCCCAGCAGGGTGGTACTTGCTCTCAACAGCCATGTTGAAGCAAGCTTGTCAGATTTTCCCCAGCAGCCTGAACCTGCATTTACATTTGCATACATTATCATGTTTGCATCTACCCACAAACGCGTAGCATTTCCATGCCGTATAGAGCATTACGCCATTGCCAAACATACGCATTTTGAAACATAAATCAGGTTGGTTAACCTTTTTCTTTCAGGTGTGTTTCTCAGCAGGAGTGTAAAGTTATGATGCAGATTTATTACCAGGCGATCGAGGTCTCGCCGTGAGACATGTGATGATGCAGTTCTTGCTATCGCTCCCCACAGAGTTACTGGATGAAGTTTCTCTTATCCGACCAACGGAGGGTTTTCTTCAGGTTTGCTGCCGCAGCAGCATTTCAAGGTTTCATGAATCAGAATTTCAGAAGAGGTCACTTGTTGTCGGAACGAGTGTCGGGCAATTACTTTCAGAATATCCCCAGTGGAGTTAGCTACTACCGAGAACAGGCTAGGAAGCTATGTCCAAGATGTTGTTTTTCCGTAAGAATCAGGCGGAATAACTTTCCTGTAAGTATCAGGCAGATGTGTTATCTTTTCCCGTATGAAGCAAGCGGAAGAACTTTCTTGTAAGTATCAGGCAGATGTGTTATCTTTTCCCGTAAGAAGCAGGCGGAAGAACTTTCCTGTATGTATCAGGCAGATGTGTTATCTTTTCCCGTATGAAGCAGGCGGAAGAACTTTCCTGTAAGTATCAGGCAGATGTGTTATCTTTTCTCGTATGTGTCGCTACTCGAAAAATACGCGCAACGACGGGGAAGGCAAAAAGGAAAAGGACAGAAGAGTCGCCACCGAATTTTATTTATCCCATGAGGGGAAAAGAAAATATCGAGAAAACCTTAAGAAAAGAATGGACAAGATGGTCTCGCAACCAAGATCGGGTTCGGAAGCCAGTTATGCAAGGGGAAGATATTAGCACCCCTCGCATCCATCGTACTAGATGGGAACCATTTGTTTGTCGTGTGTGAATTTATTTGCTTAAATATTATGTTATAAAAGTGTTCCAAAAGATACAGAAAAAGGGTTTAGAAACGGGGAAAGAAAGGTAACGCGAGGAAGAAGGGAAAAAAAACGTACTCGGTAGGACTTCGCGGTCCTAGGCCTACGTATTCTCGATAGACATGAGAAAATCAGAGTCGACGTAGTTCGGGGAACTACAGATATGGGGGGAATGTGCTCGGCAAGGATTGTGGCCCTTGTGCCTACGTATCTTTACTTGAACGAAGTAAAGAATCAGAGCAGCCGTAGTTCGGCCTACGATTTGTTGATGTTTTTATGGATGATGCTATCGTACGCATTCTAGCAGTTAGGTGAATTGCTGCTCGCTCGTTGGAGACTTAGGCATTACCTATTTGCGGTAGAATGGACGTATCATATCCTTTTTGAAAGATTAGTTTTCACCATGCGAGGCAAGATGTCACGGGCGGCCGTGTTGTGTGACACGGCCCGTGTCATAGTTCCAGGAAACTTAGGTTTTTTGAGGCAAACAGAAGTGTGACACGGGTGGCCGTGTTGTGTGACACGGCCCGTGTTGCAAGGTCTGGGAAAAAAATGAATTTTTAGGGCAAACAGAAGTGTGACAGGGGTGGCCGTGTTGTGTGACACGGCCCGTGTTGTGTGTTCTGGGCATTTTACGCTTTGAAAAGCCACACAGGGATGCAACACGGCCGGCCGTGTCGTGTGACACGGCCCGTGTTGGGCTACCAGAAGAAAAATCCAAACTTTTCTCTTATTTTTTGCTTCTTTTTGTGGTTCTTTCAAAAGGTTTCTTGGTCCCTTAGAACCTTAAATGATGCATACAATAAAACAACACATAAAAGAGTAAACGAAATGAATGTAAATAACAAAAATATAAAGAGAAAAAGGTTGGAGGAAATGGATATCCAAGAGCTTCCTATCCTTCTTGCAAGTCCTCCTTGGTCTTGGTTGAATGTACCTCACTCCTCTTCCCTCTATGTTGTGAAGGTTTTGTTTCTTCAAAGGTTCCTTGTCTTTCTATGGAACTCCTTTTTTTCGGTCTTCTCTCTTACTATTTTTCTGGTTTTCTTTGCAATGTGTGTTGCTCTCACTATTTTCTGTTTTTTTCTTCTCTCTTACTCTCTCAATCTTGTGTATGTGAATGATAGTGAATGTGTTTGCAGCCTCTTCTCCTCTCTTATCTCAGCACATTAGGGCTTACTCTTCCTTCAAGACTTCAAATCCTTACTTAGAAATGTCCAAGGCAACTTTCTTCATGTCACTCTCTTTCTTTCCATTTCCATGTATGTTGCTATGCTGTATTTTCTGCACTATTGCTAGGCTTTTTTTCTGCAGCACTTTGTGTCTTGTGACCTTTTGTTGGCTTATGCTTGGACATACCCTTGTGGTCAATGCTACTACTTTTTGGACAGAATTTCAAATTCTAATATTTAGATGCATTATCATGTGCTATTCCCTTGGTCTTGTGACTTGTGATCTTGTGACATGAAGAAATTTGTCACCTCTTGCATGGGACTGTTTTGCCATGATTAAACATGCATACTCTTGGTCCTAAAACATTCCAATGTTGATTTAATCCTTGCATGTTTCTTGGATGTTTGTAAGCATAATGTAGACTTGGTGTGGCATTACCATAACATGAATTTGACTAGAGACTTGAATGAAGTATTAGAAATAAATTAATTTCTAAACATTACTTAGAGTTGAAAATATTGCAACAAATGACATTCTTGTAATGTCACAAAACTTCTCTTTATAATATTCTTGCCTTTAATCTTGAATTCATGATGGATTTCCTTTATGTCATTGAATTTGAAAGAAATGAAGAAATGAGTCAAGCCTTGAAAGAGGGCAAATTTTGGGGTGCAACAGTATGAAGCAGGCGGAAGAACTTTCCTGTATGTATCAGGCAGATGTGTTATCTTTTCCCGTATGAAGCAGGCGGAAGAACTTTCCTGTATGTATCAGGCAGATGTGTTATCTTTTCCCGTAAGAATCAGGCGGATGAACTTTCCTGTATGAACCAGGCAAATGTGTTGTATTTTCCCGTAATAATCAGGCAGAAGAACTTTCCTGTATGAATCAGGCAGATGTGTTTTCCGATTTGAGTCAAGAAAATGGAGTTTCCCGTATGAAGCAGGCGGATGAATTTTCCGGTATCCAGATAGATGATGATCCCGTGATAGACAGGGTATGTGAGTGGTATTCTGATATTTGACAAAAGTATGTTCCCCAAGGAAGTCGCCGTGATTTCCTCGTGTTAATGTCCCCAGTAGAGTCCTCCTCAAGTCGTTTGTGGGTTGGGACCAGCGAAGGTAGCTATTGCCGAGGTAGGCAAAGAAACAGTATTCAGATGATTTTTCCCGTATGAAGCAGGCGGATGAATGTTCAGACAGAATTGTTTCCCCAGCGAAGTCGTTGGGATGTTGCTGTGTTGACAGAATATAGCGTCCTAATGTGGACAAAGTTCTATCCTCGCGATGATAGAATTTTTTTTCGGGCTGATAAAAATAATCCCCAGCACGATCGTTAATTGATCAGTTTGTTGCCGTAACAACCGGATCTAGTTAGCAGATGTTGTTTTCCAAGTAGTTTGTGCAATTTATTTCTGCGGTTGGCAAATTTCCGGGTTCTTAGTATTCAACTGTCTCATACCTCGATTTTTTGAAGGTCGTTCGCTCTTCACCCAGTCGGGTCCAAGCCGTTTGAATAGGGGCAGTTGTTGCACCCTAAAATTTGCTCAACCTATTTCACCTGATTTATGTTTTAATTGCATTATCATTTGCATATTGAATCATGTACATAATCCAATCATTTGCATAGAATAGCATAGCAAGGCATCCAACAAGGGATCAAGTGCCACTCTTATCTAAAGAAGCACATCAAGGGTTTTTATTCAAGATTAAGACTATCCAAGTCATCAAGAAATGTTTGAAGCTTTGAGAAGTGTGAAGGTCAACTAGTGGATTTTTCTCCTAATCTGGGATGTATTGAGGGTCATCAATGAGCTATGAATTGAGGGTATGGAATGTGTACAAAGCTTATGAAATGCCTAGAGGGTCATATTGAAGATGAGACAAGTCATTGACTCAAGTACAAGAGCCACAGTTGAAGTGCAGTCAACTGGGGTTTCATCTGGGTCAACCCTAGGTCAACCCTAGGTCAACTGAGTGATTGAAGAGCATCAAGGCTTAATTGGAGGTTGTGGGATTCATGAATTGATATTTTGATACATGTGTGGTGTTGTGCCAAGGATAAATCAAAGAGAATCAAGAGTAAGAGGGGTTGCCAAATTAGGGTTTCAGTGTAAAATCCCCTAATTTAGGCCTATCTTCCAAACCAGATAAGTCAAAATACAAGTTTCAAATGGATTCTTGGTCAACATGGAACTTGTACAGCTTCTCAATAGATTTAATTTGAGTACTATAAGTCTTCGAGAAGATTTGTAGAACTCAAGTTATGGTTCTTACAAGTTAGGGGTCATCAGAGGATACTGAAATTTATCTGTGAAAGTCACTTGACTTCCAAGCGACTTTTGCCAATCAAGGAGTTTTCAAGTGGATTCTTGGCCAACATAAGAGTTGTAGATCATGATCTTAGATTTCCATAGAGTACTATAAGTCCTTAAGAGGATTTGTAGAACTCAAGTTATGATCTTGGCAATCCAGGGGTATTTTGGGAAAGTTGAATTATAGGTCATTTTTCAACATAGGCCAAAATCTCCATCTTCCACTCCTCAAATGAAAAAATGTTCAAGATGAGATGTGTTTAGAATGGTGTTTTTGGGCTAGGTAAGAGGTCATGGGTGATTGGAAAGGATTGTATCACAAAGTGACTTAAAATGGCCTAAAAAAGGAAGGATTTTCAAATGAATCAAAGAGGGAAATTTCACCTTTTGAGTTATAGGTCACAAACATGTCATGTTGATACTCATTTTGACTGGAAATTGGATTCTAAAGACAATGGCATTTTTTGAATTGAGCCTTAATTTCATGACTTGCTTTGTAAAATGGTTACTTCCAAAACAAGTCACACATCCAAAACCAATGCCAATGCAATTCAAGCTATGCTATTGATCCAAACACATTCCAAAATCAATTTGCAACTGATTGGAACCTTCTGGAACAAGGAATGAGCACAAATTCGTGACTGTAGCATTGCACTTGCAAGGGAGATAACAGAATTTTGGATTGATGGATTTGGGCCTGGATCAAGCTTCAAAAGCCCATGGAAAGGTTCTATATATTGACTAGAGTGAGTCCAGGCTCGGTTGGGTGATCATTTCGTGAAGATAGTGGAGATTGAAGTTGAGTTTCAAGAGCTCCAACTCAGAATCGGTTTTGGATTTGCAAGCAAGATCAAGCCAAATTGAAGGTTGAAGAAGCTTTATCTTGCATTCTTGATCGTGTCTGGAAGGTTTTGGAGGTGTGGATCAAGCATTTCACCCTTATGTTCATCCAATTTCTTCAGGTATGTAAATCTCAAATTCTACATTGATCTAGGGAGAATTGAGTAGAATTGTGCATGTTGTTAGGAACTAGATAGAACCTAGGTCGTTTCTGGATTGAAATTGAAGCAAATAGAGACAGTTAGGTTTGATGAACATTTTCTGTTGAGGATCAGTTAGGCACGATCTTGAGGTTTCATCATGAATTGGATAGTTCTTATTGATTAGTGAAGCATGAGGAACATTTCTGTGGTGGTAATTTTGCAATTGATGATGATTGAAACCTTGACACATTTTGAATATTGATTCGGTTTTAAGAATCCATGGGGATTCATGAGATTTGGACTGGAGATTTGGAATCTACATGAAATTCTGGTCAAAATTGATATAGGACTTGTCACTTTTGGTTGCCTGTGTTTCTTGCTCACCGGAGAAGACGGTGGTTTCCACCGTGGACCACCGCCTGGAAATATCTCAGGTCATCTGAGTTGAAGGAAGAAGATGATCTGGTAGACGTTGGATCAGGTTGACCCTTTGACTGGAGAGTGGATCCAATGGCCACGTTTTAAACTCAGAATTTGCCTCCCATTCCCAAAACGCGCCGTTTCAATAATTGAAGTAGCATCCCAGTCAGATCCCAGTCAGCTGCCTGCGTGGACGCGCCCCAGCTCTCAGATGCGCTTACCAGTCCATGGATCCAAAGGCTCTCTTTTATTTTCAGCTTTTTATTTTCTTTTTTCCTTTTAAATTCATTTTAGTTGTATTTTTATTCTATTTAATTTCTAAAAATCATAATAAATCCAATATTGATCAGAAAAATATTTTAAAAATACCTCCATTATCCTGGATTTATTTGTGATTTTATGAAATTAATAAATATCATTTTCACCCATTTTTCAATTTAATTTGATTTTCTTCATTTTATTAATTTCTTTAATTTTGTACATTTGATACATGATTTTGTGGATTTTCTTGTGATCAATTGGTGAATGTTTTTGAGTTGATTCTTGTTGGACTAATTAGATTAGAGGTACATGCTCCCTTAGAGATTTTTCTCATATTTTTATGATGAAATTTAGGCTAGTTTTGAATGATGAACTTTAGGGTGTTAGGATTAGGGTTTTACAATACTTAGGTGTAGTTTAGGGCATAGTTTTGGGGTTTAATAGTTGATTTAGGCCTTGGGGTTTATGTGGGGTATAGGGTACATATTTAGGTTCCCTTAGAAATTAATCTAGGATTTTAGGATGAGTATTACTATTTTCTTTGATTTTTGCAAGTTGGTTGTTGATTGTGTGTTGCCATCTTGGGCATTTGGATTGTTGCTTGGGTTTGGGCATTTCAATTGGGTGTTGGGCTTGGGATTGGGTTGTTGGAGTTAATGAAGGAATTGGAAATGATGGGAGACAAAGGATGGAGCTTGAAGCATGAAGATTCTCATCCTTGAAGGTTGCTTTTGAAGACTTAGGAGATAGGAGATATAGGGAGAGCTTTAGATTAGACTGATTTCTTCTGTCAAACATAGAAAGCTTCTTGTGCCTCTATTCCATCCTATGACACAAGGTCCCCCAAAGAAGTTCCATCTCTCCTTAGGAGGGATGTAGAGCATGCTTTGGTTGGGTAGAACCTTGAGGATAGCATTCACTTGCTGTGTTAAGATCTTAGTGATTTCCCTGGGTTATCATTAAGCCTCTTAACATTCCAACTTCATCTCTTAGTTGATTCTCTCTTGTGAGTGCTTGCCTTGAAGGTAGTGGACCTATTGAAGATAAGAAGTGTATTTAGGAGTGGTGAAGATGAAGCTTGTGCTTGTCAATGCTGGGTATCTGTTGAAAATTAGGGTTTTGCTGCTGTTTGAAGCTGTTTATTTGTTGGGGTTCAGTGCTTTCCAGAGCTTGGAGATTTATTGAAGATAGGAGCTTATCTAAAGCTTGGGGATCATTTAAGAGTGGAGATGGGGTCTTGCTTGAAGTTGTTACTGTCAACCTTGTTGCTGTTGATCAACTGTAGCTGTCAGAGCTGGTGCTGTTTGAACTGCTTATTGTAGGAGCTGGTGTTGCTGTCGGAGCTGGTGTTGGGTTTTTATTTCTTTTTCTGTATTGTTTGTTGGCTTGTGCAGCTTGCCCCTTAGGTTTGAAGTGAAGCTGTTTCATTTTGCCTATTGTTTTCCCAGGTTCGAGGTTGAGTGGGACTCCCTTGCCTCGCTTGTATTGCTGCATCTCATGCATTTTACTGTTTACTGTATATTTGTTTCTTTTCCATTTATCCCCTAGGATCTCTGATTTCTTCTGTGCAGGAGGGAATTATGACAGACATTAGGTTTTAACCCATGCATGATAACATTAGGGTAGTTTTGATTCCCATTTCAAACCTTAGGTTTTAGAATTTCTTTCTCTTCTCAAAACAATTCAAAACACAGTAATAAGGATGATCGACGTCGTACGCTACGAGCCTTAAGCCATTTGAGAGAGGATTGCTGGAGGGTCACTCTTCAGTACTCTGACTGCTTAGTGTGTTACCCCTAGGGTGACATACGACGTGTCACTTTCAAATCATAGTTTCTAGTGCGTCAGAGATTGCGAACATCATAAAAAACAGTTCTTGCATAAAAGACTGAAAACAAACATCCAAATATCATTTTTGTCCGCTTGGACTCTTAATCAGAAGAGAACCTTTTCAGAAAGATAAAAAACAGTCAGACAAATCTGTGTCTTCCGTAGCCCGAACTACGTTTGCTCTGATCTTTCATGTTGTATGAAAGTACGTAGGCATAGGATGTCGTATCCTAGCGAGCAACCTTCACTCCTTTCCTGTAGGTAGGCGAACTACGTTGACTCTGATTTCTCATTCTAGACGGGAATACGTAGGCATAAAATGCGATACTTTGCCGAGTCATTTTCTTTTCTTTTAACCCTAGACCTGTAGCGTAGATAGAATAACAATCCGTACTAGAAAACAAGTGTGGATCCCATCGAGTACGACGGACGTGAGGGGTGCTAATACCTTCCCCTTGCGTAACCGACTCCCGAATCCAGGATTTGGTTGCGATGACCATTCCTTTCCCGTCTTTGCGTTAGGTTTACTTCGAGTGTTTCCTTTCCCTCCTTTGGGATAAATAACGCACGGTGGCGACTCTTCTGTCATAGCCGGCGCCGATTTTCGCAGTAGCGACAACATGCCAGGGTTGGATACTGACATTATTGTGCACAAGCTCCCCCTGAAGCCAGAATATCTTCCGATCAAGCAGAAACTTCGCAGATTAAGACCAGACATGGCTCTTAAAATCCGAGACGAAGTCAAGAAACAAGTTGATGCAGGCTTCTTAGCGGTATCCAAATATCCAGAATGGGTGGCAAACATTGTACCAGTCCCAAAGAAGGATGGCATAGTCAGAATGTGCGTCGATTACAGGGATTTAAACAAAGCAAGTCCGAAGGACGATTTCCCTCTACCACATATCGACACTTTGGTGGATAATACAGCTAGCTTCGTAGTATTCTTATTCATGGACAGTTTTTCTGGTTATAATCAGATAAAAATGGATCAAGCTGATATGGAGAAGACAACCTTCATCACACCCTGGGGCACCTATTGTTATAAGGTCATGTCTTTCGATTTGAAGAATGCAGGGACAACGTATCAGAGGGCCATGGTCACACTCTTTCACGATATGATGCACAAAGAAATCGAAGTATATGTAGATGATATAATCGCAAAATCTCAAAGCGAAGAAGACCACTTGGAGCATCTATTGAAGCTATTTGACAGACTCCTAAAGTATCAACTAAGGTTAAATCCAGCAAAATGCACCTTCGGGGTTCGCTCAGGCAAATTACTTGGCTTCATCGTTAGTCAATGAGGAATTGAAGTAGATCCCGACAAAGTTAAAGCAATCCAAGAGATGCCTGCTCCTAAAACAGAGAAACAAGTCAGAGGTTTCCTCGGACGTTTGAATTACATCTCTAGATTCATCTCCAACCTAACTCCTACTTGCACACCGATCTTTAAGTTGTTACGAAAAGATCAGACGGTAGTATGGAACGAAAACTGCCAGGCCGCATTTGAGAAAATCAAGCAGTATTTACAAGAACCTCCGGTGTTGATTCCTCCTGTACCCGGAAGACCTTTGTTCATGTATATGACAGTACTAGAAGATTCAATGGGTTGTGTCTTGGGCCAGACTGATGAGTCAGGAAAGAAAGAACACGCAATCTACTATCTGAGCAAGAAGTTCACCGATTGCGAGAGTCGTTACTCTCCCTTGGAAAAAGCCTGTTGTGCCTTAGCATGGGCCGCCAAGCGTCTGAGACAATATATGATTTGCCACACTACAATGCTGATTTCTAAGATGGACCCCATCAAGTACATCTTTGAAAAGCCAGCTCAAACCGGAAGATTGGCCAGATGGCATATGCTCTTATCAGAGTACGATATTCAGTATGTTGCTCAAAAGTCTATCAAAGGAAGTGTCTTGTCAGAACACCTCGCAGAGCATCCCATGGAAGATTATCAACCACTCAAGTTTGAGTTTCCCGATGAAGATGTGATGTATATTCAACGCACAAAACCAGAGCCTGGTCCAGAAGAAGGTCCCGAGCTTGGATCCCGCTGGGAAATGATGTTCGATGGAGCATCAAACAAGAACGGACATGGTGTCGGAGCTGTTCTAAAAAATCCAACTGGAGGGTACACTGCCGTCACAGCCCGACTTTGTTTCTCGTGTACGAACAACATAGCCGAGTATGAAGCTTGCATCTTAGGATTGGAAGATGCTATCAATCTTCGCATCAAAATCTTGGAAGTAATCGGTGGTTCTGCTTTGGTGATCTACCAGCTCAAAGGAGAATGGGAAACCAGGGATGAAAAATTGATCCCTTACAAAACTCATATCCTAGAGATGGCTGAGTATTTTGATGAAATTACCTTCAAGCATGTACCAAGAGCGGAAAATCACATCGCTGATGCATTAGCCATGATGGCATCAATGTGGATGGTCCAGTTTGTTAACGAGGCGCCTCTGATTCGCAACGAAAGAAGGACAGTACCTGCATACGTTATGACAATCGATGAAGAAACTGATGAGAAACCATGGTTCCACGACATCAAAAACTTTCATCAAAATCAAGAATATCCAGCTGACGCATCAAGAATTGACAAAAGAGCCATACGAAGATTATCGGCTAAATTCTTCATCAGCAATGGTACCTTGTACAAAAGAAACCACGACATGTTTTTACTCCGATGTGTCGATGAAAAAGAGGCAAATCTCATAATGACCGAAGTACACGAAGGAACATTCGGCACCCATGCCAACGGCCACGCCATGGCTAAGAAAATCTTAGAGCAGGTTACTTTTGGCTAACGCTGGAGACGGACTGCATCCTCTTCGCGCGAAAATGCCATAAATGTCAAGTCTGTGCCGACAAGGTACATGTCCCGCCACATCCTCTCAAGTGATGACGTCACCATGGCCTTTCACAATGTGGGGCATAAACATGATTGGGGCAATAGAGCCAAAAGCTTCCAACGGCCATCGCTTCATCCTTGTTGCAATTGATTACTTCACCAAATGGGTAGAAGCAGCGTCGTATGCGAACGTGACAAAACAAGTGGTTGCTCGCTTCATCAAAAAGGAAATCATCTGTCGATATGGTATTCCTAACCAGATCATTACTGACAATGGGTTGAATCTAAACAACAAAACGATGAAGGAACTCTGTGACGATTTCAAGATCAAGCATCACAATTCTACTCCTTACAGACCCAAGATGAATGGCGCAGTTGAAGCTGCAAACAAAAATATCAAAAAAATAGTACAAAAGATGGTCATAACCTACAAAGATTGGCACGAGATGTTACCATTTGCTTTACATGGATACTGAACATCAGTGCAAACTTCGACAGGGGCAACTCCCTTTTCCTTAGTATATGGGATGGACGTTGTGCTTCCCATCGAAGTCAAAGTACCTTCGCTTAAGATCTTGATGGAGGCCAAGCTCGAGGAAGACGAATGGATAAAAGAAAGGTTCGACTTATTGAACCTCATTGATGAGAAAAGAATGACGGCCATGTGCCATAGTCAGATCTATCAACAAAGAATGATACGAGTGTTCAATAAGAAGGTTCATCCCAAAGAGTATAGGGAAAGAGAGCTTGTGCTCAGAAAAATCCTACCAACTCAGAAGGATATGCGTGGCAAGTGGATGCCCAATTACGATGGCCCCTTCGTTGTAAAAACTGTCTTCTCCAGAGGATCTCTAATTCTTGAGACTATGGATGGCGAACAACTCAAGTATCCCATCAACTCAGATGCAGTGAGAAAGTACTATGCCTAAAAGCAGAAAACCTAGAAAGGGGATTCCAGTGCTTCAGCAAGACAGAAGTCCAAGAATCGAAAGCTGAAAAACGCCGGGGCAAAGTCTTGTGCAAGGTGTTAGAAGAAAGATCAACGTCTGTCATTCTCGTCAGAAGTATCGAAGCAAATGAGCCAATAGTTAGGAAGACCGGATTATTATTGGGATTCTGTAACCTTTTCCGTTCGCCATTTTTTTCAAATGTGTAAAATTTCCTGAGGCTTTGCCCTTTGTAAAGTCCTTGTCTATTAATAAAATCAGATTTTGGCCAAATCATTATTATGATCTTCTGTTTTTGTTATGCAAATTCACTTATTTGTTAATAAGGATTTTTTCAAAAGCAAAGTGTTTTGAAAAACTTAACTTTTGTTTTAAAAAGAAAACATAATTTGACAAAATGATTGAAGAACCTCTAGAGGTAATCTGACCGTATTATGCAGTTCTCAAAGTCTTGAAAGTTTGTTGTCACCTTTGACCAAACTAGATGCGTCCGACAGCAATTCCTGCTCTTAAGCCAAGACTTCTCCTCTGCAGGATTAGGAGGATTTTGTTTGGAAAGATTTTTATCTACACCAAAAGAAAGTGTCGCCTAACTTGAAGCATTTGAGACTCAGCGTGATGAGTTCCCTCTGTGTTTTCCTTGTTTTACTTTCCTTTGTTCCTGCGGGTCGGTCTGCATTTTGCATACAACATCATACCAGCATACGCATTTGTTTGCATTTGGTTCGGTCTCTATTTGTGTGGCTGTCGCCTTTGAGATCCTCTGGTCGTTACCTTTATCTTTGATCTGTTGCTGCAATTTCGCTTCGAAGTTGACATCCTGGGATTACCTATCTTCTCTAGGAAGCTAGCAGTGACTAGCAGTATCTGATTTGCATAGATGGGCGGTTGTTACCAATGTTTATCTTTTATTTGGTTGTCACCAATAATCTTCGAAAGACTAGTAGTTACTAGAATTTGTTCAGAACCAATTGTGTTTGGTATCTCGATTTGGTCATTACCAACAATTTTCCAAACCCAGTTGTCACTGATTCTGGTATTAAAGCCAACCAATCGTCATTGGAATCCTTTTGATTCGGTTATCACCAATTTTTGCTAAAATCTAGTGGTTACTAGTATTGCCTCTTAAAACCAATGGTCATTGGTATTTGAGTTGGTCATCGCTAGCAATTCCCTAAAAGTCCAATAATTATTGGCATCTCCTAAAACCAGTCGTTATTGGTACCTTTTGATTCGGTTATTACCAATCCTTCTGAGTCTAGTAGTTACTAGTATTACCTTCAAATCCAATTGTTATTGGTGCCTTTTGATTCAGTTATTACCAATCTTCTAAGTCTAGTGGTCACTAGCATCGTTTGGAAAATCTAGTATTCACTAGCATTATCTTGAACCAGTTGTTATTGGTATACCTGATTTGGTCGTCACCAATTGGCCTAAGTCCAATAGTTATTGGCATTGCTTAAATTAGATTGTTATCATCACTTTGGTCTGGTTGTTACCAAACTCTTTGAAAAATCCAATAGTTATTGGTCTCCTTGGACTGGGTCATTACCAATCTCTCCAGTTAAATCTAGTGGTTACTAGCATTACCCAAGTATCAATTGTTATTGGTATACCCTGATTTGGTCGTCACCAGTCCCCTCTAAGTCCAGTAGTTACTGACATTGCTTGAAAACTAATCGTTATTAGTCGGTTGTTACCAATTCCCCAGCGGAAGTCCTGTGTTTCATCAATTTTGTTTGGAATTCCCATTTGTAATTGGAACTTCGATTTGGTCGTCACCATATCCCCAGGAAGTATAGTGGTATTTGCGGGTGAGAAAATACTTAGAAGAGGGGTTGAATAAATATGTAGAAAAAACTTAGTAATAAAAACTCAAGGATTTTTATCCTGGTTCGTTGAACTCAACTACTCCAGTCCACCCTACCAAGAGTGATTTGCCTTTCTCAAACAAGGACTTAATCCACTATTTAATCAACTGATGACAATAGTAAGCACTAAGAACAACTGTTCAAAATCTTCTCAAGAACTACTGATCCTAACTGGATCTTCTTAAGGTTCTTTTACAATCAAATGTAATAATAATAATACAAGTTTTTAAATTGCTTCTAATAAAGCTTTATCACAACTGTGATTTTACACTTAAGATTTATGAACTATGAAATAAATTCAGCAAATGAGAATTAATTGTATGAGAGCTTCCTTTGAATTTTTTCAATATTTTGTCAACTGAAGAAGATGAATGGAGTCTTCCTTTTATAGGCAAGGAGGTCCAAGTAGCTATCACGTTGAAGGCTGTATACTAAAAGGTTTGAGCCTTTTTGTCTTCACATCACATGACTTTTCCTAGAAATAGAATGCACAGAGAAATCCTTTTTGTCTGTGTTCTTGTGTCTAGCATTAATAAGGAAAGAGTCGTTTGGCCATACCAACGGACATAATTTGAATTCTTCTTCAAAAAGTTTCAGCAAGTATCATCAGAGTCTAGATATGTCAGAGTCTTCTGATGTTCATCAGAGTTTGCTGAATTAGAGTCTTTGTAGCATGTGTGCTTTCAACGTGTAATTGTTTAGAGCAGAGTTTGGGATCAGATCTTCAGTACTGGCAGTGTAGTACTATCAGAGTCTTCTGAAATAAACTAAGCTTGACACTCTTCATACAAAAGTCTTCAATGCTTCAGATGCTTATGGCTTCTGCTTCAGATTCTTCTGTAAACAGCGCTCAGAATCTTCTGGAGGTAGAGTTCAGAATCTTCTAAAAGATGCTTCTGACGCTTCAGAGCCTTGCATATTTTTCATGTTCAGATCTAATATGCTTCCAGATTAATACTCACTTTAATATCTGTAGCAAACATTCTCAAACAAATTTTAGAGTATATAATTCTTTAATACAAAATTTCATAAGAGTTATCATCAAAACATAGAGATACAATTAAGAACCAATCTGTGTTCTAACAATATTTAGCACTTTCTAGAAACCACTTGATGGATTGGTCATCACCATCCTCCCCAGTAAGTCTAGTTGAAGCTAGCACCACTAGTTGAAACTGTTCTGGTCGTCACCGGTAGCCCCCATTGAAGCTTTTGCTTTCCTAGTTGAGCCTCGGAGAACTAGTCGATACTAGATTCCCCGGCGCGTCTGGCCTTGTTTCTAACCTTTTCCTGAAGATCCTGTTTGAACCCTTCGTTATAGGAAATTTTCTCATCTGGTTATCCCCAGTGAGATTCGTTTCTCCGTTCAGTCTTTTCCCCGGTGAAGTTTTGCTTCCCCAGTGGAATTGTTCCCCAGCAGGTTTTCCCCAGTGGGTTCCTTCCCCAGTGAGGTTTGCGTTTCTTTTCTTTCGTCTCCCCAGTGAAGAATTGCCTGCTTCCCCGGTGGGCTTCCTCATCTGGTCATCCCGAGTGAGGTCTGTATCTCCTTTCCCCAGTAAAGATGTGGCTTCTCTGGTGGAATTTGTGTCCCCTGAGTGAAAGATTCCTTTGAACAAGCATATTTAGTCATGATTGAACTATCTTGCTTAACTTTGCCTAGAATCTTTCCCCAGTGTTTTGGGTTCCTCGTGAGTGGTTACTCGTTGTCTCGTCGTTCTTTTATGTTTGCTCATGTGTCTGCATCTGGCTTGCGTTCAAGCATCGTATAACATCATTTAGACTCATTGCATTTCAGCATTTGTCCTTTTGCATACCATTGGATCTAAGGGACAAAATTTCTGGTTTGCTATATTTAAATACCTTTCACTAAGATTCTATGAGGATTGTCATCTCTCATCGCCATCTAGTGAATATATTTAAACAGGGGCATCTGTTGCACCCCAAATTTTGACCCCTTAGATCCTCATCATCATTTTAGGATCATAGTCATTTGATTAACTAACCTTAACCCATTTCAAGTTTATTTTTGTCAAGATGCAGATGGATCAGGGTTCCGTACCGTCAAAATCGAGGCTTCGATGGTTTGATCAATCAATGTTTTGGATTGATTCAACTTTAAACAAGATCAAGGATACTACTTTGGGTCAAGTATGAATTCAATTTGAGGTTGTCACCCAAGAATTGAGGACAATGCAGTTCAAGATACCCGATTAGGGTTTTCGATCAGGAAAAGTCAATCGTAGTTTGACTTTTGATTTAAAAAGTGTTTCAATGGTGGGATATTGGTCCATTAAGTTCCTATGGCTTAGTAAAGTATATCCAAAGAGTTTCAAGTCCTCAGAATACCCGGAACCCCAACAGTCGACTCGGTAGTCACCGATTGATCGAAAGGTTGACCGAAAAGTCAACTCTCCAACAATAAGGAATTTAACTTCAAGATGTGAATCAAAAATGTTCCTTATGTCATATTACACCTTCCCATAAAATTTCATGACAATTGGATCAAGGGTTAGGAAGTAATTGCAAAAGTCGGGAATTAGGGTTTTGAAAAGGGCAAGACCATAACTCCTCAACCACACATCCAAATGAAGTGGTTCAAACCTCATTGGAAAGCTCTTGAAAAGTACTACAAAAGTCCCAAAGTGGTCCATGATCAAAATATGCATAGGTTTGGAATTATGACAAAATTCATTTCAAGAAGGGAAAATAACTTAGAAAAATTCCACTATTAAGCTTGTTTTTTAACAACTTTGAAGGGTTTTTCAACCTAGTTCCACCTAGAATTTGGAAATCTAAAAAACATGAAAGTTGTAGAGCTACTTGAGGGCTTTCTAAATTGTGGTAGAACCCCTCAATAGCTTGTGTGAGCAGAAAGTTATGGGTCATGGAAGTTGGGGCTGCCACACTTGAAACCACTATGTCAAAATTTCTCAAAATTCAGATTTCCACAACTTGAGTTATCCTTAACCCTTGGAACATGATTCAATATGATAATTAGAGGTGTGGATGAGTGAAAATGCAGAAAAATGAGAGATGTGAAGAGAGAAGTAAGTTGCAAGCAACTTGTAATAAAATAATCAAAACGTGTAAGATGAAAGAGAAACTTTTCAAAGAGAGTAGGCAGCTACAGTCCCCTAGCCTCCTAGCCTCATTTCATCCATCCCATCTCTCCCATCTCACTTGAGTTTTTCTCAGCACTTGCCCATGGAGCTGATATGTAGAGCTGCCAAAAAGATCTTGGCAAGATTCATTTCAAAACTTTATAATCTCCCTCCAAAAGTGGCAAAATCCAAATCTTCCCTCACCTTCATTTTCACTATAATTAGAGGCACTCTCTATGATGTTAGACACACCAGAGCACTCTTAAAAACCAAGAGAAATCACAACTCTCAACACTCTTTCATTTTCCCAAAAAGTTTCATTCTTCAAAAACTTCAAGTTTTCACTAAAAAACGGTCTTGAGCAAAACTCTGCTCAAACTAAGTTCCACCACTTCCAAGCCACTCAAAACTATTTACAAAATCCATAAACATTGTGTAGAAGGTGTTCATACACTCAAACCATCCAAAAACATCATTTTCCTAAAAGTCAACATTCATACCTTAGTATGTTGACTTTCATGCACTTTGGGAGCCAAGTCTCTACTTAAGGCATTTCTTACCATTCCAACACTCCCAACACCTCATATATATCATATTTCAACTGCCCAAAGTCTCAAAAACCAGCTGGAAAGTTCATAACTCAAACTATCTTGAAAGATAGTCTGTTGCTTCAAGAGGAAGAAAGGAAGAAAGCTCCAAATCTTTGCCAAGGAAGAAGATCTCTGGGTTTCTTAGCTTCTTAGCTTGCTCAAGATCTGTCTACAAGAGGTATGTAATATTCAAACCCTTCATTATTCATACATTATCATGTTTTACAATTTTGGAGTGCTTGTTGTGAAAATATAGTCTTTGGTGTCCCATATTGGTTCTTTGTCAAGAACTCATGTTTTATGGCTATGATATTTGCTTTTGTTAAAGTATTTCATTCATGAATGATGTGTTGTTGATATGTTACCAATATTGAGCTTTGATGTTGTGTACAACTTGTTTTGAAGACCTTATCCAAGATTAGCCTTAAGGATCCCAAACATTGAAATGTTGGTGTGCTTGCCCTAGATTTGTCAATCTTTGTTTATTGGTCATGTTTGAATAACTTGTAAGTTGTTTCATGAGATCCCCCTGCCCTTAGATCCTGTTTGAATCTAGTTTGGCTCTTGCATCACACTTGTGTTATTTTGTGTCATTTCACTTTACCATCATCATGAGTTTTGTATTGGACTGCTTGTGCTTGCCATGTTGTGCCTCATTTGTTCTAAACTATTGGTTTGAATCTATATGATCTGGTTTGCCTAGTTGAGCTTGTTAAAATGATGAGAACTTAAGATTTGGTTGTTGAGGACAGTTTTGAGGTTTTATGTGTTTTGTTGTCAAATGCTTTGAACCAACATGTCATTTCTCATTCTGTGCAGCCTGTGTATGATATTTGTATGTGGAAATATCATTTAACATGTTTTGAGATTGTATGTTGTACTTGTATAATCAAACTGGCCCCATCTGCTCAAAACTGTTTTTTCATTCTCAATCTTGCATTTTCAAAACTCCATAATACCAATCACATGTCATATTGTGTTTCAACCTGTTTTTACTTGATCTATGTGCATAGAATCTTCATTCTACATACTTTGAACTTGTATGTGATGCCAAATCATCCCAACTGCCATTAAACTTGACTGCTGCCTGAATGAGTTGTTGTGTTTGCATTTCATGAGTTTCAATAGGCCATATTTTGTTTGGTGTGGATTTGATTTAATTTAGAAGCATTATTTCATCTTTTAGCATGTATATGGTATGTGTATGTCTTTTGTTTCATCATAGAACATCATTACTTGCCAAATGCCCTGTTGTACCACTATTATGTTTCAAAACAGCTTATTCTTAACCATCAACATGTCAAATCTCATTTCTGTTTGCATAGGCCTGATTTCTAAGCATAAACTCATCCATTTTCATGATTTTGATGTGTGTATATTGCTTGTTTGATCTATTCTTACTTGGTTCATCATTTCACCTTTAAATTGCTTTTTCAAGCAAAAACATGCCATGACTATACCAGATTTTGTTCCAAATGCACAATGTTTGGTTTCTGAGTTTGAACTCATTTGCCTTCATATTTATGATGTGTGTGTGTCATTGGTTTAGCATTAGAGCTCATTACTTGAAAAATGTCTTGCTATACCATTATTCTGTGAGAGGCAGTTTTGTGTATCAACCAACATACCAACTTCTAATTTGTTTGCAATATGTTTGAATCTTGGGTATGACCTCATTCATTGTCATGTTTGAGATGTGTATTTGCTAATTTCATGATAAGAAACCATTCATTGTTAACTGAACTAGCTTGCCCCTCACCCTGTTGTCAAAACTTCTTCTTTTTTTGAAAATCACAGCTGCACACACCATACAATTGGCCTGTTTGAAGCATTTTCATTAATTCATAAATCTGAAATCACTTGTCAACATAATTACATCTTGTATGTGGTGTGTATGTTAACTGAGTTTGCTCATTCTTGAATTTAGCATTCCATCTGCAGCCTGCTACCATGTATGATACCATTGCAACTTGATAGCTAGTTGGTGTTGTGTGTATTGTTTTGTCAATCTTAGGTTGTAATATCATCCATAGATATATTTGAGACTTGTGTGTGGTATCTTTTTGATCTCAATCTATTCCAATCATGTTTGGTTTCAATTTATGCATTTTCATGCTTAAGTGAGCAGTTGGTATGTGACTTTCATTTCTATGTTGTTTGTGGCTAATTTGGAAGTGTAGACACACTTAATATTATGTTTTGGTTATGTATGAAAGGTCTATCCAACCTGATTGAGTTTGTTTCATGACTTGGCTTCCAATTTGCATCTTTCAATTTCATTTTACTTGACATGACAATTCTGTGTTGGTGCATATGTTTTGGTATTGGATTGTTATCCTCATGTTCCTCTTTGCATTTTGTCTGTTTTGGTTGAGATACCATGAGACTTTCTTGTTCTGTTTTAATCATTGTTGGATTTCCATCTATATTTTGGTCTTTGCTTGGCTGCTATGTTCATCATTCTTGACCCCTTCCATTTTCACATTGGATTTAGCCATATGTGTACATGATGTAGTTGTTTGCCTGTGTTAATTTTCAACAACTTGGTTTTGGTTTGAGGTCATTTATCATTGTGGTTTTGAAAGCAAGTTCACCACTTTACTAAGTTTCATCCAATATGCTGTCATGCTGCATCCTATCTTCTTTTTTCTGCCTGAGTTTTGGTGTTTGATTTATAGCATTTGAGAGCATCATCAATAACATGTTTAGAAATGTTAGGCTATGTGTGTACATTGAACCTTGCCATCTGCCCTTGACAGCTTGTTCTCATTTTCACACCACATTTGCAATTCATGAACCAATTCCTATTCTACTGAGTTGTGCTTGAGCCCTAAGTGTTTAATCCCTCTGTTATGATGTATATGACTTGTGTGCAATGCCTATGTGATGTGTATGGACTCTGAACTAGTGTGGTTTTTCACAATGCAACTCATTTGATCAATATGCATCTTCAATCGTGTTTCTTGTTAGAGACATCATTTCATAATTTTGTTAATACCATCATAATCCTCATTAAAAAAAAGTCATGTTTGACTAAAATTTCATAAAAAAGGATTGAGTTTTGACCAAGTTTGGATGCTTCACGTTTTTGGTTTGTTTGGTTTGTATTTGGCCCAGAATATCCATCATAGCATGCCTTTTGTATTTATGGGGGTGGCTAAATACACGGATGTATAGCCACCCCAGTGGTAGACAACTTGCGCGCTTTGTATCCTTTCACTTGCCAGTCCTGAGTTCGATCCTTGGTGATCAACTCTTTTGGCATTTTATTTTTCAATTGTCACGTTTAACTATTTTCTTCACTCCTTCCATTTCCCTAACATGCGCGCGCATTGTGCCCCAGTGGTTGGTGTTGTATGTTTGTAAACACAAGGGCGTGGGTTCATTCTTAGGTCGTTACCTCATGTCTTGATCGATTTTCTTTCATACCATGCTTATTTTATCTTGAGATTTATTGATATTGGATTTCTTTATGTTTGTTAACATGTTGAGACTTTATTTTTTGTTGGTGGTTACCATAAAATTGTTGTTCTCTTCCTGGGTCTTAAGATTTAACTGTTATGATTAGTCCTTGCATATTTGATTGTCATCAATGCCTAATTGTTGTTACATTTGAACTTATAACATGATCATTTTAAGTTGTAACTTATTTGTATGATTGATGTGTTTCATATTTGATAATATGGCTCTGGGGTTGTTACCTTCATCTTTGTTAAGATATATGATTCTTGGTCGTAACCGTTGGTTCTATCTAATCCTTGCCTATTGTGATATGCATGCTTGCTTGGTTGTAACCATATTCCTTATTCATCCTGCTTATTTGTTTATTGCTTTGTTAAGTGTTTCTCCCCCAAGTGATGGAACTTTTTAGTTCTCATCCAAGTTGTCTCTCCCTCTCCTTCCAAAGGAAAAGTCTCTCCATCGACCCTTGCATCATGGACAGTTCATTACCATATCTTGACTTTGTGAAGTCATCGTAAGCCCTAACTTAGTTAAGTTAGAACATATCATCCATTATACTTTGCTTTAAGTCTAAAAAAACCTACCTTTTTTAGGAGTGTTCTCCAACTAGAACCCTAGGATACAGTTTGTAAACTCTATGTGAGAATCATAGCGATGATTACTTACTCCCCTCTTGAGTGTTATAACATAGATCTAGAGAGTTTTTGTTAAACTCTATACAAACATTGTTATGTTTGTCCCCCTTTGAACCTTGATCATAATCAAGTGTTCTTCAACCCTAGTGAGGTGAACTATGATTACTCTGATTCTATCCTAGTTAGGATACGTAGGCAGAGGACGTGATGTCTTTGCTAGAAAACTTAGAAACCATCTTTAGGTCTTAACCTACACCTTTTACCCAATCCCAAACCTTAGCAAACATTTACCAAACTTAGCATGCAAACATACAAAAGGTTCTGTAGAGTACTACAGATGCTTAGGATGTGAAATACCTACCCTATGCATAACCCAACCCCCGATCGCCGAATCTCTTAGCGTTGTTGTTACATCACGAAAATGGTTTTTTCTTTCTTTAGACCTTTCCTTTGGATAAATTAAAGTCCGGTTGTGAATTCAAAGAATTAAATATTCAAGTTAATCAATAGCTTGGTATCACGATTCTAACCGCAAAACAAGCCTTTACTTCTCACTTTGAGAATACCCTTGTTGGCTTTCCTCTTTGATCGATCGACGTAGGGCCTTTCGACTCATTCCTTTAATGTTGTCGAGTTAAGGTGCGTTACTTGCCAAGTTTCAATGTTGTCGACCTTTGGTTGTCATGTAGGGAGCTAGTCAACCTTTTTTTTTCTAACTTCCGTCGAGGTCAACTGCCATGTTGGCTAATTCTCAGCCAACAAATTTCCCCATCAAGACCCAAGCTTCTATGGAGACTTATGCCGACCGAGACGCTTGGTGTCTTTCGAGGCATTCAATACTTGGCTTTTCGTCCTCAGGGCCTAGTTGTCGAGCCATCCACGTGTCAGTCGCCCCTTAACATGATGATGGCACCTTTTTGTATTACAACTTCCAAGAATTCCCATCATTCTTTTACACTTCCCCATGTGATTACCAACTTCTAATCATGACTTCCCCCACGAGTGGGTATTGAAAATCCCTTTCCTTTCGTCTTCTGGATTAACCATTGGTATAAATACCCCCACAAGTTCTTACGTTAGAACTTTTCTCTTCAAACACTTGTTCTGCATTCCTTCTGCTTCATCTACCAGAATCTCATAGGATTTTCGCGCGGACAACCTTTGGCCTTCCTGTGCGGATTTGCTTGTAGGACTGGCCAAACTAGTCCTAAGACGATTTGGTTTGAGGTGAGTTCTTTACTTGGGTTATGGTGCACTTTGATGGTTATATATTTTATGGTTTACACTCTAAATAACTAAGAGTTGACAAATATTAAGAAATGGCTGAAATAGAGACTTTATAGATATTCTGACAATAGTTCTTTGAAT
The DNA here is from genome assembly GCA_963859935.3 of Lathyrus sativus. Lineage (NCBI taxonomy): Eukaryota > Viridiplantae > Streptophyta > Magnoliopsida > Fabales > Fabaceae > Lathyrus > Lathyrus sativus. The sequence goes on from OZ012736.1 coordinate 89,213,522, forward strand.
ATCTTATATACTTGGCAAAACTTAAAGCAAAATTTAAAGTGCAATATAAAAATACAAGGAAGAAGACAATTGGACGTATTCGTACATTTTGGAATGACAAAGTAAACTCTTTTCTCTATAGTGCAGTACTCAGAGTGTTTTTCTTCCAATTCTAAAAAAAGACGCCTATTTTACTAGAAAGTATTTGCTTTATATAGGTGTACGAGGTAACTGCCAAGAGGCTTCAGGATGTGCCACGTGTCATCCTACGTCTCTGGACAACTGCCTCCATATTTTTCCTTTCAAAATGACTTCCCGCCAAGCCTTTTCCTTTTCTTGTTGAGAATACCCTTGTTGGCTTTCCTCTTTGGTCGATCGACGTAGGGCTTGTCGACTCATTGCTCTCATGTTGTCGAGTCTAGGTGCGTTGCTTGCCAAGTTTCAATGTTGTCGACCTTTGGTTGTCATGTAGGGAGCTAGTCGACCTTTTTTTTCTAACTTTCGTCGAGGTCGATTGCCATGTTGGCTAATTCTCAACCAACAAATTGCCCCACCAAGACCCAGGCTTCGACGGAGACTTCTGCCGACTGAGACACTTGGTGTCTTTCAAGGCATTCAATACCTGGCTTTTCGTCCTCAGGGCCTAGTTGTCGAGGCATCCACGTGTCAGTCGCCCCCTAACGTGATGATGGCACCTTTTTGTATTACAACTTCCAAGAATTCCCATCATTCTTTTCCATTTCCCCACGTCATTACCAACTTCTAATCATGACTTCCCCCAGGAGTGGGTATTGAAAAGCCATTTCCTTTCGTCTTCTGCATTAACCTTTGGTATAAATACCCTCACAAGTTCTTACGTTAGAACATTTCTCTTCAAACACTTGTTCTTCATTCCTTCTACTTCATCTACCAGAATCACACGTGATTTTCGCGCGGAAAACCTCTGGCCTTCCTGTGCGGATTTGCTTACGGGACTGGCCAAACTAGTCCCTGGCCGATTTGGTTTGAGGTGAATTGTTTACTTGGGTTATGGTGCACTTTGATGGTTATATATTTTGTGGTTTACACTCTAAATAACTAAGAGTTGACAAAGATAAAGAAATGGCTGAAACAGAGACTTTATAGATTTTCTGACAATAGTGCTTTGAATATCTTAAATACTTGGCAAAACTTAAAGTAAAACTTTAAGTGCAATATAAAAATACAAGGAAGAAGACAATTGGACGTACTCGTACATTTTGGAATGACAAAGTAAACTCTTTTCTCTATAGTGTGGTACTTAGAGTGTTTTTCTTCCAATTCTGATAAAAGACGCCTCTTTTACTATAAAATATTTGCTTTATATAGGCGTACGAGGTAACTGCGAAGGGGCTTCAGGATGTGCCACGTGTCATCCCACGTCTCTCGATAACTGCCTCCATGTTTCTCCTTTCAAACTGACTTCCCACCAAGCCTTTTGCTTCTCTTGTTGAGAATACCTTTGTTGGCTTTCCTCTTTGGTCGATTGACGCAGAGCCTGTCGACTCATTCCTCACATGCTACCGAGTCAAGGTGCGTTGCTTGCCAAGTTTCAACATTGTTGACCTTTGGTTGTCATGTAGGGAGCTAGTCGACCTTTTATTTTTCTAACTTCCGTCGAGGTCAACTGCCATGTTGGCTAATTCTCAGCCAACAATAACGTGACAGAACCCTGACAACCACCACATCAATGTACTTGATGACATAGATCGATATGGATGAGTGACACAGAAATTTCATGCAATGTGATCTCTAAATCATGCATCTTTTCAATTGGTCATATGTTAGATGCCAAACTTTGCTTATTTGATCTATCAAATGTTGGCATCTTTCATCCTTTTTGTAGATGAATTGAGTTGAATCACTCTTGTTTTTGATGATATGCTTCATTGTGTGAAAATGTCTTGGTTGCTTTTATGTGTGTGCTATTGTGTAGGAACTAGGCCCAAAATAAGAAGAATAAGATACAAGACATGTGACAAGGAAACCAAGTCAGCAGCAAATCATCAACAAGTTCGCACAACGAACTTCCTAGCGAAGTTCCCTAGAAAAAACATCATCAAGTTCGCACAGCGAACATGCTAGCGAAAGCCATTGGGAACCTGACACTGTTCATACAGAAAGAAATGGAGCCTAAGTTCGTTGTGCGAAGGAAGTAGCGAAGAGTTCGCTGGAGCAAAGAAGAAGCGAATACCTAGCGAACACTGTAACACCCCAAATTCTTAGAATATTTATTTAATTTATTTAAATATGAATATTCGCATTTTTGGTGAAATGAGGTGGTTGGTGTGATTATTGGAAATTATGGATTTTGACTTATTTATTTAAATAATAATATATAATGTGAATATATTGGTATTATTATTAATTTAAATAAATATAAGTTAATTAAGGGAAAATGGACAATTGAGGAGGAGTTAGTGAGGGTGAAGTTGGAAAGCCCAATTTTATGGCCCAAAGTTAGGTGTAACAAAAAGGAATTTAAGGGAATTAGGATTCATTCTTGTTAGACCGTGAAAGGAAAGAAATAGAGGCTAGAACTCTGGGCAAGAGGATTGAGGCAAAAGCTTCGCAAGGTTTCCAAGAATCAAAGTGAAAGGCTTAGAGTCGACAATTAAGGTATGAGGAGTATTACCTTCATTGTTTTCAAAATGTGATTCAATGTATTTAAATCTGATTTAAGGGTTTAAGGGGTTTGAGGCTGATTTGAGAGTAAAGGAAAGTAGGCCTTCGTGGCCAAAATCTATTGTTGAGGTTTTAACCATATAGGGATTTGAACTGATGGTCTGATAGGTTTGAGGTTGATTTGGGTTTGAAGGAAATTAGGCCTTTATGGCCAAATCTGTTGTTGAGGTTTCAATCATGTAGGGTAATTGATTAGTTAGAACTCTAATGATTGTCGTGTAGTTGTAAGAAGTATGGGAATTGGAGGCTAAATATGATACGGGATTGGCCTAATAAGTTGTAGATCTTGTACCTATATCGCCGTAATACCTTAGGAATGATTTAGGTATGTTTTTAGGGCATTAGGGAAGGAAATCGTAGAGGTTTGTGGTCTGGTTCTAGTGTGTAACAGCGATTTGCTGTAATCACGAGTTTGCACAACGAAGAATCCTTCGCACGACGAACATTCGCTCCAGATTCGCACAACGAAATTGCTAGGGAACATAGCAGAGTTTCGTGAATTCTGATCTTGTGCAGTGATGTCTTGATGTTTTGATGTTGTGATTTCTCCGATGAATTACCATGAGTTTAATTATGATTTTTATGAGATTAATACATGATTGTATGATGAATTCCCATGAATAATTGTGATGATTTATGATGTTGATTTCTATGAGTTTTGATGATTATATGATGACATGATTATTATGATGATTTTTACGAATGATGATGCACCTAATGATTTTATTATGATGATGATATTGACGTGTGCATCATGCATTCATATGCATCCGAACTTCGGTTCAGGACCTTGATTTTTGTGGCTTCAGTTCCATTATTTGGATGTGAGGTATTATGTTGTGCTGCGTTTCTCGTGTAGAATCTATCCTACTGTTGTCGATCTATGGAAGGTTGATGGCCCAATGTCCATCGAATTATGTTGATTGGTACCACATGCATGAGTCTTGTTGCATTTGCATTTATGTGATATTTTGGTGTAATTATAATGTTGTGGCCTTTGATGTTCCTTGATGATTCTAATGATGTTAGATATGAAAGTGACGCCATTTTATATATTGATTCTTATATTGATTATTATGAATCATTTTACTCACCTTGACTGTTTGAATGTTGCCTCCACATGGGTAACGTGCAGATGACCAGGTTTAGTCGTGGATGCCGTCGAGGACTTTTGAAGTTTTTGGGTCGTTGGCCCTTGTTGTTGACTTAGAGGGTCTTGCTCTGATATTGTAACATCGGTTTGGGGTCTTTGAGTCAAACTATATTTTATTGAGTTTTTGTTACGTTGATTACCTTGCGGCGCAAGGAAAACTTTGGATTTTGCCATTTTAAGTTTCACTGCCTTTTGAGCAAATTATGAGTAATTTTGGGAAAACCCGATGTTTATGGAGCATTGACTTTTGTTTAAATTATTGAGAAATGTGCACCCTTTTGAGATGATTTTATTGCGTTCAATATTTTACTCTGATAGATATGATTGATTTGCCTTAATATTTGTGGGGTAGAAAAGGGTGTTACATTAGTGGTATCAGAGCAGGCCCGTCCGTCCGGCCAAGTTTTTATGTTGTTAATCCCTTGTCAGTCAATAGTGTAAGAACATTGTTGGATGAGTTGTTTTCTTCTAAACTTGTTAGTGGTTGCAGATGGCTGGAAGAAATGATCGTGTTATTGCTGATGCGCTAGAATCGCTTGCCCAAGTGATGGCCCAGAATGGTGGACCTCCAAATGAGTTTCGTGCTTTCGAGAAGTTCCAAAGGAACAACCCGCCAACTTTTGTGGCCACTCATGATCGTGATGGACGCAGAAGTGGCTGAAAGTGATTGAGAATATTTTCTAGGTTATGGCATGCACTGATGCTCAGCAGGTGCAGTTTGGTACGCATATGCTAGCAGAGGAAGCTGAGGATTGGGGGGATAACACTCGTCAGAGATTGGGAGGGGTTGGAATTGCAATAATTTGGACTATGTTTAAGGAAGAATTTTTGAGGAAGTATTTTCCTAAAGATGTTCGGGCAAGAAAGAGGTGTAATTCCTTGAGTTGAAGCAAGAGAATATGATTGTGGCTGAGTATGTGGCAAAGTTTGAGGCTTTAGTGAAGTTTTGTCTGCATTACAATCATGCTGATGCAGAAATGTCAAAGTTTCTCAAGTTCGAGAATGCATTGAGACTAGAGATTAAGTAGGGAATTAGGTACCAGCAGATTCGTCGGTTTGCGGAACCGGTGGACAAGAGTAGAATTTATGATGAGGATAGTCAAGCTCGATCTACTCACTACACGCAGTTGAGTGAGAAGAAAGAGAAAGGATAATATAGAGGGAAATCGTATGTGATTTCTGGTGATAAAGGGAATCAGAAGACTTCATATGGGAAAAAGTCAAGTGAGGGATCGACTACTGCTCCAGGAAAGTGTTATAAGTGTGGCGAGCAAGGTCACCGTGCTGAAGTTTGTAAGGTGCTGAGATGTCATCGTTGTGGCAAGAGAGGTTATAGAATTACTGACTACAAAGATGAAGCTTCGACTTGCTTCAACTGTGGAGAGAAGGGTCATATCAGTACCCAGTGCCAGAAGCCGAAGAAGACTGCTACTGCTGCTCAGGCAAACGACAGAGTGTTTGCTTTGAGCGGTGCTTGAGAACCCAAGATAGATAACTTGATCAGAGGTACTTGCTTTATTAATGATGTTGAATTGATTGCTATAATTGATACTGGTGCTACCTATTCGTTTATTTCGCTTGAATGTGCTTCAAGATTGAATTTGAAATTATTTGGTTCTGTGACTACTGCATTAGTCTGTTTGAGCTTCCCTTTAACTATTTATGATAATAATTTTGTGATGGACTTGGTTTGTCTACCTTTGCATCGGATTGATGTTATTCTTGGACTGAACTGGTTGGAGTTCAATTATGTTCATATCGATTGCTACAACAACACTGTGAGGTTCCCAGAGTTTGGTGATTATGGAGAGCTGATGTTTGTATCTGCTAGGCAAGTAGAAGAAATCTTAGAAGATGAGGCTCAGATGTTTGCATTGTTTGCATCACTTCAAGTTGATTATGAAGCAGTGAGTGTGGAGCTACCAATTGTTCGGGAATTTCTAGAGGTGTTTCCAGACGACGTAAGTGACTTACCTCCTGAGCGTCTGGTAGAGTTTACTGTTGATGTGATACCAGGCACTAGTTCTGTGTTGATGGCTCTTTATTGGATATCTTCATCTGAGTTAGGAGAATTGAAGAAACAATTAGAAGAGCTGCTTGAGAAGAAGTTTATTCTACCGAGTGTTTCTCCGTGGGGTGCTCCTGTGTTCTTGGTGAGGAAGAAAGATGGTAGCATGAGATTGTGTATGGATTATCGACAATTGAATAAAGTGACGATCAAGAATAAGTATCCACTTCCGAGGATTGATGATCTGATGGATCAATTGGTGGGTGCTTGCGTGTTTAGTAAGATTGATTTGAGTTCTGGTTATCATCAGATTCACGTTAGGCCTGATGATATTCCGAAGACAGCATTCAGGATAAGGTATGGTCATTATGAATATACAGTGATGTCGTTTGGTGTACCTAACGCACATGGTGTACTCATGAAGTATATGAATAGGATTGTTCATCCTTACTTGGATCAATTTTTGGTAGTATTCATCGACAATATCTTGATATATTCAAAGTATGAGGAAGAACATGTGCAACATCTAAGAGTTTATTGCAGGTTTTGAAAGACAAGAAGCTTTATGCCAAGTTGTCCAAGTGTGAGTTTTGGTTGAAGGAAGTGAGTTTCCTTGGCCATGTGATTTCTAGTGGAGGGATTTTTGTTGATCCGTCCAAAGTTGATGTTGTGTTGTAATGGGACACTCTGAATTCTGCTACTGAGATTCAAAATTTCCTTGGGTTGGCTGGTTATTATCGTAGGTTTATAGAAGGATTTTCAAAGTTGGCACTACCATTGACTCAGCTGACTCAAAAGGGTAAAGCTTATGTGTGGGATGTTGCATGTGAGAGGAGTTTTGTAGAACTCAAGAAAAAGTTGATAAGTGCTCTAGTGTTTGTTGCACCCCAAAATTTGCCCAACTTTTTTCTTGGCTGGCTTTTGTTTCTTTGCATTTTGCATTTTTTCATCCCTACATTTGCATAACATTTGTTCTCGAGGCAGGGGATCAAGGTTCCTGTGGCTCAGGTTTCATTCCAGTGCAAGCAGCTGAACAGCAAGCATCAAGAGTTTCGGCATTTATTTTTCCCGGTAATCGAGCGATCGATTTTATTCTGTTTTGTAGGTTAATTTCAGATCAGGATCAACATTCAGGCTCATGCCCAGCACTTTCACAGTGATCATGTTCAAAAATGAGGTTCAGCAGCTAAACAAAGCTTAAAACAGTTGAAACAAGGCAAATGGACAGATTTTCCTCCAGAAGGCGCCAAAATTCAAAATTTGAAGGTGTTAATCGGTTAACCTATATGGTTAATCGATTAACCAAAGGAAAATCATCCCAGATTTGGAATTTTAACAGTGTTAACCGATTAACATATATGGTTAATCGGTTAACCATAGCAGATTTTACTCTGTACGTGATTTTGCAAGCCAAGTGCACTTGGGGTCCAATTTTGATCACTTTGGAATTCAAATTTTCATTTGGGAAGGATCTAGAACATCTTTAAATTTTAGATTTCCCTCCAAAATCCCATTCCACATTCCAAGCCTTGATTTCCAATCCAAATTCCAATTCTTGCTTTGGATCCCAAACCTAAGTCATATTTAAGTGATCCACTCCAAACCAAACCATCCAATTTTCATTTCTCACATTCATTTTTCAGAGTTGATCAGAATTCTCTCAAATTCTCTCAACTTCTCCATTTCCAAAACTCATTCAAAGCTCTTTTTCATTGGAATTCTTGATTCTCCATTGGAATCAATGGATTCTTGAGCATAAACCTCCATTTACCATCACCATTGAATCAATTTTCATCTTCAATTTTCGTGCAAGCTTGGATCTAAATTTGGAGCTGGATCTAGAAGTGATTATTTGAAGCTTTTTGACTCAAATTTGGTGGATCTTCATTCGTACAACAACAATTATTGTGGATCTTGAAGTTTTCCAGATTTCTAGCATTTGATCGACTCAAATTCAGTTGATCAACATTTACTGAAATAAATTTCCGCTTCGAAGGTTGGAATTCTCGATCCGATTTAATTTTTGAGCTTATCATGTTAATCTTCATATTCGATTGAACTTTGTTGATTTTGATCCGTTCGATTTGTGATATGGCTGTGTAATTGTGTATCCATGTTGTTGGATCCCTGTTTTCTGTTGTTAATTTCGTGCTTAATTGATAAGTTGATCTGTTGGAATCTTGGTTAAGCTGTTTTTGTGCTGGAAGTGATTTTCTGCTGCTGTTTTTAGCTTCTGGTGCAGTGTTAAACGGTTAACCTATATGGTTAACCGGTTAACCAATTCAAATTTTCAAATATTTTTTCAAACGTTAACAACGTTAATCGGTTAACGCATATGGTTAACCGATTAACCTGTTCAAAACATCAGATTTTTCAAACTTTTTTAAGGTGTTAACCGATTAACCCCAGGGGTTAACCGATTAACACTATGCGAGAATATCATATTTGCTATTTTGCTTGCTTGTTTGCATACCATTTCAATTAGAATCATCATAGGTCAGTGTGATGCATTAGGATTGAATTGTTTTGAATATTTGTCACTGTTTGTGGTTGATTAATCATGATGTTGTTGACATGTATGATCATTCTTCCAATTGTTTACATGCTTGTGTATGTGGTTCGAATTGAACATTTGTTTGCATGTTCATTTGCTTTCATCTCTTGCTTTTCTCCACATGTTTGCATCATTCTTGCATCACTGTTGAGGTCGAAACGCGCTTGTGGCGACTGCTGCCCACACACTTTTCCTCCCTCCCACCATTCTAAGTGTGAATTTTCATGTTTGCATTTTCCTACTTGTGATTGATTCTTCCTTTGTTCTTCTTGTGCTTTTTGCCATGATCCCCATAGGATTCCTAGTCCCTCCATTTAGGATGGGAGTAGAAGAGACATTAGGCGTTCAATCCAAGTATGCTAACATTAGGGTAGATGTTTCCCCTTTTCATCCAAACTTTAGGACCAAATTGCATGACAACGTTAGGGCCGAGTTTCCCTTATACCTTTCGTGCGTCTCTCTTTCTCATCTCAAAATCATGCTAACTCATCTAATAAAGGCGATAAACGTTGTGCGCTATGAGCCTTAAGCTACATGGCGAATGATGAGTGAGGGGTCTCCTCTCGCTTCTCTAGAGTGTTTAGTATACGTCTCGTTTGGGGGCGATATACGATGCATTCGCCTCCATGTCATAGTCTTTAGTGCAACGTGAATCACAAAATCGAATTAATTCACTTCACTAAAAAACACAAAATAAATGTCAAACCTTTTTTCCTTCGGGATTAATCGGAAACCTTTTTCAGAAAAGAGTGTTGTTAAGCTTAGATTCTACCGCAAACAGGCTTAGTCCCGAACTGTTGGAACGGATGTTTAACTCTACTCAATTAAAACGCTTAATCAACCTGTGGTTTCGTGTCCGCCCGAACTACGTTTGCTCTGATCTTTCATACCAGATGAAAGTACGTAGGCATAAGACGCGATGTCTTGGCGAGCAACCTTCCCTCCTTCTCTTCCGTAGTTCGCCGAACTACGTTGACTCGGATCTTTCATACCGAATGAAAGTACGTAGGCACAGAGTTGCGATACTTTGCCGAGTCACTTTCTTTTATTTTCTTTTTGTCCCGCAAGCCTGTAGCATAGATAGATTCAACACACCCTTATATAGACAACAAGCGTGGATCCCGTCGAGTATGACGGACGTGAGGGGTGTTAATACCTTCCCCTTACGTAACCGACTCCCGAATCCAGGACTTGGTTGCGATGACCTTTTCTTTCCCTTTTTCGTCAGGTTTTTCCGATTGTTTCCTTTCCCCTCTGTGGGATAAATAATGAAAGGTGTCAACTCTTATGTTTTCTGCCAGGTGTTTTTCACAGTTGCGACAGCTGGCGACTCTGCTGGGGATGCGATGGTTCCTTATGCGAGTCACTCCTAGCGCTTGTCTGTTGCGTTTTTGGGTGTTTATTTTTGTACAGTTTTTCGCTTTATGTACATTATCTGTTGTATATTATTGCATTTTGCATTCTTGTTGCTGCTGTGCTGGGGTTGGGTTGTTCCATTGAGAGATAAGTCGGACCTGGGCTTGAGTATACACATAGGATTAGAGTGGAGATTATCAGGAGCTTGTGTGGCGTCTGGCTGCGCAATAGCTCGCGTGAAATTCACATTCAGACAAGGTTTTTCTTTGGAAATATTCTATCCTGCGCGCCTGGTGCAGTTGAGGGAATATTGACTTAGAAAGACTGTCGACTCTGGAGACCGTTCATTTGGGAAGTCAGCTAAGTGAGGCCGTTTCGTTAGACTATGATGCCAAACCGAAAACGGTGAACGTATCATCGTTTCTCGAAAGTCTGTTACGCTGACAACCCGCATAGGATGTCATACCTTTCAAGACTAGAACCCACATGTGAGACGGATGGGTTTTTGCAGGAAACCTGGCCTTCAACCAACCCTGGTTTTCTCATCGGTGCAGAATTTTAATCCTGAGTGTTCTATCTAGTGTGTCATCTCAGTGTTCTAATTAGAGTGGAGCTCTGGTTGAATTCAGTCAACGGCACAGCATCAAAGTTTGAGCATTGGATACCTTGATCCCATGTGTCGCTACTGCGAAAATAAGGTGCCGGCAAAATAGAAGAGTCGCCACCTTTCGTTATTTATCCCTCGGAATGGGAAAGGAAATGATCGGAAAAACCTGACGAAAAGGTATAAGACAAGGTCATCGCAACCATTGCCTGGGTTCGGGAGTCGGTTACGCAAGGGGAAGGTATTAGCACCTCTCACGTCCATCGTACTCGATGGGATCCACGCTTGATGTGTTTATCTGACGGGTTCGTTTACTATCTACCTATCAAGGCTGGTCTGAAAAAGAAAAGAAAATGACTCGGCAAAGCGTTGCACTTTATGCCTACATATTCTCATCAGAGAATGAGAAATCAGAGTCAACGTAGTTCACCTGACTACGGGTTACGGGAAAGGTGGCTCGCCAATACGTCAGTATTGTGCCTACGTACTCTCAACAGGTATGAGAGATCAGAGCTTACGTAGTTCGGGATAATACGGATTACGGGGTTTCAGATTCATCTGTTTTTATCGAGTAGAGTTAACAAACAGTTCCAGCAGCTTGGTGTATGCAGCTCAACCCTTGGAGACTTAGACGTTACCATTTGCGGTAAAACTGAGAGTTAACGACACTCTTTTCTTTAGAAAAGTTTCCTTTGAATTATGGGCCCACGGGGCAAAAAGGTTTGATGTTAGTTTTCTGTCTTTTACGGAAGAACTATTTTTTATGGATGTTTGCAACCAATATCGCACTAGAGACTATGACCTGAGAGTGAATGCGTCGCATGTCACCCAAAGGGTGCCATACTAAACATCCATACTGTTGAAAAGAAACTCTCCAACAATCCTTTCTCAGATAGCTTAAGGCCCGTAACATACGACGTCAGTTAACCTTTATTACTGTATTTTAGTTTGTTTTGAGATGAGAAGAGAGAACAAACAGGTTCAACTAAGGGGAGACTATCAAGTCCTAATGTTGTCATGCCAAGGATTCATCCTATGGTTGAGGTTTGAAACAGGGAACTCCTAGAAGTTATCATGCATAGGTTTCATCCTAAAGTTCTATCATCACTTCCTTATCAAAGGAAGTGATATTCCTAGGGGATCATAACAATGATAAACAGAAACAGATAAAGCATCAACTTAAACAGTAAACAAATACACAGTAAACGACTACAAAATGCATGCAATTCAAGTGAGGGAGGAAATGTGTGTGGGGCATCAGCCTCCACAAGCTCGTCTCGACCTCAAGCCAGATATGAATAACTGCAATCATACAGGAAATAAAATGCCATCAAGCAAATCACAAACCACATAGGCAAGGGAGCTGGGCTCTACCGAATACCCTCAAGCAAAGCCATACAGTAAAAATACAAGTAGAGGGAGCAACTCAACCTCTAGTTCAATCATGCTCCTAGCTTAAATCAATCTAAATATGAACTTATTCTAATGCATCAAGCAAATCCAACAAGTCACATCAATACAGTTGCACAGAAGCAAATAGACAGGAGAGCAGATCAACAACTTCCACAGCTTCATAACAAAGCAGTCTTCTGACAGCAGCTCAGTCCTCAGTCTGTAACTATTCTTCAAGGCTTTCAACTTCAACAGCAAATGTCAACTTGCTTCTTGAAGCTTTTAATGCATCAAACACACAAGTATCAACTTGTTCATCACCTTCTTCAAGCTTCAACTCCAAAACAGACTCCACCTTCAGGCTTCACTCCCAATAGCAAGTATCAACTTGTTCCTTCAGGCTCTCAATGCATCAAACACACAACTATCAACTTGTTCTCCAACTTCTTCAAGCTTCAGCTCTTCATTTGATCTCAACTGGATTCCCTTCACACAAGTATCAACTTGTTCTTCTTGATCTTCAAGCTTCAGCTCCTATGGCAGTCTTCAAACAAAGGGTAAGTAGCAACTTCTAGCATCTTCAATTTTCTAGCAAGGAACTCCATCCTCTAGCAAGGGAGAAAGATTCATCTGACAAGAGCAAGGTTTAGATAATAGACAGCAGAGTGAAGACCAAAGGTCACCACTAAGCACTCCATCATCAAAGAAAGGAACCCTCAAAGGTTCTACCAACTTGTGAAGAGCCACACATCCTACCAAAGGAGGGATGAGGCCTTTACAAGGGGACCTTATGTCATAAGGAGGAATGGAAGTGATCAACACCTTCCATGTTTATGAAAGAAGAAAATCTATCTAGAAGCTCTACCTACAAACCCTAATCTTAACATCTAAACAACACTCAAACCAAAAGAAGGGAAATCTTCACATCCAAGCTTCTTCAAGCATTCCATAGTAGCCCAAGCTTGTCTTCAACACTAGCCAAGAGAAAGAGAGGCAAAACCCTAATCTAAGGGAACTAAAGAAGTCATTCTAGTTGAGTTAGCAAGTTAGGATCACCTAAAACTTAGTACTAAAGTTAATCCTAACTAAAATACTAAAACCAATTGTAAAATCCTACAAAAATAACTATGGGAACCTAATTCAATCATGAATCTACCATACAAAATCCAGGGGTTTAATCATCCACAAAATCCTAGAAATAACACCTAAATCATAAGGTACTAAGCATAAACCCTAAAACTAGAGAACCTAAAGTTTCAACTTAAACCTACCACCTAATTCCATCACAAAAATGTGAGAAACTTTATAGGGGTACATGCATATCTATGCTAGCTACACCCAAAAAATCAAGTCAGGAATCATCACCAAATGGTCAAACAAAATTCAACAAAGCAAGGTATCAACCATGGCCATTTTAATATCAATTAATATTCAAAAATTGCAAATAAAATCACAAATGCATGAATTCCTAATTTTTTTAATCTATAAAATTCTAGATTCAATCATGAATCAGGAGAAAAAAGTTTGGAATTAATTGAGTTAATTTCCTATTTTTTGTGAATTAATTTCTAAACCATATGAAATGATGAAAAATAAAGAAAATAAGAAGAAATTAATCAAAAGTGTGTGTCAAATAGCAATTATAATCAGTTCAATTCAAGAATTGGGCCAAGAGGGGATGTGGATAGCAGTCTGTGTACTAGGCCCAAAACAAACCAATTAATGAAACGGTGCGTTTCATCCAGAGTTTCTCTCTTCAGATTTTGAAACAAATCGTGGCCGTGTATTTTTTGCCCAAGTCAATGGTCCAACCCTCATCCAACGGCCACTACTCATCGTCCCCAATTTGAACAGATATGGAGGGAGTTCTCAGACGGTGGCCTGAGTTGCAGCGCCACCGTCTTCTCCGATGAAGTACTCTTCTCAGGTCACCAAAAATCACGAAATGAATCATCATTTTACTCCATTTTTCATGCTGATCAAGAATATCAATTCCTAATCCTCTAATTCCTTCTCAAATTCAAAACCCGATAGCCTCTTCAGAATTCATCAAAATCTTGAATCTCACCATTTTTCAAATTAAAGGTCTCAATTCAATCCTCATCTCATGGTGATCAATTTGCACTATCTAATCTTGATTAACAGTCCAAGAAACTCTAGATTTCAGCCTCAACAGAAATTGATCCATCACCTAGATTGTCTCTAATCATGCAATTGATCATCCTAAATCCATCTATATCAATAGGGGAATCTAACCACATGCCAATTTCTAAGCATCTCCCTATAGTTTAAGCACAAATTCAATGAGTACCTACCTGGTTTCAGACGCGTAACAGAAAGTGTTCTTGATCACTTCAACCTCCAAAACAATGCAGACACACTCCAAATTCACTCCTGAAGCCTTTGCACACCTTGATTTAGCTTGATTCTTCCTTGAACTCAAAAACCGATTTCAACTTGCAATGGTGAAACTTCGATCTCACTCTCTGCTTCCAGCACCAATCTCTTCCAAAAAAATGCACTGAACTCACTCAATGACTTATATAGAAGTGTTTAGAATCATCTAGAAACTTCTGGAGCCATCCAAATGAGATTTTGGATTTTCAATTTCTCCTCCAAATAGCATTCATGCGATATCCCTTCTATTTGGGCCTCAGCAAGCTTGCTTTGCACTCCTCATGAGCTAAGGAATTGGATGGTGGTGATTGTTTCCTTGTTTGTAATCCAATGGTGAGTTTGATTATGTTGCTTCATCATGAAGAAATGAAATGGAATGGTATGGAAATGACCCCAAATAAAAATTATAACATTGCCATTGTTTCTAAAATCATTTTTCCAATCAATTTGACCTACAACTTTTCTTCATTTGGTCACAAAATGAATTATTTGAATTTTTGGCCATTAAATCCTTTTAATTCTTCTTTTTTTCAAAATTTCTTGAACCAAATCTCTCCTTGAGCCATTTCAATGCCTCCTTGATGCATGGTCAAGGTTAAAAACCCATTTTGAGCAACTTTCTAGTTGGACAAAATTTCATTTGAGACCTCTAAGTTGGTGAAATAGCCTATGATCACAAATAACCTATAATCACCAAATGTCCAAAATACCCTTGACTTGTCCAAGCCATAAGTTGAGTTCTACAAATCCTATCAAGGACTTCTAGTACTCTCTAGAAATCTAAGAGAATAAGGAACAACATTCATGTTGACCAAAAGTTCATAGGAATCATCCTTCTAGGGCAAAAGTGTCATGCAAGTTGGGTAACCTTCAAGCTCCAAATTCACACACCTCAGATGACCTATAACTTGCCAAAGTCATAACTTGAGTTCTACAAATCCTATAAAAGACTTCTAGCACTCAAATTAAATCTAAGATCATGCTCTACAACAATCATGTTGGGGGCAAGATGTGATAACAATCACATCTTGAGCTACATTGCCTTGAAGATAGGGGTCAAACTAGGGGATTTTACACTGTCAAGCCTTAGAAACCCTAGCTTGAAACTTCTCAAACTCTTCAATCATGATGAGTTAACCTTGGAATCATCCTTAGAACATCTCAATGTATCAATCCATGATCACATGTCCCTTGAATTAGGTCTCAACCTCCTTCAAATCCTCAGTTGACTTAGGGTTGACCCAGTCAAACCCTAGCTGCACCAATCATGGCTGAGGCTTCTTATTCTTGCACAATGACCTGTCTAGGCCCCAAAGTGATCTTCAAAACTTCTCATGAGCTCTCTAAAGACCTCAAGTCTAACTTCATGGCTTCAGAATCATCTGATGACTTCCCACAACTCTCAAGTTAGGAGACCTACACTCTTGGCTTCAACCACTATCTCTGAGGATCTTTTAACTTCTCTGACAAGGATGTCAACCCTTGAACACTTGAATAATCTTCTTAGTTGGCTTCATAGTCTTGTATAGCTCTTAATTGGTAATCATACCTCTTGATCTCCTGCATACATGTCAATGAAATGCAAATGATAATGCTAATGTGCATGAAATGAAACATAAGCTAGGTAAAGAAATGTTGGGCAAATTTTGGGGTGCAACAGCTACCCCTATTCAAACGGCTTGGACCTGACTGGGTGAGAAGCGAACGACTCTCAAACAATCAAGGTAAAAGACGGTTAAATACCAACAAACCCAGAAATTTGCCAACTGCACAAGTACACGGTACTCTGATGGGGACAAATCTTCGGAAACTGAAATAATAGCTGCGCGGCAACTAGCTGGGGAATTGGTCACACGATAACCGGTGAAAGGTTTAATCTCAAATCTCCGTCAGGATGATCATCTGATTTTGCTGTAGATATTCGTCCTCAAGTCATCAAGGGGTCACCGGTTATGCAGTAACTGGTAACGAATGGTTGATTATACCGTCAGGCGCTCTGTGTCATAGCAGAAGAATTCCTTATCGTCGCCTATGGACTCATCATGTCGCTGGGCACGTCGACAACATCTTCGTTGGACTTCATCAGTAAGTCAGTAAGGGATCTTCAGTCATTCACGGGTCAATAGGGATATACACTCTTCTGAAGTTAGGCACTCTGCGTCAGCTGAGATAACTGCTTCGACATTGCAGTTGGACTTCCTCAGTAAGTCAAGGAATTTGGCACTACTGCCAGACTTCAATCATCAAGTCTTCCAGGAAATTTCAATTTTTCTGTTTAAAACCTGCTGGGGACAACACATCTCCGCTGGGGATTCTGGAGAGCTATCAAGTAACTCTGCTTCGGGGATCCAGAAATCATTCTGGGTGAATCAACTCTGCTGAGGACTTCAAGAATCATCTTGGACAAATAACTCCGCCGGAGACTTCAAGAATCATCCTGAACCAATAACTCTGCTGGAGATTTCAGGAATCATCCTGAGCAAACACTCTGCCGGGGACTCTAAGCATCAACTTGAGCAACCAACTCTGGCTAATTCACTGGGGATTTTAAGAATCATCTTAAGCAAACCACTTTGCTGGGGAATTCAAGAATCATCTTGATCACACCATTCTGCGGAGGAACACCTGCAAAACAAGAACGGTAACGACCTAACTCATGTTTCATATGCATATGATCGTCAATGGCGTAATGCTCCACACGGTGGAAATGTTACACGTTTAGGGTAAATGCTATGCAATCATGCAAAATGCTATGACCCCATCAGCAAAATAAATGCCGAAGGGAGAATCCTCCTGTCAAGGAGAAAGGACCACTCTGGTGGAGGAAGGACTCATCCTGCCAAGGAGAAGAAGTCACGCCAATCTCAATTGGACTCCGCCTGGGGAAATGATCTTCAGTTGACTGTTGCAGGGGAATAAAGCTCTCCGAGAACTTGGACTCGCTCAACTAGGTATTCAAACCACAACTGCTGAGGAAAACGATGTCAATCGTAGAAATAAGTTGCGCGGTCTTCGCTGCAAAACTTTCTGGGAGATGACGACTCCGATGGGGAAAAACTGCCTCAACTATTCAACACTCTACTGAGGAAAACCAATCATGGCCCAAACGGCTTCCAAGGACTCGGCTCTCTTGGGGATTTGCCAGCTCGGCTGGGGTAGAAGGAATCATCCTGCTTGCTGGGAGAATACAACTCTGTGGGGAATTTCAACTCCGCTGGAGACTTCAGTCTTGAACTATTGAAAGCCGCATACTTGCGACTAATCTGCTACGAAAACTGCACATTGACCCGGTGCTGGGGAATGAACGCACACTTCAGTGTATGACTCAGCTGGGAAAATGATGATCCTTCAGGATACCTCTGATTGGGGAGAGAATCATTTTCTGCTTGGGGGAGACATATCAATGCTCTTAGTCCTACGTTCAGACTCCGTGTGGAGATGCTGCTACATTTGCTGGGGAAGAAGGAATCATCCTGCTTGGGGACGTATACGGCGTACCGCCTGGAATAGACTATACCTGCAACAACACAAACAAACAAACAAGATACCCTTCTCAAAGGGACCTATCAAAGTTATCATCTTGTGACAATGTTCAAGTAATTCATTGTTTCAACAATCAGTGGCCTAGGCCAGTAAGTTTATGTATGCGCATTTCATCAAAAACATTGGCGTTCTTTTTCGCAAATAAAACAGGTATATGCTAATCAAACAAACAGAATTGTTGAATAGTATATTTTTCATTGATAACAAACCCCTGAATGGGCAAAAATGTTTTACAACAGATGCAAGCTCCTGGAATGAGGAAGCTGCGCAAATATAAACATAAATATACATCAGTATATACACAAATGTCGGCACTGAGGCGTAGACAAACACCATGAGTTGATCCCTCTATGACCCACTCGACTCCGATACTTCTCCGACGTTTCAGCTTCAGAAGAGATTGATTTAGATAAACGGCCCTCAGGTCCTCCAAACCACTAAACAAATACAGTCCACATGCGGAACGCAGTCATTTGCTTTTTCAAATCCCTAACTTTTGCCTGAATCGCCCTTTCGGGTTTTCGATTCACCGGGATACCCTTTTCTGCCAAAGCCTCCCTTCCAGGTTTTCGACTTTGAGGTTGTACATTCTTTTATTTTATATCCCTAATTTTTGCCCGAACCTTTTTCCTTTTTTATGGTTCGCCGGGATGCCCCATTTTTGCCTGGATATTCTTTTTCTTTCCAGCGGGTCATTTTTTAAGCAAAGTATTTTTTAAATGTGTCCGCGTTCACCGAGGATGCAAAATCTTCGCCATCCATCGTGGATAACAACAAGGCTCCTCCCGAGAAGACCTTGCTGACGACGTACGGACCTTCGTAATTGAGAGTCCACTTGCCCCGATGATCGGAGTGTGGAGGAAGAATCTTCTTCAGGACGAGATCACCCATCTGGAAGCTTCTAGGACGCACCTTCTTGTCATAAGCTTTCTTCATTCGGCTTTGGTACAGACGACCATATGCGATCGATGCTAACCTCTTCTCGTCCATTAGGCTGAGCTGGTTTAGTCGGTTCTTAATCCATTCTGCCTCATCGAGTTTCACATCAACCAAAACTCGTAAAGAAGGGATCTCCACTTCCAACGGTAGGACAGCTTCCATACCGTACACCAGTGAGAAAGGAGTTGCCCCGGTTGATGTACGTACCGTTGTACGATAACCGTGCAGCGCCAATGGCAACATATCATGCCAATCCTTATAGGTCACAACCATCTTCTGTACAATCTTATTAATGTTTTTATTGGCCGCTTCAACGGCGCCATTCATCTTCGGCCGGTAAGGAGATGAGTTATGGTGTTCAATCTTGAAACTCTGGCACAACTCCTTCATCATCTTGTTATTCAGATTCGAACCATTATCAGTACTGATTCGCTCGGGAATTCCGTAACGACAGATGATGTCCCTCTTTATGAATTTAGTCACTACCTGCTTGGTCACGTTAGCATACGAGGCTGCCTCCACCCACTTGGTGAAGTAGTCGATGGCTACTAGAATAAAGCGGTGACCGTTAGATGCAGTGGGCTCGATCTTTCCTATCATGCCGATGCACCACATGGAGAACGGCCACGGGGAGGACATGATGTTTAACGGGCATGACGGCACATGAATCTTGTCAGCATAAATCTGGCATTTATGACATCTCTTCGCGAATTTAAAGCAATCTAGTTCCATCGTCAGCCAGTAGTACCCTGCTCTCAGGATCTTTCTTGTCATTGCATGCCCGCCGACGTGCGTACCAAATGTGCCTTCATGGACTTCTTCCATGAGCATACTCGCTTCTTTCTCATCTACACATCTTAGTAGCACGAGATCATGGTTTCTTTTATACAAAACTCCATCAGGATTGAGATAAAAATTTCCAGACAGCCTCCTCAGAGTCTTCTTATCCTGGGTCGACGCTCCCGTAGGATACTCCTTAGTCATAAGGAAGGTCTGGATATCATGGAACCATGGCTTGCCATCAGAGGCCTCCTCGATCGCAAAGACGAATACAGGTCTATCAAGACGAGAAAGGACAATTCTTGGAGCTTCATTCCAAAAATTGACTTTATACATCGAAGCCAACGTGGCTAAGGCATCAGCCATCTGATTTTCAGCTCTGGGTACATGATGGAGTTCCACTCGATCAAAGAACGGAAGCAGCCTTCTGGCATAATTCATGTACGGCACCAAATTCGATTGACGAGTCTCCCACTCCCCTTTAATCTGGTTAATCACAAGTGCCGAGTCACCATATACATCTAGGTTCTTGATTCTCAAATCAATTGCCTCTTCTAGACCCATGATGCATGCTTCGTACTCTGCCTCGTTATTGGTGACCGGAAACATTAGTCTCGCAGTAAACGGGATGTGGGATCCGTGGGGAGTCATGATGATCGCCCCAATGCCACTTCCGTAAGAATTAACCGCCCCGTCAAATATCAATTTCCACTGGGATTTCCTATCTGGACCCTCGTCGGGAAACGGTTCATCACAATCCTTCGCTTTGAGGAACATGATATCCTCATCAGGGAATTCAAATTTCATCGGCTGATAATCCTCGATCGGCTGTTCGGCAAGGTATTCAGACAATTCGCTTCCCTTGATGGCCTTCTGGGAAACGTACTGAATGTCATATTCCGTCAACACCATTTGCCATCTGGCAATCCTGCCCGAAAGCGCTTGCTTCTCGAAGACGTACTTGATCGGATCCATCTTCGAAATTAGCATGGTTGTGTGATTGAGCATGTACTGTCGTAAACGTTTGGCAGCCCAGGCTAGTGCACAACACGTTTTCTCCAGCATCGAGTAACGAGATTCACAATCCGTGAAATTTTTACTCAAGTAGTAAATGGCATGCTCCTTTCTTCCCGTCTCGTCGTGCTGACCGAGAACACACTCCATACTATTCTCAAGAACTGTCAAGTACATGATTAAGGGTCGTCCGGCCACTGGGGGTATCAAGATCGGAGGTTCCTGTAGATACTGTTTTATCTTATCGAATGCCTTCTGGCAATCCTCGTTCTAGATAATCGCCTGATCTTTCTTCAGTAGTTTGAACATCGGTTCACACGTGGCCATGAGCTGAGAGATAAACCTTGCAATGTAGTTTATTCTGCCCAGGAAACCACAAACTTCTCTTTCGGTTTTTGGCGCTGGCATTTCTTGTATTGCTTTTATCTTCGTGGGATCAACCTCGATGCCTCTTTCGCTCACAATAAACCCCAGTAGTTTTCCGGACCGTACCCTAAAAGTACACTTGTTAGGATTCAGCCTCAACCTGAATTTCCTAAGCCTCTCAAAACGTTTCATCAAATTGACCAGATGCCCCTCCTCTATTTGGGACTTCGCAATCATGTCATCAACATAGACTTCAATCTCATGATGAATCGTATCATGAAACAAAGTAACCATTGCTCGTTGGTAAGTGGCCCCTGCGTTCTTTAGACCGAAAGGCATTACCTTATAGCAAAATGTTCCCCAAGGTGTAATAAACGTAGTTTTCTCCATGTCCTCCGGCGCCATCTTGATCTGATTGTAGCCAGAGAAGCCATCCATGAACGAAAATACGGAGAACTGAGCTGTATTGTCGACCAACACATCAATATGAGGGAGCGGGAAATCATCTTTAGGGCTCGCCCATTTCAAATCCCGATAATCGACGCACATTCATAGCTTACCGTCCTTCTTCGGTACAGGCACTATGTTGGCGACCCACGGAGGGTAAGTAGTGACCGCTAAGAAGCCAGCATCAAGCTGCTTTTGCACTTCTTCTTTGATCTTAACGGCCATATCTGGTCGTGTCCTTCTAAGCTTCTGCTTAACGGGAGGACAATCTTCTCGCAGCGGCAAGTGGTGGACCACGATGTCAGTGTCGAGTCCAGGCATATCTTCGTATGACCAAGCAAAGATGTCACTATACTCTCTCAGCATCTTGACCAATCTCTGCTTGACATCACTCTGCAATGCAGCCCCTATCCTGACGTTCCTGACAAGTTCTTCAGAACCCAAATTCACAATCTCAATCTCTTCTTCGTGAGGCAGAAAAACTTTCTCTTCTTGTTTCAACAAGCGGGCCAACTCTTCTGGAAGGTCTTCGTCTTCATCAATCTCTTCTTCGGCTTGATAGATCGGGCAATCGAAGTCGAAGTGAGTCGTAGAAGGTCCAGAGTCGATGTCATCTGCTATGTGGATCCTGCAATAACAAGGGTTAAGCTTAAAACAAGGATATGCAGGTTAGCACAAACCCCATTGCCATTTTATTATTTTTCAAAACAAATATAAAACAGGAATAACAGAGATCACAACATTTGAATACAAAAAAAAACGCCTTTTGATTTATTGGTAAAATGCATGTACATAATCAAATAAGGCCCTGACAATAAAACCACTATGCCCCGGGTAAGACATAGGGTTGTACAATAATTGGAGAAAGTAAATCATTACTCTTTGCTTGTCACTTGGATGGTATCCCTGATGGACCAGTTGTTGAGGCTCTTGTCTGGTTTGCTTGGCTGGATCCAAGAGTCCAGGTCGCAGTCGCCGTCTTCAGACATTGCGTTGACACTTTCAAATATGACCCCGCCACTGGTAAACTGGATCGGCCCTTTACCTCGCGACGCATTTTGAGAAGAGGAGGCTTCAGCTGTAGGAGAGTATCCTAACCCAAACTTGTCCTGCTTGTTAGGTATTTCTAGAACCTTCCCCCAGCCTGGGGTAGATCCGGCTTGAACAACGGCCCGGGCTTCCTTAAAGGAAGAGAGAGTCATCTCTGGTTTCCCGGTCATTACCGGACCCACGTCCTTGACCTTAACAGCTTCGAACGCCTGACATAGGGTTTCATGGATTTCTCCATCCATCTTAACATACTTGAAGGACGACAAATGGCTCACCATTATGTCTTCCTCACCACAAACAGTCACGATGCTGCCTCCAACGGCATACTTGAATTTCTGGTGCAACGTGGAGGTCACGGCGCCAGCAGAATGGATCCATGGCCGGCCTAAGAGACAACTGTAGGCAGGCATGATGTCCATGATGTAAAAGACTACGTCGAATGTTTCTGGCCCCACTTGGATTGGCAACGTTACCTCTCCAAAGACATGACGCTTGGTTCCATCGAAAGCCTTCACAACTAGATCACTGGGTGTGCAAATCAATCCTCGAGTATCTAACTTCATCAATGCCTTCTTCGGAAGAACATTGAGCGATGACCCTGTGTCCACCAACACATGAGACATAATCGTTCCCCTACACTCTATCGAGATGTGCAGGGCACTGTTGTGGTTCCTTCCCTTCGGCGTCAGCTCCAGGTCAGTGAACCCTAACCCGTTTCCAGCATTCACGTGGGTTACGACCCCTTCTAACTGGTTGACCGATATTTCCTGCGGTACATATGTGGCATTCAAAACCTTTAACAGCGCGTTGTGATGTGACTTCGAACACAGCAACAAATTCAGGATGGAAATTTTCGAGGGTGTTTGATGGAGGTGATCCACGATCTTGTAGTCGCTCTTCTTGATCAACCTCATGAACTCTTCAGCGTCCTTAACAAGTAAGTCCTTCTCTACCCCACGAGGGGTTTCCTCAACGACTTTACTCTTTCCCTTATCGGTTCTCTTAGCTTTGTCTGCTTTGTCAGTCACAATCTCAGGTGGAGCAAATACTCTTCCGTTGCGCGTGATTCCGCCAGTGCCCTCTAGGTTATCTACAGACTGCCCAGATGGTTCCAGTTCCAACTTCTGTCTGTTACAGTAGACGTATGCCCCCATAGTGCCATGGGACAGCATTAGTGCTTTCAAAAGGTATCGGTCCAGCCTTTGTGATGGTAATCGTAGGCAGTCTGGGTGCAGAAATGGTGATCGTCCGGCGAGGGATGGTGATGGTGGCAACCTCATCATCCTGCCTCAGCATTACCTTTCTATATCCACATTCGGCCCTTCGGCTAAACTGCAAGATTCCTTCGGTCATCAGACTCTGAATCCCTTCTATCAACTGTTCACATCCATCAGGACGAGTCGCACAGCCCATACACAGTTCTCCACAGCCCGGAAAGAAGCCTCTCTTCATCAGCTTGGCTTTAACGAAGCTAAGCGGTGTCTTCAGATCCTTGACATCAGTCAACACGTCTAAATCCTCTTCTTCAATAATGGCATTCACCCCACCTCCCCTATGATTCGGCATAGGGTTCTTCGTGACATTTGGCACATTATCTGAGAAATTGATGATCTTAGCATCCACCATATCTTGCACCTTGTGCTTGAAGGCTTTGCAGTTTTCTATCGTGTGGCCTGGTGCCCCTGAGTGAAACTCACATGTTGCATTCGCGTCATAACCTGGCGGAGGTGCCCTGTCAAGGGAGCCAGGGTTCTCTTCTAGACTAACTGCAACTGAAGCAGAGTTTATAATAGCTGAGCATATGACATGGGCGGTGTCTCGAGGTGATGTCTTGACAGAGGTGCCCTGTTCTGATACTTTTTGTACCCTTGCTGATTCGGCTGCTGCTGTGGTTGGGGTTGTTGGACTACAGGGATGGTTATGCTAGCCACCTGCTGGCGAGGGCCATTACCTTTCTTTCGAGCGTTGGACACGGCGCTCGTCTATCCTTCCCTCCTTTTGCCACCATACGGTTTCTTTCCTCCTCCAGCTGAGGCTAGATCAACACCTTGAATTTTCCCCAATTTGATCCCATTTTCCACGTGCTCGCCAGTAATGATGAGATCAAAGAAACTTCCAGACATACCACTGACCAATTTCTCGTAATAAACCCCTGGGAGGGTGGCTACAAACATCTCGACAAGCTCCCGTTCAACCATCGGCGGCTGAACTCTAGCTGCCAATTCACACCACCGCTGGGCATACTCTTTGAACCCTTCGTTGTTCCTCTGTGACAAGTCCTGCAGTTGAACTCGGTTTGGAGCCAAGTCACTGTTATATTGGTAATGGTGCACGAATGCCTCAGCAAGTTCCTTCCACGTGCGCACACTGGTAGGCTCTAAACTCATGTACCATTCCAAGGATGGCCCGGACAAGCTATCCTGAAAGAAGTGCATCAGCAACTTCTCGTCTTCAGAGTGAGCGGACATCTTTCGGTAGTATGACCTTAAGTGGACACGAGGGCAGGTGGTGCCCTTGTATTTCTCAAAGTCGGGTACCTTGAATTTGGGAGGCACCTTGAAATCAGCAATCAATCCTAGTTTAGACATGTCGACACCCATAGTGTTCAGGTTCTCGAAATTCCTCATCTTGTCCTCGAGTGCCTTAAACCTTAGGCGTGCTTCAGCGGTCAGCTCTCCTTCAGCACCCTTCTGTGAGAACAAATCTTCTTGACGGTCTTCTAACCATGGTTGAGGCCCATACAGATTTCCAACACCTGTGTTGCCATTGCCCAGTCCAACATTGACATTAGCTTCAAAATTTCCATTACCGACGCCAGTCGTATTACCATTGAGCCCCATGTTAGCGATCACATTGCTGTTACCACTACCGTTCCCCCCGGTCACGGGGATGCCATTCTTAGGAGTTTCAACAGGTGGAGGGGTTGGAACATTCCCACCATGGAGTACACCATTGCTGTCAACCCTTGAGATCAGAGGCTCGACCAATGTTCTGAGCTGGTCTTGGCCGTTGGCAACCACTTGCATGAGCTCCATGAAGCGGTCCATCCTCTCTCGGAGCTCCTGAATGTCAGTCTGCACTTGTTCCATTGCTCTCGCTTGATTTGCTCTGGTCGGATAGCGGTGGATTGGTCTTCGATCAATCCTGGAACAACCTGTATACACAAAGGGTTAGAAGAAACGACAAAGTGCTCGTTATGCAAATGCCTCATGCAAATGCAAACGTGTGTCTGTGCGTTAGGGAGATTTCTCCCTCGATCCTGAGTGCCAGAGTGTCAGTGCTGATAATAAGAAGTTCGAGTCCAGTCGTGGGAATAACACCTCATATATATAAAGAAAACCCATCGAGGCCGTACACAATGTCACCGAGTACAAGCAGAATCAATAGCATGACCTCGACCAACAAGCCTGGTGATGGTCAGCATACAACAATGATCAAAGCAAAAGGATTACAAATATAGTCAGGCACGGCCACGGGCTCGAAACTCTTCTAACAGATCCCTCGTTTCTGGATGATCAGGCTGAGTGAGCAACCCTTCGACGAGTAACTCCCTCTGCCTAATAGTGTATTGGAGACCTTCAACTGAGTCTTCCCATGCTCCTTCGCCGAAACAATCTTCTAACTTCCGCTTCTTGGATTCAAACGTCAGTTTGCGCTCCTTGAGGTTAGCAAGAGCCTTGTTGAGCAGGCCTTCAGCGACATATCTGCGAGCGGTTTCTTCATCAAACCTCTTCTCACTAGCCTTCACCTGGGCTTTCAACTTGGAGATCTACTATTTCAGTTTATCCTCCTGTTCCTTGCCGTTGGCTAGGGTGGCCTTCCAATGCTGATTAAACTTGGATATTCTCCGGTACGCTTCATCCAAGTGCTGCTTCTTAGTGGCCAGTACGTCATTGGCAGCTTTGAAGTCCCGACCCAAGCGCTCACGCTCAGCCATCTGCTTAGTCAAATCCGTCCCTAACTGGTTCACCAGCTCTGTTTGCCTCTTGAAGGAATGGACGGCTTCGCTTCTCTCGCTTCTGAGTTGAGCCAATTCTTTCTCCAGTTCTTCATTTGCCTTCTTCAGCTCATCTTTCTCCGCTAACACCTGATTATGCTGCTGAATAGGCACGGTGGTAGGCTCTTCAATCACTGGAGGGCTTTCTGGCTGGGCAGGTGGAAACGGCATCCCTATAATATCTGCTCTGGCTCTGATCCAGGTCACATACGGAGCGTAGGCTTGGCTATTACTTTTCCCCAGCAACGACTTTCCCCGCTTACAGATACCATTCCAAGCGCAGTGAAGCTTAGATAACATATCCCCTTCTAGAAGACCAGTGAGGTACAGAGATTCCTGCACCTCTTCATCCTTCGGTGGAGCTCTCAAAGCATACGCAAACTGTCGGACCAACAGAGATGGATTATAGTTGATACAGCCCTTCCTGCCTATCAAAGGCACATTCGGAAACCCGCTGCAGCTAATTCGACAAAGGGCATCTGACTCTTAATAGGCACACCTAACAAATTAGCATACTCCTCTAGTGTAGGTGCGAGAATAAAGTCCGGGAAAGTAAAGCATCTCAAAGGAGGATCGTAGAACTGCATCAAGGCGTGCAACCCATTCAACTCAAACACAGAAGGTTTACGAACCAAGATGAGCAGTTTCCCATAAGCCTTTCTGAATTCACCTCTCACAGAATCATTTGCCAAAGCAATCAAACCAGTCAGCTGAACAACATCAGGAGTGGGGAGCTTGTAGGCCACAGTGTTCCTCAGAGAACCCATGATAGCACAATAGAAGGCAAGAAAACCTGAACCGGGAGAAACGGTACCTGCAACACAGACACACGTTAATGATATGCAAATGAGTATGCAAAGCAATGCAAAATGCAATCATGCAGCAGGAGATCAAGATGGTTGTGCTATTGAAGTGATGAAGGTTCTGTATCAATAAAACCACAATACTGCTCTATCAAGAACAATCATATCTCTGATGAGAAGATAACGCTGATATCGGACCATAAATCTGCTCTGTCAAGAAAACACATATATCTGATGACAAGAACTTCTGATACAGGACCATAAATCTGCTCTGTCAAGAACAAATACACCTCTGATGATGAGATCCTCTGATACCAACCAAAACTGATTCTCTATCAAGAAAACCGGGTAGTCTGAAGGTTATGGTTTCCTGCAACAAACCCGACCCTGCTCACAAGTATGGACCTAAACTGACACAAGTTCGGCATCCTATGCGGTCATCAGCGTCACAGACATTCAAGAGGGGTGATACGATACCCAGAAGGTGTGGCATCACCGTCTCCTGAAGCGGCCTCACTCAGCTGAATTCCAAATGATCGGTCCCCAGAGTCGACAATCCTCCAAACCAACAACCTCTCAGGCCCAAAGGGCCGGAAAAGAATTCAACCGGGAGAACCTCGTCTGAGCGTGGATTTCATGAGACACTAGTGCCTGCAAAGCAAGCACGCGCCCACTAATTTCCACAACTAATGCTAGGTACACTCAAGCCTGGGTCTGGCTTCTCACTCATCAGAATGCCCCTCCCACAGCAGCACAGATAATCATATCATACTGAAAATAAAATGCGGGAAATAAAATGCGATAAACAAACACAACCCAACAAGTAATCATACAAGCGCTAGGATTGACTCTCGCGGGGGACGTTGGATCCCCAAACTGACTCGCATAAGGGACGTTGGATCCCAGGAAACTATCAAGTCCCCAGCAGAGTCACCAGCTGTCGCTACCGCGAAAATAAGGTGCCAGCAAAATAGAAGAGTCGCCACCTCTCGTTATTTATCCCACAGAATGGGAAAGGAAACGATCGGAAAAACCTGACGAAAAGGTATAAGACAAGGTCATCGCAACCATTGTCTGGGTTCGGGAGTCGGTTACGCAAGGGGAAGGTATTAGCACCCCTCACGTCCATCGTACTCGATGGGATCCACGCTTGATGTGTTTATCTGACGGGTTCGTTTACTATCTACCTATCAAGGCTGGTCTGAAAAAGAAAAGAAAATGACTCGGCAAAGCGTTGCACTTTATGCCTACATATTCTCATCAGAGAATGAGAAATCAGAGTCAACGTAGTTCACCTGACTACGGGTTACGGGAAAGGTGGCTCGCCAATACGTCATTATTGTGCCTACGTACTCTCAACAGGTATGAGAGATCAGAGCTTACGTAGTTCGGGATAATACGGATTACGGGGTTTCAGATTCATCTGTTTTTATCGAGTAGAGTTAATAAACAGTTCCAGCAGCTTGGTGTACGCAGCTCGACCCTTGGAGACTTAGGCGTTACCATTTGTGGTAGAACTGAGAGTTAACGACACTCTTTTCTTCAGAAAAGCTTCCTTTGAATTATGGGCCCACGGGGCAAAAAGGTTTGAAGTTCGTTTTCTGTCTTTTACGGAAGAACTGTTTTTTATGGATGTTTGCAACCAATATCACACTAGAGACTATGACCTGAGAGTGAATGCGTCGCATGTCACCAAAAGGGTGCCATACTAAACATCCAGACTGTTGAAAAGAAACTCTTCAACAATCCTTTCTCAGATAGCTTAAGGCACGTAACGTACGACGTCAGTTAACCTTTATTACTGTATTTTAGTTTGTTTTGAGATGAGAAGAGAGAACGAAACAGGTTCAACTAAGGGGAGACTATCAAGTCCTAATGTTGTCATGCCATGGATTCATCCTATGGTTGAGGTTTGAAACAGGGAACTCCTAGAAGTTATCATGCATAGGTTTCAACCTAAAGTTCTATCATCACTTCCTTATCAAAGGAAGTGAGATTCCTAGGGGATCATATCAATGATAAACAGAAACAGATAAAGCATCAACTTAAACAGTAAACAGATACACAGTAAACGACTACAAAATGCATGCAATGCAAGTGAGGGAGGAAATGTGTGTGGGGCATCAGCCTCCACAAGCTCGTCTCGACCTCAAGCCAGATATGAATAACTGCAATCATACAGGAAATAAAATGCCATCAAGCAAATCACAAACCACATAGGCAAGGGAGCTGGGCTCTACCGAATACCCTCAAGCAAAGCCATATAGTAAAAATACAACTAGAGGGAGCAACTCAACCTCTAGTGCAATCATGCTCCTAGCTTAAATCAATCTAAATATGAACTTATTCTAATGCATCAAGCAAATCCAACAAGTCACATCAATACAGTTGCACAGAAAGCAAACAGACAGGAAAGCAGATCAACAGCTTCCACAGCTTCACAGCAAAGCAGCCTTCTGACAGTAGCTCAGTCCTCAGTCTGTAACTATTCTTCAAGACTTTCAACTTCAACAGCAAATTTCAACTTGCTTCTTCAAGCCTTCAATGCATCAAACACACAAGTATCAACTTGTTCATCACCTTCTTCAAGCTTCAGCTCCAAAACAGACTCCACCTTCAGGCTTCACTCCCAATAGCAAGTATCAACTTGTTCCTTCAGGCTCTCAATGCATCAAACTCACAAGTATCAACTTGTTCTCCAACTTCTTCAAGCTTCAGCTCTTCATTTGATCTCAACTGGATTCCCTTCACACAAGTATCAACTTGTTCTTCTTGATCTTCAAGCTTCAGCTCCTATGGCAGTCTTCAAACAAAGGGGAAGTAGCAACTTCTAGCATCTTCAATTTTCTAGCAAGGAACTCCATCCTCTAGCAAGGGAGAAAGATTCATCTGACAAGAGCAAGGTTTGGATAATAGACAGCAGAGTGAAGACCAAAGGTCACCACTAAGCACTCCATCATCAAAGAAAGGAACCCTCAAAGGTTCTACCAACTTGTGAAGAGCCACACATCCTACCAAAGGAGGGATGAGGCCTTTACAAGGGGACCTTATGTCATAAGGAGGAATGGAAGTGATCAACACCTTCCATGTTTATGAAAGAAGAAAATCTATCTAGAAGCTCTACCTACAAACCCTAATCTTAACATCTAAATAACACTCAAACCAAAAGAAGGGAAATCTTCATATCCAAGCTTCTTCAAGCATTCCATAGTATCCCAAGCTTGTCTTCAACATTAGCCAAGAGCAAGAGAGGCAAAACCCTAATCTAAGGGAACTAATGAAGTCATTCTAGTTGAGTTAGCAAGTTAGGATCACCTAAAACTTAGTACTAAAGTTAATCCTAACTAAAATACTAAAACCAATTTTAAAATCCTACAAAAATAAATATGGGAACCTAATTCAGTCATGAATCTACCATACAAAATCCAGGGGTTGAATCATCCACAAAGTCCTAGAAATAACACCTAAATCATAAGGTACTAAGCATAAACCCTAAAACTAGAGCACCTAAAGTTTCAACTTAAAACTACCACCTAATTCCATCCCAAAAATGTGAGAAAATTGCTAGGGGGATATGCATATCTATGCTAGCTACACCCAAAAAATCAAGTCAGGAATCATCACCAAATGGTCAAACAAAATTCAAAAAAGCAAGGTATCAACCATGGCCATTTTAATATCAATTAATATTCAAAAATTGCAAAT
Source organism: Lathyrus sativus (assembly GCA_963859935.3). NCBI lineage: Eukaryota > Viridiplantae > Streptophyta > Magnoliopsida > Fabales > Fabaceae > Lathyrus > Lathyrus sativus. The sequence goes on from OZ012736.1 coordinate 89,244,312, forward strand.
AAAATCACAAATGCATGAATTCCTAATATTTTTAATCTATAAAATTCTAGATGCAATCATGAATCAGGAGAAAAAAGTTTGGAATTAATTGAGTTAATTTCCTATTTTTTGTGAATTAATTTCTAAACCATATGAAATGATGAAAAATAAAGAAAATAAGAAGAAATTAATCAAACGTGCGTGTCAAATAGCAATTATAATCAACTCAATTCAAGAATTGGGCCAAGAGGGGGGTGTGCATAGCAGTCTGTGTACTAGGCCCAAAACAAACCAATTAATGAAACAGTGCGTTTCATCCAGAGTTTCTCTCATCAGATTTTGAAACAAATCGTGACCGTGTATTTTTTGCCTAAGTCAATGGTCCAACCCTCATCCAACGGCCACTACTCATCGTCCCCAATTTGAACAGATATGGAGGGAGTTCTCAGACGGTGGCCTGAGTTGCAGCGCCACCGTCTTCTCCGGTGAAGTACTCTTCTCAGGTCACCAAAAATCACGAAATGAATCATCATTTTACTCCATTTTTTATGCTGATCAAGAATATCAATTCCTAATCCTCTAATTCCTTCTCAAATTCAAAACCCAATTGCCTCTTCAGAATTCATCAAAATCTTGAATCTCACCATTCTTCAAATTAAAGGTCTCAATTCAATCCTCATCTCAAGGTGATCAATTTTCACTATCTAATCTTGATTAACAGTCCAAGAAACTCTAGATTTCAGCCTCAACAGAAATTGATCCATCACCTAGATTGTCTCTAATCATGCAATTGATCATCCTAAATCCATCTATATCAATAGGGGAATCTAACCACATGCCAATTTCTAAGTGTTTCACCCCAAAATTTGACCAACATTTATTTACCCATTAAGTATTTGAAAGTTGATACCTTCATCAGAAAATTCAAGAGATCCTCAGAGGAATTGGTTGAAACCAAGGTTGTGTGCTTCATAGCTTGAGAGTTGTGGGTGCTCCTCAGGTGATTCTGAGACTATGAGGATAGGCTTGAAGCTTTGAGAAAGTCTATGAGATGTCTTGATAGCCATCATGAAGCCCAGAGAGGTCATTATGCAAGAATTCAGAAGATTCAACCATGAATGGTAGAATTAGGGTTTTGACTGGGTCGACCCTAGGATAACTGAAAATTTGGAGAAGGTTGAGACCCAATCTAAGGTCCATGAGATCATGGAATGATGCATAGAGATGTTATAAATATGATTCCTAGACCAACTCATCATGGTTGAATAGGTTGAGAAGTTTTGAGTTAGGGTTCCCAAGGATTGTCAGTGAAAAAACCCTAATGGGATCCCTATCTTCCAGGCAGTTTTAGCTCAAGATGTGATTGATATCTCATCTTCCCCACAACATGAATGTTGTAGAGCTTGTTCTTAGATTTAATTTTAGTGGTGGAAGTCCTTTATAGGAGTTGCAGAGCTCAAGTTATGGTTTTGACAAATTACAGGTCATCTGAGGTGTGTAAATCTGGGTCCTTGAAAGTCACCCAACTTGCAGACAACTTTTTCCCTAGTAGGATGATTCCTATGATCTCTTGGTAAACATGAATGTTGAAGATAATCTTCTTAGCTTTCTATAGAGTACTAGAAGTCCTTGATAGGATTTGTAGAACTCAACTTATGGTTTGAACAAGACAGGGGTATTTTGGTCATTTGGCAGTTATAGGTCATTTTAAGCAAAGGCCATATCTCTTATTTCCAAGCCTCAAATGAAAAAACTCAAAACATGAAAGTTGTTCAAAATGGAATTTTAAGCCTAGAAAAGAGGTAATGAATTGTTGGAAAAGCTCATAGCATGGAATGACAAAGTTTGGTAAATTTGAACTAAAACAGGCATATAAGTTAATTCAAGTCAAGTTGAAATTTGGTTTGGGAGATCTATGAGTCCAAAATAGGTCATCCAATATACCATTTTGAATTTAAATGACATTCTAAAAACTTTGGTTTAAACAGAATTTTGATTTGAAGCTCAAAAATGAAGGTTACTTTGTAATGTTGTTACTTGAATCATAAGGCAACTTGATAAAACTTCACCAAAGGCAAGGAAGTGCATGTTTTTCACTCGTTCTTTCTCAATATCTTGTGAAGGCAAAGTATCTACCAACACAAGCGTGCCTCTGGTTTTTGATGATGACAACTTGCTAAGAGATATCCTTCTTTCGTTTAAATCATTCACGCTACTTATGATTCAATTTTTACAATGACGTAATGCACAAAAAGCTGTAGAAATTTATGTTTTTGCAGATTTTTGAACCATGAGCCGACCATACCGTCAGCACACAGTTTCATTCAGTTCACACGGCTCAGCGCATGAAGGTCATGCGTCGACCGTTAACTTGGCGCATGCAGGTTTAAGAATCACACGGCTCAGCGCATGAAGATCATGCGTCGACCGCTGACTCGGCGCATGACAGTTTGAGTGTCACACGGCTCAGCGCACGCCGACCCTATGGTCGACCGTTCGCGCGCAGAAACAGAAATTCTGCTATGTTTCATTGATCTGTCAACTGTCTGTTTTGTATATTACTATAAATAGCTGTCTTTTCAATTTTAACAACGAACATTTTTGAAAGCATTGTGAGAAAGTGTTCAGGTCAAGAAACGTGAAAGAGGTGCATCAGTGTTCTTCATCTTCATCGTTCAATCAACTCACAAATCCTCAAATTACAGATAATCAATTTTTTGCTGCGGTTTGTGGTTTGCTCGACGGTGATAAGGTTCGAACGCGTGATTGAAGATCCGGTTCGAGTGGAAGCTGGTGCAGGTGTTTCTTGGGAGAAAACCTTGAGGTTTTACCTATCAAGACTACAGGTTTTGAAGGCTTTTGTTACGGAATCGTCGGTTCAACAATCAAGCGAGTGCGAAGGTGATTGATTAGCGGAAGGTTGATCAATCTAGTAGCTAGGGCGTTGAAAGGTTGAAGACGTTCCGGGTTCAATTTGGGTGTGTCTAAGATCAGCCGTGCCGAAGGTTTGATCAACGGAAGAGTTGTCAATAAGGTGGCTGCAATCGGAGGTCATTCACATCAAATTGGAGGACTTGATTCATCTTGAATCAAGGGGCAAGAAGTGGTAGAAATTATCAGCAACATTAAGATTGTTTGTATCAATTGTCTATCGATTCTTGTGTATAACTGTTCTACCAAACAGGTGATATCTATTCAATACATATCTCAATTCTCATTGTAGAATTGAGGGCAGACGTACCCCAACGCGAGGACGACTGGGGGAACTGCCTCATCAAATCTTGTGTTCCTTTATTTTCTGCATTTTCAATTACAGCTTAAAAATTAAGTGATTCTAGAATAAGTGATTTTGTCAAATTGTAGTATTGATTGAGTGAGTTGGTGAAACACTGTTTTTTAACTACTAAGTACAATAGAAATACTGTACTAAGGCTTTTTCAATCACTCATTCAACACAAATATCATTTAAGGTATTTGTGCACACCAACTGTTCGACAAAAGTGCTGAACTAAAATTGCCTTAATTTTGCTGCTAGTTTTGGTGTAATTTTTGATCATTGGAATAAGGAAATAGTACGAGTGAATCACATCTGAGTTTTGCATAAAAGTGTGTAGTGATTTACTATCCGTTATCGTCTTAAATTCATCTGCTTGACGCATATCCGGCTCTCCAATAGTTGTTCGTTTTAGACTATATTTTCCAAGGCCGCTTCCGCATTTGAAAACAATTTTGAAAACCAATTTTATTGGTAGCGCCACTCAAATTTTTAAAAGGGATCTATTCAACCCCCCCTTCTAGATCCGTGCCTTAGTCTAACAAGTGGTATCAAGAGCTCCGGTTCTCCGGTGCTTCAAATACAACATTGATAGAATAATGGCTAACGAACCAAAAGGGGCGTACAATAGAGCTCCCGTTTTTAACGGTGAAAATTATAGCTATTGGAAAGACTGTATGCGGGTGCACATTAATTCCATAGATAGAAAGATATGGAACGTTATTCTCAATGGTCCGATTGAAATAACCATGACAAATGAGAATAACGAAGTTGTGCCAAAGCCCGAAGCACAATGGACCGACGACGATGAGCGAAAGTATAATTACGATTGGAAAGCTAAGAACATTCTAATCTCCTCATTAGGTGTAGATGAATACTACCGTGTATCCCATTGCCCTACGGCTAAGACTATGTGGGATGCACTACAAATTGCCCATGAGGGGACAAACGATGTTAAGTTGGCTCGAATCAACACTCTTATACAAGAGTTTGATCTTTTTTTCATGGAGCAAGGGGAAACCATTGCTGACATGCAAAAGAGATTTACTCATCTCATAAACAGATTACATTCACTAGGAAGACCTATTTCCAATGATCTTGCTACTAATAAAGTTTTGAGATGTCTTAGCAGGGAATGGCAGCCGAAAGTGACCGCCATCAAAGAGGCAAATGATCTTACGGTATTAGACCTGACTACATTGTTTGGCAAACTACAAGAGCATGAACAGGTACTCTTGAGTCTTGACCAACATGAAAGGAAAGAAAAGAAGGACAAAGTAAAGATGAGTGAAAAGAAGTCAATAGCTCTTAAGGCTTCTTCCTCGAAGTCTAAAGCAAAAGAGCAAAGTGATTATTCTTCAAGCGACGACGAAGAAGAAGACATAAATGAGGACATGGGGCTGTTCGTTAAACGGTATAACCGGTACGTGAGAAAGAACGGCATCCAACATTCGGAGAAGAACCTGGTAAATTTCCGAAGGCAATCAAGGTTCTCCAAAGATGACAATCAAAAAGGCAAAAAGACTAGAGGAACGTGCTATAAATGTGGAAAGCCCGGTCACTACAAACCGGACTGTCCAATGAACAACAAGGGAAAAGAAAAGGAACAATCGAAGTCACATAAGAGAGCATCAAAGCCTAGGAGGGCGTACATCGCGTGGGAAAGCGACAGTGATTCTTCCTCCTCTAATGAAAGCTCTAGTGATGAAGAAGAGTCCGTGAATCTATGTCTCTCCGCAAATCAGAAAAAGAAAAAGAAACAGGTACGTCACTCTAGATATAATATGTCATCTAATATGTCTCATTCCGAATTACAAACCGCATTCGATGTTTTACACAAGGAAGCAACTGAAGCCTTTAAGAAACTTGCTTCTAATAGAAGAATTTTTACATATTTAGAGCACAAAGTCTTAGAGTCCGAAAAGAAATTAGAGGACCTTAAGGCTTCCATTGTGAAAGATAATGAATCGGATTGTAAGGACAATAGTAATCCTTTCAACTTTGGTTGTGATACTTGTCATATTTGGCAAGGTGAGGTTAGAAACCTTAAGGCCAAATTAGACAAGGCACTTGAACCTAAAATTACATTTGCAATCGATAAAAAGGATTTTAGAAAAAGTATGATAAACCCATATCAAAAATATGCATATGTAATTAGGGATCAAGCAAGTGAAAGTGATTCTAATGTCGACTTTGTATGCTTTTACTGTTGCAAGAAAGGCCACTCCATTGGTAAATGTCGATTTAGGAGATTTCTTGTTCCTAAAGGCATCTACCAATGGTTGCCCAAACGCAACCGTCTTGTCGCTAACCTATTAGGACCCAATATGCCATTGGGTACCTCCCTTCTCTAAGTTATATTTTGACAGGTGAAATGTGTCGAGTCCACCGAGAGAAGATGGGTTCTTGATAGTGGGTGCTCAAGGCACATGTCTGGAGACATATCCTTATTCATAGACTTCGTGGCTAAGAAGAAAGGGTATGTAACATACGGTGATAACAACCGCGGAGCGATACTAGGTAAAGGTAGTATAGGTAATCCCTCCTCTACTACAATTTCCGATGTGTTGCTTGTCGAAAACCTTAAACATAATCTCCTTAGCATTAGCCAATTATGCGACAAAGGTTACAATGTTTCCTTTTCAAAAGATTGCTGCAAAATTGTGCATGAAAGTGATAAGAAGAATGTGTTTATTGGTTTTAGAGTAAACAATGTGTATATGCTTGACTTGAATGTGGTATCCCCAACAAGCGATCAATGTCTCATATCTATGAGTGAAGACTCATGGCTATGGCATAGGCGCTTAGCGCATGTCAACTTTGACTTACTCAATAAGATTGTCTCAAAAGATCTAGTACTAGGACTTCCCAAAATTAAGTTCACCAAGGATCACCTTTGTGATGCTTGTCAAAAAGGAAAACAAACGAGGATCTCCTTTAAATCCAAAAAGATTATTTCAACAACGAGACCTCTTGAACTACTTCATATGGACTTGTTTGGGCCGTCTAGGATCAAAAGTCTAGGAGGAAACTATTACGGATTCGTAATAGTGGACGACTTTTCTAGGTTCTGTTGGACCATCTTCTTAGTGAGTAAAAGTGACACGTTTGCCGCTTTTGAGAGATTTGCCAAGCTCTCCCAAAATAAGTTAAATACAAACATTGTGTCAATAAGAAGTGACCACGGAGGTGAATTTGAAAATCATTTATTTGAAGAATATTGCGGTAACCATGGCATCGATCATAACTTCTCGGCTCCACGAACTCCTCAACAAAATGGGGTTGTGGAGCGTAAAAACAGAATTTTAGAAGAATTGGGAAGAACAATGATTAATGATAGTGGTTTACCAAAATACTTTTGGGCCGACGCCATTAGTACGGCATGTTATGTTTTGAATAGGGTACTCATCCGCCCCATTCTAAACAAAACTCCGTATGAACTTTTAAAAGGGCGAAAGCCTAATGTTTCTCACCTTCATGTTTTTGGATGCAAGTGCTTTGTATTAAACAATGGAAAGGAAAACTTGGGCAAGTTTGATTCAAAAGCCGATGAAGGCATTTTTCTAGGGTACTCGCAATCAAGTAAAGCATATAGGATTTATAATAAAAGATTACTAGCTGTTGAAGAGTCTGTGCACGTTACGTTTGATGAGTCCTATCCGAGAAATGTCGGAAAGGATAGTGTTGTTCATGGTGCAGGTACATCCACAGAAGACATACTCAAAGGTGGCGAAACGGGGATTGATCAACCCGATAGAGTCAAAATTGAGGAGGATAAGGATGCACACCATGAGGTAACTGAGGAAGCTCATCCGCCTACAAACGATGATCTCCCTCAAGCTTGGAAGTCGTGTAAAGATCATCCAATTGACAATATTCTCGGAGACATCACAAAGGGAGTCACCACTCGATCTAAGCTAAGTAACTTTTGTTATCACTTCGCTTTCGTTTCACAAATAGAGCCTAAAAACCCCAAAGAGGCCCTACTCGATGAGCACTGGTTTTTATCGATGCAAGAGGAACTAAATCAGTTTAAAAGAAACGAGGTATGGGACCTTGTCCCTCCTCCGCGAGGCCATCGAGTAATCGGCACCCGATGGGTGTTTAGGAACAAGTTGGACGAAAACGGGGTAATAACCCGTAATAAAGCGAGATTGGTCGCTCAAGGGTATAACCAAGAGGAAGGCATCGACTATGAGGAAACTTATGCGCCGGTTGCCCGACTCGAGGCTATACGCCTTTTACTCGCCTTTGCATGTGCAAAGGATTTTAAGTTATTTCAAATGGATGTTAAAAGTGCGTTCCTTAACGGTCACATAAATGAAGAAGTATATGTGTCTCAACCTCCCGGTTTTGAATCTCATGAATACCCTGAACATGTTTACAAGTTAAAAAGAGCTTTATATGGTCTCAAACAAGCTCCTAGAGCTTGGTATGAGCGACTAAGTAAGTTTTTACTTAATCAGGGGTACTCACGAGGAAAGGTTGACACTACACTCTTCATTAAACGTCAAGGAAAGCACTTGATTTTGGTGCAAATCTATGTTGACGATATTATATTTGGATCCACTAACATGAATCTCGTGAGAGAGTTTTCTGACCTCATGCAGGGCGAATTCGAGATGAGTATGATGGGGGAGCTCACATACTTCCTCGGCCTGCAAATTAAACAACTCCAAGAAGGGACATTCGTGAGCCAAACAAAATATTGTTTGGACTTGATCAAGAGATTTGACATGGCAAAATCCAAGGCCATAGACACCCCAATGCCTACATGCGTAAATTTGGATAAAGATGAAAATGGCAAGGACGTAGAGGTAAAACGATATAGAGGTATGATTGGTTCACTTCTCTATCTTACTGCGTCACGTCCTGATATTATGTTTAGTGTGTGCATGTGTGCACGATACCAATCATGTCCCAAAGAATCCCACCTAAAAGCTGTTAAACGAATTCTTCGATACCTGTCAGGTACCCCGAAGTATGGATTGTGGTATTCTAAGGGTAGTGATTGCTCGTTGGTAGGTTACTCCGATTCCGACTTTGCCGGGTGCAAATCGGATAGGAAAAGCACTAGTGGTACATGTCATTTGTTTTCAAACTCCTTGGTTAGTTGGCATAGCAAGAAACAAGTTTCAGTTGCTTTATCAACGGCCGAGGCGGAATACGTTGCCGCTGGTAGTTGTTGTGCTCAAATTCTGTGGATTAAGCAACAACTACTAGATTTCAATCTTAAACTTGAACGTATTCCTATCCTATGTGACAACACTAGCGCTATTAACCTTACCAAAAATCCCGTATTACACTCTCGCACTAAACATATAGAAATTCGACACCATTTTCTTAGGGACCATGTTGAGAAAGGTGATGTTGTATTTGAACACGTTGACACTAAAAACCAACTAGCGGACATTTTCACAAAGCCGCTAGCAACGGAACCTTTCTTTCATATCCGCCGAGAACTTGGCATCCTCGACATTTCGGAACGGGAATAATATTTGCTGATGTTATCTTATTTCATTCAAATAATCATGCTGTTGTACTTCTAACAATTTGATATTCGTGTAAGTATAAGTATGTTGTGTATCAAGCAAATCAGGCATCAAGGTGATATTGTTCTTTCTCTCTCTCTTTGTTTGATAATCCTGTTGATCTCAAATCATATCGCTTATACTACGCTAAATTTGTATGACATCTACTGCATATGTATATAGATATTTTTTTCTTATATGTCATGACATCATTTTTGCATAGCATGTACCTCTGAATATGGTAAAATACAAAAATCTGCTGTTTGTTGCATATTGAGTCGACCATTACTATATTACAAGCCGGATGTATGAACTAAGAGACTCCAAGCGAGGCACCGCGCTCGCCTATGGCTCATTCATTCAGGAAGCTTTAAACTCTGCAGGTATCAATTACCCGTCTTTTCCGTATACTCCAATTTCTTCCGATAAAGAGTTCAGTTCAAAGGTCTTTGCTATGATGGGATATGTGTGGGATCAGTCGCTCAAAAAGTACAGATTTTATCGGCGCTCAACCATGGCTGCAGCTGCCTCCTCGAGTGAAGAAAGTGCTGATGAGTCAGAGGGTGGAGAAGATGAAGAAGCAGAAGGAAGCTCAAGTGAAGATGAAGACAATCAAGGTGACAATGCAGGAGAGGCACAAGAAACCGCTGATGAGACTCAGCTGGACCACGATATTAATGAAGGAAAATGAGGATGAGGAGAATAACCAAGGCTGGGGTGAATGGCAATACACCGGGTGGACCACCCTTGGCAAATTCTATCAGCCGTATCAACCAAGCACTGCAGACCCACCTTCTCCTCAACAACCGTCAAACAATTCGGAGATTTTAGAAATGATGCAGTCGATGCAGTTGGAACAGCGAAATTTTATGACCAATATGCAGGAACAACAGCAAAAATTCATGAGGGATCAAAATGAAAGAATGGCACAAATTCGTTCTGAACTGCATAACCAAAATGAACGGATCAGTGGAATGTCGACTCAGCTGGACGCTCGATTCGAGACTCTAACTCACTGTCATCAAGCTGAAGAGCGCGCCATTGTCGACAGTCTTGACTTTTTGAATAACATCACAGAAGAATTTACTGATCTAGCTCATCCCCAACGCCATCCTCATTACTATGACAGGCGTGGTCGTGGTCGCGGACGTGGACGGGGCTATTAGCATGCGCTCATATGTCATTTGTTGTTTCCTGTTTTGGCTTGCATTCATTTTGTTTGTTGTGTTTTGCTTTTCTGCCCAAACTCACTATGATTGTTGCTTACTTCTATGTTGCTATCATGACATTTTTGTGGTTCTGTAATCTATTAACTGTTATCTCCATCGTATGTATAACTGTTGTTTACTTCTCATCTGTTGGTATCTCATTTATGCATGATTCAATGTGTTGTTATTGTGTCACGAGTTTACCTCTTTTTGATGTTGTCAAAGGGGGAGAACCGAGCAGTAGATAGACGATGATTACGACCGCTATAATTGTAAAAGAAAGGGGGAGCAGGAGCATACCTATACCTATCACGTGTTGCGTAACAGTAGGTTGCCATCATCAAAAAGGGGGAGAATGTGAAGGCAAAGTATCTACCAACACAAGCGTGCCTCTGGTTTTTGATGATGACAACTTGCTAAGAGATATCCTTCTTTCGTTTAAATCATTCACGCTACTTATGATTCAATTTTTACAATGACGTAATGCACAAAAAGCTGTAGAAATTTATGTTTTTGCAGATTTTTGAACCATGAGCCGACCATACCGTCAGCACACAGTTTCATTCAGTTCACACGGCTCAGCGCATGAAGGTCATGCGTCGACCGTTAACTTGGCGCATGCAGGTTTAAGAATCACACGGCTCAGCGCATGAAGATCATGCGTCGACCGCTGACTCGGCGCATGACAGTTTGAGTGTCACACGGCTCAGCGCACGCCGACCCTATGGTCGACCGTTCGCGCGCAGAAACAGAAATTCTGCTATGTTTCATTGATCTGTCAACTGTCTGTTTTGTATATTACTATAAATAGCTGTCTTTTCAATTTTAACAACGAACATTTTTGAAAGCATTGTGAGAAAGTGTTCAGGTCAAGAAACGTGAAAGAGGTGCATCAGTGTTCTTCATCTTCATCGTTCAATCAACTCACAAATCCTCAAATTACAGATAATCAATTTTTTGCTGCGGTTTGTGGTTTGCTCGACGGTGATAAGGTTCGAACGCGTGATTGAAGATCCGGTTCGAGTGGAAGCTGGTGCAGGTGTTTCTTGGGAGAAAACCTTGAGGTTTTACCTATCAAGACTACAGGTTTTGAAGGCTTTTGTTACGGAATCGTCGGTTCAACAATCAAGCGAGTGCGAAGGTGATTGATTAGCGGAAGGTTGATCAATCTAGTAGCTAGGGCGTTGAAAGGTTGAAGACGTTCCGGGTTCAATTTGGGTGTGTCTAAGATCAGCCGTGCCGAAGGTTTGATCAACGGAAGAGTTGTCAATAAGGTGGCTGCAATCGGAGGTCATTCACATCAAATTGGAGGACTTGATTCATCTTGAATCAAGGGGCAAGAAGTGGTAGAAATTATCAGCAACATTAAGATTGTTTGTATCAATTGTCTATCGATTCTTGTGTATAACTGTTCTACCAAACAGGTGATATCTATTCAATACATATCTCAATTCTCATTGTAGAATTGAGGGCAGACGTACCCCAACGCGAGGACGACTGGGGGAACTGCCTCATCAAATCTTGTGTTCCTTTATTTTCTGCATTTTCAATTACAGCTTAAAAATTAAGTGATTCTAGAATAAGTGATTTTGTCAAATTGTAGTATTGATTGAGTGAGTTGGTGAAACACTGTTTTTTAACTACTAAGTACAATAGAAATACTGTACTAAGGCTTTTTCAATCACTCATTCAACACAAATATCATTTAAGGTATTTGTGCACACCAACTGTTCGACAAAAGTGCTGAACTAAAATTGCCTTAATTTTGCTGCTAGTTTTGGTGTAATTTTTGATCATTGGAATAAGGAAATAGTACGAGTGAATCACATCTGAGTTTTGCATAAAAGTGTGTAGTGATTTACTATCCGTTATCGTCTTAAATTCATCTGCTTGACGCATATCCGGCTCTCCAATAGTTGTTCGTTTTAGACTATATTTTCCAAGGCCGCTTCCGCATTTGAAAACAATTTTGAAAACCAATTTTATTGGTAGCGCCACTCAAATTTTTAAAAGGGATCTATTCAACCCCCCCTTCTAGATCCGTGCCTTAGTCTAACATATCTCTTGTAAAGAGATTTTAAAGGCAATTTGGCAAGCTTAAGGCATGAGATAAAGGTTATGCAATGTATCATTTCATGAGAAATTCTATTACTTTCTAGCTCATTCTAGGAAGTTCTAGATGATTCCATGGATTGCTATAAGAAGAGTGAATCACAAGGAGGAAAAGGTTGGTGAAAGTTGCTGTGTTCATTGGAGAGAGTGAGAGAGAAAGTGCCATTGTTGGATTTCTTCAAGATCAAGCAAGATTCAATTCCTTCTTCTACAAGCTTCATCCACCTTAACTCTTGCAAGCAGAAAGGTGTTCATCTTGGGAGGAAGATTTGGAGAGGATTTCAAGTGCTAGATCAAGCCCTAACACCTCTCACCATTGAAGCTTGACAGGTTGGTATCTTGATCTGTAGGTCCATAATTATGTGCATTCTGGTAGTATCCTAGGTGTAAGATCAACATGCTAGGTTAGGGGAAGATTTCCTGAAAGTTTGAGAGGAATCCATGAGGTTTCGTGGCAGGGTACCAATTCTTGCAAGATTGTTAATAAGCTGTGTAAGATGGATTAATGGATATGATATTGTGTAGTGTGATAAGGGTAACCTAAGGAACAAGTTTAGATCATTGGATTTGAGGTTAGTTAAGGTTGATAGCAGAGAACCATGGTGGAACCCTAACATTCGAGTGTTCTGTTAGAGGGATTTATGGAGTTTCAGGGAAGACTATTGGTATCATTGTGTTCGTGGTAATCAATAGAGCATTTTTGCTTTTGGAATTTCTTGATTTCATCAAGCCATCATTGAGAACGATCGAGTGGAAATTCTGGCATGGGATTAGGGTTTTCTAAAAACCCTAGGGTTTATTTGGAGACGATGCACTCCCACCGTTGGATGGTCCCAGATCCTTGACTAATTCAGTTAATCCCACGGCTCCAATTCAATTTCAAAAACGGAGGGAAATGTTAACGCCAAAACGCTGCGTTCAATTAAGTGGAAAATCCTGGGCCTCAGAAGCCAATGCTATCCACACCTCCAACACGGGCCCAATCAACTTTTGAACTGAATTTTGATGCTATTTGCACCGTTGCCATTTGATTTTCTTTTTAATTTTTCTGTTAATTTTCTGAGCGCAGGTGGGCCTTGGTATTTTGATATTTGCACCCCAGGTTCTCAGCCCAATCATAAATGAACTGAGGCGTGTTACTTTTGATACCCCCTCCCCTTTATTTCATTTTTCTTTTTATTTTCTCATTTTATATTTCTTGCATATTCAAAAATTCATAGAAAATTGGAAAATTAACATTTTTCATTTCTTCTTTTTTTCACACACTCATAATTTTGTCTAGAAAAATATCCATAAATAAAATTCCATTTTATTTTTCTTTTAATATTTTTTAGCATATTTTCTTGTAAATAGTATTTTTAATTGACTTTGGTTAATACTTGATTTTGTACAATTTGTTTTAGGACTTTCCCTTAGGATTTTTGGGCCATTCTTTTTGGCATAGTTAGATATTGAATCATAGGTCATGTAGGATTTAATTCTAAATTTTTAGATTAAAATTTGATATAGTTTGCTTGTTTGGCATTTAGGTGCTCAAATTAGGGTTTTAGGTTGTATAAGTAGACTTGAACCATTTTGTTTTGGGGTTTATAGGCCAAATTAGTGTATGGGGAATATATGGGTTAAGGGTAAGTGTGTATAGAATCCCCTAGAATTTTGCTAGAATATTGTATGGTGTTTTGGTATTTTTAAATGATTTTTGAATGTATGGTTAGTATGTGTGTTGCTTAAAGGCATAGTTTGTATTGTATTGTTTTCTTTTCTTCTCTTTTGAGTGTGTGAGCTTTGAAGATTGAGTTGAAGACCTTGTGGATCATCATTGGAGCTTTGAGGACCTTGCAGAGGAGTTTAACTTAGATTTTGTTGTTTTGTTTATAGGGTCATAAGTGCATAGGCAGAGCCTTAGATAGTTTAATTCCATTCAATAAACAAGGAGTGTTTTGTCCACCTCCTTCCTTCTCTATGACATAAAGTCCCTTAAGGGTATTCACCTCTCTCCTTTGGAGGGATTAGTGACCTTGCCCTCTGAGGTAGAACTTTGAGAGAGCCTTTCTTTTGATGTTAAGTCCTCAATGGCCTCCTTTGGAGGTCAGTGAGCACTCTAACATCCTCACCTCATCTTGTTGACTGAATTTTGTTTGCTGGAGCATTTGAGCCATTGAAGATAGCAGCTGAAGCTTTGAAGAGGATGATTCCTTGAAGATTATTGAAGTCTGATGACTTTGTGAAGATCAAGTTGATGCCTGAATATCCCTGAAGATGGTGAAGCCTGAAGGTGGAGCTGATCAAAGAAGCTGAAGCTTAAGGGAGAAGATGAGTTGATACTCATATTGTAGGGTTGATACCTGGAAAGCAAGTGATCTCTGAAGTCTGAAGACTGAGTTGCTGCTGGAGGAGCTGAGGCTTTCTTCTGCTTTTCTTTTCTGTATTGATTGTTTTGTCTGATTTGTCTGTTGCATTAGACTAAGCTCATTTAGAATAAATTCAGTTTAAGAGCATGATTGCATTAGAGGTTGAGTTGCTCCCTCTGCTTGTATTGTTATTGCGTGGCTTTGCTTGCGGGTATTCGGTAGAGCCCAGCTCCCTTGCCCATGTGGTTTGTTTGCTTGATAGCATGATTTCATTTTCTTCTGTATGATTGCAGTTTACTGTTTATTGATTGATAGCATGTTGTTTATTTTTCAGTATGATTACTGTTATTTCATGACTGGCTTGAGGTCGAGACGAGCTTGTGGAGGCTGAAGCCCCACACACATTTCCTCCCTCACTTGCATTGCATGCATTTTACTGTTAAGCTGATGCTTTGTCTGTTTTGGTGTATCATTGACATGATCCCTTAGGACTCTCATTTCCTTTGATAAGGATTTGATGATAGACTTTTAGGTTGAAACCTATGCATGACAACTTCTAGGAGTTCCCTGTTCAAACCTCAACCATAGGATGAATCCATGGCATGATAACAGTAGGACTTGATAGTCTCCCTCCTAGTTGGGCCTGTTCTCTTCTCATCTCAAAGCAGTTTAAGATACAGTAATCATGAATGATTTCTTTCGTACGTTACGAGCCTTAAGCTATCTGAGAACGGATTGTGGGAGAGTTTCTTTTCCACAGTCTGGATGTTTAGTATGGTACCCTTTGGGTGACATGCGACGCATTCACTCTCAGGTCATAGTCTCTAGTGCGGTTGAAATCGCAAATACAATAAAAAACACTTCTTTCAGGAAATAAGCTGTAGTTTCCCGAACTACGTGAGCTCTGATCTCTCATGCCTGTTGAGAGTATGTAGGCACAAGATGGCGATGTCTTGCCGAGCTACCTTCCCCCACTTTCACCCGTAGTTAGCCGAACTACGTTGACTCTGATTTCTCATTCTCTGATGAGAATACGTAGGCATAAAGTGCGACGCTTTGCCGAGTCATTTTTCTTTTCTTTTTTAGCCAGCCTTGATAGGTAGATAGAATAAAACCAACCCGTCCAAGTAAACAAACAAGCGAGGATCCCGTCGAGTACGACGGACGTGAGGGGTGCTAATACCTTCCCCTTGCGTAACCGACTCCCGAACCCAGACAATGGTTGCGACGACCTTGTCTTACCCTTATTCGTCAGGTTTTTCCGATCGTTTCCTTTCCCGCTCTGAGGGATAAATAACGAAAGGTGGCGACTCTTCTGTTATGCCGGCACCTTATTTTCGCGCGAGCGACAGCTGGCGACTCTGCTGGGGACTCCAACGGTTCCCTGTGAGTCAATCCTATTGTTTGTATGTTTGCCTGTTGGGTTGCGTTTATTTATCGCATTTTTACTTCTCGCACTTTATTTCCCGCATTTTATTTTCAGTATAATATGATTATTTGTGTTGTTGTGTGGGATGGGAGTTTTGATGAGTGAGAAGCCAGACCCAGGCTTGAGTGCACCATAGACTTAGAGTGGAAATTAGTGGGCGCGTGCTTGCTTTGCAGGCACTAGTGTCTCATGAAATCCACGCTCAGACGAGGTTCATCCGGTTGGCTTCACTTTCAACCCTTTGGGTTGAGACGGTTGTTGGTTTGGTGGATTGTCGACTCTGGGGACCGATCATTTGTGATTCAGCTAAGTGAGGCCTCGTCAGGACTTGATGATGCCACTCCTTCTGGGAATCGTATCGTCAGTTTTGAAAGTCTGTGACGCTGATGAACGCATAGGATGCTGTACCTTGAGTCAGTCTAGGTCCATACCTGTGAGCGGGACTGGGTTTATTGCAGGAAACTTTGACCTCCAGACTACCTGGTTTTCTCGACAGTGAATCAGTTATGTTGGTACCATGGTTCCCAGTTGCAGATATGTTTATGCCTGGTAGGGCAAGGGTTTGATCAGAGGATCTTATCATCGGGTGTATGTCTGTTCTTAATAGAGCAGGCTTTGATCAGTGTATTATCATCGGTGATTTGTTCTTGATAGGGCAGATTTTGAGTGGGGTCTGAAGATCTCATCAGCAGCTGTGTGTTTGTTCTTGATAGGGCAGATTTTTGATTTGGGGTCTGAAGACTTCATCAGCAGACGCTACTTGATCTTGCACCTGGGGTCCTTATTATCAGGCCCTTATTTTCGTCAGAGCAGAATTTTGATCTCGGTCCTATCAGATGGCTGTTCTCAGCAGATCAGATTAGTGGTCTTACACCGGGGTTTCCTTCTCATCAGCGACTGTTGATACCGAATCTCCACAGCAACTATCCGGATATATTATTGCATGCCTGCATCTTGCATTAGTTTGCATATCCATTTGCATTCCATTAACGTGTGTCTGTGTTGCAGGTACCGTTTCCCCGATCCCGGATTTCTTGCCTTCTGCTGTTATTATGGCCTCCCTCAGGAAGACTGTTGCGTACAAGTTCCCGACCCCCGATGTGTCGAAGCTGACTGGTTTGATAGCCCTGGCAGGGGATTCTGTGAAAGGTAGGTTCAGGAAGTCTTATGGCAGGTTGCTTAGTCTGGTTTGCAAACCTTCTACGTCCGAGTTGAATGGGTTACATGCTCTTCTGCAGTTTTATGACCCTCCCTTGAGGTGTTTCACTTTTCATGACTTCGTCCTCGCGCCGACATTGGAAGAGTATGCTGATATGCTGGGTGTGCCTATCAAAAGGCAGATGCCTTTTGTCCACATGGATGCTGAGCCTGATCTGGCTGGCCTAGCTTCCTCACTCCATTTGAGCGCTTCTGAGTTAGTGGTGACGAGTTGGAACAAGGTCCCAGGGTTCTCTCTGCAGTTTCTGATAGCTAAGGCTCAGCAGTGTGCTAAGGACAAATGTTGGGACGCGTTCAATGCCATCCTTGCTTTATGCATATATGGCATTATCCTATTCCCCAGCATGCCTGATTTCGTGGACTTTGATGCATTCCACATCTTCGCCTCAGGGAATCCAGTCCCTACTCTGATCGGAGACGTCTACCATTCAGTGCATTACAAGAATGAGAACCGGAGAGGGAAGAATGTCTCATGCTGCGTACCGTTGTTGTACAAGTGGTTTGATAGTCATTTGCCCAAGAGGGGTTCCTCCATCTTGTCTGCAGCCACAGCTGAGTGGCCTGAACGTCTGATGAGTTTGTCGGCAGAAGATATTTATTGGTTCGTTGACAGAGACAGGTTAGGCACCGAGGTGATCTTCAGTTGTAGTGGGTTTCCTATCGTACCTCTGATAGGTAGGAAGGGTTGCATCAACTACAATCCATCATTGCTAGTTCGTCAGTTCGCATATGCTCTGAGAACTCCACCGAAGGAGGAAGAGGTACAGGAATCTCTGTACCTCACGGGTACTCTAGAGGGGGATTTGTTGTCCAAGCTTCAATATGCGTGGAACAATATCAGCACGAGAGGAAAGCCGTTGTTGGGAAAGAGCAACAGCCAAGCCTACCCTCCTTATTCAGCTTGGATCAGAGCCAGAGCCAGCGCTATAGGGATGCCATTCCCTCACGTCAGACCAGAGAGTCCTCCACCAGTTGAAGAGCCTACCACTGTGTCCATTCATTAGCACAACCAGGTATTGGCCGAGCGAGATGAACTGAAGAGGGCAAATGCAGAGTTAGAGAAGGAGTTAGCTCAGCTTCAAAGTGAGAGGAACGAAGTCGTGCATGCTCTCAAAAAGCAAACAGAGTCGGTAAACCAACTGGGTGCAGACTTGGCAAAGCAGATTGCTGATCGGGAACGCTTAGGTCAAGACTTCAGGGCTGCTAATGATGTACTAGCTACGAAGAAGCAGCATCTGGAAGAGGCATATCGTAGGATATCTAAGTTCGACCAGCATTGGAAGACCTCCATGGCTACCAGGAAGGAGCGAGAAGACAAGCTGATGCTGCAGATTTCTAAGCTGGAAGCCGAAGTAAAGGACAGTGAGCGGAGGTTTGATGAAGAGACCGCCCGCAGATACTCCGCCGAAAGCCGTCTCAACAAAGCTCTTGCTAACCTGAAGGAGCATAAGCTGATGTTTGAGTCTAAGAAGCGGAAACTGGAGGATTGCTTTGGCGAAGGAGCTTGGGAGAGTTCAGTTCAGGGGCTCCAGCATACCATCAGGCAGAGGGAACTACTCGTCGAGGGGTTGCTCACCTTGCCAGATCATCCAGAGACGAAGGAGTTATTAGCAGAGTATCGCGCCCGTGGCCGTACTTGACTAGTTGTATTCCTGTTGTTTTGATCTTTGATGTATGTTGACCATCACCAGACTTGTTGGCTGAGGTCATGCTGTTGATTTGTTTGTACTCGCTGATACTATGTACTGCCTTGACAGGCCTTTCCATATATATATGAGATTGATGTTTCCGTGATTGGGCTCGGATTTCTTCTTCCTCTTATTATCAGCACTGGCACTAAGGCACTAGGATCGGGGGAAAATATCCCACGCACACAGACACACGCATGCATCTGCATGAAGCATATTTGCATGGTGTATATCTTATTGCTTTTCCTAACCTTTATTGTTGACAGGTTTTTCAGGTTCTGAGCTGTCTCCGGTCTCCAGGATTGATCAAAGACTCATTCACCGCTACTCAACTCGCGCTAATCAGACAAGGATAATGGACCAGGTGCAGTCACATGTTCAAGAGCTCCGTGAACGGATGGATCGTTTCATGGAACTGATGCAGGTGGTCGCTAATGGTCAAGACCAGCTTCGTACTTTGGTTCAACCTCTGATCTCCAGGGTTGACAGTAATGGCATACTTCATGGAGGGGCTGTGCCTACTCCTCCTCCAGTGGATGCTCCACAGAACGTTGTTCCTGTTGCCGGGGGCAACGACAGTGCTAACAGAAATCTGATGACTAATATCGGGCTCAAGCGGCAGGCGTCGGCAATGGTAGTTTGGGAGCCAATGTTAACATAGGGCCGATCAACGGCAATGCTGGTGCAGGAAATCTGTTGGTGCCTCAACCGTGGCTGGAGGACCATCAGGATGACATATTCTCTCAGAGAGGTGTAGAAGCAGAGTTGAATGCTGAAGCTCGACTCAGGTTCAAAGCGCTGGAAGACAAGATGAGAGACATTGAAAATTAGAACACGTTGGGCGTCGATATGTCCAAGCTCGGTTTGATTGCTGACTTCAAGGTACCTCATAAGTTCAAGGTGCCTATCTTTGAGAAGTATAAGGGTACTACTTGCCCCCGTGTTCACCTTCGATCTTATTATAGAAAGATGTCCGCTTATTCTGACGATGAGAAGTTGCTGATGCACTTCTTCCAGGATAGTCTTTCTGGTCCATCACTCGAATGGTATATGGGCCTGGAGCCCGCTACTGTGCGCACCTGGAAAGACCTTGCTGAAGCGTTCGTCCTCCACTATAAATACAATAGCGACTTGGCCCCCAACCGAGTTCAGCTTCAGAATCTCTCACAGCGAAACAATGAAAGCTTTAAAGAGTACGCCCAGCGATGGCGTGAATTGGCTGCTCGGGTTCAACCGCCGATGGTTGAGCGTGAGCTAGTGCAAATGTTCGTGGCTACCCTTCCTGGAATCTACTATGAAAAGCTGGTCAGTGGCATGTCTGGAACATTCTCGGCTCTCATCACTATGGGCGAGCATGTTGAGAACGGTATAAAGATCGGAAATATTCAGGGCGAATCATCCTCAGCTGGAGGAGGTAGTAAGAAACCCTACGCTGGCAAGCGTCGAGAGGGAGATGCCAGTGCTGTCACTAATGCTCGGAGGAAGGGCAAGGGCCCTCAGCCTCAGATTGCCAGCATAAATATCCCAGCTGCTCCACCGCAGCCGCAGCAGCCGCAGCAGCAGCAGCAGCAGCCCCAGCAGCAGAATCAGCAGGGGTATAGGAGATATCAGAATCGGGCTCCTATGATAAATCGTCAGTTTGAAACTCCACCTATGTCGTATGCACAGCTCTTGCAAACTTTGCTGCAGCTTCAGCTAGTTCAAAAGAGAACAATGGCTCCCTTAACAGGGGTACCACCACCGGGGTATGATGCCAATGCTACTTGTGAGTTCCATACTGGGGCACCAGGCCATACGATTGAGAATTGTAAAGCTTTTAAGCACAAAGTCCAGGACTTGGTGGATGCCAAGGTTATCAACTTTTCTGACAGTGTGCCCAACGTTACCAAGAACCCTATGCCTCATCATAAGGGAGGCGGAGTGAATGCCGTTATCACTGAGGAGAGTGCGGACTTGCTGACCGATGTCAAAGATTTGAAGACGCCGCTTAGTTTTGTCAAGGCTAAGTTGCTGAAGAAGGGCTTCTTTCCTGGATGTGGAGAGTTATGTATGGCTTGTGCTACACTTCCTGATGGGTGTGAGCAGCTGGCCGAAGGTATCCAGAGTCTGATGTCTGAGGGTATTTTGCAGTTCAGCCGGAGCGTTGAAAGTGCATCAGGGGAAGTCGTGCTGAAGCAGGCAGATGAAGTTGCTACCATTACTATTCCTCGTCACCCTATTACTATTTTTGCGCCCCGACCGCCTACTATCACTATTACCAGGGTCGGGCCAATCCCATTCGAAAGCACTAACGCCGTTCCATGGCATTACGGCGCCGAAGTTTATTGCAATGGTCAGAAGATAGAGCTTGAGCCGTTCGGATCGACTGTGCAGAATCTTGTCGGGGTCAGTGGCATTACTAGAAGCAGTAGAGTGTTTGCGCCAGCTGAGGTTGCGGCAGAGAAAGTGGTCCGAGCTGACGCTGTGGATAAGGGTAATGGCAAAGCTGTCGAGGAGGTCCCTTCTGGGACAGAAAAATATTTGCTAGTTAAAGATGCTGAAGAGTTCATGCGATTAATCAAGAAGAGCGACTACAAGATTGTAGATCATCTTCATCAGACTCCGTCTAAGATCTCTATTCTTAACCTGTTGCTGTGTTCTGAAGCGCACCGCAACGCATTACTGAAGGTATTGAATGCTGCATATGTGCCGCAGGAGATATCAGTAAATCAGCTGGAAGAGGTGGTAGCCCAAGTTAATGCTGGTAATGGGCTGGGATTCACAGATTTAGAGCTGACTCCTAAAGGAAGAGATCATAACAGCGCCTTGCACGTCTCGATAGAGTGCAGGGGCACTATTATGTCACATGTCCTGGTAGATACGGGTTCCTCGCTTAATGTGCTTCCAAAAAAGGCACTGATGAAGTTGGATACCCGCGGATTGCTTTGCACGCCCAGTGATCTGGTAGTGAAAGCCTTTGACGGAACCAAGCGCCACGTCTTCGGAGAGTTGACCCTACCGATTCAAGTTGGTCCAGAGACGTTCAATACGGTTTTCTATATCATGGATATCATGCCTGCCTACAGTTGCCTCCTAGGTCGGCCATGGATCCATGCTGCTGGTGCCTTGACGTCCACGCTGCATCAGAAGCTCAAATATGCTGTCGGGGGCAGCATAGTAACCGTCTGTGGTGAGGAGGACATTATGGTGAGCCACTTGTCGTCCTTTAAATATGTTGAAATGGATGGCGAGATCCATGAGACTCTCTGCCAAGCATTTGAAACCGTCAAGGTGAAAGAGGTAGCTCCTGTCGTCGCAGAGAAGCAAGAGATGAATCTCTCCTCGTTTAAGGAAGCTCGGGCCGTCGTCGAAGCCGGTTCCACCCCAGGCTGGGGGCATGTTTTGGATATACCAATCAAGCAGGATAAGTTTGGATTGGGATATTCTCCTGAAGCTGAAGCTTCATCTTCTTCTGGCAGCTCGTCTCGTGGGAAAGGGTCGATCCTATTCACCAAGGGGGAGTAATTTTCGAAAGCATCAACGCAGCTTCTGAGGACAGCGGGGATAGCGATTGTGATCTTGACGCCTGGATGCAGCCGAGCAAGCCGGGCGAGCGCCTCAACAATTGGACCATCAAGGAGATTATCAAGCTGACAAGTGAAGAGTAATGATTTGCTTTTTACAATCTTTGTACAACCCTATGTCCTACCCGGGGCATAGTGGTTTTATTGTCAGGGCCTTGTTGGATTATGTACATGCATTTTGTTAATAAATAAAAGGCGTTTTCTTCGTACTCAAATATTGTGTTCTCTGTTATTCCTGTTTTATGTTTATTTCGAAAAAACAGTAAAATGGCAACGAGGTTTGTGCTAACCTGCATATTCGTGCTTTAAACTTAACCCTTGTTATTGCAGGATCCACATAACAGATGACATCGACTCTGGACCCTCTACGGCTCACTACGACTTCGATTGCCCGATCTATCAAGTCGAAGAAGAGATTGATGAAGACGAAGACCTTCCTGAAGAGTTGGCCCGCTTGTTGAGACAAGAGGAAAAGGTTATTCTGCCTCACGAGGAGGATATTGAGATTGTAAATCTGGGTTCTGAGGAGCTCGTCAGAAATGTCAGAGTGGGGGCTGCGCTGCAGAATGATGTCAAGCATAGACTGGTCGAGATGCTTCGAGAGCATAGTGACGTCTTTGCTTGGTCATACGAAGATATGCCCGGACTTGACACTGACATCGTGGTTCATCGCTTGTCGTTGCGAGAAGATTGCCCTCCAGTCAAGCAGAAGCTTAGGAGGACGAGACCAGACATGGCTGTAAAAATCAAAGAAGAAGTCCAGAAGCAGTTGGACGCAGGGTTTCTAGCCGTTACCACTTACCCTCCGTGGGTCGCCAACATAGTGCCTGTACCGAAGAAGGACGGTAAGGTACGCATGTGCGTCGATTATCGGGATTTGAACAGGGCGATCCCTAAGGATGATTTCCCGTTGCCTCATATCGATGTGTTGGTCGACAACACAACCCAGTTTGCCGTGTTTTCGTTCATGGATGGCTTCTCCGGTTACAATCAGATTAAGATGGCACCGGAGGACATGGAGAAAACGATGTTTATCACCCCCTGGGGAACATTTTGCTATAAGGTAATGCCCTTCGGTCTGAAGAACGCAGGGGCCACTTACCAGCGAGCAATGGTAACTTTGTTTCATGATATGATTCATCATGAGATCGAGGTCTATGTTGATGACATGATTGCAAAGTCCCAAACGGAGGAAGAGCATATGGTCAACTTATTGAAGCTTTTTGAGAGGCTTAGGAAGTTCAGGGTGAGGCTGAATCCTAACAAGTGCACTTTCGGAGTGCGGTCCGGAAAGTTATTGGGGTTTATCGTTAGTGAACGAGGTATTGAAGTTGATCCTGCGAAAATAAAAGCTATCCAAGAAATGCCAGCGCCGAAAACAGAAAAAGAAGTTCGTGGTTTCTTGGGCCGAATAAACTACATTGCAAGGTTTATCTCTCAGCTCACGGCCACGTGTGAACCGATGTTCAAGCTTTTAAAGAAAGATCAGGCGATTACTTGGAATGAGGATTGCCAGAAGGCATTCGACAAAATAAAGCAGTATCTTCAAGAACCTCCAATCTTGATACCCCCAGTGGCTGGGCGGCCATTAATCATGTACCTGACGGTTCTGGAGAATAGTATGAGGTGTGTTCTCGGTCAGCACGATGAGACGGGCAGAAAAGAGCATGCCATTTATTATTTGAGTAAAAAGTTCACTGAGTGTGAATCTCGATACTCGATGCTGGAGAAGACGTGTTGTGCTATAGCTTGGGCCGCCAAACGTCTACGACAGTATATGCTCAACCACACCACTATGCTAATTTCGAAGATGGATCCGATCAAGTACGTCTTCGAGAAGCAAGCTCTTTCGGGCAGGATTGCCAGATGGCAAATGGTGTTAACGGAATATGATATTCAGTACGTCTCTCAGAAAGCCATTAAGGGAAGCGTATTGTCTGATTACCTTATCGAACAGCCAATCGAAGACTACCAGCCGATGAAGTTCGAATTCCCTGATGAGGATATTATGTTTCTCAAAGCGAAGGATTGCGATGAGCCATTTCCCGATGAAGGGCCAGATAGGAAGTCTCAGTGGAAGTTGATATTCGACGGAGCGGTTAATTCCTATGGAAGTGGTATTGGGGCTATCATCACGACTCCTCACGGATCCCACATCCCGTTTACTGCGAGACTGACGTTTCCAGTTACCAACAATGAAGCCGAGTATGAAGCATGTATCATGGGTCTAGAAGAGGCAATTGATTTGAGAATCAAGAATCTAGACATATATGGTGACTCAGCGCTTGTGATCAATCAGATTAAAGGGGAGTGGGAAACTCGTCAAGCGAATTTAGTGCCATACATGAATTATGCCAGGAGGCAGCTTCCGTTCTTCGACCGAGTGGAACTCCATCATGTACCCAGGGCTGAAAATCAGATGGCTGATGCCTTAGCCATGTTGGCTTCAATGTATAAAGTCAATTATTGGAATGAGGCTCCAAGAATTGTACTTTCGCATCTTGACAGACCGGCATTTGTCTTTGCAATCGAGGATGCCAATGACGGCAAGCCATGGTTCCACGACATCCAGACCTTCCTTATGACTAAGGAGTATCCTGCGGGTGCGTCAACCCAGGATAAGAAGACTCTGAGGAGGCTGTCTGGAAACTTTTATCTCAATCCTGACGGAGTGTTGTATAAGAGAAACCACGATCTCGTGCTGCTCAGATGTGTAGATGAGAAAGAGGCGAGTATGCTCATGGAAGAAGTCCATGAGGGCACATTTGGTACGCACGCCGGCGGGCATGCCATAACGAGAAAGATCCTGAGAGCAGGGTATTACTGGCTGACGATGGAGTCGGATTGCTTCAGATTCGCGAAGAAATGTCACAAATGCCAGATTTATGCTGATAAAGTTCATGTGCCGCCGTGCCCATTGAATGTCATGTCCTCCCCTTGGCCGTTCTCCATGTGGGGCATCGACATGATAGGCAAGATCGAGCCCACTGCATCCAATGGTCATCGTTTCATTCTGGTAGCTATCGACTACTTCACCAAATGGGTGGAGGCAGCCTCGTACGCTAATGTGACCAAGCAGGTGGTAGCTAAATTCATAAAGAGGGACATCATCTGTCGCTATGGAATTCCCGAGCGGATCCTTACTGATAATGGTTCGAATTTGAATAACAAGATGATGAAGGAGCTGTGCCAGAGCTTCAAGATTGAACACCACAACTCATCTCCTTACCGGCCAAAGATGAATGGCGCCGTTGAAGCCGCCAACAAGAACATCAAGAAGATTGTTCAGAAGATGGTTGTGACGTACAAAGATTGGCACGAGATGCTGCCGTTTGCCTTGCACGGTTATCGTACGACGGTGCGTACGTCGACCGGGGCAACTCCTTTCTCCTTGGTGTACGGTATGGAAGTTGTCCTGCCATTAGAAGTGGAGATTCCTTCTTTGCGAGTTTTGGTTGACGTGAAACTCGACGAGGCATAATGGATTATGAATCGCTTGAACCAACTCAGCCTGATGGACGAGAAGAGGTTAGCATCAATTGCATTTGGTCGCTTGTACCAAAGCCGAATGAAGAAAGCTTATGATAAGAAGGTGCGCCCTAGAAGCTTTCAGACGGGTGATCTCGTCCTAAAAAAGATTCTTCCGCCACACTCCGATCACCGGGGCAAGTGGACTCCGAATTACGAAGGGTCGTATGTCGTCAGCAAGGTCTTCTCAGGAGGAGCTTTGTTGTTATCCACGATGGATGGTGAAGATTTTGCATCCCCGGTGAACGCGGACGCAATTAAAAAATACTTTGCTTGAAAGAGACCCGCTGGACAAAAAAGAAAGAGTCCAGGCAAAAAAGGGGCATCCCGGCGAACCAAAAACAGAATAAAAGGTTCGGGAAAAAATTAGGGATATATTAAAAAATGTACACCCGCGAAGTCGAAAACCTACACTGGGCGGCTTCGGCAAAAAAGGGTATCCCGGTGAACTGAAAACCCGTAAAGGGCGGTTCACGCAAAAGTTAGGGATTTGGATGAGCAAATGACTGCGTTCTGCGTGTGGACTTTCATTGTTTGGTGGTTTGGAGGACCTGAGGGCCGTTTATCTGAATCAATCTCTTCCGACGCTGAAGCATCGAAGAAATATCGAAGTCGAGTGGGTCTTAGAGGGATCAACTCATGGTGTTCGTCTACGCCTCGTTGCCGACATTTGTATATACTGATGTATATTTATGTTTTATTTTTGCGCGGCTTCCTCATTCCAGGAGCTTGCCTCTGTTGTAAAACATTTTTGCCCATTCAGGGGTTCACCATCAATAAAATGCATATTATTCAGCAATTCTGCTTGCCTGCTTAGCATTTATCTGTTTTGTTTGCGAATGAAAACGCCGATGTTTTTTTGATAAAATGCGCATACATAAACTTACGGGCCTAGGCCCATTGATTGTTGAAACAATTAATTACCTGAATGTTGTCACGAGATAATAACCTTGATAGGCCCCTTTGAGGAGGGTATCTTGTCTGTTTGTTTGTGTTGTTGCAGGTGTAGCACCTTCCAGGAGATGTGCCGTGCGTAGCCCCGAAGCAGGGCCAACCCTCCCTCTCCAGCAGAGTTCAGTAGTCTCTCCTCCGCAGAATCTGAACGCAAGATAGTGAGCATTGATATGTTCCCCCAGGCAGAGAGGATTCTCTTCCCCAAGCAGACGCATCCTGAAGGAACGTCATCCTCCCAGCTGAGTCGCGTGTCGAAGCTCATATTCCCTAGCACCGGGTCGCAAGTTCAGACTTCATAGAAATGTTTGGGTGCCGAAGTTCGTGCTTTCCCCAGAAGTCGCCGGAACAGGTGTTTTCCCCAGCACCGGGTCGCAAGTGCAGATGTTGTAGGAAGCTATTCGTACACCAGAGTATGCAGTAATTGATGGTGCCAGACTGAAGTCTCCAGCGAAATTGGGATTCCCCACCAGAGCCGTATTCTCTCCCGAGGTGGAATGACTTCCCTCTTCCCCAGTAGAGTGTTGGAACAGTTGATGTTGTATTCCTCTGCAGAGTTGTATTTTCCCCCGAAGTCAGATGATTCTTTCTTCCCCGGCGAAATTAAAATTCCTCATCAGAGTCGTACCCTCCCGTTGAAGCAGAATGATTTCTCTCTCCCCGGCTGAGTCCGTAAACCCCCAGAAAAGCAGAATCCTTGGAAGCAGTGGGGACCATGAGTGGATTTTCCCTAGCAGAGTATTGAGCAGCTGATGTTGTATTTCACCAGAGTCGCATTTTCTCCAGCGAAGCGGAATGATTTCTCCTTCCTTAGCCGAGTTTGCAGATGTCCAAGAGAGCCGAATCCTTGGAAGTTGATCAGATCATGATTGGTCTTTCCCCAGTGGAGTGTGGAACAGCTGAAGTTGTTTCCCCGTAGAGTTGTCATCCCCAGAAGAGTAGCCGGGACAGCCACGCAGTTTATTCTCGCGATGGATATCAGCAGGTCCAAGTTCTCGTAGAGTCTCGCTCCCTGGCAGCAATCAACTAAAGTTGGTTTCCCTGCAGCAGCCCGCGGAAGATCATTTCCCCAAGCGGAGTCCAATTGATATTGGCATGCAGTTCTCTCCTCAGCAAGATGATTCCTCTATCTGAGTAGTGCTTTCTCCTTGACAGGAGAATTTCCCCCTCGACATTTATTTTGCTGATGGGATCGCATCATTGTGCATGACTGCATAGCATTTAACACTGCATAGCATTTAACATTGCATAGCATTTAGCGTAAGCGCATAGCATTCCCACCATGTGGAGTAAGGCGCAGAAGCATATGCATCATAAGCATGATCTAGGTCATTATCATTCTTGTCTTACAGGTGTTCGGCCGAAGGATCGGTTGCTCAGGATGATTCCTGATGTTCTCCCCAACGAGGTCGCTTCCTTAAGATGATTCTTAAAGACCCCGGTGTAATCCCCACAGTCGCTCGCTCAAGATGATTTTTGAGACCCCCAGCGGAGTCTTCAGCTCAAGACGATTCTTGAATTCCTCAGCAGAGCCGTTTGCTTAAGATGATTCTTAAGACCTCAGCGCAGTTTCCCGAGTTGTTTGCTTAGGACGATTCTTGAGCTCCCCAATGGCGTCCCCAGCAAAAGTTGCCCAGGAGGATTCCCGAAATATGCCTAGCAGAATGAAGTCTCCAGAATGGTTATCGGTTCAGGATGATTCTTGAAGGTACCCGACGGAGCTGTTTGTTCAAGATGATTCTTGAAATACTTAGCAGCGTGATATGTCTGCTCCAACAGTGACGTCTAATCTGAAGATTGACTTCGTAAACGCCTGAAGGCGGTATCGAAGGTTCCTGTGAGTTCAGATTTCCTTGTTGATGAATCAACATGTGGCTGAAGACAAAGTTCAAAAGTTTGTAGATACAGCTTTTGTATGCAGAGTGAGCCGTGTTGGTCTGAAGACCAAGTCAGTTGTCCTGAGGTGATGATTGATTGCGATCAAGTGAATAGTGTTTCTTCTGACTGAAGTCACGGATACTCTATAGCAGAGGCGGAGTTTCCTGAAGGCAGATTCATGCATCCTTGAAGGCCAAGGATCAGTTCTTCAGACCGAAGTCGAAGATACCTCCTGTAGAGTTGCCATCCTTGAAGGCCAAGGATGCTTATCTTCAGAAGTACTTGAAGATTTTTCTAGCTGAAGCTGGAAGTGGCCAGGGGCCAGGGTTTCAAATATCTTTAATGTTGAAGTTCTACGGTGAACTCAGTATGCAGTAGTATTCGGATGTTCATTATGGTTCTGAGGGTGAACCCCAGATCAGAGTGTGCTCGGTTAAGCCTCTCATTCCCAGCGGAGTAGTTTCAAATACGCAAGTGTACCTTTTGTTCCATTTACCAGGGGTGAACCCCAGGTCAGATCATCATGTGTTCGACGGCGAGGTTGAATGTTTGTTTGACAGCGAGGTCAGATTATGATGTGTTCGACGGCGAGGTTGAATGTTGTTTGACGGCGAGGTCAGTTTATGATGTTTTCGACGGCGAGGTTGAATGTTGTTTGACGGTGAGGTCAGATTATGATGTGTTCGACGGTGAGGTTGAATGTTTGTTTGACGGAGAGGTCATATTATGATGTGTTCGACGGCGAGGTTGAATGTTTGTTTGACGGCGAGGTCAGATTATGATGTGTTCGACGGCGAGGTTGAATGTTTGTTTGACGGCGAGGTCAGATTATGATGTGTTCGACGGCGAGGTTGAATGTTTGTTTGACGGCGAGGTCAGATTATGATGTGTTCGACGGCGAGGTTGAATGTTTGTTTGACGGCGAGGTCAGATTATGATGTGTTCGACGGCGAGGTTGAATGTTTGTTTGACGGCGAGGTCAGATTATGATTGGTTCGACGGTGATGTTGGATTTGTTCGACGGCGAGGTTGAATGTTTGTTTGACGGTGATGGCAGGCTCTTTAAATCCCCAGCAGAGATGATGATGGTACGACGGCGATGTCGAGTGTCTCTCAGAGCGATGTTTGTTTCCGACGGCGATGTCAGATTCAGTTTTCCAGCGGCGATGTTGGGCATATCAAGTTGATCCAGTCTTCTGGCGGCGATGTTAGGTGATGCAGATCCTTTAGTTCTCCAGCGGCGAGGCGGGGTATTTTGTTCAGAGATGTATTTTCTCCAGCGGCGATGCGGGGTATTTTGTTCAGAGATGTATTTTCTCCAGCGGCGATGCGGGGTATTTTGTCAGGTTTAGTTCTCCAGCGGCGATGCGGGGTATGTTGATTGTCCGAAGGCGATGTCAGATGTAGTTCTCCAGCGGCGATGCGGGGTATTTTGTTCAGTATTGTATTTTCTCCAGCGGTGATGCGGGGTATCTTGGTTGATCGACGGCGATGTCAGACTCAGTTTTCCAGCGGCGATGTTGGGTGTGCCAGTCAATTCAGTTCTCCAGCGGTGATGTTGGATGGTTCGTTCTCCAGCGGCGATGTTGGGTATTTTGGTGATTCAGGTTCTTTAGTTCTCCAGCGGCGATGTTGGATTTATTGTTTGTTTCCGACGGCGATGTCAGATCAGTATTTCTCCAGCTAGTTGTCGTGCAGCTAGTATTGCAGTATTCGAAGATTTGTTCCCCGCAGAGTATCGTGTGCTCGTGCGGTTGGAAAATTTTCGGTTTTACCGGTATTCAACCGTCTCGCACCTTGATTGGTTGAGAGCCGTTCGCTTCTCACCTAGTCAGGTTCAAGCCGTTTGAATAGGGGCAGCTGTTGCACCCCAAAATTTGACCAACATTTATTTACCCATTAAGTATTTGAAAGTTGATACCTTCATCAGAAAGTTCAAGAGATCCTCAGAGGAATTGGTTGAAACCAAGGTTGTGTGCTTCATAGCTTGAGAGTTGTGGGTGCTCCTCAGATGATTCTGAGACTATGAGGATAGGCTTGAAGCTTTGAGAAAGTCTATGAGATGTCTTGATAGCCATCATGAAGCCCAGAGAGGTCATTATGCAAGAATTCAGAAGATTCAACCATGAATGGTAGAATTAGGGTTTTGACTGGGTCGACCCTAGGATAACTGAAAATTTGGAGAAGGTTGAGACCCAATCTAAGGGCCATGAGATCATGGAATGATGCATAGAGATGTTATAAAGATGATTCCTAGACCAACTCATCATGGTTGAAGAGGTTGAGAAGTTTTGAGTTAGGGTTCCCAAGGATTGTCAGTGAAAAAACCCTAATGGGATCCCTATCTTCCAGGCAGTTTTAGCTCAAGATGTGATTGATATCTCATCTTCCCCACAACATGAATGTTGTAGAGCTTGTTCTTAGCTTTAATTTGAGTGGTGGAAGTCCTTGATAGGAGTTGCAGAGCTCAAGTTATGGTTTTGACAAATTACAGGTCATCTGAGGTGTGTGAATCTGGGTCCTTAAAAGTCACCCAACTTGCAGACAACTTTTTCCCTAGTAGGATGATTCCTATGATCTCTTGGTCAAAATGAATGTTGAAGAGAATCTTCTTAGCTTTCTATAGAGTACTAGAAGTCCTTGATAGGATTTGTAGAACTCAACTTATGGTTTGAACAAGAGAGGGGTATTTTGGTCATTTGGCAGTTATAGGTCATTTTAAGCAAAGGCCATATCTCCTATTTCCAAGCCTCAAATGAAAAAACTCAAAACATGAAAGTTGTTCAAAATGTCATTTTAAGCCTAGAAAAGAGGTCATGAATTGTTGGAAAATCTCATAGCATGGAATGACAAAGTTTGGTAAATTTGAACTAAAAAAGGCATATAAGTTAATTCAAGTCAAGTTGAAATTTGGTTTGGGAGATCTATGAGTCCAAAATAGGTCATCCAATATACCATTTTGAATGTAAATGACATTCTAAAAACTTTGCTTTAAACAGAATTTTGATTTGAAGCTCAAAAATGAAGGTTACTTTGTAATGTTGTTACTTGAATCATAAGGCAACTTGATAAAACTTCACCAAAGGCAAGGAAGTGCATGTTTTTCACTCATCCTTTCTCAATATCTCTTGTAAAGAGATTTTAAAGGCAATTTGGCAAGCTTAAGGCATGAGATAAAGGTTATGCAATGTATCATTTCATGAGAAATTCTATTACTTTCTAGCTCATTCTAGGAAGTTCTAGATGATTCCATGGATTGCTATAAGAAGAGTGAATCACAAGGAGGAAAAGGTTGGTGAAAGTTGTTGTGTTCATTGGAGAGAGTGAGAGAGAAAGTACCATTGTTGGATTTCTTCAAGATCAAGCAAGATTCAATTCCTTCTTCTACAAGCTTCATCCACCTCAACTCTTGCAAGCAGAAAGGTGTTCATCTTGGGAGGAAGATTTGGAGAGGATTTCAAGTGCTAGATCAAGCCCTAACACCTCTCACCATTGAAGCTTGACAGGTTGGTATCTTGATCTGTAGGTCCATAATTATGTGCATTCTGGTAGTATCCTAGGTGTAAGATCAACATGCTAGGTTAGGGGAAGATTTCCTGAAAGTTTGAGAGGAATCCATGAGGTTTCGTGGCAGGGTACCAATTCTTGCAAGATTGTTAATAAGCTGTGTAAGATGGATTAATGGATATGATATTGTGTAGTGTGATAAGGGTAACCTAAGGAACAAGTTTAGATCATTGGATTTGAGGTTAGTTAAGGTTGATAGCAGAGAACCATGGTGGAACCCTAACATTCGAGTGTTCTGTTAGAGGGATTTATGGAGTTTCAGGGAAGACTATTGGTATCATTGTGTTCGTGGTAATCAATAGTGCATTTTTGCTTTTGGAATTTCTTGATTTCATCAAGCCATCATTGAGAACGATCGAGTGGAAATTCTGGCATGGGATTAGGGTTTTCTGAAAACCCTAGGGTTTATTTGGAGACGATGCACTCCCACCGTTGGATGGTCCCAGATCCTTGACTAATTCAGTTAATCCTACGGCTCCAATTCAATTTCAAAAACGGAGGGAAATGTTAACGCCAAAACGCTGCGTTCAATTAAGTGGAAAATCCTGGGCCTCAGAAGCCAATGCTATCCACACCTCCAACACGGGCCAATCAACTTTTGAACTGAATTTTGATGCTATTTGCACCGTTGCCATTTGATTTTCTTTTTAATTTTTCTGTTAATTTTCTGAGCGCAGGTGGGCCTTGGTATTTTGATATTTGCACCCCAGGTTCTCAGCCCAATCATAAATGAACTGAGGCGTGTTACTTTTGATACCCCCTCCCCTTTATTTCATTTTTCTTTTTATTTTCTCATTTTATATTTCTTGCATATTCAAAAATTCATAGAAAATTGGAAAATTAACATTTTTCATTTCTTCTTTTTTTCACACACTCATAATTTTGTCTAGAAAAATATCCATAAATAAAATTCCATTTTATTTTTATTTTAATATTTTTTAGCATATTTTCTTGTAAATAGTATTTTTAATTGACTTTGGTTAATACTTGATTTTGTACAATTTGTTTTAGGACTTTCCCTTAGGATTTTTGGGCCATTCTTTTTGGCATAGTTAGATATTGAATCATAGGTCATGTAGGATTTAATTCTCAATTTTTAGATTAAAATTTGATATAGTTTGCTTGTTTGGCATTTAGGTGCTCAAATTAGGGTTTTAGGTTGTATAAGTAGACTTGAACCATTTTGTTTTGGGGTTTATAGGCCAAATTAGTGTATGGGGAATATATGGGTTAAGGGTAAGTGTGTATAGAATCCCCTAGAATTTTGCTAGAATATTGTATGGTGTTTTGGTATTTTTAAATGATTTTTGAATGTATGGTTAGTATGTGTGTTGCTTAAAGGCATAGTTTGTATTGTATTGTTTTCTTTTCTTCTCTTTTGAGTGTGTGAGCTTTGAAGATTGAGTTGAAGACCTTGTGGATCATCATTGGAGCTTTGAGGACCTTGCAGAGGAGTTTAGCTTAGATTTTGTTATTTTGTTTATAGGGTCATAAGTGCATAGGCAGAGCCTTAGATAGTTTAATTCCATTCAATAAACAAGGAGTGTTTTGTCCACCTCCTTCCTTCTCTATGACATAAAGTCCCTTAAGGGTATTCACCTCTCTCCTTTGGAGGGATTAGTGACCTTGCCCTATGAGGTAGAACTTTGAGAGAGCCTTTCTTTTGATGTTAAGTCCTCAATGGCCTCCTTTGGAGGTCAGTGAGCACTCTAACATCCTCACCTCATCTTGTTGACTGAATTTTGTTTGCTGGAGCATTTGAGCCATTGAAGATAGCAGCTGAAGCTTTGAAGAGGATGATTCCTTGAAGATTATTGAAGTCTTATGACTTTGTGAAGATCAAGTTGATGCCTGAATATCCCTGAAGATGGTGAAGCCTGAAGGTGGAGCTGATCAAAGAAGCTGAAGCTTAAGGGAGAAGATGAGTTGATACTCATATTGTAGGGTTGATACCTGGAAAGCAAGTGATCTCTGAAGTCTGAAGACTGAGTTGCTGCTGGAGGAGCTGAGGCTTTCTTCTGCTTTTCTTTTCTGTATTGATTGTTTTGTCTGATTTGTCTATTGCATTAGACTAAGCTCATTTAGAATAAATTCAGTTTAAGAGCATGATTGCATTAGAGGTTGAGTTGCTCCCTCTTCTTGTATTGTTATTGCGTGGCTTTGCTTGCGGGTATTCGGTAGAGCCCAGCTCCCTTGCCCATGTGGTTTGTTTGCTTGATAGCATGATTTCATTTTCTTCTGTATGATTGCAGTTTACTGTTTATTGATTGATAGCATGTTGTTTATTTTTCAGTATGATTACTGTTATTTCATGACTGGCTTGAGGTCGAGACGAGCTTGTGGAGGCTGAAGCCCCACACACATTTCCTCCCTCACTTGCATTGCATGCATTTTACTGTTAAGCTGATACTTTGTCTGTTTTGGTGTATCATTGACATGATCCCTTAGGACTCTCATTTCCTTTGATAAGGATTTGATGATAGACTTTTAGGTTGAAACCTATGCATGACAACTTCTAGAAGTTCCCTGTTCAAACCTCAACCATAGGATGAATCCATGGCATGATAACAGTAGGACTTGATAGTCTCCCTCCTAGTTGGGCTTGTTCTCTTCTCATCTCAAAGCAGTTTAAGATACAGTAATCATGAATGATTTCTTTCGTACGTTACGAGCCTTAAGCTATCTGAGAATGGATTGTGGGAGAGTTTTTTTTCCACAGTCTGGATGTTTAGTTTGGTACCCTTTGGGTGACATGCGACGCATTCACTCTCAGGTCATAGTCTCTAGTGCGGTTGAAATCGCAAATACAATAAAAAACACTTCTTTCAGGAAATAAGTTGTAGTTTCCCGAACTACGTGAGCTCTGATCTCTCATGCCTGTTGAGAGTACGTAGGCACAAGATGGCGATGTCTTGGCGAGCTACCTTCCCCCACCTTCACCCGTAGTTAGCCGAACTACGTTGACTCTGATTTCTCATTCTCTGATGAGAATACGTAGGCATAAAGTGCGACGCTTTGCCGAGTCATTTTTCTTTTCTTTTTTAGCCAGCCTTGATAGGTAGATAGAATAAAACCAACCCGTCCAAGTAAACAAACAAGCGAGGATCCCGTCGAGTACGAAGGACGTGAGGGGTGCTAATACCTTCCCCTTGCGTAACCAACTCCCGAACCCAGACAATGGTTGCGACGACCTTGTCTTACCCTTATTCGTCAGGTTTTTCCGATCGTTTCCTTTCCCGCTCTGAGGGATAAATAACGAAAGGTGACGACTCTTCTGTTATGCCGGCACCTTATTTTCGCGCGAGCGACACTAAGCATATCCCTATAGTTTAAGCACAAATTCAATGAGTACCTACCAGGTTTCAGACGCGTAACAGAAAGTGTTCTTGATCACTTCAACCTCCAAAACAATGCAGACACACTCCAAATTCACTCCTGAAGCCTTTGCACACCTTGATTTAGCTTGATTCTTCCTTGAACTCAAAAACCGATTTCAACTTGCAATGGTGAAACTTCAATCTCACTCTCTGCTTCCAGCACCAATCTCTTCCAAAAAAATGCACTGAACTCACTCAAAGACTTATATAGAAGTGTTTAGAATCATCTAGAAACTTCTGGAGCCATCCAAATGAGATTTTGGATTTTCAATTTCTCCTCCAAATATCATTCATGGCATATGCGATATCCCCTCTGTTTGGGCCTTAGCAAGCTTGCTTTGCACTCCTCATGAGCTAAGGAATTGGATGGTGGTGATTGTTTCCTTGTTTGTAATCCAATGGTGTGAGTTTGATTATGTTGCTTCATCATGAAGAAATGAAATGGAATGTTATGGAAATGACCTCAAATCAAAATTCTAACATTGCCATTATTTCTAAAATCATTTTTCCAATCAATTTTACCTACAACTTTGCTTCATTTGGTCACAAAATGAATTATTTGAATTTTTGGCCATTAAATCCTTTTAATTCTTCTTTTTTTCAAAATTTCTTGAACCAAATCTCTCCTTGAGCCATTTCAATGCCTCCTTGATGCATGGTCAAGGTTAAAACCCCATTTTGAGCAACTTTCTAGTTGGACAAAATTTCATTTGAGACCTCTAAGTTGGTGAAATAGCCTATGATCACAAATAACCTATAATCACCAAATGTCCAAAATACCCTTGACTTGTCCAAGCCATAAGTTGAGTTCTACAAATCCTATCAAGGACTTATAATACTCTATAGAAAGCTAAGAGAATATGGAACAACATTCATGTTGACCAAAATTTCATAGGAATCATCCTTCTAGGGCAAAAGTGCCATGCAAGTTGGGTAACCTTCAAGCTCCAAATTCACACACCTCAGATGACATGTAACTTGCCAAAGTCATAACTTCAGTTCTACAAATCCTATCAAAGACTTCTAGAAATCAAATTAAAGCTAAGATAATGCTATACAACAATCATGTTGGGGGAAATATGAGATAACAATCACATCTTGAGCTACATTGCCTTGAAGATAGGGGTCAAACTAGGGGATTTTACACTGTCAAGCCTTAGAAACCCTAGCTTGAAACTTCTCAAACTCTTTAATCATGATGAGTTAACCTTGGAATCATCCTTAGAACATCTCAATGTATCAATAAATGATCACATGGCCCTTTAATAAGGTCTCAACCGCCTTTAAATCCTCAGTTGACTTAGGGTTGACCCAGTCAAACCCTAGCTGCACCAATCATGGCTGAGGCTTCTTATTCTTGCACAATGACCTGTCTAGGCCCCAAAGTGATCTTAAAAACTTCTCATGAGCTCTCTAAAGACCTCAAGTCTAACTTCATGGCTTCAGAATCATCTGATGACTTCCCACAACTCTCAAGTTAGGAGACCTACACTCTTGGCTTCAACCACTATCTTTGAGGATCTTTTAACTTCTCTGGCAAGGATGTCAACCCTTGAACACTTGAATAATCTGCTTAGCTGGCTACATAGTCTTGTATAGCTATTAATTGGTAATCATACCTCTTGATCTCCTGCATACATGTCAATGAAATGCAAATGATAATGCTAATGTGCATGAAATGAAACATAAGCTAGGTAAAGAAATGTTGGGCAAATTTTGGGGTGCAACACCATGTGTGAATTTTCATAATCATTCTGCATGTAACATTGCATGTCTATGTGTTCGAAAGGTTCTCGTCTCTCCTTTGATTCTGGTACGGGATTTCTGAAGAGAGTGGGTTGTATACACGTTTCTGGCACTCGAGTTAGGGCCTTTATTTGGTCTGATCCCCATGGATGAGCCTAGCATCTTTGAAATCTTCAGAGAGATTTTTACTTGATGTGGGAAAAGATTATTGTGGTGCTCGTATCCATCCCTGTTGTTCTTGTCTATTGAAACTGGAATCAAGGGGGAGATCTCCCTGTGAATACATGGACATGTTTGCATTTTGCATCTTGCACTCTCATTTGCATAGCAGGTGTTCTCGGTGGCCTTCTGTTCCTAACTCTGCTTGGTTTTCTTCAGTTCAAGATTGAGCAGTTTAGTTTCTATAGATATCCGACTCGAGGGAATCAACGAAAGATAATGGATCAGGTTCAAGCCGAATTGCAGGAATTCAAAACTCGCATATCCCAGTTCATGGAGTTGATGCAGAATGTTGCCAGTGGACAGGAGCATTTGAGAACTCTAGTTCAGCCTCTCATTGACGCTTCCCAAGTCAATAACAATGGAGTTGCTGGTGTTGTGCCTCCAGTGGGAGGATTTGTTCCACAGGGTATTCCTACTATTGTCATACCTCCGGGTGAAGGTGCTGCGAATGGAAATGGTAGTATTGCTGGTGGGAGTATGGGCGTTGTACACTGGGCTGCTGGCCCTCAGTGGGAAGATCACAAGAGTGATATCTTTTCCATGAAGGATATGGAAGGTGGTTTGCCAACTGAAGCGGACTGAAGGTTCAAACTGATTGAGGAGAAGATGAAATCCTTCGAGAATCAGAACTCTTTGGGCCTTGATATGGCAGATCTTGGTCTAGTTCCTGGGTTCAGGATTCCTCCCAAGTTCAAGGTACCAGATTTTGAAAAGTACAAAGGGACATCCTGTCCTAGAGTACACATTCGAGCCTATTTCCGGAAGATGTCTGCTTACTCTGAGGATGAAAAGCTGCTGATGCATTGCTTCCAGGGCAGTCTGGCTGGAGCATCTTTGGAATGGTGTATGGGGCTTGAGAGGACCCATATCCGTAGCTGGAGAGAATTGGTCGAAGCTTTCGTGCGTCACTATCAGTATAATAGTGATTTGGCCCCGAACAGGATACAATTGCAGAGTCTGTCACAGAAGAGTACTAAAAGCTTCAAAGAATACGCCCAAAGATGGCGAGATCTAGCTGCTAGAGTGCAACCTCCCATGGTGGAGAGAGAGTTGACCGACATGTACATGGCCACACTTCTCAGAGTGTATTATGAGAAGCTGATAGGTTTCATGTCTGCAAGTTTTTCAGATCTGGTGACAGCGGGAGAAAGGGTCGAAAGCGGTATCAAACTGGGAAAGATCCAAGTTGCTCCTGGTTCTTCTAAAGATACAAAGAATCCTCATGTTGGGAAAGAAGGAGAAACTAATGTTGTGTATGCTTCAGTTGCGGCTCAACAGTCATCCCGTCGCCAATAACCTCATGCTCCTCGGCCGCAAAACCGTCAGCGCCAGAATCAGAATAGGTCGCGCAATAATTTGGAAAGAAGGAATGCTCCTTTCCATCAGGTACCTATGTCGTACATTGATATTCTTCCATAGTTGATTCAGAACTCCTTGGTGGAGCCTAAGGCTCTCAAACCGTTGTCAGAGCCATACCCTCCTGGGTATGATCCCAACGCTCGATGCGAATACCATGCAGGATCCATGGGGCACACAACTGAAGACTGCAAAGCCTTTCAAGCCAAAGTGTAGCAGTTGATGGATAAAGAGTATATTTCCTTTCCCGAAGGAAATTTGGTTGTGCACGTCGACCTCTCATCTGATTGAGTTTGAAGATGGATGATCCAGCAGCAAGTCAAGATCTGAAAGCCCGGTTCCTCGAAGCTGGCAATCTTTTTTTATCATGTCATTTCTTTGCATTTGTAGTTTCTTTTCTGTTTAAGTGCAAATCTCATTTGTAAAACTGTATTTTTTCGATTGATATTGACAATGAAATGAATATGCATATTTTGATTAAATCCATTTGTGTTCACTTAAGTTTTTAATTGATGTCTAACGCTTGTTTAAGTGGAATCCGGGGAGGATGACGAAACTGAAAGACGAACTTCTGATTGTATGCTTTTGAATAAAACCTGCTGATGACATACAGGTATTATTTCAAATTCCTAAACACCAGATATATAAGGATGATAATCCTTTGTCAACCCCTTTGAGCCTAGTAGTAGGAGTTTCTTTCCGAAAATGAAAAAACCCTCAATCTTAACCCGGGGCAGGGTAGGTGTCACCTAGTTGGACCGAGCATCCAAATTGCAAAAGGAGTGTTCCTGTTTGAGGGCCAATCACACCTGTATAGGTTATGCCTAAAGAACCATTGGGGTTATCCATTGCCGACCAAAGAGTGAAGCAGTCGCAATCCCTTTAACAAGTCAGACAAACCGGTGTCACACGATTTGTTCAAAAAAAAGAGAAAAGAAAAAAAAAAGAAAAGAATCAAAAGAAGAAGCTCGCTAAGTCGAATCTTGAAAACAAGCGACTTAGGAAAAAATTAGGGCATCCCGCTGGACTTTGAAATAAAAAAAAAAAGGGAAGCTCAAAAGAGCCAGTCCAGGAAAAAGTTAGGGAAAAAGCAGAAAAATGAAAAGGATTACAAAGGAAAAATCCTCGAAAAACAAGTCGTGTGACTCCAAGCACCAAAAGACGAAAAGCGAGTGACTGTCACTCTCAAAACTTGTGGTTTCCCGAACCATCACTCCTGTCATTTCACCTTTGAAAGGTGAGCGCTAGTGTCGAATTAGCTGAACGTAGGATTGGAGAGCATCAAGGAGAATGGGTGGGTTAAAATGAATTTTGAGCCTTTATCCTTTCTCTCAAACCATGAACCTGACCAAGTTACAACCTTCAAAAGTCCTAATTGAAGCATGGTGGTTTCGAAAGCATACTTCGGTAAAGATCACATCGAAACTGACTCCTAAAAGGATTCTGCTCAACTTGCAGGTTTTAATGTTGACATTTTGATAAGTGATTTGTTCGCTTTATGTCAAAAATTGTTTTTCCAGTGAAAAGACTTAGATTTCAAAACTATCATATGCATTGCATGAATATATCTTTTGTGCAGAACAATCTGTTTTACTTGCGAGTAAGCGCTTGGCATCAGGAAAGTTTTGTCAGTGGAAAGTTTGGTCAGGATAGAATGCAGAACGCCTACTCCGTTGAGTCGGGGCAAGCTATACCAAATGATCATGTCAAGGGAGTCAGCCATGTGCAAATCAGCCGGTTAGGGGAAAATTTAGTTAACCTAGGGCAGGCCATCCCAAGAGCACAGAAGCTACTCTTATCCAGAAGATAGTTAATCTAAAGCATCTCTTTGAGGTTTAGAATGCCGAGGAAGTTCATGCCAAATCATCAGGGGATAGAAAGTGCAGGGTGCCTTTCAAGGAAGTTTTACGGAGATCCCATAGGCTGGGGAAAAATTGGAAATAAAGGAAATGTTCCTCTCTTTATCTACAAAGTCCATCAGAGTTAGTCAACCAAGGACAAATCCTTTCACGGTACGGATTCTGGGGCAAGACATCTCGAGATTGTCTCATGGCAAACTGCTTTATTTGCAAGTGGAATTACACCGGGGCAGTTTGTTCAAGCAAGTTTGTTCTCGTCAGCAAGAGTTGAGTGTTGTGGAATCATGTCATTACCTCATCAAATAACTTAAAACTTATTACATGTCAGAACTTTGTAACCGAAATCATGTCCAAAGCCTGTTCTCGTCCGGTCACCCTCCATGTAGTCTACTGTTTAAACCAGCTCTAGTCTAGAGAATATAGTTTGATTCCAGTTCTTGTCTGGCCAACCAGAAATCAGTTCTCATCTGATATCATAAAGTCAGTTCTCGTCTGACAACTTAATCTTTGCCACCAGTTCTTGTCTGGTAGTCAGTTCTCGCCTGACATGTTTAGATTCCAGTTCTCGCCTGGTAGCCAGTTCTCGCCTGACGCATTTTTGTTGATTCTAGTTCTCGCCTGGTAGTCAGTTCTCGTCTGACCTTGTTGTTTGAATTCTAGTTTTCGCTTGGTAGTCAGTTCTTATCTGACAACTTAACCTTGTTGACACCAGCTCTCATCTGGTAGTCCACCCTCGAATACTAGTTCTTGTCTAGTAATTCCCCTTTTAAATCCATTCTTGTTGGTAACCAGTGATAGCCCCAATAATCAAA
Source organism: Lathyrus sativus (assembly GCA_963859935.3). Classification (NCBI taxonomy): domain Eukaryota; kingdom Viridiplantae; phylum Streptophyta; class Magnoliopsida; order Fabales; family Fabaceae; genus Lathyrus; species Lathyrus sativus. Next base: position 89,285,961 of record OZ012736.1, read on the forward strand.
AACCCAACTGTACCTGACACGTTTTGATGATTCCAGTTCTCGCCTGCTAGTCAGTTCTTGTCTGACTTGTTTCGAACTCCAGTTCTCGCCTGGTAGTCAGTTCTCGCCTGACCTTTCTTCAAGTTCTAGTTCTCGCCTGGTAGTCAGTTCTCGTCTGACCTTGTTTTGATATCCCAGTTCTCGCCTGGTAGTTAGTTCCTGTCTGACTTGCTTTGATCCCAATTCTCAACTGGTAGTCAGTTCTTGCATGACTCGTTCATGTGTGAATTCCAATTCTCGCCTGGTAGTCAGTTCTCACCTGACTCGTTCATGTGTGACTTCCAATTCTCGCCTGGTAGTCAGTTTTCGTCTGACCTTGTTATTTGAATTCCAGTTCTTGCCTGGTAGTCAGTTCTCGCCTGACTAGTTCATGTGTGAATTCTAGTTCTTGTCTGGTAGTCAGTTCTCGCCTGACCTATTGTGAAATCAGTTCCTGTCTGATAAGCCCTTGTGGAATACAAGTTCTTGTCTGGTAGACGATGTTTAAGTCCAGTTCTCGCCTGGTAAACGCCAGCTCTTCAAACCAGTGCTCGTCTGATCACCTTTTCTTCATCCTACAGTGAAAACTCCAGTGCTCATCTGGTGGTTGGTTGTCTTTAATCTCGGTTCCTATCTGGTGGAAAGCGTTTCCAAGTCCAGTTCTTGTCTAGAAAACCACAATCAACTCAATTTTGCAAAAACCGGTTCTTGTCTGGTAGTCGGTTCTCGTCTGACATGTTTTGGTAGAGCCCAGTTCACGCCCGGTAGTCAATTCTCGCCTGACTTGTTTTGAAGAAACCCGTTATCGGTTGTCAGTTCTCACCTGACCTATCTAATCCAGATCCAGGGTTTGTTTTCCCCAGTATAAGTCCAAACGTACTTGGCGCCCCCAATTATCCCCAGCGGAGTTTCCTTATGGTTGTTTGGCGGTGATGTCAGACGTTTCATCCCCAATCAGAATTTGCAGTTTATTTATGCGGTTCGCAAATTTCCAGGTTCTTTGGTATTCAACCGTCTTTTATCTTGATTGTTTGAAAGTCGTTCGCTTTTCACTCAGTCGGGTCCAAGTCGCTTGAATAGGGGCAGCTGTTGCACCCTAAAATTTGCCCAACCTTTTTCTTGGTTGGCTTTTGTTTCTTTGCATTTTGCATTTTTGCATCCCTGCATTTGCAAAGCATTTGTTCTCGAGGCAGGGGATCAAGGTTCCCGTGGCTCAGGTTTCATTCTAGTGCAAGCAGCTGAACAGCAAGCATCAAGAGTTTCAGCATTTATTTTGCCCAGCAATCGAGCGATCGATTTTATTCTGTTTTGCAGGTTAATTTCATATCAGGATCAGCATTCAGGCTCATGCCCAGCATTTTCACAGTGATCATGTTCAAAAATGAGGTTCAGCAGCTAAACAGAGCTCAAAATAGTTGAAACTGGGCAAATAGACAGATTTCCCTCTAGAAGGCGCCAAAATTCAAAATTTGAAGGTGTTAATCGGTTAACCTATATGGTTAATCGATTAACCAAAGGAAAATCAGCCTAGATTTAGAATTTTAACAGCGTTAATCGATTAACGCATATGGTTAATCGGTTAACCATAGCAGATTTTGCCATGTACGTGATTTTGCAAGCCAATTGCACTTGGGGTCCAATTTTGATCACTTTGGAATTCAAATTTTCATTTGGGAAGGATCTAGAACATCTTTAAATTTCAGATTTCCCTCCAAAATCCCATTCCACATTCCAAGCCTTGATTTCCAATCCAAATTCCAATCCTTTCTTTGGGTCCCAATCCTAAGTCATATTTAAGTAATCCACTCCAAACCAAACCATCCAATTTTCATTACTCACATTAATTTTTCAGAGTTGATCAGAATTCTCTCTCAAATTCTCTCAACTTCTCCATTTCCAAAACTCACTCAAAGCTCTTTTTCATTGGAATTCTTAATTCTCCATTGGAATCAATGGATTCTTGAGCATAAACCTCCATTTACCATCACCATTGAATCAATTTTCATCTTCAATTTTCGTGCAAGCTTGGATCTGAATCTGGAGTTGGATCTAGAAGTGAGTATTTGACGCTTTTTGACTCAAATTTGGTGGATCTCCATTCATACAACAACAGTTATTGTGGATCTTGAAGTTTTCCGGATTTCTAGCATTTGATCGGCTCAAATTTAGTTGATCAACATTTACCGAAGCAAATCTCCGCTTCGAAGGTTGGAATTCTTGATCCGATTTAATTTTTGAGCTTATCATGTTAATCTTCATATTCGATTGAATTTTGTTGATTTCGATTCGTTCGATTTGTGATATGGTTGTGTAATTTTGTATCCATGTTGTTGGATCTCTGTTTTATGTTGTTAATTTCATGCTTAATTGATAAGTTGATCTGTTGGAATCTTGGTTAAGCTGTTTTTGTGCTGGAAGTGATTTTCTGCTGCTATTTTTAGCTTCTGGTGTAGTGTTAATCGGTTAACCTATATGGTTAACCGGTTAACCAATTCAAATTTTCAAATATTTTTTCAAACGTTAACAGTGTTAATTGGTTAACGCATATGGTTAACCGATTAACCTGTTCAAAACTTCAGAGTTTTCAAACTTTTTAAAGGTATTAACTGATTAACCCCAGGGGTTAACCGATTAACACTATGCCAGAATTTCATATTTGCTGTTTTGCTTGCTTGTTTGCATACCATTTAGATTCGAATCATCATGGATCAGTGTGATGCATTAGGATTTGTAATACCCCAAATTTTGCCCTAAGATTTGTCGTTTCTCTCGCATTCCATTGCATTTTTGCATTGCGTTTAACTAACCACTAACGGGTTGTGCAGACGGTTGATTTTTGCAGGAAAATATCATGAGGTGCGCTCTTTAGTTCATGGAGGGTAAAATGGTCATTTGTTTGCAACCGGCTGTTGATTTACGGATCTTGAGTCGTAGTCAGGAAACCTAAGCCGTTGGATATGGTTGGTATGAGTCAGGGTCGAGGTGTGGTTGGATAGTTTAATCGTGGAAGGATTTGAGTTGTTCAAGTTAAATTAATTTAGGTTGTCGGATTGGAGTTGGCCGGGAAATATGATCATTTGAGTTTAATCAGACGTTTGAATTCATCCGGATAAAAATGCTCATTTTGAATTGCAGGAAGGGTTCGTCGAAAATTATGTCGGATCCGGGGTTAGTCGAAAATTGGAGGAATCTGAAATTAGTAAAAACGGTAGAATTTTAAATTGTCTTTTGTCTCGTCTGAAAAATCAAAAAAGAACAAAAATAATTAATTTCATTTCAATTTAAATCAATTACATTTCATTTTTTTTAAAATCATTATTTCATTGTTTCATTTTAATATTATTTTCATTTTATATTTTAAAACAAAGCTAGATTTTAGTGTTGATGTTTTACAATATATAAAATTAAAGACTTTTATTAGAAATGATAATAAGTCTTTACAAAAAAATTGATAAATAAATTTAGAGATTTTTTATTATTCATATTAGCTCTTTATAAAAATTACAAAAATATAAAAATTACAAAAAAAAATAAAATTACAAAATTACAAAAATAAAATGATAATTTCCTAAAAAAGAAAATCCTAAAACTTCTGACTTTCTCCGACTTCTTCCGATTATTTGATTTTTTTTTCGATTTTCTTCGAATCTGCAAAACAACCAAACAATACAATTTTATCGATTAGTTTGACACCCTCAGAGTGATATCATCATCGGGTGTCGGGAGGGTAACGGATTTCTCCGTCTCCGGCTCCCGACTCTGTTCCGACCAATGGCCCAAATCGGCAACATCTGTTCTTTCCGAGGCAACTGAGAGAGAGATAAAAGAAGTCTTTTGCAGAAAAGTGCTTATTTGAAAAAGCCGGCTCGGGAAAAAGCACTTATTTGAAAAGCGCTTATTTTACCAAATTGCTTTTCAGCCAAAACAGCCTAAAACACTTCTCCAGAAAACCCGCGGCCCACACGGATCAAGCCAGTTCAACAAACAAGTTTGACGAAACAAGTTCAACGGCAACAAGCAGTCAAAACCAGACGAACAAACTCAAACAGATTCCCAGAAAAATAGCGACAGCCCCACTGTTAAAGATCCTGAAAGAATCAAACAATAGGGATTCCGAAAAAGCTTCCAAACGAAGAACATTCCAACAACCACCTTTAATTTCGGACGAGAAAAACGCAAAGAAACGTCATCATCAGAAGATAGAAATTTGAGCCAACAATTTTGTGACCTAGATCATATCCAAGTCCACAAATTAAACTTAGGAAATCATATAAGTATCATCAGTTTTGGGATCCAAAATAAAAGACCCTAAAAAGGGAACCCAAAACGGCGGCTCAGAGAATCCCCAGGATTCATCATCATCACCTTCAAACGAGTCCGAAGTTCATCAGAAAACCACCGGCGGCGTGGCAAAACGAAGAGATTCAGAAAACCCGAAGGCCTTCATCATCACCCCACGCCGAGAAATAAGAAGGGATCAAAACGGAGGACGAACGCAAATCAGCTCAAAGCGCCATCATCGGCAAAACGCACCACTTTCGTTCAGAACATCATCGCCGGTATCGTTCACGTAAGGAAAGGATTAATTTTGGTTTTTTGAGTTTCGTTTTCACAGGTTATGGTTGAGGAGAGATCGGAAACCCCCATGGAGGTGACATGCAAGCGAAAACTAGACGGGAAAAGCTCCAAGAGTTTCCATGGCGCGGCGGCGGATACACGAGGAAGAAGAGGATAAGGGTTTGAGGAAAACCTAAGTAAAGGACAACCACAAATACCCGTCCCCCTCTTTAGTTACATGTCTTATTTTTCTTTTATTTTGTTTATTTATTCTTTTTGTTATTTCTATTTTGTTCATTTATTTAACCCAATGAAATTGTAAATACTAACTAACCGCAGTTTAGATGTTTATTTATAATTTCTTCCCATTAAACTTTCATTCAAAAATAAAGGTCATTTCATTAAAATGAATATTAAAATTTTATTTTAAAAGTGAAACATTCTTTAAGTTATAACAAAAATAAAACAAACTGGTTTTTTTATCAAAAACTTAAAAGTCAAAACATTTTTTCAAATGAAATTAAAACATTTTTTCAAATGAAATTAAAACATTTTTTCATTGAAATTAAAACCAATTCCTTAATTTAAAATTAAAACAACTTTTTAGTAAACAATTATATTGGTTTCTCCATTTAAGCAAAATTAACTTTCCTTTACAAAAAATTCGAAAAATGAAAGGTTTCGATTTAGCAGTTTCAGTTTCATCTAACCCCCATAAGTTTGTTTGTTTCAGCTTATCGTCATTTCATTTATTCGTAATATTTTTTGTCCATGGATGTAATTTACGCGAGGCCATGGTCGCGGTTATTTTTATTTTCGCATTTTTTTGGATTTGTAATTTACGCGAGCGATCGTCGCGATGCTTATTGTTTTACAGCTTTCTTTATTTTCCGTACCTTTAATTCTGCCATGTAATAATTTGTCTTTTGCACATTTTTCGCCGTAAATAACCTTCTGAAGGAATTAGGTATAGTCGTTTGACCGCCGAGTCAGTAGTCTTAACCCTTTGACCGTTTCAAAACCCTAATTAGCTTAGGCAACCCGCCGTGGACGAAAATGCCCTTTACCCTAGCATTAGGTCAAAGAGTCGTCGTACTCTGTTTTAGGGTTTCCCGCCGTGGAACATTTAGTCAACCCTAATTTTAACCCTAATTTCAATTCAAACTATTTCAACGTAGAAATAGGAGTTTTAAAACTCCACGTAATCGTGTCCTTAAGATACCTTTACTCCCCCTGAAACCTTGACCACAGTCAAGACATTTCTAACCTCCCTTTCAAGGGGAACTACGATTACTCTGATTCCATTCCCTACCCAGGATACGTAGGCACAAGATGCGAATCTTGGCGAGTAAACTTAGGACTAACCCTTAGGTCTTTAGGTCACTCTATCCCTTAACTCAGTATATATTTAAAGCAGATAATAAAATAAAATATCAAAAATAAACAAAAGGTTCCTGTAGAGTACTACATAAGTTTAGGATGCTAGTACCTTCCCTAAGCTTAACCAACCCCTTACCTAGGTCTCTCCCCGCATTGTTTTTACGATGCAAAAATAGGTTTTCCCTCTTTTGACCTTTTCCTTCGGATAAATCAAAGAGCGGTTGTGAATTAAGAATTGAGATTCAAACTAATTAATAGTTTGGTATCTTATTTCCAACGCAACAGGATTGAATTGCTTTGAATATTTGTCACTGTTTGTGGTTGATTAATCATGATGTTGTTGACATGTATGTTCATTCTTCCAATTGTTTACATGCTTGTGTATATGGTTCGAATTGATCATTTGTTTGCATGTCCATTTGCTTTCATCTCTTGCTTTTCTCCACATGTTTGCATCATTCTTGCATCGCTGTTGAGGTCGAGACGCGCTTGTGGCGGCTGCTGCCCCACACACTTTTCCTCCCTCCCACCATTCTAAGTGTGCATTTTCATGTTTGCATTTTCCTACTTGTGATTGATCCTTCCTTTGTTTTTCTTGTGCTTTTTGCCATGATCCCCATAGGATTCCTAGTCCCTCCGTTTAGGATGGGAGTAGGAGAGACATTAGGCGTTCAATCCAAGTATGCTAACATTAGGGTAGATGTTTCCCCTTTTCATCCAAACTTTAGGACCACATTGCATAACAACGTTAGGGTCGAGTTTCCCTTAGACCTTTTGTGTGTCTCTCTTTCTCATCTCAAAATCATGCTAACTCATCTAATAAAGGCGATAAAAATTGCGCGCTACGAGCCTTAAGCTACATGGGGAATGATGAGTGAGGGGTCTCCTCTCGCTTCTCTAGAGTGTTTAGTATAAGTCCCGTTTGGGGGCGATATACGACGCATTCGCCTCCATGTCATAGTCTTTAGTGCAACGTGAATCACAAATCGAATTAATTCACTTCACTAAAAAACACAAAACAAATGTCAAACCTTTTTTCCTTCGAGATTAATCGGAAACCTTTTTCAGAAAAGAGTGTTGTTAAGCTTCGGTTTTACCGCAAACAGGCTTAGTCCCTAACTGCTGGAACGGATGTTTAACTCTACTCGATTAAAATGCTTAATCAACCTGTGGTTTCGTGTCTGCCCGAACTACGTTTGCTCTGATCTTTCATACCAGATGAAAGTACGTAGGCACAAGACGTGATGTCTTGGCGAGCAACCTTCCCCCTTCTCTTCCATAGTTCGCCGAACTACGTTGACTCTGATCTTTCATACCGGATGAAAGTAGGTAGGCACAGAGGTGTGATGCTCTGCCGAGTCTCTTTCTTTTCTTTTCTTTTTATCCCGCAATCCTGTAGCATAGATAAATTAAACAAACCCTTAGATAGACAACAAGTGTGGATCCCATCGAGTACGAAGGACGTGAGGGGTGCTAATACCTTCCCCTTGCGTAACCGACTCCCGAATCCAGAACTTGGTTACGATGACCTTGTCTTTCCCTTTTTTGTCAGGTTTTTCCGATCGTTTCCTTTCCCCCTCTGTGGGATAAATAACGAAAGGTGGCGACTCTTTTGTTTTCTGTCGGGTGTTTTTCGCAGTTGCGACAGTGTTGATCTTGCCAAATCTGAGCGAGTATTTTGTAGTGTATTGTGATGCATCGAAGATGGGTCTTGGTGGTGTACTGATGCAGAATGGTCTGGTCGTTGCTTATGCTTTCAGAAAACTGAAGGTTCATGAAAAGAATTATCCTAAGCATGACTTAGAGTTGGCCGCTGTGGTGTTTGTGTTGAAAGTTTAGAGACATTATCTTTTTGGGTCTAGGTTCGAAGTGTTTAGTGATCACAAGAGCCTGAAGTATTTGATCAAAAAGAGTTGAATATGAGGCAGAGAATGTAACAGCCCAATTTTTCAATAAGTGATTAATTGTGCTAATTAATTGGTTTATGTGATTTATCTGATTTAAATAAATTATTGGATTTATTTAAATGAGTTAATGGATTTAATTAATTTATTCTACTTGGTAGAATAATGTGGATTTATTAGATATTCTCTAATTAATGATAAGATGAGATATTTTGTGAGAAATGAATTGATAGATATTTTGAGAGAAGAATTATGATGGAAAGAAAATAGAAGGATATATAAGGGAAATTGGAGAGAAAAGAAAAGAGATAGAAACATAAGAGAAAGAAAGAAAGAAAAGGAGAGAAAAAATAGAGAAAGAGGAGAAAAGAGAAGAGAAGGGGAAACTTGGAGAAATCATCAAGAATCAACTTCAAGCTTCAATCCAATCAAGGTAAGGGTGAGAAACATTATTATTTGATCAATGTGTATGATTATGTATGAGTTGTGTTGGATTTGTTGGTAGTTTTCTCTATTTTTCATTTCTAGGGCATAAATGGTTTAATCGGTAGAATCGAGTTTTGAACGGTTAGAATTCAAAATAAATTGTATAGATTAGTCGGGTAATGTTTAGCCGTGAATATTGGATTTCGTTTGATTGAATTTGGTTGAGTTTGTGAGTTTTGACATTTTTGGATAATTGAGGGTTTGAGAATTGAGTGAAAATCGGACGTCGTAGAAATCGTGTTTAATGGTTCTAATTCACTGCTATATGTTAGGTGAGTATGAGTATGTGTTTGTTTCGAAAAAAAATTAAATCGGTCGGATTTTCGGGCGAAAATGCAAAATCCCGTAGCCGTGTTTAGGCAAAATTCTGGTTTTTCGGAAAACTTCGAAAATTCATAACTCTTGAACCGTAAGTCGGTTTTGACCCCCGTTCGAAGCGTTGGTAAGTTAACGAGATTGTATTTCTATAAAAAAAATGGCTTTGAGGCCTGTACCTAGTTCAATTATAGCAGAAAATTGAAAACATATTGTTGTGTTGATTTTTACCGTCGCAAATGTGTGTGATTGATGTGTTATTGTGCAGAATACTTTTGTTATATAACGTATAGCTTGTGCATGTTGTGATATGATATGCTGTGGGTAGTCGTATGGCGTGAATCCTAGATGGTAGAATCGATTATGAAATATAGTCCTTTGATAAATATATGCATATTGTTTGTATGTGAAGAATACATGAGAACATATTGTGAATATGTGTGCATTGCTTGATAAATGTGGTAATGATATTGAAGTGTAAATGCATATTGATTATATGCAATATTGTGAATGCATGAGAACATATTGTGAATATGTGTGCATTGTTTGAAAAGGTAATGAGGTTGAATTATGAATGCATATTTGTTGTATCCGATTATTGTGAATTAATGCATGGGAGCATATTGTAAGATATGTCTGCATTGTTTGACAAATATGTTGATGAAAAGTATGAATACTTGATTATATGATATGTTGTGTGTGCAATCTTGTTTAATTCTTTAAGGGAGGAATTATGTGAATGCATGGGATTAAGACGTGTGATCGGTCTTAAGTGCATTTTGTTGTTGATTGCATATGCATCATTTAGTCAAGAGGCAATGTTTGTTAGTTTCGTGGAGACTAGTGACTTGTCCCAAACCTAGAAGGGTGGGTTTGAAAGCTTAGGGAACGGGCTTTTGTTGTTATCGGTCTAGAAGGGTGGACCCGATTTAAGTGTAAAAACCGAAAAATGATAACAAGTGTTGGTACCACATGGCATGAGTTGCATTGAGTCTCATGGAATGAATATATGATTGTTGTATGAAGTTATACATAGGTGTATGTACATGACTTGTGTAATTGTGAACTATGGATATGTTTGATGATTGTCCATATTTTCCTATATATATGCTTTGTGAAGTATATGATGAGTTATGATGAAGTATGGTGAGAATGGTGGAATACGCGTAAGTGCATTACTTGTGTAATTGAGAGTTGTGAATATGTGATCATTGTATGAAAGTATGCTTATGAACATGAATTGTTGATTTGAGAATTGTGAATGTGTAATTGTGAATTAGTGAGTAAACATAATATGTGTATGTTCATGTGGAATGTTGAGATTTATGGATACGTGCATGATGAATATGCTTGGTGATTATCCATATTTGATTATATATATGGTGTATTGTACATGATGAGTTATAATGAATTGTGGTGAGAAAATGTGGAATATATGTATTTTGTGCTTGTGTATTTGTGTATATATAACTATATGCATTGTTATTATGATAATATTTCTCACCCTTCTGCTGGAATGATGTCCTACATGACATCGTGCAGGTATCAAGGAGTAGTATTGCTCGTAGTTACAAGGTCGCTTTTGGTGTAGCCGTTTAGTGATTTAATTATGTTGGGTCGAGTCATGCTCTGGTCATGTAACACTGGGATCGCTTGGGTTGTGTTTAAGATATACATTATGTACTCTATAAACGTGTTTATATCCATTGGAATATTATGATGTTGGCCTTAGTGCCTAAGTGATGTTGTTTTATGTGATAAAAACAAATGTTTCTTTTATGAAAATTGTGGTATAATTGAATCCGCTGCTACATGCAAAGTGAAGTTTTGTAAAGCATAATTTTATATTGAAATAGTAATGAGCATGACAGGTGGTTTTGATATTTTGAAAGTTATGTGTAATGCCCTTTTGTAAATGCATGGAAATTTACTCTGATTATTCATATATTATCCGTGGGGTTTAGAAGGGTGTTACAGAGAAGATGGCTTGAACTTCTGAAGGATTATGATTTTGAATTAGGTTACCACCCTGGTAAGGCTAATGTTGTAGGTGATACATTAAGTAGGAAGTCTTTGCATATGTCGATGCTTATGGTTCGAGAGTTAGAAATGATTGAAGAATTCAGAGATATGAGTCTAGTGTATGAAGAGACTCCTAACAGTGTGAAGTTGGGTATGCTAAAGTTTACTAGTGGTATTCTCCAAGAAATCAGAGAAGGTCAAAAATATGATTTGAGTTTAATGGATCGTCTCACATTAATCAACCAAGGTAACGGGGGTGATTTTTTTTCGGGTCGATGAGAATGGTGTGATGAGGTTCAGGGGTAGAGTGTATGTTCCAGATGTGCTAGAACTTAAGAATAGTATTCTTGAGAAAGGTCACAGAAGTGGATTAAGTATTCATCTGGGTTCCACAAAGATGTATCAAAACTTGAAGAAATTGTTTTGGTGGCCAGGGATGAAGAAGGAAGTGGCTGAGTTTGTGTATGCTTGTTTGACTTGTCAGAAGTCAAAGATTGAACATCAAAGACTGTTGGGTCTGATGCAACCGTTGAATATTCCATAATGGAAAAGGTACAGTATTTCCATGGATTTTGTGACAGGTTTACCGAAGACATTGAAGGGATGTGATTCAATTTGGGTGATTGCCGATAGATTGACCAAATTAGCTTATTTTATACCGATGAGGATCAATTATTCGTTGCAGAAGCTGGTCGAATTATATATTTAGAAGATTGTGAAACTGCATGGTATTCCTTCAAGTATTGTGTCTGATAGAGATCTGAGATTTACATCGAGGTTCTGGGAGAGCTTGCAGACAACTTTAGGTACTAAGCTGAGGTTGAGTTCTGCTTATCATCCGCAGACAGATGGACAAACAGAGAGAACTATCTAGTCTTTAGAGGATTTGCTGAGAGCTTGTGTATTGGATCAAGATGGATCATGGGATAGTCATTTTCCATTGATTGAGTTTACCTACAACAACAGTTATCATTCTAGTATTTGAATGGCACCGTAGGAGGCATTGTATGGTAGGAGATGTAGGACTCCTTTGTGTTGGTATGAATCAGGCGAGAGTGTTGTACTCTGACCTGAGATTGTGTATGAGATGACTGAAAAAGATCAAGATGATCCAAGAAAAGATGAAAGTGTCACAGAGTCGTCAAAAGAGTTACCATGATAAGAGAAGGAAAGCACTTGAGTTCCAGGAGGGAGATCACGTGTGTTTGAGAGTAAGGCCGGTAACTGGTGTTGGCCAAGCTTTAAAGTCCAAAAAGCTCATGCTGCATTGTGTTGGTTCGTATCAGATTTCGTAGAGGGTGGAAGAAGTAGCATATCAGATTGCTTTATCGTTGTCGCTTGCGAATTTGCATGATGTGTTTCATGTGTCTCAATTGAGGAAGTACATCCCAGATCCGTCACATGTGATTCAGATGGATGATGTACAAGTGAGAGATAATTTGACTGTTGAGGTATTTCCCGTTCGGATTGATGAACGAGAAGTGAAGCAACTGCAAGGTAAAGATATTTCCTTGGTAAGGGTAGTTTGGGGAGGACCAGCTGGAGGAAGTATGACTTGGGAGCGTGAGGATCAGATTAGGGAGTCGTATCCAACTCTGTTTCCTTGAGGTAATTTTTTAGGGCGAAAATTCTTTTAAGTGGGGAGATTTGTAACACCCCAAATTCTTGGAATATTTATTTAATTTATTTAAATATGAATATTCGCATTTTTGGTGAAATTAGGTGGTTGGTGTGATTATTAAAAATTATGGATTTTGAGTTATTTATTTAAATAATAGTATATAATATGAATATATTGGTATTATTATTAACTTAAATAAATATAAGTGAATTAAGGGCAAAATGGACAATTGAGGAGAAGTTTTTGAGGGTGAAGTTGGAAAGCCCAATTTTAAGGCCCAAAGTTAGGTTTAACAAAAAGGAATTTAAGGGAATTAGTATTCATTCTTGTTAGACCGTGAAAAGGAAAGAAATAGAGGCCAGAGCTCTGAGGAAGAGGATTGAGGCAAAAGTTTCGCAAGGTTTCCAAGAATTAAAGTGAAAGGCTTAGAGTCGGCAATTAAGGTATGAGGGTATTATCTTCATTTTATTTAATATGTGATCAATGTATTTAAAGTTGATTTAAGGGTTTAAGGGGTTTGGGGCTGATTTGAGAGTAAAGGAAAGCAGGCCTTCGTGGCTAAAATTTATTGTTGAGGTTTTAACCGTATAGGGATTTGAACTGATGGTCTGATAAGTTTGAGGTTGATTTTGGTTTGAAGAAAATTAGGCCTTTGTGGCCAAATCTATTGTTGAGGTTTCAACCCTGTAGGCTAACGGGATAGTGAGAACACTAATGATTGTGGTGTAGTTGTAAGGAGTATGGGAATTGGAGGCTAAATATGATACGGGATTGGCCTAATAAGTCGTAGATCTTGTGCCTATATCGTCGTAATACCTTAGGAATGGTTTAGGGATGTTTTTAGGGCATTGGGGAAGGAAATCATAGAGGTTTGTGGTCTGGTGCTGGTGCGTAACAGCAATTTGTTGTAATCGCGAGTTTGCACAGCGAAGAATCCTTGACACGGCGAACATTCGCTCTAGATTTGCACAACGAACGTAGTAGAGTTTCACGAATTCTGATCACGTGCAATGATGTCTTGATGTTTTGATGTTGTGATTTCTCAGATGAATTACCATGAGTATAATTATGATTTTTATGAGATTAATACATGATTGTATGATAAATTCCCATGAATAATTGTGATGATTTATGATGTTGATTTCTATGAGTTTTGATGATTATATGATGACATGATTATTATGATGATTTTGATAACTGATGATACACCTAATAATTTTATTATGATGATGATATTGACGTGTGCATCATGCATTCATATGCATCCGGACTTCGGTTCAAGATCTTGATTTTTGTGGCTTCAGTTCCATTATTTGGATGTGAGGTATTATGTTGTGCTCTGGTTCTCGTGTAGAATCGATCCTACTATTGTGGATCTATGGAGGGTTGATGGCCCAATATCCATCGAATTATGTTGATTGGTACCACATGCATGAGTCTTGTTGCATTTGCATTTATGTGATATTTTGGTATAATTATAATGTTGTGGCCTTTGATGTTCCTTGATGATTCTGATGATGTTAGATATGAAAATGATTCCATTTTATATATTGATTCTTATATTGATTATTATGAATCATTTTACTCACCTTTCCCGTTTGAATGTTGCCTCCAAATGGGTAACATGCAGATGACCGGGTTTAGCCTGGATGTCGTCGAGGAATTTTGAAGTTTTTGGGTCGTTGATCCTTGTGGTTGACTTAGAGGGTCTTGCTCTGATAGTGCAACATCGAGTTGGGGTCTTTGAGTCAAACTATATTTTATTGAGTTTTTGTTATGTTGATTGCCTTGTGGTGCAAGGAAAACATTGGATTTTTCCTTTTTGAGTTCCGCTGCCTTTTGAGCAAATTATGAGTAATTTTGGGAAAACCTGTTGTTTATGGAGCATTGACTTTTGTTTGAATTGTTGAGAAATGTGGGCCCTTTTGAGATGATTTTATTGCGTTCAATATTTTACTCTGATAGATATGATTGATTTTCCTTAATATTTGTGGGGTAGAAAAGGGTGTTACAAACACCCCAGACCTGAGGCAGTAAGTTTTTGGACAAGAGTTCGTTGTGAAAAGTTTGCAGCGAAGCCTTCACAGTGTGAAGGATTCCTCGCACTACGAACATTTGGAAATATCTCAAGGGTGTGTTCACTGTACACTAGCACTTCAACTGCCACTTTTGATTGTTCGCTAGGCAAACAAGTTATTTGTACTGCGAATTTGACATCTCAGCAGCATGTCTATAAGTAGTGTGTGCCACTTTTTGCCAAAATATATTTTCTTTTGTATTTTTCATAGTTTGATATTTTTCAGCACAAAAACCCTATTTTCTCCATTTTCATCATCTCTTAGCCATCTTTCACAAAAAGAAGGTGGATTCCCATCCAATCTCAATTATTCGACTCAGATGTTGATCAACCTTCTTCTAAAACTTGTTGCTTAAGCTATCATGGAAATAGATGGCTAAAACCCCTCTTGTGTCAAGGTTAGAGGTAGCTAGTTATGACTTTATGTATTCTTCTTAATCTTTTGTATGTGAATAAGGCTTTTATCAATATAGATGAAGTTATTTGCTATCTTTTGTTATATATATGGTTTGGATTGCTTTAGACATGAACTTTTCAAGTCTTGACCTAATTTCTTAATCTATCAACTATACAAACTCTAGACATAGATTTAAAAGTTGATATTCGTATTGTGTTGATCTTAATGATTATTGTTTCGAGTGTTATTTAGAGAGATCATTTAATGGTCGAAACAATAACATTCACGAATTCGCTTTATAGATGAACGTTTTTGCGAGGATACGCGATTATTTTGGTTAAAACTAAGTTCACATATTCGATTGGTTGCATACGTTTAAGACGGTTAGTAAACCATAATCTTGGCATGCTTTTTATCAAACTAAAACCAAATTTTACCTTGTTTTATTTCTTACAAACTCTTGTTATAAAATAGAAACCAATTTAAAAACCCGTTTCTTAAATCACTAAACCATTGAACGGTAAACATCAAATATTCTCATCAATCCCTGTGGAAACGATAAAACACTCCCGACAAATACTTTTAACATCCTACTGGAGTCTTTTGTGAGATCAAACTGAAGTTCCTAGGTGCAATTCAAAGTTACGATATTCGCACATGACAAAAAAAACTTGATATTGTTATAACAATAATGCCTTGTAAGTTTGATTTCTCCAGAAAATCTTAACATAAAGTTTGTATCGATATCAAAACAATATTATAAAACATAAAGAATAAGTGACTCTCACTAATCTTGGACATCTCAAAAGCCAAGACCCATATGAGTAACATGCTCATGAAAAGCCTTATATGTCAAGTCTTTGATTAGTAAGTCAAATAGAATAAAATTTCTATCCATATGTTTTATCATTCAACAACAACAACTTATAAGTTAATGAGCTTTATAAAACAGTTGTTAAAACATTATCTGACTGACTCACGTCACAATATAGCTCAAGTTGTCTTTTAAAAACTTTTACTATATGTAACCAAGTGCCATAAATACTTATAGTCATCTTGAGTTAGGATTCCCATTATATATACACATAAAAAAGGATCAGAGTCGAACATCCTGATGATCTTCAAAACATTCGATCTCTAATATATGAGCACACACCCTTTTTATTCTCTATAATAATCCTTATAGTTGCCTCATTTCAATAATTCAAAATTTTAATTTTTGTATCTTCCAAATGATCTCATTATATATGCGCTTATTCCTTATGCATATACATAAGATTCCCCAAAACCGAAAAAGTATAAAAAACTTTATTTTCTCAAATTTTCAGATTCTTTTATTTTAGACAATGATTGAGACTTAATAGTCTCCCTTGATAATTGAGACATACCCTAGTTTATTATCTTTCATGTCAACTTTATTTTCAGCTTTATTGATATATACATAAATCTGTTGTGCTAACCAGATGATACATTGAGAATAATCTCTAAGTATCTAAATACCTAATGTAAAAGAGATGTATCCAAGATCTTTCATCACTAAACTTTTGTTAGAGATTTCTTGGTTTCACACAATAATCATATATAATTTCTAACTAAATAAAATAAAATCGACATAGGAACATAAGCTTACTCCCACTGAGCTTGTAAAACCCAATAAATTTTCATAATAGACATCTTAAAACCAAACGAGACAATTATCTTATGAAATATTATGGTATCACTAATGATACAATTTCATAAACTCATAAGTAAATTTTATTTGTTTGCAAACCATTAACTTTGTATATATTGACACAAAATTCTCTCCTGCTGCACCATATTGTATTTCTTAATGTCGTCATTAAGAAACACTAACTTGATATCCATCTTATGAAGCTCCAAAAATTATAACAAGTAACAAGTGTCACTACTATCATAATAGAGTATTTTAATCATAATGAATATAATTCCTCTTTTTAGTCAATTCTTTATGACACTTCATGCTCTAGTTCTTAAGAAAGTTGAGTTTGATCTTCAAGAATTAATTTCTTAATTTAATTGAGAGAAAAAACAATAAAATTTGTACGAGGGTCCAAATTTGCTATATAAATAACGATGGTAAGAATTGAGTCAGAACCAATTCTTTTCTACTCAATTTTGTTCATTTACCATATCTCTCCCCTAAACTCAATATTTTCAAGACACATTATAAAATTTGTCTCAAAATATTCTTTAATTTGAGACTAAAGTTTATATTTCTCAAATTTTTCAACAATTCCAGATTGCACAAGTCATGATTGAATTAACTAGAATAATAATTGAACTTAGAAGACAAATTGAATTCATTATAAAAAAAGAAGAAGTTATCCTATTAAAATAAAACTTTATTCATTCACCAAATTATCTTTTAAATGCAAATTTAAGCTTTTAATGACAATCTAAAATAAATATCAATCTTTACCAAATTTGTGTCATTTAAATCGATATATATTTCAACACCATTGAATATTTTTCAGTTAAAATCATATTTTCTTATTATTCTTTATCTGCTCTTATCTTTTGAGGTATTTACTGAATGAGCACTATTTCATTTTCAATCTTTTCTTTATTGCACACTTTATGAAATTATTTTATTAAAGAATAATTTCTTACTTCAATAGTTATAAACTTAATTGTGCAACGAGAATATCATATGCTAAATTTTTGAAAAAGTCACATAATTGATGAAACTATAGTGGTTTAGCAAGATTAAATAATTTCATAATGCGCTTCAAATAGTTTCTTTACTTAATAATCTTAATAAAAAGTCATCGCTCAAATGAGAGTTTGACTTTCGCTTTATTGCTTTAAAAACACTAGAATTTAAGTAAAGATAATATGGAAAAATTTATGTCATCTTAAATAACACCTCTAATATCTCTAAATTGCAATGCTTTAGGATCATAGACCTGTGCAATTTGGAGTGCACTCACTTTTTAAACTTGAGTCTCACTTTAGATATATTAAATTGTGAGAGAATTTAAGTTTCTCCATCCTTATGTAAGGTCGAGATCCAAGAATATAATATTCATATTTTATTCCTAAAATTTAAAACTTTTGAGAATCAAAATCTAACTTATTTTGCAGATACATAAACTATATTACTTTATAGATAATAAAAAAATATATACTCACCAAAATATCAAGTGCATTATTCATGTCAAGTATTATTATAGAGACATGTAGATATTTAATTGTAAATTATAAGATAAGAACAAGATACCAAACCTACAATTAATCCACGATATTTGATTGCCAAGAATTAAATGCAAGCGATACTCTCAACATAATGATCAAATATTGGTAATAAGTTTTATCAGATGATGTGCGTTTTTCACACCAACCACTACCCACATGAAGAATATATTCACTATCACAATGTAATTATCCGACCAAGTTGTGTCTTCCTTTTGGCCAACTATAACATCTTGCATGAATAATTCCATACTACATCTTTTGTAATTTCAATTGAATCGATATACGCAACAGATGTTACTTTTGCAACTTGTTGTTTCAACCAACTCAATCATAAAATTACTAGACAATTCAATAAATTAAATGGGAAAGAAGTCTTAAATTTACAAGACACTACCTATAAAATGTAGGCCGGATCCGTAAGCTTTGTGGCATTTCTCATAATCATAAAATTACTTAACATCCCTTAATGTGAGATTCACTATTAAGTGTTATATAAAGGTAATTGATTTTTCAATAAATTATATATAATAATCAAGTTAAATATATATAACAAATTCACTTATGTCCCAAATAATTCTTTAAATATATTATTTTAGAATTAATAAAGTCAATTCTAAAATTTAAAGTATCTAGAATTTAAAGAATCAAATCATTAGATTTACCTTATAATTTTGAAAGACATTCAAAATATCAAAAAATTTGCACAAATAATTTTCTTCCAAAAAATATTCAAATTTTAATTTTCAAACAAATCTTTATCGTATAGTTTCTATGTCAAATTCAAAACTTTCCATTATCACAAATATAATTCTAGGAATTATAACATAAAATAACTCCTTAGCATGATATTACAGTTTTCAAATAGAGGATAATTTCAAATGTGATCACTAAAACAAATATCATTTAAATATATACTATAACCAAAATTATTTTCAAAGATTCACATAAAATATAATATGAAAGATCCTAAATCCATATAAATCTTTTGAAAATAAATATAAGACACAACCCATCAACTTCATAGTAACTGTAACAAAAAAAAAATACTAAAAAATTATCATTAAAATTTCATGTCTCTTAAAACATATATATCAATATTGAAAAAAAAATCATGAATTTCAAATATATGTTTCATGATCCAAAATAAATAAATAAAAAACATTGATGTTTAGAGGACAAATCTCAATAAACTAAACATAAAGACTTTCTCTCATAGCACTTGTTAAAATTAATTTAATAATAATTATAAAAACATGCTCAATAACAAATATTAAAACTATCCTCTTACTTTAGTGCGGAAACCATATGAATATATATGAATATATATATATATATATATATATATATATATATATATATATATATATATATATATATATATATATATATATATATATATATATATATATATATATATATATATATATATATATATATATATATATATATATATATATATATATATATATATATATATATATATATATATATATATATATATATATATATATATATATATATATATATATATATATATATATATATATATATATATATAAAAACTAGAATCTACAACATGCTAATTTATCAAGGATTGAGATTATGAATATCTGGATAATCGAATCATTGACATGATAACTTTATACTTTTCTGAAACACAAAGTAAAGAAAGACGAATGACGAGCAACCGTTGACTTGTGTTCTTCCTCAACCGGTATTCCTAATACCTTGAATTCTCTTCAGGTGGGGAGAAAAAATAAATTGCTTACTGTATATTGTGGACCATAGTCTATATATAGTTATATAATGTGATGGCCAATTAGGATTCTCATTATTCACAAATTAGTCATCCTAACATCCACTTATATTTGAACCCATATCTAATTAATTAATTAATTACTAAATGAAAAATTTAATTACCCTTTTAAATTTATTTGACCACTTAATCAATTAAGACTCTTAATTTTGACAAATAACTAATATAATTAATATATATATATATATATATATATATATATATATATATATATATATATATATATATATATATATATATATATATATATATATATATATATATATATATATATATATATATATATATATATATATATATATATATATATATATATATATATATATATATATATATATATATATATATATATATATATATATATATATATATTCACATAATAATTATTAAAATATAATAATTAAATAATTATTATTAAAATATAATAATTAAATAATATAAATATTATAAAATATTTCAACAGAATGAGAACGAACTATGAAGATGCGTGTTTTTTCTATTAAATATTTAAAATGTTTCGAACTTCTCTTAATAAAAATGAGTGTAATTTACTTTAAAAAACAATACATGACCGAATAGAAAATGAAAGAAATGGCACAATTATATAATCTTAAATTCCATGCTATTTTTAATTAAAAAAATTATTTCATTTTTTTAATGAAATTTTAATTAAAAGTAGTAAAAATTATTTTAAATTTATTAATTTTAAATTAAAATATAAATTCCGACCTTGAAAATTTTAAATATTCATCATAAGATATTTGAAAACAATAAACATCACATATTTGTTAAAAAAAATATTTTTTTAAATGACTTTTATAAGAAACAAATCAAAATACCTTTTCATCATTATACTTTTTTTTTAAATTGCATTATAAAAATATATAATAAGCCAATGAAATACAAAAAATAATTTTATTTGAGATTTTATTTTAACAAAAAAATACATAATGCTATGAAATTATTTTTTATGAGAAACTATGAAAATTTTATTGATTCTACTGATAAGGTTTTCTGTTCACTTAAAAGAAAAAAAAGATCACATGAACCTTGCATCTATTAAGTACTGATTCTACAGATTTTTTTTTAATGTTGACATTTATTAAGTATAAATCAAACAGTGTCTAATAAGTGATTCATAAAGTGTCAATTATCTTCCTTGAGTTTTAATAATTTTTCAATAAAAATGGGGGGTCTTCATTGACATTTTATTTTGTAATGATAGGCTCCACCAAGCACACATGCATATTGTATGAGTATATATGTATTGTTATTCTCATAGGGACATATCCAAGCGTGGCTCCTAGGGGATCTATGCCCCACCTCCACCGCACACATCCATTTTGTTTGATGAGGTTGAATTATTGAACTTCAACAAGTTCCTGAAAATTCTTCTTTCCCTTTAATACACGAGTCACTTAACTCTAACATGTGTAGAAGGTTTTTTTTTTTCAATATTTAAATTAATGAAAGATATCCAAACTCTTAGAATGACTTCTAAGAATTCTCTTTTTATTCTTTCAATGCTTCTTTTCCTAGAAATCTTTCAACCTAACCTTAGTTGAGT
Source organism: Lathyrus sativus (assembly GCA_963859935.3). Classification (NCBI taxonomy): domain Eukaryota; kingdom Viridiplantae; phylum Streptophyta; class Magnoliopsida; order Fabales; family Fabaceae; genus Lathyrus; species Lathyrus sativus. Next base: position 89,307,337 of record OZ012736.1, read on the forward strand.
CGGTCTTCTATCTTTTTATTATTTGTGTTCGTCATGTATGTGAATATAATATTTTGAAATAGCTGTGTTGACACACAGTTCTTCTAAAGACTATATGTTTCTTTGAATTTTCTCTCTCTTTAGGTGGTAGAGCTTAATTTAAGGGTGGTTTTGTTATGATCTATCACACTGTAGTTAGGATCATTTAGAGAGCCTTAGTGATATCATATTTATATATGTGTTTCAAAAACTATGAAAAAGTTGGAGCAGAAGAGTTTTATTTTTATTTTTTTTTTGCCATTTTAGATGGGTGAACTCATATATTTTTTCTGAATGTCTTCAACCCTATCATCTGCTTTAATCAATGCTGGATCGAGTATTTGTCTTGCTTGTAAGGTAGGTATTTGTTTGTGGTTTTGCTGTTCTTTTGGTTGGTTTTGATCTGTTGGTGGTGGTGGTTCTGAGGGTGTGAACTCTAACCTGAAATTTTGGGGTTCATCTTTAACTACTTGGGTGTTTTTCGTAGTCGCTTTTTTGTTTTATTGACTTGTTGGTTGTTATTTTTTAACTACTTGGGTGTTTTTCTTAGTCGCTTTTTTGTTTTATTGATTTGTTGGTTGTTATTTTTTATTGGACTTTTATTTGTATCCTTAGTAATCTATTAGAAACTTCTTATGCTTTAAATTATTTATACTTTTGTGGTTATCACCTTTCTTTTAATATATTAGTTTGTCATTAAAATACAATCTAATCAAATTACAAAAAGTACTTTAAATATGATACAAGAATTGACGTGAATGCTCATGGATATTAAGGTAACATTCACCCGCCATGTGCCTCTTCAAAACCGCCTCGCATTTGAGCAAAAATGAAATACTCTTATTTACATAGTCAATCCGATCACAATCTCTATTGAGCACCTCATATATAAAACAGTAAAATTGGTATTTTGTTTTGTTTTATAAGACAAACCTCCACAATAAGAAATCATGTGAGTCAATGACGCCTACTAAAGTTTTTGAAGACTGCTATAATTTAATTGTGGAAAAGTAATTAAAGGGGAAGTTGCATTGTCTCTGCCTCTTGAGTGTATATTCTGATTGTTTGTCTTTTAACTTTTGGTTTTGTTTATGTTGCTATTAGGTCTCCTCTCAATTGCACATATTTGGATTGAATTTTAAATTCGTTTTTACGCATGCATATATCAAATTGTTTGGTTATAGTGTAAGAAATATGCTTCAAGTCAATTTGTTGAGTTTTTGAATTAAGAACTATAGTTGAGAATTGTTCATGCCATGACAATGCTAGAATCTCAAAAACGCTTTTGATTTTGGAAGTGTGTCACACACTTCCACGACTTGGGTCAGAGCAACACGGAATCTAGGAAATGTTTTCATATAGCCATGATTTGAATCACAACATCCATGATTCGAATCACACCTGCTTGAATCAAATCATAGATTGCTTGATTCGAATCAAACTGAGACAAATTTTTCTTAGGTTTGATTTTGTGAGCTTTATTTGAGTCACACATTTACATGAATCGAATCACGTAATTCAAATCACATAAAGTGTGACTTGAATCACAGAGTTGGTTATTTTAGTTTTTTCCTCTTGATTCAAATCACGTGATCCTTTGACTCCAGTCATACATCTTACTTATGACTCAAATAAACTACTATGTTTCACTCATTTTGGTGCTAAATATCTTACACTTTTAAAATCTGTCTCACTCAAAATCTTTCACAATGTTAGAAAACATACACTTCCAATATTGATTTGAAATTTCACAGCACATTTGTTCTCTCATTTTCAAAAGAGTTTTAAATTTGTTATGAGTGTTTTGCAAACTAATTCTTTCATCTTCTAACTCATTCCTTTTCCATTTTTGTGTGGATCTAAATATCATCTTTTGAGGTGTGTGATTTTGAGGAGATTATGTTATTATGGTTAACCTATCTTTGAAGATTTATTAATTTTTCAGAGGTTTGAATAATGTGCATGGTTGTGGATGGTTTTGACAAGTCCAACGGAAAAGAAGGAGGTTATTCCCACTAAAATTATGTTGGTAGTGTTGTGTGGAAGCCAATTGACGAAGTGGGATTTCTTCTCAATCTTCGGGCAGTCCGAGGCTCAAAATACCAGTAGGATCAAGCAAAGATCGTGCAAGAGACGCTGAGACTAGCAACCGTAGGAGCATTCCTACCCCTACTCCCCGGTATGGAGATAATAATCCTCTCTTGGACTTTACTATTGACTTGGAATGTTAAGAAGCTGAGGATGGCAAAGAAAAAACTAGCACTCAACCTCCTAGAGGGTCGGTTCCTCCACTTGGCCCAAATGAAGTGTCACGGCCTACATAGATACATGTCTCTCGTGAAAACTATGATGAGTGACACCTTCAATATGAGGAGGAATATTCGAGACAGGTGGTTCGTGAAAACAAACTAACTGATGTTGAGGGAATAAGGGCTGATGAAAAGTATAAGATAATTGAAGAGCGATTAAGGGTTGTGGAAGGATTCAATGTCTTTGGGGTCAATGCTTTGGAAATGTGTCTGGTACTTAATGTGGTCATACATCTAAAATTCAAGGTTCCCGACTTTGAGAAGTACAAAGAAGTCAGTTATCCTAAAAACCACCTTCGGATATTCGTCCGAAAGATGGTTGCTTATGCCGCTAATGAAAAGCTGATGATACACACTTTCCAAGACAGTCTTAGTGGGGCATCTTTGGACTAGTACATGCAATTGGAGAGGGTTTATATAAAGACTTGGGAAGACCTTGCAAACGCCTTTCTGAAGCAATACAAATATAATGTGGACATGGCTCCTTACCGTATACAATTTCAAAACATGTCTCAAAAAGGGAATGAATCTTTTAAGGAATATGCCCAGAGATGGAGGAAATTAGCCTCTCGTGTGCAACCTCCATTGTTGAAAAGTGAATTGGTAGATATATTTATGGGAACACTACAAGGGCCATATTAAAAAAATATGATTGGGTCTATCTCAACTGGATTTGCTGATTTAGTTATCATTGGGGAGAGGATTTAGAATGGGTTAAAGAGTGGAAAGATTAGAAAGTAATTTGCCAATCAACATAACAACAAGAGATACTCGAGCAATAACTCAAAGAATGGGAAGGCCAATGCCATTACTGGTGATAGATACACTCAGGTAACTTACAATCCTAATGTGGATGTTGCGGCTCCTAATCAAGCGCCTCCTACGCTTCAAATCCAACAACCAAGAGCGCCACCTCCATAAAATAAACAACAACAAAGTTATCCCCGAAGGGAATAAAAGAGGTCGTGGAAGGATTTTGATCCTATATCCTCCACACATACTCAAATCTTGCCAATGCTAATCCAAAAGGGAGTTGTAGAAATCAAATTGTTAACGCCTCCTCCTAAACCTCTTCCTCGAGGTTATGACACTAATGCTAGATGTGATTATCATGTTGGGTCGCTGAGGCATACGACTGGAAAATGTTTAGCCCTTAAGTTTAGGGTACAAGAGTTGTTAGACCAAAAGATTATCAGTTTCACTCACGAAAATTCAAATGTGGGAGATAATCCTTTTCCAAAGCATGCTGGGGAAAATGTCAATGTCATTGAAGGGATGGGAGAAGATGTCTTGATCAAAGGGGTAGACCAAGTGAAGACCTCTATGATGGAGTAAGGGAAGTATTGATTGGGTATGGGGAGTTTGAAAATTTCACGGTGATTATAAGGATTGCTTGTTTGATCTTGATAATTGTAAAAAGATGAAGAGGGTCCTCCAACAATTTATGGACTAAGGGGTAGTACATATTGGGTACTTAAGGAAGATGAACGGGGTGGTTTCCTTAGAAACTCAGGGGCATGTGCCTTTTGAGATTCCTTACAGAAGGAAGGAAGTTGTGACTCCTATTCAAATACCATTTCCAACGCCTACACAAACACATATTCAAATACTAGTTTCGACGCCTGTACGAGCCCAAATTCAAATACCAATTTTGATGCCTACACAAGAACCAATTCAAATACCGGTTCTTGTACCAATCAAAATCCAAATTCCTGCAAATTCGGAAGGTCCTGTCGTCTTCCATGTTCCGACACCGTTTCCGTATGAAAGTACTAAGTCGGTACCTTGGAAATATGACACTATTGCATCAGTGGGAAGGAAGCCTATAGTACTATCACCAGTCATGACTAATATAGTTGGTATTGGAGGAATGACCCGTAACGGAAGAGTAAACTCCTCCAAACAACCTAAGAAGAATGCTCCTGAAATTTCTAAACGGAAAGAGACCATAGATGTGGGAGAAGGATCTTCCAAGAAGAATGTGTCCCTAGAAAATGCTGAGGAATTCTTGAGACTCATAAGGAAAAGTGACTACAAGGTGGTGGCCCAACTGAGTCAAACACATTCCAAGATTTTCATCCTATCTTTATTATGATGTTCTGATGCACATAAGGAATCTCGAATGAGGATCTTGAATGAAACATACGTCACCAAGGATATAACAGTGAACCCGTTTGACGAAGTAGTTGCCAATATTGCTGCAAGCACTTGCCTAGGGTTTAGTAGTGAGGAACTACCTTCTGAGGGGCAACCATATAACAAGGCCTTACATATATCTATCAAGTGTCAAGCCATTATTCTCTCAAGGGTGCTAGAAGATACAGGGTTTTCTCTAAATGTCATGCCTAAGGGTACCCTCATGAAGCTAACATCTGTAAGAACCTTTATGAAGACTAGTTCCTTGGTTTTTAGGGCTTTCGACGGTTCGAAAAGAATGGTAATTGAGTAAGTAGACATACCTACAATGGTGGGGCTGTAACACCCCACTTCCCCAATTAAAATAATACAAGATTAAGTCAAATAATTATCAGAGTTTCCATTCCAAAAGTGGGATATCACATTCAACAAAATTCTACAAACATTTCATTGTATGATTTTCAAAATAAAGCAGCGGAAAATTATCATTAGTATATCATGCACGACCATCCGCCAAGTTACACAAAATATTCATTCATCATTAAGGTTCACCATAATACGATACGTCACAGGAATACAACAAATTTATCATAAACCAAACAAACTCCCAAGTCCCGTTTTACGTATCAGAGCATCCTAGGACTCGACTCGCACACCACTATCCAAGCTAGCTATGCACCTGGATTATCTGTACTTTCGAAGAAGCACAGACCACAACAACAACAGAGGGGTGAGAAAACATGATCAAAATTATCGGTAATAAAATACATGAATAAAAGGCAGTAAATAAACAATCATCACCCCACCAACATCAAACAGGACCTACTGTCCAGTCATCAACCCAACATATCATAATGCAAGAATGTAACCCAACACGTGCATGCGGTACCGACTCATCATCCCTGATGGACACCGGGCCATCAACCCTCCACAAAGGAGCACGTCATTATCACCGATGGACACTGGGCTATCAACCCTCCACAAGGGAGCACATCATAAATAGGATAGATCACTTGCGCTCCTCCTGAGACATGATCTATCCCCTACAATCACTGATGGACACTAGGCCATCAACTCTCCACAAAGGAGCACCTCATCACTGATGGACACTGGGCCATCAATCCTCCACAAAGGAGCACATCATAAACCTCATAAGAGAGTATGGTTGAATCACTTACGCTCCTCCTGAGACATGATTCAACCCTACCAAGACACCATGTTATGCACAATCCCAAATGCACAACATACAACCATCAAGCACACTAAGCGCACACGATCCTACTGATCACATCACACATACATATATATATGTACCAATAAATTATGACAATCAATTTAAATATTAGGGAAATCACATTGAACACCGAGTACATACAATCCTCCCGATCACCTCATTATGCATCATATATATTTTACCCACCATTTAATTATGTCACTTAAATTTGATATTTCATAATTCACCTTTCCACATCAAGTATACTCTCTTTACCCCTAAACAACATCTCTCGACCTATCACAACCCAAGGAATCCTACAAAACGAATCACAAGGCAAAACAGGACAAAAATCGTATTCTGTCACGCTCGCTGGATCACTCGCCTAGCGAGGCCTCATCGAACGCTCGCTGCCTCATTCGCCTAGAGAACCTGCTAGCGAGTGCAGACAGTGGCTACTGGAAGTGTTTGCTACCTAAATCACCTAGTGAATTCCTAGTGAATGCTCGCTACTAGCTCGCTCAGCGAAGGTGCTGGCGAATGTCTGCGATTTCACAAAACCCTCATTGTTCAGAAATTCATCAGAAGTTCAAAACCCATCTGATTCTCACCACACTAGTCTCAGCAGTCTTAGCCTAGCATTCTACGATTAAGCCACACTATTTATTCCAGACCTCATCCGGTAAATCACCAACTCTACCGATTAAATCATTTTCGACCTAAACGGTAAACTACTCAGAAACCCCAACAAATCCCTACATAATCACATGCAAGGCTGGAATCGCAGAATTTCACCAATTCCTAACAACATAAACACAATTCATCCATGGAAACAACAATCAAAACACTACAGCATCTCAATCATAATCATAATCATCAAATCCCTATGGGGTTAAGGAATCCCCAACTACCTCATTCATGCAATTACCAATTTTAACCCGTCTCTCCCCGCCCCCTCCCCCTTACCTTGATTAGTTGCTTCGATCGATGAAAAACTCCCAAGAATCCAACAATCTAGCCTTCTTCTTCTTCCTCTTGCTCTTGTTCTTCTCTCCCAAATAGATTGTGTTCCTCTTTTCCTTTCTTTCCCCACTCACTAATACTCCCTTAAAACACTTATTCCTCATTTCTTTTAATTCCAATATTAATTCCAATAATATTAATAATAATAATAATAATAATAATAATAATAATAATAATAATAATAATAATAATAATAATACCATTACTATTAATTATCAATTATTATCATTATTAATTTTATTATACTAATATTAAAGGCTATAGCTTCTTAAATAATCCCCACAAAAGACATGCCGAATTAAAATAACACCAGAAAGACTAAATAATTAAAATGGGTGTTACAACTCTCCCCCACTTTAATTATTTTCGTCCTCGAAAATTACCTGATGGAAACAATTCTGGATACGCTTCCCGCATCCTGCTTTCCAATTCCCAGGTCACACTGCCTCCTGCAGCACCTCCTCAAACCACTTTCACCAAAGATATCTCCTTTCCTCGGAGTTGCTTCGTCTTACGATCCTCGTTCCTCAACGGTATCGTTTCAACAGTAAGGTTCTCCCTGACTTGAACTTCATCTCTTTGAATCACATGAGATGGATCCGAGATATACCTTCGAAGTTTCGATACATGAAACACGTCATGCTAATTCGACAGTTCAGGCGGCAACGCCACCCTATAAGCCACAACACCAATTCTCTGCAAAATCTGATACGGCCCCATAAACTTAGGATCCAACTTCTTGGACTTCAACGCACGACCCACACCAGTCACTGGGTTAACCCTTAAGAACACGTGATCTTCTTCACTGAATTCCAGCTCTTTCCTCCGGTTATCATGATAGATCTTCTGCCTACTTTGAGACGCTTTCATTTTCTCACGAATCATCTGAATTGTCTCAGTAGTCTGCTGCACAATTTCCAGTCCCAATACTACATTCTCACTCGTCTCATACCAACACAGAGGAGTTCTGCATCTCCTACCATACAAAGCTTCAAAAGGTGTCATTCCAATACTAGAATGGTAATTGTTGTTGTACGTGAACTCGATCAACGATAAATGAGCATCCCAGGCACCATCCTTTTCCAACACACAAGCCCTTAGCAAATCCTTCAGCGACTGAATACTCCTCTCTGACTGACCATCAGTTTGCGGATGGTAAGCTGAACTCAACTTCAACTTAGTACCCAAAGCTTCCTGTAAACTCTTCCAAAATTTTGAAGTAAACCTCAGATCTCTATCCGACACGATACTCGACAGAACACCATGAAGCTTCACTATTACCCGAATATAAATCTCTGCTAGCTTTTCCAATGAAAAACTTATATTGATAGGCACAAAATATGCCGACTTCGTAAGTCGATCCACAATCACCCAAATAGCGTCAAATCCTCTCCCCGTATTCGGAAAACCTATCACAAAATCCATGGTTATTCAATCCCATTTCCAAACCGGAACTTCCAACGGTTGTATCATTCCAGAGGGTCTCTGATGTTCCACTTTAGACTTCTGACATACCAAACAGGCATAAACAAATTGAGCTATATCTCTTTTCATACCAGACCACCAAAATATTTTCCTTAAATCGTGGTACATCTTCGTAGCTCCCGGATGGATACTCAAACTACTACGATGTCCCTCATTCAGTATTGACTTCTTCAGCTCATCATTATCCGACACACAAATCCTGCCTCTGAATCTCAACACACATGTGATATCCAACTTAAAATCACTATTGCAGTCACTTTCTACTCCCGACATCAAATCCACTAGCTTCATATCTAGCTTTTGGTTCTCTCTAATCATATCCAAGAAATCATTGTTCACTTGCAACTTGCCCAAAATCACACCACATGCCGTAAATTCACAAACCATGCTCAAATCTCTGAACTGCTCAATTAGCTCCATTTCTTTTACCATTAAAGCCGACATATGAATTGTTTTCCTGCTCAAAGCATCGGCTACCACATTCACCTTTCCTGGATGATAATTCAAACTGAAATCGTAATCCTTCAAGAATTTCAACCACATTCGCCTTTCCTGGATGATAATTCAAACTGAAATCGTAATCTTTCAAGAATTTCAACCATCTTCTCTGTCTCATATTCAGCTCCTTCTGATCAAACAGATATTTCAGACTCTTATTGTAACACCCTTCTATACCCCAAATAAATGCATATAAAACATTTAAGCATATACAACTTCATCAGAGTAAAAGTTTTAGAATAAGGTATAAAAGAAGAATGTCACAACTTCACCAATAAAACACTTTAACATTTTGCTCTATAAAATATGTAACATTTTCAAAAGTAAGCGGAAGATTAAATCATTTAAGCAGTTCCAAAATATTAATTCAAATGCACATAAGTCATCCAGATTAATACATCATATCAGTTAGATTACAAAACCACATCAGCTGATACATCGCAATGTATCACAAAAGAATGACTATACTAGTCTAACTACCCGGTGTTACATATCAGAGCAGCAGACTCAAAAGAATGAAGACTAATCTTCACAAAAGGACTCCAGCATCCTAATCTGCAATGCCTCATAGAGCATTATAAAACAGCAGAAGGGTGAGAAATATAACCATAATAATCAAAGCATAAGATTACGTATATATAGGTATCATATAACACATATTCACATTTCTCACCACACTTTATTCTCACAATCATAATCATATCACATTCACATATATCAACATTGTGAATAACCACAAGCACATCCCTTCATGCTTGACTTCACAATCATTCACAAGCACATATGTACCACAACAATATTATGCAATGTGACTCAACATATTCAATGCAACTCAATGCTATGCGGTACCGACTCTCGTTATCTTTTCTCGGTTTTTACTTTAAACCGGGTCCACCCTTCTAGACCGATAACTCGTTATCATTTTTCGGTTTTTACTTTAAACCGGGTCCACCCTTCTAGACCGATAACAACCAAGCCCGTCCCCTAGGCTTCAAACCCACCCTTCTAGGTTTGGGACAAGCCACTAGTTTCCACGAAACTAACAGACATTGCCTCTTGACTGAATGATGCATGTACAATCAACCAATCACAATAAATGCACTTAAGACCGTTCCCGCGTCTTAATCCCATGCATTCGAATAATTCACCCCTTCGAGAATTTCATCATGATTGCACATACAACATATATCAACATTTATCAATGTATTCATTTCACACATCATCATATTCAACAATGCACACATATCACATATGTTCCCATGCATTCACACAACAATCGCATACATATATGCACTCACAATTCATTAGACGATACACATACCTTCCTCATTGTATTCCCATGTATCTCTAATTATCACAACAATCAAGGTATTCACGTTGCAATACCAATCATACAATTATAAGTTACGCACACATATTCAAAATGTTCTCATGCATACTCATTACATAATTGTACACAACAATCAAACATTCATAACTCATCAATTAATGCACACATAATCATCATTATGTTCTCATGTATTTTAACCGATTACAAGTAATCATTTATACCACAACTCTAGGATTCACACCCGAAGGCTACCCACAGCACATGTTATCATAATAGTTCACATACTCATTCATAACATAAAAGTATTAACATATGCAAATCAACCAACCAATCACCATTTGGATAACACAGCAAAGAAATATACTGTCACATTCGCCTTCATTCGCCTGGCGAACCCTCGCAGCGAACCTTCGCCTGGCCTTCGCCTGGCGAACTCTCTCAGCGAACACTCGCTAGGCTTCGCCTGGCGAGACTTCCCAGCGAGCCCAAGTCAGTAGCTACTGACTTCATTCGCCACCATTCGCCAGCACCTTCGCTGGGCGAACCTTCGCTATCCAACTTCGCCTGGCGAACCCACCAGCGAAGTCTACTGGGACTTAAATATAATTATTCGCCAACATTCGCTAGGCTTCGCCTGGCGAAGCTTCGCCTTCGCTCGCCTGGCGAGAGCCAGCGAACCTGCGCAGAACAGAACCCCATTCTGCTCCTCCTTCACCAATCCATCATCAACCCTCTCTTACACATCCAAATCAGTACAAACAACATCAATACATGTTACCCGACTATTCTACGGCATTATTGCTCAGTTTCAACCGATTAAATCATCATTCTACTGATTAATCCAACATTTGCCCTAATTGGAAAGTGATGGAAACTCTACTAAAACCCTAACCCAACATACATAACATCATACCATGATCAAATAGAAACATTTCTCACCCTTACCTCGATTAATCGGAGCTTTGATGTTGGTTCTTGATGATTTCCACTTTTCCTCTTCTTCTCTTCTCTTTCTCTCCTTTCTTCTTCTTTCCTCTTTCTTTCCAAATGTTTTCTAACTTTCTTTTCTTTCTCTCTTATATATATTTCCTTCATTTTCCTTCCTTCCAATTTCCTTCTCAATTCTCTATTAATCCCAACTAATAAAATTAATTTCCAACATTAATAAAAATCCCACTAAATCAATTAATTACTATAATAAATTATTTAATGAAATTTGGGCTGTTACAACCCTCCCCCACTTTAGGAATTTTTGTCCTCGAAAATGTTACCTGATTCAAACAGTTCTGGATAAGACTCCTTCATCTGGCTCTCAAGCTCCCACGTAACATTTCCACCAGCCGGTCCTCCCCAAGCGACCTTCACTAAAGCAATCTCTTTACCTCGAAGCTGCTTCAATTTTCGATCCTCTATCTGCATAGGTGATGCCTCAACAGTCAGGTTATCTCTCACCTGCACATCATCTATCTGGACTACATGAGACGGATCCGCAATGTATTTCCTCAACTGAGATACATGGAATACGTCGTGAAGATTAGCAAGCGACGGTGGTAAAGCCACACGATAGGCCACTTCTCCTATCCTTTGCAAAATCTGATAAGGACCAATGAAACGCGGCGACAACTTGCGCGACTTCAGTGCCCTACCAACACCTGTCATCGGAGTGACTCGAAGAAACACATGATCTCCCTCTTGAAATTCAAGTATCTTCCTCCTCTTGTCATAATAACTCTTCTGACGACTCTGAGCAACTCTCATCTTCTCTTGAATCATCTTGATCTTATCAGTAGTCTGTTGAACTAACTCGGGTCCAACAACCGAACTCTCTCCGGACTCGAACCAACACAATGGTGTCCTACACCGCCTACCATACAACGCCTCAAATGGTGCCATACCAATACTCGAATGGAAACTGTTGTTGTAGGTAAACTCAATCAAAGGCAAGTAGCTATCCCAAGCTCTTCCTTTTTCCAATACACAAGCTCTCAAAAGATCTTCAAGCGACTGAATCGTCCTCTCCGTCTGACCATCAGTCTGAGGATGATACGCTGAACTCAAACGCAACTTAGTACCCAAAGCACTCTGTAGGCTCTCCCAAAATCTCGAAGTAAACCGCGGATCTCTATCCGAAACAATACTTAACGGAATACCATGCAGACACACAATCCTCTCAATATACAACTTAGCCAACTTCTCCAAAGGGTAATCCATACGCATAGGAATAAAATGAGCAGATTTAGTCAACCTATCCATGATAACCCAAATAGCCTCAAAATTACTCGGCGTCCTCGGCAAACCTGATACAAAATCCATAGAGATACTATCCCATTTCCACTCAGGAATAAACAACGGCTTCATCAACCCCGATGGCTTCTGATGCTCAATCTTTGACTTCTGGCAAGTCAAACAAGAATACACAAATTCCGCGATATCTCTCTTCATACTAGGCCACCAGAATACTTTCCTCAAATCCTGATACATCTTAGTAGCACCCGGATGAATACTCAATCCGCTACGATGTCCTTCCTCAAGGATGCTCTTTTTCAGCTCAACAACATTTGGAACACAAACTCGATCCCGGCATCTCATAATCCCATTCTCATCAATCCGAAAATCACCACCTTGGCCTTGGTTGATTAAAGTCAACCGATCAACTAGGCTCAAATCCGATTTCTGTCCTTCTCGAATTTCGTCCAAAACACCACTTGTAAGCTTTAACATACCCAAATTAAATCCAAAAGAAGTTCTCTCACATACCAAACTCAAATCCCGAAATTGCTCGACCAATTCCAACTCTTTCACCATCAATGCCGACATATGCAATGATTTCCGACTCAATGCATCCGCTACTACATTCGCTTTACCCGGATGGTAGTTCAAGCCAAAATCAAAATCCTTCAAAAGTTCAAGCCATCTTCTTTGTCTTGCATTCAATTCCTTTTGATCAAAAAGATACCTCAAACTCTTGTGGTCACTAAACACTTCAAATCTTGCGCCAAATAGATAATGCCTCCAAAGTTTCAACACGAACACAACGGCGGCCAACTCTAAGTCATGCGTCGGATAATTCTTCTCATTCACTTTGAGTTCCCTCGAAGCATAAGCCACAACTTGATTATTCTGCATCAACACACCTCCTAAACCCATCAAAGAAGCATCACAATACACAACGAATGGTTCTTCCGGATTTGGCAGAATCAAAACAGGGGCTGTCGTCAACCTTCGCTTAAGTTCTTGAAAACTCGCTTCACACTTGGCGTCCCAAACAAAGGCTTGACCTTTCCTAGTCAACTGCGTCAACGGCAACGATAACTTAGCAAATCCCTCAATAAACTTCCGATAATAACCGGCTAAACCAAGAAAACTTCTGATCTCAAAAACTGACTTCGGAGTCTCCCATTGCGACACCGCTTCAACCTTCGACGGATCAACCGTAACACCACTACAAGAAATCACATGACCAAGGAAACTAACTTCCTTCAACCAAAATTCACACTTAGAAAGCTTCGCGAACAACTGCTTCTCTCTCAGCACAGATAACACAATCTTCAGATGCTCGGCATGCTCTCCTTCGCTCTTCGAATAAACCAAGATGTCGTCAATAAACACCACCACAAACTTATCCAAATAAGGATGGAAAATCCTATTCATGTACTCCATAAATACACCCGGTGCATTAGTCACACCAAATGGCATCACGGAATACTCATAGTGTCCATACCTCGTCCGAAACGCCGTCTTCTGAATATCCTCAGCTTTCACACGGATCTGATGATACCCAGATCTCAAATCAATCTTGTTGAACACGCTTGCACCAACCAACTGATCCATCAGATCATCAATCCTTGGAAGTGGATACTTATTCTTAATAGTCACCTTGTTCAACTGTCTGTAATCCACACAGAGCCTCATAGAACCCTCTTTCTTCTTAACCAACAAGACCGGTGCACCCCACGGTGACACGCTCGGACGAATAAACCTCTTTTCAAGCAAATCCTCAAGTTGAATCTTCATCTCTTTTAACTCCGAGGCCGACATATGATATGGAGCCATCGATATCGGACTAGTTCCAGGAATCAAATCTATCGAAAACTCCACTTCTCGCTCCGGCGGTAAATCCTTTATCTCATCAGGGAATACTTCCGGAAAATCTCTAACAATGGGCAAACCATCAATCTCTTCACTCTCACCAGTCCTCAAAGTTGCCATAAGCATAAATACCTTAGCCCCATCTTGCACCGATTCTTTCACTTGTTTCTTCGTCATAAACAAATCTCTTTCAACATCCGAATCGGGAAAAATAACTGTTTTGTCAAAACAGTTAATATACACACGATTGAATTTTAACCAATTCATTCCAAGAATGACATCCAGTTGATCTAAATGAAGACACACTAAATCAATCCCAAAATCTCTACCGAAAATACTCAACGGGCAATTCAAGCAAACATACGGTGTAGTTACCGAACCCATAGCAGGAGTATCAATAACCATACCGCCACCAATCACAGACAACTCAAGATTCAACCTTCTAACACAATCCAAAGAAATAAAAGAATGCGTAGCTCCGGTATCAATTATAGCGATCAAAGGTATACCATTAATAAAACACGTACCTCGGATCAATCGATCGTCGCTAGCAGTCTCAGATCCAGAAAGAGCGAACACTTTCCCGCTCCCTTGATTCTTCTTCGGCTTATCACATTTCGTACTAATGTGTCCTTGCTCACCACAGTTATAGCAAGTAACACCCGTACCGCTTATGCACTCAAGCGCCTTGTGGCCTGGCTTGCCACACTTAAAACACGCCTTCTCAACACTTTTGCATTCGGGAGCACGATGTCCCTCTTCACCGCACCTATAACATCTCACCGGAGTAGAAACTCCCCCACTTGGCCTCTTGCCATAACCCATTCTCTGCTTCCCTTTGTCCGCAGGAGTCACATAAGGTTTTCCTCTGAGTTGACCTTTTCCTTTCTTATCACTTAGGCTCTTGTAGTGGCTAGACCTAGCCCTACTGTCTTCGTCATAAATTCTGCTCTTGTTAACCAACTCAGAAAACCGCCTGATTTCCTGGTATCCAATAGCTTGTCTAATCTCAGGTCTCAAACCGTTCACAAACTTGAGGCACTTAGACCTCTCAGCATTACCAGTATTATAGTGAGGACAAAATTTGATCAACTCCTCAAATTTCGCCACATACTCAGCAACCGTCGAATTACCTTGCCTCAACTCAAGAAATTCGATCTCTTTCTTCCCCCGCACATCCTCTGGAAAGTACTTCTCCAGAAAAGTTTCTCTAAACAAATCCCACGTAATCACAATATCATCTTCCTCAAATCTTTGGCGAGTATTACCCCACCAATCTTCAGCTTCTTCTTCGAGCATATGAGTCCCAAACTGCACCTTCTGTGCATCCGAGCAATTCATAACTCAAAAAATCTTTTCCACAACTTTCAACCAAATTTGTGCCTTGTCCGGTTCATGAGTTCCCTTGAAGACCGGAGGGTTATTCTTTTGGAATTTCCCCAAAGCACGGAATCCATCATCAGCATGATCCCTCACATTCACATTGGTCGGAGGATTCTGCCCAATTGCCCCCGCCAATCTCGTCAATGCCTCCGCAATTGCTTCGTCGTTCCTCCCTGCAACCATCTTACTAATTCCAACAACAGAACCACGTAAGAACAACCAATATTGATAATGCATCACACGCATATCAATAACACACAGGGAAAAACACTCTAACAACTTGGCCGGACGGACCGACCTGCTCTGATACCACTATTGTAACACCCTTCTATACCCCAAATAAATGCATATAAAACATTTAAGCATATACAACTTCATCAGAGTAAAAGTTTTAGAATAAGGTATAAAAGAAGAATGTCACAACTTCACCAATAAAACACTTTAACATTTTGCTCTATAAAATATGTAACATTTTCAAAAGTAAGCGGAAGATCAAATCATTTAAGCAGTTCCAAAATATTAATTCAAATGCACATAAGTCATCCAGATTAATACATCATATCAGTTAGATTACAAAACCACATCAGCTGATACATCGCAATGTATCACAAAAGAATGACTATACTAGTCTAAGTACCCGGTGTTACATATCAGAGCAGCAGACTCAAAAGAATGAAGACTAATCTTCACAAAAGGACTCCAGCATCCTAATCTACAATGCCTCATAGAGCATTATAAAACAGCAGAAGGGTGAGAAATATAACCATAATAATCAAAGCATAAGATTACGTATATATAGGTATCATATAACACATATTCACATTTCTCACCACACTTTATTCTCACAATCATAATCATATCACATTCACATATATCAACATTGTGAATAACCACAAGCACATCCCTTCATGCTTGACTTCACAATCATTCACAAGCACATATGTACCACAACAATATTATGCAATGTGACTCAACATATTCAATGCAACTCAATGCTATGCGGTACCGACTCTCGTTATCTTTTCTCGGTTTTTACTTTAAACCGGGTCCACCCTTCTAGACCGATAACTCGTTATCATTTTTCGGTTTTTACTTTAAACCGGGTCCACCCTTCTAGACCGATAACAACCAAGCCCGTCCCCTAGGCTTCAAACCCACCCTTCTAGGTTTGGGACAAGCCACTAGTTTCCACGAAACTAACAGACATTGCCTCTTGACTGAATGATGCATGTACAATCAACCAATCACAATAAATGCACTTAAGACCGTTCCCGCGTCTTAATCCCATGCATTCGAATAATTCACCCCTTCGAGAATTTCATCATGATTGCACATACAACATATATCAACATTTATCAATGTATTCATTTCACACATCATCATATTCAACAACAATGCACACATATCACATATGTTCCCATGCATTCACACAACAATCGCATACATATATGCACTCACAATTCATTAGACGATACACATACCTTCCTCATTGTATTCCCATGTATCTCTAATTATCACAACAATCAAGGTATTCACGTTGCAATACCAATCATACAATTATAAGTTACGCACACATATTCAAAATGTTCTCATGCATACTCATTACATAATTGTACACAACAATCAAACATTCACAACTCATCAATTAATGCACACATAATCATCATTATGTTCTCATGTATTTTAACCGATTACAAGTAATCATTTATACCACAACTCTAGGATTCACACCCGAAGGCTACCCACAGCACATGTTATCATAATAGTTCACATACTCATTCATAACATAAAAGTATTAACATATGCGAATCAACCAACCAATCACCATTTGGATAACACAGCAAAGAAATATACTGTCACATTCGCCTTCATTCGCCTGGCGAACCCTCGCAGCGAACCTTCGCCTGGCCTTCGCCTGGCGAACTCTCTCAGCGAACACTCGCTAGGCTTCGCCTGGCGAGACTTCCCAGCGAGCCCAAGTCAGTAGCTACTGACTTCATTCGCCACCATTCGCCAGCACCTTCGCTGGGCGAACCTTCACTATCCAACTTCGCCTGGCGAACCCACCAGCGAAGTCTACTGGGACTTAAATATAATTATTCGCCAACATTCGCTAGGCTTCGCCTGGCGAAGCTTCGCCTTCGCTCGCCTGGCGAGAGCCAGCGAACCTGCGCAGAACAGAACCCCATTCTGCTCCTCCTTCACCAATCCATCATCAACCCTCTCTTACACATCCAAATCAGTACAAACAACATCAATACATGTTACCCGACTATTCTACGGCATTATTGCTCAGTTTCAACCGATTAAATCATCATTCTACTGATTAATCCAACATTTGCCCTAATTGGAAAGTGATGGAAACTCTACTAAAACCCTAACCCAACATACATAACATCATACCATGATCAAATAGAAACATTTCTCACCCTTACCTCGATTAATCGGAGCTTTGATGTTGGTTCTTGATAATTTCCACTTTTCCTCTTCTTCTCTTCTCTTTCTCTCCTTTCTTCTTCTTTCCTCTTTCTTTCCAAATGTTTTCTAACTTTCTTTTCTTTCTCTCTTATATATATTTCCTTCATTTTCCTTCCTTCCAATTTCCTTCTCAATTCTCTATTAATCCCAATTAATAAAATTAATTTCCAACATTAATAAAAATCCCACTAAATCAATTAATTACTATAATTAATTATTTAATGAAATTTGGGCTGTTACACTTATGGCCACTGAACACTTCAAATCTCCAACCATACAAATAGTGCCTCCAGATCTTTAACACAAAAACTACCGCAGCCAATTCAAGGTCATGAGTAGGGTAATTCCTTTCATGCATCCTCAGTTTCCGCGAAGCATACGCCACCACCTTACCGTTCTGCATAAGAACCCCGCCTAATCCCATCTTAGACGCATCACAATACACCACAAAAGGTTCACTCGGATTTGGCAATATGAACACCGGTGCTGAAGTCAATCTCTTTTCCAGTTCCTCAAAGCTTCCTTCACAAGCAGTATCCCATACAAAAACTTGATCCTTCCTTGTCAACTGGGTCAATGGCAACGCCAAACTAGAAAACCCCTTAATAAACCTTCGATAATAACCTGCCAAACCCAAAAAGCTACTGATTTCTGTTGCTGTCTTCGGCGGTTCCCACTGCAGCACTACACTCACTTTCGATGGGTCTACCGCTACACCGTCACCAGATACCACATGCCCCAAGAAACTCACAGTATTCATCCAGAATTCACACTTTGATAGTTTAGCAAACAACTTATTATCTTTCAGCACTTGCAACGCAATTCAAAAATGTCATGCATGCTCTTCTTCAAACTTAGAATAAATCAGTATATCATCAATAAACACAACAATAAACTGATCCAGATAAGAATGGAATATTCGGTTCATATACTCCATAAACACTCCTGGCGCATTAGACACTCCAAAAGGCATTAGAGTATATTCGTAATGTCCATAACGAGTTCTAAACGCCGTCTTCGGAATATCACCCTCTTTCACTCTGATCTGATGGTAACCCAACCTCAAGTCAATTTTACTAAACACACGAGCTCCCACCAACTGATCCATCAAATCATCAATCCTTGGAAGAGGATACTTATTATTAATGGTCACCTTATTCAACTAACGATAATCGATACACAAACGTATACTACCATCTTTCTTCTTTACCAACAACACTGGAGCTCCCCACGACGACACACGCGGTCTGATAAACTTCCTATCCAACAATTCTCCAATCTGAGATTTCAATTCGGCCAACTCCACTGCCGACATCCTATACGGAGCCATAGATATAGGTCTCATACCAGGAACAAGATCAATGCTAAATTCCACTTCTCTTGTCGGAGGCAATTCCGTAATATCATCAGGGAACACTTTGGGAAATTCATTCACCACCGCCAACTCTTTCATCAACGCCTTGCTGTCAACAGGTAATGTTGCAAATAAAGCAAACACTTTAGCTTCGTCTTCTAATAAGGTTCTCAATTACTTATTAGACAAGGAATCTGCCAACACTTCTTCTTCTGGAGTAAGGAACAACAACACCTTCCGAAAATAATCGATGTAGACTCGGTTGAACTCCAACCAGTTCATAACCAGAGTAACATCCAGATTACCAAGAGGCAAACTGTCGCATATCGCATACAGTGCATTTTCTCATTCATATTGATTTTATCGGGATTACAGCCCTGTTTTCACATTTCGGGTATTTCAGACCGGTTCGGATAATCGGAGGTTATTTTGAGAAGTCACGCGCTTCCTGGGTGTTTTCAGCTTACGCAGTGATTTTGGAGGTTCTTGGTGTTTGGGTTTACTGCTTGCTTCGATCTGGTCTCGCGCTCTCTTTTATGTTGGTTGTTTGCCTTTATTGCATTTTTAGACCTTTTAATAGTACTTTAGGGTTTTATAATTTTCTAGATTTTTAATATAGATTTTATTGTTTTTCGAATATTAATAGGATTTCATTTGTTTCTAGGATAATATAGTTTCTTTTTGATAAATAGAATAATATAGCTTTTATTAGCTTTAATAAGATTTTTAGAATAATATAGTAGAATAGTCTAGAATTTTAATAGAAATTTAATAGTTCTTCTTTTAGTAGAAAATAGATTTCTTTTTCTAGAATTTAATAGTTTTTTCCATTTTGTAGATTAAATAGATTTCTCTTTTTATACAAATAATAGAAAATAGTTTCTTTTCTCTTAATAGATATTAATGGTTTTTTAATATAGTATATCAATAGCTTTTTTTAGAACTCAATAGATTTTAATCATTTTTAATTAGATGCTATTAGGTTAATGAATAGTTTTGTAAATAGATTTCAATATAGTATTTTTTAGTTTAGATTTTAATTGAATTGTTTAGTTTTAATTAGGATTAATTATTAGTCTTAATTGAGTCTTATTGGTCTTAATTTTTCAGTTAGGCTTTAATGGCTATTTTTTAATTTTCGTTAGTCTTAATGGAGTTTCTTTAATTAGGGTTAATCATGAGTTTAATTGGGTTTAATCATGTCCATTAATGTTTAATCAAGTCTTAATTTGGTGGGCCAGGTGTACTATGGAGGCCCAGTCCAAATATCGCCACGTGTCATCTATAAAGATCCCCCACGTGTGCTTTTCAGGTCTCTACACTCCATTCCACGTTTCACACTCAGCGAACTTCTCCATTCCCACGTGTGCTTCTCAGAAGCTTCCACACCCTTCTGCATGTAGCCACACGTGGCCCCTCCACCGTCCTCCACCCACACTGCCTCTCCGCCACGTGTCTTCACCTCCGTTTCTCTGCCTTGCATGCGCGCCACGCGTGCACCATCCACCTACCATCGCCGGCCGGCCATGCAAACACACTGAGGACATCACCAGAGAAATCCAACGGCGGCGCACACGGCCAAATACTCGGCGGGAAAACTGCATTTCGTCCTTTCCGTTCATCCTCTCCAATCAACTTCGCCGGCAAGCTAACCCTAACCAACTCCGGCCACCGCAACGGTCACCGGAAAGCGCACTTCGCCCAGAATCTCACCGGATTCATCATGTTCATCATCTGTGTTCTCAGTTTTCCCAGATTCGCTCATAACCTTCAACGGAGTTTCTTCACCGGCTGTTCTTGATTCTACCCAGATTCATCTAGAAATTGATGAAGATCTTTCAATCTTCATCCCTCGTTCTTCATCCAGAACTCATCAACGAAGAACATTCAAGAATGCATATCACCAATTTCTAGAAGCCGATCATTACAATCACAATGAATTCGCGTCCATCCTCCAAACATATTCCGATCATCAACAAACTCCAAGATCTAGCCAAAGCTTTGTCCAGATTCGTGAATCTTCTTCCAACGAGTTAGGAATCCAACAAGATTAGCAAAAGATCCATTCAGCACCTTCAACCGAAGCTTCATCACCGAGTTCATCATCAGATTTTCCAAGCACCTCCAGGAATCATCGAAACAACATCTAGATCCAGGTTTTCTTTAGATCTCCTTCAAGAACATTACGCCTCCGTTTCAGATCCACATGCATCTTCATCAATCTTCTTATGGTTAGATGATGAGTTTTCCAGATTTAGTATCAAGAATCTTCATCGCCTCGTCAAAACTCAGGACCTTCAGCCATCGCATTCATCTACATCCACAAACATAGATCGTCATCAAGCTTCGTCAGTATTTGCAAGTATCATCATCATCGGTTCTTCGTCGAGAACGTTCTCCAGAAACACTTCAGCTTCGTCAGATCCTCCAAGAATAACTTCAAATCATAGATTAGTTGGCGTTGAATGAGTATGTTCGTGAGTGTTTGAGGAAGAAATTTGTTTGAGAGGTTGAATCTGAGAAGAAAGGTTGGTGAGGAGGTCGAATCGGAGAGTGGAACGAGAGGATGGAGAACGGCGCAAGAGGTTTTTCTGTGAACAGTGTCCGAAGGAGAGAAGAGTGATTAGGGTTTGCCTGAAGAGTTTGTGTGGCTGTCAAGGGAATTGGGCTCATAGGCCCATTGGTCTTGTTTCCTGATTCACCTTCCGTTTTTCTTCATTCACCCCCCCCCTCCGTGTGTAGTTGGGTTGGGCCCAGTAACGAGGCGTTTTTGCTCACACTTCCGTTTTTGGCCATAAACCCCCCCCCCCCTGTTTTTTTTATTTCCTTTTGTTTTCTGAATTTCTTTATGGGCTGGGCCCATGAGCTGTTTTTGCTGCATCTTACACCCCAGAAATCTAATAAACCCCCCTGCTGCATTTTATTTTCTTTTATATTTTTCTTGGAAATATTAAAAGCATATTATAGGGTATTATAGATTTAATATAGTTTTTCTATTTTCTTTATAGAATATATAGCTATTATCATAGATTTTTAATATAGAATAATATAGGATTTTATTTTTCTGTACGCATTTTCTTTAATATATCTTATAATATTTTCTAGTTGGAATTTAATTGCCGTATTTTAGGAGTAGCGTATTATTTCCATTTTGCTATTGGATTTTGTCTCCTATTTTCGTTTTCATCTGAATTTATTCTCGATTTTATTTCTGGTTGGCCGTGTGACACGATTCAATTGGAGAATGATTTTCGATATCATTTCTCCATCTTGTCTTTGACACGGATATCAATACGCTACCTCTTAGAGTTCGATTTCTCGTATAAGTCGAACCGTGACGGTCTAAGCGTTACATTGTTCTGGTTCGAGCGTCATCATCAAAGATCCAGAGAGGAGAAGATTGGAATGGAGCTTGCGCGTACGTCAGGAGCCCCGGAGCTGCTTCGTTCATTATCATTGTCGTATTCAAATCTTCAAGAAACCAGCGAGTGTTGTGGGCTGCATCATCAGATACAAAGGAAGTGCCAGCTGAGGAGTTTCTTCTTAGGTTCTTGCGTGCGTGTCCCGAGTTCCTTCCCGTTTAGGCGTAGGCCTGCTTCCTCTTTGTTCTCGCCTCATGCGAGTGAATCCCTATTTCCCTTCTCTTGCCCCGTGCAATTGAGATTCGTTTTCCCGTCGAACTACGTTAGCTCTGAACTCTCGTGCCCGACGAGAGTACGTAGGCATAGGATGCCGTATCCTAGCGAGCTCCCTTCTCCCGTTTTCCCTTTTCCCTTTTTTCCCCGTTTTAGCTGTAGTAGGTTGAACTACAACTGCTCTGATTTCTCATATCTAATGAGAATATGTAGGCATAGGATGCGATATCCTAGCGAGCACACTAACAACTAACCTATCTGTTCTCTCGCTGCTGTGCGATCGAGACTTTCCCACTGACGACTGATTGTTTCCCTTTCTCTTGCCCTTGCGCATTTGAGACCAGACCGTAGTTTCTAGTTCCCGTAGGTTCCCGTACCTTTAAAACCAACTTAATCTCACTCCTGTGTGAGAATACCCTGTCTAGCCGTAGTTAGCCTGAACTACGTAAGCTCTGATCTTCCATGCTGTGTGGAAGTACGTAGGCACAAGACGCGAAGTCTTGGCGAGCCAATTCCCTGTAGTTTCCCGAACTACGATGACTCTGACTTTCTCTCTTGAGAATACGTAGGCATAAAGTGCGATGCTCTATCGAGTCAGTTTCTTTCCGTTTAGATTTAGCAGCCGTAGATAGATTGTTTTGCATCCTTTAGACAAACCAAGCAAGCGTGGATCCCGTCGAGTACGACGGACGTGAGGGGTGCTAATACCTTCCCCTTGCGTAACCGACTCCCGAATCCAGGATTTGGTTGCGACGACCATTCCTTTCCCGTCTTTGTGTCTAAGCGTTTCCTTTCCCTCCGTTGGGATAAATAACGCACGGTGGCAACTCTTCTGTTCAGCCGACGCTGATTTTCGCAGTAGCGACAGCTGGCGAATCTGCTGGGGACTCCAACGGTTCCCAGCTGCTGAGGACTGCGATGGTTCCTTATGCATGTGGGATCCAACATCCCCTAAGAGAGTCAATCCTAGCGCTTGTTTGCTTGTCTATTGGGTGTTTATTTCTGTATTGCTATTATCTGTTGCTGTTGTGCTGTTGGGTGGGGATGTTCCTTTGAGTGAGAAGCCAGACCCAGGCTTGAGTGCACCTTAGACTTAGAGTGGAAAGTAGTGGGTGCATACATGCTTTACATGTACTAGTGTCCTGCGAAATCCATGCTCGGACGAGGTTCTTCTGGTTGACTTCCGGTTCAACCATTTGGGTTGAGTGAGATGTTGGTTAGTTGGATTGTCGACTCCGGGGACCGATCATTTGGGATTCAGCTAAGTGAGGCCTCTTCAGGATATGATGATGCCACACCTTCTGGGTATCGTATCATCAGTCTTGAAAGTCTGTGACGCTGATGACTGCATAGGATGCCGAACTTGTGTCAGTTTAGGTCCATACCCGTGAGGGGGAGGGTTTTGCAGGAAACTTGACTTCCAGCCTACCCGTTATTTGGTCTTCTCTTCAGAGCGAACGTACTTCGTCAGCAACGCAGCAGTATTCAGAGATTGTGTGGGGGCTGTGATCCCGTGTTTGCTGCATATTGTATTGCATTTGCATAAACGTGTTGCATCATATTGCATGTCATACTCCAGCTAGCCAGAGCTCTTATCCAGCCGTTGTTTGATTCTGAAGGTGATTATCCGGTGATTGGCCTGAGCAACCGTTGATTTTTAGAAGACGACCAAGGGGTTGAGTAGATTTAAGCAGAATCGAGCAGTGAAGTCAGTTGAAGGTTAGCAGTAGCTATGTCTGAAAGCAACTTCCAGTCTCCTAACACCTTGGCAGGATTCACTATGACGACCAACCCTCTGTATGGTTCTACTTCCGAGGCAGACTTTCCGCAAGTGAACAACCTTACTGCAGACCAGCGTGTGCAACCTCCTGTTATGGACCGAGATCGACATGAGCAGTTTGTTGTCCGCAATGAACGACCTCCTCTTATCAACAGTCAAGGTGTTGTTTTCCCTGTGCCGAGTACCCGAAGAGAGATCCCAGTAGCTAGGATGGTAGACCCAAGAGCTCTTGAGTGTGATAGAAGGCTCCAAGTGTTGGAAGAACAAGTTAAAGCCTTGAAGGTCAAAGATGCTGTTAACCTGAGTGCTGCAGGCATGTGTTTGGTTCCTGGCCTAGTGTTGCCTTATAAGTTCAAAGCACCGAGATTCGAGAAGTACAGAGGAGATAGCTGTCCGAAGCAACATTTGGTGATGTTCTGCCGAAGAATGACTTCGTTTGTGCAAAATGACAAGTTGATGATTCACTGCTTTCAGGATAGTCTGACTGGGGCATCTTTGCGTTGGTATATGCAGTTAGAGAGTAATCAGATTCGTGGGTGGATTTAGCCAGAGCTTTTCTGAAGCAGTATGATTACAACCTGGACGTAGCTCCTCATCGCATGCAGTTGCAAGAATTGTCTCAAGAGGACAATGAACCCATCAGGAAGTATGCGCAGAGATGGAGAGAATTTGCTGCCAGGGTACAACCGCCGCTTCTAGACCGAGAGTTGACAAGCATGTTTGTAGACTCCCTACAGGATCCGTACTATGAAAGAATGCTTGGACTTCCGTTAAATTTCTCTGACTTGGTAGTACTGGGAGAATGCCTTGAGCATGCCATCAAAATCGGGAAAATTCAGATTATTTCAGACGGTCAGGCTAGTGAAGCTGAATCTCTTTATGATTACCAAACTGAAGAAGGAGTTGTGATCAATGCAATCATGCCAGATGTTGGATATCCTCGAGATGAATTGGTGAAATCTGTTGGATCAGTATCTCCTGTACCTTGTTATGTTGGACAGACAGTTGAGCCTGAGGCACCCTATCAGGAACGTTATGTCACTTCTCATGTAAATCAGCGAACTCGTGGTCGAGGTTATCAGAATTAGCGCCAGAATCAGAACCGGCCTCGTAACAACTTGGAACGAAGGAACGCTCCTTTCCACCCAGTGCCTATGTCGTATAGCCAGTTGCTGCCATCTTTGATCCAGAGTTATTTAGTGGAACCGAAAGCTCTTAAGCCTGTTCCAGAGCCTTACCCTCCTGGGTACAATCCCCACGTCTAGTGTGGTTATCATGGCGGATCTCCAGGGCATTCAATTGAAGATTGTAAAGCTTTTCAGGCAAAAGTACAACAGTTGATCGACCAAGACTGCATTTCCTTTCGAGAAGGATTTCTGTTTGTTCATACCAACTTCTCAGTTGTCTAAGCTTGTAGATTCGGAGTTTGTTTTCAAGAAGCCAGTTATCCAGACAGGCAGACGTCCTCAGCATTGGCAGTCCTCAGACTTTTATATCACTCGCATTTGTAGTTTCTTTTCTGTTAGTTACTACTTGCTGTTAAACGTTGTTTGTTTTCGAATGGTAATATTGATAAAGTGACTATGCATTTTTTTGAATTAATCATGTCGCTGTCGCTCATTTATTGCATTGCACTGACACTTGCATTTTATTTACTCCACCTTATCACTATGATTAGCAAAGATTGGAGGGAGGATGACGAAATTGAATACTCATAACCGATGATCGTATGCTTTCAGATAAAACCTTGCCGATGACGTACAAGGCATTGTTTCAAATCCCCCAAACACTGGAGATATAAGGAGTTAGTCCCTTGTTAACCACTTCGAGCCAGGAAGTAGAAGTTTTTTCGGACTTTTAAACCCTCACATCTTAACCCGGGGCAGGGTAGTTGTCAGTTAGCTTGACCGAGCATTCAAGTCTATAGAGGAGTGTTGCCTTTCGAGGACCAATCGCAGCTTACGCCTCTCAAGAGGTCGCATCTCGCCAACCACAATGGTTAAACCTCACCAACCAGGAGTAAGACAGTTACAATCCTTTCGGAGCAATCAAGACAACCAGTGTCACACGACTTTGTTCCAAAAGAAAGAAAAAGAAAGCCCGCTAAGTAAAAAGAAAGAA
This sequence comes from Lathyrus sativus, assembly GCA_963859935.3. NCBI lineage: Eukaryota > Viridiplantae > Streptophyta > Magnoliopsida > Fabales > Fabaceae > Lathyrus > Lathyrus sativus. The sequence goes on from OZ012736.1 coordinate 89,334,189, forward strand.
AAAGCTGGAAAGCTAATACTTAGGCAAAAATCAGGGCATCCCGCTGGACTTCAAAAGAAAACGAAAAAAACGAAAAGAACTCAAAAAGAGTCCGTCCAGGCAAAAATTAGGGAATCAAAAGAATGAAAAAGAAAGGATATCAATAGAAAAATCCCCAGTGAAGTCCCAAAGTCGTGTGGATACAGACACCGAAAACGAAAAGGAGTAACTGTCACTCCGAGAACCTTGTGAGTTCCCTAAACTATGGTTCTTACCATTCAACATACCTCTCGAAGAGGCGAGCGCTCGAGCCAAGTTAACTGAACTTTAGGATCGGAGATCATCACGTAGAAGGGGTGGGTACAAATCATAATTTGAGCCAAATATCCTTTGTTTCACGAACCGTGAACCCGACCACGCTACAACCCTTAAAAGACCTAATTGAGGTAGGGTTTATTCTGAAAACGCATTACGATAAGGTTGAGTAACCTGACTCCTTCTTGATTTGCTAATCATATCCTTGTTGTATTTTTCACTGATCACATCAGCACTACGTTTGAACTCTGGTTCATTCGTCACTCACAATCATGACACATAAATGAGTGACAGCACAAAATTTTTCAAAATCTGCATGAGCACTACATTAAAATTACCATTCGGGATTAAACAATTTTACTTACAGGTCAGTAGTTGACATGAAGGAAATTCCAACAGGGAATAATCAAACGGGACTGAATAATCTAGCAGTCTGGATCAAAATGGTGTATGTTGTGAAACCCTGTGAATCCGGGGCATTGACTTCCAGTGAGTTCAGAATCAGTGGGTCTGAGGATAAGTCTCGAAGCATCAGTTGATCAGGGGCAGTTTATTTGAGAAGCAGTTTGTCAGAAATGAATCTTCTCGAGAACCAATCATGGGCAATTATACAAAATGTTGTGATTTGAGGGCAGATCCTCCCAGTGGGTAATCAGATCAGGTTGAGTCGCTTATACGCTCATTCAGGGGCAAGCCAGTTCAGGAATAGGGAAATCAACCATGTTGAAAGTTGTTCGATTGAGGTTGAATCCTTTTGTTGTACAGATACCGGGGCAAGTAATCTCGAGGTCGTCTCATAGCAAGCTGTTCAGAGTGATATCCCCAAGAGTGGGATTGGGGCAAGTTGAATTGTACTGGGGCAAGTTATTCAAGCAAGTCTGTTTATCCCCGGCCGGAGTTGAGTAGCGGGGAATCGTGTCATTACCCTTATCAAAAAACCTTAACATTCCGAAAAAGGCCTTACCGTCGTTGGATCGTTATCCCACAGTTTAAACCTGTTACGTGTCAGAATCTCGTAACCAAGTCGTTTCCAAAGTCCAGTTCTCGCCTGGCAAACCGGTAACCAGTTCTCGTCTGGCCCATATTTCTGTAAATACCAGTTCTCTCCTGGTACATATTTTCGTTTAACCCGTTATCGTCTGGCCAACCTTTCCGTAAACATCAGTTCTCGTCTGGTGTGGTTTATTGTTGTATCAGTTCTCGTCTGGTGCATGTTACCTTTTAACCAGTTCTCGTCTGGTCATCAATTCTCTAACCTATTTGTTACATCAGTTCTTGTCTGGTGTATGTTATTGTTACCAGTTCTCGTCTGGTCACCGTTTCTTTAACCTATTGTTGTACCAGTTCTCGTCTGGTGCATGTCAGCTTTCAACCAGTTCTCGTCTGGTTTTCTTTTTCTTAATCTATTTTCTAGTCAGCCCCGTCTGATGTTCAAACCATAAATCAATTTTCGTCCGATAACCTAATCTATTTTGCTATCAGTTCTCGTCTGGTAGTCCATCCTTGAATGCTAGTTCTCGTCTAGTATTTTCCATATTTTCCGGTTTGTAAATAACTAATTTTCATCCCTAAACCAGAAAAAGCAAAAAATATCCGACACGGTAATTCCCAGTGACTCGCATATTGTCACATTCCCCGATATGAAGCTCGATTGGTACCAGTTCTCGGGTAGTGTTTTGTATTCCCTGTGGATGTTGTTAAATCAGGATTACTCTTCTTCAGCAGATGGAAGTCACGTATTATCCCCGGGAGAGTTGAGATTGTATTTTATCCCGCATCGGAGTAGGATCAGGAGTATCCTCAACAAATTAAAATTGATATCCCTGACAGAAGGGGCATTCCCAGCAGTGCGCTGTGCACAATCGACCCCAGTTGGTCAATCCCCCACAGAGTACAGGTCGTCAATGGTTTAGAAAGAATATCGCCGTGCAGGGCAGTCCTTCCCTTTTCCAGCATTTATTTTGCTGAAAGGATTCTGTGATAACCGGTTACCTTCAGTGGAGTTGACTTTGCCTTCGGCATTTATTTTGCCAAGTGGTTTTAGACCTGGTGTTCTCTGGCAGCTCGAGCCTGCATTTACATTTGCATATATCATCATACTTGCATTTATCCAGAACGCATAGCATATCCATGTCGTATGAGGCCTAGCAGTTATCAAAACATGTGCATATTATTTCCATGTCGTGTGGAACATTGCATTATTTTCAAACATACGCATTTCGAAGCATAGACCAGGTTGGTTACCTTTTGGCTTTCGAGTATGTTCCCCTGCAGAGTTGTTTGGTTAAGCTTCTCTTCACCCACAACGGAGTGATTTCTTCACATTTGGTTGTTACGTCGGCACTGAAAAAAAAGAAAGATTGACATATATCAAACTTCTGAAGCTGCCGCCTGTTGACGGAATAGGTGCCTGGCAGTCGATTCAGAATTTCCCCAGGAGAATTGTCCTCATATTCGCTGTGAACTGTGAGGTGACAAGATTTGATCCCATAGCAGATGGGAAGGTGTTTGCTTTTTGAAGCATTATTTCGAAGATTCAGTACCTGTGGCGTCACACAGGTGATTGACATTGAAAAAAAAAAGAAAAGGGTTTCATCAGATAATTGACCAATTGTTTCCGTAACAACCAGACTTCAGTTCATTGGAAGCTATTCCTCAAGCAGTGCGCAGTTTATTTCTGCGGTTGGCAAATTTCAGGGTTCTTTTGTATTCAACCGTCTTCTACCTTTGAATGTTTGAAAGTCGTTCGCTCTTCAACCATTCAGGTCCAAGCCGCTTGAATAGGGGCAGCTGTTGCACCCTAAAATTTGACCAACCGATTCCCATCTGGTTTATGTTTCGACGCATTTCGCATTCGCACTCGCATATCGCATACAGTGCATTTTCTCATTCATATTGATTTTATCGGGATTACAGTCCTGTTTTCACATTTCGGGTATTTCAGACCGGTTCGGATAATCGGAGGTTATTTTGAGAAGTCACGCGCTTCCTGGGTGTTTTCAGCTTACGCAGTGATTTTGGAGGTTCTTGGTGTTTGGGTTTACTGCTTGCTTCGATTTGGTCTCGCGCTCTCTTTTATGTTGGTTGTTTGTCTTTATTGCATTTTTAGACCTTTTAATAGTACTTTAGGGTTTTATAATTTTCTAGAATTTTAATATAGATTTTATTGTTTTTCGAATATTAATAGGATTTTATTTGTTTCTAGGATAATATAGTTTCTTTTTGATAAATAGAATAATATAGCTTTTATTAGCTTTAATAAGATTTTTAGAATAATATAGTAGAATAGTCTAGAATTTTAATAGAAATTTAATAGTTCTTCTTTTAGTAGAAAATAGATTTCTTTTTCTAGAATTTAATAGTTTTTTCCTTTTTATAGATTAAATAGATTTCTCTTTTTATAGAAATAATAGAAAATAGTTTCTTTTCTCTTAATAGATATTAATGGTTTTTTAATATAGTATATCAATAGCTTTTTTTAGAATTCAATAGATTTTAATCATTTTTAATTAGATGCTATTAGGTTAATGAATAGTTTTGTAAATAGATTTTAATATAGTATTTTTTAGTTTAGATTTTAATTGAATTGTTTAGTTTTAATTAGGATTAATTGTTAGTCTTAATTGAGTCTTATTGGTCTTAATTTTTCAGTTAGGCTTTAATGGCTATTTTTTAATTTTCGTTAGTCTTAATGGAGTTTCTTTAATTAGGGTTAATCATGAGTTTAATTGGGTTTAATCATGTCCATTAATGTTTAATCAAGTCTTAATTCGGTGGGCCAGGTGTACTATGGAGGCCCAGTCCAAATATCGCCACATGTCATCTATAAAGATCCCCCACGTGTGCTTTTCAGGTCTCTGCACTCCATTCCACGTTTCACACTCAGCGAACTTCTCCATTCCCACGTGTGCTTCTCAGAAGCTTCCACACCCTTCTGCATGTAGCCACACGTGGCCCCTCCACCGTCCTCCACCCACACTGCCTCTCCGCCACGTGTCTTCACCCCCGTTTCTCTGCCTTGCATGCGCGCCACGCGTGCACCGTCCACCTACCATCGCCGGCCGGCCATGCAAACACACTGAGGACATCACCCGAGAAATCCAACGGCGGCGCACACGGCCAAATACTCGCCGGGAAAACTGCATTTCGTCCTTTCCGTTCATCCTCTCCAATCAACTTCGCCGGCAAGCTAACCCTAACCAACTCCGGCCACCGCAACGGTCACCGGAAAGCGCACTTCGCCCAGAATCTCACCGGATTCATCATGTTCATCATCTGTGTTCTCAGTTTTCCCATATTCGCTCATAACCTTCAATGGAGTTTCTTCACCGGCTGTTCTTGATTCTACCCAGATTCATCTAGAAATTGATGAAGATCTTTCAATCTTCATCCCTCGTTCTTCATCCAGAACTCATCAACGAAGAACATTCAAGAATGCATATCACCAATTTCCAGAAGCCGATCATTACAATCACAATGAATTCGCGTCCATCCTCCAAACGTATTCCGATCATCAACAAACTCCAAGATCTAGCCAAAGCTTTGTCCAGATCCGTGAATCTTCTTCCAACGCGTTAGGAATCCAACAAGATTAGCAAAAGATTCATTCAGCACCTTCAACCGAAGCTTCATCACCGAGTTCATCATCAGATTTTCTAAGCACCTCCAGGAATCATCGAAACAACATCTAGATCCAGGTTTTCTTTAGATCTCCTTCAAGAACATTACGCCTCCGTTTCAGATCCACATGCATCTTCATCAATCTTCGTATGGTTAGATGATGAGTTTTCCAGATTTAGTATCAAGAATCTTCATCGCCTCGTCAAAACTCAGGACCTTCAGCCATCGCGTTCATCTACATCCACAAACATAGATCGTCATCAAGCTTCGTCAGTATTTGCAAGTATCATCATCATCGGTTCTTCGTCGAGAACGTTCTCCAGAAACACTTCAGCTTCGTCAGATCCTCCAAGAATAACTTCAAATCATAGATTAGTTGGCGTTGAATGAGTATGTTCGTGAGTGTTTGAGGAAGAAATTTGTTTGAGAGGTTGAATCTGAGAAGAAAGGTTGGTGAGAAGGTCGAATCGGAGAGTGGAACGAGAGGATGGAGAACGGCGCAAGAGGTTTTTCTGTGAACAGTGTCCGAAGGAGAGAAGAGTGATTAGGGTTTTCCTGAAGAGTTTGTGTGGCTGTCAAGTGAATTGGGCTCATAGGCCCATTGGTCCTGTTTGCTGATTCACCTTCCGTTTTTCTTCATTCACCCCCCTTCCGTGTGTAGTTGGGCTGGGCCCAGTAACGAGGCGTTTTTGCTCACACCTCCGTTTTTGGCCATAACCCCCCCCCCCCCTGTTTTTTTATTTCCTTTTGTTTTCTGAATTTCTTTATGGGTTGGGCCCATGAGCTGTTTTTGCTGCATCTTACACCCTAGAAATCTAATAAACCCCCCTGCTGCATTTTATTTTCTTTTATATTTTTCTTGGAAATATTAAAAACATATTATAGGGTATTATAGATTTAATATAGTTTTTCTATTTTCTTTATAGAATATATAACTATTATCATAGATTTTTAATATAGAATAATATAGGATTTTATTTTTCTGTACGCATTTTCTTTAATATTTCTTAGAATATTTTCTAGTTGGAATTTAATTGCCGTATTTTAGGAGTAGCGTATTATTTCCATTTTGCTATTGGATTTTGTCTCCTATTTTCGTTTTCATCTGACTTTATTCTCGATTTTATTTCTGGCTGGCCGTGTGACACGATTCAATTGGAGAATGATTTTCGATATCATTTCTCCATCTTGTCTTTGACACGGATATCAATACACTACCTCTTAGAGTTCGATTTCTCGTATAAGTCGAACCGTGACGGTCTAAGCGTTACATTGTTCTGGTTCGAGCGTCATCATCAAAGATCCAGAGAGGAGAAGATTGGAATGGAGCTTGCGCGTACGTCAGGAGCCCCAGAGCTGCTTCGTTCATTATCATTGTCGTATTCAAATCTTCAGGAAACCAGCGAGTGTTGTGGGCTGCATCATCAGATACAAAGGAAGTGCCAGCTGAGGAGTTTTTTCTTAGGTTCTTGCGTGCGTGTCCCGAGTTCCTTCCCGTTTAGGCGTAGGCCTGCTTCCTCTTTGTTCTCGCCTCATGCGAGTGAATCCCTGTTTCCCTTCTCTTGCCCCGTGCAATTGAGATTCGTTTTCCCGTCGAACTACGTTAGCTCTGAACTCTCGTGCCCGACGAGAGTACGTAGGCATAGGATGCCGTATCCTAGCGAGCTCCCTTCTCCCGTTTTCCCTTTTCCCTTTTTCCCCCGTTTTAGCTGTAGTAGGCTGAACTACAACTGCTCTGATTTCTCATATCTAATGAGAATATGTAGGCATAGGATGCGATATCCTAGCGAGCACACTAACAACTAACCTATCTATTCTCTCGCTGCTGTGCGATCGAGACTTTCCCGCTGACGACTGATTGTTTCCCTTTCTCTTGCCCTTGCGCATTTGAGACCAGACCGTAGTCTCTAGTTCCCGTAGGTTCCCGTACCTTTAAAACCAACTTAATCTCACTCCTGTGTGAGAATACCCTGTCTAGCCGTAGTTAGCCTGAACTACGTAAGCTCTGATCTTCCATGCTGTGTGGAAGTACGTAGGCAAAAGACGCGAAGTCTTGGCGAGCCAATTCCCTGTAGTTTCCCGAACTACGATGACTCTGACTTTCTCTCTTGAGAATACGTAGGCATAGAGTGCGACGCTTTATCGAGTCAGTTTCTTTCCGTTTAGATTTAGCAGCCATAGATAGATTGTTTTGCATCCTTTAGACAAACCAAGCAAGCGTGGATCCCGTCGAGTACGACGGACGTGAGGGGTGCTAATACCTTCCCCTTGCGTAACCGACTCCCGAATCCAGGATTTGGTTGCGACGACCATTCCTTTCCCGTCTTTGCGGTAGGTTTACTCTGAGCGTTTCCTTTCCCTCCGTTGGGATAAATAACGCACGGTGGCGACTCTTCTGTTCAGCCGGCGTCGATTTTCGCAGTAGCGATACAAACAAATCAGATCCACTCCAAAATTCCTACCAAAAATAGTCAGTGGACACTTCAAACACACCAAAGAAGTAGTCACTGAACCAATAGAGGGAGTTTCAATAGTCAACCATTGCTCAAGAGTAGACGACACCAATCCTAATCTCTTCACACAATCAACAGAAATGAATGAGTGGGTTGCACCCGTATCAATCATAGCAGTCAAAGGAACATTATTGATAAAACAAGTACCTTTGATAGACCGCTCCTCGCCGGCAGCTTGAGTTCCTACCACTGCAAATACTCTACCCCTGGCCTGAGGCACCTGAGGCTTCTTCGGCTTCTTGTAATGGGTACTGATATGACCTTTGTCACCACAATTATAACAGGTAGGCATAGCAGTCCTGCAATCCGCCATCACATGGCCTGGCTTACCATACTTGAAACACTTCTTCACCTCATCAGGACAATCATTGGCACGATGCCCCGCACCACCACATCGGAAACACTTCACACCAGCAGACGCTCTCCCCTCTCTAGACTTCTTATCAGCAGCAGCCTTATGTTTTCCCTTATCAGCACGAACACTGTAAGGAGTGCCACCAAATCTCTTCTTACCCTTCTGATCATTCACAACCTTATAGTGTGCAATCCAGGCCCGGTTGTCATTGTCATAAATTCTGCTTCTGCTTACCAGCTCAGGATAATTCCTGATCTTCTGACAAGCGGTCCCCATCTTAATCTTCGGACGCAGCCCATTTTCAAACTTCAAGCACTTGGAAGTCATTGCCTCTTCAGTATTATAATGAGGACAATACTGTACCAACCCTTCAAATTTAGCAGCATACTCTACTACAGTCAGATTACCCTGCTTCAGCTCCAGAAACTCTATCTCCTTAGCACTTCGTATATCTTTCGGAAAATACATTTCCAGAAACCCAGTTCAAACTACATCCCAAGTAATTGCAGTTCATGCAGCCTCCAATCTCTGGCAACTGTTGTCCCACCAAGCCTCAACTTCACCTTCTAGCATATGAGTACCAAACCTCACTTTTTGTTCATCATTACAACCCATAGTCCTAGAGATTTTCTCAATTGCCTTCAGCCACTTCTGTGCAGCTTCAGGATCCAAAATTCCCCCTTCAAACGTTGGTGGCTTGTTACTCTGGAACTGTGCCAAATCTCTGAATTGCACACCCGCAGCTTGGTTCTGATTAGCAACCACCTGCGCCATCGCTTGCATAGCTACAGCCAAAGCAGCATCATTCCTCCTTGCCATACTGCTCAACCAAAACAATAACTAGGTTAAAAGGTACACAACCTCTATCCTACAGACAGACTCAACTACTACACTGGCCGGACGGACCGACCTGCTCTGATACCAACTTGTAACATCCCACTTCCCCAATTAAAATAATACACGATTAAGTCAAATAATTATCAGAGTTTCCATTCCAAAAGTGGGATATCACATTCAACAAAATTCTACAAAACATTTCATTGTACGATTTTCAAAATAAAGCAGCGGAAAATTATCATTAGTATATCATGCACGACCATCCGTCAAGTTACACAAAATATTCATTCATCATTAAGGTTCACCAAAATACGATACGTCACAGGAATACAACAAATTTATCATAAACCAAACAAACTCCCAAGTCTCGTGTTACGTATCAGAGCATCCTAGGACTCGACTCGCACACCACTATCCAAGCTAGCTATTCACCTGGATTATCTGTACTTCCGAAGAAGCATATACCAAAACAACAACAGAGGGGTGAGAAAACATGATCAAAATTATCGGTAATAAAATACATGAATAAAAGGCAGTAAATAAACAATAATCACCCCATGTTGCACCCTAAAATTTGCTCAACCTTCTTCACTTGGTTTATGTTTTAATTGCATTAGCATTTGCATCTAGAGTCATGTACATAGCCTAACCATCTGCATAGCATAGCATAGCAAATCATCCAACAGGGACCAATCATTATTCTCATCTCTATGAGCCTATCAAGAGGTTATTATTCTAATTCAATCTCATTCAAGTCATCAGAAAAGAATTTGAAAGCTAAAGAAGTCAGTGGATCAAGCATTGAATCTATCTCCTATCTGAGGGTATCTGAAGATCATCAAAGAAATTGTGAGTTGTGGGCTGAGCATGGAGAGTATGTGGGCATCATAGATGAATTAGAAAGTCATTTGAAGAAGGAGACAAGTCATTGATATGATCACAAGAATTGCAGTTGAAGACAGTCAACTAGGGTTTCATCTGGGTCAACCTTGGGTCAACCCTAGGTCAAATGACTAATTGAAAGGCATTAAGGGCTATTGGAGAGGTGTGGGGTTCATCATTTGACATATAGAGAAGGATATGGTGATATGTCAAGAATAAATCAAGAGAAATCAAGGAGAAGAGGAGTTTCTAAATTAGGGTTTCTGTGTAAAATCCCCTAGTTTAGGTCAAATTTCCAAGCAAGATAAGTCAAAATGCAAGCTTCAAAGGGATTCTTGGTCAACATGAAACTTGTATAGGATATCAAGACCTTTAATTTGAGTGGTGGAAGACATCAAAGAGATTTATAGAACTCAAGTTATGGTCCTTGCAAGTTACAGGTCATCTGAGGTATCTGAAATTTTGTCTGTAAAAGTGACTTATCTTCCAAGCAATTTTTACCCCTCAAGGAGATTTCAAATGAATTTCTGGTAAACATAAGAGTTGTTCCTCATTGTCGTATCTTTCTAGAATGGTATGGTATGCCTTCATATGATCTGTGGAACTCTACTTATGGTCTTGGCAAGCAAAGGGTATTTTGGTCATCTGAGAATTACAGGTCATTTCAAGCCTATGCCCAAAACTCATACAAGGAAGCTTCAAATGGAAAACTTCACAACATCAAACTTGCTCCAAATGACATTTTGAGTCTAGAAAAGTGACCATGAAAGATTGGAAAGACTCATAGCACAAGGTTTCAAAATTGGTGGATTTAATGAATAAAAAATGACCTAAATTTGAGATTTTTCATAGTTTGGCCAAATGAGGTGAAATTATAGGTCATTTTGATTGGAAAAATCATTTTTAGAACATTGGAAAAAGTAGAATTTTGAGTTTGGTTCAAGAATTAGAAGTTATGCATGGTTACTTACAATGAAAGTTACATAATCCAAATCCAAGGGAAAGTGTGCATGGGAAGCTTCGCCAAAGTTCTAGGAGTTTCTAATCTCATCTATATATTGGATTGAAGAACTCCATGCCATGGTTGGTGAATCACATTGCTCATAACACCAAGTTTCACACATTTTTTCCAACTTGCAAAAGCTTTTCAAACTACCTCAAATCTTCACCAATTTTCACAATTCTTGATTGGATCACCATCACCATAACTCCTAGATCAGAATTCACACAAGGATTGGGTAGAATTGGAGAGGGATCGTGCCATACAAGTGAATCATCCAAGAAGCAAGAATTCTTCAATCACAAGATCCAAGAAGTTTGAGTCAGAATATTTGCATACAGAATCAAGGTTTGAGTGTGTGGATCAGTTTCTAATCACTGCAAGCATTGGATCAAGGAGTTCCATAGATGTTTTCTTCATCATACCAGGTTGGTATCTTCCTTCGAATTGCATGATTCAGCCAACATGTTAGTGATTTGTTAGCATAGAATGGTTAAGTTAAGTTAGATGATGAATTTCACCAAGTTTGAACAAGTTTCATGGATGTTGATCATGATGCACTAATTCTGTTGGAGCTTATAACATCAATGATAATGCAAGATAATCTTGGACTTATGGCTTAAAATGATCAGTGTGAGATGTAGATAATGTTAGGATAGAATTGAGCAAGCATTGGGAGATTTGATGTCAGGTGAAAATGGTGGATCAGAATTATTGCACCTATCGGGTTTGTTTCTTGAGTGAGTTTTAGGAAGAAATATGGGCATGGCTGTGTAGAGGGAAGGATTTAGAGCAACTTTGCTCTTGGAATCGTGTGGATTCATGGAGAGACGAGGGAGAAAGGAAAGCTGGAAGATGCATGCATGGTGAAGAGTTTCAGACATTAGGGTTTGTTGGAGGTTGAAGACAACATGAGAGCCACACGATTGCTTGATTGACCTTGACTTGGCTTCTCATCCAACGGCCACGATTAAACAGAAAAACGGAGGGAGATTTAAAAACCAATGTGCACCGTTTCATTAAACATAATCAGACAGGGCTCGTTAGTTCATTGCTATGCACACCCTCCCCCATCAGGCCCAATTCTCTCATAACTAAAATAATTGATATTTACACCGATTGCAGTTTTTTTTAATTTTTGTCATATTTTCTGATGCATATGGGCCCAGACGCGCTTGCTATGCGCGCCCCCAGTCTGGGCCCAGTTTGTTATTTTAACTGATTTCATTTACTCACTGCACCCCATTTCAATTAATTCAATTTTATTTTTTCCTTTCAAATTTTCATTTCTTTAAAAAAATCATAAAAAATAGAAAAATGCATGGTTTTCATTGGTTCTTTTTGCACATTATTAATAATTTTGTCAAGAAAATTATCCCGCAAAAAAATTAATATTTCATTTTATTTTAGTATTTTTAGCATATTTTTCTATTAAATAGGTTTAAATAATGGTTTGTTTAGTGCATGAAATTGATAATTTTAGTTTGAATAGATGCTTTACCATTTTTAATCCATTCTTTTTAGGTTGGTTAGTTTAGACTTTTATCTTGTATATAAAATTTAGTTCATATTTTTAGGACTTAATTTTAGGTGATTTGTTTAGGTGTGAATAACATGACCAAAATTAGGGTTAGATGATAACATAGGTGAATTAGTTCATTTCCCTTAGGAGTTAGAGATTGAATCTTTGGGGTATGGGACTATAGGGATTATGGGTAGTTATTAGATCCCCTAGAAAATATTAGGATTCCCCTACTGCTATTAGTATACTGTCTGTATTTGTTTGACTGGTGTGGTGTGCCCTTTCTGGGGATTATGATTTGTCTGTATGGGGTATTGGGCTTGCTTGGGGATTGGGAGAGCTGAAGACCTTGAGATGATGAAGCCCATTTGAAGATCAGAGACTGAAGACCAAATTCCAGAGTTGATGAGGAGTGTCTCTTGCTGGTAGCTGATGAAGTTTCTAGGATCTAGGAGTTAGGCAGAGCTCTAGAGTAGTAAACTTGATTCTCAAACATGGAAGGCCTTGACTGCCTCCATCCTTCTCTGTGATGCAGAGTCTCTCTAAGACACTCACCCCCTTCCTTTGGAAGGCTTGGTGATAGTGTCTAAGAGATAGAACTCTTGAGAGAAATATTCTATGTGTTGTCAGCAGTCTGTTTGCCACCCTTGGTGGTCAACTAATTGCTTAACACCCAATTCACTCTTGTGATTGATTCCTCGGCTTGGAGATGGAGACTGAAAGAAAAGCCATTGCAGATGGAAGACTGATGATCAAGACCTTGCTTGAAGGCTGTGGAGATGAAGACTGATGCTTGCTTGACGCCTGAAGATGAAGCCAGATGCTGATGAAGACTGCTTTGCTGTTTAATTCTTGATGTATTGTTTGGTTTTCTCTGACTGTATTGTTTGCTGTTTACCCTGTTAAGGTTGAAAGTGAATTCTGTTCACTTTCGCCTATTGTTTTCTAGGTTCGAGGTTGAGTGGGACTCCCTTGCCTCGCTTGTATTGCTGCATCCATGCATTTTACTGCTTTACTGTATATATGATATTGTTTTTGTTTCTGTCTCTTCCCTTAGGATCTCTGTTTCTCTCTGCGCAAGAGAGGAGAATGATATACACTAGGTCTTAACCCATGCATGATAACATTAGGTTAGTTTGATTCCCTTTTCAACCGTAGGCTAGAGTTCTGTCTCTTCTTTCTCAAAACAAACAGAAAAAACACAATAAAATTTCAAACACAATAAAAGACACTTCTTCCGTAAAAGAATGTGAACTCATCAAAACGTCAAATTTTGTCCGCTTGGACTGTTAATCAGAAAACCTTTTTCAGAAGGAATAAAAACAATCAAGACAGACTTACGTCGTACGTGGCCCGAACTACGTTTGCTCTGATCTTTCATGCTGTATGAAAGTACGTAGGCATAGGATGCGATATCCTAGCGAGCAACCTTCCCCTCCTTTCCCGTAAGTAGGCGAACTACGTTGACTCTGATTTCTCGTTCCAGACGGGAATACGTAGGCATAAAGTGCGATACTTTGCCGAGTCATTTTATTTTCTTTTTAACCCCTGACCTGTAGAGTAGATAGAATAACAATCCATACCCGAGAACAAGCGTGGATCCCATCGAGTACGACGGACGTGAGGGGTGCTAATACCTTCCCCTTGCGTAACCGACTCCCGAATCCAGGTTTTGGTTGCGATGACCATTCCTTTCCATGTTTTTTGGTAGGTTTACCTCGAGCGTTTCCTTTCCCTCCGTTGGGATAAATAACGCACGGTGGCGACTCTTCTGTTCAGCCGGCGCCGATTTTCGCAGTAGCGACAGTTGGCGACTCTGCTGGGGACCCAACGTCCCCTGGCTGCTGAGGACTGTTGTAGTTCTTATGCATTCGGGATCCAACGTCCCTTAAGAGAGTCAATCCTAGCGCTTGTTTTCCCGTCGAGGATTTTGTATGGATTTATATTTCTGACCTTTATTTTCAGCATTATATATACTGTTATTATTGCTGTATTTTGGGGTGTGACGGGTGTTCTTTGATTGAGAGATAAGCCGTACCTGGGCTTGAGTGCACCTAGACTTAGAGTAGAGATTAGTGGGCGCGCACGTGCTTTGCATGTCCTAGTGTCCCGCGAAATCTACACTCAGATGAGGTTCTTCTGGTTGGCCTCCTGTCCTGCCCTTTGGGTGGCTCGGGTTGCTGGTTAGTTGGATTGTCGACTCTGGGAACCGATCATTTGGAAGTTGGCTAAGTGAGGCCTCTTCAGGATTTGATGATGCCACTCCTTCTGGGAATCGTATCATCAACCCTGAAAGTCTGTGACGCCGATGACCGCATAGGATGCCATACCTTTGTCAGTTACTAGGACATCCACCTGTGAGAGGGTTTAGGGTTATGCAGGTAACTAGACCTCCAGATACCGGTTATTTCTTGATCTGAGATCCTGGGTATTTATGGAGAGTTCTGAGGTCTGTCAGAGACCAGTTGGAGAGTTCTGAGGTCTGTCAGAGACCAGTTGGAGATATGATATGAGGTCTGCCAGAGACCATTCAGAGTTATGTTATGGGTCTATCAGAGACCAGTGTTAGAGATTCATGATGGGTCTATCTGAGATCAGGGTTTGAGGAATTCTGGAGGGTCTATCTGAGACTTCTTGATATGGTTCTGGCTTCTCAGCCACGGCATTTGGTCCCTGTTGCATGTTACTTGCATTGCATTGTTTGCATAATCATTATCATTGCATCCCATTAACGTGTGTATATGCTGCAGGTGCATTTGCATATCCCCTGGTTCTAGTGTTCGGACTTCTGAGTATTGATCATGGTTGGTTTGAGGATGACAGTTGCCTATAAGCTACCTATCCCTGATATCGCTCCCCTCCTGGGACTGATTTCTCTTGCTGATGAGGATGTCCGTAGAAGCTTCAGGCAGAGTTACGGACGGCTGTTGAGTTTGGTTCGCAAATCCACTGATGATGAATTGAATGGGCTGTATACGCTGATGCAATTCTATGACCCGACTTTGAGGTGTTTCACATTTGCTGACTTCATTTTGGGGCCTACTATGGAGGAGTATGTAGAGTTTACTGAGCTGCCGGTACAAAATGCAGTTCCTTTTATTCACTCTGCCGCTGAGCCCAAGTTGGAGGATTTAGCTAAGGCCTTGCACATGAATGCTTCGGAGCTGTTGATGACTTCTTGGCGAGGGGTTCCAGGTTTCTCTCTCCAGTTTTTAGTTGGTAAGGCTCAAGAGTACGCCAAGAATGGGTGTTGGGTGGTCTTTAACGCTATTTTGGCCCTATGCATTTATGGAATAGTGCTGTTTCCCAATTTCCCAAATTTCGTGGACATGGATGCATTTCATCTATTTGCTGCCGGTAACCCAGTACCAACGCTGATCGGGGACTTTTACCATTCGATGCACTACAGGAATGAGAACAGGAGAGGCAAGAACGTCTCTTGTTGCGTGCCTTTGCTATATATGTGGTTCAAGAGCCATCTTCCCTCGAAGGGACCTTTTACGGATAGTGCAGCTACATCTGACTGGCCAGAGCGTATGATGAGGCTATCTTCTGAAGACATAAAGTGGTTTGATCAAGACTTGCTGGGGTCTGAGCTTATCTTCAGTTGTTCTGGGTACCCTAATGTTCCGTTGATAGGAAGAAAGGGGTGTATCAACTACAACCCATCTCTGTTTGTCCGTCAGTTCGGATATGCGCTGAAGAACCCACCAAAGGAGGAAGAAGTACAGGAATCTCTGTACTTCACCGGTGATTTGAAGGGAGAGTTATTAGCCAAGCTGCAGCATGCCTGGACGCGCATTAACAGAAGAGGGAAGCCACTGTTAGGGAAGAATGATTGTCAGGCTTATGCACCCTACAGAGTTTGGATCCAAGAGAGAGCAAGTCAGTTGCGGATGCCATTTCCAGATGCATCAGTCCCTGTTCATATTCCGGTGGAAGAGCCAACTACTGTTACTAGGGAGGCCTACGAGCAAGTTGTTAAAGAAAAAGAAGCCTTGATGAAGATCAATGAAGGGTTAGAGCAAGAGCTAGCCCAGATACGCAGTGAGAAAAACAAGGTCGTACACTCCTTCCAACAGCAGATCGAGCTAGTAAACAGGCTAGGAGCTGAGTTGACTGAGGAGAAAAAGAAGCGCGAACGTCTGGGTCAAGAGTTCAGAAGCTCCCATGACATGTTGGAATCCAAAAAGAAAGCACTCGACGCCGCACACCGAGAAATCTCTTCTTGTAACAAGACTTGGAATGCTACGCTGACCAACAACAAAAAGAGGGAAGATAAATTGAAGCAGCAGATTTCTGACCTCGAAGAGAAATTGAAGGCTAGCACTAAGCAGTACGAAGAATAGGTGATGACCAGATATAGTCTCCAGAATGCATTGAACAAGGCCATCAAAGGCAGGGACGAAGCTGTGTCTCAGAAGCGGAAGCTAGAGGATCGCTTCGGAGAAGGGGCATGGGAGGAAACCGCTGGTGACATGCGACGTGTTCTCAAGAGAAGAAACCAGCTTGTCGAGGGTCTGCTTACCCGACCAAGCCATCCAGAGACCAAGAAGCTAATAGAAGAGTACCGGGCTTATGGGAGTACTTGATCGTCATGTATTAACTTGTATGCTTTATTTGCATAGTGCTGACCATCACCAGGATTGTTGGTTGAGGTCATGCCTTCTTATTGTACTCAGTGATATTGTATTCTTGGCTTAATGGATTTCTCTGCAATATATAAGGCTTTCTATGATTCGGCTCCGATCACCGTATTGCTAGCACTGTCACTGCACTGGCACATTCACACTAGAACCGGGGAATAATATTCCCTAATGCACATACACATGTTGCATTGCATCCATATTCATATTGCATTACAGGTAATTATTAAACTGTATCTCATCTCCTGCATCTTCCAGGTCCTCCAAGATTAGCGACCGAAGAATTCCCTGGCATTCAACCAGAAGCAGCAGTAAGGAAGTCATGAGTCAGGATCAGACTGAGATGCAAGAGGTGCACAACAACATAATGCGGCTCATACAGGTAATGGAAGCCATGGCCAAGAGTCAGGCACAGTTGCAGAATATGGTGCAGCCTCTGATTGCACGAGCTAATGATGGGGCTGCCGATTTTGCTCAGCAAGAGAATCAAGGTTTTCTCCCAGGCCTCAGACGCCAACTTGTGGGGATAGACATCGAGCAGGTTCAAGCAGAATTAATTGATGTTCGAGGCCAGCTGGGGCAGTTCACGAAAGATATGCAAGCGCTGCGCTCGAATCAAGAGACGCTAGAAGAGGAGAACTGCCGATTGAAGGCACAGATAGCGTTGATGGCTGAAATATTAAGGAACGTACTCAGAAGAGAAGGAGGGCAGATGTCTAAAGACGCGGCTGGCTTATGTGCTCCTCAGGGGTCTGAAGAACCATTACCCACGCATGATAGGCTTAAGAGACCCTCTCCACGGTTCGAAGCTCAAGATTCTCCTCGTCAGCAGTCGCAATTGATTTTGCAGGATAACTCAAGGAGGTGTGGTAAGAGGATGAGGTTTTCTAACAGAGTATTTGATGAGATCCCAGTGGATTATGATCAGCTGGTGCAACTCTTGTTCCAACTTCAACTGGTGGAGCCCCGCATTTTGGTTCCACCGACAGGGCAGCCGCCACCAGACTATGACCTAAACGCCCATTGTGCCTTCCACTCCGGCGCACCGGGGCATAACATTGCAAACTGCAAAGCTTTTAAGCATAAGATTCAAGATTTGCTGGATGAGAAAATAATTGAGTTTGTACCGGGGGGTATAAAAGTTTCAGGGACTGATATTCCCATCTCTCCGCCAGAGGTTGCAGACGAATCGAGGTATATCCCAGAGCCACTGGAAGCTAAGTCCCCATGTCCACAACAGTTGCCGATGCCAGGGTTGAATTTAAGGATGATAACGCGTGAGCCTAAGGGATCGTCCGAGCAAAGCCAGCAGCATACGAGATGCCAGTATCCGGCTCAGCAAAGAATTCGGGGAAAGAAACCAAGGAGGGTGTTTGAAAAGCCTCCCTCAACGTATGCAAATTTGTTACAGACACTACTGGGTTTGAACTTGGTGGAGAAGAGAACTCTGGCGCCAATAGCAGGCACTCCTCCGTATGGTTATGATGCAAGCATGCACTGTGAATTCCACTTCGGGGCTCCCGGACATGATATTGAGGGTTGCCACGCATTCAAGCATAACGTCCAAGATTTAATCGACAGCAGGGTTATTAACTTCTCTGATAGGGTCCCCAAGATGGTGCAAGGCCATAGGCAAGCGAAAGCCGGGGTGATGAAAAAGTTTCCCAGGTTTGATCGGGCCGTTGAAAGAAGATCGAGACAGCAGTAGACTGCCCCTGATAATGGTTTCTGAGGATGGTTGACTCGCCAATAAGTCAAAGTGCATGAAGTCCAGTTCTGAGACACCGACATTTTTCATGTTATCTTGTTCATGTCTTCGCATTTGTAGTTTCTTTTCTGTCTAATTTCAAATTTCGCTTCTAAAACTTGTTGTTTTTTCAATTGATATTGATAAATGAAATGAATATGCATGTTTTGAATTAATCCAGTCGTGTTCACTCTTTGCTTTCTTAACGCTTAATGCATGTTTTAGCAGGAATCCAGGGACGATGACGAAAACAGATGACGAATAATATTCCGATTGTATGCTTTTGGATAAAAAACTTGTTGATGAAATACAGGCATTGTTTCAATCCATAAACACCGGAGATATAAGGAAGATAATCCCTTGATAACCCCTTTCGAGCCAGTAGTAGGAGTTTCTTTTTTGAAAATGAAAAAACCCTAAATCTTAACCCGGGGCAGGGTAGGTGTCAGCTAGTTTGACCAAGCGTTCGAATCATGAAAGGAGTGTCCGTACAAGGATAAAATCACACCTCTGGAGGTCGTGCCTAAAAAACCACAAGGTTTGAATGGAAAGAGTGAAACAGTCACATTATTCCACAAAAAGTCAGACAAACCAGTGTCACACGACTTGTTCGAAAAAAAAACGAAAAGTGAAAAGAATCAAAAGCCCGCTAAGTCAAAACTTGAAAACAAATGACTTAGGCAAAAATAGGGGCATCCCGCTGGACTGGAAAATTAAAAGAATCTCAAAAGATACTCAGTCCAGGCAAAAGTTAGGGAATGAAAAAAAAAACGAAAGACGGAAAGGATTGTCAAAGAAAAATCCTCGAAAAGGACAAAGTCGTGTGGCTCTAGGCACCCAAAGACGAAAAGGGAATGACTGTCACTCAAAAAAGGTGTGGTATCCGGAACCATCACTCCTATCATTCCACCTCTAATAGGTGAACATTGAAGTCAGATTAGCTGAACGTAGGATTGGATAACATCATGGAGAATGGGTGGGTTAAAATAAGCTTTGAGCCTGTGTCTTTCCTTGTTAACCGTGAACCTGACCACGTTACAACCCGGAAAAGTCCTAATCGAAACAGGTTTTGGTCAAGAGCATACGTCGGTAAAGATCGCATCGGAACTGACTCCTAAAAGGGTTCCTCTTACCAGCTTTCATATTGACATTTTGATAATTGATTCATTACATGTCGCAAAATTTTTTCCAGTGAACAGACTTGGATTTTGAAACTGTCATATGCATTGCGTTTAATATATCTTTCATGCAGAACAACTTGTGTTACTTGCGAGTAAGCGCATGTCGACAGGAAAGATTCCTACAGTGGAAGGTCTGATCGGGATAAAATGCAGAATGCCCAAATGTTTCGTGAACTGGGGCAAGCTATACTGATTAATTCAGGTAGGGTCGGTCATCCTAGAATCAGTAAATCTGGGGCAGTCAGGTCAAGATTTGGCAAATCTCTCATAGCTATGGGCATTGTTCCATGAATCCGTCAATCAGGGACAAAGGATTATTGCGAGACCGGGGCAGGTCACCCTAAAAACACGAAAGTTATTGAAACACCTCTTCGAGGTTCGAAGTGTGGAAGCAGTCCATGTCTGGCCGTCAGGATACAAAGACTACAGGGTCCATTCCAAAATTGTTGCAGATTCAGGGGCAAGCTATTTCAAGATATAGTCCTAACTAGGATTTCCTTGCGAAAAGAAGTATGCAAGAACACAGACTGGGGCATGCTAGTATCCCCGAAGCAGAGTTCCGAGAAGGTGGGCTATCAAAAGATTGCAGTATGGACCGGGAGTTCGTAGCGAAAGATTCGATCCCCGCGCAGGTCGCGTTTCCGAGATAACAATGTTCCCTACTGAAGAAGGATCGAATTCCCCAGCTAGCCGCGGCTTATTCGAAGGACATTCTCTAGCCAAGTCATTTATCCTCAGCAGAGTGTGGCGGATTCCTTATCTCAAGCAGAGTGGTTTAGCCGCAGCAGATTAATATTTGTGAGCTGAATCCAGACAGTTCACCTTTCCCCGCAGGGTCATTTACTCTCCCCCAGCGGAGTCAGTTGATTGTCCCCAAGAGAATCATTCCGTCCTCAGCGGAGTTCTCGCTTTCCAGCAAATGTTGTCTTTCCTCCCAGAGGAACTCGAAGATTAAAACTCTCCCCAGGCAGAGTTGGTTGTGTGTCCCGGCATTTAATTTGTCGGAATACCGTGGGATACCTGTTCACTCTCCAGCAGAAATCCAATCATACTATGCACATCTGCTATTCCCCAGCAGAGTTATGTTCCCCAGCAGGGTGTTACTTCAACGAGGTGCTTGGTTAAGTTCCCAGGTTCCCAGCAGAGTTGACTTCACTCTTCCAGCATTTATTTTGCTGGAATAATTCTGTAGCCCCTGGCTATCCCTAGCGGAGTTGGTGTTGTCTTCAGCATTTATTTTGCTGAAGCGGTTTCTGTATCCCAGCAGGTGGAGAGAGCTCTTGCTCAAACGGATTACCAAGCATTCAAGATCTTGGCATGAGACATTCAATGATAATGTCAGTTTCGGCAGTGTTCCCCACAGAGTTATCAGGATAAGTTTCTCTTTGTCCCCAAGCAGAGTTACTTATTTCCCCGCCAGAGTTGTTTGTTGAAGTCTCTCTAGTCCGATCAGCGGATTGTTCTCTTCAAATTTGCTGTTACGTCAGCATCAGGGGTTTCATGAATCAGAATTTCAGAGGCTGCCGCCGGTTATCAGAGCAGGCGTCCGGTAGTTTGGTTTCCAAATATCCCCAGTAGAGTCCGCCTCAAAGTCGCTGTCACGTCAGTGCTAAGAAGTTTGTGGGTTGGGATCAATGGAGAAATGGGTCCTGACGTGGACAATCTATTCCTATATTGACGGGATTTTTCTTCGTGCTAGAGAAGTGGGTGTCCTAACATGGACAAATTTATTTCCTCGGATTGATAAGAGGTGCTAGTCCTAACGTGGACAGATTCGGTTTCTCGGTATTGGTGGAATGTGAAGTCATGACGTTGACAAAATTGATTACTCTTTGTGTTGGTGTCCTGAGGTGGACCATTTATTTTCAACAGTTATCTTTCTTCGTGTTGGTGAAGCGGGGGTCCTGACGTGGACAAATCAGACGAAGATGTGAGTCCTGACGTGGACAAGTTTTACTTTCTCAGCAGAGGAGACGGGAGTCCTGACGTGGACAAGTTTTATTTCTTCAGCAAGTCAAGAGGTGAGTCCTTACGTGGACAAATCAAGACGAAAGGGAAGTCCTAATGTGGACAATGTAGTCCTGATGTGGACAAATCAAGACAAGATGTGAGTCCTGATGTGGACAAATCAAGATGAGACGGTTTCCTGACGTGGAAAAAGATGGTGATTCCTTACGTGGAAAGATTGTGATTCCTTACGTGGAAAAAGACGCATTCCTTACGTGGAAAAAGAAATTGTATTCCTTACGTGGAAAGAGTGGAGTCCTCACGTGAACAGATCAAGACGAGTTGGATTCCTTACGTGGAAAGAAGTTGGATTCCTAAGGTGGAAAGATTTTGATTCCTTACGTGGAAAGATGTGATTACTTACATGGAACAAGTTGGAGTCCTTACGTGGACGAATCAAAATGTGATTCCTTACGTGGAAAGAAGTTGATTCCTTACGTGGGAAAGTTGTATTCCTAACGTGGAAAGAAGTTGATTCCTTACGTGGAAAAGTTATGATTCCTTACGTGGAAAAGAAGATAGATTCCTTATGTGGAAAGAGATGGAGATTCCTTACGTGGAAAGTTTGTATTCCTTACGTGGAAAAGAAGATAGATTCCTTACGTGGAAAGATGGAGATTCCTTACGTGGAAAAGAAGATAGATTCCTAACGTGGAAAGATGATTCCTTACGTGGAAAGTTGTATTCCTAACGTGGAAAAGAAGATAGATTCCTTACGTGGAACGAAAGGAGATTCCTTACGTGGAAAAAGATTGTATTCCTTACGTGGAAAGATTGGAGTCCTTACGTGGACAAATCAAAAAATGAGATTCCTTACGTGGAAAGATGGTGATTCCTTACGTGGAAAAGAAGTTGATTCCTTACGTGGAAAGACGAAAGTTATTCCTTACGTGGAAAGATGTATTCCTTACGTGGAAAGGTGGGTCCTAACGTGGATGATGTATTCCTTACGTGGAAAGATGTATTCCTTACGTGGAAAGGTGGGTCCTAACGTGGATGATGTATTCCTTACGTGGAAAGATGTATTCCTTACGTGGAAAGGTGGGTCCTAACGTGGACGGTCTTATTCCTAACGTGGAACGGTTATTCCTTACGTGGAAAGGTGAGTCCTAACGTGGACGGTGTTATTCCTAACGTGGAAAGGAGAGTTTATTCCTTACGTGGAAAGGTGAGTCCTAACGTGGACGGTGTTATTCCTAACGTGGAAGATGTTATTCCTAACGTGGAAAGGAGAGTTTATTCCTAACATGGACAAGGGCATTCCTAACGTGGAAAGGTAATTCCTAACATGGAAGATGTTATTCCTAACATGGAAAGGGGAGTTCTAACGTGGACAAGGTTATTCCTAACGTGGAAAGGAGAGTTTATTCCTAACGTGGAAGATGTTATTCCTAACGTGGAAAGGAAAGGTAATTCCTAACGTGGACGATGGAGTCCTAACGTGGACAAGGTTATTCCTAACGTGGACAAGAGTTTACTCCTAACGTGGATGATTTATTCCTGATGAAATGCAGACGAGTCATCCCCAGCACGGTCGCTAATGGATCAGTTGGTTGCCGTAACAGTTAGATTCAGTTGATGAATGTCGTTCTCCAAGCAGTGGTGCAGTTTATTTCTGCGGTTGGAAAATTTCCGGGTTCTTAGTATTCAACCGTGTCGTACCACGAATGGTTGAAAGCCGTTCGCTCTTCACCCAATCGGGTCCAAGTCGCTTGAATAGGGGCAGCTGTTGCACCCTAAAATTTGCTCAACCTTCTTCACTTGGTTTATGTTTTAATTGCATTAGCATTTGCATCTAGAGTCATGTACATAGCCTAACCATCTGCATAGCATAGCATAGCAAATCATCCAACAGGGACCAATCATTATTCTCATCTCTATGAGCCTATCAAGAGGTTATTATTCTAATTCAATCTCATTCAAGTCATCAGAAAAGAATTTGAAAGCTAAAGAAGTCAGTGGATCAAGCATTGAATCTATCTCCTATCTGAGGGTATCTGAAGATCATCAAAGAAATTGTGAGCTGTGGGCTGAGCATGGAGAGTATGTGGGCATCATAGAGGACTTAGAAAGTCATTTGAAGAAGGAGACAAGTCATTGATATGATCACAAGAATTGCAGTTGAAGACAGTCAACTAGGGTTTCATCTGGGTCAACCCTAGGTCAAATGACTGATTGAAAGGCATTAAGGGATATTGGAGAGGTGTGGGGTTCATCATTTGACATATAGAGAAGGATATGGTGATATGTCAAGAAGAAATCAAGAGAAATCAAGGAGAAGAGGAGTTTCTAAATTAGGGTTTCTGTGTAAAATCCCCTAGTTTAGGTCAAATTTCCAAGCAAGATAAGTCAAAATGCAAGCTTCAAAGGGATCCTTGGTCAACATGAAACTTGTAGAGGATCTCAAGACCTTTAATTTGAGTGTTGGAAGACATCAAAGAGATTTATAGAACTCAAGTTATGGTCCTTGCAAGTTACAGGTCATCTGAGGTATCTGAAATTTTGTCTGTAAAAGTGACTTGTCTTCCAAGCAATTTTTACCCCTCAAGGAGATTCCAAATGAATTTCTGGTCAACATAAGAGTTGTTCCTCATTGTCTTAGATTTCTATAATGGTATGGTATGCCTTCATATGATCTGTGGAACTCTACTTATGGTCTTGGCAAGCAAAGGATATTTTGGTCATCTGAGAATTACAGGTCATTTCAAGCCTATGCCCAAAACTCATACAAGGAAGCTTCAAATGGAAAACTTCACAACATCAAACTTGCTCCAAATGACATTTTGAGTCTATAAAAGTGACCATGAAAGATTGGAAAGACTCATAGCACAAGGTTTCAAAATTGGTGGATTTAATGAATAAAAAATGACCTAAATTTGAGATTTTTCATAGTTTGGCCAAATGAGGTGAAATTATAGGTCATTTTGATTGGAAAAATCATTTTGAGAACATTGGAAAAAGTAGAATTTTGAGTTTGGTTCAAGAATTAGAAGTTATGCATGGTTACTTACAATGAAAGTTACATAATCCAAATCCAAGGGAAAGTGTGCATGGGAAGCTTCCCCAAAGTTCTAGGAGTTTCTAATCTCATCTATATATTGGATTGAAGAACTCCATGCCATGGTTGGTGAATCACATTGCTCATAACACCAAGTTTCACACATTTTTTCCAACTTGCAAAAGCTTTTCAAACTACCTCAAATCTTCACCAATTTTCACAATTCTTGATTGGATCATCATCACCATCACTCCTAGATCAGAATTCACACAAGGATTGGGTAGAATTGGAGAGGGATCGTGCCATACAAGTGAATCATCCAAGAAGCAAGAATTCTTCAATCACAAGATCCAAGAAGTTTGAGTCAGAATATTTGCATACAGAATCAAGGTTTGAGTGTGTGGATCAGTTTCTAATCACTGCAAGCATTGGATCAAGGAGTTCCATAGCTGTTTTCTTCATCACACCAGGTTGGTATCTTCCTTCGAATTGCATGATTCAGCCAGCATGTTAGTGATTTGTTAGCATAGAATGGTTAAGTTAAGTTAGATGATGAATTTCACCAAGTTTGAACAAGTTTCATGGATGTTGATCATGATGCACTAATTCTGTTGGAGCTTATAACATCAATGATAATGCAAGATAATCTTGGACTTATGGCTTAAAATGATCAGTGTGAGATGTAGATAATGTTAGGATAGAATTGAGCAAGCATTGGGAGATTTGATGTCAGGTGAAAATGGTGGATCAGAATTATTGCACCTATCGGGTTTGTTTCTTGAGTGAGTTTTAGGAAGAACTATGGGCATGGCTGTGTAGAGGGAAGGATTTAGAGCAACTTTGCTCTTGGAATCGTGTGGATTCATGGAGAGACGAGGGAGAAAGGAAAGCTGGAAGATGCATGCATGGTGAAGAGTTTCAGACATTAGGGTTTGCTGGAGGTTGAAGACAACATGAGAGCCACACGATTGCTTGATTGACCTTGACTTGGCTTCTCATCCAACGGCCACGATTAAACAGAAAAACGGAGGGAGATTTAAAAACCAATGCGCACCGTTTCATTAAACATAATCAGATTGGGCTCGTTAGTTCATTGCTATGCACACCCTCCCCCATCAGGCCCAATTCTCTCATAACTAAAATAATTGATATTTACACCGATTGCAGTTTTTTTAATTTTTGTCATATTTTCTGATGCATATGGGCCCAAACGCGCTTGCTATGCGCGCCCCCAGTCTGGGCCCAGTTTGTTATTTTAACTGATTTCATTTACTCACTGCACCCCATTTCAATTAATTCAATTTTATTTTTTCCTTTCAAATTTTCATTTCTTTAAAAAAATCATAAAAAATAGAAAAATGCATGGTTTTCATTGGTTCTTTTTGCACATTATTAATAATTTTGTCAAGAAAATTATCCCGCAAAAAAATTAATATTTCATTTTATTTTAGTATTTTTAGCATATTTTTCTATTAAATAGGTTTAAATAATGGTTTGTTTAGTGCATGAAATTGATAATTTTAGTCTGAATAGATGCTTTACCATTTTTAATCCATTCTTTTTAGGTTGGTTAGTTTAGACTTTTATCTTGTATATAAAATTTAGTTCATATTTTTAGGACTTAATTTTAGGTGATTTGTTTAGGTGTGAATAACATGACCAAAATTAGGGTTAGATGATAACATAGGTGAATTAGTTCATTTCCCTTAGGAGTTAGAGATTGAATCTTTGGGGTATGGGACTATAGGGATTATGTTTAGTTATTAGATCCCCTAGAAAATATTAGGATTCCCCTACTGCTATTAGTATACTGTCTGTATTTGTTTGACTGGTGTGGTGTGCCCTTTCTGGGGATTATGATTTGTCTGTATGGGGTATTGGGCTTGCTTGGGGATTGGGAGAGCTGAAGACCTTGAGATGATGAAGCCCATTTGAAGATCAGAGACTGAAGACCAAATTCCAGAGTTGATGAGGAGTGTCTCTTGCTGGTAGCTGATGAAGTTTCTAGGATCTAGGAGTTAGGCAGAGCTCTAGAGTAGTAAACTTGATTCTCAAACATGGAAGGCCTTGACTGCCTCCATCCTTCTCTGTGATGCAGAGTCTCTCTAAGACACTCACCCCCTTCCTTTGGAAGGCTTGGTGATAGTGTCTAAGAGATAGAACTCTTGAGAGAAATATTTTATGTGTTGTCAGCAGTCTGTTTGCCACCCTTGGTGGTCAACTAATTGCTTAACACCCAATTCACTCTTGTGATTGATTCCTCGGCTTGGAGATGGAGACTGGAAGAAAAGCCATTGCAGATGGAAGAATGATGATCAAGACCTTGCTAGAAGGCTGTGGAGATGAAGACTGATGCTTGCTTGACGCCTGAAGATGAAGCCAGATGCTGATGAAGACTGCTTTGCTGTTTAGCTTTTGCTGTTTAATTCTTGATGTATTGTTTGGTTTTCTCTGACTGTATTGTTTGCTGTTTACCCTGTTAAGGTTGAAAGTGAATTCTGTTTACTTTCGCCTATTGTTTTCTAGGTTCGAGGTTGAGTGGGACTCCCTTGCCTCGCTTGTATTGCTGCATCCATGCATTTTACTGCTTTACTGTATATATGTTATTGTTTCTGTTTCCGTCTCTTCCCTTAGGATCTCTGTTTCTCTCTGCGCAAGAGAGGAGCATGATAGACACTAGGTCTTAACCCATGCATGATAACATTAGGTTAGTTTGATTCCCTTTTCAACCGTAGGCTAGAGTTCTGTCTCTTCTTTCTCAAAACAAACAGAAAAAACACAATAAAATTTCAAACACAATAAAAGACACTTCTTCCGTAAAAGAATGTGAACTCATCAAAACGTCAATTTTTGTCTGCTTGGACTGTTAATAAGAAAACCTTTTTCAAAAGGAATAAAAACAATCAAGACAGACTTGCGTCGTACGTGGCCCGAACTACGTTTGCTCTGATCTTTCATGCTGTATGAAAGTACGTAGGCATAGGATGCGATATCCTAGCGAGCAACCTTCCCCTCCTTTCCCGTAAGTAGGCGAACTACGTTGACTCTGATTTCTCGTTCCAGACGGGAATACGTAGGCATAAAGTGCGATACTTTGCCGAGTCATTTTATTTTCTTTTTAACCCCTGACCTGTAGAGTAGATAGAATAACAATCCATACCCGAGAACAAGCGTGGATCCCGTCGAGTACGACGGACGTGAGGGGTGCTAATACCTTCCCCTTGCGTAACCGACTCCCAAATCCAGGTTTTGGTTGCGATGACCATTCCTTTCCCTGTTTTGCGGTAGGTTTACCTCGAGCGTTTCCTTTCCCTCCGTTGGGATAAATAACGCACGGTGGCGACTCTTCTGTTCAGCCGGCGCCGATTTTCGCAGTAGCGACACCCCACCAACATCAAACAGGACCTACTGTCCAGTCATCAACCCAACATATCATAATGAAAGAATGCAACCCAACACATGCATGCGGTACCGACTCATCATCACGATAACGCGAAAACGTATATATTAAATGCCATGATTTTATGCTACTAATGGTTAATTTCACCCTGATTTCGGACTTCTCCGCATTATTTGTTAAGTATTTTTGCAGGTATATGAAGTTCACACTCAAATGAAGCAAGACAAAGAAAACAAATATTAGAAGACACAAAACAGAAGAAAAAGGACGAAAAAATAGCAGAAATGAGATTCTGCTGATATGACGGTCGTCACAGGTCCCTCACGACCGTCACGTGTGTGACGACCGTCAGGAGTGTCACGATCGTCATGTGTGTCACGAACGTCTTATCTCCTTCACGATCGTCACACTTGCAAAAATAGAATAACGTTCACTTTTGAGAACGTGTCAGCAGGGGCCCAGAAAATATGACCACGACTCCCTGGATTCTCTGACCCTCAACTGCACTTCCTGAGGTATTTCACGTAAGAAACATCCACTATAAAAGGAGAGCTTGAGGACTGGAATTGGGGAGCCGCATTGAAGACCACGAAGTGCTTCCCAATTTACTACAAAAAGACATTCTTTGTTCCTGCTTTCTTTTTCCTTTATTTTCCTTTAAAATTCCAATTGTACTTTTGCTTTTATTTTTCGTACGTTAATCGTCACCGAAGAAATAATCCTGCCGACATTTTGGGGATTATTCAAGTGCCGAAGCAAAAATTATTTACAGGTTCATTACTATTAATTAAGTTTCCATTTTCCTTTATAATGTATGTTTACATATTCTGCTGCTTTCATTCAATTATGTCTGCTTTAAAATTCATGCCTAGCTAAACCATATCGATCGGTATGTAATGAATTAGTAGGACGGGATTCGATAACATCCGGCGTTATTCCACTTTTTCAAACTTATTTCTGGCCATAGTTTTTAATCTAAATTTATTAAACTAAACTTCGTTGCTACAGCGAGAATTTGTTTATAGTAATCTCGCTACGACAGTGGGAGACTTATTAAGGTACGATCCGACATGCGAAAGCTGAGGCTAGGACCAGATAGTAAAAACTAGGCATTTGTTTTAAATACGGTGAAAGCGCTTTAAAAGAAATTAGAACTCAATGGTTTTCAAAAAGCAATTTTAACCTCTAATGGGATAGCGAAAGCATACGTTCGCCTTAGAGTTGCGACTAGCGTCAACAACCAACGTGAGACAAAAGTCTTTAAACCGTTATTATCTTCTAAAAACTATTTTGAAATTATTAAACAACGCTGGTGACTTGTTGAATCCTCGAAGAACTAAGGCATTGCATACCGATTCCCCGTATTAATATTCTAAGAAAACCTTCTAGCCTTTCTTTAATTTAGCCTTTACTTTTGCATCCTTTCCCTTAAACCATATCCAACCTAGCTAAACATAGTAACGCCCGAGAACACTAGTTTGATTAGGAGTCCTTATGGGATCGATATCTTTTATTACTACGCGATAGACTGTGCACTTGCAGTCAGTTCAGGTTAGACTCAAAAAGTCGCGATCAAGTTTTTGGCGCCGTTGCCGGGGACCCGTTTAGTCAATGGTGTAAACCTTTGTTACATAGTATACACTAGGTTAACCATTTTATTTCCCTTTTACTCGTTCATCGATTGTATGCCAATTACTCGCTCACAAAGCGAACATTTGCTACCAACAATCGCCTAACTTGAGCGCTTCCTACACTTAGGAAGACGATTCGTAGAACATCAACGAAGACATAATAATCCCCAACTTCTCGTTCACACTCCTATATCTGAAGAAGAATCAACGATGGCTGAAGGACCTCTGAACAGACCTCTGAAGGATTACGCTACCCCATCTAAGCTAGAGCCTCATAGTAGCATTGTTGCCCCAGCTATCAATCGGAATGATTTAGAACTGAAACCATCATTGTTGTCAGTTGTACAACAACATCAATTCTCAGGAAATGCAACCGAGGATCAGAATGAATATTTAACGAAGTTTGTGCAATACGCAGACACAGTGAAGGCAAATGGAGTAACTCCAGACGCAATAAGACTTCGTCTTTTTCCTTTCTCTCTTAGAGATAGAGCTTGGGCTTGGTTACAATCCCTGCCATCCAACTTCGTTACGACGTGGGAATAGTTGAAGAACGTTTTCTTAGCGAGATACTTTCCGCCAAGCAAAACCGCTATGCTAAGAGCTCAAATTAATGGATTTCGACAGAAAGATGTCGAATCTCTCTACGAAGCATGGGAAAGATTCAAAGATACGATGAGAGCATGTCCCCACCATGGTTTAGAAAACTGGGTGACTATTCATACCTTCTACAATGGGCTTCTGTACAATACCAGATTAACAGTAGACGCCGCCGCGGGCGGTGCACTTATGGACAAGCCATACGATGAAGCCTGTCAACTTATCAAAAACATGTCTCAGAACCATTGCCAATGGGGGAGGTGAAAGAACTCTGTCAGAGAAACTCGCAGCAAAAGGTGGGATGTATGAGATCAGTAGTCTTGAAAAATTCAACGCTAAGGTAGATGCCTTGACACAGAAGATTGACAGTTTAATTGTAACACCACCTGCAACCGTAGCTGCTGTAGCTCCAAAATTGTGAGTTATATGGAATCGCCACTCATAATGCGCCCGAATGCCCATTATTGGCAGGAATCCCACCAGACCAAGTAAAATACGCTCAAGGTAACCCTTACGCGAACACCTACAACCCAGGCTGGAGAAACCACCCAAACTTTTCCTACAAAAGCGATAACGTATTGCAAGCACCCGCTGCTCCACCAGGATATCAGAAACCAGCCGTAGCTACTCCGAATGCCCCTAGAAAATCAAATCTTGAATTGATGTTGGAAAAATTCATAGCTACCCAAGCTCAAACGAACAAAGAATTCCTGAATCAAAACATACATACTAGCGAGCAGATTAAACAGCTAACCAGCAAAGTAGATGCTTTAGCTACCCACCACAAAATGCTTGAAACGCAGATATCACAAGTGGCTCAACAACAAGCTTCTACAGCCGCACCTGCTGGTACATTTCCTAGATAGCGAGAACCTAATCCAAAAGGTCATGCAAACGCTGTCATATTAAGAAGTGGAAAAGAACTGGACGGACCGACCGATCCTAGGAGTGAAAACTCAACCATGCATCAGAAAGTTGATAAACAAGCAGAAAAGGAGTCTGAAACCAAAGAGAAGGAATATAACGAGAAAGAGGCCGCCAAAAATGAAAACCCGTATGTGCCTCCACCGCCGTATAAGCCACTGATTCCTTATCCTCAAAGATTCATAAATTCTAAAACTACAGGGCAATTTAAGAAATTCGTAGAACTTTTGAAGCAACTGAATATCACCATTTCTTTCACAGAAGCTATCACTAAAATGCCCTCATATGCTAAATTTCTCAAAGAAATCTTGTCTACAAAAGAAAAATCAAGGATAATGAAACAGTTACACTTACTGCCGAGTGTAGCGCGATCATTCAAAATAACATGCCTCCTAAACTAAAAGACCCAGGTAGCTTCTCCATACCTTGTGTCATAGGAAAGTTCGTCATAGACAAAGCTTTATGTGACTTAGGAGCCAATATAAGTGTTATGCCCCTATCTATATGCAAAAAGTTGAATATGGGAGAACTAAGACCAACCAAAATGTCCATGCAATTGGCTGACCGATCAGTCAAATATCCCGTCAGTATACTGGAAAACGCTCCAGTGCGCATAGGTCAATTCTACATTCCAATCGATTTTATAATCATGGATATTAAGGAAGACTCTGTTACCCCGATTATCTTAGGAAGACCTTTCCTAGCAACAGTCAGAGCTATTATAGACGTGAAGAAAGGTAGGCTAACATTCGAAGTAGGAGAAGAAAAGACAGAATTCATCCTCACCAAGTTCTTAAAAGCACCAGCCATAGACGACACATGCTATTTAGTAGACGTCATTGACGAATGCATAAGAGAACTGGAGAAGGAAGAAACTAAATACTCTGAAATCATGAAAATCTAAATCCCTAAAATTCATGAAGACGACAATTGGCGTGCGCCATACAAAGATGATAGTCGAAGCGAAATCTTAGCACTAACTCCTAACCACATGCCAAGTCCGAAGAATCCAACTTTAGAGCTTAAAGAATTTCCTAAGACCCTCAGGTGCGAATTCTTAGATACCGAATTCAAAAGACCAATGATAGTCAACGCCGATTTAGGACAGTTAGAAACTAAGAAACTATTAGAAGTCCTAAGGAAATACCCAACTGCGTTAGGCTATAGTATAACTGACCTCAAGGGTATAAGTCCTTCCATCTGTATGCATCGAATCATGCTAGAGGAAGACTGCAAAACTTCTAGAGAACATCAGAGAAAGATAAATCCTATCTTAAGCACTATAGTCAAAGACGAAGTGAAGAAGTTACTAGATGCAGGAATTATCTATCCAATCTCCGACAGCCAATGGGTTAGCCCAGTGCACATCGTACCCAAGAAAGGAGGCGTCACTGTGGTAAAGAACGCGAAAGGTGAATCGATAACCCAAAGAGTTGTAACCGGAAGAAGGATGTGTATCGATTACAGAAAACTAAATAAGGCCACTCGGAAAGATCATTTACCTTTACCTTTCATAGACCAGATGTTGGAGAGATTGGTAAAACATTCGTATTTCTGCTATCTAGACGGTTATTTGGAATTTTTCCAAATTTCTATTCACCCCAATGACCAAGAAAAGACTACATTTACCTGTCCTTATGGCACTTTTGCTTATCGACGAATTCCGTTTAGACTCTGCATTGCTCCAGCAACGTTCCAGAGATGCATGATGGCAATCTTCGCGAATTTCATAGATGACATCATGGAAGTGTTTATGGATGACTTCTTTGTATGTGGACAAAGCTTTAAAGGGTGTCTGTCGAACCTAGAAATGGTACTCGAAAGATGTGCGAAAGTGAACCTTGTTCTAAATTGGGAGAAATGCCATTTCATGGTCCGACAAGGCATAGTTTTAGGACACGTCATATCTGACAAAGGGATTGAGGTTGACAAAGAAAAAATAGAAATTATAAAGGATCTTCAACCTCCGAAAATCGTACGAGAAATACGAAGCTTTTTAGGACACGCCGGATTCTACCGACGATTCATAAAAGATTTCTCAAAAATTACAAAACCTCTAACAGGTCTGTTAATAAAAAATGTTGAATCCGTCTTCGACGAGAACTGCTTGGAAGCATTCGAAACTCTAAAAACAGCCCTCATTACTGCACCAATCATGCAACCACCAGATTGACAACTACCATTTGAAATCATGTGCGATGCGAGTGATTACGCGGTAGGTGCATTTCTAGGACAAAGGAAAGACAAGAAGCTTCACGCAATCTACTATGCCTGTAGAACTTTAGATCCTGCCCAAATGAACTACGTCACAACAGAAAAGGAACTTCTAGCAATTGTGTTCGCCCTCGACAAATTCCGTTCCTACTTGGTAGGAGCGGAAAAAATCATCTACACAGACCACGCTGCCATTAGGTACCTGATAAGCAAAAAGGATGCCAAGCCGAGATTATTACGCTGGATCCTACTGTTACAAGAGTTTGACTTGGAAATCAAAGACAAAAAAGGAACCGAGAACATAGTGGCCGATCACCTGTCCCGAATAGAAGGCATTAAGCCAGAATCAGTGCCTATCAACGACGATTTCCCTTATGAACGCATGATAGCCAAATTGGAAAGCGATATGCCACACTTAACCTCGGAAGAACCAGAATTAGAAAAAGCCGTGGAAGCCATCTACGCACAAGTTACCCTGCCTTGGTATGCTGATATTGTAAATTACTTAGCCGCAGGCGTGCTCCCACCGGACTTAACGTATCAGCAAAAGAAGAAATTCTTCCACGACTTAAAACATTATTACTGGGATGAACCTCTACTTTTCAAGAAAGGAGCCGACAACATATTCTGTCGGTGCATCCCAGAGGAAGAAACTGAAGACGTCATCTCTCATTGTCACTCTGCCCCTTATGGTGGACATGCCAGTACCTCAAAGACATGTGCGAAAATCCTACAATCTGGCCTATTCTGGCCCAGCCTTTGGAAAGATGTCCACGCTGCTATACTAAGGTGTGACCGGTGCCAACGCACTGGAAACATTTCAAGGCGCAACGAGATGCCCCAAAAGGGTATTTTGGAAGTGGAAGTCTTTGACGTATGGGGGATCAATTTCATGGGTCCATTTCCATCTTCTTTTGGAAACAAATATATACTCATCACTGTCGACTACGTATCAAAATGGATTGAGGCTGTTGCCGCTCCAACTAACAACACGTGAGTAGTTATCAAACTCTTTAAGAATACCATCTTTCATAGATTTGGTGTACCCAGACTTGTCATCAGTGATGGTGGTTCACACTTCATAGCGCGAATCTTTGACAAATTGCTATAGAAATATGGAGTAAAACACTGTGTTGCAACACCGTATCACCCGCAGACCAGTGGCCAAGTGGAAGTCTCAAACAGAGAAATCAAGAAAATCTTGAAAAAGACAGTCGCCACCTCCAGGAAAGATTGGTCATCGAAACTAAATGACGCTTTATGGGCCTATAGGACTGCTTACAAGACGCCGATAGGAACTACACCATTTAAATTAGTCTATGGGAAATCGTGTCACCTGCCAGTGGAACTAGAGCACAAAGCTTTTTGGGCTATTAAGACGCTAAAGCTCAACTACACTGAAGCAGGCAAGAAACGGATCTTGAATCTGCATGAATTGGAAGAACTTAGATTGGACGCATATGAGAACGCCCACATATACAAGGAAAGAACCAAAAAGTGACACGATAAGCGTTTAGTCCGGAACAGTTCGGTGTGGGAGACGTTGTGCTCCTATTCAATTCAAGATTGAAACTCTTCCCAGGAAAACTAAAGTCAAGATGGTCAGGTACTTTCGAGATAACTAAAATCCTTCATAGTGGAGCTGTCGAAATTAGCAATAACAACAATGCGCTGTTCATAGTCAACGGACAACGATTAAAGCACTACAATCAAAATGACCACAGTAACCACGTGAGCAGTTTGAAACTGCTAGAGCTTCCTGCTCAACACCCCGACTAGCTTGTCACCAACCTATCTTCAGGCTTTTGACGTTAAAAAACAGCGCTGAATGGGAGGCAACCCATTTTCCCTCGTTTTTCCCTCTTAGTTTATTTACTTTATGTTTTCCATTTGAATTATACTTTTATTTTCTTTATTTTTATCACCTTATGTTTCTAAAAATTTAATTTGAGTAAATATGTTTTCAACTGTTTCCAGGATTTTAAAGCCTTCCTACTTTTCTCCTTTTTATCTGACTAACTCTCGAGCATGGCTAACATCGACTACACGGTTACCGTATTTAGAGGACCAGCTCAGCAAGCCAGATTTGAGGCCCTGTATCAGAGAGGCGTCACTTTGACCTTGTACTATGATGGATCCACTATGGATCAGTTAGGAATCCACGGTAGCATCCTCTATTTGTTTAACCAATTAGACTGGGAGCGAACTGCTCTAAAGACCCGTTTTGTCACCTATCGCGAACTCACGTTCGAATTCCTTAGCTCCCTAGGCTACAGACCCGAATACGGCTATGGATCCACCAAGGAGTTGATATGCTTTAGACTGTTTGGGACAGAATTCACATACAACCGTAAATCACTGGCTGACCTCTTAGGTTTCCCTAGCGGACCCTTCGTGTATACTGATGCCCAGGAAGCTGATATGGATATCGAGTTAGATTATTTCTAGGGTACCATTACAAGTAATTATCACCCTGAGCCGAACGACTTGAATTCTAACGAGATACATAATCCTGCACTCCGCTACTTCCATAGAATATTAGCCCATACCCTCTTTGGGAAGGAGGAAAACGTTAATGCAGTCTCTAAGGAAGAGTTGTTCATCCTGTACTGTGCATCACAAGGTCGTCCCGTCAATGATGTACCGTTTATGATGAAAACCTTCGAAAAGCTTAGTCAGGAAACGAATTCACCTATCCTAATAGGAGGCTTCGTCACCATGATTGCACACGCAATTGAACTTAGGTACCAACTGAATAGAATCAAAGCTTTTGGCCACATTAGACCTATGGACATACCGTTTTGCTTTAACCGACATATCATAGGTAACTTAGGACCAGAAACTTATGAGTACCTTATTGCTGACCGACCAGTTCGACTCTTCACATTGCCTAACCATGAGCTGACAAGTATCCATAACCGAAACAGTTGGTTGTATGAGTTGGATGAGCCTATGGGTCCTACCTCACCTCATTCTACACCTCAGGCTTACATGTACGACAGCGATCATATATCAGAAGCTTAAGACTTTATGTACTATGAAAACTATGTGTCAGAAGCTGAGACAAACCCTAAGACTCCTCCGAATTACCGTAATTTCCCTGACCCCGTTCCTGACCAGCAAACAGAAAAGCTGGACACCATTCTGAAAACAATGGACGACTTCAAGTTGGAAATCACAACAGTCAAGAATGAGCTAACAAAACTGCAGATGGATGTCACAACCTTCATGGATGTAGTTTGTGATCAGTTCGAGTATATTACTCGTCAATTTGACAAACTGAAGCAGCATAAAGATTGATAACTTTAGTTCTATTTTAGTTTTACTGCATTCTGAATTATTTCCTGTTTTCTGTTTTTACAATTTGAACTCCATTTTAAATTATTGTACTCCATTCAACATTTACTTTAATTAATGAAATTTCTTTTGCTTTTTTAGTTTTAATCTGAAATTCTTCCTTTACAAATTTCTTACTTTATATATTGGCTTGCAATATGAATAAATTATACTGCAGAACTCCAGTACGAACCACAAAGCACCTTTTCTGCAGCTGCAGAATTTGATGCTATGACGACCGTCACGCCCCCGTTACGCTCGTCACGAGCCTCACGATCGTGACGCCCCTCATGATCGTCACGCGATTAAAATTCTGCTAATTTTACTTCATAACTTCCCACTATCTCCCGTTCCAAATCCCTCTCCCTCTACAGTTTCAACTTCCCACTCTCTCATTCATTATATTCAACCCCATCATTACTCGTTCCCCCCGTTCACCTACAAATCTTCCCATATAAACTCCCAGTTCTATCTAATCCATTCCACAGAAAAAAAACACTCTCCCTAATCGCTCTCTCCTTTCCACCCTCCTTCACACTAAACAACAGAAACAAATGGCACGACACGGTGAACTTCCTGACATGTCCACCAATGTTTTCAGAGACGGCGAACACGGAGAACAGCAGCGAGCAAACTACATTACATTCTATTAACGCTCTGTTCAACTGACTCGGTACGCTGATGTTGCATGCTTAACTGAGTTGGGCATTTTGGAGGGCGTCCAATGGACGCTGCAGAATGCCGGTCTATGGTTTCTCTGCACGACTCCACAACCAACATACGAACAACTAACCTTGGAGTTCTTGAGTTAATTCTCGTACATCACCCCTACCGGCGAAACTAACAAACTCACCGGTGTTGCATGTTTCCGAATGTTCGGAAACGAATACCAGCTTAACCAAACTTAGCTTGCTTAAATGTTACAGTTCCGCCATGGTGTCGATGCTTACTGTAGAGTTCCCTCGGAGCACTTCTTTCAAGAAGCCTTCGCACTCTGGAATCAACTTACCGGCACCACCGCCGATGGCTGGGATAGCCTCAATGCCACATACATCCACCACCCCGCCATCCGCTACTTTCACTGGGTGCTCGGTAATACCATTTTTGCACGAGATAGCAACCATAAGGTCAACTCCAAGGAGCTCTTCTTTCTACAGTGCGTCTTTGCTCCGGAAGCCCTCAATGCTGCCCCTTTTCTCTTGGCCCACATCCAAGCCAATTGTGGTTGAGGTTCAAAGCCTTTCTACTTCGGAGGTATCATTACTTCCATTGTCGTGTCCCTCGACCTCGGTAACCGCCTCTAGGACCTCCCGTCCCTGCCTCCGGTCTTTCTCGACATTGACTACTACCGTTCCTCCTACCTCATCAAGGTCCGATTCGACGGAAGATATCATCCGGTGGTTCGCAACCGCACTATCCGCAACATCATCCTACCATGCCGTGACCGTGCCCAACCCCAAAACAGAGCCCATTGGATTTTTGACGCAGCAGCAGCAGAGGCTAATGCAGCAGCACCTCAAGAAAATGCCCAAGTGCCCGTTGATGAAGTACAGGAAGAATTATACAGAGCTGCTCAGGCTGATGCTCCACATCAGCCACCTCCTGAAGGTCCTTCCTCTCGTCGTCGCTGCCGACCTGAGATAGAAGTAACAAACAAAGAAATCCTTCGCGATATTTGGCAACAAAACGAGACAACAACCCGGCTTGAACGTCGTCACCAAGAATAACACCAGCAGTTGGTGGATTTGTTGGTAGCCCAAAGGGAGCGCCTCAACAACATAGTTGATGAGATGGCTGCTCTAACCGTCCATGTGGAGGGCCTCAGCGAAGCCATCTTTCACACCGGCGCTCTGCACACCATGACCCGAGGAGGACAACATCGCGGCAGAGGAAGAGACCGAGAGTAGCCTACTCCATAGCTATCTTGCTGTTGTTTTATTTATTGCATTTTCATTTTTGTTGTTGTACACCGTCCACATTCGTTTCAAATCAATGAGGACACTGCTTGAGATGGTATGGGAGCGACACTTTATTTCCATTCACTTCTGTTATATACTCTATTTCCATTTCAACTATTTTAATCCAGTCATTTCAATTCCGTACAATAAAGCGCATTTTTATATTCTTTTCCGTTACGAGAGCTTCCCCCGCTTTATCCATTTTCCTCGAGCTATACAAATTTTTTTTCCAAAAAAACCGATGCAACACCCGATGCGCCAAGACTAAGGCTGAGTCAAGGAATCTCGAGAACAATTGCTAATGATACCCATACCGCTTTGACACCTTAGACCTCCGGTTTATGCGAGTCAGTTCCACTACCTACTGTACCAAAGCCTCAGGTTCGAGCACCAAGCGAAGCCCTCAGTAGTTTATACAAGCAGTCAGCATCGCCTTAAGCACATACCACGTGGAAAGCCGATGCAAATAAGTGATCGGTAAGATCATAAAGAAAAGAATTTCTCCGCAGCCATGTAGTGATTATCTACCTCTGATATCTCGAAATAACAAAAATAAGCTCATAAAGAAAAGGAGTTCTCTGTCAGTTGGTCCATAGGTCTCTGGTTATGGACTCGGTAGGGAGAATTACGGTTCGATCCCCCATAAAGAGGACATTATCGAAGGGTACCGCACACGTGCACCAGACCCCGTACAAAGAAAATACCGAAATCACTAACAGGTTATTCCACTACGTGCGTGCAAAGAGGTAAAGGGCTTAATGTGATTGCACTGTAACGAAACTGGGAAAAACTTGGTACGATGAACTTTACGCCAAGCTACAGCGGCATGATTGGAACCAGCTCGTATAAGAAGGAGGCCTTCGAGAGCATACCGTTAGTGTCGCTGTTGTATCCGTGTTGTTTTAAATCCTCTATGACTTCCCGACTCAACGCCTCTGAAGCTACTTTGAAAACGCAAAGGAACGCGTCGTGTGACTGCCTCGTCTCAGCTCTTATGCTTTTTGCTTGAGGACAAGCAAAGATTCAAGTTTAGGGGAGTTTGATAACGCGAAAACGTATATATTAAATGCCATGATTTTATGCTGCTAATGGTTAATTTCACCCCGATTTCGACTTCTCCGCAATGTTTGTTAAGTATTTTTGCAGGTATATGAAGTTCACACTCAAATGAAGAAAGACAAAGAAAACAAATGTTAGAAGACACAAAATAGAAGAAAAAGGACGAAAAAATAGCAGAAATGAGATTCTACTGATATGACGATCGCCACAGGTCCCTCACGATCGTCACGTGTGTGACGAGCGTCACGAGTGTCATGATCGTCATGTGTGTTGCGAACGTCTTATCTCCTTCACGATCGTCACACTTGCAAAAATAGAATAACATTCACTTTTGAGAACGTGTCAACAGAGGCCCAAAAAATATGAACATGACTCCCTGGATTCTCTGACCCTCAACTGCACTTCCTAAGGTATTTCACGTAAGAAACATCCACTATAAAAGGATAGCTTGAGGACTGGAATTGGGGAGCCGCATTGAAGAACACGAGTGCTGCCCAATTTACTACAAAAAGCCATTCTTTGTTCCTGCTTTCTTTTTCCTTTATTTTCCTTTAAAATTCCAGTTATACTTTTGCTTTTATTTTTCGTACGTTAATCGTCACCGAAGAAATAATCCTGCCGACATTTTGGGGATTATTCAAGTGCCAAAGCAAAAATTATTTACAGGTTCATTACTATTAATTAAGTTTCCATTTTCCTTTATAATGTATGTTTACATATTATGCTGCTTTCATTCAATTATGTCTGCTTTAAAATTCATGTCTAGCTAAACCATATCGATCGGTATGTAATGAATTAGTAGGATGGGATTCGATAACATCCGGCTTTATTCCACTTTTTCAAACTTGTTTCTGGCCATAGTTTTTAATCTAAATTTATTAAACTAAACTTCGTCGCGACAGCGAGAATTTGTTTATAGTAATCTCGCCACGACAGTGGGAGACTCATTAAGGTTCGATCCGACATACGAAAGCTGAGGCTAGGACCAGATAGTAAAAACTAGGCATTTGTTTTCAATACGGAGAAAGCGCTTTAAAAAAAATTAGAACAAATGGTTTTCAAAAAGCAATTTAAACCCCGAATGGGATAGCGAAAGCATACGTTCCGCCTTAGAGTTGCGACTAGCGTTAACAACCAACGTGAGACAAAAGTCTTTAAACCGTTATTTTCTTCTGAAAACTATTTTGAAATTATTAAACAACGTTTGTGACTTGTCGAATCCTCGAAGAACTAAGGCATTGCATACCGATTCCCCGTATTAATATTCTAAGAAAACCTCTTAGCCTTTCTTTAATTTAGCCTTTACTTTTGCATCCTTTCCCTTAAACCATATCCAACCTAGCTAAACATAGTAACGACCGAGAACACTAGTTTGATTACGAGTCCTTGTGGAATCGATATCTTTTATTACTACGCGATAGACTATGCACTTGCAGTCAGTTCACGTTAGACTCAGAAAGTCGCGATCACATCACTGATGGACACCGGGCCATCAACCCTCCACAAAGGAGCACCTCATCATCACCGATGGACACTGGGCCATCAACCCTCCACAAGGGAGCACATCATAAACAGGATAGATCACTTGCGTTCCTCCTGAGACATGATTTATCCCCCACAATCACTGATGGACACTGGGCCATCAACTCTACACAAAGGAGCACCTCATCACTGATGGACACTGGGCCATCAACCCTCCACAAAGGAGCACATCATAAACCTCATAAGAGAGTATGGTTGAATCACTTACGCTCCTCCTGAGACATGATTCAACCCTACCAAGACACCATGCTATGCACAACCCCAAATGCACAACATACAACCATCAAGCACACTAAGCGCACACGATCCTACTGATCACATCACCATACATCACACACACACACATATACACACACAGATATATGTACCAATAAATTATGACAATCAAGTTAAATATTAGGGAAATCACATTGAACACCGAGTACATACGATCCTCCCGATCACCTCATTATGCATCATATATATTTTACCCACCATTTAATTATGTCACTTAAATTTGATATTTCATAATTCACCTTTCCACATCAGGTATACTCTCTTTACCCCTAAACAACATCTCTCGACCTATCACAACCCAAGGAATCCTACAAAATGAATCACAAGGCAAAACAGCACAAAAATCACATTTTGTCACGCTCGCTGGCTCACTCGCCTAGCGAGGCCTCAGCGAACGCTCGCTGCCTCATTCGCATAGCGAACCTGCTAGCGAGTGTAGACAGTGG
The DNA here is from genome assembly GCA_963859935.3 of Lathyrus sativus. NCBI lineage: Eukaryota > Viridiplantae > Streptophyta > Magnoliopsida > Fabales > Fabaceae > Lathyrus > Lathyrus sativus. Next base: position 89,376,177 of record OZ012736.1, read on the forward strand.
CTACTTAAAGTGTTTGCTACCTAACTCGCCTAGAGAATTCCTAGTGAATGCTCGCTACTAGCTCGCTCAGCGAATGTGCTGGCGAATGTCTGCGATTTCACAAAACCCTCACTGTTCAGAAATTCATCAGAAGCTAAAAACCCATTCGATTCTCACCACACCAGTCTCAGCATTCTTAGCCTAGCGTTCTACGAATAAGCCACACTATTTATTCCAGACCTCACCCGATAAATCACCAACTCTACCGATTAAATCATTTTCGGCCTAAACGGTAAACTACTCAGAAACCCCAACAAATCCCTACATAATCACATGCAAGGCTGGAATCGCATAATTTCACCAATTCCTAACAACATAAACACAATTCATCCATGGAAACAATAATCAGAATACTACAGCATCTCAATCATAATCATAATCATCAAATCCCTATGGGGTTAAGGAATCCCCAACTACCCCATTCATGCAATTACCAATTTTAACCCGTTTCTCCCCCGCTTACCTCGATTAGTTGCTTCATTCGATGAAAAACTCCCAAGAATCCGACAGCCTAGCCTTCTTCTTCTTCCTCTTGTTCTTGTTCTTCTCTCCTTACTCTTCTCTCCCAAATAGATCGTGTTCCTCTTTTCCTTTCTTTCCCCACTCACTAATACTCCCTTAAAACACTTATTCCTCATTTCTTTTAATTCCAATATTAATTCCAATAATAATAATAATAATACCATTACTATTAATTATCAACTATTATCATTATTAATTTTATTATACTAATATTAAAGGCTATAGCTTCTTAAATAATCCCCACAACAGACATGCCGAATTAAAATAACACCGGAAAGACTAAATAATTAAAATGGGTGTTACAGGGGCCATATACCTTAATGATCACTTTCCAAGTCATGGATATCAACCTTTCCTACACTTGTCTTCTATGACGACCATGGATTCATGTTGCAGGCGCAGTCACTTCCATAATGCATCAGATGCAGAAGTTCATATCTGGGGATAAATTAATAGTTTTCAATGGGGAGGAAGACATGTTCATCAGACATCTCTCATCCTTCAGATACATAGAAGTAGATGGGGAAACATTCGAAATACCTTTCCAAGCTTTAAAGATTGCGACGGTCAGTCATAAACAAGTCACTCGACAAAAGGAAAGGCCAAGAAGGATCACAGACTTAATCCAGAATGGGGATACAAGGGGCTGGGTAAGTTGCTAGAAATCCTTGAGAATAAGGATCGGTTCGGGCTGGGTTGCAAACCAACTAATAAAAGGGATCATAAGACTTGTCAGATGAGTTTACTACTCTCAAAAAAACTTTTTATAATGCTGGATTCAGAGATGAAGATCAAGTGGCTGCAATTGAAGAGGAAAATAGAGGGATACCAGACTTGGTGTGTCACTGCTCACTAGATACAGTTCTCAACAATTGGAAGGCCATCGAGATTCCTGAGATGATTTTTGTTTCGAAGTAATTTATTGTTATTCTTATTCAAAAAGTAATAAGCTTTTTGCTATGCCCAAGGCAAATGGATAAGCTTTGTAGGGCCACCTTTTGTTTCATTGAATTATTTAATAATAAATTCGCATTTTGTTTTCAATCAAGATCCTTTTTTCTTGTATTTCTATTTTTTTTCTTTCAAAATGGTAATATACCTTCTTTCAGTACTTTCATTCCCATCATTTCAATTCAAGGAATAAATAATAAAAAATAATCTCCCTCGTGCAGATTTACAAATGAACCTTTTGAAAATGACACTACTATAATTCCTTACAACTTTGAGTTCCTGATTAACCAAGCGGAAGAGGGTGATGAGGACGATTATGAACTCCCGAAAGATTTAGCCACACTATTAAAGCAAGAGACAAAGTAATACAACCTCATCAAGAACCAATGGATGTGATCAATTTGGGAACTGAGGAAGACAAAAAGGAGGTTAAAGTTGGTGCTTCTTTAAATAGGGATGTAATGGAAAGGCTGATTAAGTTACTACGAGAATATGTAGACGTGTTCGCTTGGTCTTACCAAGATATGCCCAGACTAGATACGTATATTGTTGAACATAAACTACCGCTAAAACCTGAATGACCACCGATTAAAAAAAAGTTAAGAAGGACTAGACCGGATATGACTCTCAAAATCAGGGAAGAAGTTAAAAAGCAGTTCGACACGGGATTCTTAGCCGTAGTGAAGTATCCAGAATGGGTAGCCAACATCGTACCCGTACCAAAGAAGGATGGGAAAGTCAGAATGTGCGTAGACTACAGAGATCTCAATAGAGCAAGCCCTAAGGACGATTTTCCACTTCCACACATTGATGTATTGGTGGATATCACTGCTCAGTTCTCAGTCTTCTCATTTATGGATAGGTTCTCCGGATACAATCAGATCAAGATGGCTTCCTCCGACATGGAGAAAACTACTTTTATCACTACTTAGGGCACCTTCTGTTATAAGGTAATGCCATTTGGGTTAAAGAATGCTGGGAAAACATATCAATGGGAAATGGTGACTCTCTTTCATGACATTATGCACAAGGAAATAGAGGTTTACATCGATGATATGATTGCTAAATCACAAACTGAGGAAGATTGCATAGTCAATTTACAAAAGTTATGTGAACGACTGAGAAAGTTCAAGCTACGAATAAATCCTGCAAAGTGCATTTTTTTAGTCAGATCTGGGAATTATTGGGGTTCATAGTTAGTCAAAAGGGTATAGAAGTTGATCCCGAAAAAGTAAAATCCATTCAAGAAATGCCAGCTCTGAGGACAGAAAAAGAAGTTCGTGGGTTCTTGGGGAGGTTAAACTACATTGCTAGGTTCATCTTGCACCTTAACGCTACTTGTGAGCCAATCTTCAAGTTTTTGAGGAAAGGTCAAACCATCAAGTGGAATGAAAATTTCAAAAGGCCTTCGATCGAGTCAAGGAATATTTGAAAGAGCCACCTATATTGGTACCACCGGTGACTGGAAGACCACTCATAATGTATCTAACGGTGCTTGACAAATTGATGGGTTGTGTACTCGGAAAACATGACGAAACAGGGAGAAAAGAACATGCAATCTATTACTTGAGCAAGAAATTCACCAATTATGAATCCATGTATTCACTCTTGAAGAATACCTATTGTGCCCTGGTATGGGCCGCCCGACGATTAAGACAATACATGGTGTGCCGTACTACCTTATTCATATCTAGAATAGACCCTATCAAGTATATATTCGAGAAGCCGACAGTAACAGGGAGAGTAGCTTGATGGCAGATGTTACTAACTGAGTATGGCATCCAATGCGTCACCTAAAAGGCCATAAAAGAGAGTGTACTAGCAGATCATCTCGCTCATCAACTAGTGGATGACTACCAACCTATGCAATTTGACTTCCCCGATGAAGATGTGATGGCTATAAGAGATTTTGAGATCCCAGACTCATGCGAAGGACCTGAGCCTGGATCTTGATGGAAGCTTATATTCGATGGTGCCTCAAACGCAGAAGGACATGGGATATGGGTTGTTATATCTTCCCCAACAGGTAGGGCTGGAAATGAGTCGAGTCGAGTCGAACTCATCTCAACTCGGCTCGACTCGTTAAGAATTGTTCGAATTTGAGTTCGAGTTTGAGTTCGACACGAACTTTTTTTTAAGCTCAAACTCGACTCATTATAAGTTCACGAACAGTTCGGTTCGACTCGTTAGGTTCATCTCATTAGGTTCAGCTCACATGGTTCACGAACTTAAAAACTATTTTTTAAAATATATATATTTTTTAGTATATTTGACATTTTAAATAAATATATATTTTTTAAATAAAATATTAAAATAAAATAAAAGTTATCATATTGAAATTTAACTTTATCTTCGAAATCTACTAATTCAAAACCTACACAACTTTCAAGAGATACATTTGAGAGTCTAATTCAAAAACTAATAAATTGAAGATTAAATTTGTCTAAGATTTGAAGTAAATATTTAAACCTAATCTTAAAGACAGTATAATTCTTTTCATATGTAATCGAGTTGACTCATGAACCTAACGAGTCGAACTATGTATAGTTCAAGTTCAGCTCATTTAGTTAACGAACTTAATTTTTCGCTCATACTCAACTCATTTGGTTCATGAACCTAGTTCAACGATTTAATTGTCGAGTCGAATTCCGAACTATCTTCGAGTTGGTTTGGTTCATTGCCAGCCCTACCAACAGGGTTTCATAAACCTTTCACCGCTAGATTAGGCTTCACTTGTACTAACAATATGGCGGAGTATGAGGCGTGTATCTTGGGAATCAGGAAAGCCATTAACTTAAGAATCAAGATCATAGAAGTATAAAGAGATTCGGCTCTTGTCGTCAATTAAATCAAGGGAGAATGAGGAACATATAATTCTAAACTAACTCGATATTGAGACTGTGTCTGGAAGATGATCACCTACTTTGATGAGATCACGTTCCATTATATTCCTCGAGAGGAGAATCAACTAGAAGACGCCTTGGCGACTTTGGCATCCATGTTCAAGGTAAAATGGTATAATGAAGCACCGACTATAAGAATCCAACGGCTAGATGAGTCGGCCTACTGTGCAGTAGTGGAGGCAGAAGTATATGATAAACCGTGGTTTCATGATATCAAATAATTCCTCTAGAAATAAGAATATCCTGCGAATGCCTTAAGTGGGGATAAGAAAATGCTTAGAAGATTGACCACCCAATTCTTTCTCGAAGGGGATGTACTTTATAAAAGGAATCATAACATGGTTTTGCTCAGGTGTTTGGATGGATACGAAAAGGATATGCTTATCAAAGAAATCCATGAGGGATCCTTTGGAATCCACACAAATGGGCATACAATGGCTAAGAAGATTCTTAGAGCAGGGTATTACTGGTTGACTATGGAATCAGACTGCTTCAAATATGACAAGAAGTTCCATAAGTGTCAGATCTACGCGGATAAAATTTATTTGCCACTAACTCCCTTGAACGTCTTAACTACTCTGTGGCCTTTCTTCATGTGGGGGATAAATATAATTGGGATGATCGAGCCGAAAGCGTCAAACAGACACCAATTCATTTTAAGGGGTTAGTCCTAAGTATGCTCGTCAAGACATCACATCTCATGCCTACGTATCCTGATGGGAATGAAATCAGAGCATTCATAGTTCCCCTTAAAGAGGGTGAGGAACTTTTGACTATGGTCAAGGTTCCAGTGGGAAGTAAGTGTTCATAGTGAGATACTTACATGGAGCACGGCGACTCCAAGTCTAAAGTTAAGTTGAAAGATGGGTAAGTATCCATGGCAGGAACTTACGTGGAGTACGGCGACTCCTGATCCTAAGGCTAGTACAAAGGAAAGGAAAGTGAAAGAGTCCATGGCAGGACCTTACATGGAGTGCGACGACTCCAAATCCTATGATAAAGGGAAAAAAGATGAAGGTCCATGGAAGGACGCTTGCATGGAGTGCAGCGACTCCAATCCTAGGGCTAGGATGAAGGGAAGGAAAGTGAATAAGTGTCGATGGTAGGAATTTATAGGGAGCACGGCGACTCCAATCCTAAGGCTAGGATAAGGGTAAGATAAAAGAGAATGTCCATGGTAGGACGCTTTCATGGAGCGTGGCAACTCCGATCCTAAGGATAGGATGAAAGGTAAGGACCTAAAGCCTTCCAACATTGACATGACAGTCACAGGAGGGGATCCTTTCCTAAAAGTTGGTGCTTCGGAGATTGATCCTATGGTATACCTTGGTTCAATTTATCAAGTATAAAATTGAATCAAGGACCCTGAGGGATAAAAAAAAAGGTAAATGCCACGAGCACTAACCTTTCCCAGTCGTGGCAAGAAAGAAACAATAAAGATATATTAAGATTTAACCACTACTTATTGAGATTGCACCCAAAATCATCATCAATATTAGAATTCAATTAAAATTAACCTCACGATTCAATTAACACCAAAACTCAATTAAAAAAATATTAAAAGTAACATGAGGATTAATCAAGATAAATGTCAACATTGCCAATACCTTTTAATTGAACTCAACACAAATACTAACATTAATCATTAATCCAAATCATATAATATCACAATTAACTTGCTATTAACACTAAGTATCAAAATTAATTAATAAAGAAACAACATTGGAAAAATTGGAAAGAGGGGGGGGGGGGGGGGGCAAAAGGCTTATGAAATCTATGGGCCATGCACTTGAGCCCATGCGGTTTAAAAAACAAAAAGAAAAAAGAAAACATAAAGAATAGAAGAGAATAAAAAATAAAAAGAGGAAAAAGGGTTTCAGAACAATTTCTTCCACCTCTGATACATCCTTCACCTCAACATCTTCCAGTTCTTCCCACCGCGACTGCCTCACCCTCTTTGTCTCGCAGCTTCATCCCATTTACCTCCTTTGATCGTCATTCACCCCTCCTCGCTCTCTCGTCAGTACTCTCTCTCGCCATCTTACACACGACTTAAACAAATCACCGTAGAAAAAACGAGCTCCACCGCACCGCGGCTGATAACCGGCGTTGGTAGAGGTAGCTCAGAGTCATCTCCTATCTACTCGCTTCAATTTCACGCGGTTCAATTTCTAATTCGGTTCGTGAATTTCAACCTCTAATTCATTTCACGATGAAATCGATGTCGCCACACAAAAAATACAATGACAAAAGACAGAAAGAATTAAAGTATGAATTCGAACCTTGTTTCCTTATCGTTGACGTTATGTATGGGCCGTGATGGGGTTGCTGCAATTGTTCAATGTTATGCTTATGCGCGTGTGCTACTCTTTTTCAATCCACGCCTTTCCTTCTCTTCTGTGTACGAGACTCGATTCGTGTTGGTGTATGTTTGTGCATAGAGGTGGCAATTGAATCCATTAAGGCAAAATCCATCCAATCCATCCATCAAAAAATCCATCTAATCCATCCACCACACAAAAAATAAGTTAATGGATTGGATTAAATCCATCCATTTATATGCATGGATGGATTCAATCCATCCAACATATTTTCAAGATCCAATGGATTATTTTGATTTTCCTTAGATTTATTTTTTTTTAAATAATTAAAAAATTATATTTTTTTTGAAAAAAATGAATTTTTTTTCTGAAAAACTCGGTTTTTTTTTTCAGGAAAAAAATTGACTTTTTTTGGGAAAAAAGTCGATTTTTTTTCAGAATAAAAAACTGATTTGTTTTTTGAAAAAAAAAATTTCTAAAAAAAAAACCGACTTTTTTTTTGGAAAAAAAATCGGTTTTTTTTTTCAGAATAAAAAACTGATTTGTTTTTCGAAAATAAAATAAATTTTTTTCTCGAAGAAAAACTGACTTTTTTTTGGAAAAAAAATCGATTTTTTTTTCAGAATAAAAAACTGATTTGTTTTTCGAAAAAAAACCGACTCTTTTTTTGGAAAAAAAAATCGATTTTTTTTTTCGAAAAAATCAGCGTTTTTTCAGAATAAAAAACCGATTTGTTTTTCGAAAAAAAAAATAAAATTTTTTCTTGAAAAAAAAACGACTTTTTTTTGGAAAAAAAATCGATTTTTTTTTCAGAATAAAAAACTGATTTGTTTTTCGAAAAAAATAATAAATTTTTTCTCGAAAAAAAACCGACTTTTTTTTTTGAAAAAAAATTGATATTTTTCAAAAATTAAAATATCAATTTTTTTTTTGAAAATACAAAAAATAAAATTTTCAAAAATAAAATAAAAATATATATTTATTTTTACGAAATAAAAAAAAAAAATTGGATGGATGGATATCCATCCATTAAAGATATGTTAATGGATGGATTGGATGGATTTTATTCTTAATGGATGGATTGGATTGGATAATTTAAAGAAAATTTTAGTGGATTGTTAATGGACTAATGAATTGTTTTAATCCATCCATTAACAATCCAATTCATATCCATCCAATCCATCCATTTTGCCACCCCTATAATTGTGCGTATGTGAGTTGTCCTACCTCTGTTGCCCTGCTGCTTTTCCTCCGTGTATTCTAATTCTATGATAATTTTTCCGTAACACCGTTTTTTTTATATTCTGAATTTCGAATGCCTGTGAACTTTGGTTTTGAGCTTTTTGCGAAAGTTTCTCGGATGTGACAATGTATTTTTCTTTTGTGTGTATCGATCCCCCTTTTAATCGTGTTTCCCATTCTATTTATATGCTTAAGTGGTATGAATGCAGTATTATGTTTTGAACCTTTCCAATTTCCCCTGGACATGTCTGTACAAGTTTTGGAAATCAATAATTGCTGGAATTATCCTGTTATGGATGTGTGATTATTTCCTTTTCTAAGTTTGACATATTGCGACACTGATTTCGATTCAACATGTTGTGTTCTGTTTTGGAAATTAACTAGACAAAATCCTTCACTTTGAAAACATGTCTCGATTATGTCGGCAACCCTTTCTAAAATGAACTTCTGAGAATAGTTTTGGAATAAAATTAATGAATTTGTTGTGATTGATCAACAAAATTGGATATTGGTGGTAAAAGTTTGGACTGTTATGTGACCTGTTATGAGTTTCTAACTAGATTAGTTAGAGTTTACAATTGTATTTTCTTTTACAAATCAAATAGTTATCCTTTCCTTTAACCAAAGTTCGCTTTGACAATAGGTTCGTAGCATCGGTAGAAGTCACCTGTGGATATCACCTTTGCAGCAGTGCGTGGTGCTTTTTCTGAGAGTCCCCGGATCCGATGCCATTATAAGTGGCGAGGTTGGACGGTGTTTCTAGCGGACATTCATCGTGTTTTCAAGTTTTTTGAGGAAAGACAATATCTTACTATATTCTTTTGTTTCACACTTATGGTTGCTTACTACTCATTCCACAAATCTTTAAACTTTCTTATTTTTTTTACTTGGATATCCAATTCCATTTGTGCTAACTGATGCGTCCGCAAGTGCACGGAAATATCGAAGTAATATAAAAGATTGTCGAACCCACAGAGACCAATGTCAATCTACCGTTATCTATTGCTACGGCGTAAAGCTAAGGCTAATGGAATTTGGAAAGTTAAATGCGGATGAAATTAAATGCACAAGAAATAAAGATTTTTGGTTTAAAGAAATGGTAAAGGAATATCGGTATGTAACGCTTTAGCTATCGGGAATTCGGCAGGTTACCGGTGCCTTTTTGTCTATTGCAAACACTTTTCAGGAGAACTTACTCGTTTAAAGACCTTCGTCTCACGATGGTTGTTGACTCGGGTCATAATTCTAAGGGCCGGATGTACGCTTTCGCTGTCCCATTCGGGGTTAAAACTACTTTTTGTAAACAAATAGATTCTAATTTCTCTTAAGGCGCTTTCGCTGTGTCTAAAATCAATGCCTAGTTTTTACTATCTGATTCTAGCCTCAGCTGTCGCTTGTTGGTTCGTACCTTAATATGGGTTCCCACTGTCGTGGCAAAACCACCGTAAATAGCTTCTCACTGTCGTGACAAAGGTTTATTTAGAATTTAGATTAAAAACTACGGCCAGAAAGGTTGTTTGTAAAAAGGGAAGATTCCGGTTACTATCGAATCCTGTCCTACTAATTCGGTTACATACTGATAAAACTAATTTAGCTAGACATGATAATTAATGCAAATGGGAATAAATATAAACAACAGAATAATAAAACACGCATTGTGACAGAATTAAAGTAGTAATTCAATTAATAAGAACCTATAAAGTAGTACTGATATTGAAGAGTAGTCCTCCACAATGTCGGCAGGATTCTACTTTGGCCAATTGGCCAAATAAAATCTGCAGAAAGAAATACAAAGCTTTGAACTAAAGGAAAAACGGAAAGGAAATAAAACCAATAAAAATGGGAAAAATGGCTTTAATTGGAATTTTGGCAGCACTTCGATACGTCGAAGCCTCCCCCTAAAACTCTGAATCTAAGGCCTATTTGTAGGAAATAATTCATTCTTCAATTTCCAGAGATCATGGGTGAGTTATGAAGGGAGTGGGAGTAACTTCCAGTAGTGGGCAGTGAGTGGAGAAAGTGTAGGAAGAAATTAAGTTGAGATTGATCGTGGCTGCTTCTGATTTGAACGTACTGATATTTGGTCTGCGTGACGGTCGTCATGAAATGTGACGGTCGTAATGGACCTGTGACGACCATCATATCAGCAAAATCCATTTTTTCTGTTTTTCTTCTCTCTTTTCCTTCCATTTCTTCTTCTTTTCTTTCTTTAATCCAAATTCTCCCCATTCTGCAAAACGAAGTAAATTAATCATATAATAGAACATAAATCAAGATAAATTAATAATATTCACAAATAAATGCATGTAAATCAAGCCAAATAAACGATATGATTTCGCGTTATCAAACACCCCCACACTTAAACCATTGCTTGTCCTCAAGCAATCAGCCAACACGTTAAAAAGAAATAAGCATAGTTCGAAACAAAAACATGATGAGACTCTAATCATACGTGGCTGCTAGGCTAATGTTAGATCATTAGGTACTAAATATCAATACCAAGGATACCGTAACGACACAATTTCAAAAACTCCCTACTTATGCAAACCAATCGGAATCATGCCACTATAACTCAACCTATATCTCATGCTCTCTTTCACCCTGTTTCATTATAGTGCAATCACATTAAGCCCGTTATCCATACACATTCATGGCAAGTAAACTTGTTAGTGACTATGATCTCGATGCTATTTCATTTTTTTCTCTGCAAATATGCTTAAGCATCAATTGAACTTAAAGAGTTTGTACCGTTAGGCTAAGTGCTCGGGTGAGGAGCACCTAACTTAGAAGGAACATGTCTTTTTCTTCATAATTTATTTTCTTTCTTAATTTCTCATTTTACACTAGAGATCATACACTTATTTGCATCGGTTTCTTACTTAGTGTGTTTAGGATGGTGCTGACTGCTTAAATAAACTACTTAGGGATTACTACAAGAACCTGGAGCTTTAAGGTTTCGGCATAATGGGTACTCAAATTGATCTTGCATATTTAGGGGGTTAAGGGTGTCAGGGCGGTATCAATTTTATCAAAACTTTCCCACGTTTTTCTAACATAGCCTGGGCAGCCTATATACTTTCAGAGGACCATGCCATGAATCGAAGCAAAAATTTGTTGGAGGTTAGAATTTTGAAATTTTGAAATTTTTGGGGAAATTGAATAACAAGCGAAAACCACGCATAAAGACTCGACAGCACATGCAAAGACTTTGACATAATGTTAAAAATAGATAAAAATTCCTAGAACCATGAAATAAAATGTAAAACAATAGATAAAAATTCCTAGAAGCATGAAATAAAATGTAAAACAATAGAGTTCCTCCCCCACACTTAAACCAAACATTGTCCTCAATGTTTTAGTAAAAGGTGGAAAAGGAAAGATAGAACCTGTATGAATGCTACTGCTCTTGCTATCCTTGTCTTTGTTGATCACTTCTACTTCGGCGGCGGGCATTTTGAGATACCTTTATTTGTGTAATTCTCGAACCAGCTCATTATGTTGCTCACGTCAAGAGGAAGTACTCATCATAAGTGTTCCCACCAGCAGCGACACTCGTAGGAATGTCCGTGGGCATAGCTCATCTTCTCAGATCGTCATCTAGAGAGTTTTCGCTTAGATGTAGCTAAAGAGTAACAAGCGATACATTTCTTTATTTTCTGCAAATTTAAACAAACTAATTAAAATAAAGACTTTGTGGGTTGCCTCCCACACAACGCTTTGTTTAACGTCGATAGCTCGACGGCCAAGGAGTGCAAGTACTCATGGTGGTTCTTTCGAGAATGGTTCCTCGATTAAACTTTGAATGGTCTTCGGTTTCCATGGCCACTTATCAAGCCATTTCTCATATCCCTCACCTTTTCTTTTCTTTCTTCTATAGGGTGGTTCATTATTTTGAACTTGTGGTGGTGGTTCTGGATCTATCCTAAGTATCAGTTTTTAAAATTTGGGCTTAGTTATTTCATCCACCACCTCAAAATTTAATCTTACCCTTTTAACAGTAATGATGACCCTAGTTTCATGATCCTTGAATTTTCTTTTGTTATGAAAGACCTTAGACAAAGGTGCATTAGTGTGGATATTTTCCAATACCTCTACATATGTTTTGGATTGGGAGTTTACCTTAGCTTCCACAACCAATTGTGAGAAAGAATTAGGTGGGGTATAGGGAGGAGGGGCAACAATAGGTGCTTCCTTCTCTACCTCTTCGACAACCTCCCTTTCGGGTGGTGTCGGTGGATTTTTCTCAATAATTATGCTTGTCTCACCAAAACTCTCCTCAGACTCATCATCACTCTCCCCAAGATCTTCTATTTGTTCTTCATTACTAGTGGTTACAACATTCACATGGCTCTCAAGGAAGGGTCCTAGAGATGTTTGTGTAAGCAAAGAGGTTTTGAGTCTCCAAAGCCTTGCTGTGAGTCGCGAGGGAATCGACTATAATGCTCATCTGCTTAAGGTCTTCATCAATTTCGAGATGTTATTTTCTAAAATCTTCATTTTGGAGAGTTTGTGTCTCCACAAAGCGCTCCATCATAGATTCTATCCTAGAATGAGTAAACGTCTCTTCGAATTCTTCTAGTAATAGTTCAAGGTTGGATGTATCAAAATCTTGCGTTTCCTCAAAACATTGGGAGTCGTCATCGTAGAGGGAATTTGGGTGAGAATGCGTCGTATTGAAATCTTCTAATAATATTTCGAGGTCCGATTTAAACGGATCTTGTGGTTCCTCGAAATATTGGGGGTGGTAGTTATAAGGGAAATATGGGTTATACATAATGATTTAGATAAGAGTGCCTTAGTCTATACTATGCAACAACGGAATCACAATATTGACTGTTGGTCCCCGGCAACGGCGCCAAAAACTTGATGCGTCCGCAAGTGCACGGAAATATCGAAGTAATATAAAAGATTGTCGAACCCACAGAGACCAATGTCAATCTACCGTTATCTATTGCTACGGCGTAAAGCTAAGGCTAATGGAATTTGGAAAGTTAAATGCGGATGAAATTAAATGCACAAGAAATAAAGATTTTTGGTTTAAAGAAATGCGGTAAAGGAATATCGGTATGTAACGCTTTAGCTATCGGGAATTCGGCAGGTTACCGGTGCCTTTTTGTCTATTGCAAACACTTTTCAGGAGAACTTACTCGTTTAAAGACCTTCGTCTCACGATGGTTGTTGACTCGGGTCATAATTCTAAGGGCCGGATGTACGCTTTCGCTGTCCCATTCGGGGTTAAAACTACTTTTTGTAAACAAATAGATTCTAATTTCTCTTAAAGCGCTTTCGCTGTGTCTAAAATCAATGCCTAGTTTTTACTATCTGATTCTAGCCTCAGCTGTCGCTTGTTGGTTCGTACCTTAATATGGGTTCCCACTGTCGTGGCAAAACCACCGTAAATAGCTTCTCACTGTCGTGACAAAGGTTTATTTAGAATTTAGATTAAAAACTACGGCCAGAAAGGTTGTTTGTAAAAAGGGAAGATTCCGGTTACTATCGAATCCTGTCCTACTAATTCGGTTACATACTGATAAAACTAATTTAGCTAGACATGATAATTAATGCAAATGGGAATAAATATAAACAACAGAATAATAAAACACGCATTGTGACAGAATTAAAGTAGTAATTCAATTAATAAGAACCTGTAAAGTAGTACTGATATTGAAGAGTAGTCCTCCACAATGTCGGCAGGATTCTACTTTGGCCAATTGGCCAAATAAAATCTGTAGAAAGAAATACAAAGCTCTGAACTAAAGGAAAAACGGAAAGGAAATAAAAACAATAAAAATGGGAAAAATGACTTTAATGGGAATTTTGGCAGCACTTCGATACGTCAAAGCCTCCCCCTAAAACTCTGAATCTAAGGCCTCTTTATAGGAAATTATTCATTCTTCAATTTCCAGAGATCATGGGTGAGTTATGAAGGGAGTGGGAGTAACTTTCAGTAGTGGGCAGTGAGTGGAGAAAGTGTAGGAAGAAATTAAGTTGAGATTGATCGTGGTTGCTTCTGATTTGAACGTACTGATATTTTGTCTGCGTGACGGTCGTCATGAAATGTGACGGTCGTCATACGCATGACGGTCGTAATGGACCTGTGACGACCGTCATATCAGCAAAATCCATTTTTTCTGTTTTTCTTCTCTCTTTTCCTTCCATTTCTTCTTCTTTTCTTTCTTTAATCCAAATTGTCCCCAATCTGCAAAACGAAGTAAATTAATCATATAATAGAACATAAATCAAGATAAATTAATAATATTCACAAATAAATGCATGTAAATCAAGCCAAATAAACGATATGATTTCGCGTTATCAAACACCCCCACACTTAAACCATTGCTTGTCCTCAAGCAATCAGCCAACACGTTAAAAAGAAATAAGCATAGTTCGAAACAAAAACATGATGAGACTCTAATCATACGTGGCTGCTAGGCTAATGTTAGATCATTAGGTACTAAATATCAATACCAAGGATACCGTAACGACACAATTTCAAAAACTCCCTACTTATGCAAACCAATCGGAATCATGCCACTATAACTCAACCTATATCTCATGCTCTCTTTCACCCTGTTTCATTATAGTGCAATCACATTAAGCCCGTTATCCATACACATTCATGGCAAGTAAACCTTTTAGTGACTATGATCTCGATGCTATTTCATTTTTTTCTCTGCAAATATGCTTAAGCATCAATTGAACTTAAAGAGTTTGTACCGTTAGGCTAAGTGCTCGGGTGAGGAGCACCTAACTTAGAAGGAACATGTCTTTTTCTTCATAATTTATTTTCTTTCTTAATTTCTTATTTTACACTAGAGATCATACACTTATTTGCATCGGTTTCTTACTTAGTGTGTTTAGGATGGTGCTGACTGCTTAAATAAACTACTTAGGGATTACTACAAGAACCTGGAGCTTTAAGGTTTCGGCATAATGGGTACTCAAATTGATCTTGCATATTTAGGGGGTTAAGGGTGTCAGGGCGGTATCAATTTTATCAAAACTTTCCCACGTTTTTCTAACATAGCCTGGGCAGCCTATATACTTTCAGAGGACCATGCCATGAATCGAAGCAAAAATTTGTTGGAGGTTAGAATTTTGAAAATTTGAAATTTTTGGGGAAATTGAATAACAAGCGAAAACCACGCATAAAGACTCGACAGCACATGCAAAGACTTTGACATAATGTTAAAAATAGATAAAAATTCCTAGAACCATGAAATAAAATGTAAAACAATAGATAAAAATTCCTAGAAGCATGAAATAAAATGTAAAACAATAGAGTTCCTCCCCCACACTTAAACCAAACATTGTCCTTAATGTTTTAGTAAAAGGTGGAAAAGGAAAGATAGAACCTGTATGAATGCTACTGCTCTTGCTATCCTTGTCTTTGTTGATCACTTCTACTTCGGCGGCGGGCATTTTGAGATACCTTTATTTGTGTAACTCTCGAACCAGCTCATTATGTTGCTCGCGTCAAGAGGAAGTACTCATCATAAGTGTTCCCACCAGCAGCGACACTCGTAGGAATGTCCGTGGGCATAGCTCATCTTCTCAGATCGTCATCTAGAGAGTTTTCGCTTAGATGTAGCTAAAGAGTAACAAGTGATACATTTCTTTATTTTCTGCAAATTTAAACAAACAAATTAAAATAAAGACTTTGTGGGTTGCCTCCCACACAACGCTTTGTTTAACGTCGATAGCTCGACGGCCAAGGAGTGCAAGTACTCATGGTGGTTCTTTCGATAATGGTTCCTCGATCAAACTTTGAATGGTCTTCGGTTTCCATGGCCACTTATCAAGCCATTTCTCATATCCCTCACCTTTTCTTTTCTTTCTTCTATAGGGTGGTTCATTATTTTGAACTTGTGGTGGTGGTTCTGGATCTATCCTAAGTATCAGTTTTTAAAATTTGGGCTTAGTTATTTCATCCACCACCTCAAAATTTAATCTTACCCTTTTAACAGTAATGATGACCCTAGTTTCATGGTCCTTGAATTTTCTTTTGTTATGAAAGACCTTAGACAAAGGTGCATTAGTGTGGATATTTTCCAATACCTCTACATATGTTTTGGATTGGGAGTTTACCTTAGCTTCCACAACCAATTGTGAGAAAGAATTAGGTGGGGTATAGGGAGGAGGGGCAACAATAGGTGCTTCCTTCTCTACCTCTTCGACAACCTCCCTTTCGGGTGGTGTCGGTGGATTTTTCTCTATAATTATGCTTGTCTCACCAAAACTCTCCTCAGACTCATCATCACTCTCCCCAAGATCTTCTATTTGTTCTTCATTACTAGTGGTTACAACATTCACATGGCTCTCAAGGAAGGGTCCTAGAGATGTTTGTGTAAGCAAAGAGGTTTTGAGTCTCCAAAGCCTTGCTGTGAGTCGCGAGGGAATCGACTATAATGCTCATCTGCTTAAGGTCTTCATCAATTTCGAGATGTTGTTTTCTAAAATCTTCATTTTGGAGAGTTTGTGTCTCCACAAAGCGCTCCATCATAGATTCTATCCTAGAATGAGTAAACGTCTCTTCGAATTCTTCTAGTAATAGTTCAAGGTTGGATGTATCGAAATCTTGCGTTTCCTCAAAACATTGGGAGTCGTCATCGTAGAGGGAATTTGGGTGAGAATGCGTCGTATTGAAATCTTCTAATAATATTTCGAGGTCCGATTTAAACGGATCTTGTGGTTCCTCGAAATATTGGGGGTGGTAGTTATAAGGGAAATATGGGTTATACATAATGATTTAGATAAGAGTGCCTTAGTCTATAATATGCAACAACGGAATCACAATATTGACTGTTGGTCCCCGGCAACGGCGCCAAAAACTTGATGCGTCCGCAAGTGCACGGAAATATCGAAGTAATATAAAAGATTGTCGAACCCACAGAGACCAATATCAATCTACCGTTATCTATTGCTACGACGTAAAGCTAAGGCTAATGGAATTTGGAAAGTTAAATGCGGATGAAATTAAATGCACAAGAAATAAAGATTTTTGGTTTAAAGAAATGCGGTAAAGGAATATCGGTATGTAACGCTTTAGCTATCAGGAATTCGGCAGGTTACCGGTGCCTTTTTGTCTATTGCAAACACTTTTCAGGAGAACTTACTCGTTTAAAGACCTTCGTCTCGCGATGGTTGTTGACTCGGGTCATGATTCTAAGGGCAGAATGTACGCTTTCGCTGTCCCATTCGAGGTTAAAACTACTTTTTGTAAACAAATAGATTCTAATTTCTCTTAAAGCGCTTTCGCTGTGTCTAAAATCAATGCCTAGTTTTTACTATCTGGTTCTAGCCTCAGTTGTCGCTTGTTGGTTTGTACCTTAATATGGGTTCCCACTGTCGTGGCAAAACCACCGTAAATAGCTTCTCACTGTCGTGACAAAGGTTTATTTAGAATTTAGATTAAAAACTACGGCCAGAAAGGTTGTTTGTAAAAAGGGAAGATTCCGGTTACTATCGAATCCTGTCCTACTAATTCGGTTACATACCGATAAAACTAATTTAGCTAGACATGATAACTAATGCAAATGGGAATAAATATAAACAACAGAATAATAAAACACGCATTGTGACAGAACTAAAGTAGTAATTCAATTAATAAGAACCTGTAAAGTAGTACTGATATTGAAGAGTAGTCCTCCACAATGTCGGCAGGATTCTACTTTGGCCAATTGGCCAAATAAAATTTGCAGAATGAAATACAAAGCTCTGAACTAAAGGAAAAACGGAAAGGAAATAAAAACAATAAAAATGGGGAAAATGGCTTTAATTGGAATTTTGGCAGCACTTCGATACGTCGAAGCCTCCCCCTAAAACTCTGAATCTAAGGCCTATTTATAGGAAATAATTCATTCTTCAATTTCCAGATATCATGGGTGAGTTATGAAGGGAGTGGGAGTAACTTCCAGTAGTGGATAGTGAGTGGAGAAAGTGTAGGAAGAAATTAAGTTGAGATTGATTGTGGCTGCTTCTGATTTGAATGTACTGATATTTTGTCTGCGTGACGGTGTCGCTTGCGCGAAAATAAGGTGCCGACATGACAGAAGAGTCGCCACCTTTCTTTATTTATCCCTCAGAGAGGGAAAGGAAACGATCGGAAAAACCTGATGAATAAGGGTAAGACAAGGTCATCGCAACCATTGTCTGGGTTCGGGAGTCGGTTACGTAAGGGGAAGGTATTAGCACCCCTCACGTCCGTCGTACTCAACGGGATCCACGCTTGTTTGTTTACTTGGACGGGTTGGTTATAATCTATCTACCTATCAAGGCTGGCTGAAAAAGAAAAGAAAAATGACTCGGCAAAGCGTCGCACTTTATGCCTACGTATTCTCATCAGAGAATGAGAAATCAGAGTCAACGTAGTTCGGCCTACAAAGGATTATGGGGAAAGGTTGCTCACTAGGATATCGCATCCTATGCCTACGTACTCTCAACAGGTATGAGAGATCAGAGCTCACGTAGTTCGGGAAACTACGGGTTATCTCCTGAAAGAAGTGTTTTTTATTGTGTTTGCGATCTCAACCGCACTAGAGACTATGACCTGAGAGAGAACGCGTCCTTTCTCAGATAGCTTAAGGCTCGTAACGTACGAAAGAAATCATTCATGATTACTGTATCTTAAACTGTTTTGAGATGAGAAGAGAACAGGCCCATCTAGGAGGGAGACTATCAAGTTCTACTGTTGTCATGCCATGGATTCATCCTATGGTTGAGGTTTGAACAGGGAACTCCTAGAAGTTGTCGTTCATAGGTTTCAACCTAAAAGTCTATCATCAAATCCTCATCAGAGGAAATGAGAGTCCTAAGGGATCATGTCAATGATACACCAAAACAGACAAAGCATCAGCTTAACAGTAAAATGCATGCAATGCAAGTGAGGGAGGAAATGTGTGTGGGGCTTCAGCCTCCACAAGCTCGTCTCGACCTCAAGCCAGTCATGAAATAACAGCAATCTGTTGCACCCTAAAATTTGCTCAATCTTATTCACTTGGTTTATGTTTCAATATCATTAGCATTTGCATATAGAGTCATGTACATAGGTTACTCATCTGCATAGCATAAGCATAGCAAGTCATTCAACAGGGGACCAAGCATTATTCTCCTCTATAGAGGCCTATCAAGAGGTTATTATCCTGATTCAATCTCATTCAAGTCATCAGAGAAGAATTTGAAAGTTGGAGAAGTCAGTAGATCAAGCATTGAGTATATCTCCTAACTGAGGGTGTCTGAGGATCAACAAAGAAATTGTGAGCTGTGGGCTGAGCAGGGGGAGTATCTAGACATCTTGGGAGACTTAGAAAGTCATTTAGAGAAGGAGACAAGTCATTGGTGTAGTCACAAGAGTTGTGGACGAAGACAGTCAACTAGGGTTTCATCTGGGTCGATCCTGGGTCAACCCTAGGTTAAAGGATTGATTGAAAGGCATTGAGGGCTATTGAGGAGATGTGGGGTTCATCATTTGACATGGAGAATAAGGATATGGTGATATGCCAAAAAGAATTCAAGATAAATCAAGGAGAAGAGGAGTTTCTAAATTAGGGTTTCTGTGTAAAATCCCCTAGTTTAGGTCAAATTTCCAAGCAAGATAAGTCAAAATGCAAGTTTCAAATGGATCCTTGGCCAACATGGAACTTGTAGAGGATCTCAAGACCTTTAATTTGAGTGGTGGAAGACATCAAGGAGATTTATAGAACTCAAGTTATGGTCCTTGCAAGTTACAGGTCATCTGAGGTATCTGAAATTTTGTCTGTGAAAGTGACTTGACGTCCATGCAATTTTTACCCCTCAAGGAGATTTCAAATGAATTTCTGGTCAACATAAGAGTTGTTCCTCATTGTCTTAGATTTCTATAATGGTATGGTATGCCTTCATATGATTTGTGGAACTCTACTTATGGTCTTGGCAAGCAAAGGGTATTTTGGTCATCTGAGAATTACAGGTCATTTCAACTTATGCCCAAAACTCATACAAGGAAGCTTCAAATGGAAAACTTTACAACATCAAACTTGTTCCAAATGACATTTTGAGTCTAGAAAAGTGACCATGAGAGATTGGAAAGATTCATAGCACAAGGTTTCAAAATTGTTGGATTTAATGAATAAAAATGGACTTAAAAATGAGATTTTTCATATTTTGGCCAAATGAAGCAAAATTATAGGTCATTTTGAATGGAAAGATCATTTTAAAGACATTGGCTAAAGTAGAATTTTGAGATTAGTTCACATTTTGGGAGTTATCCATGGTTACTTGTAATGGAAGATACATAAACCAAATCCAAGGGAAATTGTGCAAGGGAAGCTTCTCCAAGCTTCTAGGAGTTTCTAACATCATGTATATATTGATATGAGATGGTTCATGCCATGGTTGGTGATCTCATTCTCTCAAAATCACAAGTTTCATTCACTTTCTCCAATTTTGCAAAAGCTTCTCAAACCCTCCCAAATCTCCATCAATTTCCACATTTCTGGATTGGATCATCATCAACACCTTTCTTAGATCAGAATTTCATCAAAGATTTGGTAGATTGGAGCAAGAATCGTGCCATTCATCATCATCATTCAAGAAGCACAAATTTTGGAATTGAGAGATTCAAAGCTTGGGAGTCATATTTGTTGCAAACAGAAGTAATCATCAAGCTCATTGATCATTTTCCACTCATCACAAGCATCAGATCCAAGGATTGTAGCACCTGTTTTCAAGAATTTGCACCAGGTATGTTTTCCTTCGAATTAGCTAGCATAGTGATCATGGCATAGGATTGTTAGTATATTAGAGACCTAGGTGGTTAGGAGATGAATAGCACAAAGTTTGGAGAAGTTTAATGGAGGTTGCTCATAGTGCACCAAATCTGTTAGAGCTTGTAACTATTAGGATAATGCACGAAAATCTTGTTGGATTAGCATGTTAAGATCAGCATGGAGTGTGGATGAGTTTAGGACAAGATTTGGAGAGAATGGAGAGGTTTGATATCAGGTGCTCATGGTGGATCAGGACTGTTATCTCTATCGAATTGGTTTATTGCTTGAGTTTTAGGAGGATTTGTGGTTATGGCTGTGCAGAGGGATTGTTATAGACCAAGTTTGCTTTTCATGTCGAGCGAATCCATGGAGAACTGAGTGAGAACAGGGAGCTCGAATGTGTGTGCATGGGAGATGAAGTTCAGAGCTAGGGTTTGTCCAAGGTTGAAGATAACCTTTGGACCGTTTGATCTGGCCTGGACCTTTGACTTAATTCCCAATCCAACGGACACGATTAAAAATGAGAAACGGAGGGAAGTCCTAGGAGTGAAACGATGCGTTTCACTTAAGTTTCTGAGTGGGCTCAACTTTGCTTGCTAATGCCACCCCCCCTCAGCCAAGGCCCAATAATATTCAACTGTTTCATTTGCTATTGGCACCGTTCAGGGTTTTTTTCTTTTTTGTTAAGTTTTCTGATAGCATTGGGCCCAGACGCGCTTGCTATGCGCGCCCCCCAGTCTGGGCCCATCCTTGTTTTTAACTGAATCAATTTACTCCCTGCACCCCTCTCCACTTTTAATTCATTTTATTTCTTCAAAAATATTAATTCTTAAATAAATCATAATAAATCATAAAATGCATATTTTCAGTTGATTCTTTTTGCATTAATTTCTTCAAGATGTCTAGAAAATTATAAAAAATAAAAATTGCATTTTATTTTTTATTTGATATTTTTCCCATATTTTCCAAATAAGTGCATATTTTAGGTGTTTCATTTCATACATGATTTTGATAAATTTTGTTCTAATAGTTTCTTTAATATTTTTTGTCCATTCTTTTTAGGTTGATTAATAGACATTGTTAGCTTGTATATCCAATTTAGTTCCCATTTTTAGGAATTAATTGTAGGTGTTTAGTTTAGGTGTGAATAACATGAACAAAAATTAGGGTTTAATTGACAACATAGGTGAATAAATTCATTTCCCTTAGGACTTAGAGTTTGAATATTTTAGCTATGGGACTATAGGGATTATGGGTATAGGATAGATCCCCTTAGAAATCCCTAGGATTCCCCTACTGCTATTAGTATATACTGTCTATATTTGATTGATTGGTATGGTGTGCCCTCTGGGGATTATTTATTTGTCTGTGGGGGTATTGGGATTGTCTGGGGATTGGGGGAAGTTGAAGACTGATGATGTTGAAGCCATTGGAGATCCAGAGCTTGAATACCCAACTTCCAGAGTGGATGAGGAGATTCCTGCTAGCAGCTGTTGAGGAGATTAGGGTTTAGGAGCTAGGCAGAGCTCTAGATTAGAAAGCTTGATTCTCAAACATGGAAGGTTTTGATTGCCTCCATTCCTCTCTGTGATACAGAGTCTCTCTAAGACACTCACCCCCTTCCTTTGGAAGGCTTGGTGCTACTGTCTAAGGGATAGAACTCTTGAGAGAAAATATCTTATGTGTTAGTAGCAGTTGGTTTGCCACCCTTGGTAGTCAACTAATTGCTTAACACCAAATTCACTCTGGTGATTGATCCCTCAACTTGGAGGATGAGACTTGAAGAAAAGCCATTGTAGACTGAAGATTGATAACCAAAGCCCTTGCTTGAAGACTGTGGAGATGGAGAGTGATGCTTGTTGAAACTTGTAGCTGATTGGAGATGACTTGAAGACTGGTGTGATGCAGAGCTGCTGATGATGTTTATTTTTCTGCTGTATTTCATTTCTGATGTATTGATTGGTTTTCTGGACTATATTGTTTGCTGTTTACCCTATTGGGTTGAAAGTGAAGCTTGTTCACTTTTGCCTATTGTTTTCTAGGTTCGAGGTTGAGTGGGACTCCCTTGCCTCGCTTGTATTGCTGCATCCATGCATTTTACTGCTTTACTGTATATATCTGATGTTGTTTCTGTTTCCGTCTATTCCCGTAGGATCTCTGTTTCTCTCTGCGCAAGAGAGGAGCATGATAGACACTAGGTCTTAACCCATGCATGATAACATTAGGATAGTCTGATTCCCTTCGCAACCGTAGGTTAGAGTTCTGTCTCTTCTTCCTCAAAACAAACAGAAAAATACAATAAAATTTCAAACACAATAAAAGACACTTCTTCCGTAAAAGAATGTGAACTCATCAAGACGTCATTTTTGTCCGCTTGGACTGCTAATCAGAAAAACCTTTTTCAGAAGGAATAAAATCAACCAAGACAGACTTGTGTCGTACGTGGTCCGAACTACGTTTGCTCTGATCTTTCATGCTGTATGGAAGTACGTAGGCATAGGATGCGATATCCTAGCGAGCAACCTTCCCCTCCTTTCCCGTAGGTAGGCGAACTACGTTGACTCTGATTTTTCGTTCCAGACGGGAATACGTAGGCATAAAGTGCGATACTTTGCCGAGTCATTTTATTTTCTTTTTTAACCCTTAACCTGTAGTTTAGATAGAATAACAATCCATATCCGAAAACAAGCGTGGATCCCGTCGAGTACGACGGACGTGAGGGGTGCTAATACCTTCCCCTTGCGTAACCGACTCCCGAACCCAGGTTTTGGTTGCGACGACCATACCTTTCCCGTGTTGTGCGAGGTTTACTCTGAGCGTTTCCTTTCCCTCCCGTGGGATAAATAACGCACGGTGGCGACTCTTCTGTTCAGCCGGCGCCGATTTTCGCAGTAGCGACAGCTGGCGACTCTGCTGGGGATCCAACGTCCCCTGGCTGCTAAGGACTGCGAGGGTTCTTATGCATTTGGGATCCAACGTCCCTTAAGAGAGTCAATCCTAACGCTTGTTTTCCCGTCGAGGATTTTGTATGGATTTATATTTCTGACCTTTATTTCCAGCATTATATATTGATTATTATTGTTGTATTGGGGTGTGACGGGTGTTCTGATATTGAGTGAGAAGCCGGACCTGGGCTTGAGTGCACCTTAGACTTAGAGTAGAGATTAGTGGGCGCGCACGTGCTTTGCATGTCCTAGTGTCCCGCGAAATCTACGCTCAGACGAGGTTCTTCTGGTTGGCCTCCTGTCCTGCCCTTTGGGTGGCTTGGGTTGCTGGTTAGTTGGATTGTCGACTCTGGGGACCGATCATTTGGAAGTTGGCTAAGTGAGGCCTCTTCAGGATTTGGTGATGCCACTCCTTCTGGGAATCGTATCATCAACCCTGAAAGTCTGTGACGCCGACGACCGCATAGGATGCCATACCTTTGTCAGTTACTAGGACATCCACCTGTGAGAGGGTTTGGGGATATGCAGGTAACTAGACCTTCAGACTACCGGTTATTTCGTGATCAGAGATCCTGGGTATTTATGGAGAGTTATGAGGTCTGTCAGAGACCATTTGGAGATGTGTTATGAGGTCTGCCAGAGACCATTTGGAGATGTGTTATAAGGTCTGCCAGAGACCATTTGGAGATGTGTTATGAGGTCTGCCAGAGACCATTTGGAGATGTGTTATGAGGTCTGTCAGAGACCAGTTGGAGATGTGTTCTGAGGTCTGTCAGAGACCAGTCGGAGATGTGATTTGAGGTCTACCAGAGACCAGTCGGAGTTATGGTTTGAGGTCTGTCAGAGACCGTTGTTGGAGCTTTGTTGTAGGTCTATCCGAGACCAGGGTTTGAGGACTTCTAGAGAGTCTATCTGAGACTTCTTGATATGGTTCAGGCTATTCAGCTACGGCCTTTGGTCCCTGTTGCATGTTATTTGCATTGCATTGTTTGCATACCCATTATCATTGCATCCCACTAACGTGTGTCTGTGCTGCAGGTGCATTTGCATCCCCCCGGTTCTAGTGTCTGGACTTCTGAGTATTTGATCATGGCTGGCTTGAGGATGACCGTTGCGTATAAGCTACCTATCCCCGATATTACTCCACTCCTGGGTCTGATTTCTCTTGCAGATGAGGATGTCCGTAGAAGCTTCAGGCAGAGTTACGGACGGCTGTTGAGTTTAGTTCGCAGGTCCACTGATGATGAATTGAATGGGCTGTACACCTTAATGCAATTTTATGACCCGGCTCTGAGATGTTTCACGTTTGCGGACTTTATCTTGGGGCCCACCATGGAGGAGTATGTAGAGTTTACCGAGCTACCAGTTCAGAATGCAGTTCCTTTTATCCACTCAGCCGCTGAGCCCAATCTGGAGGATTTAGCCAAAGCCCTGCATATGAATGCTTCTGACTTGTTGATGACTGCGTGGCGAGGGGTTCCGGGTTTTTCTCTTCAGTTTCTGGTTGGTAAGGCTCAAGAGTACGCCAAGAATGGGTGTTGGGTGGTCTTTAACGCTATTTTGGCCCTCTGCATTTATGGGATAGTGATGTTCCCTAACTTCCCAAACTTCGTGTACATGGATGCATTTCATCTATTTGCTGCCGGTAACCCAGTACCAACACTGATCGGGGACTTTTACCATTCGATGCACTACAGGAATGAAAACAGGAGAGGCAAGAACGTCTCTTGTTGCGTACCTTTGCTGTATATGTTGTTCAAGAGCCATCTTCCCTCGAGGGGACCTTTCGTGGATAATGCAATCACGCCCGACTGGCCAGAGCATATGATGAGGTTAACTTCTGAAGACGTTGAGTGGTTTGATAGAGATCTGCTGGGATCTGAGCTTATATTCAGTTGTTCTGGGTACCCTAATGTTCCGTTGATAGGAAGAAAGGGGTGTATCAATTACAACCCTTCTCTGTTTGTCCGTCAGTTCGGATATGCGCTGAAGAACCCGCCAAAGGAGGAAGAAGTACAGGAATCTCTGTACTTCACCGGAGATTTGAAGGGGGAGTTATTGGCCAAGCTGCAGCATGCTTGGACGCGTATTAACCGAAGAGGGAAGCCGCTGCTAGGGAAGAATGACTGTCAGGCCTATGCACCTTATAGAGTTTGGATTCAGGAGAGAGCAAGTCAGTTGCGGATGCCATTTCCAGATGCACCAGTCCTTGTTCCTATTCCGGTAGCAGAGCCAACTACTGTTTCTCGGGAGGCCTACGAGCAAGTTGTGAAAGAAAAAGAAGCCTTGATGAAGATCAACGAAGGGTTAGAGCAGGAGTTAGCCCAGATACGCAGTGAGAAAAACAAGGTCGTGTATGCTTTCCAACAGCAGATTGAGCTAATGAAAAGATTAGGGGCTGAGTTGACTGAGGAGAGGAAGAAGCGCGAACGTCTGGGGCAAGAGTTCAGAAGCTCCCATGACATGCTTGAATCCAAAAAGAAAGCGCTTGACATCGCTCACCGAGAGATCTCTTCTTGCAATAAGACTTGGAATGCCACGCTCACCAACAATAAGAAGAGGGAGGATAAGTTGAAGCAGCAAATCTCCGACCTCGAAGAGCAGTTGAAGTCCAGCATCAAGAAGTGTGAAGAAGAAGTGATGACCCGGTACAGTCTCCAGAATGCACTAAACAAGGCCATCAAAGGCAGAGATGAAGCTGTGTCTCAGAAGCGTAAACTAGAGGATCGCTTCGGAGAGGGGGCATGGGAAGAAACTGCTGAAGACGTACGCCGTGTTCTTAAGAAAAGGAACCAACTTGTTGAAGGGCTGCTTGCTCGACCAAGTCATCCGGAGACCAAAAAGCTGCTAGAAGAGTACCAGACTTATGGGAGGATTTGATCATTTCATGTAGTGACTTGTATGCTTTATTTGCATAGTGCTGACCATCACCAGGATTGTTGGTTGAGGTCATGCCTTCTTATTGTACTCTCAGTGACATTGTATTCTTGGCCTATTGGTTTTCTCTGCAATATATGAGGCTTTCTGTGATTCAGCTCCGATCTTTATACTGTTAGCACTGTCACTGCACCGGCACCTTCACACTAGAATCGGGGAATGAATTTCCCTAATGCACAAACACACCTTGCATTGCATTCATATTCATATTGCATTACAGGTAATCTTTGGATGGTGTCTTATTTCCTGCTCTGTACCAGGTACTTTCCAGGATTGCAGATCAGCACCCGCACCGCTATTCTACTCGCACCAACTGTCGAAGAATCATGGATCAAATGCATAACGAGATGCAAGATGTGCGCGAGAAGCTCGCTCTCTTTATGCAGACCATGGAAGCTATTGCAAAAGGTCAGGAGAATTTGCAAGCCATGGTCCAACCTCTGTTGGCCCGAAATGCTGGTCACGGTAACGAGGATCATCAGTCTGTGCGAGTCGATACTGTTCATGGAGATGGCACTCCCACGCTAGTGGCTCCACCTGTAGTCAATATACCTGTTGCTAATGTCAACAACGCTACCGCTGCTGTGAACGGTAACGTCGGAGTTGGGAATGAGACTGCTGTCCATAACGTTGGGCTTGGTGATGTCAACTTGGGTGATAATATGGGAGGCAACGGCTTTGGCAATACTGTATTCGGGTTCAACGATCAGGGATTCGATAACGCTGGGAAATATGGTTTCAATGCTCAAGGCTTTGGGCAAGATGGTTATGGTGTGGCCAATCAGGGCTACAGAGGTTTCGGAAATGGAAACGGCGCTGGGTTAATGGGTTTTGGGCCTGCTGGAGGTGTTCAGGGATACGGCAACAGAGGCCGAGGCCCGGTGATGAATCAAATTAGATCTGGCCGCAATAATGGATACGATGGGTATGGAGCTGGGGATGGTATGTGGCAAGAAGATCAGCAGGAGGACGCTTTCTCCGGCGGAGGCTTCGAAGGGCCGATGGATAACTCCCAGAAGATCAGAATGCTAGAAGAGCAGATGAGGGGGGTCCTGAACCAAAGTGTTGTGGGCTTGGACATGGCAACAATGGGTCTGGTACCTGGCTTGAGGGTGCCAATCAAATTCAAAGCTCCGGCGTTTGATAAGTATAAAGGGGACACCTGTCCGAAAGTGCATGTGCGAGCTTATTACAGAAAGATGTCTGCATATTCAATTGATGAGAGAATGCTAATGCATTTCTTTCAAGATAGTCTGTCGGGTCCTTCCCTAGAATGGTACATGGGGTTGGAGCCAACCAATATCAAGACATGGAAGCAATTGGCAGAGGCATTTGTAGCTCACTACAAGTATAACAGCGATTTGGCGCCCAATCGGGTCCAATTGACAGGGCTGTCTCAGAAGAAGGGGGAGAGCTTTAAAGAGTACGCGCAAAGGTGGCGCGACATGGCTGCCAGGGTCCGTCCTCCTTTAGAAGACAAGGAAATGAATGACATGTTCGTCGGCACATTCACAGGCTTGTTTCATGACATGTTGTTTCATACATCTCTGGCCAGTTTCTCAGATTTGATTATGATGGGAGAAAAGATTGAACGTAACATTAAGCAAGGAAAATTCCAGGCTGAGGAATCAACTGCATCTGGCAGTAATAGGAAGGCTTTTGGTGGGCGCCGTTAGGGCGAGGCAAGCGCAGTATTCGGAGGCCGAGGCCGAGGCCGAGGCAGGGGTCGAAACCAATATCATCAGCCGCAGCAGGTGGCGAGTGTTACTATCCCATATCAGCAACAACCACTTCAACAACAACAACCGTCTCAGCAGCAGCCAATGCCGCAGCAGCAACAGCCTCAGCAGGGGGCACATCAGGCTCAGTGAAGATTCCAGGTTGGTAAACCAAGAAGAGTGTTTGAGAAGCCTCCCTCAACCTATGCAGATTTGTTGCAGACATTGTTGGGTTTGAACCTGGTAGAGAAGAGAACTCTGGCACCGATAACGGGAACTCCTCCGTATGGTTATGATGCAAGCAGGCACTGTGAGTTTCATTCTGCGGCTCCGGGCCATGATATAGAGGGTTGCCATGCTTTTAAGCATGTTGTGCAGGATCTTTTGGACAATAAGACTATCAATTTCGGAACGGCAGGTCCGAATATAGTGCAGAAACCCATGCCTAATCATGGGGCAAACGCCATCCTGACTGAGGAAGGGCTGAATCTGATTATGAATGTCGACGATTTAAAGACGCCGCTGAGCGAGATAAAAAGCAGATTGTTGCGAGGGGGTGTTTTTCCAGGATGTGACGAATATTGCTTAGAATGCTGGACCCTAGCTGGGGGGTGTGATGATTTGAAGAAAGGCATTCAGGCTTTAATTGATGGAGGCACATTGCAGTTTGACCGAGCGGCAACTGAAGAGCCTGCAGGGATGGTAGCATATGATCAGAGTGATGTGGCCACTGTAACGATTCCTCGGAAGACAATCACCATTGCAGCACCGGTCCAGCGACCACCGATCACCATAACTAAGGCCGGACCAATCCCGTACGAGAACACGAAAGCAGTCCCATGGTCATATGGGTTGGAGGTGTATTGTGACGGGATAAAGATCGATGTTGATAAGCAGCCAGCTGAGACTGTCGATAACGTTGTTGGTTCAGGAGGTATGACAAGAAGTGGTAGGATCTTTATATCACCTGAAGTCGAGGCCGAAAGACTAGAGAAAGGAAAAGGGAAGATGGTTGAGAATATCCCAGTGCAGGCAAGCGACAAAGAAGCGACATCGAAGGATGTAGAAGAGTTCATGCGCTTGATTCGAAAAAGTGATTATAAGATTGTGGAGCATCTGCAACAGACGCCCTCCAAGATATCTATCCTGTCGCTGCTCCTATGTTCTGAAGCTCACAGAAATGCTTTATTGAAAGTCATGGATACTTCCTTCGTACCCCAAGACGTCTCCGTGAATCAGCTGGAAGGAGTGTTGGCACATGTGAATGCAGGCCACAGCTTAGGCTTTACCGACTTCGATTTGACCCCGAAAGGGAGAGATCATAATATGGCGCTGCATATATCTGTCGAGTGTAGAGGATCAGTAATGTCGCATGTATTGGTCGACACTGGATCGTCTTTGAATGTGATGCCCAAGAAAGCGATGATGAAGCTGGATGTCAGAGGAATCCTGTGTACGCCCAGCGACTTGGTAGTTAGAGCCTTTGACGGCACGCGAAGAACAATCTTTGGATCGATAACATTGCCTCTACAGGTGGGGCCGGAGGTGTTCGCCACGGAATTTTATATCATGGATATACAGCCCACGTACAGCTGCCTGCTCGGAAGACCCTGGATTCATGGGGCTGGGGCAGTCACGTCTACCCTGCATCAGAAGTTGAAATATATGGTCGGAGACAGCGTAGTCACCGTATGCGGAGAAGAAGACATCCTGGTCATCCATCTGTCGTCATTTAAATATGTGGAGGTCGACGGAGAGATCCACGAAACACCTTGTCAGGCATTTGAAGGTTTGCGTATCAAGGACAAAGGTCCCGGGCCGAGCAAAGCGTCGGAGATAGCCGTCTCATCGTATAAAGAAGCTCAAGCTCTAGTGGAGGCAGGAGAAGCAAAGGGCTGGGGCAAAGTGCTGGATATTCCTGTAAAGATGGACCGGTTCGGGCTGGGATACCAACCGTCGTCGTCAACACCCGCTGTGGGGGCACCCCGTTTCAGAGGGCCAATAACCATCTCTGCCAGTGGAGTATGTCATGAAACCATCAATGCTGCTTCGGAGTCTGACGAAGGAGACAGCGACTGTGATATGGATGCCTGGATTCAGCCAAGCATGCCAGGACAAGGACTGTGCAACTGGTCTATTCAGGAGTTTGTTCCTGTGACTCTTAAACAGATAACATTTTCAGATGACATCCTTGAACCACCTATGACTCGTCCCAACTTTGAGCACCCGGTATTTCAGGCCGAAGAAGAGGTTGTCGAAGATAGTGACGTTCCTGAAGAACTGTCTTGGTTGGTGAAGCAAGAGGAAAGAGCCATTCTGCCTCATGACGAGGTCATCGAAATTATCAACTTGGGGTCGGAAGGGGTTGAGAAGAATATTCGTATCGGAGCCGCACTGCAGGGCGATATCAAGCGAAGACTGGTTGAAATGCTCCGAGAGTATAGTGATGTATTCGCTTGGTCGTATGAAGATATGCCAGGGCTCGATACAGATATGGTCGTGCACCGTCTGCCACTGAAAGAAGAATGCCCGTCAGTCAAACAAAAGCTTCGCAGAACTCGACCAGATATGGCAGTGAAGATCAAAGAGGAAGTTCAAAAACAGTGGGACGCTGGTTTCCTGGCTGTGACAAAATATCCCTCCTGGGTTGCTAACATCGTACCAGTGCCGAAGAAAGACGACAAGGTTCGAATGTGCGTGGATTATAGAGATTTGAATAAAGCAAGCCCAAAAGACGATTTTCCGCTTCCTCATATTGACGTGCTAGTTGATAATACTGCTCAATACTCCGTATTCTCCTTCATGGATGGCTTTTCAGGCTATAATCAGATTAAAATGGCGCCAGAGGATATGGAGAAAACTACTTTCATAACGCCTTGGGGAACATTTTGCTACAAAGTGATGCCCTTTGGTTTGAAAAATGCTGGGGCAACATATCAGCGTGCGATGACGACTCTTTTTCATGATATGATGCATAAAGAGATCGAAGTTTATGTTGACGATATGATTGCCAAATCCCAGACGGAGGAAGAGCATCTGGTAAATCTGCTGAAGTTATTTAAAAGGCTTAGGAAGTTCAGGCTGAGACTGAACCCTAACAAATGTACCTTCGGGGTGAGATCGGGTAAGCTGCTGGGGTTTATCGTAAGCGAAAGGGGAATAGAGGTCGATCCTGCCAAAATAAAAGCGATTCAAGAAATGCCGACGCCTAAAATAGAGAAAGAGGTGCACGGATTTTTAGGGAGGTTGAACTACATCGCTCGGTTCATATCTCACCTAACTGCTACGTGCAAACCACTATTCAAGCTGTTGAAGAAAGATCAAGCTGTAACATGGAACGAAAATTGTCAAAAGGCGTTCGATAAAATAAAGCAGTATTTGCAGGAGCCTCCTATTTTGATACCCCCAGTGGCGGGTAGACCCTTGATCATGTATTTGACAGTTCTTGAGGGAAGCATGGGTTGTGTTCTCGGTCAACACGACGAGGCAGGAAGAAAAGAGCATGCGATCTACTACTTGAGTAAGAAATTTACAGATTGCGAATCTCGATACTCAATGCTTGAGAAAACTTGTTGCACGCTAGCCTGGGCCGCCAAGCGTTTGAGACAATACATGCTGAATCATACAACCATGCTCATCTCGAAGATGGATCCTATCAAATATGTATTCGAAAAGCAGGCGTTGTCAGGGAGGATTGCCCGTTGGCAGATGGTCTTGACTGAATATGACATTCAATACGTCTCGCAAAAGGCTATAAAGGGGAGTGTGCTGTCTGAGTATCTGGCAGAGCAGCCTATTGAAGATTACCAATCGATGAGGTTTGATTTTCCTGACGAGGATATCATGTACCTAAAGATGAAAGATTGTGAAGAGCCGTTGCCAGACGAAGGGCCAGAGTTGGGTTCCAAATGGAAGATGATATTTGACGGAGTTGTGAATGCTTACGGTAGCGGAATAGGGGCAATCATCACTACGCCACACGGGTCGCACATCCCGTTTACTGCCCGATTGACCTTTACCGTTACCAATAATGAAGCCGAATACGAAGCTTGTATAATGGGGCTTGAAGAAGCCATTGATTTGCGAATCAAGAATTTAGACGTATACGGAGACTCAGCTCTGGTGGTGAATCAGATAAAAGGGGAATGGGAGACACGTCAGCCCAATTTGATACACTACATGAATTATGCAAGGAGATTGTTGCCTTTCTTCGACAAGGTTGAGTTGCACCATGTGCCGCGGGCAGAGAATCAAATGGCAGACGCTCTCGCCACTTTGTCTTCCATGTACAAAGTCAACTTCTGGAACGAGGCTCCCCGAATCATTATCTCTCGGCTTGACAGACCAGCTTTCGTGTTTGCTGTTGAGGAAGCATCTGACGGCAAACCGTGGTATTTTGACATCCTTAATTTCCTGAAGAATAAAGAGTATCCGACTGGGGCATCCAGTCAAGATCAGAAGACTCTCAGGAGATTAGCGGGTAATTTCTATTTGAATCCGGATGGCGTCTTATACAGAAGAAACCACGATTTGGTGCTGTTGCATTGTGTGGACGAAAAAGAGGCGAAGCGGCTCATGGAGGAAATACACGAAGGTACCTTTGGTACGCATGCTGGTGGGCATGCTATGACGAGAAAGCTGCTGCGGGCAGGTTATTTTTGGCTGACCATGGAAACTGATTGTTTCAAGTTTGCAAGAAAGTGCCACAAGTGCCAAATCTATGCTGATAAGATCCATGTGCCTCCGAGCCCTCTAAATGTGATGTCATCGCCATGGCCATTCTCGATGTGGGGAATCGATATGATTGGAAAGATCGAGCCGACAGCTTCCAATGGGCATCGGTTCATCCTGGTAGCAATCGATTATTTCACCAAGTGGGTGGAAGCGGCATCTTACGCAAATGTAACTAAGCAAGTGGTGGCCAGATTCATCAAGAGAGATATCATTTGCCGATATGGGATTCCCGAGCGGATAATCGCGGACAATGGTTCAAACCTGAACAACAAAATGATGAAGGAGCTCTGTCAAAATTTCAAAATCGAACATCACAACTCCTCCCCTTACCGACCCAAGATGAATGGCGCTGTTGAAGCGGCCAATAAGAATATCAAGAAGATCGTCCAGAAGATGGTGGTGACCTATAAGGATTGGCATGAGATGCTACCTTTTGCTTTGCACGGTTATCGTACGACGGTACGCACATCAACCGGGGCAACCCCGTTCTCGTTGGTATACGGAATGGAAGCGGTACTACCATTGGAAGTTGAGATCCCTTCCCTGAGGGTATTGCGAGACGTTCAGCTGGACGAGGCAGAATGGGTGAAAGACAGGTTGAACCAATTGAGTTTGATGGATGAGAAGAGGCTAGCTTCGCTAGCATATGGTCGTTTGTACCAGAGCCGAATGAAGAAAGCATATGATAAGAAAATACATCCGCGAAGCTTTCAGACGGGCGACCTTGTGCTGAAAAGGATTCTCCCGCCGCAAGCAGATCACAGGGGCAAGTGGACCCCCAACTACGAAGGGCCATATGTCGTCAGAAAAGTCTTTTCAGGAGGAGCGTTATTGTTGTCCACTATGGACGGTGAAGACTTTACGTCGCCTGTGAATTCGGACGCAGTTAAAAAATACTTTGCTTAAAATTGACCCGCTGGACAGAAAAAGAGAGTCCAGGCAAAAATGGGGCATCCTGGCGAACCAAAAACAGAATGAAAGGTTCAGGCAAAAGTTAGGGATAAAATTGAAAAAATGTACACCCGCGAAGTTGAAAACCTACACTGGGCGGCTTCGGCAAAAAAGGGTATCCCGGTGAACTGAAAACCCGTAAAGGGCGGTTCAGCAAAAGTTAGGGATTTGAAAAGCAAATGACTGCGGTCCAAATTTGATATTGCAGTGAGCATCGGTGCGGGAGGATACCTGAGGGATCGGCTATCTGATACAACCTCTTCGGAAGTGTGAATACCGGGAAGGCATTAGAGTCGGACGAGTCATGGGAGGATCAGTTCGTGGTGTTCGTCTGCGTCCCGTTGCCGACATGTGTACAAAATTTAATTTGTCAAAATATTTATGCTTCTTGTACATACTTGTGTATTTGTTTTGCGTAGCTTCCTCTTTTCAGGAGTTACATCCCGTGTACAAAAACTATGCCCATTCAGGGGCCTAATCAATAAAATATGTTATTCAGTACTTGATGCTGGTTCTTTACTGTTTTGTGCATGATAAAACGCCTAAGTTTACTGGAACTAGCATGTGTATAACATCACTGGCCCTTGCCAACCATTGCTAAAGCTTTGAATTAACTGAAAATAATGTCGCTAACCTGAATCGATTTGGTTGCATAGGCTTGGTTTGTCTTGTTTGTGTTGTTGCAGGTTTCATAATCGTACGAGGAAGATGACCAAAAGATTGCAATAACGAAAGACTTGATCTCCACGCAGGTCATGCATGTTCCTCCTGAAGAAGGATCGAATTCCCCAGCTAGTCGCAGCTTAGCCGAAAGGCATTCTCCAGCAAAGTCGTTTATCCTCAACAGAATTGACGATTCCAAGATTATAAGGTTGTATTCAGACAGTGCATCTCAAGCCGAGCGGTTTAGCCGTAGAAGATTAATGTTTGTGAGCTGTATTCAGGCAGTTTACCTTTCCCCGCAGGGTCATTTACTCTCTCCCCCCAGCAGAGTCAATTGATTTTCCCAAGAGAATCATCCCATCCCCAGCGGAATTCTCTTCTCAGCAAGTGTTTTCATTCCTCCCAGTGGAACTCGAAGATTAAGACTCTCCCCGGCAGAGTTGGTTGTGTGTCCTGGCATTTATTTTGCCAGAATACCGTGTGATATCCGTTCACTCTCCAGCAGAAGTTCAATCATACCAGGCGCATCTGCTATTCTCCAGCAGAGTTATATTCCCAGCAGGGTGTTACTTCAGTGAGGTGTTTGGTTCAAGTTCCCAATTTCTCAGCTAAGTCGACTTCATCCTTCCAGCATTTATTTTGCTGGAATAATTCTGTAGCATCTGGCTATCCCCAGCGGAGTCGGCATTATCTTCAGCATCTATTTTGCTGAAGCAGTTTCTGTACCCAGCAGTTCGAGTCTGCATTTGCATCGGCATATAGTGTCATACTTGCATCCACCAAATAAAAGCGTAGCGTTTCCATGTCAAATGGAGCATTACATCATTGTCAAACATACGCATTTTTGAAACATAAACCAGGGTGGCTAACCGTTTGTGTTCAAGTATTGTTTCTCTTGCATGTAGAGAGAGCCCTTGCTCAGGTGAATCAATAAACATTCGAGGTCTCGACGTGAGACATTCAATGAAGTGTCAGCCTTGGCATTATTCCCCACAGAGTTATCATGATGAAGTTCTCTTTGTCTCCGAGCAGAGTTATTTGTGAATTTCTCGTGTTTTCCCCGCTAGAGTGAGTAGGAAAAATTTCTCCTCATTCTCAAGCAGAGTTATTTGTCATCAAAAGGTTCATGAATCAGAATTTCAGAGGCTGCCGCCAGTTATCAGAACAGGCATCCAGTGGTTTGGTTTTCAAATATCCCCAGTAGAGTCAGCCTCAAAGTTGTTGTAACGTCAGTGATAAGAAGTTTGCGGACCGATGGAAGGATGAGTCCTAACGTGGACAGTTTCTTGACAGGTTTTCTTCGTGCTAGAAAAGCGGAGTCCTAACGTGGACAAATTTATTTCCCCGGGCTGATGGGAGGTGCTAGTCCTAACGTGGGCAGGTTCGATTTCTCAGAATTGGTGGAATGTGGAGTCCTAACGTGGAAATTTCTTCCAGTTTGACGAGTATGAGTCCTGACGTGGACGCAGTCTTATTTCCCCAACAAGTCAAAGACGCGCAAGTCCTGACGTGGACAAGTTTATTTCTTTAGCAGGTTGGGATATGAGTCCTGACGTGGACAAGGTTTTATCTCCTCAGCGAGTCAAGAGATCGGAGTCCTTACGTGGACAAAGCATATCAAGTTATTCCTTACGTGGAAAGATGAGTCCTGACGTGGACAAAGGTTATTCCTTACGTGGAAAGAGAAGCTTCAGTTCCTTACGTGGAAAAGCAAGTTCAGTCCTGACGTGGACAGACGCAGAAAAGACGAGTTGGTTTCCTTACGTGGAAAGATTGTGATTCCTTACGTGGAATAAATATTAGAGTCCTTACGTGGACAGATCGAGCAAAATTGTATTCCTTACGTGGAAAGAAAATGTATTCCTAACGTGGAAGAGTTTAGTCCTGACGTGGACAGATACAGAGGCGGATTCCTTACATGGAAAGAAGACGAATTCCTTACGTGGAAAGATTGGGTTCCTTACGTGGAAAGTTTGTGATTCCTTACGTGGAAAAGAAGTTGTTTCCTTACGTGGAAAGTTTAGTCCTAACGCGGACAAATCGGAAAGAGTTGGTTTCCTTACGTGGAAAGAAGATTAGAGTCCTTACGTGGACAGATTGAGATTGTATTCCTTACGTGGAAAGATTGGAGTCCTTACGTGGACAAATTCAAATCAAGATTGTATTCCTAACGTGGAAAGGTTATGATTCCTTACGTGGAAAGATGGCATTCCTAACATGGAAAGAAAGAGTATTCCTTATGTGGAAAAGATTGAGTCCTTACGCGGACATATCAGAAGTTGATTCCTAACGTGGAAAGAGATTGTATTCCTTACGTGGAAAGAAAGAGTATTCCTTACGTGGAAAGATTGGAGTCCTTACATGGACAAATCAAGACAATAGATGGATTCCTTACGTGGAAAGAGATGAGATTCCTAACGTGGAAGGAAAATGTACTCCTAACGGGGAAAAGTGAGTCCTAACGTGGACGAAGTATTCATAACCCAGAGAGTTTAGTCCTGACGTGGACAGATCCAGACGAAGTCTTATTCCTAACGTGGAAATGTTATTCCTTACGTGGACGGTGTTATTCCTAATGTGGAAGAGTTTATTCCTAACGTGGACGATTTATTTCTGACGAGAAGGCAGACGAGCCATCCCCAGCAAAGTTGTTGAAGTTTTTCCGAATTGACGAAACAGGCGTCCTGACGTGGACAATGTTCTATCTCTGCGATGATAAAATCTTCTTCAGGATGATGAGAAGAATCCCCAGCACGGTCGCACGAGATCAGCGGGTTGCCATAACAGTCAGATTCAGCTGATGAATGTCGCTCCTCAAGCAGGAGCGCAATTTATTTCTGCGGTTGGCAAATTTCTGGTTTCACTAGTATTCAACCGTCTCGTACCGCGAATGTCTGAAGGCTCCGGGCTCTTCACCCAATCGGGTCCAAGTCGCTTGAATAGGGGCAGCTGTTGCACCCTAAAATTTGCTCAATCTTATTCACTTGGTTTATGTTTCAATATCATTAGCATTTGCATATAGAGTCATGTACATAGGTTACTCATCTGCATAGCATAAGCATAGCAAGTCATCCAACAGGGGACCAAGCATTATTCTCCTCTATAGAGGCCTATCAAGAGGTTATTATCCTGATTCAATCTCATTCAAGTCATCAGAGAAGAATTTGAAAGTTGGAGAAGTCAGTAGATCAAGCATTGAGTATATCTCCTAACTGAGGGTGTCTGAGGATCAACAAAGAAATTGTGAGTTGTGGGCTGAGCAGGGGGAGTATCTAGACATCTTGGGAGACTTAGAAAGTCATTTGGAGAAGGAGACAAGTCATTGGTGTAGTCACAAGAGTTGTGGAGGAAGACAGTCAACTAGGGTTTCATCTGGGTCGACCCTGGGTCAACCCTAGGTTAAAGGATTGATTGAAAGGAATTGAGGGCTATTGAGGAGATGTGGGGTTCATCATTTGACATGGAGAATAAGGATATGGTGATATGCCCAGAAGAATTCAAGAGAAATCAAGGAGAAGAGGAGTTTCTAAATTAGGGTTTCTGTGTAAAATCCCCTAGTTTAAGTCAAATTTCCAAGCAAGATAAGTCAAAATGCAAGTTTCAAATGGATCCTTGGCCAACATGGAACTTGTAGAGGATCTCAAGACCTTTAATTTGAGTGGTGGAAGACATCAAGGAGATTTATAGAACTCAAGTTATGGTCCTTGCAAGTTACAGGTCATCTGAGGTATCTGAAATTTTGTCTGTGAAAGTGACTTGACTTCCAAGACATTTTTACCCCTCAAGGAGATTTCAAATGAATTTCTGGTCAACATAAGAGTTGTTCCTAATTGTCTTAGATTTCTATAATGGTATAGTATGCCTTCATAGTATTTGTGGAACTCTACTTATGGTCTTGGCAAGCAAAGGGTATTTTGGTCATCTGAGAATTACAGGTCATTTCAACTTATGCCCAAAACTCATACAAGGAAGCTTCAAATGGAACACTTTACAACATCAAACTTGTTCCAAATGACATTTTGAGTCTAGAAAAGTGACCATGAGAGATTGTAAAGATTCATAGCACAAGGTTTCAAAATTGTTGGATTTAATGAATAAAAATGGACTTAAAAATGAGATTTTTCATATTTTGGCCAAATGAAGCAAAATTATAGGTCATTTTGAATGGAAAGATCATTTTAAAGACATTGGCTAAAGTAGAATTTTGAGCTTAGTTCACATTTTGGGAGTTATCCATGGTTACTTGTAATGGAAGATACATAAACCAAATCCAAGGGAAATTGTGCAAGGGAAGCTTCTCCAAGCTTCTAGGAGTTTCTAACATCATGTATATATTGATATGAGATGGTTCCTGCCATGGTTGGTGATCTCATTCTCTCAAAATCACAAGTTTCATTCACTTTCTCCAATTTTGCAAAAGCTTCTCAAACCCTCCCAAATCTCCATCAATTTCCACATTTCTGGATTGGATCATCATCAACACCTTTCTTAGATCAGAATTTCATCAAAGATTTGGTAGATTGGAGCAAGAATCGTGCCATTCATCATCATCATTCAAGAAGCACAAATTTTGGAATTGAGAGATTCAAAGCTTGGGAGTCATATTTGTTGCAAACAGAAGTAATCATCAAGCTCATTGATCATTTTCCACTCATCACAAGCATCAGATCCAAGGATTGTAGCACCTGTTTTCAAGAATTTGCACCAGGTATGTTTTCCTTCGAATTAGCTAGCATAGTGATCATGGCATAGGATTGTTAGTATATTAGAGACCTAGGTGGTTAGGAGATGAATTGCACAAAGTTTGGAGAAGTTTAATGGAGGTTGCTCATAGTGCACCAAATCTGTTAGAGCTTGTAACTATTAGGATAATGCACGAAAATCTTGTTGTATTAGCATGTTAAGATCAGCATGGAGTGTGGATGAGTTTAGGACAAGATTTGGAGAGAATGGAGAGGTTTGATATCAGGTGCTCATGGTGGATCAGGACTGTTATCTCTATCGAATTGGTTTATTGCTTGAGTTTTAGGAGGATTTGTGGTTATGGCTGTGCAGAGGGATTGTTATAGACCAAGTTTGCTTTTCATGTCGAGCGAATCCATGGAGAACTGAGTGAGAACAGGGAGCTCGAATGTGTGTGCATGGGAGATGAAGTTCAGAGCTAGGGTTTGTCCAAGGTTGAAGATAACCTTTGGACCGTTTGATCTGGCCTGGACCTTTGACTTAATTCCCAATCCAACGGACACGATTAAAAATGAGAAACGGAGGGAAGTCCTAGGAGTGAAACGATGCGTTTCACTTAAGTTTCTGAGTGGGCTCAACTTTGCTTGCTAATGCCACCCCCCCTCAGCCAAGGCCCAATAATATTCAACTGTTTCATTTGCTATTGGCACCGTTCAGGGTTTTTTTCTTTTTTGTTAAGTTTTCTGATAGCATTGGGCCCAGACGCGCTTGCTATGCGCGCCCCCCAGTCTGGGCCCATCCTTGTTTTTAACTGAATCAATTTACTCCCTGCACCCCTCTCCACTTTTAATTCATTTTATTTCTTCAAAAATATTAATTCTTAAATAAATCATAATAAATCATAAAATGCATATTTTCAGTTGATTCTTTTTGCATTAATTTCTTCAAGACGTCTAGAAAATTATAAAAAACAAAAATTGCGTTTTATTTTTTATTTGATATTTTTCCCATATTTTCCAAATAAATGCATATTTTAGGTGTTTCATTTCATACATGATTTTGATAAATTTTGTTCTAATAGTTGCTTTAATATTTTTTGTCCATTCTTTTTAGGTTGATTAATAGACATTGTTAGCTTGTATATCCAATTTAGTTCCCATTTTTAGGAATTAATTTTAGGTGTTTAGTTTAGGTGTGAATAACATGAACAAAAATTAGGGTTTAATTGACAACATAGGTGAATAAATTCATTTCCCTTAGGACTTAGAGTTTGAATATTTTAGCTATGGGACTATAGGGATTATGGGTATAGGATAGATCCCCTTAGAAATCACTAGGATTCCCCTACTGCTATTAGTATATACTGTCTATATTTGATTGATTGGTATGGTGTGCCCTCTGGGGATTATTTATTTGTCTGTGTGGGTATTGGGATTGTCTGGGGATTGGGGGAAGTTGAAGACTGATGATGTTGAAGCCATTGGAGATCCAGAGCTTGAAGACCCAACTTCCAGAGTGGATGAGGAGATTCCTGCTAGCAGCTGTTGAGGAGATTAGGGTTTAGGAGCTAGGCAGAGCTCTAGATTAGAAAGCTTGATTCTCAAACATGGAAGGTTTTGATTGCCTCCATTCCTCTCTGTGATACAGAGTCTCTCTAAGACACTCACCCCCTTCCTTTGGAAGGCTTGGTGCTACTGTCTAAGGGATAGAACTCTTGAGAGAAAATATCTTATGTGTTAGTAGCAGTTGGTTTGCCACCCTTGGTAGTCAACTAATTGCTTAACACCAAATTCACTCTGGTGATTGATCCCTCAGCTTGGAGGATGAGACTTGAAGAAAAGCCATTGTAGACTGAAGATTGATAACCAAAGCCCTTGCTTGAAGACTGTGGAGATGGAGAGTGATGCTTGTTGAAGCTTGTAGCTGATTGGAGATGACTTGAAGACTGGTGTGATGTAGAGCTGCTGATGATGTTTATTTTTCTGCTGTATTTCATTTCTGATGTATTGATTGGTTTTCTGGACTGTATTGTTTGCTGTTTACCCTGTTGGGTTGAAAGTGAAGCCTGTTCACTTTTGCCTATTGTTTTCTAGGTTCGAGGTTGAGTGGGACTCCCTTGCCTCGCTTGTATTGCTGCATCCATGCATTTTACTGCTTTACTGTATATATCTGATGTTGTTTCTGTTTCCGTCTATTCCCGTAGGATCTCTGTTTCTCTCTGCGCAAGAGAGGAGCATGATAGACACTAGGTCTTAACCCATGCATGATAACATTAGGATAGTCTGATTCCCTTCGCAACCGTAGGTTAGAGTTGTGTCTCTTCTTCCTCAAAACAAACAGAAAAATACAATAAAATTTCAAACACAATAAAAGACACTTCTTCCGTAAAAGAATGTGAACTCATCAAGACGTCATTTTTGTCCGCTTGGACTGCTAATCAGAAAAACCTTTTTCAGAAGGAATAAAATCAACCAAGACAGACTTGTGTCGTACGTGGCCCGAACTACGTTTGCTCTGATCTTTCATGCTGTATGGAAGTACGTAGGCATAGGATGCGATATCCTAGCGAGCAACCTTCCCCTCCTTTCCCGTAGGTAGGCGAACTACGTTGACTCTGATTTCTCGTTCCAGACGGGAATACGTAGGCATAAAGTGCGATACTTTGCCGAGTCATTTTCTTTTCTTTTTTAACCCTTAACCTGTAGTTTAGATAGAATAACAATCCATATCCGAAAACAAGCGTGGATCCCGTCGAGTACGACGGACGTGAGGGGTGCTAATACCTTCCCCT
This sequence comes from Lathyrus sativus, assembly GCA_963859935.3. Lineage (NCBI taxonomy): Eukaryota > Viridiplantae > Streptophyta > Magnoliopsida > Fabales > Fabaceae > Lathyrus > Lathyrus sativus. Next base: position 89,418,323 of record OZ012736.1, read on the forward strand.
TGCGTAATCGACTCCCGAACCCAGGTTTTGGTTGCGACGACCATACCTTTCCCGTGTTGTGCGAGGTTTACTCTGAGCGTTTCCTTTCCCTCCCGTGGGATAAATAACGCACGGTGGCGACTCTTCTGTTCAGCCGGCGCCGATTTTCGCAGTAGCGACATAATCATACTGAAAATAAACAACATGCCATCAAGCAATAAACAGATAACTGCAGTCATACAGATAAAATGGAAACATGCTATCAAGAAAAATAAACACATGGGCAAGGGAGCTGGGCTCTACCGAATACCCGCAAGCAAAGCCACGCAATAACAATACAAGCAGAGGGAGCAACTCAACCTCTAATGCAATCATGCTCCTAGCCTGAACTTATTCTAGATGGACTTATTCTAATGCAACAGACAAATCAAACAAAACACACAATACAGAAAAGAAAACAAAAGAAAGCTTCAGCTCCTCCAGCAGCAACTCAGTCTTCAGACTTCAATCATCAACTGCTTTCCAGGTTTCAACCCTTCAACATGAGTATCAACTCATCTTCTCCCTTAAGCTTCAGCTTCTTTGATCAGCTCCACCTTCAGGCTTCACTATCCTCAGGGATCTTCAAGTATCAACTTGATCTTCACAAAGTCTTCAGACTTCAACAATCTCCAAGGAATCATCCTCTTCAAAGCTTCAGCTTCTAACCCAAGTGTCAACTTGATCTTCACAAAGTCTTCAGACTTCAACAATCTTCAAGGAATCATCCTCTTCAAAGCTTCAGCTTCTATCTTCAATGGCTTTTCTTCAAGTCCTAATCTCCAAGCTGAGGAATCAATCACAAGAGTAAACTGGGTGCTAAGCAATTAGTTGACCACCAAGGGTGGCAAACGTACTGCTATCAGCACAAGGAATATTTCTCTCAAGAGTTCTATCCCTCAGACATTAGCACCAAGCCTTCCAAAGGAAGGGGGTGAGTGTCTTAGAGAGACTCTGTATCACAGAGAAGAATGGAGGCAATCAAGACCTTCCATGTTTGAGAATCAAGTTGGCTACTCTAGAGCTCTGCCTAACTCCTATATCCTACAGACTGAACAAACAAAAGCTACAACTAAGCTCCTCTTCAAGGTCTTCAAAGCCTTCAATGATGATCCACAAGGTCTTCAACTCAATCTTCAAGGCTCACACACTCAAAGGAGAAGAAAAGAAAGCAAAACAACACAAACTATGCCCTTAAGCAACACACATACTAACCATACATTCAAAAATCAATTGAAAACACTAAAATACTATATAATACTCTAGTAAAATTCTAGGGGATTCTATACATACCTACCCTTAACCCTTATATTCCCCATACACTAATTTGGCCTATAAAACCCAAAACAAAATTGTTCAAATCTACTTATGCAACCTAAAACCCTAATTTTGTTATACTAATGCTAGCCTACACAAACTAATCAAATTTTAATCTAAAAATCATGAATTAAATTCTATGGGGACTATGATTCAATATCTAACTATGCCAAAAAGAATGGCTCAAAAGTCCTAAGGGAAAGTCCTAAAAGAAATTATACAAAATTGAGTATCACACATAAACTTCTAAAAAAGCTATTTACAAGAATAATATGCTAAAAATATTAAAAGAAAAATAAAATGGAATTTTATTTATTTACATTTTTCTAGACAGAATTATGAATATGTGAAAAAAACAAGAAGTGAAAAATAATCATTTTTCAATTTTATATGGATTTTATAAAATGCAAGAAAATTAAAAGAAATTAAAATAAAAGAAAATGAAATAAAGGGGATGGGGGGTATCAAAAGTAGAAGCGCCCAGTTATTATCATGATGGGCTGAGAACTTGGGGTGCGAATATCAACTTGGTCAAGCCCATGCGCGTCAGAAAATTAAAAGCAAAAAATAACAGAAAATAAATACGAAGGCGGTGAGAATAGCAACATTTCCACGTTAAAAAATGGATTGGGCCCATGGTGGGGGTGTGAGTATCAACGTTTCCATTAAGCCCAGAATCTCCATTTAAATGAAACGGCAGCGTATTGGCTTCATGGCTTCCCTCCGTTTTAAGTTTAAATTGGGACCGTGCGATCAGATGAAATAGTCAAAATTCTGGGACAATCCAACGGTGACAAGCTCGTCTTCTCCAAAACACCATCTAGGGTTTCAGAAACCCTAACTCCATGCCAGAGTTTCAACTCCTTCGTTCTCCTCCATTACTCAATGAAATCCCAAACTTCCAAAGGCAAACTTGTGCTAATGATCACCATGAACACGACCATACCAATAGTTTTCCCTGAAACCCCTTAAATCGTTCAAACAGAAAGCTCCAACATTAGGGTTTCACCATAATTCTCTGAGATCAAACACGATAGAGCTTCAATCTAATGATGTGCAAGTGTTCTACATGTTGCCCTAACCACACTATGCCGTACCATATCCATTAATGCACATTAAACAGCTTGCTATTGAATCTTGAAAAAAACGTGATCTGTTACCAATCTTCATAATATCCTCTGAAACTCTATGGAATTGGTCCTCTGATCTAGCTTAACCATTCTATACTAAAGATCTAACCTAAGCATGCATAATTAGGGAGATATGGGAGGATCCACCAACCTGTCAAGCTTCAATGGTGAGTGATGTTAGAGCTCGATTTGGCACTTGAACTTGCTTCAAAATACTCCTCTAATGGTGGACACCTTTCTGTTTGCAAGAATTGAGAGGGATGAGGCTTGTAGATGAAGAAATGGGAACTTGCTTGATCTTGAAGAAATCTTGAAATGTCACTTTCTCTCTCACTCTCTCCAATGAACTCAGCAACTTTCACCAACCTTTCCCTCATTGTGATCTACTCTTTTTATAATAACCAATGGAATAATCTAGAAACTCATGGAAAGAGCTAGAATGTTATGGAATTTCTCATGAAGTGATACATTGGATTATCTCCTTTCATGCCTTAAGACTTTCAATTTGGCTTTAAAATCTCCCCTTGTGAGATATTGAAAGAGAATGAGTGAAAAAACAAGCCTTGGTTTTGCCTTATGTGAAGATTTGCAAGTTGCCTTATTATGCAAGAATGAAAATTACAAAGCAACCTCCATTTTAAGGCCTCAAATAAAAATTCTACTTGAACCATTGTTTTTAAAATAATGTTTGGAGTCAAAATGACATATTGGATGACCTATTTTGGATTTGTGGATCTTCCAAACCAATTTCCAACTTGGATTCATTTACTTTATAAGTCATTTTTAGGTCATTTTTACCCAAACATGAAAATCCTTGCTACAAGCTTTTTCAATAACTCATGACCTCTTTTCTAGGATTAAAATCCCATTTTGAACAACTTTGATGTTTTGAGTTTTTTCATTTGAGGCTTGGAAATAGGAGATATGGCCTTTGCTTAAAATGACCTATAATCACCAAATGACCAAAATACCCCTGTCTTGTACAAACCATAAGTTGAGTTCTACAAATCCTATCAAGGACTCCTGGTACTCTCTAGAAAGCTAAGAATATGCTCTTCAACATTCATGTTGACCAAGAGATCATAGGAATCATCCTACTAGGGAAAAAGTTGTCTGCAAGTTGGGTGACTTCAAGGACCCAGATTCACACACCTCAGATGACCTGTAATTTGTCAAAACCATAACTTGAGCTCTGCAACTCCTATCAAGGACTTCTACCACTCTAATTAAAGCTATGAACAAGCTCTACAACATTCATGTTGTGGGGAAGATGAGATATCAATCACATCTTGAGCTAAAACTGCCTGGAAGATAGGGATCAAATTAGGGTTTTTCACTGACAATCCTTGGAAACCCTAACTTGAAACTTCTCAAACTCCTCAATCATGATGAGTTGGTCTAGGAATCATCTTTATAACATCTCCATGCATCATTCCATGATCTCATGGCCCTTGGATTAGGTCTCGACCTTCTCCAAATCTTTAGTTGACCTAGGGTTGACCCAGTCAAAATCCTAATTCTACCATTCATGGTTGAATCTTCTGAATTCTTGCACAATGACCTCTCTGGCTTCATAATGGCTATCAAGACATCTCATAAACTTTCTCAAAGATTCAAGTTCATTCTCAAAGTCTCAGAATCATCTGAGGAGCACCCACAACTCTCAAGTTATGAGACACACAACCTTGGTTTCACCCAATTCCTCTGGGGATCTCTTGAACTTTCTGATGAAGGTATCAACTTTCAAACACTCGATGGGTAAATAATTGTTGGTCAAATTTTGGGGTGCAACAGCTGCCCCTATTCAAACGGCTTGAACCTGACTGGGTGAGAAGCGAACGGCTCTCAGCCAATCAAGGTGCGAGACGGTTGAATACCGGTAAACCCGAAAATTTGCCAACTGCACGAGCACACGATACTCTGCGGGGAACAAATCTTTGAATACTGCAATAATAGCTGCACGGCAACTAGCTGGAGAGATACTGATCTGACATCGCCGTCAGTTATCCACGTTAACTTCTTCTGACATCATCTTCAGGCAACCAAACACCCAACATCGCCGCTGGAAGACTAAACCACCTGACATCACCGTCAGAAGCAGACAAAATTCTGAGGAACACCCAACATCGCCTCTGGGAGGCCAAACACCTGACATCACCGTCAGGAACAACCATAACTCGGGGAAACAAACATCCAACATCGCCGCCGGAAAACTAAATCTGACATCGTCGTCGATCACCCAAAACACCCCGCCTCGCCGCTGGAGGACTAAATTTGACAAAATACCCCGCATCGCCGTCGGACAATCAAAATACCTCGCATCGCCGCTGGAGAACTAAAGGATCTGCATCACCTAACATCGCCGTCAGAGGACTGGATCAACTTGACATGCCCAACATCGCCGCTGGAAAACTGAATCTGACATCGCCGTCGGAAACAAACATTGCTCTGAGAGACACTCGACGTCGCCGTCGTACAAACATCATCTCTGCTGGGGACTTAAAGAGTCTGACATCGCCGTCGGACATAATCCTCCAACATCGCCGCCGGAAACCAACATAATCTGACCTCGCCGTCAAAACAAACCTAATCTGACCTCGCCGTCAGAACAAACATCCAACCTCGCCGTCGAACACATTCAACATCGCCGTCGAACCAATCATAATCTGACCTCGCCGTCGAAACAAACCTAATCTGACCTCGCCGTCAAAACAAACATCCAACCTCGCCGTCGAACACATTCAACATCGCCGTCGAACCAATCATAATCTGACCTCGCCGTCAAACAAACATTCAACCTCGCCGTCGAACACAAACCTGATCTGACCTCGCCGTCGAACAAACATCCAACCTCGTCGTCGAACACAAACATACATTCAACATCGCCGTCGAACACAAACATACATTCAACATCGCCGTCGAACACAAACATACATTCAACATCGTCGTCGAACACAAACATACATTCAACATCGTCGTCGAACCAATCATAATCTGACCTCGCCGTCAAACAAACATTCAACCTCGCCGTCGAACACAAACATACATTCAACATCGCCGTCGAACACAAACATACTCTGACCTGGGGCTCACCCCTGGTAAATGGGACAAAAGGTACACTTGCGTATTTGAAGCTACTCCGCTGGGCCTGAGAGACTCAACCAAGCACGCTCTGATCTGGGGTTTTACCCCTCAGAACCATAACGAACATCCGAGTACTACTGCACACTGCCCACTGTAGAACTTCAACATCAGAGCTATATGAAACCCTGGCCCCCGGCCACTTCCAGCTTTAGCTAGAAAAGATCTTCAAGTATTTCTGAAGATAAGCATCCTTGGCCTTCAAGGATGGCAACTCTGCAGGAGGTATCTTCGACTTCAGTCTAACGAAATGGTCCTTGGCCTTCAAGGATACATGGATCTGCCTTCAGGCAACCCCGCCTCTGCTATAGAGTATCCGTGACTTCAGTCAGGGATATACTTCGGCCTTCAGTCCGAAAAATGAATCCTAGGTCATTCATGACCCTGGGGATAACCTTGCCTTCAGGCGCCTTCGCTTCAGCTTGGGAAATCTGTGACTTCAGTCAGAGAAATGGTATCCTGAGCCATTCATGACTCTACGGGGATTCAAACACTTTGCCTTCAGGCAAACTCCGCTTCAGCTGGAGAAACATCTTCGACTTCAGTCAGAAGAAACACTATTCATTTGATCGCAATCAATCATCACCTCAGGATAACTGACTTGGTCTTCAGGCCAACACAGATCACTCTGCATACAAAAGCTGTATCTACAAATTTTTGAACTCTGTCTTCAGACACACGTTGATTCATCAACAAGGAAATCTGAATCCACAGGAACATTCTGATATCGCCTTCAGGCGTTTATGAAGTCAATCTTCAGATTAGACATTACTGTTGGAGCAAACATATCACGCTGCTAGGGACTTCAAGAATCATCTTGAGCAAACCACTCCGTCGGGCACCTTCAAGAATCATCTTGAACTGATAACCTTTCTGGAGACTTTATTCTGCTAGGTATTCCAGGAATCTTCCTGGGCAACTCTTGCTGGGGACGCTACTAGGGAGCTCAAGAATCATCCTAAGCAAACAACTCGGGAAGCTGCACTGAAGTCTTAAGAATCATCTTAAGCAAACGGCTCTGCTGAGGAATTCAAGAATCGTCTTGAACTGAAGACTTCGCTGGGGATCTCAAAAATCATCTTGAGCGAGCGACTGTGGGGATTACACCGGGGTCTTTAAGAATCATCTTAAGAAAGCGACCTCGTTGGAGAGAATATCAGGAATCGTCCTGAGCAACTGGTCTTTTGGTGGAACACCTGTAAAGCAAGAATGATAATAACCTAGGTCATGCTTATGATGCATATGCTTCGGCGCCATGCCCCACACGGTGGAAATGCTTATGCGTTTATGCTAAATGCTATGCAATCATGCACAATGATGCGATCCCGTCAGCAAAAATAAATGCCGAGGGGAAGTTCTCCTGTCAAGGAGAAAAGAACTACTCAGATAGAGGAATCATCCTGCTGAGGAGAATGTGGACACGCCAATATCAATTGGACTCCGCCTGGGGAAATGATCTTCGGTTGACTGCTGCAGGGAAAACAACTTCAGTTGACTGCTGCAGAGGAACGAAGCTCTACGAGAACCTGAACTTGCTGATATCAATCGCGAGAATAAACTGCGTGGCCGTCTCGGCTACTCTTCTGGGGATAACCACTCTGTGGGGAAACAACTTCAGCTGCTCAACACTCCACTGGGGAAGAGGGAATCATCCGGCTTCAAGAGAGAATACAACTCTGGTGGGGAATCTCAATTCCGCTGGAGACTTCAGTCTGGCACCATCAGTTGCTGCATACTTCGGCGTACGAACAGCTTCCTGCGAAACCTGCACTTGTGACCCGGTGCTGGGGAATCACCTGCTTCGGCGGCTTTACCGGGGAAAACACGAACTTCGGCATTTGACTCAGCTGATGAGGTGACGTTCCTTCAGGATGCGTCTGCTTGGGGAAGAGAATCATCTCTGCGTGGGGAGATATGTCAATGCTCACGGCCTCGCATTCAGACTCTGCGGAGGAGAGACTACTGAACTCTGCTGGAGAAGGAGGACTCGCCCTGCTTCGGGGATATCAATCCTGGTCTGCTGAGGGTAATCTTGACCCTAATCTGATAAGGGATAAACGCCATCTCAATTTGCTGCAATCTCAAACTGTACATGGGGAACAACCTCAAACCCTACATCTCTGCTGAGAAACGATCCGGGATCAACAACGTCAACACAGGGAACACAGGCTACCAATCATGGAGCCAAGTAACAGGTTAGGCTGTATGATAACAATCCAATGACAACAAGGCTTCTTCAGAAGACTCAGGTTTTGGCAGGGTAATGACACGATTCCCCGATACTCAATTCTTGCTAGGGTGAACAAACTCATTTGAACAACTTGCCCCAGCGCCATTCAACTTGCCTCAATCCGACTTTCGGGAATAATTCATTCTGAACCGGAAACAAATGGCAACAAGACAATCTTCAGAGGGCTTGCCCCAACACCTGCACAACGGAAGGATTCATCCTCCACTAATCAACTCTCAGCGTGGTCGGCTTCAATATCTCTGAAGTAGTTTGCCCCTGAACGAGCGATGAGCGACTCAACATGCTCTGATTGAACACTGGAGGGATCTGCCCTCAAATCGCAAGAATTCTGGATAACTGCCCCTGATTGGGTCTCGAGAAGATTCACTTCCGACCAACCGCTTCTTGCATAAACTGCCCCATAATCAACGGATGCTCCGGGACTTGTCCTCGGACAAACTGATTCCAAACTCACAGGAAGTCATTGCCCCAGATTCACAGGGTTTCACAGCACACCATTCTGATCCAGACCTCTGACGATTCAGTCCTGATTGACTATTCCCTGTTGAAGTTCCTTCGTATCAGCTACTAACCTGCAATTAAAATTGTTTATTCACGAATGGTAATTTTAATGCAGTGTTCATGCAAATTTCGAAAAAATGTTGTACTGTCACTCATTTACGTGTCATGCTAGTGAGTGACGAATGAACCAAAGAGTTCAAACGTAATGCTGATGTGATCGGTGAAAAATACAATAAGGATACGATTAGCAAATCATGAAGGAGTCAGGTTACTCAACCTTATCGCAATGCGCTTTCAGAATAAACCCTGCCTCAATTAGGTCTTTTAAGGGTTGTATCGTGGTCGGGTTCACAGTTCGTGAAACAAAGGATATTTGGCTCAAATTATGATTTGTACCCATCCCTTCTACGTGATGATCTCCCATCCTAAAGTCTAGTTAACTTAGCTCGAGCGCTCGCCTCTTCGAGAGGTATGTTGAACATTGGGAACAACTGGTTAAAGAATTCACAAGGTGTTTCTGAGTGACAGTTACTCCTTTTCGTTTTCGATGTCTGTATCTACACGACTTCGCCCTTGTTCGAGGATTTTTCTCTTTTATAATCCTTTCTTTTTCATTCATTTTTTTTATTCCCAAATTTTTGCCTGGACCGACTCCTTTTGAGTTCTTTTCGATTTTTCCTTTTGAAGTCCAGCGGGATGCCCTGATTTTTGCCTAAGTATTTGCTTTCTAGCTTTTCTATTTTACTTAGCGGGCTTTCTTATTCCTTTTTTTTTCTTTTGGAACAAGTCGTGCGACACTGGCTGTCTGGATTTATCCGAAAGGATGGCAACTGTCTCACTCCTGATTGGTGAGGTTTAACCATTGTGGTTGATGAGGTACGACCTCTGGAGAGGAATATGATGTGATTGGTCCTCGAAGGACAACACTCCTCTATAAGACTTGAACGCTCGATCAAGCTGACTGACAACTACCCTGCCCCGGGTTAAGATATGGGGGTTTAAAAATCCGAAAGAAACTCCTACTTCTCGGCTCGAAGTGGTTAACAAGGGATTCTCTTCCTTATCTCTCCGGTGTTTAGGGGATTTGAAACAATGCCTTGTACGTCATCGACAAGGTTTTATCTGAAAGCAATACGATCATTGGTTATGAGTATTCAGTTTCATCATCCTCCCTCCACTCATTGCTAATCATAGTAATAACGTGAAGTGAATAAAATGCAAGTGTCAGTGCAATGCAGTAAATGAGTGACAACGACATGATTAGTTCGGAAAAATGCATAGTCACTTTATTAACATTACCATTCGAAACATACAATGTTTAACAGCAAGTAGTAACTAACAGAAAAGAAACTACAAATGCAAATGATAAAAAGTCTAAGGACTGCCAATGCTGAGGACGTCTGCCTGTCTGGACCACTAGCTTCTGAACATAACCCTTTGAATCTGCGAGCTCAGACAGCTGAGAGGTTGTCACGTACAACCAAAAATCCGTCTGGAAAGGAAATACACCCTTTGTTGATCAACTGTTGCACTTTCGCCTGGAAAGCCTTGCAATCTTCAGTTGAATGCCCCGAAGATCCACCATGGTAACCACACTGAGCATGAGGATTGTACCCTGGAGGATAAGGCTCTGGCACAGGCTTGAGAGCTTTCGGTTCCACCAAAGAATTCTGAATCAACTGTGGAAGAATCTGGCTATACGACACAGGCACTGGAGGGAAAGAAGCATTCCTTCGTTCTAAGTGGTTGCGAGGTCTCTTTTGATTCTGGTGCTGGTATTCTTTCCGCCAAAGAGCAAGAGGTCGTCGTTTCTGAATGGCAACGGTCCCTTGTTTAGGCGCTTGCATCCTTGAACTTGATCCAGGTAGAAACTGCGAGCGAGGCGATGCAGTCACCAAAGGTCGCGGGACATATTCAAGATCTTTCTCAGCTTCAGGCAAAGGAGTGGAATCATTCACTTCTTCTGCAGGATACGGGATAAACTTTCCCGATGCTCTCATGCCGCCCGGCACAAGCCTAATTGTCCTTGAGTCAATAAGGTCTTGAATCTTATTCTTGAGAGCCTTACATGTTTCAACATGGTGCCCCGGTGCTCCTGAGTGGAAATCACAATGTATGTTGAGATCAACGTCTGGTGACGCGTCACCTGGTGGATCCGAGGTCCGAAGCTTAAGAACACGGTTCTGAACCAACAGTGGCAACAACTGGGCATAACTCACAGGTATTGGGTCCACAGCTCTATCAAGCAGCTTCTTCTTTTGATTATAACCTTCATGGTTATGCTGAGATGCCTGGCGCGGCTGCTGACGAGACAGGTCTCGAGCTTCATGCTGTGTAGAGGATCTATGAGGTCCATTTGGCTTCAGCATAGGTGGCACTGACGGCAATGGAGGAAGCACTTTGGGCTCCACCTTGGGTGCTTGACCACTCTCCTTTTTTAGCATACTTCTCACCACTCCCATGAGGAAGCTCAACTGATTCTGCAGCTGCTGATTCTCTTCTCTGAGTACTTGCTGATCCAGGCGCACTGCCTGTATGTCATTCATGACCTGCCCCAGCTGGATTTGGATTTTCCCCAACTCAGCTTGTACCTGCTCCATTAGTCTGAGTTGCTCGATTCTGAGTCAAACCTGCAAACACAAGGATTAGAAGACAAGCTCCGGCTTCTGTCATGCAAGATGAATTATGCTAATGCCATGGGTGTCTGTACGTTTAGGAGATCACCCCTAATTCTGGTGTCAACGTGCCAACATAGTGTCAATGCAATGATAAGACTTGATCCATTCATGGAAGAAAATATCTCATATTGCTCGGGACACCAGAATCAGGGTACGAAATGCGCTTGCAGTACAGACACATGCTAATGGGATGCGAAAATGGATATGCGGACTAATGCAACATGTAGTCATGCAATAATATATTCGGGTAACTGCTGTGGAGATTCTGTGTCAATAATCACTGATGAGAAGAAAACCCCGGTGAAGGACCACAGATCTGATCTGCTAAGAACGACCTTCTGATAGGACCATATATATAAGACCAAAATTCTGCTCTGTCGAGAACAAATGTATGATAATAAGGACCCCAGATGTATGATCAAGAAATATCTGCTGATGAAGTCTTCAGACCCCAAATCAAAAATCTGCCCTATCAAGAACAAACAGACAGCTGCTGATGAGATCTTCAGACCCCACTCAAAATCTGCCCTATCAAGAACAAACAACATCTGCTGATGAGATCTTCAGACCCCACTCAAAATCTGCTCCATCCAGAACAAACAACATCTGCTGATGAGATCTTCAGACCCCACTCAAAATCTGCCCTATCAAGAACAAACCACTGATGACGATACTCTGATCAAAACCTGCTCTATCAAGAACAGACAGACACCTGATGATAAGATCCTCTGATCAAAACCTGCTCTGTCAAGAACCGACAAATCTGCAACTGAGAACCTTGGTACCAACATAACTAATTCACTGTCAAGAAAACCAGGTAGTCTGAAGGTCAAAGTTTCCTGCAATAAACCCAGCCCGCTCACAGGTATGGACCTAAACTGACTCAAGGTATGGCATCCTATGCGGTCGTCGGCGTCACAGACTTTCAGGGTTGATGATACGATTCCCAGAAGGAGTGGCATCATCAAGTCCTGAAGAGGCCTCACTTAGCCAACTTCCAAATGATCGGTCCCCAGATTCGACAATCCAACTAACCAGCAACCCGAGCCACCCAAAGGGCAGGACAGGAGGCCAACCAGAAGAACCTCGTCTGAGTTTAGATTTCGCGGGACACTAGGACATGCAAAGCACGTGCGCGCCCACTAATCTCTACTCTAAGTCTAGGTGCACTCAAGCCTGGGTCTGGCTTCTCACTCATCAGAACTCCCATCCCACAACAGCACAAATAATCATATTATACTGAAAATAAAATGCGGGAAATAAAGTGCGAGAAGTAAAAATGCGATAAATAAACGCAACCCAATAGGTAAACACACAAACGGTAGGATTGACTCTCTTAAGGGACGTTGGATCCCAAATGCATAGGGAAGATATTCCCCAGCAGAGTCGCCAGCTGTCGCTTGCGCGAAAATAAGGTGTCGGCATGATAGAAGAGTCGCCACCTTTCGTTATTTATCCCTCAGAGCGGGAAAGGAAACAATCGGAAAAACCTGACGAATAAGGGTAAGACAAGGTCATCGCAACCATTGTCTGGGTTCGGGAGTCGGTTACGTAAGGGGAAGGTATTAGCACCCCTCACGTCCGTCGTACTCGACGGGATCCACGCTTGTTTGTTTACTTGGACGGGTTGGTTATAATCTATCTACCTATCAAGGCTGGCTGAAAAAGAAAAGAAAAATGACTCGGCAAAGCGTCGCACTTTATGCCTACGTATTCTCATCAGAGAATGAGAAATCAGAGTCAACGTAGTTCGGCCTACGAAGGATTATGGGGAAAGGTTGCTCGCTAGGATATCGCATCCTATGCCTACGTACTCTCAACAGGTATGAGAGATCAGAGCTCACGTAGTTCGGGAAACTACGGGTTATCTCTTGAAAGAAGTGTTTTTTATTGTGTTTGCGATCTCAACCGCACTAGAGACTATGACCTGAGAGAGAACGCGTCCTTTCTTAGATAGCTTAAGGCTCGTATCGTACGAAAGAAATCATTCATGATTACTGTATCTTAAACTGTTTTGAGATGAGAAGAGAACATGCCCAGCTAGGAGGGAGACTATCAAGTCCTACTGTTGTCATGCCATGGATTCATCCTATGGTTGAGGTTTGAACAAGGAACTCCTAGAAGTTGTCGTGCATAGGTTTCAACCTAAAAGTCTATCATCAAATCCTCATCAGAGGAAATGAGAGTCCTAAGGGATCATGTCAATGATACACCAAAACAGACAAAGCATCAGCTTAACAGTAAAATGCATGCAATGCAAGTGAGGGAGGAAATGTGTGTGGGGCTTCAGCCTCCACAAGCTCGTCTCGACCTCAAGCCAGTCATGAAATAACAGCAATCATATTGAAAATAAACAACATGCCATCAAGCAATAAACAGATAACTGCAGTCATACGGATAAAATGGAAACATGCTATCAAGCAAAATAAACACATGGGCAAGGGAGCTGGGCTCTACCGAATACCCGCAAGCAAAGCCACGCAATAACAATACAAGCAGAGGGAGCAACTCAACCTCTAATGCAATCATGCTCCTAGCCTGAACTTATTCTAGATGGACTTATTCTAATGCAACAGACAAATCAAACAAAACACACAATACAGAAAAGAAAACAAAAGAAAGCTTCAGCTCCTCCAGCAGCAACTCAGTCTTCAGACTTCAATCATCAACTGCTTTCCAGGTTTCAACCCTTCAACATGAGTATCAACTCATCTTCTCCCTTAAGCTTCAGCTTCTTTGATCAGCTCCACCTTCAGGCTTCACTATCCTCAGGGATCTTCAAGTATCAACTTGATCTTCACAAAGTCTTCAGACTTCAACAATCTCCAAGGAATCATCCTCTTCAAAGCTTCAGCTTCTAACCCAAGTGTCAACTTTATCTTCACAAAGTCTTCAGACTTCAACAATCTTCAAGGAATCATCCTCTTCAAAGCTTCAGCTTCTATCTTCAATGGCTTTTCTTCAAGTCCTAATCTCCAAGCTGAGGAATCAATCACAAGAGTAAACTGGGTGCTAAGCAATTAGTTGACCACCAAGGGTGGCAAACGTACTGCTATCAGCACAAGGAATATTTCTCTCAAGAGTTCTATCCCTCAGACATTAGCACCAAGCCTTCCAAAGGAAGGGGGTGAGTGTCTTAGAGAGACTCTGTATCACAGAGAAGAATGGAGGCAATCAAGACCTTCCATGTTTGAGAATCAAGTTGGCTACTCTAGAGCTCTGCCTAACTCCTATATCCTACAGACTGAACAAACAAAAGCTACAACTAAGCTCCTCTTCAAGGTCTTCAAAGCCTTCAATGATGATCCACAAGGTCTTCAACTCAATCTTCAAGGCTCACACACTCAAAGGAGAAGAAAAGAAAGCAAAACAACACAAACTATGCCCTTAAGCAACACACATACTAACCATACATTCAAAAATCAATTGAAAACACTAAAATACTATATAATACTCTAGTAAAATTCTAGGGGATTCTATACATACCTACCCTTAACCCTTATATTCCCCATACACTAATTTGGCCTATAAAACCCAAAACAAAATTGTTCAAATCTACTTATGCAACCTAAAACCCTAATTTTGTTATACTAATGCTAGCCTACACAAACTAATCAAATTTTAATCTAAAAATCATGAATTAAATTCTATGGGGACTATGATTCAATATCTAACTATGCCAAAAAGAATGGCTCAAAAGTCCTAAGGGAAAGTCCTAAAAGAAATTATACAAAATTGAGTATCACACATAAACTTCTAAAAAAGCTATTTACAAGAATAATATGCTAAAAATATTAAAAGAAAAATAAAATGGAATTTTATTTATTTACATTTTTCTAGACAGAATTATGAATATGTGAAAAAAACAAGAAGTGAAAAATAATCATTTTTCAATTTTATATGGATTTTATAAAATGCAAGAAAATTAAAAGAAATTAAAATAAAAGAAAATGAAATAAAGGGGATGGGGGGTATCAAAAGTAGAAGCGCCCAGTTATTATCATGATGGGCTGAGAACTTGGGGTGCGAATATCAACTTGGTCAAGCCCATGCGCGTCAGAAAATTAAAAGCAAAAAATAACAGAAAATAAATACGAAGGCGGTGAGAATAGCAACATTTCCACGTTAAAAAATGGATTGGGCCCATGGTGGGGGTGTGAGTATCAACGTTTCCATTAAGCCCAGAATCTCCATTTAAATGAAACGGCAGCGTATTGGCTTCATGGCTTCCCTCCGTTTTAAGTTTAAATTGGGACCGTGCGATCAGATGAAATAGTCAAAATTCTGGGACAATCCAACGGTGACAAGCTCGTCTTCTCCAAAACACCATCTAGGGTTTCAGAAACCCTAACTCCATGCCAGAGTTTCAACTCCTTCGTTCTCCTCCATTACTCAATTAAATCCCAAACTTCCAAAGGCAAACTTGTGCTAATGATCACCATGAACACGACCATACCAATAGTTTTCCCTGAAACCCCTTAAATCGTTCAAACAGAAAGCTCCAACATTAGGGTTTCACCATAATTCTCTGAGATCAAACACGATAGAGCTTCAATCTAATGATGTGCAAGTGTTCTACATGTTGCCCTAACCACACTATGCCGTACCATATCCATTAATGCACATTAAACAGCTTGCTATTGAATCTTGAAAAAAACGTGATCTGTTACCAATCTTCATAATATCCTCTGAAACTCTATGGAATTGGTCCTCTGATCTAGCTTAACCATTCTATACTAAAGATCTAACCTAAGCATGCATAATTAGGGAGATATGGGAGGATCCACCAACCTGTCAAGCTTCAATGGTGAGTGATGTTAGAGCTCGATTTGGCACTTGAACTTGCTTCAAAATACTCCTCTAATGGTGGACACCTTTCTGTTTGCAAGAATTGAGAGGGATGAGGCTTGTAGATGAAGAAATGGGAACTTGCTTGATCTTGAAGAAATCTTGAAATGTCACTTTCTCTCTCACTCTCTCCAATGAACTCAGCAACTTTCACCAACCTTTC
Source organism: Lathyrus sativus (assembly GCA_963859935.3). Classification (NCBI taxonomy): domain Eukaryota; kingdom Viridiplantae; phylum Streptophyta; class Magnoliopsida; order Fabales; family Fabaceae; genus Lathyrus; species Lathyrus sativus. Next base: position 89,434,370 of record OZ012736.1, read on the forward strand.
CCTCATTGTGATCTACTCTTTTTATAATAACCAATGGAATAATCTAGAAACTCATGGAAAGAGCTAGAATGTTATGGAATTTCTCATGAAGTGATACATTGGATTATCTCCTTTCATGCCTTAAGACTTTCAATTTGGCTTTAAAATCTCCCCTTGTGAGATATTGAAAGAGAATGAGTGAAAAAACAAGCCTTGGTTTTGCCTTATGTGAAGATTTGCAAGTTGCCTTATTATGCAAGAATGAAAATTACAAAGCAACCTCCATTTTAAGGCCTCAAATCAAAATTCTACTTGAACCATTGTTTTTAAAATAATGTTTGGAGTCAAAATGACATATTGGATGACCTATTTTGGATTTGTGGATCTTCCAAACCAATTTCCAACTTGGATTCATTTACTTTATAAGTCATTTTTAGGTCATTTTTACCCAAACATGAAAATCCTTTCTAAAATCTTTTTCAATAACTCATGACCTCTTTTCTAGGCTTAAAATCCCATTTTGAACAACTTTGATGTTTTGAGTTTTTTCATTTGAGGCTTGGAAATAGGAGATATGGCCTTTGCTTAAAATGACCTATAATCACCAAATGACCAAAATACCCCTGTCTTGTACAAACCATAAGTTGAGTTCTACAAATCCTATCAAGGACTCCTGGTACTCTCTAGAAAGCTAAGAATATTCTCTTCAACATTCATGTTGACCAAGAGATCATAGGAATCATCCTACTAGGGAAAAAGTTGTCTGCAAGTTGGGTGACTTCAAGGACCCAGATTCACACACCTCAGATGACCTGTAATTTGTCAAAACCATAACTTGAGCTCTGCAACTCCTATCAAGGACTTCTACCACTCTAATTAAAGCTATGAACAAGCTCTACAACATTCATGTTGTGGGGAAGATGAGATATCAATCACATCTTGAGCTAAAACTGCCTGGAAGATAGGGATCAAATTAGGGTTTTTCACTGACAATCCTTGGAAACCCTAACTTGAAACTTCTCAAACTCCTCAATCATGATGAGTTGGTCTAGGAATCATCTTTATAACATCTCCATGCATCATTCCATGATCTCATGGCCCTTGGATTAGGTCTCGACCTTCTCCAAATCTTCAGTTGACCTAGGGTTGACCCAGTCAAAATCCTAATTCTACCATTCATGGTTGAATCTTCTGAATTCTTGCACAATGACCTCTCTGGCTTCATAATGGCTATCAAGACATCTCATAAACTTTCTCAAAGATTCAAGTTCATTCTCAAAGTCTCAGAATCATCTGAGGAGCACCCACAACTCTCAAGTTATGAGACACACAACCTTGGTTTCACCCAATTCCTCTGGGGATCTCTTGAACTTTCTGATGAAGGTATCAACTTTCAAACACTCGATGGGTAAATAATTGTTGGTCAAATTTTGGGGTGCAACAGATGGTCGTCATGAAATGTGACGTTCGTCATACGCATGACGATCGTAATGGACCTGTGACGACCGTCATATCAGCAAAATCCATTTTTTTCTGTTTTTCTTCTCTCTTTTCCTTCCATTTCTTCTTCTTTTCTTTCTTTAATCCAAATTCTCCCCAATCTGCAAAACGAAGTAAATTAATCATATAATAGAACATAAATCAAGATAAATTAATAATATTCATAAATAAATGAATGTAAATCAAGCCAAATAAACGATATGATTTCGCGTTATCACTAACTTAATTGCTTCTTTTTCATGGGATTTCAGAATGTGAACATTGATGGAAGTTGAAAGCAATTTGTTTAATTCTACTGTCTTGCTATCACCCGAAAGTGGCAACCTGGCTGAAGTCAAAGGCATCCAGAAACATCATTCCATTTACAATTCTTATGGTTCTTGTAGTTTTAACATCGTGCCGAATAAAATCGTGAAGAATTGATTAGGCTTCATTATCCATATACATGGGCTTGAGAAAACCTTGAATTTTGAATGTGGATGGGATAAACGAACAACAGGGGTGTTATTGTTGCTCATGATGTTTGAATTAATTCTTTTGCCTTTTTGATTTCTCAAATGTTAATGTGAACTCTTTGTAACAAACTCTTGAACCTTGAATATGTAAACCTTCAACTTTTAGCTTTCGTTTCATGTGACCCTTAGAAAGAAGATTATACTTGAACTTGAACTAATAAATTATAATTATTATTTCTTTCCATCCAAAACTCCAGACTTTTGCAAATTGAAAAAAAAATCCATCAAGTCTTAGGCTTTGCGAAAAAGAAAAAATGAATTGTCTTGAGCTTTCGTGAATCTTGAGTTAGGTCTTTTGAATGGTGGTGGACTTGAATTTAATTTTAGCTTGAGCTTGGTAAATCCTCAAATTTGAACTTTCATAATAAATCACATTGCAACTTGAAAATTCAAATTTCAATGATAAAATCATATTTGAACCTTTTATAAAGAAAATAAATCTTGAATTCCACTTTGATATCTTCAGGTATAAACTTGATTCGAAACTTTTATCCAAATTCTACTACATCAAAACATTTTGATCACAAATTACCAAAATTCCAAACTCTTTCACATAACAACAAATGATCCAACCTTTAGAATAAGACCAAACTATGCTCTAGGAAATTCGTTGAAAGCGGGAATACCACTTGTAATACAACACAACACAAAAACTCCACCTAGTTTTCCAATGATCAGAATCAAATGGACAGAAAACTTTAGTCCTTTATGGGGAAACCTCTGAGAAACCTTGGAATGAATTGAACTTGTATCGACTATGGGACCATAAGAGTAAGGGTATATCCTTCATCCATCTCCACAGGAATCAACACAACTTGCAGGACACTATAGGCACACACAAAGCCTTTGTGACCTCTGAATCCTCTTCAGCAACCTATCTTTGCAAAAACAAACAAAAACTAATAAAAAATGGTTAACTATGCATTGAAGATTGACCTAGATGATATGCAACAAATCAAAGAATCTAAGGGTAAAATTTGGGGTATAACAGTTGTCCCTATTTAAATATCTTCACCGGATGACGTGAGTGATGAAAATCTTTGTGAAATCCTGGTGAAAGGTATTTAAATATAGATAACCAAAAAAATTTTCCCTTAGATGCAATGATATGCAACGTATGGACAAAAGATATTATCCTATAAATGCTGATATGCAATGAACTATAATACGATGAAAATGGTGGAATGATAAATGCAACATGCAGACAAAACGAAAGCGAACAGTGATAAAGAGTAACCATTCACTGAGGATGATAAAGCACTGGGGAACCAAAATAAACTGAGCAAATCTAAAGTAGTGGACCAACAGGTTCAGGCATGATCGGCTGACACTTTAGAACGTAAGACAACAAAAGATCCTCACTGGAGATAGAACCAGAAAGACGGCCTCCACTAGGGAATATCCAGAGTAGTTGACCAATAGGTTCAAGCATGACCAATTGACACTCTAGGACGAAAGGTAAAGCAAGATCCACATAATAATAGGATCATGCAAACAAATTCTGGAGTTTTCAAACAAGAAATAATATCCAAGCTTTTGGAAATTATTTAAACGAAGATATCAAACAGGATCTTCAAGAAACATCAGGAAAGATACAGGGTAATTAAACTCTTCTATACGCCAAAATAATTGGACTTCACGGGGAAATGCCCTGATAAGCTTCTCAAAAGAGACTGCTACTTATCAACGAAAGGGACTTACACACCACCGAGAAAGGATTAGATTCTCAAAGAAATAGATTGCCACTTATATGACAAAGGTAAAAATGGATAAGCTTCTTAGGAGAGACTGCTACTTATCTGGAAAAGGCAAGAGGAAACAAGTTTCTCAAAGGAGACTGCCACTTGTTGTTGGTGTAACGCCCCGATTCTGATTTCCCATTCTTGTTGAGTCTTTTTGATTTATTTGGATGATTATTATTTTAATTGTGGAATTTATGTTAATATGTTATGTTTGCATATTGTGTTATTTTACCGATTTTGAGAGTTTTCGGGGAAAATAGATTGGAGGGTATTTTAGACATTTAGTATTTAATGTTAAGTTGGATATTTTGTGAGAAAATAGATTTAATAGATATTTTGAGAGGAATAGAATAGAAAGAAATATAAGTGGAAAGAGGAGAGAAAAGAGATAGAAATAGAAAGAAGAGAAAAGGAATAGAAAGAAAGAGGAAAAAGAGAGAAGATGAGAAAAGAGGAAAGCTTGGAGAATCAGCAAGAACAACATCTAGGCTTCAATTAAATCGGGTTAGGGTGTGAAATCTTATTATTCTATCAATGTGTATGATTATGTATGTGTTTGTTGAATTGGTTTGGATTGTTGGAGAGTTTTTGCTCATTTTCCATTTTAGGGCAGAAATGAGTTTAATCGGTAGAATCAATGTTTTAACGGTTAAGATTGAGAATAAATGGTGTAGATTAGTCGAGAAATGTTAGGCTAAGACTACTGGAACTTGTTGGAATTGAATCGGGTGATTTTGGGAGCTTCGGAGAGTTTTGGACAGTTGGGGTTTTGAACATCGCAGACGTTCGCTAGCACCTTCGCTAGGCGAGCAGGTCGCGAGTGTTCGCTGTAGCGAGCTAGTAGCGAATGGTCCCAGACTTGGATAGAATGTAATTGACCTTCTTCGCTGGTAGCGAGCGAGGTAGTGAGGGGTTCGCTAGGCGAAGCCCCAACGAGTAGGTAGCGAAGCCTTGCAGTAGCTTCTGTTTGCCCTTGCGAGCTTGTTCGCTAGGCGAACAGGTAGCGAATGTTCGCTAGGAACTCGCTAGGCGAGCAAGCTAGCGAGTGTGACAACATTTTCATTTCCTTGTGTTTCCATCCAATGTTGATTGTTTTGTTCGATTGTGTTTAATCCTTATCAGAAATGAATAGTTTGCGTGTTGTTGTGTGGTATGTTGTGGGTAGCCGTATGGTGTGAATCCTAGATTATGGAATCGATTGTGAAATGTGGCCTTTTGGCATATATATATATATATATATATATATATATATATATATATATATATATATATATATATATATATATATATATATATATATATATATATATATATATATATATATATATATATA